>CM077007.1:0-1242000 GCA_039090855.1 Macrothele yani
GCATGAAAATGGGTTCAGTGAATACCGCTTTTAGATGCATTTTAAACGAACGCTTAGCGAATCTTTTTTTTTCCCATTGGAAGTTTTACGACCACCCAGGAGCAACTCAATGGGCTATAAAACAATCGCCCGTCCCTAATTTAGGCCCACTGGTTCCAGGAAATGGACAGAGACCAGGGCTGTAAGGTAAACACAACATCCGGGGAAAGCCGGGGTTCGAACCTGGACCCCTTTTCAAAACGAACGAGCCTCGTTATATTCAATATATATACATGCCCAACTTCAGTTATCTATTAATATAAACAAAACTGGCCACTAGATTTCAACAGAGGTGAATAATTTTCACTAAGAAACGCTCCTCCCAGTTAAAAAAAAAAAAAAAAAGCATCTAATGCATTTCAACGGACCTAGAGATTAATATTGAGCATGAAAATGGGTTCAGTGAATACCGCTTTTAGATGCATTTTAAACGAACGCTTAGTCTTTTTTTTTTCCCATTGGAAGTTTTACGACCACCCAGAGCAACTCAATGGGCTATAAACAATCGCCCGTCCCTAATTTAGGCCCACTGGTTCCAGGAAATGGACAGAGCCAGGGCTGTAAGGTAAACACAACATCCGGGGAAAGCCGGGTTCGAACCTGACCCCTTTCAAACGAACGAGCTCGTTATATTCAATATATACATGCCCAACTTCAGTTATCTATTAATATAAACAAAACTGGCCACTAGATTTCAACAGAGGTGAATAATTTTCACTAAGAAACGCTCCTCCCAGTTAAAAAAGCATCTAATGCATTTCAACGGACCTAGAGATTAATATTGAGCATGAAAATGGGTTAAACAATCGCCCGTCCCTAATTTAGCCCAGTGAATGGACAGAGCCGCTGTAAGGTAAACACAACATCCGGGGAAAGCCGGGGTTCGAACCTGACCCCTTTCAAAACGAACGAGCTCGTTATATGACATATTTAAACGAACTTCAGCTTAGTCTATTAATATAAACAAAACTGGCCACTAGATTTCAACAGAGGTGAATAATTTTCACTAAGAAAACGCTCCTCCCAGTTTTTAATGCATTTCAACGGACCTAGAGATTAATATTGAGCATTAGAAGCATTTTAAACGACCGCTTAGTCTTTTTTTTTTCCCCATTGGAAGTTTTACGACCCCCAGAGCAACTCAATGGGCTATAAACAATCGCCCGTCCCTAATTTAGGCCCACTGGTTCCAGGAAATGGACAGAGCCAGGGCTGTAAGGTAAACACAACATCCGGGGAAAGCCGGGGTTCGAACCTGGACCCCTTTCAAACGAACGAGCTCGTTATATTCAATATATACATGCCCAACTTCAGTTATCTATTAATATAAACAAAACTGGCCAACTAGATTTCAACAGAGGTGAATAATTTTCACTAAGAAACGCTCCTCCCAGTTAAAAAAGCATCTAATGCATTTCAACGGACCTAGAGATTAATATTGAGCATGAAAATGGGTTCAGTGAATACCGCTTTTAGATGCATTTTAAACGAACGTCTTTTTTTTTTTCCCATTGGAAGTTTTACGACCACCCAGAGCAACTCAATGGGCTATAAACAATCGCCCGTCCCTAATTTAGGCCCACTGGTTCCAGGAAATGGACAGAGCCAGGGCTGTAAGGTAAACACAACATCCGGGGAAAGCCGGGGTTCGAACCTGGACCCTCTTTCAAACGAACGAGCTCAGTTATCTATTAATATAAACAAAACTGGCCACTAGATTTCAACAGAGGTGAATAATTTTCACTAAGAAACGCTCTTCCCGAAGAAAGCATCTAATGCATTTCAACGGACCTAGAGATTAATATTGAGCATGAAAATGGGTTCAGTGAATACCGCTTTTAGATGCATTTTAAACGAACGCTTAGTCTTTTTTTTTTCCCCATTGGAAGTTTTACGACCACCCAGAGCAACTCAATGGGCTATAAACAATCGCCCGTCCCTAATTTAGGCCCACTGGTTCCAGGAAATGGACAGAGCCAGGGCTGTAAGGTAAACACAACATCCGGGGAAAGCCGGGGTTCGAACCTGGACCCCTTTCAAACGAACGAGCTCGTTATATTCAATATATACATGCCCAACTTCAGTTATCTATTAATATAAACAAAACTGGCCACTAGATTTCAACAGAGGTGAATAATTTTCACTAAGAAACGCTCCTCCCAGTTAAAAAAGCATCTAATGCATTTCAACGGACCTAGAGATTAATATTGAGCATGAAAATGGGTTCAGTGAATACCGCTTTTAGATGCATTTTAAACGAACGCTTAGAGTCTTTTTTTTTTTCCCATTGGAAGTTTTACGACCACCCAGAGCAAATCAATGGGCTATAAACAATCGCCCGTCCCTAATTTAGGCCCACTGGTTCCAGGAAATGGACAGAGCCAGGGCTGTAAGGTAAACACAACATCCGGGGAAAGCCGGGGTTCGAACCTGGACCCCTTTCAAACGAACGAGCTCGTTATATTCAATATATACATGCCCAACTTCAGTTATCTATTAAAATAAACAAAACTGGCCACTAGATTTCAACAGAGGTGAATAATTTTCACTAAGAAACGCTCCTCCCAGTTAAAAAAGCATCTAATGCATTTCAACGGACCTAGAGATTAATATTGAGCATGAAAATGGGTTCAGTGAATACCGCTTTTAGATGCATTTTAAACGAACGCTTAGAGTCTTTTTTTTTTTCCCATTGGAAGTTTTACGACCACCCAGAGCAAATCAATGGGCTATAAACAATCGCCCGTCCCTAATTTAGGCCCACTGGTTCCAGGAAATGGACAGAGCCAGGGCTGTAAGGTAAACACAACATCCGGGGAAAGCCGGGGTTCGAACCTGGACCCCTTTCAAACGAACGAGCTCGTTATATTCAATATATACATGCCCAACTTCAGTTATCTATTAAAATAAACAAAACTGGCCACTAGATTTCAACAGAGGTGAATAATTTTCACTAAGAAACGCTCCTCCCAGTTAAAAAAGCATCTAATGCATTTCAACGGACCTAGAGATTAATATTGAGCATGAAAATGGGTTCAGTGAATACCGCTTTTAGATGCATTTTAAACGAACGCTTAGAGTCTTTTTTTTTTTTCCCATTGGAAGTTTTACGACCACCCAGAGCAAATCAATGGGCTATAAACAATCGCCCGTCCCTAATTTAGGCCCACTGGTTCCAGGAAATGGACAGAGCCAGGGCTGTAAGGTAAACACAACATCCGGGGAAAGCCGGGGTTCGAACCTGGACCCCTTTCAAACGAACGAGCTCGTTATATTCAATATATACATGCCCAACTTCAGTTATCTATTAAAATAAACAAAACTGGCCACTAGATTTCAACAGAGGTGAATAATTTTCACTAAGAAACGCTCCTCCCAGTTAAAAAAGCATCTAATGCATTTCAACGGACCTAGAGATTAATATTGAGCATGAAAATGGGTTCAGTGAATACCGCTTTTAGATGCATTTTAAACGAACGCTTAGAGTCTTTTTTTTTCCCATTGGAAGTTTTACGACCACCCAGAGCAAATCAATGGGCTATAAACAATCGCCCGTCCCTAATTTAGGCCCACTGGTTCCAGGAAATGGACAGAGCCAGGGCTGTAAGGTAAACACAACATCCGGGGAAAGCCGGGGTTCGAACCTGGACCCCTTTCAAACGAACGAGCTCGTTATATTCAATATATACATGCCCAACTTCAGTTATCTATTAAAATAAACAAAACTGGCCACTAGATTTCAACAGAGGTGAATAATTTTCACTAAGAAACGCTCCTCCCAGTTAAAAAAGCATCTAATGCATTTCAACGGACCTAGAGATTAATATTGAGCATGAAAATGGGTTCAGTGAATACCGCTTTTAGATGCATTTTAAACGAACGCTTAGAGTCTTTTTTTTTTTCCCATTGGAAGTTTTACGACCACCCAGAGCAAATCAATGGGCTATAAACAATCGCCCGTCCCTAATTTAGGCCCACTGGTTCCAGGAAATGGACAGAGCCAGGGCTGTAAGGTAAACACAACATCCGGGGAAAGCCGGGGTTCGAACCTGGACCCCTTTCAAACGAACGAGCTCGTTATATTCAATATATACATGCCCAACTTCAGTTATCTATTAAAATAAACAAAACTGGCCACTAGATTTCAACAGAGGTGAATAATTTTCACTAAGAAACGCTCCTCCCAGTTAAAAAAGCATCTAATGCATTTCAACGGACCTAGAGATTAATATTGAGCATGAAAATGGGTTCAGTGAATACCGCTTTTAGATGCATTTTAAACGAACGCTTAGAGTCTTTTTTTTTTTCCCATTGGAAGTTTTACGACCACCCAGAGCAAATCAATGGGCTATAAACAATCGCCCGTCCCTAATTTAGGCCCACTGGTTCCAGGAAATGGACAGAGCCAGGGCTGTAAGGTAAACACAACATCCGGGGAAAGCCGGGGTTCGAACCTGGACCCCTTTCAAACGAACGAGCTCGTTATATTCAATATATACATGCCCAACTTCAGTTATCTATTAAAATAAACAAAACTGGCCACTAGATTTCAACAGAGGTGAATAATTTTCACTAAGAAACGCTCCTCCCAGTTAAAAAAGCATCTAATGCATTTCAACGGACCTAGAGATTAATATTGAGCATGAAAATGGGTTCAGTGAATACCGCTTTTAGATGCATTTTAAACGAACGCTTAGAGTCTTTTTTTTTTTTCCCATTGGAAGTTTTACGACCACCCAGAGCAAATCAATGGGCTATAAACAATCGCCCGTCCCTAATTTAGGCCCACTGGTTCCAGGAAATGGACAGAGCCAGGGCTGTAAGGTAAACACAACATCCGGGGAAAGCCGGGGTTCGAACCTGGACCCCTTTCAAACGAACGAGCTCGTTATATTCAATATATACATGCCCAACTTCAGTTATCTATTAAAATAAACAAAACTGGCCACTAGATTTCAACAGAGGTGAATAATTTTCACTAAGAAACGCTCCTCCCAGTTAAAAAAGCATCTAATGCATTTCAACGGACCTAGAGATTAATATTGAGCATGAAAATGGGTTCAGTGAATACCGCTTTTAGATGCATTTTAAACGAACGCTTAGAGTCTTTTTTTTTTCCCATTGGAAGTTTTACGACCACCCAGAGCAAATCAATGGGCTATAAACAATCGCCCGTCCCTAATTTAGGCCCACTGGTTCCAGGAAATGGACAGAGCCAGGGCTGTAAGGTAAACACAACATCCGGGGAAAGCCGGGGTTCGAACCTGGACCCCTTTCAAACGAACGAGCTCGTTATATTCAATATATACATGCCCAACTTCAGTTATCTATTAAAATAAACAAAACTGGCCACTAGATTTCAACAGAGGTGAATAATTTTCACTAAGAAACGCTCCTCCCAGTTAAAAAAGCATCTAATGCATTTCAACGGACCTAGAGATTAATATTGAGCATGAAAATGGGTTCAGTGAATACCGCTTTTAGATGCATTTTAAACGAACGCTTAGAGTCTTTTTTTTTCCCATTGGAAGTTTTACGACCACCCAGAGCAAATCAATGGGCTATAAACAATCGCCCGTCCCTAATTTAGGCCCACTGGTTCCAGGAAATGGACAGAGCCAGGGCTGTAAGGTAAACACAACATCCGGGGAAAGCCGGGGTTCGAACCTGGACCCCTTTCAAACGAACGAGCTCGTTATATTCAATATATACATGCCCAACTTCAGTTATCTATTAAAATAAACAAAACTGGCCACTAGATTTCAACAGAGGTGAATAATTTTCACTAAGAAACGCTCCTCCCAGTTAAAAAAGCATCTAATGCATTTCAACGGACCTAGAGATTAATATTGAGCATGAAAATGGGTTCAGTGAATACCGCTTTTAGATGCATTTTAAACGAACGCTTAGAGTCTTTTTTTTTTTTCCCATTGGAAGTTTTACGACCACCCAGAGCAAATCAATGGGCTATAAACAATCGCCCGTCCCTAATTTAGGCCCACTGGTTCCAGGAAATGGACAGAGCCAGGGCTGTAAGGTAAACACAACATCCGGGGAAAGCCGGGGTTCGAACCTGGACCCCTTTCAAACGAACGAGCTCGTTATATTCAATATATACATGCCCAACTTCAGTTATCTATTAAAATAAACAAAACTGGCCACTAGATTTCAACAGAGGTGAATAATTTTCACTAAGAAACGCTCCTCCCAGTTAAAAAAGCATCTAATGCATTTCAACGGACCTAGAGATTAATATTGAGCATGAAAATGGGTTCAGTGAATACCGCTTTTAGATGCATTTTAAACGAACGCTTAGAGTCTTTTTTTTTT
Organism: Macrothele yani; assembly: GCA_039090855.1. Classification (NCBI taxonomy): domain Eukaryota; kingdom Metazoa; phylum Arthropoda; class Arachnida; order Araneae; family Macrothelidae; genus Macrothele; species Macrothele yani. The sequence continues at coordinate 6,370 of CM077007.1, forward strand.
TTTCCCATTGGAAGTTTTACGACCACCCAGAGCAAATCAATGGGCTATAAACAATCGCCCGTCCCTAATTTAGGCCCACTGGTTCCAGGAAATGGACAGAGCCAGGGCTGTAAGGTAAACACAACATCCGGGGAAAGCCGGGGTTCGAACCTGGACCCCTTTCAAACGAACGAGCTCGTTATATTCAATATATACATGCCCAACTTCAGTTATCTATTAAAATAAACAAAACTGGCCACTAGATTTCAACAGAGGTGAATAATTTTCACTAAGAAACGCTCCTCCCAGTTAAAAAAGCATCTAATGCATTTCAACGGACCTAGAGATTAATATTGAGCATGAAAATGGGTTCAGTGAATACCGCTTTTAGATGCATTTTAAACGAACGCTTAGAGTCTTTTTTTTTTTTCCCATTGGAAGTTTTACGACCACCCAGAGCAAATCAATGGGCTATAAACAATCGCCCGTCCCTAATTTAGGCCCACTGGTTCCAGGAAATGGACAGAGCCAGGGCTGTAAGGTAAACACAACATCCGGGGAAAGCCGGGGTTCGAACCTGGACCCCTTTCAAACGAACGAGCTCGTTATATTCAATATATACATGCCCAACTTCAGTTATCTATTAAAATAAACAAAACTGGCCACTAGATTTCAACAGAGGTGAATAATTTTCACTAAGAAACGCTCCTCCCAGTTAAAAAAGCATCTAATGCATTTCAACGGACCTAGAGATTAATATTGAGCATGAAAATGGGTTCAGTGAATACCGCTTTTAGATGCATTTTAAACGAACGCTTAGAGTCTTTTTTTTTTTCCCATTGGAAGTTTTACGACCACCCAGAGCAAATCAATGGGCTATAAACAATCGCCCGTCCCTAATTTAGGCCCACTGGTTCCAGGAAATGGACAGAGCCAGGGCTGTAAGGTAAACACAACATCCGGGGAAAGCCGGGGTTCGAACCTGGACCCCTTTCAAACGAACGAGCTCGTTATATTCAATATATACATGCCCAACTTCAGTTATCTATTAAAATAAACAAAACTGGCCACTAGATTTCAACAGAGGTGAATAATTTTCACTAAGAAACGCTCCTCCCAGTTAAAAAAGCATCTAATGCATTTCAACGGACCTAGAGATTAATATTGAGCATGAAAATGGGTTCAGTGAATACCGCTTTTAGATGCATTTTAAACGAACGCTTAGAGTCTTTTTTTTTTTTCCCATTGGAAGTTTTACGACCACCCAGAGCAAATCAATGGGCTATAAACAATCGCCCGTCCCTAATTTAGGCCCACTGGTTCCAGGAAATGGACAGAGCCAGGGCTGTAAGGTAAACACAACATCCGGGGAAAGCCGGGGTTCGAACCTGGACCCCTTTCAAACGAACGAGCTCGTTATATTCAATATATACATGCCCAACTTCAGTTATCTATTAAAATAAACAAAACTGGCCACTAGATTTCAACAGAGGTGAATAATTTTCACTAAGAAACGCTCCTCCCAGTTAAAAAAGCATCTAATGCATTTCAACGGACCTAGAGATTAATATTGAGCATGAAAATGGGTTCAGTGAATACCGCTTTTAGATGCATTTTAAACGAACGCTTAGAGTCTTTTTTTTTTTTTTTCCCATTGGAAGTTTTACGACCACCCAGAGCAAATCAATGGGCTATAAACAATCGCCCGTCCCTAATTTAGGCCCACTGGTTCCAGGAAATGGACAGAGCCAGGGCTGTAAGGTAAACACAACATCCGGGGAAAGCCGGGGTTCGAACCTGGACCCCTTTCAAACGAACGAGCTCGTTATATTCAATATATACATGCCCAACTTCAGTTATCTATTAAAATAAACAAAACTGGCCACTAGATTTCAACAGAGGTGAATAATTTTCACTAAGAAACGCTCCTCCCAGTTAAAAAAGCATCTAATGCATTTCAACGGACCTAGAGATTAATATTGAGCATGAAAATGGGTTCAGTGAATACCGCTTTTAGATGCATTTTAAACGAACGCTTAGAGTCTTTTTTTTTTTTTCCCATTGGAAGTTTTACGACCACCCAGAGCAAATCAATGGGCTATAAACAATCGCCCGTCCCTAATTTAGGCCCACTGGTTCCAGGAAATGGACAGAGCCAGGGCTGTAAGGTAAACACAACATCCGGGGAAAGCCGGGGTTCGAACCTGGACCCCTTTCAAACGAACGAGCTCGTTATATTCAATATATACATGCCCAACTTCAGTTATCTATTAAAATAAACAAAACTGGCCACTAGATTTCAACAGAGGTGAATAATTTTCACTAAGAAACGCTCCTCCCAGTTAAAAAAGCATCTAATGCATTTCAACGGACCTAGAGATTAATATTGAGCATGAAAATGGGTTCAGTGAATACCGCTTTTAGATGCATTTTAAACGAACGCTTAGAGTCTTTTTTTTTTTTCCCATTGGAAGTTTTACGACCACCCAGAGCAAATCAATGGGCTATAAACAATCGCCCGTCCCTAATTTAGGCCCACTGGTTCCAGGAAATGGACAGAGCCAGGGCTGTAAGGTAAACACAACATCCGGGGAAAGCCGGGGTTCGAACCTGGACCCCTTTCAAACGAACGAGCTCGTTATATTCAATATATACATGCCCAACTTCAGTTATCTATTAAAATAAACAAAACTGGCCACTAGATTTCAACAGAGGTGAATAATTTTCACTAAGAAACGCTCCTCCCAGTTAAAAAAGCATCTAATGCATTTCAACGGACCTAGAGATTAATATTGAGCATGAAAATGGGTTCAGTGAATACCGCTTTTAGATGCATTTTAAACGAACGCTTAGAGTCTTTTTTTTTTTTTCCCATTGGAAGTTTTACGACCACCCAGAGCAAATCAATGGGCTATAAACAATCGCCCGTCCCTAATTTAGGCCCACTGGTTCCAGGAAATGGACAGAGCCAGGGCTGTAAGGTAAACACAACATCCGGGGAAAGCCGGGGTTCGAACCTGGACCCCTTTCAAACGAACGAGCTCGTTATATTCAATATATACATGCCCAACTTCAGTTATCTATTAAAATAAACAAAACTGGCCACTAGATTTCAACAGAGGTGAATAATTTTCACTAAGAAACGCTCCTCCCAGTTAAAAAAGCATCTAATGCATTTCAACGGACCTAGAGATTAATATTGAGCATGAAAATGGGTTCAGTGAATACCGCTTTTAGATGCATTTTAAACGAACGCTTAGAGTCTTTTTTTTTTTTCCCATTGGAAGTTTTACGACCACCCAGAGCAAATCAATGGGCTATAAACAATCGCCCGTCCCTAATTTAGGCCCACTGGTTCCAGGAAATGGACAGAGCCAGGGCTGTAAGGTAAACACAACATCCGGGGAAAGCCGGGGTTCGAACCTGGACCCCTTTCAAACGAACGAGCTCGTTATATTCAATATATACATGCCCAACTTCAGTTATCTATTAAAATAAACAAAACTGGCCACTAGATTTCAACAGAGGTGAATAATTTTCACTAAGAAACGCTCCTCCCAGTTAAAAAAGCATCTAATGCATTTCAACGGACCTAGAGATTAATATTGAGCATGAAAATGGGTTCAGTGAATACCGCTTTTAGATGCATTTTAAACGAACGCTTAGAGTCTTTTTTTTTTTCCCATTGGAAGTTTTACGACCACCCAGAGCAAATCAATGGGCTATAAACAATCGCCCGTCCCTAATTTAGGCCCACTGGTTCCAGGAAATGGACAGAGCCAGGGCTGTAAGGTAAACACAACATCCGGGGAAAGCCGGGGTTCGAACCTGGACCCCTTTCAAACGAACGAGCTCGTTATATTCAATATATACATGCCCAACTTCAGTTATCTATTAAAATAAACAAAACTGGCCACTAGATTTCAACAGAGGTGAATAATTTTCACTAAGAAACGCTCCTCCCAGTTAAAAAAGCATCTAATGCATTTCAACGGACCTAGAGATTAATATTGAGCATGAAAATGGGTTCAGTGAATACCGCTTTTAGATGCATTTTAAACGAACGCTTAGAGTCTTTTTTTTTTTTCCCATTGGAAGTTTTACGACCACCCAGAGCAAATCAATGGGCTATAAACAATCGCCCGTCCCTAATTTAGGCCCACTGGTTCCAGGAAATGGACAGAGCCAGGGCTGTAAGGTAAACACAACATCCGGGGAAAGCCGGGGTTCGAACCTGGACCCCTTTCAAACGAACGAGCTCGTTATATTCAATATATACATGCCCAACTTCAGTTATCTATTAAAATAAACAAAACTGGCCACTAGATTTCAACAGAGGTGAATAATTTTCACTAAGAAACGCTCCTCCCAGTTAAAAAAGCATCTAATGCATTTCAACGGACCTAGAGATTAATATTGAGCATGAAAATGGGTTCAGTGAATACCGCTTTTAGATGCATTTTAAACGAACGCTTAGAGTCTTTTTTTTCCCATTGGAAGTTTTACGACCACCCAGAGCAAATCAATGGGCTATAAACAATCGCCCGTCCCTAATTTAGGCCCACTGGTTCCAGGAAATGGACAGAGCCAGGGCTGTAAGGTAAACACAACATCCGGGGAAAGCCGGGGTTCGAACCTGGACCCCTTTCAAACGAACGAGCTCGTTATATTCAATATATACATGCCCAACTTCAGTTATCTATTAAAATAAACAAAACTGGCCACTAGATTTCAACAGAGGTGAATAATTTTCACTAAGAAACGCTCCTCCCAGTTAAAAAAGCATCTAATGCATTTCAACGGACCTAGAGATTAATATTGAGCATGAAAATGGGTTCAGTGAATACCGCTTTTAGATGCATTTTAAACGAACGCTTAGAGTCTTTTTTTTTTTTCCCATTGGAAGTTTTACGACCACCCAGAGCAAATCAATGGGCTATAAACAATCGCCCGTCCCTAATTTAGGCCCACTGGTTCCAGGAAATGGACAGAGCCAGGGCTGTAAGGTAAACACAACATCCGGGGAAAGCCGGGGTTCGAACCTGGACCCCTTTCAAACGAACGAGCTCGTTATATTCAATATATACATGCCCAACTTCAGTTATCTATTAAAATAAACAAAACTGGCCACTAGATTTCAACAGAGGTGAATAATTTTCACTAAGAAACGCTCCTCCCAGTTAAAAAAGCATCTAATGCATTTCAACGGACCTAGAGATTAATATTGAGCATGAAAATGGGTTCAGTGAATACCGCTTTTAGATGCATTTTAAACGAACGCTTAGAGTCTTTTTTTTTTCCCATTGGAAGTTTTACGACCACCCAGAGCAAATCAATGGGCTATAAACAATCGCCCGTCCCTAATTTAGGCCCACTGGTTCCAGGAAATGGACAGAGCCAGGGCTGTAAGGTAAACACAACATCCGGGGAAAGCCGGGGTTCGAACCTGGACCCCTTTCAAACGAACGAGCTCGTTATATTCAATATATACATGCCCAACTTCAGTTATCTATTAAAATAAACAAAACTGGCCACTAGATTTCAACAGAGGTGAATAATTTTCACTAAGAAACGCTCCTCCCAGTTAAAAAAGCATCTAATGCATTTCAACGGACCTAGAGATTAATATTGAGCATGAAAATGGGTTCAGTGAATACCGCTTTTAGATGCATTTTAAACGAACGCTTAGAGTCTTTTTTTTTTTTCCCATTGGAAGTTTTACGACCACCCAGAGCAAATCAATGGGCTATAAACAATCGCCCGTCCCTAATTTAGGCCCACTGGTTCCAGGAAATGGACAGAGCCAGGGCTGTAAGGTAAACACAACATCCGGGGAAAGCCGGGGTTCGAACCTGGACCCCTTTCAAACGAACGAGCTCGTTATATTCAATATATACATGCCCAACTTCAGTTATCTATTAAAATAAACAAAACTGGCCACTAGATTTCAACAGAGGTGAATAATTTTCACTAAGAAACGCTCCTCCCAGTTAAAAAAGCATCTAATGCATTTCAACGGACCTAGAGATTAATATTGAGCATGAAAATGGGTTCAGTGAATACCGCTTTTAGATGCATTTTAAACGAACGCTTAGAGTCTTTTTTTTTTTTCCCATTGGAAGTTTTACGACCACCCAGAGCAAATCAATGGGCTATAAACAATCGCCCGTCCCTAATTTAGGCCCACTGGTTCCAGGAAATGGACAGAGCCAGGGCTGTAAGGTAAACACAACATCCGGGGAAAGCCGGGGTTCGAACCTGGACCCCTTTCAAACGAACGAGCTCGTTATATTCAATATATACATGCCCAACTTCAGTTATCTATTAAAATAAACAAAACTGGCCACTAGATTTCAACAGAGGTGAATAATTTTCACTAAGAAACGCTCCTCCCAGTTAAAAAAGCATCTAATGCATTTCAACGGACCTAGAGATTAATATTGAGCATGAAAATGGGTTCAGTGAATACCGCTTTTAGATGCATTTTAAACGAACGCTTAGAGTCTTTTTTTTTTTTTCCCATTGGAAGTTTTACGACCACCCAGAGCAAATCAATGGGCTATAAACAATCGCCCGTCCCTAATTTAGGCCCACTGGTTCCAGGAAATGGACAGAGCCAGGGCTGTAAGGTAAACACAACATCCGGGGAAAGCCGGGGTTCGAACCTGGACCCCTTTCAAACGAACGAGCTCGTTATATTCAATATATACATGCCCAACTTCAGTTATCTATTAAAATAAACAAAACTGGCCACTAGATTTCAACAGAGGTGAATAATTTTCACTAAGAAACGCTCCTCCCAGTTAAAAAAGCATCTAATGCATTTCAACGGACCTAGAGATTAATATTGAGCATGAAAATGGGTTCAGTGAATACCGCTTTTAGATGCATTTTAAACGAACGCTTAGTCTTTTTTTTTTTCCCATTGGAAGTTTTACGACCACCCAGAGCAAATCAATGGGCTATAAACAATCGCCCGTCCCTAATTTAGGCCCACTGGTTCCAGGAAATGGACAGAGCCAGGGCTGTAAGGTAAACACAACATCCGGGGAAAGCCGGGGTTCGAACCTGGACCCCTTTCAAACGAACGAGCTCGTTATATTCAATATATACATGCCCAACTTCAGTTATCTATTAAAATAAACAAAACTGGCCACTAGATTTCAACAGAGGTGAATAATTTTCACTAAGAAACGCTCCTCCCAGTTAAAAAAGCATCTAATGCATTTCAACGGACCTAGAGATTAATATTGAGCATGAAAATGGGTTCAGTGAATACCGCTTTTAGATGCATTTTAAACGAACGCTTAGAGTCTTTTTTTTTTTTCCCATTGGAAGTTTTACGACCACCCAGAGCAACTCAATGGGCTATAAACAATCGCCCGTCCCTAATTTAGGCCCACTGGTTCCAGGAAATGGACAGAGCCAGGGCTGTAAGGTAAACACAACATCCGGGGAAAGCCGGGGTTCGAACCTGGACCCCTTTCAAACGAACGAGCTCGTTATATTCAATATATACATGCCCAACTTCAGTTATCTATTAATATAAACAAAACTGGCCACTAGATTTCAACAGAGGTGAATAATTTTCACTAAGAAACGCTCCTCCCAGTTAAAAAAGCATCTAATGCATTTCAACGGACCTAGAGATTAATATTGAGCATGAAAATGGGTTCAGTGAATACCGCTTTTAGATGCATTTTAAACGAACGCTTAGAGTCTTTTTTTTTTTCCCATTGGAAGTTTTACGACCACCCAGAGCAACTCAATGGGCTATAAACAATCGCCCGTCCCTAATTTAGGCCCACTGGTTCCAGGAAATGGACAGAGCCAGGGCTGTAAGGTAAACACAACATCCGGGGAAAGCCGGGGTTCGAACCTGGACCCCTTTCAAACGAACGAGCTCGTTATATTCAATATATACATGCCCAACTTCAGTTATCTATTAATATAAACAAAACTGGCCACTAGATTTCAACAGAGGTGAATAATTTTCACTAAGAAACGCTCCTCCCAGTTAAAAAAGCATCTAATGCATTTCAACGGACCTAGAGATTAATATTGAGCATGAAAATGGGTTCAGTGAATACCGCTTTTAGATGCATTTTAAACGAACGCTTAGAGTCTTTTTTTTTTTCCCATTGGAAGTTTTACGACCACCCAGAGCAACTCAATGGGCTATAAACAATCGCCCGTCCCTAATTTAGGCCCACTGGTTCCAGGAAATGGACAGAGCCAGGGCTGTAAGGTAAACACAACATCCGGGGAAAGCCGGGGTTCGAACCTGGACCCCTTTCAAACGAACGAGCTCGTTATATTCAATATATACATGCCCAACTTCAGTTATCTATTAATATAAACAAAACTGGCCACTAGATTTCAACAGAGGTGAATAATTTTCACTAAGAAACGCTCCTCCCAGTTAAAAAAGCATCTAATGCATTTCAACGGACCTAGAGATTAATATTGAGCATGAAAATGGGTTCAGTGAATACCGCTTTTAGATGCATTTTAAACGAACGCTTAGAGTCTTTTTTTTTTTTTCCCATTGGAAGTTTTACGACCACCCAGAGCAACTCAATGGGCTATAAACAATCGCCCGTCCCTAATTTAGGCCCACTGGTTCCAGGAAATGGACAGAGCCAGGGCTGTAAGGTAAACACAACATCCGGGGAAAGCCGGGGTTCGAACCTGGACCCCTTTCAAACGAACGAGCTCGTTATATTCAATATATACATGCCCAACTTCAGTTATCTATTAATATAAACAAAACTGGCCACTAGATTTCAACAGAGGTGAATAATTTTCACTAAGAAACGCTCCTCCCAGTTAAAAAAGCATCTAATGCATTTCAACGGACCTAGAGATTAATATTGAGCATGAAAATGGGTTCAGTGAATACCGCTTTTAGATGCATTTTAAACGAACGCTTAGAGTCTTTTTTTTTTTTCCCATTGGAAGTTTTACGACCACCCAGAGCAACTCAATGGGCTATAAACAATCGCCCGTCCCTAATTTAGGCCCACTGGTTCCAGGAAATGGACAGAGCCAGGGCTGTAAGGTAAACACAACATCCGGGGAAAGCCGGGGTTCGAACCTGGACCCCTTTCAAACGAACGAGCTCGTTATATTCAATATATACATGCCCAACTTCAGTTATCTATTAATATAAACAAAACTGGCCACTAGATTTCAACAGAGGTGAATAATTTTCACTAAGAAACGCTCCTCCCAGTTAAAAAAGCATCTAATGCATTTCAACGGACCTAGAGATTAATATTGAGCATGAAAATGGGTTCAGTGAATACCGCTTTTAGATGCATTTTAAACGAACGCTTAGAGTCTTTTTTTTTTTTTCCCATTGGAAGTTTTACGACCACCCAGAGCAACTCAATGGGCTATAAACAATCGCCCGTCCCTAATTTAGGCCCACTGGTTCCAGGAAATGGACAGAGCCAGGGCTGTAAGGTAAACACAACATCCGGGGAAAGCCGGGGTTCGAACCTGGACCCCTTTCAAACGAACGAGCTCGTTATATTCAATATATACATGCCCAACTTCAGTTATCTATTAATATAAACAAAACTGGCCACTAGATTTCAACAGAGGTGAATAATTTTCACTAAGAAACGCTCCTCCCAGTTAAAAAAGCATCTAATGCATTTCAACGGACCTAGAGATTAATATTGAGCATGAAAATGGGTTCAGTGAATACCGCTTTTAGATGCATTTTAAACGAACGCTTAGAGTCTTTTTTTTTTTCCCATTGGAAGTTTTACGACCACCCAGAGCAACTCAATGGGCTATAAACAATCGCCCGTCCCTAATTTAGGCCCACTGGTTCCAGGAAATGGACAGAGCCAGGGCTGTAAGGTAAACACAACATCCGGGGAAAGCCGGGGTTCGAACCTGGACCCCTTTCAAACGAACGAGCTCGTTATATTCAATATATACATGCCCAACTTCAGTTATCTATTAATATAAACAAAACTGGCCACTAGATTTCAACAGAGGTGAATAATTTTCACTAAGAAACGCTCCTCCCAGTTAAAAAAGCATCTAATGCATTTCAACGGACCTAGAGATTAATATTGAGCATGAAAATGGGTTCAGTGAATACCGCTTTTAGATGCATTTTAAACGAACGCTTAGTCTTTTTTTTTTTTCCCATTGGAAGTTTTACGACCACCCAGAGCAACTCAATGGGCTATAAACAATCGCCCGTCCCTAATTTAGGCCCACTGGTTCCAGGAAATGGACAGAGCCAGGGCTGTAAGGTAAACACAACATCCGGGGAAAGCCGGGGTTCGAACCTGGACCCCTTTCAAACGAACGAGCTCGTTATATTCAATATATACATGCCCAACTTCAGTTATCTATTAATATAAACAAAACTGGCCACTAGATTTCAACAGAGGTGAATAATTTTCACTAAGAAACGCTCCTCCCAGTTAAAAAAGCATCTAATGCATTTCAACGGACCTAGAGATTAATATTGAGCATGAAAATGGGTTCAGTGAATACCGCTTTTAGATGCATTTTAAACGAACGCTTAGAGTCTTTTTTTTTTCCCATTGGAAGTTTTACGACCACCCAGAGCAACTCAATGGGCTATAAACAATCGCCCGTCCCTAATTTAGGCCCACTGGTTCCAGGAAATGGACAGAGCCAGGGCTGTAAGGTAAACACAACATCCGGGGAAAGCCGGGGTTCGAACCTGGACCCCTTTCAAACGAACGAGCTCGTTATATTCAATATATACATGCCCAACTTCAGTTATCTATTAATATAAACAAAACTGGCCACTAGATTTCAACAGAGGTGAATAATTTTCACTAAGAAACGCTCCTCCCAGTTAAAAAAGCATCTAATGCATTTCAACGGACCTAGAGATTAATATTGAGCATGAAAATGGGTTCAGTGAATACCGCTTTTAGATGCATTTTAAACGAACGCTTAGTCTTTTTTTTTTTTTCCCATTGGAAGTTTTACGACCACCCAGAGCAACTCAATGGGCTATAAACAATCGCCCGTCCCTAATTTAGGCCCACTGGTTCCAGGAAATGGACAGAGCCAGGGCTGTAAGGTAAACACAACATCCGGGGAAAGCCGGGGTTCGAACCTGGACCCCTTTCAAACGAACGAGCTCGTTATATTCAATATATACATGCCCAACTTCAGTTATCTATTAATATAAACAAAACTGGCCACTAGATTTCAACAGAGGTGAATAATTTTCACTAAGAAACGCTCCTCCCAGTTAAAAAAGCATCTAATGCATTTCAACGGACCTAGAGATTAATATTGAGCATGAAAATGGGTTCAGTGAATACCGCTTTTAGATGCATTTTAAACGAACGCTTAGAGTCTTTTTTTTTTTTCCCATTGGAAGTTTTACGACCACCCAGAGCAACTCAATGGGCTATAAACAATCGCCCGTCCCTAATTTAGGCCCACTGGTTCCAGGAAATGGACAGAGCCAGGGCTGTAAGGTAAACACAACATCCGGGGAAAGCCGGGGTTCGAACCTGGACCCCTTTCAAACGAACGAGCTCGTTATATTCAATATATACATGCCCAACTTCAGTTATCTATTAATATAAACAAAACTGGCCACTAGATTTCAACAGAGGTGAATAATTTTCACTAAGAAACGCTCCTCCCAGTTAAAAAAGCATCTAATGCATTTCAACGGACCTAGAGATTAATATTGAGCATGAAAATGGGTTCAGTGAATACCGCTTTTAGATGCATTTTAAACGAACGCTTAGAGTCTTTTTTTTTTTTCCCATTGGAAGTTTTACGACCACCCAGAGCAACTCAATGGGCTATAAACAATCGCCCGTCCCTAATTTAGGCCCACTGGTTCCAGGAAATGGACAGAGCCAGGGCTGTAAGGTAAACACAACATCCGGGGAAAGCCGGGGTTCGAACCTGGACCCCTTTCAAACGAACGAGCTCGTTATATTCAATATATACATGCCCAACTTCAGTTATCTATTAATATAAACAAAACTGGCCACTAGATTTCAACAGAGGTGAATAATTTTCACTAAGAAACGCTCCTCCCAGTTAAAAAAGCATCTAATGCATTTCAACGGACCTAGAGATTAATATTGAGCATGAAAATGGGTTCAGTGAATACCGCTTTTAGATGCATTTTAAACGAACGCTTAGAGTCTTTTTTTTTTTTCCCATTGGAAGTTTTACGACCACCCAGAGCAACTCAATGGGCTATAAACAATCGCCCGTCCCTAATTTAGGCCCACTGGTTCCAGGAAATGGACAGAGCCAGGGCTGTAAGGTAAACACAACATCCGGGGAAAGCCGGGGTTCGAACCTGGACCCCTTTCAAACGAACGAGCTCGTTATATTCAATATATACATGCCCAACTTCAGTTATCTATTAATATAAACAAAACTGGCCACTAGATTTCAACAGAGGTGAATAATTTTCACTAAGAAACGCTCCTCCCAGTTAAAAAAGCATCTAATGCATTTCAACGGACCTAGAGATTAATATTGAGCATGAAAATGGGTTCAGTGAATACCGCTTTTAGATGCATTTTAAACGAACGCTTAGTCTTTTTTTTTTCCCATTGGAAGTTTTACGACCACCCAGAGCAACTCAATGGGCTATAAACAATCGCCCGTCCCTAATTTAGGCCCACTGGTTCCAGGAAATGGACAGAGCCAGGGCTGTAAGGTAAACACAACATCCGGGGAAAGCCGGGGTTCGAACCTGGACCCCTTTCAAACGAACGAGCTCGTTATATTCAATATATACATGCCCAACTTCAGTTATCTATTAATATAAACAAAACTGGCCACTAGATTTCAACAGAGGTGAATAATTTTCACTAAGAAACGCTCCTCCCAGTTAAAAAAGCATCTAATGCATTTCAACGGACCTAGAGATTAATATTGAGCATGAAAATGGGTTCAGTGAATACCGCTTTTAGATGCATTTTAAACGAACGCTTAGTCTTTTTTTTTTCCCATTGGAAGTTTTACGACCACCCAGAGCAACTCAATGGGCTATAAACAATCGCCCGTCCCTAATTTAGGCCCACTGGTTCCAGGAAATGGACAGAGCCAGGGCTGTAAGGTAAACACAACATCCGGGGAAAGCCGGGGTTCGAACCTGGACCCCTTTCAAACGAACGAGCTCGTTATATTCAATATATACATGCCCAACTTCAGTTATCTATTAATATAAACAAAACTGGCCACTAGATTTCAACAGAGGTGAATAATTTTCACTAAGAAACGCTCCTCCCAGTTAAAAAAGCATCTAATGCATTTCAACGGACCTAGAGATTAATATTGAGCATGAAAATGGGTTCAGTGAATACCGCTTTTAGATGCATTTTAAACGAACGCTTAGAGTCTTTTTTTTTTTTCCCATTGGAAGTTTTACGACCACCCAGAGCAACTCAATGGGCTATAAACAATCGCCCGTCCCTAATTTAGGCCCACTGGTTCCAGGAAATGGACAGAGCCAGGGCTGTAAGGTAAACACAACATCCGGGGAAAGCCGGGGTTCGAACCTGGACCCCTTTCAAACGAACGAGCTCGTTATATTCAATATATACATGCCCAACTTCAGTTATCTATTAATATAAACAAAACTGGCCACTAGATTTCAACAGAGGTGAATAATTTTCACTAAGAAACGCTCCTCCCAGTTAAAAAAGCATCTAATGCATTTCAACGGACCTAGAGATTAATATTGAGCATGAAAATGGGTTCAGTGAATACCGCTTTTAGATGCATTTTAAACGAACGCTTAGAGTCTTTTTTTTTTTTTCCCATTGGAAGTTTTACGACCACCCAGAGCAACTCAATGGGCTATAAACAATCGCCCGTCCCTAATTTAGGCCCACTGGTTCCAGGAAATGGACAGAGCCAGGGCTGTAAGGTAAACACAACATCCGGGGAAAGCCGGGGTTCGAACCTGGACCCCTTTCAAACGAACGAGCTCGTTATATTCAATATATACATGCCCAACTTCAGTTATCTATTAATATAAACAAAACTGGCCACTAGATTTCAACAGAGGTGAATAATTTTCACTAAGAAACGCTCCTCCCAGTTAAAAAAGCATCTAATGCATTTCAACGGACCTAGAGATTAATATTGAGCATGAAAATGGGTTCAGTGAATACCGCTTTTAGATGCATTTTAAACGAACGCTTAGAGTCTTTTTTTTTTTTCCCATTGGAAGTTTTACGACCACCCAGAGCAACTCAATGGGCTATAAACAATCGCCCGTCCCTAATTTAGGCCCACTGGTTCCAGGAAATGGACAGAGCCAGGGCTGTAAGGTAAACACAACATCCGGGGAAAGCCGGGGTTCGAACCTGGACCCCTTTCAAACGAACGAGCTCGTTATATTCAATATATACATGCCCAACTTCAGTTATCTATTAATATAAACAAAACTGGCCACTAGATTTCAACAGAGGTGAATAATTTTCACTAAGAAACGCTCCTCCCAGTTAAAAAAGCATCTAATGCATTTCAACGGACCTAGAGATTAATATTGAGCATGAAAATGGGTTCAGTGAATACCGCTTTTAGATGCATTTTAAACGAACGCTTAGAGTCTTTTTTTTTTTTCCCATTGGAAGTTTTACGACCACCCAGAGCAACTCAATGGGCTATAAACAATCGCCCGTCCCTAATTTAGGCCCACTGGTTCCAGGAAATGGACAGAGCCAGGGCTGTAAGGTAAACACAACATCCGGGGAAAGCCGGGGTTCGAACCTGGACCCCTTTCAAACGAACGAGCTCGTTATATTCAATATATACATGCCCAACTTCAGTTATCTATTAATATAAACAAAACTGGCCACTAGATTTCAACAGAGGTGAATAATTTTCACTAAGAAACGCTCCTCCCAGTTAAAAAAGCATCTAATGCATTTCAACGGACCTAGAGATTAATATTGAGCATGAAAATGGGTTCAGTGAATACCGCTTTTAGATGCATTTTAAACGAACGCTTAGTCTTTTTTTTTCCCA
This sequence comes from Macrothele yani, assembly GCA_039090855.1. NCBI lineage: Eukaryota > Metazoa > Arthropoda > Arachnida > Araneae > Macrothelidae > Macrothele > Macrothele yani. The sequence continues at coordinate 21,376 of CM077007.1, forward strand.
TTGGAAGTTTTACGACCACCCAGAGCAACTCAATGGGCTATAAACAATCGCCCGTCCCTAATTTAGGCCCACTGGTTCCAGGAAATGGACAGAGCCAGGGCTGTAAGGTAAACACAACATCCGGGGAAAGCCGGGGTTCGAACCTGGACCCCTTTCAAACGAACGAGCTCGTTATATTCAATATATACATGCCCAACTTCAGTTATCTATTAATATAAACAAAACTGGCCACTAGATTTCAACAGAGGTGAATAATTTTCACTAAGAAACGCTCCTCCCAGTTAAAAAAGCATCTAATGCATTTCAACGGACCTAGAGATTAATATTGAGCATGAAAATGGGTTCAGTGAATACCGCTTTTAGATGCATTTTAAACGAACGCTTAGAGTCTTTTTTTTTTTTTCCCATTGGAAGTTTTACGACCACCCAGAGCAACTCAATGGGCTATAAACAATCGCCCGTCCCTAATTTAGGCCCACTGGTTCCAGGAAATGGACAGAGCCAGGGCTGTAAGGTAAACACAACATCCGGGGAAAGCCGGGGTTCGAACCTGGACCCCTTTCAAACGAACGAGCTCGTTATATTCAATATATACATGCCCAACTTCAGTTATCTATTAATATAAACAAAACTGGCCACTAGATTTCAACAGAGGTGAATAATTTTCACTAAGAAACGCTCCTCCCAGTTAAAAAAGCATCTAATGCATTTCAACGGACCTAGAGATTAATATTGAGCATGAAAATGGGTTCAGTGAATACCGCTTTTAGATGCATTTTAAACGAACGCTTAGAGTCTTTTTTTTTTCCCATTGGAAGTTTTACGACCACCCAGAGCAACTCAATGGGCTATAAACAATCGCCCGTCCCTAATTTAGGCCCACTGGTTCCAGGAAATGGACAGAGCCAGGGCTGTAAGGTAAACACAACATCCGGGGAAAGCCGGGGTTCGAACCTGGACCCCTTTCAAACGAACGAGCTCGTTATATTCAATATATACATGCCCAACTTCAGTTATCTATTAATATAAACAAAACTGGCCACTAGATTTCAACAGAGGTGAATAATTTTCACTAAGAAACGCTCCTCCCAGTTAAAAAAGCATCTAATGCATTTCAACGGACCTAGAGATTAATATTGAGCATGAAAATGGGTTCAGTTAATACCGCTTTTAGATGCATTTTAAACGAACGCTTAGAGTCTTTTTTTTTTTCCCATTGGAAGTTTTACGACCACCCAGAGCAACTCAATGGGCTATAAACAATCGCCCGTCCCTAATTTAGGCCCACTGGTTCCAGGAAATGGACAGAGCCAGGGCTGTAAGGTAAACACAACATCCGGGGAAAGCCGGGGTTCGAACCTGGACCCCTTTCAAACGAACGAGCTCGTTATATTCAATATATACATGCCCAACTTCAGTTATCTATTAATATAAACAAAACTGGCCACTAGATTTCAACAGAGGTGAATAATTTTCACTAAGAAACGCTCCTCCCAGTTAAAAAAGCATCTAATGCATTTCAACGGACCTAGAGATTAATATTGAGCATGAAAATGGGTTCAGTGAATACCGCTTTTAGATGCATTTTAAACGAACGCTTAGTCTTTTTTTTTCCCATTGGAAGTTTTACGACCACCCAGAGCAACTCAATGGGCTATAAACAATCGCCCGTCCCTAATTTAGGCCCACTGGTTCCAGGAAATGGACAGAGCCAGGGCTGTAAGGTAAACACAACATCCGGGGAAAGCCGGGGTTCGAACCTGGACCCCTTTCAAACGAACGAGCTCGTTATATTCAATATATACATGCCCAACTTCAGTTATCTATTAATATAAACAAAACTGGCCACTAGATTTCAACAGAGGTGAATAATTTTCACTAAGAAACGCTCCTCCCAGTTAAAAAAGCATCTAATGCATTTCAACGGACCTAGAGATTAATATTGAGCATGAAAATGGGTTCAGTGAATACCGCTTTTAGATGCATTTTAAACGAACGCTTAGAGTCTTTTTTTTTTTCCCATTGGAAGTTTTACGACCACCCAGAGCAACTCAATGGGCTATAAACAATCGCCCGTCCCTAATTTAGGCCCACTGGTTCCAGGAAATGGACAGAGCCAGGGCTGTAAGGTAAACACAACATCCGGGGAAAGCCGGGGTTCGAACCTGGACCCCTTTCAAACGAACGAGCTCGTTATATTCAATATATACATGCCCAACTTCAGTTATCTATTAATATAAACAAAACTGGCCACTAGATTTCAACAGAGGTGAATAATTTTCACTAAGAAACGCTCCTCCCAGTTAAAAAAGCATCTAATGCATTTCAACGGACCTAGAGATTAATATTGAGCATGAAAATGGGTTCAGTGAATACCGCTTTTAGATGCATTTTAAACGAACGCTTAGAGTCTTTTTTTTTTTCCCATTGGAAGTTTTACGACCACCCAGAGCAACTCAATGGGCTATAAACAATCGCCCGTCCCTAATTTAGGCCCACTGGTTCCAGGAAATGGACAGAGCCAGGGCTGTAAGGTAAACACAACATCCGGGGAAAGCCGGGGTTCGAACCTGGACCCCTTTCAAACGAACGAGCTCGTTATATTCAATATATACATGCCCAACTTCAGTTATCTATTAATATAAACAAAACTGGCCACTAGATTTCAACAGAGGTGAATAATTTTCACTAAGAAACGCTCCTCCCAGTTAAAAAAGCATCTAATGCATTTCAACGGACCTAGAGATTAATATTGAGCATGAAAATGGGTTCAGTGAATACCGCTTTTAGATGCATTTTAAACGAACGCTTAGAGTCTTTTTTTTTTTTCCCATTGGAAGTTTTACGACCACCCAGAGCAACTCAATGGGCTATAAACAATCGCCCGTCCCTAATTTAGGCCCACTGGTTCCAGGAAATGGACAGAGCCAGGGCTGTAAGGTAAACACAACATCCGGGGAAAGCCGGGGTTCGAACCTGGACCCCTTTCAAACGAACGAGCTCGTTATATTCAATATATACATGCCCAACTTCAGTTATCTATTAATATAAACAAAACTGGCCACTAGATTTCAACAGAGGTGAATAATTTTCACTAAGAAACGCTCCTCCCAGTTAAAAAAGCATCTAATGCATTTCAACGGACCTAGAGATTAATATTGAGCATGAAAATGGGTTCAGTGAATACCGCTTTTAGATGCATTTTAAACGAACGCTTAGTCTTTTTTTTTTTTCCCATTGGAAGTTTTACGACCACCCAGAGCAACTCAATGGGCTATAAACAATCGCCCGTCCCTAATTTAGGCCCACTGGTTCCAGGAAATGGACAGAGCCAGGGCTGTAAGGTAAACACAACATCCGGGGAAAGCCGGGGTTCGAACCTGGACCCCTTTCAAACGAACGAGCTCGTTATATTCAATATATACATGCCCAACTTCAGTTATCTATTAATATAAACAAAACTGGCCACTAGATTTCAACAGAGGTGAATAATTTTCACTAAGAAACGCTCCTCCCAGTTAAAAAAGCATCTAATGCATTTCAACGGACCTAGAGATTAATATTGAGCATGAAAATGGGTTCAGTGAATACCGCTTTTAGATGCATTTTAAACGAACGCTTAGTCTTTTTTTCCCATTGGAAGTTTTACGACCACCCAGAGCAACTCAATGGGCTATAAACAATCGCCCGTCCCTAATTTAGGCCCACTGGTTCCAGGAAATGGACAGAGCCAGGGCTGTAAGGTAAACACAACATCCGGGGAAAGCCGGGGTTCGAACCTGGACCCCTTTCAAACGAACGAGCTCGTTATATTCAATATATACATGCCCAACTTCAGTTATCTATTAATATAAACAAAACTGGCCACTAGATTTCAACAGAGGTGAATAATTTTCACTAAGAAACGCTCCTCCCAGTTAAAAAAGCATCTAATGCATTTCAACGGACCTAGAGATTAATATTGAGCATGAAAATGGGTTCAGTGAATACCGCTTTTAGATGCATTTTAAACGAACGCTTAGAGTCTTTTTTTTTTTTCCCATTGGAAGTTTTACGACCACCCAGAGCAACTCAATGGGCTATAAACAATCGCCCGTCCCTAATTTAGGCCCACTGGTTCCAGGAAATGGACAGAGCCAGGGCTGTAAGGTAAACACAACATCCGGGGAAAGCCGGGGTTCGAACCTGGACCCCTTTCAAACGAACGAGCTCGTTATATTCAATATATACATGCCCAACTTCAGTTATCTATTAATATAAACAAAACTGGCCACTAGATTTCAACAGAGGTGAATAATTTTCACTAAGAAACGCTCCTCCCAGTTAAAAAAGCATCTAATGCATTTCAACGGACCTAGAGATTAATATTGAGCATGAAAATGGGTTCAGTGAATACCGCTTTTAGATGCATTTTAAACGAACGCTTAGAGTCTTTTTTTTTTTTTCCCATTGGAAGTTTTACGACCACCCAGAGCAACTCAATGGGCTATAAACAATCGCCCGTCCCTAATTTAGGCCCACTGGTTCCAGGAAATGGACAGAGCCAGGGCTGTAAGGTAAACACAACATCCGGGGAAAGCCGGGGTTCGAACCTGGACCCCTTTCAAACGAACGAGCTCGTTATATTCAATATATACATGCCCAACTTCAGTTATCTATTAATATAAACAAAACTGGCCACTAGATTTCAACAGAGGTGAATAATTTTCACTAAGAAACGCTCCTCCCAGTTAAAAAAGCATCTAATGCATTTCAACGGACCTAGAGATTAATATTGAGCATGAAAATGGGTTCAGTGAATACCGCTTTTAGATGCATTTTAAACGAACGCTTAGTCTTTTTTTTTTTTTCCCATTGGAAGTTTTACGACCACCCAGAGCAACTCAATGGGCTATAAACAATCGCCCGTCCCTAATTTAGGCCCACTGGTTCCAGGAAATGGACAGAGCCAGGGCTGTAAGGTAAACACAACATCCGGGGAAAGCCGGGGTTCGAACCTGGACCCCTTTCAAACGAACGAGCTCGTTATATTCAATATATACATGCCCAACTTCAGTTATCTATTAATATAAACAAAACTGGCCACTAGATTTCAACAGAGGTGAATAATTTTCACTAAGAAACGCTCCTCCCAGTTAAAAAAGCATCTAATGCATTTCAACGGACCTAGAGATTAATATTGAGCATGAAAATGGGTTCAGTGAATACCGCTTTTAGATGCATTTTAAACGAACGCTTAGTCTTTTTTTTTTTTCCCCATTGGAAGTTTTACGACCACCCAGAGCAACTCAATGGGCTATAAACAATCGCCCGTCCCTAATTTAGGCCCACTGGTTCCAGGAAATGGACAGAGCCAGGGCTGTAAGGTAAACACAACATCCGGGGAAAGCCGGGGTTCGAACCTGGACCCCTTTCAAACGAACGAGCTCGTTATATTCAATATATACATGCCCAACTTCAGTTATCTATTAATATAAACAAAACTGGCCACTAGATTTCAACAGAGGTGAATAATTTTCACTAAGAAACGCTCCTCCCAGTTAAAAAAGCATCTAATGCATTTCAACGGACCTAGAGATTAATATTGAGCATGAAAATGGGTTCAGTGAATACCGCTTTTAGATGCATTTTAAACGAACGCTTAGAGTCTTTTTTTTTTTTTCCCATTGGAAGTTTTACGACCACCCAGAGCAACTCAATGGGCTATAAACAATCGCCCGTCCCTAATTTAGGCCCACTGGTTCCAGGAAATGGACAGAGCCAGGGCTGTAAGGTAAACACAACATCCGGGGAAAGCCGGGGTTCGAACCTGGACCCCTTTCAAACGAACGAGCTCGTTATATTCAATATATACATGCCCAACTTCAGTTATCTATTAATATAAACAAAACTGGCCACTAGATTTCAACAGAGGTGAATAATTTTCACTAAGAAACGCTCCTCCCAGTTAAAAAAGCATCTAATGCATTTCAACGGACCTAGAGATTAATATTGAGCATGAAAATGGGTTCAGTGAATACCGCTTTTAGATGCATTTTAAACGAACGCTTAGAGTCTTTTTTTTTTTTTCCCATTGGAAGTTTTACGACCACCCAGAGCAACTCAATGGGCTATAAACAATCGCCCGTCCCTAATTTAGGCCCACTGGTTCCAGGAAATGGACAGAGCCAGGGCTGTAAGGTAAACACAACATCCGGGGAAAGCCGGGGTTCGAACCTGGACCCCTTTCAAACGAACGAGCTCGTTATATTCAATATATACATGCCCAACTTCAGTTATCTATTAATATAAACAAAACTGGCCACTAGATTTCAACAGAGGTGAATAATTTTCACTAAGAAACGCTCCTCCCAGTTAAAAAAGCATCTAATGCATTTCAACGGACCTAGAGATTAATATTGAGCATGAAAATGGGTTCAGTGAATACCGCTTTTAGATGCATTTTAAACGAACGCTTAGAGTCTTTTTTTTTTTTCCCATTGGAAGTTTTACGACCACCCAGAGCAACTCAATGGGCTATAAACAATCGCCCGTCCCTAATTTAGGCCCACTGGTTCCAGGAAATGGACAGAGCCAGGGCTGTAAGGTAAACACAACATCCGGGGAAAGCCGGGGTTCGAACCTGGACCCCTTTCAAACGAACGAGCTCGTTATATTCAATATATACATGCCCAACTTCAGTTATCTATTAATATAAACAAAACTGGCCACTAGATTTCAACAGAGGTGAATAATTTTCACTAAGAAACGCTCCTCCCAGTTAAAAAAGCATCTAATGCATTTCAACGGACCTAGAGATTAATATTGAGCATGAAAATGGGTTCAGTGAATACCGCTTTTAGATGCATTTTAAACGAACGCTTAGAGTCTTTTTTTTTTTTCCCATTGGAAGTTTTACGACCACCCAGAGCAACTCAATGGGCTATAAACAATCGCCCGTCCCTAATTTAGGCCCACTGGTTCCAGGAAATGGACAGAGCCAGGGCTGTAAGGTAAACACAACATCCGGGGAAAGCCGGGGTTCGAACCTGGACCCCTTTCAAACGAACGAGCTCGTTATATTCAATATATACATGCCCAACTTCAGTTATCTATTAATATAAACAAAACTGGCCACTAGATTTCAACAGAGGTGAATAATTTTCACTAAGAAACGCTCCTCCCAGTTAAAAAAGCATCTAATGCATTTCAACGGACCTAGAGATTAATATTGAGCATGAAAATGGGTTCAGTGAATACCGCTTTTAGATGCATTTTAAACGAACGCTTAGTCTTTTTTTTTCCCATTGGAAGTTTTACGACCACCCAGAGCAACTCAATGGGCTATAAACAATCGCCCGTCCCTAATTTAGGCCCACTGGTTCCAGGAAATGGACAGAGCCAGGGCTGTAAGGTAAACACAACATCCGGGGAAAGCCGGGGTTCGAACCTGGACCCCTTTCAAACGAACGAGCTCGTTATATTCAATATATACATGCCCAACTTCAGTTATCTATTAATATAAACAAAACTGGCCACTAGATTTCAACAGAGGTGAATAATTTTCACTAAGAAACGCTCCTCCCAGTTAAAAAAGCATCTAATGCATTTCAACGGACCTAGAGATTAATATTGAGCATGAAAATGGGTTCAGTGAATACCGCTTTTAGATGCATTTTAAACGAACGCTTAGAGTCTTTTTTTTTTTTTTCCCATTGGAAGTTTTACGACCACCCAGAGCAACTCAATGGGCTATAAACAATCGCCCGTCCCTAATTTAGGCCCACTGGTTCCAGGAAATGGACAGAGCCAGGGCTGTAAGGTAAACACAACATCCGGGGAAAGCCGGGGTTCGAACCTGGACCCCTTTCAAACGAACGAGCTCGTTATATTCAATATATACATGCCCAACTTCAGTTATCTATTAATATAAACAAAACTGGCCACTAGATTTCAACAGAGGTGAATAATTTTCACTAAGAAACGCTCCTCCCAGTTAAAAAAGCATCTAATGCATTTCAACGGACCTAGAGATTAATATTGAGCATGAAAATGGGTTCAGTGAATACCGCTTTTAGATGCATTTTAAACGAACGCTTAGTCTTTTTTTTTTTCCCATTGGAAGTTTTACGACCACCCAGAGCAACTCAATGGGCTATAAACAATCGCCCGTCCCTAATTTAGGCCCACTGGTTCCAGGAAATGGACAGAGCCAGGGCTGTAAGGTAAACACAACATCCGGGGAAAGCCGGGGTTCGAACCTGGACCCCTTTCAAACGAACGAGCTCGTTATATTCAATATATACATGCCCAACTTCAGTTATCTATTAATATAAACAAAACTGGCCACTAGATTTCAACAGAGGTGAATAATTTTCACTAAGAAACGCTCCTCCCAGTTAAAAAAGCATCTAATGCATTTCAACGGACCTAGAGATTAATATTGAGCATGAAAATGGGTTCAGTGAATACCGCTTTTAGATGCATTTTAAACGAACGCTTAGTCTTTTTTTTTTTTTCCCATTGGAAGTTTTACGACCACCCAGAGCAACTCAATGGGCTATAAACAATCGCCCGTCCCTAATTTAGGCCCACTGGTTCCAGGAAATGGACAGAGCCAGGGCTGTAAGGTAAACACAACATCCGGGGAAAGCCGGGGTTCGAACCTGGACCCCTTTCAAACGAACGAGCTCGTTATATTCAATATATACATGCCCAACTTCAGTTATCTATTAATATAAACAAAACTGGCCACTAGATTTCAACAGAGGTGAATAATTTTCACTAAGAAACGCTCCTCCCAGTTAAAAAAGCATCTAATGCATTTCAACGGACCTAGAGATTAATATTGAGCATGAAAATGGGTTCAGTGAATACCGCTTTTAGATGCATTTTAAACGAACGCTTAGAGTCTTTTTTTTTTTTTCCCATTGGAAGTTTTACGACCACCCAGAGCAACTCAATGGGCTATAAACAATCGCCCGTCCCTAATTTAGGCCCACTGGTTCCAGGAAATGGACAGAGCCAGGGCTGTAAGGTAAACACAACATCCGGGGAAAGCCGGGGTTCGAACCTGGACCCCTTTCAAACGAACGAGCTCGTTATATTCAATATATACATGCCCAACTTCAGTTATCTATTAATATAAACAAAACTGGCCACTAGATTTCAACAGAGGTGAATAATTTTCACTAAGAAACGCTCCTCCCAGTTAAAAAAGCATCTAATGCATTTCAACGGACCTAGAGATTAATATTGAGCATGAAAATGGGTTCAGTGAATACCGCTTTTAGATGCATTTTAAACGAACGCTTAGAGTCTTTTTTTTTTTTTCCCATTGGAAGTTTTACGACCACCCAGAGCAACTCAATGGGCTATAAACAATCGCCCGTCCCTAATTTAGGCCCACTGGTTCCAGGAAATGGACAGAGCCAGGGCTGTAAGGTAAACACAACATCCGGGGAAAGCCGGGGTTCGAACCTGGACCCCTTTCAAACGAACGAGCTCGTTATATTCAATATATACATGCCCAACTTCAGTTATCTATTAATATAAACAAAACTGGCCACTAGATTTCAACAGAGGTGAATAATTTTCACTAAGAAACGCTCCTCCCAGTTAAAAAAGCATCTAATGCATTTCAACGGACCTAGAGATTAATATTGAGCATGAAAATGGGTTCAGTGAATACCGCTTTTAGATGCATTTTAAACGAACGCTTAGTCTTTTTTTTTTTTCCCATTGGAAGTTTTACGACCACCCAGAGCAACTCAATGGGCTATAAACAATCGCCCGTCCCTAATTTAGGCCCACTGGTTCCAGGAAATGGACAGAGCCAGGGCTGTAAGGTAAACACAACATCCGGGGAAAGCCGGGGTTCGAACCTGGACCCCTTTCAAACGAACGAGCTCGTTATATTCAATATATACATGCCCAACTTCAGTTATCTATTAATATAAACAAAACTGGCCACTAGATTTCAACAGAGGTGAATAATTTTCACTAAGAAACGCTCCTCCCAGTTAAAAAAGCATCTAATGCATTTCAACGGACCTAGAGATTAATATTGAGCATGAAAATGGGTTCAGTGAATACCGCTTTTAGATGCATTTTAAACGAACGCTTAGAGTCTTTTTTTTTTTCCCATTGGAAGTTTTACGACCACCCAGAGCAACTCAATGGGCTATAAACAATCGCCCGTCCCTAATTTAGGCCCACTGGTTCCAGGAAATGGACAGAGCCAGGGCTGTAAGGTAAACACAACATCCGGGGAAAGCCGGGGTTCGAACCTGGACCCCTTTCAAACGAACGAGCTCGTTATATTCAATATATACATGCCCAACTTCAGTTATCTATTAATATAAACAAAACTGGCCACTAGATTTCAACAGAGGTGAATAATTTTCACTAAGAAACGCTCCTCCCAGTTAAAAAAGCATCTAATGCATTTCAACGGACCTAGAGATTAATATTGAGCATGAAAATGGGTTCAGTGAATACCGCTTTTAGATGCATTTTAAACGAACGCTTAGAGTCTTTTTTTTTTTTCCCATTGGAAGTTTTACGACCACCCAGAGCAACTCAATGGGCTATAAACAATCGCCCGTCCCTAATTTAGGCCCACTGGTTCCAGGAAATGGACAGAGCCAGGGCTGTAAGGTAAACACAACATCCGGGGAAAGCCGGGGTTCGAACCTGGACCCCTTTCAAACGAACGAGCTCGTTATATTCAATATATACATGCCCAACTTCAGTTATCTATTAATATAAACAAAACTGGCCACTAGATTTCAACAGAGGTGAATAATTTTCACTAAGAAACGCTCCTCCCAGTTAAAAAAGCATCTAATGCATTTCAACGGACCTAGAGATTAATATTGAGCATGAAAATGGGTTCAGTGAATACCGCTTTTAGATGCATTTTAAACGAACGCTTAGTCTTTTTTTTTTTTCCCATTGGAAGTTTTACGACCACCCAGAGCAACTCAATGGGCTATAAACAATCGCCCGTCCCTAATTTAGGCCCACTGGTTCCAGGAAATGGACAGAGCCAGGGCTGTAAGGTAAACACAACATCCGGGGAAAGCCGGGGTTCGAACCTGGACCCCTTTCAAACGAACGAGCTCGTTATATTCAATATATACATGCCCAACTTCAGTTATCTATTAATATAAACAAAACTGGCCACTAGATTTCAACAGAGGTGAATAATTTTCACTAAGAAACGCTCCTCCCAGTTAAAAAAGCATCTAATGCATTTCAACGGACCTAGAGATTAATATTGAGCATGAAAATGGGTTCAGTGAATACCGCTTTTAGATGCATTTTAAACGAACGCTTAGAGTCTTTTTTTTTTTTTCCCATTGGAAGTTTTACGACCACCCAGAGCAACTCAATGGGCTATAAACAATCGCCCGTCCCTAATTTAGGCCCACTGGTTCCAGGAAATGGACAGAGCCAGGGCTGTAAGGTAAACACAACATCCGGGGAAAGCCGGGGTTCGAACCTGGACCCCTTTCAAACGAACGAGCTCGTTATATTCAATATATACATGCCCAACTTCAGTTATCTATTAATATAAACAAAACTGGCCACTAGATTTCAACAGAGGTGAATAATTTTCACTAAGAAACGCTCCTCCCAGTTAAAAAAGCATCTAATGCATTTCAACGGACCTAGAGATTAATATTGAGCATGAAAATGGGTTCAGTGAATACCGCTTTTAGATGCATTTTAAACGAACGCTTAGAGTCTTTTTTTTTTTTCCCATTGGAAGTTTTACGACCACCCAGAGCAACTCAATGGGCTATAAACAATCGCCCGTCCCTAATTTAGGCCCACTGGTTCCAGGAAATGGACAGAGCCAGGGCTGTAAGGTAAACACAACATCCGGGGAAAGCCGGGGTTCGAACCTGGACCCCTTTCAAACGAACGAGCTCGTTATATTCAATATATACATGCCCAACTTCAGTTATCTATTAATATAAACAAAACTGGCCACTAGATTTCAACAGAGGTGAATAATTTTCACTAAGAAACGCTCCTCCCAGTTAAAAAAGCATCTAATGCATTTCAACGGACCTAGAGATTAATATTGAGCATGAAAATGGGTTCAGTGAATACCGCTTTTAGATGCATTTTAAACGAACGCTTAGAGTCTTTTTTTTTTTTTCCCATTGGAAGTTTTACGACCACCCAGAGCAACTCAATGGGCTATAAACAATCGCCCGTCCCTAATTTAGGCCCACTGGTTCCAGGAAATGGACAGAGCCAGGGCTGTAAGGTAAACACAACATCCGGGGAAAGCCGGGGTTCGAACCTGGACCCCTTTCAAACGAACGAGCTCGTTATATTCAATATATACATGCCCAACTTCAGTTATCTATTAATATAAACAAAACTGGCCACTAGATTTCAACAGAGGTGAATAATTTTCACTAAGAAACGCTCCTCCCAGTTAAAAAAGCATCTAATGCATTTCAACGGACCTAGAGATTAATATTGAGCATGAAAATGGGTTCAGTGAATACCGCTTTTAGATGCATTTTAAACGAACGCTTAGTCTTTTTTTTTTTTCCCATTGGAAGTTTTACGACCACCCAGAGCAACTCAATGGGCTATAAACAATCGCCCGTCCCTAATTTAGGCCCACTGGTTCCAGGAAATGGACAGAGCCAGGGCTGTAAGGTAAACACAACATCCGGGGAAAGCCGGGGTTCGAACCTGGACCCCTTTCAAACGAACGAGCTCGTTATATTCAATATATACATGCCCAACTTCAGTTATCTATTAATATAAACAAAACTGGCCACTAGATTTCAACAGAGGTGAATAATTTTCACTAAGAAACGCTCCTCCCAGTTAAAAAAGCATCTAATGCATTTCAACGGACCTAGAGATTAATATTGAGCATGAAAATGGGTTCAGTGAATACCGCTTTTAGATGCATTTTAAACGAACGCTTAGTCTTTTTTTTTTTTCCCATTGGAAGTTTTACGACCACCCAGAGCAACTCAATGGGCTATAAACAATCGCCCGTCCCTAATTTAGGCCCACTGGTTCCAGGAAATGGACAGAGCCAGGGCTGTAAGGTAAACACAACATCCGGGGAAAGCCGGGGTTCGAACCTGGACCCCTTTCAAACGAACGAGCTCGTTATATTCAATATATACATGCCCAACTTCAGTTATCTATTAATATAAACAAAACTGGCCACTAGATTTCAACAGAGGTGAATAATTTTCACTAAGAAACGCTCCTCCCAGTTAAAAAAGCATCTAATGCATTTCAACGGACCTAGAGATTAATATTGAGCATGAAAATGGGTTCAGTTAATACCGCTTTTAGATGCATTTTAAACGAACGCTTAGTCTTTTTTTTTTTTTTTCCCATTGGAAGTTTTACGACCACCCAGAGCAACTCAATGGGCTATAAACAATCGCCCGTCCCTAATTTAGGCCCACTGGTTCCAGGAAATGGACAGAGCCAGGGCTGTAAGGTAAACACAACATCCGGGGAAAGCCGGGGTTCGAACCTGGACCCCTTTCAAACGAACGAGCTCGTTATATTCAATATATACATGCCCAACTTCAGTTATCTATTAATATAAACAAAACTGGCCACTAGATTTCAACAGAGGTGAATAATTTTCACTAAGAAACGCTCCTCCCAGTTAAAAAAGCATCTAATGCATTTCAACGGACCTAGAGATTAATATTGAGCATGAAAATGGGTTCAGTGAATACCGCTTTTAGATGCATTTTAAACGAACGCTTAGTCTTTTTTTTTTTTCCCATTGGAAGTTTTACGACCACCCAGAGCAACTCAATGGGCTATAAACAATCGCCCGTCCCTAATTTAGGCCCACTGGTTCCAGGAAATGGACAGAGCCAGGGCTGTAAGGTAAACACAACATCCGGGGAAAGCCGGGGTTCGAACCTGGACCCCTTTCAAACGAACGAGCTCGTTATATTCAATATATACATGCCCAACTTCAGTTATCTATTAATATAAACAAAACTGGCCACTAGATTTCAACAGAGGTGAATAATTTTCACTAAGAAACGCTCCTCCCAGTTAAAAAAGCATCTAATGCATTTCAACGGACCTAGAGATTAATATTGAGCATGAAAATGGGTTCAGTTAATACCGCTTTTAGATGCATTTTAAACGAACGCTTAGTCTTTTTTTTTTTCCCATTGGAAGTTTTACGACCACCCAGAGCAACTCAATGGGCTATAAACAATCGCCCGTCCCTAATTTAGGCCCACTGGTTCCAGGAAATGGACAGAGCCAGGGCTGTAAGGTAAACACAACATCCGGGGAAAGCCGGGGTTCGAACCTGGACCCCTTTCAAACGAACGAGCTCGTTATATTCAATATATACATGCCCAACTTCAGTTATCTATTAATATAAACAAAACTGGCCACTAGATTTCAACAGAGGTGAATAATTTTCACTAAGAAACGCTCCTCCCAGTTAAAAAAGCATCTAATGCATTTCAACGGACCTAGAGATTAATATTGAGCATGAAAATGGGTTCAGTGAATACCGCTTTTAGATGCATTTTAAACGAACGCTTAGAGTCTTTTTTTTTTTCCCATTGGAAGTTTTACGACCACCCAGAGCAACTCAATGGGCTATAAACAATCGCCCGTCCCTAATTTAGGCCCACTGGTTCCAGGAAATGGACAGAGCCAGGGCTGTAAGGTAAACACAACATCCGGGGAAAGCCGGGGTTCGAACCTGGACCCCTTTCAAACGAACGAGCTCGTTATATTCAATATATACATGCCCAACTTCAGTTATCTATTAATATAAACAAAACTGGCCACTAGATTTCAACAGAGGTGAATAATTTTCACTAAGAAACGCTCCTCCCAGTTAAAAAAGCATCTAATGCATTTCAACGGACCTAGAGATTAATATTGAGCATGAAAATGGGTTCAGTTAATACCGCTTTTAGATGCATTTTAAACGAACGCTTAGTCTTTTTTTTTTTTTCCCATTGGAAGTTTTACGACCACCCAGAGCAACTCAATGGGCTATAAACAATCGCCCGTCCCTAATTTAGGCCCACTGGTTCCAGGAAATGGACAGAGCCAGGGCTGTAAGGTAAACACAACATCCGGGGAAAGCCGGGGTTCGAACCTGGACCCCTTTCAAACGAACGAGCTCGTTATATTCAATATATACATGCCCAACTTCAGTTATCTATTAATATAAACAAAACTGGCCACTAGATTTCAACAGAGGTGAATAATTTTCACTAAGAAACGCTCCTCCCAGTTAAAAAAGCATCTAATGCATTTCAACGGACCTAGAGATTAATATTGAGCATGAAAATGGGTTCAGTGAATACCGCTTTTAGATGCATTTTAAACGAACGCTTAGTCTTTTTTTTTTTTTTCCCATTGGAAGTTTTACGACCACCCAGAGCAACTCAATGGGCTATAAACAATCGCCCGTCCCTAATTTAGGCCCACTGGTTCCAGGAAATGGACAGAGCCAGGGCTGTAAGGTAAACACAACATCCGGGGAAAGCCGGGGTTCGAACCTGGACCCCTTTCAAACGAACGAGCTCGTTATATTCAATATATACATGCCCAACTTCAGTTATCTATTAATATAAACAAAACTGGCCACTAGATTTCAACAGAGGTGAATAATTTTCACTAAGAAACGCTCCTCCCAGTTAAAAAAGCATCTAATGCATTTCAACGGACCTAGAGATTAATATTGAGCATGAAAATGGGTTCAGTGAATACCGCTTTTAGATGCATTTTAAACGAACGCTTAGAGTCTTTTTTTTTTTCCCCATTGGAAGTTTTACGACCACCCAGAGCAACTCAATGGGCTATAAACAATCGCCCGTCCCTAATTTAGGCCCACTGGTTCCAGGAAATGGACAGAGCCAGGGCTGTAAGGTAAACACAACATCCGGGGAAAGCCGGGGTTCGAACCTGGACCCCTTTCAAACGAACGAGCTCGTTATATTCAATATATACATGCCCAACTTCAGTTATCTATTAATATAAACAAAACTGGCCACTAGATTTCAACAGAGGTGAATAATTTTCACTAAGAAACGCTCCTCCCAGTTAAAAAAGCATCTAATGCATTTCAACGGACCTAGAGATTAATATTGAGCATGAAAATGGGTTCAGTGAATACCGCTTTTAGATGCATTTTAAACGAACGCTTAGTCTTTTTTTTTTTTCCCCATTGGAAGTTTTACGACCACCCAGAGCAACTCAATGGGCTATAAACAATCGCCCGTCCCTAATTTAGGCCCACTGGTTCCAGGAAATGGACAGAGCCAGGGCTGTAAGGTAAACACAACATCCGGGGAAAGCCGGGGTTCGAACCTGGACCCCTTTCAAACGAACGAGCTCGTTATATTCAATATATACATGCCCAACTTCAGTTATCTATTAATATAAACAAAACTGGCCACTAGATTTCAACAGAGGTGAATAATTTTCACTAAGAAACGCTCCTCCCAGTTAAAAAAGCATCTAATGCATTTCAACGGACCTAGAGATTAATATTGAGCATGAAAATGGGTTCAGTTAATACCGCTTTTAGATGCATTTTAAACGAACGCTTAGTCTTTTTTTTTTTTTTCCCATTGGAAGTTTTACGACCACCCAGAGCAACTCAATGGGCTATAAACAATCGCCCGTCCCTAATTTAGGCCCACTGGTTCCAGGAAATGGACAGAGCCAGGGCTGTAAGGTAAACACAACATCCGGGGAAAGCCGGGGTTCGAACCTGGACCCCTTTCAAACGAACGAGCTCGTTATATTCAATATATACATGCCCAACTTCAGTTATCTATTAATATAAACAAAACTGGCCACTAGATTTCAACAGAGGTGAATAATTTTCACTAAGAAACGCTCCTCCCAGTTAAAAAAGCATCTAATGCATTTCAACGGACCTAGAGATTAATATTGAGCATGAAAATGGGTTCAGTGAATACCGCTTTTAGATGCATTTTAAACGAACGCTTAGTCTTTTTTTTTTTTTCCCATTGGAAGTTTTACGACCACCCAGAGCAACTCAATGGGCTATAAACAATCGCCCGTCCCTAATTTAGGCCCACTGGTTCCAGGAAATGGACAGAGCCAGGGCTGTAAGGTAAACACAACATCCGGGGAAAGCCGGGGTTCGAACCTGGACCCCTTTCAAACGAACGAGCTCGTTATATTCAATATATACATGCCCAACTTCAGTTATCTATTAATATAAACAAAACTGGCCACTAGATTTCAACAGAGGTGAATAATTTTCACTAAGAAACGCTCCTCCCAGTTAAAAAAGCATCTAATGCATTTCAACGGACCTAGAGATTAATATTGAGCATGAAAATGGGTTCAGTTAATACCGCTTTTAGATGCATTTTAAACGAACGCTTAGTCTTTTTTTTTTTTTCCCCATTGGAAGTTTTACGACCACCCAGAGCAACTCAATGGGCTATAAACAATCGCCCGTCCCTAATTTAGGCCCACTGGTTCCAGGAAATGGACAGAGCCAGGGCTGTAAGGTAAACACAACATCCGGGGAAAGCCGGGGTTCGAACCTGGACCCCTTTCAAACGAACGAGCTCGTTATATTCAATATATACATGCCCAACTTCAGTTATCTATTAATATAAACAAAACTGGCCACTAGATTTCAACAGAGGTGAATAATTTTCACTAAGAAACGCTCCTCCCAGTTAAAAAAGCATCTAATGCATTTCAACGGACCTAGAGATTAATATTGAGCATGAAAATGGGTTCAGTGAATACCGCTTTTAGATGCATTTTAAACGAACGCTTAGTCTTTTTTTTTTTTTTTCCCCATTGGAAGTTTTACGACCACCCAGAGCAACTCAATGGGCTATAAACAATCGCCCGTCCCTAATTTAGGCCCACTGGTTCCAGGAAATGGACAGAGCCAGGGCTGTAAGGTAAACACAACATCCGGGGAAAGCCGGGGTTCGAACCTGGACCCCTTTCAAACGAACGAGCTCGTTATATTCAATATATACATGCCCAACTTCAGTTATCTATTAATATAAACAAAACTGGCCACTAGATTTCAACAGAGGTGAATAATTTTCACTAAGAAACGCTCCTCCCAGTTAAAAAAGCATCTAATGCATTTCAACGGACCTAGAGATTAATATTGAGCATGAAAATGGGTTCAGTTAATACCGCTTTTAGATGCATTTTAAACGAACGCTTAGTCTTTTTTTTTTTTTTCCCCATTGGAAGTTTTACGACCACCCAGAGCAACTCAATGGGCTATAAACAATCGCCCGTCCCTAATTTAGGCCCACTGGTTCCAGGAAATGGACAGAGCCAGGGCTGTAAGGTAAACACAACATCCGGGGAAAGCCGGGGTTCGAACCTGGACCCCTTTCAAACGAACGAGCTCGTTATATTCAATATATACATGCCCAACTTCAGTTATCTATTAATATAAACAAAACTGGCCACTAGATTTCAACAGAGGTGAATAATTTTCACTAAGAAACGCTCCTCCCAGTTAAAAAAGCATCTAATGCATTTCAACGGACCTAGAGATTAATATTGAGCATGAAAATGGGTTCAGTGAATACCGCTTTTAGATGCATTTTAAACGAACGCTTAGTCTTTTTTTTTTTTTCCCATTGGAAGTTTTACGACCACCCAGAGCAACTCAATGGGCTATAAACAATCGCCCGTCCCTAATTTAGGCCCACTGGTTCCAGGAAATGGACAGAGCCAGGGCTGTAAGGTAAACACAACATCCGGGGAAAGCCGGGGTTCGAACCTGGACCCCTTTCAAACGAACGAGCTCGTTATATTCAATATATACATGCCCAACTTCAGTTATCTATTAATATAAACAAAACTGGCCACTAGATTTCAACAGAGGTGAATAATTTTCACTAAGAAACGCTCCTCCCAGTTAAAAAAGCATCTAATGCATTTCAACGGACCTAGAGATTAATATTGAGCATGAAAATGGGTTCAGTGAATACCGCTTTTAGATGCATTTTAAACGAACGCTTAGTCTTTTTTTTTTTTCCCATTGGAAGTTTTACGACCACCCAGAGCAACTCAATGGGCTATAAACAATCGCCCGTCCCTAATTTAGGCCCACTGGTTCCAGGAAATGGACAGAGCCAGGGCTGTAAGGTAAACACAACATCCGGGGAAAGCCGGGGTTCGAACCTGGACCCCTTTCAAACGAACGAGCTCGTTATATTCAATATATACATGCCCAACTTCAGTTATCTATTAATATAAACAAAACTGGCCACTAGATTTCAACAGAGGTGAATAATTTTCACTAAGAAACGCTCCTCCCAGTTAAAAAAGCATCTAATGCATTTCAACGGACCTAGAGATTAATATTGAGCATGAAAATGGGTTCAGTGAATACCGCTTTTAGATGCATTTTAAACGAACGCTTAGTCTTTTTTTTTTTTCCCATTGGAAGTTTTACGACCACCCAGAGCAACTCAATGGGCTATAAACAATCGCCCGTCCCTAATTTAGGCCCACTGGTTCCAGGAAATGGACAGAGCCAGGGCTGTAAGGTAAACACAACATCCGGGGAAAGCCGGGGTTCGAACCTGGACCCCTTTCAAACGAACGAGCTCGTTATATTCAATATATACATGCCCAACTTCAGTTATCTATTAATATAAACAAAACTGGCCACTAGATTTCAACAGAGGTGAATAATTTTCACTAAGAAACGCTCCTCCCAGTTAAAAAAGCATCTAATGCATTTCAACGGACCTAGAGATTAATATTGAGCATGAAAATGGGTTCAGTTAATACCGCTTTTAGATGCATTTTAAACGAACGCTTAGTCTTTTTTTTTTTTCCCATTGGAAGTTTTACGACCACCCAGAGCAACTCAATGGGCTATAAACAATCGCCCGTCCCTAATTTAGGCCCACTGGTTCCAGGAAATGGACAGAGCCAGGGCTGTAAGGTAAACACAACATCCGGGGAAAGCCGGGGTTCGAACCTGGACCCCTTTCAAACGAACGAGCTCGTTATATTCAATATATACATGCCCAACTTCAGTTATCTATTAATATAAACAAAACTGGCCACTAGATTTCAACAGAGGTGAATAATTTTCACTAAGAAACGCTCCTCCCAGTTAAAAAAGCATCTAATGCATTTCAACGGACCTAGAGATTAATATTGAGCATGAAAATGGGTTCAGTGAATACCGCTTTTAGATGCATTTTAAACGAACGCTTAGTCTTTTTTTTTTTTCCCATTGGAAGTTTTACGACCACCCAGAGCAACTCAATGGGCTATAAACAATCGCCCGTCCCTAATTTAGGCCCACTGGTTCCAGGAAATGGACAGAGCCAGGGCTGTAAGGTAAACACAACATCCGGGGAAAGCCGGGGTTCGAACCTGGACCCCTTTCAAACGAACGAGCTCGTTATATTCAATATATACATGCCCAACTTCAGTTATCTATTAATATAAACAAAACTGGCCACTAGATTTCAACAGAGGTGAATAATTTTCACTAAGAAACGCTCCTCCCAGTTAAAAAAGCATCTAATGCATTTCAACGGACCTAGAGATTAATATTGAGCATGAAAATGGGTTCAGTTAATACCGCTTTTAGATGCATTTTAAACGAACGCTTAGTCTTTTTTTTTTTCCCATTGGAAGTTTTACGACCACCCAGAGCAACTCAATGGGCTATAAACAATCGCCCGTCCCTAATTTAGGCCCACTGGTTCCAGGAAATGGACAGAGCCAGGGCTGTAAGGTAAACACAACATCCGGGGAAAGCCGGGGTTCGAACCTGGACCCCTTTCAAACGAACGAGCTCGTTATATTCAATATATACATGCCCAACTTCAGTTATCTATTAATATAAACAAAACTGGCCACTAGATTTCAACAGAGGTGAATAATTTTCACTAAGAAACGCTCCTCCCAGTTAAAAAAGCATCTAATGCATTTCAACGGACCTAGAGATTAATATTGAGCATGAAAATGGGTTCAGTGAATACCGCTTTTAGATGCATTTTAAACGAACGCTTAGTCTTTTTTTTTTTTTCCCATTGGAAGTTTTACGACCACCCAGAGCAACTCAATGGGCTATAAACAATCGCCCGTCCCTAATTTAGGCCCACTGGTTCCAGGAAATGGACAGAGCCAGGGCTGTAAGGTAAACACAACATCCGGGGAAAGCCGGGGTTCGAACCTGGACCCCTTTCAAACGAACGAGCTCGTTATATTCAATATATACATGCCCAACTTCAGTTATCTATTAATATAAACAAAACTGGCCACTAGATTTCAACAGAGGTGAATAATTTTCACTAAGAAACGCTCCTCCCAGTTAAAAAAGCATCTAATGCATTTCAACGGACCTAGAGATTAATATTGAGCATGAAAATGGGTTCAGTTAATACCGCTTTTAGATGCATTTTAAACGAACGCTTAGTCTTTTTTTTTTTCCCCATTGGAAGTTTTACGACCACCCAGAGCAACTCAATGGGCTATAAACAATCGCCCGTCCCTAATTTAGGCCCACTGGTTCCAGGAAATGGACAGAGCCAGGGCTGTAAGGTAAACACAACATCCGGGGAAAGCCGGGGTTCGAACCTGGACCCCTTTCAAACGAACGAGCTCGTTATATTCAATATATACATGCCCAACTTCAGTTATCTATTAATATAAACAAAACTGGCCACTAGATTTCAACAGAGGTGAATAATTTTCACTAAGAAACGCTCCTCCCAGTTAAAAAAGCATCTAATGCATTTCAACGGACCTAGAGATTAATATTGAGCATGAAAATGGGTTCAGTGAATACCGCTTTTAGATGCATTTTAAACGAACGCTTAGTCTTTTTTTTTTTCCCATTGGAAGTTTTACGACCACCCAGAGCAACTCAATGGGCTATAAACAATCGCCCGTCCCTAATTTAGGCCCACTGGTTCCAGGAAATGGACAGAGCCAGGGCTGTAAGGTAAACACAACATCCGGGGAAAGCCGGGGTTCGAACCTGGACCCCTTTCAAACGAACGAGCTCGTTATATTCAATATATACATGCCCAACTTCAGTTATCTATTAATATAAACAAAACTGGCCACTAGATTTCAACAGAGGTGAATAATTTTCACTAAGAAACGCTCCTCCCAGTTAAAAAAGCATCTAATGCATTTCAACGGACCTAGAGATTAATATTGAGCATGAAAATGGGTTCAGTTAATACCGCTTTTAGATGCATTTTAAACGAACGCTTAGTCTTTTTTTTTTTTCCCATTGGAAGTTTTACGACCACCCAGAGCAACTCAATGGGCTATAAACAATCGCCCGTCCCTAATTTAGGCCCACTGGTTCCAGGAAATGGACAGAGCCAGGGCTGTAAGGTAAACACAACATCCGGGGAAAGCCGGGGTTCGAACCTGGACCCCTTTCAAACGAACGAGCTCGTTATATTCAATATATACATGCCCAACTTCAGTTATCTATTAATATAAACAAAACTGGCCACTAGATTTCAACAGAGGTGAATAATTTTCACTAAGAAACGCTCCTCCCAGTTAAAAAAGCATCTAATGCATTTCAACGGACCTAGAGATTAATATTGAGCATGAAAATGGGTTCAGTGAATACCGCTTTTAGATGCATTTTAAACGAACGCTTAGTCTTTTTTTTTTTCCCATTGGAAGTTTTACGACCACCCAGAGCAACTCAATGGGCTATAAACAATCGCCCGTCCCTAATTTAGGCCCACTGGTTCCAGGAAATGGACAGAGCCAGGGCTGTAAGGTAAACACAACATCCGGGGAAAGCCGGGGTTCGAACCTGGACCCCTTTCAAACGAACGAGCTCGTTATATTCAATATATACATGCCCAACTTCAGTTATCTATTAATATAAACAAAACTGGCCACTAGATTTCAACAGAGGTGAATAATTTTCACTAAGAAACGCTCCTCCCAGTTAAAAAAGCATCTAATGCATTTCAACGGACCTAGAGATTAATATTGAGCATGAAAATGGGTTCAGTGAATACCGCTTTTAGATGCATTTTAAACGAACGCTTAGTCTTTTTTTTTTTCCCCATTGGAAGTTTTACGACCACCCAGAGCAACTCAATGGGCTATAAACAATCGCCCGTCCCTAATTTAGGCCCACTGGTTCCAGGAAATGGACAGAGCCAGGGCTGTAAGGTAAACACAACATCCGGGGAAAGCCGGGGTTCGAACCTGGACCCCTTTCAAACGAACGAGCTCGTTATATTCAATATATACATGCCCAACTTCAGTTATCTATTAATATAAACAAAACTGGCCACTAGATTTCAACAGAGGTGAATAATTTTCACTAAGAAACGCTCCTCCCAGTTAAAAAAGCATCTAATGCATTTCAACGGACCTAGAGATTAATATTGAGCATGAAAATGGGTTCAGTGAATACCGCTTTTAGATGCATTTTAAACGAACGCTTAGTCTTTTTTTTTTCCCCATTGGAAGTTTTACGACCACCCAGAGCAACTCAATGGGCTATAAACAATCGCCCGTCCCTAATTTAGGCCCACTGGTTCCAGGAAATGGACAGAGCCAGGGCTGTAAGGTAAACACAACATCCGGGGAAAGCCGGGGTTCGAACCTGGACCCCTTTCAAACGAACGAGCTCGTTATATTCAATATATACATGCCCAACTTCAGTTATCTATTAATATAAACAAAACTGGCCACTAGATTTCAACAGAGGTGAATAATTTTCACTAAGAAACGCTCCTCCCAGTTAAAAAAGCATCTAATGCATTTCAACGGACCTAGAGATTAATATTGAGCATGAAAATGGGTTCAGTTAATACCGCTTTTAGATGCATTTTAAACGAACGCTTAGTCTTTTTTTTTTTTCCCATTGGAAGTTTTACGACCACCCAGAGCAACTCAATGGGCTATAAACAATCGCCCGTCCCTAATTTAGGCCCACTGGTTCCAGGAAATGGACAGAGCCAGGGCTGTAAGGTAAACACAACATCCGGGGAAAGCCGGGGTTCGAACCTGGACCCCTTTCAAACGAACGAGCTCGTTATATTCAATATATACATGCCCAACTTCAGTTATCTATTAATATAAACAAAACTGGCCACTAGATTTCAACAGAGGTGAATAATTTTCACTAAGAAACGCTCCTCCCAGTTAAAAAAGCATCTAATGCATTTCAACGGACCTAGAGATTAATATTGAGCATGAAAATGGGTTCAGTGAATACCGCTTTTAGATGCATTTTAAACGAACGCTTAGTCTTTTTTTTTTTTCCCATTGGAAGTTTTACGACCACCCAGAGCAACTCAATGGGCTATAAACAATCGCCCGTCCCTAATTTAGGCCCACTGGTTCCAGGAAATGGACAGAGCCAGGGCTGTAAGGTAAACACAACATCCGGGGAAAGCCGGGGTTCGAACCTGGACCCCTTTCAAACGAACGAGCTCGTTATATTCAATATATACATGCCCAACTTCAGTTATCTATTAATATAAACAAAACTGGCCACTAGATTTCAACAGAGGTGAATAATTTTCACTAAGAAACGCTCCTCCCAGTTAAAAAAGCATCTAATGCATTTCAACGGACCTAGAGATTAATATTGAGCATGAAAATGGGTTCAGTTAATACCGCTTTTAGATGCATTTTAAACGAACGCTTAGTCTTTTTTTTTTTCCCCATTGGAAGTTTTACGACCACCCAGAGCAACTCAATGGGCTATAAACAATCGCCCGTCCCTAATTTAGGCCCACTGGTTCCAGGAAATGGACAGAGCCAGGGCTGTAAGGTAAACACAACATCCGGGGAAAGCCGGGGTTCGAACCTGGACCCCTTTCAAACGAACGAGCTCGTTATATTCAATATATACATGCCCAACTTCAGTTATCTATTAATATAAACAAAACTGGCCACTAGATTTCAACAGAGGTGAATAATTTTCACTAAGAAACGCTCCTCCCAGTTAAAAAAGCATCTAATGCATTTCAACGGACCTAGAGATTAATATTGAGCATGAAAATGGGTTCAGTGAATACCGCTTTTAGATGCATTTTAAACGAACGCTTAGTCTTTTTTTTTTTTCCCCATTGGAAGTTTTACGACCACCCAGAGCAACTCAATGGGCTATAAACAATCGCCCGTCCCTAATTTAGGCCCACTGGTTCCAGGAAATGGACAGAGCCAGGGCTGTAAGGTAAACACAACATCCGGGGAAAGCCGGGGTTCGAACCTGGACCCCTTTCAAACGAACGAGCTCGTTATATTCAATATATACATGCCCAACTTCAGTTATCTATTAATATAAACAAAACTGGCCACTAGATTTCAACAGAGGTGAATAATTTTCACTAAGAAACGCTCCTCCCAGTTAAAAAAGCATCTAATGCATTTCAACGGACCTAGAGATTAATATTGAGCATGAAAATGGGTTCAGTTAATACCGCTTTTAGATGCATTTTAAACGAACGCTTAGTCTTTTTTTTTTTCCCATTGGAAGTTTTACGACCACCCAGAGCAACTCAATGGGCTATAAACAATCGCCCGTCCCTAATTTAGGCCCACTGGTTCCAGGAAATGGACAGAGCCAGGGCTGTAAGGTAAACACAACATCCGGGGAAAGCCGGGGTTCGAACCTGGACCCCTTTCAAACGAACGAGCTCGTTATATTCAATATATACATGCCCAACTTCAGTTATCTATTAATATAAACAAAACTGGCCACTAGATTTCAACAGAGGTGAATAATTTTCACTAAGAAACGCTCCTCCCAGTTAAAAAAGCATCTAATGCATTTCAACGGACCTAGAGATTAATATTGAGCATGAAAATGGGTTCAGTTAATACCGCTTTTAGATGCATTTTAAACGAACGCTTAGTCTTTTTTTTTTTCCCATTGGAAGTTTTACGACCACCCAGAGCAACTCAATGGGCTATAAACAATCGCCCGTCCCTAATTTAGGCCCACTGGTTCCAGGAAATGGACAGAGCCAGGGCTGTAAGGTAAACACAACATCCGGGGAAAGCCGGGGTTCGAACCTGGACCCCTTTCAAACGAACGAGCTCGTTATATTCAATATATACATGCCCAACTTCAGTTATCTATTAATATAAACAAAACTGGCCACTAGATTTCAACAGAGGTGAATAATTTTCACTAAGAAACGCTCCTCCCAGTTAAAAAAGCATCTAATGCATTTCAACGGACCTAGAGATTAATATTGAGCATGAAAATTCTCAATATTAATCTCTATATTAATCTCGTGTTGTTTATTATTATTTTGATTGGAAGCGAAAACAGGAGCAGCTGATCAAAAAAGAGAAACCCAAAAACTTGGGACAATTGTCTGTGTTTCTAATAGAGTAGAGCCTCAGGGAGAGGCAAAAGGTTGTGCTGGTATTTAATGGAACGGGCGTTTGCTTCGACCTGGACAGTAGCCAACATTGGTACGAATGCGCGAAGTTCCCTTTTGGAGGAGCGTGTAGGAGTCCGTCAACAATGGGATGTGCAAGCTGTTCGGAAGGTGAAGAAAGCCGGAAGTCTCATGCCTTGCAGTGTAGAAGGGCGCTCACAAAACGTGTGTGGGTACTGGTGTGGTGCTGAGGGGAGCGATCCAGAGGCCGTTTCGGCGGTTTTTCGCCGGGTGGGTCCGTCCGTCCGCCGATTCCCTCCCCGCGGTCGCCGTTTTCTCTCTCGGGGTCGGGGCGAGGGCCCCCTTCAGGGGCGGGCGCGTGCGTAGCACGCGCCCGCCATAGTCTCCTGCCCTGGGCCCTCGCCCCGACCCCGAGAGAGAAAACGGCGACCGCGGGGAGGGAATCGGCGGACGGACGGACCCACCCGGCGAAAAACCGCCGAAACGGCCTCTGGATCGCTCCCCTCAGCACCACACCAGTACCCTACTGAAACCGTTTGGACGTTTTTTCGAGGTAGAGGGAAAAAAATTGGGCGGGGGAAAGGAGGAAAAATTAGGACGGGGGGAAAGGAGGAAAAAATTGGGCGCTGGGGAGAAAGGAGGGAAAAAATTTGGCCAGGGGGGGATTCGGGCGCGGGGGAGGGGGAAAAGGCTGGCGCGGGGAGAGGAGGGGGAAAAATTAGACGAGGAAAAAGATTAAGCGCGGTGGAGGAAAAAAGATTAAGCGCGGTGGAGGGGGAAAAAAATTAGGCGCGGGGAGGAAGGAGGAAAAATTAGGCGCGGGGAG
Source organism: Macrothele yani (assembly GCA_039090855.1). NCBI lineage: Eukaryota > Metazoa > Arthropoda > Arachnida > Araneae > Macrothelidae > Macrothele > Macrothele yani. The sequence continues at coordinate 48,589 of CM077007.1, forward strand.
GAAGGAAAATTTAGGCGCGGGCGAGAGTGGAAAAATTAGGCGCGGGGAGAGGGGGAAATTGGGCGGGGGAAAGGGGAAAAAATTAGACGCGGGGTAGGGAGAAGAAATTAGGTGCGGGGAGAGGGGAAAAATTGGGCGGGGGGGAAATTAGGCGCGGGGGAAGGGGAAAAATTAGACGCGGGGTAGGGAGAAGAAATTAGGTGCGGGGGAGAGGGGAAAAAATTGGGCGGGGGAAATTAGGCGCGGGGGAAGGGGAAAAAATTAGACGCGGGTTAGGGAGAAAAAATTAGGTGCGGGGAGAGCGGGAAAAAATTAGGTGCGGGGGAGAGGGGAAAAAATTAGGCGCAGGGATGAGTGGTAAAATTGGGCGCGAGGAAATACAGGGGCGAAAAATTCCTACGCGCGGGGTCCAAAACATAAGGTTGAAGTAGAAAAAAAAAAAAAAAAACGGGTCAATTCGCGCGCGGAGAAGGGGGGGGGGTCCATAACTTTGGGTGCAGTGGAAGTAAGGAGAAACCTAATGGGCGGACATTTCGCACTCTGGCATGGGACAGGAAGGGGGGGGGGGAAGTATGGACATTTTCAAAAGAACCCAGCAAGAGAATTTCCGGCCAGCAGGGTAACTTAATTACCAGCGAAATTATGGCAAAGGGCAAGTCGTGGTGCACTGCTGGACATTTACAAATTCCAGCGATGTCATTTTTCTCTTGGAAGGAGCACTAAGTAGGCCCCAACTTTGGAATGATGTCCCTGAACTGAGTATGTGGTAAATGGCGAGCTTGAAAAGCACAGTATATGGAAACAAGAGGGAAAATTGTCTACAAGGAGAGAAGTTCCTAGCGGTGGGGGAGGGGGGAGCCCTGTTGACTCTTAGGTGCTCTGTATTATCTTCGTGATTATCGAAACCAGGAAGCTTATAAACTTACGTGTTTTTGAAAAAAAAATCACTTACCTTTTCACATTTCAAAATACATTTTACAAACAGTTATAAAATTCAAAACAGTAATTTCATTAATTTGATTTTTCAGTTGGCCTTTCCAAATCAGTAAACAGACAGATTGTCACTTTTTTTCGCAGTGTTGTGAACTTTGGTACGTGAGAGTATGGACAAGATTTCAAAAGTATGAATTGGCACTTTTGTAAGATTGGAAAACACTGTAGAGCTAAACAAGACATAGGTTGTCAGCCAAGTCAGTTTCAATTCAGGCAATTTTTTAAAAAAGGGCGTTGGGTAACTCTCAGGAGTTTTCCTGGGAAAAAGATGTTGCTTGGAAGTTGCAGTCATAACAAGAACGGGAGGGGGAAAAAAACACTTTATAGGAATTGAAAACTCTTGAAATTTTAAAGCTACAGCTGAGATTTTAACTCTGTATGAAGCACAGTGTGGTGGCTTTAATGTACAGAATTACTTTTTATGTTACTAGGTCTCATGCTTACGTAAAGAAAAAGCAAAGTGTGAAAATATATAAAAAATGCAATGCTTCACCTCTTTAAAGGAAAACAGAAAATTGTTGCACCTTGAAAATTCAAGTGCAGGTGGCTCCTCTCTGCTCATGTTTGTTATAAAAATGCTTTGTCTGCATTCTACTTTTACAATGATAAATATCCAAATATTAAAAGAAATGAAAGATATCACATTTTAAAAATTCATATTTAAAAGAGGGCAATTTTTTTAAATTTGAAAATTTGCAGTTCATAGTCATTATATGCCAGTACACGATAAAGCAAAATAATAATTATTATATAAAAATATATATTTTCCAGTTGTAAAATGTTTATACTCAGCCTAACAATGTACATTTCACATGGTAAATTTTGAGCAATAGCTCAAGAAAAGTGTAATACACTGACGGAAAAAAATCCCAACACCAGGAAAAAATAGTTGTAGAGGAATGAAAAGGCGGCAATACATTTGTATAGGTAACATATTTAATCGATTAAGGTTTCAAGATCACAGCTTAATGTAAGCGCGAGAAGAGCCATTTTAAATGTGAAATGCTGGTACACTAATAACCGGTGTAACCGCCAGAATGTGGAATGCAAGCACGCAAATGTTCGTGCATTGTGTCGTACAGGCGCTGGATGTCAGTTTGTGGGATGGAGTTCCATGGCCGCCTCGGTGGCGCAGTGGTCTAAGCGATGGCCTCTGATCGTTCGTCCGTAAGAGGTCCGGATTCGAATCCGGGTGAGGCATGGATGTTGTGTTTGTCTTACGGCACTGGCTCTCTCCCTTCCCTGGAACCAGTGACCCTAAATTAGGGACGGGCGACTGCTTATAGCCCATTGAGTTGCTTACGGTGGTCGTTAAACCTCCAATCAAAAAAAAAAAAAATGTTCCATGCCTGTTGCACTTGGTCAGTCAATACAGGGACGGTTAATGCTGGTTGGAGGTGACGCTGGAGTTGTCGTCCAATGATGTCCCATACGTGCTCGATTGGTGAAAAATCTAGTGATCTAGCAGGCCACGGCAACATGTCGACACTCTGTAGAGCATGTTGGGTTACAACAGCGGTATGCGGGCGAGCGTTATCCTGTTGGAAAACACCCCTGGAATGCCGTTCATGAACGGCAGCACAACAGGTTGAATCACCAGACCGACGTACAACTGTGCCATCAGGGTGCGTGGGAGAACCACGAAAGTGCTCCTGCTGTCATAGGAAATTGCTCCCCAGACCATTACTCCAGGTCAAAGATTATAAACGCTTCGCGTGAAGAAGCTCAACTCTCGTAGAGATAACGTAAAACAGGCGACAGCAGCGCCACCATGTAATGCGGCCGTAGATGCTCTGCGGGAAAGTTAACATTCAGGCGCAAAAAGCGTAGGGGACACGGGCATCAACCCCTAATAGCTTAACAGGCCCGCGCACCGAACACCGGAAGCTGCGTGACGTAGGGGAGAGTAGGCTGATGTCCGTGGTGGGTGGTCGAGCATGCATGAGCTTCTTCACTCTGTGTAAGCGTGACTGTCCATGTGCGTGGCTGTTGTTGTCAAATTGTCAACTAAATTTATTTTCATAGAGGAATATTAAAAGTATTCAAATTCCCTACTAATGGGGAGGTTCTCAGAAAATGGATTACAGCAATAAAGCATGAAAATTTTCAAGTGACCAAGAACTCTAAGGTAAGTGGAAACCTTTTGTTAACCTTATTTTAAACTACTCGTAAAATAAAAATTTTGAACTAGAAAATTTAAATTTGGCTAATTTTATAATCTAATGCATCTCACAGCGGGAAGTCAAAGCACTGAAAAGATTTTTGAAAATTGAAATTTATGTTTGTAATGGAAAGAATAGATTACTTGTGTTGTTATAGTAACCCATAACATGTTTTTGCCAATGTATCAAATAAGTTCAAAGTAAAATATGTATATTTAGGAAGGGATTTTAAACTTTATTATGGACACAGAATAATAAGGGTTGCATGTTTTTGATCCCAAGAGTAATATGTTGATACATTCGTACTTAATTATTTAAGTGTTTAGGCAGCGCCAGATTAGCTTTTTTGGGGTCCCTATTTCTGGGCACAAGTACGTGTAAAATACCTATATCCTATACGAAATATACACTGCTGGACAATTGCTAAGGACGGATCATAAACGGCTATATAGCACATAAAAAGTAAGTGTGGTTGGATGCCAAGTGAAATAAAATAATGTCAGAATCCCAGGACATTACAAGTAAGACAATTTATTGTGCTCTGAAATCCAGAAGGCTTTGGAACGTGTTCAAGGGACAAACAGGACATTTTGTGCAGAATACGTAAACGTGAAAAAAAATGCAATTACCGTCCGCAGGCATTCTGGCGTAAGATGTAAATACGGGATATGGCCACCATGGATGGTGATGCAAGATTCCACACGTCGTGTCATGCTTTGCACAACATTATCAAGCAGCTCTTGGGGTAATTTATCCCATTCCTCTGTCAGTGCACGGATGAGGGTGTCCTTGTTTATTGGAGGGCATTGGCGTCCAGCAAGACTCCTCCCCAAAGCATCCCACACATTTTCAATGGGATTCAGATCTGGAGAATGTGCTGGCCATACAAGGCGTTGAATATCCTTGCTCTCCAGACACTCCTGGACAGCGACTGTTCGATGACATGTTGCGTTGTCGTCCACGAAAATGAATCTATCACCGACAGCACCACGGAACATGCAAACATGAGGTAGCAGAACATCATTAATGTATCGTTGGCCAGTCATAGTCCCAGTTGGAAGCAAACAGAGGGACGTACGGCCATTGATCATGATGCCAGCTCATACCATGACACTACATGTCGGATATCGGTCCCTTTCCTGTATGTTTGCTGGACAATATGCAGTACCACTATCACGCCAGATCAGTTGTCATTGACAATCAGACGATAGACTGTATCTACTCTCATCTGAGAAGAGGACAGCAGACCAGTCGTTATCAGTCCAATTGCGATGTTGATGGCACCATTGCAAACGGGTGGTACGGTGACATCTGGACAACGGGATGCACACAACAGGACGGCGGGCGTATAGTCCTCCTTCATGCAAACGTCTGGCGACAGTTTTTCGGGAGATCCGCTTGCCAGTAGCAGCCATAAACTGATTTGCTACCTCACTAACTGTGCTGCGCCGGTGTCTTTTTGTTGATAGCACTATGTACCGATCTTCTGCAGGTGTCGTACTGCGAACACGACCTTCCCCGTGATGTTTGCTACACTCTCCATTTGTTTGAAATGTTTTCCAAAGCCTTGAAACAACACTGTGGCTGACGTCGAACTCCCTGGCAACATCTGTTATTTTTCGCCCTTCTTCAATCTTGCCAATAATACGGCCACGCGTAAAATCATCTAGGTGATGTCGGGAAGACATACTGAAAATTGCAAGTTCGTCAATTGATTCTTTCCCTTTCAACTTTGCGTTTGAACTACAATGGTCAATACGCGTCAAATCCTTTATATCTCTTATCAGCGCTATGACGTCACGAACAAGTTCGGCAATTCAAAATTTGCATACGCACAACACGTCTTACTTTATCCCGCACTTATGCTAATTTCCACATTTTCCTGGCTTCCATTTTATGGTTGCTATCGTTGCTATTGTCATCCGTCCTTAGCAATTGTCCGGCAGTGTATGTATGTCATGTACACATCTAACATGCCTATGTCCTTTATATAAATGCTAAGGCCTTGTTGCCATGTGAAATACATCTTTTGTGTTTGCAGACATGGAGAGTTGCATTGAATTATCATTTTTAATATTTATTACTAAAGGAACACAAACACTGAATCAAGTATAGACAGCAAAAATTAGATATGAATGCACAAAAACAGAAGTTCACACATAGTTCAGGAGCAAGTTTGCCTTTAAAATGTCCGTTTAAAGATTTTGAAGCATTTTTCTACAAACAAACACATTGAAGAACTCTCGTGTGAGCAGTGTGTATGCTCTATCTGTGGTAGGATGGGAATTTATCAGAACCATTCAATTTCTTAAAAATTAGGTGAAATATATCAGTACTACCTGGGCAAGAAATTATTTACTTGCCCAGGTAGTAAAAGCTGGATGTGCAGGAAAATTTATCTTTTAAGATAATAAACCAGAACCCTAATTTTTTTTAAGTTAAAAATATGAACTGTTTTAACATGTTTGCACTTCCATTTTAAGGGTCTGTATTACAAATGTTCAATGCACAAACGTGTGTATATCAATTTTTAAGATGCTGATGCTAAAATTGGTATGAAATGGTACGAAGATGAAACTGGTGTTTCGGAAATTTAGTGATTCTGCCATGTTCCTTTTGTTAAAGTTTTCTCCCTTTGTCACTAAACATGAGAGGCCAGTTACATCAAAGGCATGCATACTGTTATTGATTATAAACAAAATTTGGAGCAAAACTAGGTTTCCGATTTCTGGGCGTAAAGCATAACATAAATAAAGATGTGATATTACTCTTTCCTTGGTACTTCGTAACAATAATACAACTTCCATTAATTAACAAATACATGAAACACGACATGTGATGACTGTCTTTTTTTTCTTGTGTAGTAGGAAATTTTATTACAAACTTTTTTATTTTAAAATTTAGTTACCATGCACAGGCAATTAGATGTTTTATTTACCTGCCCAGATGAATGATTTACATGCTCTGGGCATCTCGGTCATGGTATTTTTAAGCCTTGGATATTGTTATTTTTAAGAGAAAAAAAGTACGTGGATCGACATGAATCCACATATTGTGGAAACTATGTTCTAAACAAACAAGATTTTTAAAATACAAGTAGAAATATATACTCGCTTCTTTTTTTTTTTTTTTTTTTTTTTTTGAGAACATTTGCTTAAAATGAGAGATCAACTTTTTATTCATTTATCTAGACTTATCTGTTTCCAGACTTCCTGCACTGTGTCTTCACAAGCTACAGCAATAATAACTGGAACTAATATATCTCATATTATCCGATAACTACTGGAAAGTGTGCTTCCAAACGTGGGGGTGGGTGTCACTTTTTGTATGGGGAAAAACTTCTTCAATCCTTCATAGAATTTATTTTGAAACCAAAATCATAAAAAAAGGAAAAAACAATCTTTTTCAATAGCTTTAGTAATGACAAAACATTTGGGCAAAATTTTATACCATTGCTTTTTATATATAGTTTCTGAGAAAATGGTACATCAAGTTAGTCAATTTATAATGAAACATGTACATCTTCTAAAATACATCCTATAGTACCAAAACAATCGCTTAGATTTATTCAGTACAATAACTGCATGTGCATTTGTCAGGTTCTCCAAAAATATAATAAATTATCTGAAAAAATACTTTAAGAAATTATTGGAACAAATTTCAGATTTTTTTAGAAACGTGTCTTTGAAATTCTTCAAGGAACAGCTAACGGACACATAATCAAATTGTGTTTGTGCTACACAAAGAACTACACAACCATAATTATTTGTACATTGGCAGTTTTCCTGAATACTTCTTGAAAATCAAATTTCAGGAAATTTCTGCCAATAAGTTACTTGTATTTTTCCAGATAAAAAGAAATACTTAGATTGTGGATCCAAATAGTTTTGCTTAATGCTACTAATATACTTAATACAGATGTGTTGAACTTTGACAAGGTAACTTTTTTGAAATAGTGCTCTGGAAGACAAAAATTATAAACTTTATATTTGCTTATCAAAGGGAAGTTGTCCAAACACGTAACTAGATGGTACTAAAATTAGGAAAACTTGTTATGTCATTATTGTACGTTTAATAATGTAGCAATTGCATAATTTTCTTGAAATCTTAATTTATTTGATGCAATCAGTGGATCAAGCAGCAATTTACTGTATGTTAAAACGTGTTTTATTGAGCCTTTGGTAATAATTAAAAAAAACAGAAAAAAATTCCGTTTTTCTTGACCTTTTTTCATATATTAGTGATCACGGATTGCATATAAAATACATTTTCACTAAAGGAATTATTTCATTACTAAAATTTTCATAGTCACAAGTTTGCAATAAATGAAAAATCTGATTCCTTAAATTAGTCAATCGACATCTTTTGAAACGACGGCGATACTTCGTAACGGACCCTCAAACTAATCTTTCAAGTACAAGAACGATTTGTTCACAAGTTCAGGAATCGTTCAGCTAACTATAAAGACACTATAACTTCAAGTGAAACTACGACAACAGTTTATAATTTCGATTATACGTAGGAATGGTTTATCACTTCCAGTGAAATGACAGTGATGCTTTCATTAAGTTGACGAATCTGTCTTGCTTACCCTTTCAAGTCGAAATTATTGCTACGCTAAATTTTACGCTGTAATTTCTTTTTCTTCTGTATTTTAAAAGATTATTAAACAAACTTGTTAACTCTGCAGTTATTTAAAAATTAACACACAAGTTCTTATTTAAATGCAGTGAAACTCTAAAAGAACGCACGACCTGGTTAGTTGGTGTACGTAAAGACGCGTTCGTTCGCACATCGCCGTAATGATCCTCTTCGCGACTACGGACTACTCTAGTGTCGTCACAAATCGGTGCGCGGGCCTGTTAAGCTATTAGGGGGTGATGACACGGGACGGAAGCCTATTTCACGGAAAGGAAGCGAAGCTTTGATCTGCGATTGTTTCCTTCGGTCTCATTGGGTCTGATTACTAAAGCATTTGTTTTTGTTGTTCTTTTCTGAGTATCCCTAATGTCCCTTCTTTTGGTGAAACAAATATATACATTAGCAATTAATATTATTTTAACGACATTTTAGCAGTTTTATTCTCACTTTAAGCACCAACTTTTTCAGTCTGGATATTGAATACGTAGGTACCAAAATGCATCATCCTGGGAGGGGAATTTGCAAGTAGATTTCATGAACCCAGACCTAATTGTCACATTTCGGCCAAAAATTAAAAATCTCAGGAAATGCTACACTACAGCAATAGACCAAGCACTTAAAGAAAATGGCCACCCAACAACAACTACAGAAAAAATAAAAAATATATATACAGGGTGTTCACAAATTAGTTGGGCATCCATGTCTCACTAAACGGTAGGTCGCGGTTTTTCATCATTCGTTCTGTGTTCGCGTAAGGAAGGACACGTACACCGGAAAACTAACTGTGACAGGACTATTTCCCGTCGCAGTTAGTTTTCAGTGACGAGGCAACATTTCATTTGAGTGACAAAGTAAATAGACATAATGTTAGGATATGGGGATCCGAATATCCTAATGCCACCTTAGAGCATGAAAGAGATAGTCCCAAGGTAAACTTGTTTTGTGCCGTAAGTTGTTCTAATGTTTCTGGCCCATTCTTCTTTGCTGAAAAAACTGTTACAGGAATCGTATATCTGAACATGCTTCACATTTACCTGATGCAGATCCTGAAAGAAACAATGCCTGAAGGTTTCATTTTTCAACAAGATTGCACACTGTGTCACTTCCACAGTGTTGATTTCTTAACTCAGGCTGAAGTACCAGTTTAGATTGATCACAGAGTTATTCCATGGCCAGCATGATCACCAGACCTTTCACCCCTAGATTGGGATTTTATTGAAGACCAGGTTTACCATCCGTTGCTTCCAAAATCCATTCCTGAATTGAAATCACTAATCAGCACTGCACTTGGTTTCATCGACGTAAACATGCTCACTAACATATGGCAAGAACTGATTTACCGATAGGACATTTGCAGAGTAACGAAGGGCAGCCACATTGAACATTTGTGAAAAAGGTAAACTTGGTGTGTTTCACTATCTTATAATCTTGTTCACTCTTATGTTTGCCTATATAACTACGTATAATAAACCATTCTTTTTGCCCAACTAATTTGTGAAAACCCTGTATATTAATTCTGTACGGTTGTTTACTGTGAGTACTATTTTGAGAGAATGGCTGAATGTAAAGATATGGTTGAAGTTTCAGAAATACAGTCTTGCCATGGAGATGTGGCATGCAAAGAGAAAAATTTATATTGGGGCAACTGTTCGGGCGCTGTGGGAAGGCAAAGTTCCCATGTAAGGTGTATGGGAGAAGCATGCGGTTGTCATTCAATTGCCTGCTATTGACTCGTGCACTGTTGAAGCGGAAGCATGGAGGGGCTGAGATAGTCCATTTTTTCTGAGCAAATTGTTGCGCAAAACTACGCTATCACTCATTGTTATCAAAGTTCTCATCGGAACAGCGGACACTCTCGAAGACCTGATTGCATTATGCTGTTTGACTGTGTGATATATATATACAATTTAATATTCATTCAATCCAGTTTACTCACGTAGGCATTAGCACAGAAATACTTTCCCATTATGTAAAGATATAAAAAAACACTCCGTTGACCATTTTTAGTGAAAATATTATGGGTGACTGCTTATATATAGCCAATTGAGTTGCTCACAGTGGTCTTTGGTTAAACCTTCAGTCAAAAAAAAAATCATGATACTGGACTATTGTGTTTAATGAAGTGGTCAAATAAATTTGCCAATAAAATAAAGTTCACATTTGTTGTTTCATACGAGTTTATTCTTTATAAAAATAAAAAAAACCTGTCGATTCTGACGGGTTTCGTTTAGTTGAAGGTTTATTTGTCCTACGAACGTTATGATTGCTTATAATTTAAGCTACGTTACAGGGGTGCAGGTTTCCCTTTTCTACACAGATGAAAGGTTAATCTGATTACCAATTTAATCTTTGAACTAACAACACAACCTTGCTTCGGATATATGCACAAATATAAAGAAATCTCATTCAAGTCCTTTGGTTATAATTTTGAGGTCTGTAAACATTGATTTAAATATTTAACTCACTGAATCATCATTTTTGAAGAAACAATATTTACAAACTCATCTTAATTTTGTTTCTTCATACAATTTAAAGTGAACTAATGTGCTGTGAGTAGCTTGGCTGATTGTTCTTTACCAGAATTGCAGGCAACAGAAATACACATGCACAGGTGCTCTAGTATCAGCCTGTATGTTGGTTTGTGTGCACTGCATCTTGTATCTTTGTATATGGCGGCACTAGTTACGTCACGCCAAGCCTCAACTTCTCAGATATTCTTTGCAACCGGTGCATGTATCAGTTTGACACGTCCTCCCTACTCTCGAATAGCCAGTGTCGTGAGTAAAAAACAGATTGAAAGAGGGGTACGAGGAAATAGAGCTACCGCTCTTTGGTGGGCAAGTAGTGTGAATATATTGAAAGCATTTTCATGACAATTGCATTCATTGTAAAACTGGTAAAAGTACTTTAAAAAAACGTGTTTCATTTAGTAATTTTCGTACCATTTTTAATAGATGTCAAAGATTTTTGTTGAACTTCCTGGTGCGTCCTGATATTTAACTTAGGTTAGGTTTATCCTTAATATTATTTGTTTCCTTTTGCTTTTGGGCTCACCATTATAACTGTCGAATAACATTTGGTAAAGCTATATTCTGACATGACAGCTGCCAAATCCAAAATATGAAGGGATCTCTTTTTTTCCTTTGCCTATGCAAAGGAAAAAAAGAGATCCCTTCATACAGTTTATAACCGGAGTTATAAACTGTATTTTTTCAACTGCCCGCCCTGAATATTGTATTTGCAAATAAATAAACCTAATGAAAAATTGATTTGGCCCTCATAATTTCTGAACCCAGCATGTCACAGCTCTGACTGTGGCTTTGGTCTTAGGAACCTTGGGAAAAACATATTGTATAACCATTTTGTCCTGCTAATGATCTATATCGGCCACAGAACTAATACCCAGGTAAAATAAATATTGTGACACATAACTTACACATGTAACACAAATACTCTGAAGTACTACCAGGTGCAACAACAAACAAAACCACAAACAAGAAAAAAATTAATAAGTTGTGTACACATTAAATATACACTCTTAAACTTTGCTTAGTTTCCACCACAACATCGGCATTGTAGAAAGGTACCTTAAAGTAAAAAAGTGCCCTGCGTGATTTGGGTGGTATGAACAGGAAGTTCTATTGCATTAAACAGCTGACACAAATTTCCCATTTTCAATACTAACCAAAATATACTATACATAATTTTTGTTCAACCCGATTTTAGGGGTGTTTGGTTTATATGGAACAATTATAAAAATTACATTTCATATTGCACTGCAGATGCATCAGCATGGCCACATCAAAGAATATCTAACTGATTTATATTATTTGGCCACATGATCAGGGATAATCATGCTAATGTGCAATTAGCACAGAAATACCTAAAGATAACTACTTTATAGTAATACCAGGTTGCATGGCATGAATTTCATATTTACAATATACCTTAAATGTCAAATATGCTGAGGCTGGTTTTGAATTTCCATGGGATTCGTGGTACCTGTAAGTATTAAAAATTGTCAGTAGCAAAACACTGGAATGGGTTCCCACAAAACGTAAACATTAGGTGGGAGAATCTGTGAGATTCACATGCAGTTTGTAACCTTAATAATTATCTGTGAATCCTTAGAAAACAGAATATTGAGAATGATTGTAGGTAAAGGCGGGAAAAATTATTTAACCTCTTCATGTCAACATGCATATAATGGAACAATCTTGTAAGGCTCAAAAGATACACTTAACACTTAAAGCGGAATGAAAAAAACCCGTAATTACTCACCTGGTAGATTTATCATTTTCTTCCATCAAAGACATGCTTGCTTCTCTCCGCATAATATAGTGGCGCTAGAGGCTCAGCGAGACGTAACTAGCGCCACTATATTATGCGGCAAAGAATTGTCAAAAGTATTACACAGAAGCCAACATTACAGGCTGATGCCGCAGCTTTGGCCGCAATATGCCGGAGCAGACTGAGAACAACTTATGGCACAAAACAAGTTTACCTTGGGACTATCTCTTTCATGCTCTAAGGTGGCATTAGGATATTCGGATCCCCATATCCTAACATTATGTCTATTTACTTTGTCACTCAAATGAAACGTTGCCTAGTCCTGTCACAGTTAGTTTTCCGGTATACGTGTCCTTCCTTACGCGAACACAGAACGAATGATGCAAAACCGCGACCCACCGTTCAGTGAGACATGGATGCCCAACTAATTTGTGAACACCCTGTATATATTTTTTTTATTTTACCCGTAGTTGTTGTTGGGTGGCCATTTTCTTTAAGTGCTTGGTCTATTGCTGTAGTGTAGCATTTCCTGAGATTTTTAATTTTTGGCCGAAATGTGACAATTAGGTCTGGGTTCATGAAATCTACTTGCAAATTCCCCTCCCAGGATGATATGTTCAGTTTGACAACTTATAAGGCTATACAGGGGTGTGAAAGAAAGACAATTTCCTTGTCCCTGATATGTGACATTCTTTGCATATTCATGGAATGTGTTCTTCAACTGATGATCACCCTTATGCTTCATGTATGCTTTATGTTGTACTGTATAAGTCAAGTATTGTTAATTTTTTTTGTAGAAGAAAATTATTATTGTCATTATTTCATATAATTGAAAATGTAAGGTTTTAATGCCTTGTCTTCTTTCAGCTAATACTTCAGTCCTGGCAGGGGGCCTTAGCCTAAGAAATATGAGAGAGGCCATGCTGAATAAGCTGCAAACTGAAACCACAAATGCTGACATTGTTGAAAATTTGCCAGCTTGTGTTTCTGGAGTCAGCAGGAGCCCAGAAGTCCCAATTGATACTCCTGTAGCCCCAAGCACTCCTGGTGGTGTGCATATGCCAAGAAGGCAGTTATTTTGTCAGCGTAGAATGGTAACACCTAAAACGGCAAAAATTATTCTTTTTTCAAAAGACTGACTGGGATTATTTTCTCAATTAGGTGTGTATTCGATTTGCTATAATTTGCTCTCAATGTATCATGGCTGCGGCCGAGAATTAAGTTGCACACCTAATAATTTGCAGGGCATACATATTGTCTGTACTTATTGAACGCATGTATACTTTATTTGTATGGGTAAAAAGAAGCGCATGTTCTCAAGTGTTTAGTCAGAGTAATGATAAAATTATTTAATTGTTTTGCATTCCTAATCGTGTTAAAAAACACATAATTTACCTACCAGCAGCTGATATTTTAAAAATTTCATTTTGCAGTGTATGTATTTTGTGTACTTATTTATTGAACATATGCATACTTTATTTGTACAGGAAAAAGCAGAGCATGTGTCGCAAGTGTTGAGTCAGAGTAGTGTGTTGGGAAAATGCATAATTCACCTACCAGCAGCTGATTTTTAAAAAATTTAATTTTGCAGTGTATCTATTATTAGTACTTATAATTGACGCCATGAATGCTTAATTTGTACGGGAAAGAAGAAGCACATGTGTACCAAGTGTTGCATCAGAGTAATGTGTTGTAAAATACATACTTTACCTAACGGCAGCTCATTTTTCTAAAAATATTTCGAGATGAATCTATTTACCTGTACTTATAATTGACACCATGTACACTTTTTTTGTATGGGAAAAAAGAAGCACATGTTTACCAAGTGTTGCATCAGAGTAATCTGTTGTAAAATGCATACTTTACCTAGCAGCAGCAAATTTTTTTAAATATCATTTTGAACTGTATCTATTATCTGTACTTATAATTGATGCCATGTACGCTTTATTTGTATGAGAAAAAAGAAGCACATGTTTACCAAGTGTTCCATCAGAGTAATCTGTTGTAAAATGCATACTTTACCTAGCGGCAGCTAATTCTTTTAAAATATCATTTTGAGCTGTATCTATTATCTGTACTTATAATTGATGCCATGTACGCTTTATTTGTATGGGAAAAAGAAGCACATGTTTACCAAGTGTTGCATCAGAGTAATGTGTTGTAAAATACATACTTTGGCTAATGGCAGCTCATTTTTCTAAAAATATTTCGAGATGTATCTATTACCTGTACTTATAATTGACACCATGTACGCTTTTTTTTTGTATGGGAAAAAAGAAGCACATGACCAAGTGTTGCAACAGAGTAATCTGTTGTAAAATGCATATTTTACCTAGCGGCAGCTAATTCTTTTAAAATATCATTTTGAGCTGTATCTATTATCTGTACTTATTATTGATGCCATGTACGCTTTATTTGTATGGGAAAAAAGAAGTTTACCAAGTGTTGCATCAGAGTAATCTGTTGTAAAATGCCTACTTTACCTAGCAGCTGCTAATTCTTTTAAAATATCATTTTGAGCTGTATCTATTATCTGTACTTATAATTGATGTCATGTACGCTTTATTTGTACAGGAAAAAAGAAGCACATGTGTACCAAGTGTTGCATCAGAGATCTGTTGTAAAATGCATACTTTACCTAGTGGCAGCTCATTTTTCTAAAAATATTTCGAGATGTATCTATTACCTGTACTTATAATTGACACCATGTACACTTTTTTTGTATGGGAAAAAAGAAACACATGTTTACCAAGTGTTGCATCAGAGTAATCTGTTGTAAAATGCATACTTTACCTTGCGGCAGCTAATTTTTTAAAAATATCATTTTGAGCTGTATCTATTATCTGTACTTATAATTGACGCCATGTACGCTTTATTTGTATGGGAAAAAAGAAGCATATGTTTACCGAGTGTTGCATCAGAGTAATTAATGTGTTGTAAAACGCATACTTTACCTAGTGGCACCTAATTTTTTTTTAAATATCATTTTGAGATGTATCTATTGTCTGTACTTATAATTGACACCATGTACGCTTATTTGTATGGGAAAAAGAAGCACATGTGTCACAAGTGTTTAGTCAGAGTAATGATAAAATTATTTCATGGTTTTGCATTACTACTTGTGTTGAAAAATGTATAATTTAACACCAGCTGATTCTCGAAAAATGTAATTTTGCAGTGTACCTATTAGCGACACTTATTGTTGATGCCCTGTATTCTTTATTGGTGTGGAAAATTGCAGTGCATGTAACATTTATGATCAATGTAGTAATAAATTCGTTTAATAATCAATATGTATCTGTTTCAATATAAATATAATTTTAAGAGCATTGTCTTTTTTTTCAATCTTTTTTGACTTAATATATTTTTTTTTACCGATAACTTAGATATTCACAACATAATCGGAAACCAAGGTAAGTTATTGCTTCATTTTACTTTGGGATCTAAAGCCTTATGGTGTATGTGCAGAATAACTAGAAACTGGATAGGGGATATAATAGAACCCACCTAACAGCATTTGAGCATCTAGCTGTATTTTTGAAGTCTGTTTTAAATCAATTTTGATAAGTAAAAATTTGTTTGCAGCTTAAAAAAAACAACCCAAGAATAACTTGCAAACAAAAAATAGATTTTTTATCTAAAAACGTTCAGGCAAGATTGTTTTATGCGTCACTTTATTACAATTTTTTTCGTTAAAATGTTAAGCTGCAGCTACATTTCGTTTAGCATGTTTACGTGAAGTTCGTGTCATTTTATTTTCTTAGAGGTAGTATATTTTTTGATTTCCGCAAAAATATAAGGTGTTTATTTGTTTAAAACGACTTCCAGTTCAGAATTTAAAAGTTGTAAGCAGTTTTATTTTCCCATGACATTAATTTTGAGGCATTTTGGTACCTATGTATTCAATATCAAGACTGAAAAAGTTGGTGCTTAAAGTGAGAATAAAACTGCTAAAATTTCGTTAAAATAATATTAATTGCTAATGTATATATTTGTTTCACCAAAAGAAGGGACAGGAGGGATACTCAGAAAAGAACAACAAAAACAAATGCTTTAGTAATCAGACCCAATGAGACCGAAGGAAACAATCGCAGATCAAAGCTTCGCTTCCTTTCCGTGAAATAGGCTTCCGTCCCGTGTCCGCTACGCTTTTTGCGCCAGAATGTTAACTTTCTCGCAGAGCATGTATGGCCGCATTACATGGTGGCGCTGCTGTCGCCTGTTTTATGTTATCTCTACGAGAGTTTAGCTTCTTCACGCGAAGCGTTTATATTCTTTGCCTTCTTATCAGTTAGATATTCTTTGTCCAGGTGTAGGTCCAGTGTGTCTCGGCCGCAGACAGGTTGGTTGCAGGCGCTCACCTGGCCTCCTTCTAACCAACACACGACCATCACTGGCACCCAACCCAGGCAGAACCGGCTTTCATCAGAAAACACAACAGATCTCCACTCCGTCCTCCAATGAGCTCTAGCTTAACACCACTGACGTCGCAAATGGCAGTGGTTTAGAGTAAATGGAATGCACGCTACAGGGCGCCTGGCTCAGAGCTGTCCTTCAAGTAACCGATTTCTAACAGTTCGTTGCGTCACTGTGGTGGCAACTGCAGCTCTAATTGCTGCCGCAGACGCGGTACGATGCGCCACGGCCATACGCAGTACACGCCGGTCTTCCCTCTCAGTAGTGCCACGTGGCCGGCCGGAACCCGGTCTTCTTGAGGCAGTACCTTCCCTTGACCATCGCTGCCAACAATCATGCACAGTGGCTACATTCCTGCCAAGTCGTTCTGCAATATTGCTGAAAGAAAATCCACCTTCTCGTAGCCCTATTACACAACCTCGTTCAAACTCCGTGAGCTGTTGATAATGGCTTCTTCGTCTTCTTAAAGGCATTCTTGACTAACATCAACACACTATGTCGAATTTCAACGATAACTAACGCTCACGAACGTTACAGCGCGTATTTACAGCAAACCTGCTTTGCATGTTCCGAGGGGCGCTACTAGCGCCACACGCATGCGCCGAGCGCGAAATTTGCATAGACGTCATCTTACAGATGTACTCTCACCGCCTACCAACTGTCGTTTATCTAACACAACTCCTTCTTGGTGTTGGGATTTTTTTTCCGTCAGTGTATAAAAAATATAGAATATCTGGAGAAATACAGGCTTGGTGCAACCACGAAAGAGAAGACACATGCATTAGGAAAATGACAAGAGTTGTCATGGTTTAAGTGCAAATCACTCAGAGTGCGAATGGGCTGGACACATTTGCACAAAGAACAGGCCCCTATTTGGACAACTGAAATACCCTTTCGATAACAAAGAAAAGGAGATTATTCAGAAATGAGTGGATGAATTTGAAAGTATGAAGGTAGAAAGTTGTGGAAAAGACGTGGGGGAGACCTTCACGCAGCAGTGAATTTATTATGGTCGGCGATGATGCGTAATAGAAGCATCAGGAATAATATATGAAACTCACAAATTTAGGGAAATTACATATCACTTTATCAACACATTCACGATTTCCCCAAAAGGATGTTGATACAGGACTATTCTGAAGCCATCAGTGGCATATAATCTTTCACAGCCAACAACCAGACGTGCCAAAGGTATCTGTCACTGACAACATTTGGTACATCATGGATATGTCATCATTTAGAGTCATATAAATCTATTTGATAGGCCATAAGGATTCAT
Organism: Macrothele yani; assembly: GCA_039090855.1. Classification (NCBI taxonomy): domain Eukaryota; kingdom Metazoa; phylum Arthropoda; class Arachnida; order Araneae; family Macrothelidae; genus Macrothele; species Macrothele yani. The sequence goes on from CM077007.1 coordinate 66,370, forward strand.
AAATTTAACTATTTTAATGAGACTTACTGTTTGCTCAATCCACCAAATTTCTTAATCAACACATGTAGCAAAAAAAAAACCTCTTTGTAAATTGCTTTAACAATTTGCTTATGCTCTTACTATGCAAAGAGAGGAACCACATGTGTGCACATGAATTTCCGAGGTGAAACAACTGTATAATTTTCTAAAAAAAATTAATTAAAAATTGCACCCCAATTGATTTGCTTGCAAATAAATTGAACAGCACAATACCAGTCTGTAAACAGACCTACACACCAAACAGATGTTTATTCAAACCATGATTTCAGTTAATTTTTGCAATTTTCTGTAAAAGTGTGCCGCACCTCCATATAGATATCTAAGTGTGCTGGAAACTAAATTAACGGTGGTTTGGGTGAGTAATATCATACAGAACAAACTATCCATGTAAAAACTCCCAAGGCTGACAGACGAAATACCTCAAATGAACAAGAACTCAGTGAAAACACAAAATCTTGTAAAAAGGAGAGCATAGGATTCATTTGCTAGCAAATGCATTGAACATCACAATAACAGTGTGTAAATAGACCTACACACCAAAAAGATTTTCATTCAAACCATGATTTCGGTTCATTTTTGCAGCTGTAAAAGTGTGCCGAAACTTCAAAAAGATATCTAGTCATGCTACAAACTAAATTAATAGTCGCTTGGGTGAGTAATGTCATACAGAACAAACTAGTCCAGTAAAAACTCCCAAAGCTGACAGACGAAAAACCTCAAGTGAACAAAAATTCAGTGAGAAGACAAAATCTTGTAAACACGAGAGCACAGGATTTATTTGCTAGCCAATGAATTCAACATCGGTTCACTGTAAGCCGCCACACAGGAAAACTGCCACACAGGAAAACTGCCACACAAGAAAACTGCCACATAAGAAAACTGCCACATCGGAAGATTGTCACACAGGAAAACTGCCACACGCTTTTTATTAAGAGGCAGGATACAAATTGTTATTCCTCCGAGGAAAGCTTTGAATGTGTGGCAGTTTTGTAAGTTTCCAAATTATGTGTGGCAGTTTCCGAAGGTGCCTAACGATGGGAAGGAGCTCTTTTGTTTGTCTGAATTTTCATGTCGGTTCATACTTACGGCAACTGGCCACAGAAGTTCGAGGGGAGGGGAGGATAAAGATTGCCGTTTCTTGGCCTATAATGAGAATTGAATTGGGAACTCCAAACAAATTTCGAGAAAACGTTCTATGTAAGCCTAACAAAAATTGCTGTGTTCAGGAACGGACAATAAGGTGGGATTTTTTTAATAAAGCTGCATTTTTACTTAGGCACTAAATATTTACATAACATGTCAAATTTGTAATTTTTTTTTTTTTTACTTTACTAATTCACAAACCCAACACCTAGGTCTTTTCAACAGCTTTTAATCCGCCGACTTCATATTCATAACGTTTACGTATCAAATCAAGTCAATAGCATTGCATTTTTACTTACCCAAGTAGCACATGACGTTTAAAAGACGTCGCATTTCGGTTGCAAAAGTTGATATTTGGTCTTCCGTACAAAGACTACGTTTGATAAACGTTTGTTAAATGTTACATCCGTTACCGTTGCGATTTTGTCACATTCATTACGTTTGTTAAACGTTGCATTTTCGTCATGTTAGCAAGGTCACAGCTAATCTTTGGCGTGACATTACATTCAGGCAAAAAAGAACAAAATTATACTGTTGATAAAATAGTAAGCTTGTGTATAATTAATTGATAAAGATTATTGAATTCCTTCTTTTTTTTTTTTTTTTTTTTTGCTTATACGACTCGAAGATTTTATTCCATTGGTTTTAAAGCAGCTTCTGGTCTGCGGCTATGTCGTTCTCTAACCTGCTGTTACGTCGCTTGTACTACGGACGGTGAGTTATGGCAAGGCTGAACTCGATCGTCCAGAGCTGCATGCCTAATCGATGGATTTTATCGTTCTTAAAAGGTAAGTTCTTTTCCTGTTTCAATTCATAGGCTTCAATTTCGAACACAATTCATGTATTCGCTTCGTAACTCGTGGAGATTTCCGTAACACGTGAAGACATTCATGTATTCGTTTCGTAACACGTGGAGGTAGGCTTAACACGTGAACACATTCATGTATTTTCTTAACAGGTATATATATCATCGACTGCATTTTAAACTAGGAGTAGTAAAGAATTTGTTAGATTTTCGGATCTAAACACAGCTGATTCGTTTTTAATTTTGTATTTTCGTGAAAGAGTAACAAAAATATATTTCAAGGAAACGAAATTTTAGACCTTTTCATTTTTATGAGCTACTGAATATTTGGTTAGATTTTTAAATAACAAATGCAGCTAGTTGTAAAAGAAATTCTAATTCTTCAAATGTTTAGAGAGTATTGAATTTATACTTAATTACTCAAATGTGCTTCCATGTGCCTCTGTGTAGCAAACATTGTTACAAATGCAGCTTATTGGTATGTTAGTTATAAAGGATACTCTATATTGCTGTTATCTTATATTAGATCAGCATTTCTTAGGGCTCATTCAGCCAGTTTTTTTGCAAGAAATATATTGTGTGTAGAGTAACAAACGGAATAAGCTGTTGGAGAGATACTAATTAAATCCAGAAAGCTTCAAGGTTGAAAAAAATTCAAAACCCACCCTGTACAGAGTCCTGTGGCCAAGAGGTAAATTGTCAGTCACAATTCAAAGTCTACGTAAGGCACGCAAAAATTTAACTTTTTTTTTTTTTTTGAAAATGTACGTTTTATACCAGATGTGAATTAAGCTTACTGAAACCATAATGTATCTGTATCCAAATGGAATATATACAAATATCCAATGCAACATTTTGTTAGACTGTGGGAGTATACACTTACATTCAAATGTGCCAATCTCCTCCTTCCACATATCAGAGTTGTGCCTATCAAATAATGAAGCAGAGGAATGCTATTGAACCTGTCACAGGCAAGGTGTCCAGTTGCTTTGCTTTTCCAGTTACAGTTTACTAAATTTTTGTTCAAATTTCAGGAATGCAGGGGTGGGAGAAGTTGGAAGCAGAGTTGTATAAAAATAAAATGTATCTGTGAACACAACCATTGAAACAAAACTTGCTGCAAACCCACATATCACGATGACAATATAAGATAATTTAAAGAAACAATAAAAAAATAATTATTAGGACATAACAAATTCCGATGACGGCAAAATACAATTGAATATGTGTGTGAAATTGACCTTTATGGCAAAATATTGGATGAACCTCATAAAAACAAGAGAATTAAAAGAAACATTTTATACCCAGAAAACAGTTCCATTAATGAACCTTTAAAAATTATAAATAGTATTTTCAACAGCTTAGTTCAAAAATTACTGTGCTGCCCCCGGTGGCCCAGTGGTCTAAGCGATGGCCTCTGATCATTCGTCCGAACGGGGTCCGGGTTCGAATCCCGGTGAGGCATGGATGTTGTGTTTGTCTTACAACACTGGCTCCCTCCCTTCCCTGGAACCAGTGACCCTAAATTAGGGACGGGCGACTGCTTATAGCCCATTGAGTTGCTCACGGTGGTCGTTAAACCTCCAATAAAAAAAAAAAAAAAATTACTGTCGACTTACAAATTACTTAAGGAAAAGATTTTAATTTAATAACTAGTTGCTGCAAGAGGAACCTGGCAATAAAATTTAAATTCCTTCTGTGTAAAGGAAACTTTTGATACAGTTCCTATGTACTGAGAAACAGGCCTTGATAAAATCTAGAGGCCACAAACGTCCAAATGTGCCCATATTGGCAAAATCTGCTAATAATTTGAAAACTATCAGCGTGCGCACATACTTTTACATTCTACTACTTTGGTTGGAAGTATAGTTTTATGAGGATTTTTTTCCAATTTGAATTAATTTTCTCTCAACAATATTATTTTTGAACACATATCATTGCTCCTTTGTTTCTGTAATGCTTCAAAACCATCTTGATAGCTGTTTACTTTTGGTGCTACTGGTTTTGAATTTAATGTTCACTTTGAATTTTGTAGCTGTTTGTTCCCAAATGGCAAGAGTAATAGATCAATTTTTGTATTTGCTAGTTGAGTCTGTATCTTCAGATTTCTCTGAATGAATAATCTTTTCTAAGCAATTAAATTAGAGAGCCACAAACCAATATTTCTATTCACTGTCGGATTAATACTTTTCCGATTAGGCCAGTGCTTCCTAATTAGCCTTTCTCTGAATAATGGATCTCTTCTATTATCAGATTGTTAAGGGCAACAGATTAAAGGCTGGATCACATAGCTACGCTGTGTAGAAAAGCCGTACAAACTGTCACAGTTTGATTGTACACATTTTTTTTCAGCAATGTATGTATGTATATATATATATACTGGTCACAAAAAGTTAGGGATATTGCATGAAGTGAAGCCACGTAACATAAACGCCAGAGTATGTTTACAAAAACAATTCAATGGGCAATTTCTGCTCACAACAAGTAGTACCACAATATTGACAAAAGTGTATATTCAGAGAAGGTCCAAACCTCTGGATTTCAGTATCCAGTAACACTACCTATGTGTGGAAGAACGTCTTGACACCTACGAAGCATACTTGCAGTGACATTATTGATTAGTGTTTGGTGCAGTTAGTCCCATATTAGTCAACACATTACAGAGGTCTGCCAGTATACTGGGGTATGGAATGCGGTTATCTAAACGTTGCTGTATAGATTCCCAAATTTTCGTAGTAGTATTAAGGTCAGACCTGAGGTAGCTGTAAAGATTCGATCTTGTGGTTTTCCAGCCAGGGCCGGTCCAAGGGGTAGGCCAGGTGGTAAATGTGTAGATTAGCGTCCTAAATTATTTCGTTGAAAAAATTTTTGTACCTGGAAAAAGTGCGATGTACAGATTTTAGTGTATGGAAATTAATGTCAAATGATGCAAAAATTGCATGTTTTAAATGTGTTTTAAAGATATATTTTTTTCGTAATATTGACCTGTGAGTCTGACGCTGTGAAGAGAAGCTGCGGTAGGCCTAATGTATTGCTCCGGCAAAGAATGTGAAGCTTTGGTCCTTTAAAAGGAAGGTTTCTTGCTGTACCAAAATGATGGGCGGAAGAGTACAAGAGAAAGAGGTTATGTTGTTGGCAGGAGAGCAATAAATGTAGTGATGCGCTACAGAAAATAGGTCCACGGCATCCACCCTTTATTTTGTTGTATCCTGTATGTTGTTGGCAGGAAAAACTGGGAAAAAAACTCTTCGATTTGCAAAAGATATGTATGAGTAAGATAGAAACTGACCTTGCGAACAAGCTATTAACACAGGAGAACCAAAAGTGCAGTGACACAGCAAATCAGCTATGAATGGAAGCTGTTCAAACCATAACCGAAAGTTATAGTTCCCCAGTTTCCTGTACAACATAGAAAAGCATGTTAGTACTTTCTATTTTGAATCAAGGAATCGTATGCGAAAGAACGAAAAATTTCTCAACATCGCTTTAAAAACAATGACAAAACATGAACGAACTATATTGTGTAGCGTATGAGTATAACACGGCTCGCTGTCGTGGTAACAAAATACGCGCTTGGACTTGTAGTCGTCCGCACGTGAATTAAACGCTGCAGCGAATCTTCCTTTCATTGAAGCAAAGCTTCACATCGTCGCCGTAGCGATGCGCAGAGTCACACAATGCAGTCTAACACGCGTACGCCATACGTGGATAGTTTGCAAATTATTAGCAGATTTTGCAGATAGTTTTTGCTTGTAGATTAAAAAAATAAAAATGTTATTACAGCAATTAAAACACTTAAGGTTTTACTAAGATTAATATATTTAATTCTATCTTAACATGAGAATGTTCAACTATTTTTCACATCTTCCGATAGTTATTTTGTTTTTGCAGAAGTTTCTGGCCTCTTGATTTTATCAAGGCCTGTTCTCAATATATAGGAACTGTAACAAAAGTTTCGTTTACACAGAAAGATTTTTTTAATTTTATTGCCAGGTCACTCTTGCAGTTGCCAGTTATTAAAATAAAATATTTTCCTGATATATTTTATAAGTACTATTTTTGAATTAAGTTGTTAAAGATGCTATATATAATTTTTGAAGGTTCATTAACGGAACTGCTTTTCTTGATATAAAAATTAGTCTCTTATTTTTATGAGGTTCATAGTCCAAAAGTTTTTACGTTTTGGCCTTAAGGTCCATTTTACACACATTTTTGCGGACTCAGTCGCAATGTCCTCTTGCCCTCTCTGGAATCTGTAATGTTCTAATAATAATTATTTACTGTTATATTAATTTTTCTTTAAATTATCTCATTCCATTGTTATCGTGATTTGCGGGTTTGCAGCAAGTTTTCTGTTTGAATGGTTGTGTATGCAGTCACATTTTATTTGAATGCACCTCTGGCGATGCATTAGGCCTACCGCAGCGTCTTTTCACAGCATCACACTCACAGTTCAATATTACGATAGAAAATCTTTAAAACACATTTAAAATATGAAATTTCTGTACCATTTGTCATTAATTTCCGTACTCTAAAATCTTTACGTCACACTTTTTCTAGGTACTGACATTTTTCCGACGAAATAATTTAGGACGCTAATATACATATTTACCGGCCAGGTAGGCAGCCACCAAATGGAAGGGATGCCCATAGATTTATAAATTTTCTTACATAGTAAAATTATCCGCTAACTTTTTTTCTTTTTCTTTTATGAGCTAGTCTGTATTTGCCACAAAAATGAAAGCTGAATACTCCTTTGTTGTTTCTCTGGCACATGCAGAGTTCCTATATATATACCACCAACAACAAGAAGCATTTTCAATTCTTGTGCGTTTTTTTTTCTGAGAATTCTTCTCTGCTGCTTTTTTACGCATTTGGGTTTTCAGGGGGGGGAATGAACCTTTTTTTTTTTTTTTTTTTTTTTTTGTTCGTTCCTGATGTTTGTTGACATTTTTATATACACTGAGTGGCCACTTTATTATGACTACCTGACAGTTTTAAGCAAATGAGCTATGGCTGCACGCTGTTGCCGCCAGAGGGTGAGGCTAGTATAAAAAGGGAAAGCTTAGTGCTTGCGACAGTAGTAGAAGTGATTTTGGGGTGACGAGATGGGTAAAAAATGCAATTTGACGGACTTTCAACGTGGGACGATTGTAAGAGCTCGGAGCCATGGAGCGAGTATCACTGAAACCGCCGCATTCATGAAATCTTCCAGAGCCACTGTTGTTAAAGTGTTTAAAGACTGGACTGTCAGCCAAAAAACTGGGTCTCTACGTGCAACGTGTGGTCGTCATCGACTAGTGACTGCTCGGGTGGACCGGAGTGTCCAGACTGGTAGTAGGCAACAGTGCAGCAATTACAGACCATCTTAATCAAGGATCCCTCAAATGATCTGTGCACGCACTGTTTGCCGTACACGGCACGGATGGGATATGGCAGAAGGAGGCCTGTTCGAACACCTTTGTTGTCTGCAGTTAACAAGAGAAAATGTCTCCACTTCGTACAGGAGCATAAGGATTGGACAGTCGATAATTGGAAAAAAATTATTTGGTCCGATGAATCACGTTTTCAGTTGCACCATGCCTATGGCCGAGTGAAAATTTGGCAGAAACAGCACGAAAGCATGGACCCCAAATGCATTGCTACAACCCTTCAAGCTGGTGGAGGCAACATTATGGTTTGGGGAATGTTTTCCTGGCATGCTTTGGGCCCTTTCATTCGTGTTGATCAGCGTCTGACTGGCACATCATATCTAAACATCGTTGCAGACCAAGTACATCCTGTCATGTGGATAGTTTATCCCAATGGCGATGGCTACTTTCAACAAGATAATGCGTCTTGCCATAGTGCTCGTATCGTACAGGATTGGTTTCAGGAAAATGCCGGTTAGTTTACTTTGCTTAGCTGGCCCCCACAATCTCCAGATCTCAACCCCATTGAGAATTTGTGCGATGAAGTTGAACAAGCCATCAAACAGCTGGATACACAACCCTGCAATTTCACACTCCTGGAAAGTGCTATTCATCAAGCATGGTCTTAAATTCCAAAACCACCTATCAACATCTCGTGGAGTCCATGCCACGAAGAATCTACATCGACGCAGTATTAAAGGCAAAAGGTGGCCCAACAAAGTACTGAGGGGGTGGTCATAATAAAGTGGCAACTCAGTGTATAACAATAAGGCTTGAGTGACAAGCCTTATTGTTATGTACATCTTGGAAATAAATCCCAAATTCCCACAGCCTAGGGTAAAGCGGGGAAAAACACTTTTTACTATGAAAACTGCAACAAAGCTCCTACAGATTGTGAACCATATATAAATCAATGGTTTTCTATCCACTCATTGATAGCGCATTGTTTGCCATTCAGGAAAGATTTACTCAGTGGCAAAAACTTTTCAACGCTTCGGGTTTCCTTTATAATTTGAAGAAATTGCCTGACAGGGGATCTTTAAAAGAAAAGTGTATTCAGTTAGAAAAATTCCTTAAGGATGCTGACAGTGAAGAAAAAGATATCGATGGGGAGCAACTGTTTGAAGAGCTGAGGCATTTGCAAGCACTTATGAGCAAATGCAGCTCAGCTACTACAATAGAAGCTCTAAACTTCATATTCCAGTATGATATGGTTCATTTGCCAGCACTATAATTAGGGCAAACTTTTGAGTGTGATTTACATTAAGAAATAATAGGGCATTCAAAACAGTTGAATTATATAAAGAAATTGCATAAATGATTTTTTTTTTTTTTAATTTTACTCAGGTTTGGTTATTCATGGCTGTAGTTAGGAAAGTTAGGGATGTTATGCAAAACACAGTTGAGTATAAATTAAGTACAACCTCCTGTAGCTTTAAAACTTGAGCTTATATCCCTCAGATCAGTATTTTCCCTCCTACCAGTAGATCTCTCTGTAGAGTACAACTGGATCACCCTGTGAAAGTAAACCAAATTGGTGACTTCACCAAGTTGGTAAATATAATATTAGTGGAATTAAAGGATTAAACCATGTGTGAAATTATAGAATAAATAAGCAACATTTATTCACAATTAAATAATTTATTTTAAGATCTATAGTTTTGTTGAGCCTTCAGCTCGGCTTCATCAGGACAAAAGGAGCATAAACATTCATATGTGACATCATCAGGTAGTTGATGATCATGGATTTTGGTGAATTGTCTCCATGCAATTGAAAGAAATCGAGTAGGTGTCATGTTGTTGACAAGTCATAAAGAAAAGTCATGGAAACAAATTGGTGTTTTCTACCCAAGTATATCGTGCAGTACATCTATGCGTTACAGAGGATTCCTTGCAGAAAAAGCTAGATTTTTGCCGCCGCAGTGGTCTAAGCACTGGCTTATGACTGTTCGGTTCTTCCAAGTGGGTTAGGTTCGAATCCCGGTGAGGCATGGATGTTGTGTTTGTCTTACGGCACTGTGTCTCTTCCTTCTCTGGAACCAGTGACCCTAAATTAGGGACAGGCGACTGCTTATAGCCCATTGAGTTGCTCACCATGGTCAGTAAACACAAAAACAAAAAAAATAAAAAAAAGTTTGATTTTTTTTTTAAAGAAATTGTGGCACACACAGGATATAGATTGTCCTTTTGTCGTAAACAAAGCTGTCCAGAAATTTAGGAACTTTCAAATGTTTAAATTTCAAAGTTATTTTGAAATCTATAAGCAAGGCAAATTTTTATGGATCAAAAGACTACGTTGAAGACATAACTGGGGAATTTATCACATCGCTTGTGAATGTGGACTTTCATGTATAGGACAGATCCGTAGGGCTTTTAAGTTTTCATGTGAAGGAACACGTGACTTACGTATGGAACTGAAGAAGTCGTCTATAGCCCAACATTGTCATGAAAATAACCAGATTTCTTTTTTTAAATGCTATGCTTATTGATAAACCTGATTTGACTATCAAGCCTAATATATTAGAAGCTTTCCACATCTAGTGCAACTGCTCATGGCTTGTCAATGACATGACATCTACTAGATTTCTTTCAAACACGTGGAAACAACTTGCCAAAAGCAGTGACTGTCAGAATGCTGATGATGTCACGATGATTTGAACGTTTGCACTCCATTTGTCCTAATGAAGATAAGCCAAATGCTCAGTGAAACTACAGTAGATTTAAAATCTTAAAATAAAATATTTAATTGTGAATAAACATTGCTTATTTAAAATATTCTACCTCTACAGCCCAAGTATTGAAGTCATAAAATATATTTGGGAATTACTTGGAGCAAAAACATAACGTACAAGAGCATTAACCAGAAAAGAAATCATGTGTTTCTTTGGAAAAAAAAATAAAATAACCGTTTGCAGTGGGTGGTTTTTTGTTTTTTTTAAGTAACCCCCCCACACACACACCTGTTCATTGGGGGGGTAAAAATCCTGCTTGATCTGCAGCATTTCCATTCGGTAGAAATTTTATGTGTAGCTAGCTGGCAAAACTCCTAAAGCAGCAACTGCATCAATCTGCCGTACACCTGCATGTAACATGTCAACAGCCCTATTTCTGATGTCAATACTTAAACGTCGCCTGGACATCTTTTCAAGTTAATCCTACTCTGAAGGAAATGCATTCAGCAAACTTGTAGTCCAAGCAGTGAGACGACCTGTTTTCTACTTCTCGGAAGCTACTTTTATCGGAGCTTGCGCACACACACACACACACCACATGATGTGTCATCATGATGCTAATTTATGCTGATAACCTATCTCCTGTAGTCACTAAATATGCATATCACCATGTTTCCCTTTTGAAACCATAATATCCCAAACTTTTTGTGAGTACTGTATATATATATTTTTTTCTTATGATTCAGAATACATGAATTGTGTTTGAAGCCTATGAAAATAATGAAATGAATGCATGAATTGTTCATTTGTTTCATTATAACTTTTTGTGACCACCTATGAATTGAAACAGAAAAAGAACTTATACATTTTAGGAACTTGAAGTTAATGTTATGTACAGAAATAGAGAGAAGAACACAGCACAATGTCAGAGTACAACAACAAATGGCATTAATGAACAACCAATAGAAGAAAATATTTTTTTCTGGTTGGCCAAACAATGCAAGGGTTACTCGTGAAATGAGTAGCAACAGAATTTAACCCAAGACAGAACAAACTAGATTGGGTGGCTGTTTTCATATCTTATTGGCATACAATTTTTTGAAAAAGGTGTTTCAACATGCATAATCAATTTATTCTTACAATTATTTATATGCTACGTACTGTTTGTTACACAATAGGACCCTCAAGCGGAAACTAAAAATTGCAATTTCTAAGCACAAGATATAAACTAGGGACATTACAATAAACCAACTTCCTCAAATACTAAGACAATTATAACCAAAAATTAAGTCTAAATTCGCAAACTAGTGAAAAAAGAGATTAAGAACCAAATACACATGGGTTGAAAAAATACAAAGCAACTAACATACCAAAATAAAAGGCTCCTCTGTAAAAATACAGAAAAAATGATAAAGAAACGTAAACTGAGATATAAATACATAGATCTGCAGCAGAAACACAGATAGCCTTTAGCTACACTTAAAAGAAAAATTAAAAACAAAGCTGTGAAAGTACTACTTGATTTATCTCCCAGCATTATTTCACCTTACATTTCTAATAATCTATCAGCTAAATTTCAGATGTGTCCGAAAAACTCGTTAATGAACAACACAACTGACTCAGTTTTATGTTGCAATAACTTAGATGTTAGTGGTATTAAAATGTCTACTTTATGTTCAGTTAAATATGAGCAACTGAATTTTCAAGAAAATTGCAACAGCCACAACGAAGCCAGTGAAATGGACTTGAGTCAAAACATAGTTTGTGAAGTCGTATACCTTGTGAACAATAAATATACAGAGTGTCAGAGAATTATTGTACACAGTACAAAATTATGTAAAACAAAACATTAAACAGATAGAAAGAAACTGACTGTACTAACTTACAATGTAACTACACATGTTAATAAATTTCGATGTAAGATCCCTTGGTTGCTCGTAGTACGTCCAAGCGATACTCGATTTCATGCCATGTATTGCCAAGCATCTGAGAAGATATGGAATTAATAGCAGCTGTGATATGCTGCTTCAGTTCCTGCAAATCAGTACAAGGCGTCTGATAGGCACGATCCTTCACATAACCCCACATGAAATAATTCAATTTTTACTTACAGGAAGCTATAATACATCTTGTGGGCTAGGGTAGGAAAAGGATGTAGATGGACCAGCTGGATGTAAAAATGAGACCTTAACTTCATTCTCACTCTCTTCTTTTGGTAGAACATACGCTACCCACCAGTTGTTTTCATAGATTATGGTTATGTAACCACTAATTTCTGTTATTTGCAGTCTGTCTTGTAATGCTGATACTTTTTCAGTAGCTGACTCGTTTGATTCTGAGAACATCTTCACTTTTATTTTTGAATTACTCAATGGGATAGGAATAAAAGCATGAAGTTTCTGGGTACCTTGTATTGTTAGAGACTTGCTTAGGCAATTTTCCAAAAATTGGTCTGTTTCTATGTATTCTTCTTGACTTACATATGTAAAGTTTGCCACAAAAATGTTCTGAATTGCCCATTCGTACAACTGAAATGGTGTTTGAATTTGATTCTCGTAAGGGCGTTGTAAGCTGGCTCGGGCAGCTAACCTTTTCACCATTCCACCAACGCCATCACATGGCCCCTTCCCATGTGCTGTTGCTGAAAAATGCCATTCCGCATCAATGTTGAAGTCACCTTGATGGAAACATAAAAGTTTGTGAAAAAATTCCGATTTTTGCACTGGGCTGCAGACCCGTCAGAGAAATAGTACATTTTTTTGACGCTGTTGTCACCAAACTTACTTTTCAAGAAGTTAATAAGGTTTTTTTTTTTTGGAAGCAGTACAGTGTAATTGTGTTGTGCTCTAAACATTCAGAAATTACTACAAAACTTGCATGTTCAGTCTTTTCTGTTTTGTAATAGATGACAAATGGGTGGACTGTGGCTTGCCCACGGGTCCAGTGATAGCTCTGGGCTTCATCTTGAAGAAGAAAACTATAATTTTTAGCAAAATCACAAATGATGAGAAATTCTTAGTCCTTGAGGTTTTCCTTAGTACTACTATTCATAAAAGAGCTTTGCTGCTTAGCAATGAAGTCATGTCTGACCAAAGCAGACAGTTTTTCGCAAAACAAATCAATAAAATTTGAAGTTGATTTTTCTAATGTCTCCAAGTTGCATCTATCAACTCTAATCCATTGGCAAAAAGTTAGTTTTTCAACCAAGTTCTCAAAACCGTGTTCCCAGAACAGGTGGGACACTTTCCCAAATGACAATCTATGGAAGTAGGGTTGCATAATACTCTTGCAAGACAGTGTTTGTAGGAAGATAATTGTCCATTCGTTAGTGAACCAATTCTTGCATTTTCCATCATCAGTTTTACATTTTGGTGTGTGGTGCAAACACATACCGTACGAGTACCACTAGACCCTACCAGGACACGGTTTTTTTGGTCTGAGCTCTGCGAATTTGGAAAAACTGACTTTCGTGCTTGCAAATTGTCAAATTACATAAAATCAGCCTGTTTGACAAACTTTATCTCCGTTTTCAGTCCTAACAGAAACACAATCTTTCATTCCAGGTAAAACCCGACTAATTTCATCACTTTGGTAAAACGATCATACTACATCTACTTCAGAAGAGAGAGACTTACCTGGTTTTCTATTAAAGCTTTCCAAAATTCCTTTCTCCTTCAGAATTTTTTTTTTTATTGTCTTACCATATAATTAGGAGCATTGAATTCTTACATGATTTTCCTAACACTCCATGACTCTGGTAAGCAAGTCAAAATCATCAACTGTTTATCTCTAGTGCAGTTAGAAAAATTACTTTTAAGATTGTCCATAACAGAGTCGTGAAGTATTTCATCCTCGTCATCAGATGATTCTTGAATATTTGTAAAAAGCTTCCGTTTCATAGCAGAACTGGTTTTTTGAATTTTGGTTGAAGCATAACATTTAGATTTTAGCTTTTTCTTATTGACAGCTGATTCACCCAATTCATGGAGCGAAGTATTCAGTGTTTCAATTACTTCTGACATAGATGCAAAATTTTCGTCCATTTTCTCATCAGCACAGGTTTCATTTGCTTCTTGACTAATTATTAAAGTTTTCAGCTGCTTTCTGCAAGAATCACAAATTTTAGTCTCCTTTGATAAGTCATCAAAATTTTCCAACATCCAGTCTGTCACATTTCTATATGGATTGAAACATTGTATTAATGCATATCTTGTACTTTCCATTGTTGATTATTTGTGCATAAAATGTAAAATTCAAATAGTGAAATAATTGCCTCCCATTACCTGTTCTTTTTATTTTTCCTAAAAAAATCCTGCACAGCTTCAATTTATAAAAGTCTAGTTTCAAAACTGAAAAGGATGTACTTTATTCAATTTAAAGTTTTCAACCACAAAAGTTTTCAAACACATATCACTTTCACTGCAAGAAACACATGATCACCATCAAAACCTAAAGCAGACTGAGAAACACATCTGATCACCATCAAAACCTAAAGCAGACTGAGAAACACATCTGATCACCATCAAAACCTAAAGCAGACAGGTCTGCAAGGTAGGAATGCAAGTTGCTGCTTGTTGGGTCTTGTTACCAATGATCTAAACAACAGAATCAGTTTTTTAAGTCGGAACATGCAGAGTTTTGTCCAAAACAAAATGTAGCCTACAGTATAACTGCGCAGTCTTTATTTTTTTATATTGTATTGTGAATTATTACAAATTCTGAATAATGAAATTAATAAAATGCCCATGTAGTCTCAGATTTTAAACAAATCAATTAAAAATAAAACATTGTTTAAAGAAATGGTTTTAAATAACAAAAATACTATATCTATTGTTATTAATTAAACTTTTTAAAGATTTAGCCCAAATTTATTTTCAGATTACATGTTTATTTATTTATTTATTTTTTCATTAAACTCTTGTGTTAGGCTAAATTTGAATATAGCTTTTTAAGTAAACCCATTATCATCCCAAGTTAGAACTCATGTAATCAAATGCCAAACATATAAAGATTGTTTTAAAAAAATTTCGGATTTTTTGGAGCGTCACATTTAGAAAAATTCAAAATTTTAATTTCAAAATTTGAATTTTTTTAAATATTAACCCCTATGGTGTTGTACATCAAATAAAATAGCATTTTTTTTTTTTTTTTTTTTTTTTTTTTTGGTTGGAGGTTTAACGACCACCGTGAGCAACTCAATGGGCTATAAGCAGTCGCCCGTCCCTAATTTAGGGTCACTGGTTCCAGGGAAGGGAGAGAGCCAGTGCCGTAAGACAAACACAACATCCATGCCTCACCAGGATTCGAACCCGGACCCCGTTCGGACGAATGATCAGAGGCCATCGCTTAGACCACTGCGCCACCGGGGCGGCAAATAAAATAGCATAAACAATACTGCAAAAATATACCTTTCCCATCTCTCTATCTTAATTAGGGGAGCTGCAATCACAATTTAAAAACATATCAATCTTCTGATTTTGGGGTGTTTTTGGACATTTTATATAGCTGTATTTTCAAAACCGGTGGCTATATGACGATGAAATTTGGTATTTTTCTTAATCTATATAGAGGCCACCTATGTACCAAATTTCATTAAAATCTGAGATGGTCAAGTCGTTGTGCTGAGTCGATACGGAATGACCCAAGAACGAAATAGAAACGTTGTTCTAACGTTTTGCAACGGCACACGTAAAGCCAAAAAAAAAAAAAGAAAAGCCTTGAAACTGGAATATAACCTTCGATAAAAGGTTGTGGTAACGTTTTTTGCGACATTTGACGTAATGCACAAAGGACAGCAACGTTTAATAGAGGAAATTTAGACGTTGATTAACCGTTGCTGTTACATTTACTAAACGTAATACAGAAAGGAAAAATACGTTGTAAAATCGAAAATAAAGCGTCGCTAAACGGTTGTTAAAATCGTTTCTCAACGTAATAAAGAGGGAATATGACGGTTAAATAACGTCATTTAAACGTTGCAAAACGTTCTTAAAAACGGTTCTCAACGTCATAATGGAAGGAATATGACGTTTAAATAACGTCATTCAAACGTTGCTAAACAGTTGTTAAAACCGTTTCTCAACGTAATAAGGGAAGGAATATGACGTTTAAATAACGTCATTCAAACGTTGCTAAACGGTTGTTAAAACCGTTTCCATACGTCATAATGAAAGGAATATGACGTTTAAATAACGTCATTTAAACGTTGCAAAACGTTCTTAAAAACGGTTCTCAACGTCATAATGGAAGGAATATGACGTTTAAATAACGTCATTCAAACGTTGCTAAACAGTTGTTAAAACCGTTTCTCAACGTAATAAGGGAAGGAATATGACGTTTAAATAACGTCATTCAAACGTTGCTAAACGGTTGTTAAAACCGCTTTCCATACGTCATAATGAAAGGAATATGACATTTAAATAACGTCATTTAAACGTCTTGAAAACAGTGCTACAACGTTATAACAACGGTTGAAAAACCATTGAATCAACGAGACGTATTAGCGTTTTATAAACGTAATATTGTGACGTTTTTCAACGTCTCGCCGAACTGGTTGTAAAACGTTTTACAAACGTTTTTGTGCTACTTGGGTAGGCACTAAATATTATGGTCATAGGCCTACAGGCATAGGCCTTTTTAACAGTTTTTATTCTGCCAGTGTCACATTCACAACATTTACACATCAAATCAAGTTAATAATATTTCGCTTATATTTAGGCACGAAATATTTATTCACAGGCCCCAGGCCTAGGCTTAGGCCCTTTTACCAGTTTTTATTCTACCAATGCCATATTCATAACGTTTACACAGAACATCAAATTAATATTGTTGGGCATTTTCTTAGGCACGAAATATTAATTCATAGGCCCTAAGCCTTTTTGACAGTTTTTATTCTACCAATGCCATATTCACAACGTTTACACAGCAAATCAAGTTCATAATATTGCACTTTTATTTAGGCACGATTTTTTATAGGCCTAGGCCTTTTTAGTAGTTTTTACTCTACTAAGTCATATTCATCACATTAACACATCAAAGCAAGTTAATAATATTGCGCTTTTACTTAGGCACGAAATATCAATCGATAGGCCCTAGGCCTAGGGTTTTTTGGCAGTTTTTAATCCATCGACTTCATATTCATAACGTTTACGCATCAACTCAAAATAGCATTGGGGTTTTACTTAGGCACTAAATATTAATTCAGAGGTCCTAGGCCTTCTAACAGTTTTTATTAAACTGATGTCATATCCCCAATCTTTACTTATTAAGTCAAGTTAATAATACTGACAGAACTACGAAGGACAATACTGGCATAACTAGAAAGGATATTCTCTTGGATCAGGAAAATAACCAAAGTTGAAGACATCATCATCAAAGTAAAATTCCTGAAATGGCAATAGGCCGGACATACTGCTAGAAGAATACACCACCGATGGATTAGTGGTGTATTAGTCTGGATACCACGGAACATAAAAAGACCCAGAAGAAGGCCACGTTGGGAGATGGGTGGATGAAATTCGAAAGCATGCCGGAATGACGTGGGAAAAGCTGTCTCAGACAGACACTTGCGGAAGATACTTGGGGAGTTCTTCATCCAACAGTAGATTGATAGATTCAAAATTTAAAATTCACTTTAATTTAGATTTTAATATTTCAATTTACTTCCGATATTGGAGGTTATATTTTTAACGTGCAATAATGCATTTGCATTTTTAAACTTCCCTTTTTGTTGGTAAAGTTCGATTAACACTTACCGCACGTGGGGCTTGGCTTTCAATTCTTATTTCCGTTATGTGGATGCGGCATGGGGTTTTTTCATTTAGTCACGGCTCCACTTCATTTTTTTTCCCGTTGGTATTTATCTGGCCTCGTCACTAAATGAGTTTTTTTCCTTTGCTGCCTCCTCATTTACTTCAATAATTTTTCATAACCCTAGTACTTTCGGTAATACTCCATTACCGTCATCGAGGGACGTTTTGCTCCAACTAGCACGGACCGTGTTAGCTGGGCCTTTCGGCGGTTCTCGCGGGCTGCTTCTGTCATCGGCTATCGATTCTTCTTGGGCGTTGTGGCGCCATCTCTTGTTGGTCACTGATCTCATTTTTCGAACTTTTTCATTTTTTTATAGAGAAAAAATTAAAATATGAAAAAAAAAAAAAAACTATTGGAATTGAAAAATGACCCATATATCAAATTCTATGAAGCAGATAAAACCGGCCAAATCATTATTCTCAACACTGATGAATTTGAACAAAAAATGACAGCAGCAATAGATGGATTAAATTGTACCGAAACAAAGAAAGACCCAACAGATAACCAAATTAAATTCTTAGCGGATATAAGAAATCATAGCACATTACCTGATGAAATCAAGCGCTCTTTTCCACCAATGGGAGCTGGCATACCACATATTGTTGCAAAGGTAGAAACGCACAAAGATGGTGCTCCAATGAGACTGATAGTTTCAAAAAAAAACTCACCATTGATAACATTAGATAAAAACATTTACAAGTTCCTAGCACCCTTTTTCATGAACAACAAGTTCACCATCAAGAACACGTATGAATTTATTGAGAAAATTAAAAATGTAAAAACTGGCCTAAAGGACTTAAATATGGCAAGCATGGACGTTAAAGCATTATATCCAAGCACTCCTGTTCCAGAAGCTATTGAAATTATCATTAAGAAGTTGCAAAATCTTAAAATTTTAAATAACACAAAAATTCATGAATTCAAAAAAAGTTTTATTCTATTTATATGAAAATAATATTTTTACATACAAGAACAAAATATTCAAGCAAAATTCAGGAGGCCCAATGGGCTCACCATTATCAACTTTATATGCTGAGGTTGTGATGAACGAAATTGAAGAAAATATCCTGCATCGTATGGAAGAAAAACCAGAAGTGTACTGTCGATACGTGGATGATATTTTCATTCTATCAAAACTGAACGAAGACGAATTAAGAAAATTAACAAATTGTTACAGCTCTTTATATCCAACTATAGAACTCACTGTTGAAATAGAAAAACATAATGCAATAGCCTTTTTGGACGTACAAGTAATCAAATTCACAGATAAGTTACTATACAGAGTTTATCGGAAAAGTTCATTTGTTCCGGTCCTAATCCCGTACAATTCGGCACATCCTTACTCTCAAAAATGCAATAGTTTAAAAACCTTAATTAAAAGAGCATATACGCATTCTGAAAATAGTCAGTTCATCAATGAAGAAATCAAATTCATAAAAAAAATTGCAGGTAGCTTTGGTTATCCTAACCATTTAATAAAAAAATGGAACACTGAAGTAATAAGAAAATAAAAAATAATGCTGTAGTAAATAAAAAAGAAGTCAAATATTTAAATGGTTTTCCTTACATTAAAGGTACTACCAATGAAATTAATAATATTTGTAAAAAGCATAACATTCAAATTGGAGGAAAAATAAATACCATAAAAAATATGGTAATAAAAAATAATGAAAAAATAAAAATGTTAGAAAAAGCAGGTATTTACTCAATTCCTATTACTGAAAATCCTCCAATGGCTTATATAGGAAGTACCAAAAATAAGCTTAAACACAGATTAAAACAACACGTAAAAAATTGGCAGAAAAAAGAAGAAAAAACAGCACTTATTCAATACTGTCTGGATAACCAAAAATATCCTAAATTCGAAAATATAAAAATCATTAAAAGCTGTAAATCCGAAAAACACCTCAGAATAGCAGAGTCGGTAATGATTGAAAAAAATAGGGCAAAAGTTTGCAACCATAATGACCCTAATATTTTGAGAAACAGCTGGAGAAATTTAATTAAAATTGAACAAAAAATGAAAAAGTTCGAAAAATGAGATCAGTGACCAACAAAGAGATGGCGCCACAACGCCCAAGAAGAAGCGATAGCCGATGACAGAAGCAGCCCGCGAGAACCACCGAAATGCCCAGCTGACACGGTCCGTGCTAGTCGGAGCAAAACGTCCCTCGATGACGGTAATGGAGTATTACCGAAAGTACTAGGGTTATGAAAAATTATTGAAGTAAATGAGGAGGCAGCAAAGGAAAAAAACTCATTTAGTGACGAGGCCAGATAAATACCAATGGGAAAAAAATGAAGTGGAGCCGTGACTAAATGAAAAACCCCCATGCCGCATCCACATAACGGAAATAAGAATTGAAAGCCAAGCCCCACGTGCGGTAAGTGTTAATCGAACAACAAAAAGGGAAGTTCAAAAATGCAAATAGATTTTCATAGTTTTATCTGTAGCACGTTCACAGTTCACATGCTGTTTTACAAAACACCAAAACACAATAAGATTTATTTTTATTTATTGGAGGTTTAACGACCACCGTGAGCAACTCAATGGGCTATAAGCAGTCACCAATAAGATTTATGATCTGACAAAAAAAAAATTGCATATGTTGCTAACCCCCCCCCCCCCCACACACACACACACACACACAATCGTTTAGGACGACCTGCGCTATAAGTAAATACGAACAGAGCCTTTTTTTCTGCTGCAGAAAGAAGTTTTCAATCGGTAATAATGTTGATAAACACTACCTTACAGAATGCATTATCAAAAGAGGAATATTAATAAACTGACAGCTCAGCCAAGTGTGTGCTTTAGATGAAATAATTACTTCAAGTTTGCATATCAATATAAAATTAATGGTACAAAGAAGAAAATGTGCTTTTGCTGTTCTAAGATAATTCCACATTGACAGAAGTTGTTGCCTTTACTAGGCAAATTGCATTTAACACTGAAGTACACTAGAATGTAAGCCACTGATCGAGATTCGCTAATAACTACATCTGGAGAAAAAAAATGCATTTTTCACAAAGTGCACGAAATTTACATCAATACGTCTGCACCCCATTTATAATATTAATGTTGTATTCAATATTTTCTCCATAGACCTATCTGGGTCGGGTGTAGGAGAACTGGCCACCGGAGAACTGGCCACACGGAGAAGTGGCCACCGGAGAACTGACCACCCGGAGAACTGACCACAAAAATTTTAAGGGGTTGTGTAAAAATTATGTTTTTGACCACTTCATGCCCACGACACGACCCCCAGAGGTTGGTTATCTGAGTCATATAAAGTTTCCGTAATTTCGTCTTTTCTTAATTGCGATAACTAATGTAATTTTTTAGAAAAAATGTTTATGACGTATATTGCAACAGAAGATTTCAGGGTTTTCAAACTACAAGTCTGCAAATTATCTGAGCGCATATGCTGACTTCTGAAACTTGTTGGGGGAGGGGGGTACCAAAAGTGTAAAATATAAAGCATTTCTGGTCCGATCGGGAGGTTTTCATCATTTACAAGCTACGTACAACTCGGCACATTATCTGAGGGCCTGTGCCTACTCTGCAAACCCTTTGGGGGGGGGGGGGTATCACCAAAAGTGTAAGATATGAAGAATTACTCGATCGATCGGGAGATTTTCAGCATTTACAAGTTACAACTCGACATACAGCTCTGCGACAGCCACTGTACGATGAGGTGTAGCGTTGTTGTCCATGAAGAGGAACTCCCCAAGTAGCACAAAAACGTTTGTAAAACGTTTTAAAACCAGTTTGGCGAGACGTTGAAAAAACGTCACAATATTACGTTTAAAAAACGCTAATACGTCTCGTTGATTCAATGGTTTTTCAATCGTTGTTATAACGTTGTAGCACTGTTTTTAAGACGTTTACATGACGTTATTTAAACGTCATATTCCTTTCATTATGACGTTTAGAAACGTTTGAATGACGTTATTTAACGGTCATATTCCTTCCCTTATTACGTTGAGAAACGGTTTTAACAACCGTTTAGCAACGTTTGAATGACGTTGTTTAAATGTCATATTCCTCCCATTATGACGTTGAGAACCGTTTTTAAGAACCTTTTAGCAACGTTTAAATGACGTTATTTAAACGTCATATTCCCTCTTTACTACGTTGAGAAACGGTTTTAACAACCATTTAGCGACGTTTTATTTTCGCTTTTACAACGTACTTTTCCTTTCTGTATTACGTTTAGTAAATGTAACAGCAACGGTTAATCAACGTCTAAATTTCCTCTATTAAACAACGTTGCTGTCCTTTGTGTATTACGTCAAACGTTGCAAAAAACGTTACCACAACGTTTTATCGAAGGTTCTATTCCAGTTTCAATACTTTTTTTGGCTTTACGTGTGCCGTTGCAAAACGTTAGAACAACGTTTCTATTTCGTTCTTGGGTCATTTTCCGTATCGACTCAACACAGCGACTTGACTTGACCATCTCAGATTTTAATGAAATTTGGTACATAGGTGGCCTCTATATAGATTAAGAAAAATACCAAATTTCATTGTCATATATTCACCGGTTTTGAAAATACAGCTATAAAAAGTATTAAAAGCACCCCAAACTCAGAAGATTGATGGGTTTTTAAATTGTGATTGCAGCTTCCCTAAATAAGATAGAGAGATGGGAAAGGTAACTTTATGTAGTATTGTTTATGCTATTTTATTTGATGTACAACACCATAGGGGTTAATATTTTAAAAAATTCAAATTTTAAAATTTAAATTTAATTTTTGAATTTTTCAAAATGTGACGCTCAAAAAAATCGAAAATTTTTTAAAACAATCTTTATATGTTTGGCATTTGATTACATGAGTTTTAACTTGGGATGATAATGGGTTTACTTAAAAAGCTATATATTCAAATTTAGCCTAACACAAGAGTTTAATGAAAAAAATAAATAAATAAAAAAACATGTAAACTGAAAATAAATTTGGGCTAAATCTTTAAAAAGTTTCATTAATAACAATAGATATAGTATTTTTGTTATTTAAAACCATTTATTTAAACAATGTTTTATTTTTAATTGATTTGTTTAAAATCTGAGACTACATGGGCATTTTATTAATTTCATTATTCAGAATTTGTAATAATTCACAATACAATATAAAAAAATAAAGACTGCGCAGTTATACTGTAGGCTACATTTTGTTTTGGACAAAACTCTGCATGTTCCGACTTAAAAAACTGATTCTGTTGTTTAGATCATTGGTAACAAGACCCAACAAGCAGCAACTTGCATTCCTACCTTGCAGACCTCAGTCTGCTTTAGCTTTTGATGGTGATCAGATGTGTTTCTCAGTCTGCTTTAGGTTTTGATGGTGATCATATGTGTTTCTTGCAGTGAAAGTGATATGTGTTTGAAAACTTTTGTGGTTGAAAACTTTAAATTGAATAAAGTATATCCTTTTCAGTTTTGAAACTAGACTTTTATAAATTGAAGCTGTGCAGGATTTTTTTAGGAAAAATAAAAAGAACAGGTAATGGGAGGCAATTATTTTACTATTTGAATTTTACATTTTATGCACAAATAATCAACAATGGAAAGTACAAGATATGCATTAATACAATGTTTCAATCCATATAGAAATGTGACAGACTGGATGTTGGAAAATTTTGATGACTTATCAAAGGAGACTAAAATTTGTGATTCTTGCAGAAAGCAGCTGAAAACTTTAATAATTAGTCAAGAAGCAAATGAAACCTGTGCTGATGAGAAAATGGACGAAAATTTTGCATCTATGTCAGAAGTAATTGAAACACTGAATACTTCGCTCCATGAATTGGGTGCGTCAGCTGTCAATAAGAAAAAGCTAAAATCTAAATGTAAATCTTCAACCAAAATTCAAAAAATCAGTTCTGCTATGAAATGGAAGCTTTTACAAATATTCAAGAATCATCTGATGACGAGGATTAAATACTTCATGACTCTCTTATGGACAATCTTAAAATTAATTTTTCTAACTGCACTAGAGATAAACAGTTGATGATTTTGACTTGCTTACCAGAGTCATGGAGTGTTAGGAAAATCATGCAAGAATTCAATGCTCCTAATTATATGGTAAGACAATAAAAAAAAATTCTGAAGGAGAAAGGAATTTTGGAAAGCCTTAATAGAAAACCAGGTAAGTCTCTCTCTTCTGAAGTAGTTGAAGTAGTACGATCGTTTTACCAAAGTGATGAAATTAGACGGGTTTTACCTGGAATGAAAGATTGTGTTTCTGTTAGGACTGAAAACGGAGATAAAGTTAAATTGTCAAACAGGCTGATTTTATGTAATTTGACAGAAGCTTATAAGTCATTCAAAGATAAATTTGCAGGCACGAAAGTCAGTTTTTCAAAATTCGCAGAGCTCAGACCAAAAAACCGTGTCCTGGGAGGGTCTAGTGGTACTCATACGGTATGTGTTTGCACCACACACCAAAATTTAAAACTGATGATGGAAAATGCAAGAATTGGTTCACTAACGAATGGACAATTATCTTCCTACAAACATTGTCTTGCAAGAGTAATGCAACCCTGCTTCCATAGATTGTCATTTGGGGAAGTGTCCCACCTGTTCTGGGAACACGGTTTTGAGAACTTGGTTGAAAAACTAACTTTTTGCCAATAGATTACAGTTGATAGATGCAACTTGGAGACATTAGAAAAATCAACTTCAGATTTAATTGATTTGTTTTGCGAAAAACTGTCTGCTTTGGTCAGACATGATTTCTTTGCTAAGCAGCAAAGCTCTTTTATGAATAGTAGTACTAAGGAAAACCTCAAGGCCTCAGAATTTCTCATCATTTGTGATTTTGCTAAAAATTATAGTTTTCTTCTTCAAGATGAAGCCCAGAGCTATCACTGGACCAGTGGGCAAGCCACAGTCCACCCATTTGTCATCTATTACAAAACAGAAAAGATTGAACATGCAAGTTTTGTAGTAATTTCTTAATGTTTAGGGCACAACACAATTACACTGTACTGCTTCCAAAAAAACCCTTATTAACTTCTTGAAAAGTAAGTTTGGTGACAACAGCGTCAAAAAAATGTACTATTTCTCTGACGGGTCTGCAGCCCAGTGCAAAAATCGGAAAATTTTTCACAAACTTTTATGTTTCCATCAAGATGACTTCAACATTGATGCTGAATGGCATTTTTCAGCAACAGCTCACGGGAAGGGGCCATGTGATAGCGTTGGTGGAATGGTGAAAAGGTTAGCTGCCCGAGCCGGCTTACAATGCCCTTACGAGAATCAAATTCAAACACCATTTCAGTTGTACGAATGGGCAATTCAGAACATTTTTGTGGCAAACTTTACATATGTAAGTCAAGAAGAATACATAGAAACAGACCAATTTTTGGAAAATCGCCTAAGCAAGTCTCTAACAATACAAGGTACCCAGAAACTTCATGCTTTTATTCCTATCCCATTGAGTAATTCAAAAATAAAAGTGAAGATGTTCTCAGAATCAAACGAGTCAGCTACTGAAAAAGTATCAGCATTACAAGACAGACTGCAAATAACAGAAATTAGTGGTTACATAACCATAATCTATGAAAACAACTGGTGGTTAGCGTATGTTCTACCAAAAGAAGAGAGTGAGAATGAAGTTAAGGTCTCATATTTACATCCAGCTGGTCCATCTACATCCTTTTCCTACCCAACCCACAAGATGTATTATGGCTTCCTGTAAGTTACGTCTTGTGTAAAGTAAATCCTTTGATTCCGACAGGAAGACTTTACAATCTCTCTGACACAGAAATACACCAAACTACTGAAGCTTTTGAAGACTATATCAAGGATCTACATGTATGATTTCACTTCAAAACAATGATGCAACTTTTTTTTTTTAATTTTAGGAGATTCTGCTTTAAGTGACGATCTAAGTTTAAGATTAGGAATATAATTTGCATAAATGTAAACAATTCAATGCCATATGTTATTATTATTTTGATTTGTTTCTTGAGCAGTAATTGAAATTACTTTTTAAAGTCTGTTTATTTTTCTTGTATTGAATTGTGAATTATTACAAATTCTGAATAATGAAATTAATAAAATTTTTAAACCCATGTAGTCTCAGATTTTAAACAAATCAATTAAAAATAAAACATTGTTTAAATAAATAGTTTTAAATAACAAAAATACTATATCTATTGTTATTAATGAAACTTTTTAAAGATTTAGCCCAAATTTATTTTCAGTTTACATGTTTTTTTCATTTTTTTTTCATTAAACTCTTGTGTTAGGCTAAATTTGAATATAGCTTTTTAAGTAAACCAATTATCATCCCAAGTTACAACTCACGTAATCAAATACCAAACATATAGATTTTTTTTTTTTTTTTTTTGGAGTGTCGCATTTTGAAAAATTCAAGATTTCAATTTTATAATTTAATTTTTTTTTAAATCTTAACCCCTATGGTGTTTGTTGTACATCAAATAAAAGAGCATAAAAAATACTACAAAAAGATACCTTTCCCATCTCTCTATCTTAATTAGGGGAGCTGCAATCATAATTTAAAAACATATCAATCTTCTGATTTTGGGGTGCTTTTGGACATTTTATATAGCTGTATTTTCAAAACCGGTGGCTATATGACAATGAAATTTGATATTTTTCTTAATCTATATAGAGGCCACCTATGTACCAAATTTCATTAAAATCTGAGATGGTGAGATAAAAAATGCCTTCAAATTGTGTTGAGTTGATACAGAATCACTCTTCAAATCTTTTTCTTTGCATATTACATTGAAAACAAAAGTTTCCATAATGTAGCAAAACCGTTTAAACGACGTTTCCATAACGTAGCAAAACCGTTTTAGCAACGTTTGTGCTCCGTAAGAGGGACGTACTGTAATGCTTATCTTAAAGCTGCCATAATAAACAGCATAATTTTCAAGAGCATTATGCCATTATGTCTTAAAAGAAAAGTGTTTGATCAATGCATCCTTCCAGTGCTTACGTATGGTGCAGAGACGTGGACCTTAACTAAAAGAGACATACAAAGGCTGCACCAACTCAAAAAAGCATGGAGAGGTGCATGCTTGGTGTAACCAGGAGAGATAAGAAGAGGAACTCGTGGATTCGAAAAATGACACGAGTGGAAGACATCATGATCAGGGTAAAATCCTGAAATGGCAATGGGCTGGGCATACTGCCCGAAGGACAGACCATCAATGGACAGCCGAAATTTTAGATTGGATTCCAAGAGACAGAAAAAGACCCAGAAGAAGACCACATGGGAGATGGGTGGATGAAATTCGAAAGTATGTGGGAGTGACATGGAGGAGACTGGCACAAGACAGGCCGTTGTGGAGGAAACTTGGGGAGACCTTCGTCCAGCAGTGGATTGATAATGGTTGACAATGATGATGATGATACAGTCTTGTTACCTAGTCTACAAAAATTTGGGGGTAAATAAATGAAGTTCTTAGCTAACCTAAAAAATCATTTTCATATCATAAAATATCATTTTCATCATATGAAGGCCTCTTCACAAAACTTTTCCTGTTCCTAATAGTTATTTTACTATCACTTATTTTTGTTGAAGCTTTATAAGGGATGACTTTGTTAGGAAAGTAATGTTATAAAAAAGAAAGCATTTCTATCACAGTTACTAATGAAACGCAATCTCTCACCATTATACAGAGTGTCCAAGAATTATTAAACACATTACAAAATTATGTACAAAAAAACAACAACTATGAGCATTGTCTGTTTTTCTATGTCACATATTACTAACACGGTTCCTATATTTTTGTATTGCAGAATTGTTACTCCCAGAATCCGATAGATGGCGCTAGGTGTGGCCTGATGAGGAATTTATGAGAAATGCGCAATCAGTAGTCATGTCATCCATACAGCAGAAGGCGATGTGTGTGTTATGGTTTGCGGAATTAAAGTTAAAAGACGGTACCGTTTAGAGTATGGTTGTAATCCTCCGTCAACAAATTCAACTAAGCGGTGAATGAAACAGTTTAAAGAAACTGGCAATGTGAAGCATCCCCTAAGTTAGTACAGTCAGTTTCTTTCTATCTGTTTAATGTTTTGTTTTACATAATTTTGTACTGTGTCCAATAATTCTCGGACACCCTGTATATTTATTGTTCACAAGGTATACGACTTTGCAAACTATGTTTTGACTCAAGTCCATTTCACTGGATTCGTTGTGGCTGTTGCAATTTTCTTGAAAATTCAGTTGCTCATATTTAACTGAACATAAAGTAAACATTTTAACACCACTAACATCTAAGTTATTGCAACATAAAACTGAGTCAGTTGCGTTGTTCATTTACGAGTTTTTCGGGCACATCTGAAATTTAGCTGATAGATTATCAGAAATGTGAGGTGAAATAATGCTGGGAGATAAATCAAGTAGTACTTTCACAGCTTTGTTTTTAATTTTTCTTTTAAGTGTAGCTAAAGGCTATCTGTTTTTCTGCTGCAGATCTGTGTATTTATATCTCAGTTTACGTTTCTTTATAATTTTTTTCTGTATTTTTACAGAGGAGCCTTTTATTTTGGTACGTTAGTTGCTTTGTATTTTTTCAACCCATGTGTATTTGGTTCTTAATCTTTTTTTTCACTAGTTTGCAAATTTAGACTTAATTTTTGGTTATAATTGTCTTAGTATTTGAGGAAGTTTGTTTAGTGTAATGTCCCTAGTTTATATCTTGTGCTTAGAAATTGCAATTTTTAGTTTCCGCTTGAGGGTCCTATTGTGTAACAAACAGTACGTAGCATATAAATAATTGTAAGAATCAATTGATTATGCATGTTGAAACACCTTTTTCAAGAATTTGTATGCAAATAAGATATGAAAACAGCCTCCCAATCTAGTTTGTTCTGTCTTGGGTTACATTCTGTTGCTACTCATACATATATACTCATTTCAAGAGCTCTTTGCATTGTTTGGCCAAACAAAAAAAATATTTTCTTCTATTGGTTGTTCATTAATGCCATTTGTTGTTGTACTCTGACAATGTGCTGCGCTCTTCTCTCTATTTCTGTACATAACATTAACTTCAAGTTCTTAAAATTTATAAGTTCCTTTCCTGTTTCAATTCATAGGTGGTCACAAAAGGTTATAATGAAACAAATGAACAATTCATGCATTCATTTCACTATTTTCATAGGCTTCAAACACAATTCATGTATTCTGAATCATAAGAGAATATATATATATATCAACATCATCATCATTGTCAACCATTATCAATCCACTGCTGGACGAAGGTCTCCCCAAGTTTCCTCCACAACGGTCTGTCTTGTGCCAGTCTCCTCCATGTCACTCCCGCATACTTTCGAATTTCATCCACCCATCTTCCATGTGGTCTTCTTCTGGGTCTTTTTCTGTCCCTTGGAATCCAATCTAAAATTTCGGCTGTCCATCGATGGTCTGTTCTTCTGGCAGTATGTCCAGCCCATTGCCATTTCAGGGATTTAACTCTGATCATGATGTCTTCCACTCGTGTCATTTTTCGGATCCACGTGTTCCTCTTCTTATCTCTCCTGGTTACACCAAGCATGCACCTCTACATGCTTCTTTGAGTTGTCTGCAGCCTTTGTATGTCTCTTTTAGCTAAGGTCCACGTCTCTGCACCATACGTAAGCACTGGAAGGATGCATTGATCAAACACTTTTCTTTTAAGACATAATGGCATATTGCTCTTGAAAATTATGCTGTTTCTTCCAAAAGCTCTCCAGGCAAGTTTTGTACGCCGATTAATTTCTTCATCAATGTGACCCTCACTTGATATCTGCTGTCCAAGATAAACGTGCGTGTCTGTTATCTCCAGCTTTTCTCCATCAATCGATAAATCTTCATTTCTTGTAAAAGCATTGAACATCACTTTAGTCTTCTGAAAGTTCATTTTTAATTCCACTTCTTTACTCTTGTCAGCAAGTTCCTGCATCATACTCTGTAGCTCTGATGGGGTAGTTGCAAAAATGACTATGTCATCAGCAAAACGAAGGTGGGTTAGATAATCTCCATTAATCTTTATGCTTTTGTTTTCCCAGTTCAGTGATTGAAAGACATTTTCCAATGTGGCATTAAAGAGCTTCGGAGATATGGTGTCACCTTGTCTCACTCTTTTTTCAATTTTTATGTGTGTTGTATTTTCAAATAGCAGAATCTTTGCACTTGCATTTTCATAGATGTTATTAATAATATTAATGTATGCATCTTCAATACTGCAGGATTTCAGAGCCATTGCAACTGCTGATGGTTTCACCGAATCAAAGGCTTTTTCATAATCGATAAAAGCCATGCACAATGGAAGTTCATATTCCCTCGCTCTTTCAATTAGTTCTCTCAGTACGTGGATATGATCTATTGTGCTGTAGCCACTCCTGAATCCAGCTTGTTCTCTCGGTTGAGCCATGTCCAGTGTTACCTTCAAGCGGTGTGAAAGAACTTTGGTGAAGATTTTATAAACCACTGATAGGAAGCTGATAGGTCTGTAGTTCCTGAGATCCTCAATGTCACCTTTTTTATGTAGCAAGATCATTGTAGCGTTGTTCCAATCCTCAGGAATTTTCCCTTCATTAAGGCATCGAGTGAAAATTTGGGCGAGTACTGTTTCGATTTCTCCACTTGCTTCTTGTATGATGTCTACAGTAATTCCATCTTCTCCTGGAGCTTTTCCCCACTTCATGTTCTTGATTGCATGCGCAACTTCTGCTGGGAGGACTGGAAGAACTCTGGTACCTTTCATGATGCCTGGAGTACATGTATCATTCCTTTCATATAATTTGGAGTAGAAATCTTTCACTCTTGTCAAAATTTCTGCCTCTATTTCTTGTTACAGAACCATCTTCTTTTCTCAGTGCCATAATCTGTTTTTTTCCCTTACTGAGATGTCCCTTTGCTATCTTTAGGCTTTGGTTGTTTTCAATTGCTTTCCTCACTAGTTCACAGTTGAATTTCCTTACGTCTTCAGTGATACTTTTTCGTACTGTCTTGCATAGCTCTATATATTCCACTTTGGAAGTCACATCTTCTTTAGTTGTCCTCATCTCTCTTCTTTTTTGCATCAACATTTTGGTTTTTCCTGATAATTTGTTCACATGCAATTTATTCTTAGACCCAGCTAATTTTGTTGCTGTTTCCATAAGAGCTTTGGTTACTTTTCTGTTAACTTCAGAAATATCCACTTCTTCCGATGTTAGGCCTTCTAAAGCAGAGAATCTGTTCTTCAGTTCCAACTTGAAGGTATTATGGTGTTTTTTAAGGTTGGTTATGTCAATACATTTTGTTTGTCTTATGAGCTTGCTACGTTCGAGTTTAGTGTTGAGGTGCATCTTACATCTCACCAATCTATGATCACTGCCAGTGTTGAACTTGTTTAGCACACTGCAGTCTTTTATGACGAATTTTTTGTTACACATAATAAAATCAATTTCACTTGTCGTCCCATTTGGATGTCTCCATGTCCATTTCCTGTGTGGCTTTTTCTTGAAGAAGGAGTTCAAGATGAAAAACCCTTCTGCTTCTGCAAACTCTACGAGAGTACTTCCACGCTGGTTTCTGTTGCCGTGACCGAATTTACCTACTGAAGTTTCATTCTGTTGCCGTTGCCCTATTTTTGCATTGAAATCTCCCATAATTATCTTCAAGTGCTGCTTACCTTTATTATTTAGATTACGAATTTCCTCATAAAATTCTTCAATTTCTTCTTCAGCATGACTTGTGGTGGGTGCATAAGTTTGAATAATCTGAGCCTGGTATCTTCTCGAGAGTTGGATAACGAGTCGTGCAGCTCTGTCAGAGGAACTTTCAACTTCTACAACTTTATCCTTCAGTTTCTTGTTTATTATAAATCCAACACCACTAGTTCTGCCAGTATCTGTCCCACGATAGTAGAAGAGATGTCCACTTTTCAGTTCAATGAGATCTTCTCCTTTTCTCCTTACCTCACTTAGCCCGACGATGTCCCACTTGATCCTTTGTAGTTCCTCTTCCAATTCAAGAAGCCTTGAATCAGAAGATAGGGAGCGTCCGTTATACGTAGCCAAGGTCAGCATCAGATGGCAGCCTAGTCCGGTCCTCCGGGATATATATATATATATATATATATATATATATATATACAGTACTCAGAAAAAGTTTGGGATATTATGGTTTCAAAGGGGAAACATGGTGATATGCATATTTAGTGACTACAGGAGATAGGTTATCAGCATAAATTAGCATCATTGATGACACATCATGTGGCGTGTGTGTGTGTGTGTGCAAGCTCCGATAAAAGTAGCTTCAGAGAAGTAGAAAACAGGTCGTCTCACTGCTTGGACTACAAGTTTGCTGAATGCATTTCCTTCAGAGTAGGATTAACTTGAAAAGATGTCCAGATGACATTTAAGTATTGACATCAGAAATAGGGCTGTTGACATGTTACATGCAGGTGTGCGGCAGATTGATGCAGTTGCTGCTTTAGGAGTTTTGCAAGCCAGGTACACACAAAATTTCTAACGAATGGAAATGCTGCAGATCAAGCAGGGTTTTCACCCCCCTCAATAAACAGGTGTGTGTGTGTGGGGGTACTTTAAAAAAAACCAAAAAAACACCCACTGCAAACGGTTTTTTTTTTTTTTGGTTTTTTTTCCAAAGAAACACATGATTTCTTTTCTGGTTAATGCTCTTGTACATTATGTTTTTGCTCCAAGTAATTAACAAATATATTTTATGACTACAATACTTGTGCTGTTGAGATAGAATAAATAAGCAATGTTTATTCACAATTAAATATTTTATTTTAAGATTTTAAATCTACTGTAGTCTCACTGAGCATTTGGCTTGGCTTCATTAGGACAAATGGAGTGCAAACGTTCAAATCATCGTGACATCATCAGCATTCTGACAGTCACTGCTTTTGGCAAGTTGTTTCCACGGGTTTGAAAGAAATCTAGTAGATGTCATGTCATTGACAAGCCATGAGCAGTTGCACTATATGTGGAAAGCTTCTAATATATTAAGCTTGATAGTCAAATCAGGTTTATCAATAAGCGTAGCATTTAAAAAAAAAATCTGGTTATTTTCATGACAATGTTGGGCTATAGACGACTTCTTCAGTTCCATACGTAAGTCATGTGTTCCTTCACATGAAAACTTAAAAGCCCTACGGATCTGTCCTATACATGAAAGTCCACATTCACAAGCGATCTGATAAATTTCCCAGTTATGTCTTCAACGTAGTCTTTTGATCCATAAAAATTTGCCTTGTTTATAGATTTCAAAATAACTTTGAAATTTAAACATTTGAAAGTTCCTAAATTTCTGGACAGCTTTGTCTACAACAAAAGGACAATCTATATCCTGTGTGTGCCACAATTTCTTTAAAAAAAAATCAAGCTTTTTTTATTTTTGTGTTTACTGACCATGGTGAGCAACTCAATGGGCTATAAGCAGTCGCCTGTCCCTAATTTAGGGTCACTGGTTCTAGGCAAGGAAGAGACCCAGTGCCGTAAGACAAACACAACATCCATGCCTCACCGGGATTCGAACCCAACCCACTTGGAAGAACCGAACAGTCATAAGCCAGTGCTTAGACCACTGCGCCGGCAAAAATCTAGCTTTTTCTGCAAGGAATCCTCTGTAACGCATAGATGTACTGCACGATATACTTGGGTAGAAAACACCAATTTGTTTCCATGACTTTTCTTTATGACTTGTCAACAACATGACACCTACTCAATTTCTTTCAATTGCATGGAGACAATTCACCAAAAAATCCATGATCATCAACTACCTGATGATGTCACACATGAATGTTTATGCTCCTTTTGTCCTGATGAAGCTGAGCTAAAGGCTCAACAAAACTATAGATCTTAAAATAAATTATTTAATTGTGAATAAATGTTGCTTATTTATTCTATAATTTCACACATGGTTTAATCCTTTAATTCCACTAATATTATATTTACCAACTTGGTGAAGTCACCAATTTGGTTTACTTTCACAGGGTGATCCAGTTGTACTCTACAGAGAGATCTACTGGTAGGAGGGAAAATACTGATCTGAGGGATATAAGCTCAAGTTTTAAAGCTACAGGAGGTTGTACTTAATTTATACTCAACTGTGTTTTGCATAACATCCCTAACTTTCCTAACTACAGCCATGAATAACCAAACCTAGTAAAATTTAAAAAAAAAATCATTTATGCAATTTCTTTATATAATTCAACTGTTTTGAATGCCCTATTATTTCTTAATGTAAATCACACTCAAAAGTTTGCCCTAATTAGTGCTGGAAACTTTTTAAATTATGCTCATAAAATTATATTATGATATACCCCCCAAATTTTAATTTATCTTTATATATATTAAGAATCAAGCAAGAAGAAACAAAAAGGGAAGTAAACACTGAAAAACAAGTTACTAGTAAAGTGAAAAGCCAAAATGAGCACAAGCTGCAGTTACAATTAACTGGAATGAAAATTTAAAAAAAGGAAGAGAAAAAAAGCTAAACCACTGATGAAACCTATTGAAAGTGCTGTCATCATGGCATTCAACTTTTTCTGTTTTTTTTTTTCCCGACAGCCAGAAAGACTTCTTTGATCTTTTTTTTTTTTTTTTTTTTTTTTGCAGTATGGACCCAAACACAGCAAATAGCTCTAATCTCAACTTTGCATGCTCAGTAGATATGTCACTAACTCACTATTATATGCTATGCTACAAATGAGTAGTCCAATATAATAATGATAATTTTACTCACAAAATGACTGAATCATACATAGTTGTTTGTGTTATTTACATGAAATGTTCATGTCTGGCTTTACTTTGCAAAAACCTCTTCTTTGCTTCAGAAATTTTTTTGTGCAGTATCGTTTTCAATAGAAATGATGGATAAAGCTGATAGCTGTTGCTGCATCGTTGCAGATTTCAAATAAGTCTTTATCAGCTTTAATTTATTAAAACTTCTTTTCCCGCTTTCTACAGACAGGAATTGCAATATTCGAAAGCAAATCCTACTGTTGGGATAACAATGAACCATATCATACTGGAATATGAAGTTTAGAGCTTCTATTGTAGTAGCGCATTTGCTCATAAGTGCTTGCAAATGCCTCAGCTCTTCAAACAGTTGCTCCCCATCGATATCTTTTTCTTCACTGTCAGCATCCTTAAGGAATTTTTCTAACTGAATACACTTTTCTTTTAAAGATCCCCTGTCAGGCAATTTCTTCAAATTATAAAGGAAACCCGAAGCGTTGGAAAGTTTTTGCAACTGAGTAAATCTTTCCTGAACGGCAAACAATGCGCTATCAATTATCAATGAATGGATAGAAAACCATTGTGTTATACATGGTTCGTAATCTGCAGGAGCTTTGTTGCAGTTTTCATAGTAAAAAGTGTTTTTTTCCTCTTTACCCTAGGCTGTGGGAATTTGGGATTTATTTCCAAGATGTACATAACAATAAGGCTTGTCACTCAATCCTTATTGTTATACACTGAGTTGCCACTTTATTATGACCACCCCCTTAGAGGCCACCACCTTTTGCCTTTAATACTGCGTCGATGTAGATTCTTCGTGGCATGGACTCCACGAGATGTTGATAGGTGGTTTCTGGAATCTAAGACCATGCTTGATGAATAGCACTTTCCAGGAGTGTGAAATTGCAGGGTTGTGTATCCAGCTGTTTGATGGCTTGTTCAACTTCATCCCACAAATTCTCAATAGGGTTGAGATCTGGAGATTGTGGGGGCCAGCTAAGCAAAGTAAACTCACCGGCATGTTCCTGAAACCAATCCTGTACAATACGAGCACTATGGCAAGACGCATTATCTTGTTGAAAGTAGCCATCGCCATTGGGATAAACCATCAACATGACAGGATGTACTTGGTCTGCAACGATGTTTAGATATGATGTGCCAGTCAGACATTGATCAACACGAATTAAAGGGCCCAAATCATGCCAGAAAAACATTCCCCAAACCATAACGTTGCCTTCACCAGCTTGAAGGGTTGTAGCAATGCATTTGGGGTCCATGCTTTCGTGCTGTTTACGCCAAATTCTTACTCGGCCATAGGCATGGTGCAACTGAAAACGTGATTCATCGGACCAAATAATTTTTTTCCAATTATCGACTGCCTAATCCTTATGCTCCTGTGTGAAGCGGAAACGTTTTCTCTTGTTAACTGCAGGCAGCAAAGGTGTTCGAACAGGCCTCCTTCTGCCATATCCCATCCGTGCAGTGTACGGCGAACAGGGCGTGCACAGATCATTTGAGGGATCCTTGATTAAGATGGTCTGTAATTGCTGCACTGTTGCCTATTACCAGTCTGGACACTCTCCGTTCCGCCCGAGCAGTCACTAGTCGATGACTACCACACGTTGCACGTAGAGACCCAGTTTTTTGGCTGACAGTCCAGTCTTTAAACACTTTAACAACAGTGGCTCTGGAACATTTCATGAATGCGGCGGTTTCAGTGATACTCGCTCCATGGCTCCGAGCTCTTATAATCATCCCACGTTGAAAGTCCGTCAAATTGCATTTTTTACCCATCTCGTCACCCAAAAATCACTTCTACTACTGTCGCAAGCACTAAGCTTTCCCTTTTTATACTAGCCTCACCCTCTGGCGGCAACAGCGTGCAGCCATAGCTAATTTGCTTAAAACTGTCAGGTAGTCATAATAAAGTGGCCACTCAGTGTATATAAAAATGTCAACAAACATCAGGAACGAAAAAAAAAAAAAGGTTAAATTTTTTCCCCCTGAAAACCCAAATGCGTAAAAAGCAGCAGAGAAGAATTCTCAGAAAAAAAAAAAAACACACAAGAATTGAAAATGCTTCTTGTTGTTGGTGGTATATATCATCATCATCATCATTGTCAACCATTATCAATCCACTGCTGGACGAAGGTCTCCCCAAGTTTCCTCCACAACGGTCTGTCTTGTGCCAGTCTCCTCCATGTCACTCCGGCATATTTACGAATTTCATCCACCCATCTCCCATGTGGTCTTTTTCTGGGTCTTTTCCTGTCCCTTGGAATCCAATCTAAAATTTCGGCTGTCCATCTATGGTCTGTCCTTCTGGCAGTATGTCCAGCCCATTGCCATTTCAGGGATTTAACTCTGATCATGATGTCTTCCACTCTCGTCATTTTTCGGATCCACGAGTTCCTCTTCTTATCTCTCCTTGTTATACCAAGCATGCACCTCTCCATGCTTCTTTGAGTTGTTTGCAGCCTTTGTATGTCTCTTTTAGTTAAGGTCCACGTCTCTGCACCATACGTAAGCACTGGAAGGATGCATTGATCAAACACTTTTCTTTTAAGACATAATGGCATATTGCTCTTGAAAATTATGCTGTTTCTTCCAAAAGCTCTCCAGGCAAGTTTTGTACGCCTATTAATTTCTTCATCAATGTGACCCTCACTTGATATCTGCTGTCCAAGATAAACATACGTATCTGTTATCTCCAGTTTTTCTCCATCAATCGATAAATCTTCATTTCTTGTAAAAGCATTGAACATCACTTTTGTCTTCTGAAAGTTCATTTTTAATCCCACTTCTTTACTCTTGTCAGCAAGTTCCTGGATCATACTCTGCAGCTCTGATGGGGTAGTTGCAAAAATGACTACGTCATCAGCAAAACGAAGGTGGGTTAGATAATCTCCATTAATCTTTATCCCTTTGTTTTCCCAGTTCAGTGATTGAAAGACATTTTCCAATGTGGCATTAAAGAGCTTCGGAGATATGGTGTCACCTTGTCTCACTCCCTTTCCAATTTTTATGTGTGTTGTATTTTCAAACAGCCGAATCTTTGCACTTGCATTTTCATAGATGTTATTAATAATATTAATGTATGCATCTTCAATACCGCAGGATTTCAGAGCCGTGGTAACTGCTGATGGTTTCACCGAATCAAAGGCTTTTTCATAATCGATAAAAGCTATGCACAATGGAAGTTCATATTCCCTCGCTCTTTCAATTAGTTCTCTCAGTACGTGGATATGATCTATTGTGCTGTAGCCACTCCTGAATCCAGCTTGTTCTCTCGGTTGAGCCATGTCCAGTGTTACCTTCAAGCGGTGTGAAAGAACTTTAGTGAAGATTTTATAAACCACTGATAGGAGGCTGATAGGTCTGTAGTTCCTGAGATCCTCAATGTCACCTTTTTTATGTAGCAGGATCATTGTAGCATTGTTCCAATCCTCAGGAATATAGACTTACACGCGTATATATATAATATAGAAACTCTGCATGTGCCAGAGAAACAACAAAGGAGTATTCAGCTTTCATTTTTGTGGCAAATACAGACTAGCTCATAAAAGAAAAAAAAAAAAGTTAGTGGATAATTTTACTATGTAAAAAAATTTATAAATCCATGAGCATCCCTTCCATTTGGTGGCTGCCTACCTGGCCAGTAAATATGTATATTAGCGTCCTAAATTATTTCGTCGGAAAAATGTCAGTACCTAGAAAAAGTGTGACGTAAAGATTTTAGAGTACGGAAATTAATGGCAAATGGTGCAGAAATTTCATATTTTAAATGTGTTTTAAAGATTTTCTATCGTAATATTGAACTGTGAGTGTGATGCTGTGAAGAGATGCTGCGGTAGGCCTAACGCATCGCCAGAGGTGCATAAAAATAAAATGTGACTGCATACACAACCATTGAAACAGAAAACT
The DNA here is from genome assembly GCA_039090855.1 of Macrothele yani. NCBI lineage: Eukaryota > Metazoa > Arthropoda > Arachnida > Araneae > Macrothelidae > Macrothele > Macrothele yani. Next base: position 104,897 of record CM077007.1, read on the forward strand.
TGCTGCAAACCCGCAAATCACGATAACAATGGAACGAGATAATTTAAAGAAAAATTAATATAACAGTAAATAATTATTAGAACATTACAGATTCCAGAGAGGGCAAAAGGACATTACGACTGAATCCGCAAAAATGTGTGTAAAATAGACCTTAAGCCCAAAACTTAAAAATTTTTGGACTATGAACCTCATAAAAACAAGAGACTAATTTTTATATCAAGAAAAGCAGTTCCGTTAATGAACCTTCAAAAATTATATATAGCATCTTTAACAACTTAATTCAAAAATAGAACTTATAAAATATATCAGGAAAATATTTTATTTTAATAACTGGCAACTGCAAGAGTGACCTGGCAATAAAATTAAAAAAATCTTTCTGTGTAAACGAAACTTTTGTTACAGTTCCTATATATTGAGAACAGGCCTTGATAAAATCAAGAGGCCAGAAACTTATGCAAAAACAAAATAACTCTCTATCGGAAGATGTGAAAAATAGTTGAACATTCTCATGTTAAGGTAGAATTCAATATATTAATCTTAGTAAAGCCTTAAGTGTTTTAATTGCTGTAATAACATTTTTATTTTTTTAATCAACAAGCAAAAACTATCTGCAAAATCTGCTAATAATTTGCAAACTATCCACGTATGGCGTACGCGTGTAAGTCTATATTTTGTGACTCTGCGCATTGCTACGGCGACGATTTGCTTCATTGAAAGGAAGATTCGCTGCAGTGTTTAATTCACGCGCGGATGACTACAAGTCCAAGCGCGCATTTTGTTACCACGAGAGCGAGCCGTGTTATACCCATACGCTACACAATGTATTTCGTTCATGTTTTGTCATTGTTTTTAAAGCGATGTTGAGAAATGTTTTGTTTTTTTGTATACAATTCCTTGATTCAAAATAGAAAGTACTAACATGCTTTTCTATGTTGTACAGGAAACTGGGGAACTATAACTTTCGGTTTTGGTTTGAACAGCTTCCATTCATAGCTGATTTGCTATGTGTCACTGCACTTTTGGTTCTCCTGTTAATAGCTTGTTCGCAAGGTCAGTTTCTATCTTACTCATACATATCTTTTGCAAATCGAAGAGTTTTTTTCCGGTTTTTCCTGCCAACAACATACAGGATACAACAAAATAAAGGGTGGATGCTGTGGACCTATTTTCTGTAGCGTATCACTACATTTATTGCTCTCCTGCCAACAACATAACCTCTTTCTCTTGTTCTCTTCCGCCCATCATTTTGGCACAGCAAGAAACCTTCCTTTTAAAGGACCAAAGCTTCACATTCTTTGCCGGAGCAATACATTAGGCCTACCGCAGCTTCTCTTCACAGCGTCAGACTCACAGGTCAATATTACGAAAAAAATATATCTTTAAAACACATTTAAAATACGCAATTTTCACACCATTTGACATTAATTTCCATACACTAAAATCTGTACATCGCACTTTTTCCAGGTACTAAAATTTTTTCAACGAAATAATTTAGGATGCTAATCTACACATTTACCACCTGGCCTACCCCTTGGACCGGCCCTGGCTGGAAAACCACAAAATCGAATCTTTACAGCTACCTCAGGTCTGACCTTAATACTACTAAGAAAATTTGGGAATCTATACAGCAACGTTTAGATAATCGCATTCCATACCCCAGTATACTGGCAGACCTCTGTAATGTGTTGACTAATATGGGACTAACTGCACCAAATACTAATCAATAATGTCACTGCAAGTATGCTTCGTAGGTGTCAAGACGTTCTTCCACACATAGGTAGTGTTACTGGATACTGAAATCCAGAGGTTTGGTCATTCTCTGAATATACACTTTTGTCTATATTGTGGTACTACTTGTGAGCAGAAATTGCCCATTAAATTGTTTTCGTAAACACACTCTGGCATTTATGTTACGTGGCTTCACATGTCATCATCATCATCATCATCATCATCATCATTGTCAACCATTATCAATCCACTGCTGGACGAAGGTCTCCCCAAGTTTCCTCCACAACGGTCTGTCTTGTGCCAGTCTAATCCATGTCACTCCCGCATACTTTCAAATTTCATCACCCATCTTCCATGTGGTCTTCTTCTGGGTCTTTTCCTGTCCCTTGGAATCCAATCTAAAATTTCGGCTGTCCATCGATGGTCTGTCCTTCTGGCGGTATGTCCAGCCCATTGCCATTTCAGGGATTTAACTCTCATCATGATGTCTTCCACTCTTGTCATTTTTCGGATCCACGTGTTCCTCTTCTTATCTCTCCTGGTTACACCAAGCATGCACCTCTCCATGCTTCTTTGAGTTGTCTGCAGCCTTTGTATGTCTCTTTTAGCTAAGGTCCACGTCTCTGCACCATACGTAAGCACTGGAAGGATGCATTGATCAAACACTTTTCTTTTAAGACATAATGGCATATTGCTCTTGAAAATTATGCTGTTTCTTCCAAAAGCTCTCCAGGCAAGTTTTGTACGCTGATTAATTTCTTCATCAATGTGACCCTCACTTGATATCTGCGTCCAAGATAAACGTACGTGTCTGTTATCTCCAGCTTTTCTCCATCAATCGATAAATCTTCATTTCTTGTAAAAGCATTGTACATCACTTTTGTCTTCTGAAAGTTCATTTTTAATCCCACTTCTTTACTCTTGTCAGCAAGTTCCTGGATCATACTCTGTAGCTCTGATGGGGTAGTTGCAAAAATGACTATGTCATCAGCAAATATATATATACATACATACATTGCTGAAAAAAATGTGTACAATCAAACTGTGACAGTTTGTATGGCTTTTCTGCACAGCGTAGCTATGTGATCCAGCCTTTAATCTGTTGCCCTTAACAATCTGATAATAGAAGAGATCCATAATTCAGAGAAAGGCTAATTAGGAAGCAATGGCCTAATCAGAAAAGTATTAATCCGACAGTGAATAGAAATATTGGTTTGTGGCTCTCTAATTTAATTGCTTAGAAAAGATTATTCATTCAGAGAAATCTGAAGATACAGACTCAACTAGCAAATACAAAAATTGGTCTATTACTCTTGCCATTTGGGAACAAACAGCTACAAAATTCAAAGTGAACATTAAATTCAAAACCAGTAGCACCAAAAGTAAACAGCCATCAAGATGGTTTTGAAGCATTACAGAAACAAAGGAGCAATGATATGTGTTCAAAAATAATATTGAGAGAAAATTAATTCAAATTAGAAAAAAATCCTCATAAAACTATACTTCCAACCAAAGTAGTAGAATGTAAAAGTATGTGCGCACGCTGATAGTTTTCAAATTATTAGCAGATTTTGCCAATATGGGCACATTTGTGGCCTCTAGATTTTATCAAGGCCTGTTTCTCAATACATAGGAACTGTATCAAAAGTTTCCTTTCCACAGAAGGAATTTAAATTTTATTGCCAGGTTCCTCTTGCAGCAACTAGTTATTAAATTAAAATCTTTTCCTTAAGTATTTTGTAAGTTGACAGTAATTTTTTTTGTTATTGGAGGTTTAACGACCACCGTGAGCAACTCAATGGGCTATAAGCAGTCGCCCGTCCCTAATTTAGGGTCACTGGTTCCAGGGAAGGGAGGGAGCCAGTGCTGTAAGACAAACACAACATCCATGCCTCACCGGGATTCGAACCCATACCCCGTTCGGACAAATGATCAGAGGCCATCGCTTAGACCACTGCACCACCGGGGGCGGCACAGTAATTTTTGAACTAAGCTGTTGAAAATACTATTTATAATTTTTAAAGGTTCATTAATGGAACTGTTTTCTGGGTATAAAATGTTTCTTTTAATTCTCTTGTTTTTATGAGGTTCATAATCCAATATTTTGCCATAAAGGTCAATTTCACACACATATTCAATTGTATTTTGCCATCATCGGAATTTGTAATGTCCTAATAATTATTTTTTTATTGTTTCTTTAAATTATCTTATATTGTCATCGTGATATGCGGGTTTGCAGCAAGTTTTATTTCAATGGTTGTGTTCACAGATACATTTTATTTTTATACAACTCTGCTTCCAACTTCTCCCACCTCTGTATTCCTGAAATTTGAACAAAAATTTAGTAAACTGTAACTGGAAAAGCAAAGCAACTGGCCACCTTGCCTGTGACAGGTTCAATTCTCTGCTTCGTTATTTGATAGGCACAACTCTGATATGTGGAAGGGGGAGATGGGCACATTTGGATATAAGTGTGTACTCCCACAGTCTAACAAAATGTTGCATTGGATATTTGTTTGTATTCCATTTGGATACAGATATACATTATGATTTCAGTAAGCTTAATTCACATCTGGTATAAAATGTGCATTTTCAAAAAAAAAAAAAAAAGTTACATTTTTGCGTGCCTTATGTAGACTTTGAATTGTGACTGACAATTTACTTCTTGGCCACAGGACTCTGTACAGGGTGGGTTTTGAATTTTTTTTCAACCTTGAAGCTTTTTGGATTTAATAAGTATCTCTCCAACAGCTTATTCCGTTTGTTACTCTACACCCAATATATTTCTTGCAAAAAAACTGACTGAATGAGCCCTAAGAAATGCTGATCTAATATATGATAACAGCAATATAGAGTATCCTTTATAACTAACATACCAATAAGCTGCGTTTGTAACAATGTTTGCTACACAGAGGCACATGGAAGCACATTTGAGTAATTAAGTATAAATTCAATATTGCTCTCTAAACATTTGAAGAATTAGAATTTCTTTTACAACTAGCTGCATTTGTTATTTAAAAATCTAACCAAATATTCAGTAGCTCATAAAAAGGAAAAGGTCTAAAATTTCGTTTCCTTGAAATATATTTTTGGTACTCTTTCACGGAAATACAAAATTAAAAACGAAGCAGCTGTGTTTAGATCCGAAAATCTAACAAATTCTTTACTACTCCTAGTTTAAAATGCAGTCGATGATATATATACCTGTTAAGAAAATACATGAATGTGTTCACGTGTTAAGCCTACCTCCACGTGTTACGAAACGAATACATGAATGTCTTCACGTGTTACGGGAATCCCCACGAGTTACGAAACGAATACATGAATTGTGTTCGAAATCGAAGCCTATGAATTGAAACAGGAAAAGAACTTACTTTTAAGAACGATAAAATCCATCGATTAGGCATGCAGCGCTGGACGATCGAGTTCAGCCTTGCCATAACTCACCGTCCGTAGTACAAGTGACGTAACAACAGGTTAGAGAACAACGCAGCCGCAGACCAGAAGCTGCTTTAAAACCAATGGAATAAAAGCTTCTAGTCGTATAAGCAAAAAAAAAAAAAAATGGAGGAATTCAATAATCTTTATCAATTATACACAAGCTTACTGTTTTATCAACAGTATAATTTAGTTCTTTTTTGCCTGAATGTAATGTCACGCCAAAGATTAGCTGTGACCTTGCTAACATGACGAAAATGCAACGTTTAACAAACGTAATGAATGTGACAAAATCGCAACGGTAACGGATGTAACATTTAACAAACGTTTATCAAACGTAGTCTTTGTACGGAAGACCAAATATCAACTTTTGCAACCGAAATGCGACGTCTTTTAAATGTCATGTGCTACTTGGGTCAGGACCCTGTATTATCTGAGCATATGTGCCTACTCTGGAAACCTGTTGGGGGGTGTTAATACCAAAACTGTAAAATATGAAGAATTTCTCGTCCGATCTGAAAATTTTCAGCATTTACAAGCCACAACCCTCCCCTGAACTTGTTCGTGACGTCATAGCGCTGATAAGAGATATAAAGGATTTGACGCGTATTGACCGTTGTTGTTCAAACGCAAAGTTGAAAGGGAAGAATCGATTGACGAACTTACAATTTTCAGTATGTCTTCCCGACATCACCTAGATGATTTTACGCATGGCCATATTATTCGCAAGGTTGAAGAAGGGCGAAAAATAACAGATGTTGCCAGGGAGTTCGACGTCAGTCACAGTGTTGTTTCAAGGCTTTGGAAATCATTTCAAACAATGGAAGAGTGTAGCAAACGTCACGGGAAGGTCGTGTTCGCAGTACGACACCTGCAGAAGATCGGTACATAATGCTATCAACAAAAAGACACCAGTGCAGCACAGCTAGTGATGTAGCAAATCAGTTTATGGATGCTACTGGCAAGCGGATCTCCCGAAAAACTGTCGCCAGACGTTTGCATGAAGGAGGACTATACGCCCGCCGTCCTGTTGTGCGCATCCCATTGTCCAGACGTCACCGTACCGCCCGTTTGCGATGGTGCCATCAACATCGCAATTGGACTGATAACGACTGGTCTGCTGTCCTCTTCTCAGATGAGAGTAGATACAGTCTATCGTCTGATTGTCGACGACAACTGATCTGGCGTGATAGTGGTACTGCATATTGTCCAGCAAACATACAGGAAAGGGACCGATATCCGACATGTAGTGTCATGGTATGGGCTGGCATCATGATCAATGGCCGTACGTCCCTCTTTGTGCTTCCAACTGGGACTATGACTGGCCAACGATACATTAATGATGTTCTTCTACCTCATGTTTGCATGTTACGTGGTGCTGTTGGTGATAGATTCATTTTCATGGACGACAACGCAACATGTCATCGAACAGTCGCTGTCCAGGAGTGTCTTGAGAGCGAGGATATTCAACGCCTCGTATGGCCAGTACGTTCTCCAGATCTGAATCCCATTGAAAATGTGTGGGATGCTTTGGGGAGGAGTCTTGCTGGTCGCCAATGCCCTCCAATAAACAAGGACACCCTCATCCGTACACTGACAGAGGAATGGGATAAATTACCCCAAGAGCTGCTTGATAATGTTGTGCAAAGCATGACACGACGTGTGGAATCTTGCATCACCATCCATGGTGGCCATATCCCGTATTGACATCTTACGCCGGAACGCCTGCGGACGGTAATTGCATTTTTTTCATGTTTACGTATTCTGCACAAAATGGCCTGTTTGTCCCTTAAACACGTTACAAAGCCTTCTGGATTTCAGAGCACAATAAATTGTCTTTCTTGTAATGTCCTGGCATTCTGACATTATTTTATTTCACTTGGCATCCAACCACACTTACTTTTTTATGCGCTATATAGCCGTTTATGATCCGTCCTTAGCAATTGTCCAGCAGTGTATTTAGTGCCTAAATAAAAACGCAATGCTATTGACTTGATTTGATACGTAGACATTGGGAATATGGCAGTGATAAAGTAAAAACTATTAAAAAGGCCTAGGGCCTATAAATTAATATTTCGTGCCTAAATAAAAGTGAAATATTATTAACTTGATTTTCTGTGTAAACGTTGTGAATATGGCATTGGTAGAATAAAAACTGATAAAAGGGCCTAAGCCTAGGCCTGGAGCCTGTAAATAAATATTTCATGCCTAAATAAAAGCGCAATGCTATTGACTTGATTTGATACGTAAGCGTTATGAATATGAAGTCGGCGGATTAAAAGCTGTTAAAAAGGCCGAGGTGTAGTGCCTATGAATTAATTGGTAAAAGAAAAATATTACAAATTTGACATCTTATGTAAATATTTAGTGCTTAAGTAAAAGTGCAGCGTTATTAAAAAATTCCCACCTTATTGTCCTTTCCTGAACACAACGATTTTTGCTTAGCTTACATAGAACGTTTTCTTGAAATTTGTTTGGAGTTCCCAATTCAATTCTCAATATAGGCCAAGAAACGGCAATCTTTAACACCCCCTCCCCCTCAAACTTCTGTGGCCAGTTGCCCTAAGTATAATCCGACATGAAAATTCAGACAAACAAAAGAGCTCCTCCCCATCGTTAGGCACCTTGGGAAACTGCCACACATAATTCGGAAACTTGGAAAACTGCCACACATTCAAAGTGTTCCTCGGAAGAATAGCAGTTTGTACCCTGCCCCTTAATGAAAATCGTATGGCAGTTTTCCTGTGTGGCAGTCTTCCTGTGTGGCGGTCTTCCTCCGACCTTCAACATCACAATAACAGCCTGTAAACAGACATACACACTAAATAGAATTTCATTTAAACCATAATTTCAGTTCATTTCTACAGTTTTCTGCAAAAGTGTGCAGCAGCTTTATATAGATATCTAGGCTTTCTAGAAACTAAATTAACGGTGGTTTGGGTGAGTAATACTATACAGAACAAACTATCCATATAAAAACTTCCAACGCCGACAGACGAAATACCTTAAATGAACAAAAACTCGGTGAAAAGACAACTTGTAAAAAGGACAGCATAGGATTTATTTGCCAGCAAATGAGTTAAACATTACAATACCAGTCGGTAAACAGACCCACACACTGGAAAAAATTTAATTCAAACCATAGTTTCAGTTATTTTTTGGCAGTTTCCTGTAAAAGTGTGCCAAAGCTCTAAAAATATATCTAGGCATATGCTACAAATTAAATTAATGGTGGTTTGGGTGAGTAATATCATACACAACGAACTAGTCCATTAAAAGCTCCCAACACCGACAGACGAAATACCTCAAATGAACAAAAACTCGGTGAAAAGACAAAATCTTGTAAAAAGCAGATAATAGGATTTTTTTCCTAGCAAATGAGTTGAACACTGCAATACCAGTCTGTAAACAGACCTACACACACAAAAGATTTGCATTCAAACCATGATTTCAGTTAATTTTTGCAGTTTTCTGTAAAAGTGTGCACCAGGCCCATAAAGATATCTAGGCGTGCTAGAAACTTAATGAATGGTGTTTTTGGTGAGTAATGTCATACAAAACAAATTAGTCAAGAAAAACTCCCAACGTCAACAGACGAAGTACCTCAACCGAACAAAATCTCGGTGAAAAGACAAAAACTTGTAGTAACTAGAGCACAGGATTTATTTGCTAGCAAATGAGTTGAACACCACAACACCAGTCTGAAAACAGACCTACACACCAAAAAGATTTTCATTACAACCATAATTTCAGTTCATTTTTGCAGTCTTCTCTGAAAGTGTGCCGCAGCTCCATATAGATATCTAGGCTTGCTAAAAACTAAATTAACTGTGGTTTGGGAGAGTAATGCCATACAGAACAAACTAGTCCAGTGAAAACTCCCAAAACTGATCAGGGAAATGCTCTAAAAGAGCAGTAACCAAGTGAGAAGCTAAAAACTTGTTAACAGAAGTCTTTAAGCAGAGACTTGCTCCAGCCCTCCCAAATAACCTAGGTGAGCCAAGGAAATGCATAGGGGAGAAAAAATGTGAGTTGTAGCTTTACAATTTCAAGAGTTATTCATTCCTAAAAAGGAGAAATTTCCTTCCATCAAAACTTCACTGCAGCACACCATTTTTAAAATGTCATAATTTGGACACAAATTTCTTATATATATATATGGTATATATATAATTTTTTCCCCCAGAAATAAAAATATTTTCTGTTATCGTATGACAACAGATTTTAAAGATATACTTATATACGTGTAATTTCCTTGAAGATTTCTGAGGGACGCCTTACAGGTCTCTGCCCAATTTGAAATGGAGCAGTTCCCCTGCAAAAGGAAAATTCAGACTTAATGGAAGAACTGTAGTACTCTCTGTCTGCTGAGTGTGCCAGGGAAAGGTCATTGTATACAAGGTCTCACTTCAGAGTACTTGTGGGATGTACCAAGTGGTCTTGTGCCTCAGAAGGGCTGCAGTACCTAGATTTTGTATTATGTATGATGATGAAAAGGTATCTGTCTGTTGGTCAAAAATTTTGTGCTGTCCTCCTATATTTAGAGAAAGCATGTGAACCTGGAAGGTCTTGAATAACGGAGGTATAACAACTAGGAATATGCTTCATAGTGCAAATTTAAAGTCAGTCACAAAAGTCAATATGTGTGCACATACCCTTCTCTTCAATATGTAACTATATAACAAGACAATGAGCATCTCGGAGACCTTGCATGTTACGAACCTTCTGCTTTACGAGTGCAACAACACTGAAAAATACTAAATGATTGAAACAAAATAAATTCACAAGTCTTGATGCCTGTCAAAATTTCAATTTTCTCTAATTATGGTTTCATTTGCTTGATTTTCAATTGAGACATGTGGTTTCGAGTGCTGGACACAAATTTTGAACCTGAAGTTAACATTTTGCAGTTTGGAGCCACCTTAAAAATTGAATCCCTTCCTAGACAAATTTAATAAGCACTATCATGGGTGAAAGGAGGCTCACCTGCTAATCAGGTTTTTATAAAAATTTGGCCAACCAGTGTATATAAAATATAAATGATGTATGTGCATTAAGATGTATAAAACTTGGTGGGAGTGCTTTTGGAAGAAACACTACAAACTTCAAGGGCAAATCACCATTTATGTCCTAAAAGAAAGGTGTTTAATCAATGCAAGCTTCCACTTGTTACTTGTAGATCAGAGACATGGACTTTAATTAAGAAAGATATTCAGAGGCTACAGACAATTCAAAGAAGCGTGGAGAAGATGCACGCTTGGCATACCCAGAAAAGACAGCAGGAGGAATACATGGAATGGAGAAATGACACCAGTTGATGACATCGTGATTAAAGTGAAGACCTTCCAGTGGCATCGGCCTGGACAAACTGCTTGAACTGACCACAAACAAAAACAGCTGAAGTACCAGATTGGATACCAAGGAAGATGAAAAGAAACATAAGAGGACAGCCATGGAACACGGGTGGATGACATTGGAAAGCGTGCAGGAGCAACTTCAAGAGACTCGGTCAAAATAGACAGCTATGCATAAGACTTGGAGAGACCCAACAGTGGAATGGAAATAGTTAATGATACATTACAGGACAGGAACACAGTATTTTGTGGTGTAAAAACCAAAACAACTGAAATAAAACATTGGGTACCAAGGGACATGAAAACACCCAGCAGAACACTGCATAGGAGATGGGTGGATGCAATTGGAATGTGTGCAGGAGCAATTTGAAAGAGACTGCATCAAGATCTATGGAAAAGACTTGGGGAGACCTTCCTCCAGCAGTGGATTAAAAATGGTTTATGATATACACAACAGGAACACAGTATTTTGTGGTGCAAAAACCAAAACTAAAATGCAATACTGGCTACCAAGGGACACGAAAAGACACAGAAGAAAACTGCATGGGAGATGGGTGGATGAAATTGAAAGGCGTGCAGGAGCAATTTGCAAGAGACTGGGTCAAGATCTGTGGAAAAGACTTAGAGAGACCTTCCTCTAGCATTGGATTGTAAATGGTTACTGATGTACATAACAGAAGCACAGCATTTTGTGGTATAAAAATGCCTAGTTACACCTATGCCATCACATGCGGATGAGAAAGACGGGTGCATTCAAAACTTTCCTTATCTGCATGTGACTCTGTTCATTAATGGGTTAAACTGCAGAGTTAAATCTTGTAACATGCCAAAGCAGGTAGACAAGTCTAATGTAATATTCATGTCACTTGACCATTCCCAATATATTAAATAAATAAATAAATAAATAAACTCAGAAACACATGCACCAGTGCTGTACTGCAATCATAAAAAAAAATCCACTTTTCTCTTGGGAAGGCATAGACGAAATGATTTCTGTAACTTTCTGCCTGTTCAAAATATCAGAATAAAAAAGTAAAAACACACAGGAATTCCTGGAAGATTTTAAAGAGACCAGATTCCAGTGGACTCCTTGGTCAACAGATGTTCTCTCTCTGGAAATTACTGTTTCGAACACAGATTTTGCATGAGGCAATTGGAAGGGCTCTTTCCCGTCCAAAATCCATACAGAATTTCAAGATCCATAAGTTTAAGTTTGGAATCACTGAGAATGGAATATGGTTCTTCCTAATGGTGGAAGATAATTTTGACTTGCAAATTTACCAGTTGCTTTTTTTTTTTTTTTTTTGTACCAGACAACATTGCATGATGAATATAAGGCTGATGGTCTTAAAAAATATCTAAACTAGTCCATAAGCAAACCAACCCAGCCCTCAAATGCAGTGTGCTTTCCACAGACGGAGCTGTCAAATCTGAATCTTTACAATACAGTTTCCTAGAAATATGCCCATTCCTTGATTCTGCAATAACTGCACCACGTTTGATGGGTCTGCTGAAACCGGTGTCTCTGTCCTTACCACCTTATATTCCTAATATCTCTCTCCACGGTGCCATTTTTTACTTGCTGGCTAGACTACTTACCTCAAGTTGCATGTGGTGCCACTGTCCTTTACTTACCTTTTTCCTGCCTAAAATATACGCTTTATTCACCATACCTCTTTCATATCTATTGACTGCTCACTTACTGCGGAAATTCCTCGAATTCAGAAGAGGCACTACAAACTATGATAACATTGCATATGACACCTGATTCTTTGGAAAGCGCACTGCATCTTATATAACAACCATCGTAACATTTTTCATTCCAACTGTGTCTTAGGAGTAAATGCCCTGAAATATATCATGCAATGTGCCCATCCTATTTGCACAGAAAAGTTTGTCAGAAATCATCAAAAGAGAAGCTATTCCATTCCCAATACTAAGTGCAAAAATGGGTTACACCAGGCAAAATATTTGCCCTCATTTTGGGCAATGTGTTTGTCCTTTTAACTACCAAGGAACATTCTTTTTTCTTTTATTTTAAGATTTTTCAGCTTCTGGCAGATCCACTTGACCTGTCGGTGCTGCTGTTTCGGTGACACGAAACAAAGGTCTGCCATGTCAAAGCCTAATAATTAACAGTTTTTTTCTCTCTGGGAGGTGGGGAGTGGACAGCTTCTTCATATATTCTCATTAAGCGAATAGCATTCATGCTGATCGACCTTACCAGCATGACTGGGGACAAAAAACAATCAACTAGAGAGGTGACCTGAATGAACGCTTAGCAAGCAGTATGTCTTAAAAGAGAAGGGTCTAATCAACGCATCCCTTCAGTCCTGATGTATGCAGCAGAGACATGGACCTTAACCAGACCTCAGCACAGACTTCATTGTAAAAAGTAGTGAGAAAAGTGACTTTTTTGGAGAAAAAGTGAGAAAAGTGACCAATTTTTTTTAGTGACTAAATAGTGACTGCTCAAATAATTGAAAACCAGACTAAACCATTTAAAATGATAGAACACACACACACACACATACAGTATATGGATAGAACATATAAATTTGCACTTTGAACGGATTTACTTTATTCTTTGCTCAGCAGTGAACAATTCACTTTATATTTTGTGATAGAGAACATATGTTAATCAATGTGATTATCTGTTGTAAAAAAAACAATATATTGGATGGGCAGGTGATTCCTTTCAATATTTTTTCATACACTAGTGTTTGTGAAAATTGCAACACCAAGAAGGAGGAACCATGCAATTCGAATGAACTTTATACCAAACATTACTGATATGACTGTACATAAGTGATTTCATTTTTGGAACAATACAACAATTTTTACCTGCAAAAATCAGTATCTTGTGAAGCCTCTGCAAGCTGCAATAAGAGCTTCGAGACGGGTTGGCATTGAATCGAAAAGGCGTTGGATGGAGTCCTGGGTAATTGCTTGCCAGGCAGCATGTACACAGATCACTGGTACTGACTGCTGGAGGACTTTGATGGGCCAGTTGCCAAGTGACCATATCCCAGACATGTTCAATAGGCGACATGTCTGGTGAACGTGCGGGCCATGGAAGAAGCGGTATCTGCTGTACTACGAAGAGGGCTTGAACATTCCTGGCAACATGTGGTCAGGCATTGTCCGGCTGGAATATAGCGCCTGGAGTGCCACGAAGGAAGGGTATGACTTCTGCCTGTACAACTTCCCTGATGCAGTGGTTGCTGGTAATATTGCCCTCAAGTCATAGCAGCCAAAATCGTGAATGTTACCCAATGGCACCCCATACCATCACACTTGACGTTCAGCCTGTATGATGCTCAACAATGCATGCTGGAAGAAGGCGCTCACCACAATACCGTCTAATGCGTATGAGGCCCATTGCAGCCTAAGGCGTCTATGGTTCAGGGTCAAAGGAATCTGTTGCAAAGGGATTCGTGCAACCAGTCCTCTGTGCAACTGATGCATCGAACTGTGGAGGCAGACAATGCCACACCTGTTTCAGTACTCCACTGTTGTGCTAACACTTGCGAATAAGGACGAGGTGTCAGCCATCCGCGGTGTCGTCATATTTCTCGGTCCATTGCCGGATTGTTGATGCACCTGGTTCTCCTTGGTCCACTGCCGCTACACGCACATCACTATCAAGGTGTTATGTCTTGTCCGAGCTGCAATGCCACGGTACAAAAATGCACCTTAATGCAGACCAATCATTTGTCCCTGTTCAAACTCTGTCATATGGTGATAGTGCGCCCTTCATCATTGCCAAAGCATTATTGAATCCTGGAGACACTTTCACAACTCGCTGTCCACGATGCAATACTGGTGTGTAACCTAAACAGCCCTCTCTTTATATCCCTCACTCGACTGTTCAGGCAGCGCTGCTGGGTCAAGACATGCGCAATGGCTTTGCATTTCTAATCATTTGCCTTTCATACCATGCTCTTTATATCCTGTAAGTTTCGTGTGATTACCATCATTCCTTCATGGTGTTGCAATTTTCACAAACAGTAGTTTATTTTATCAGCATGATGGCATTTGACAGTTTATATACTGCACTAGCAAAATAAGTATGCTCTAGAAATGATTACATATACAAACTACAATAGGTATATATATAATGGAAGACTAATAATGAAGAATGAATGTAATGTTTAAAAAAGTACAGTAACCCTTTGCATTTTTAACTCTCCACTGCCTGAATTTTCCTACAATCATATTATCAAATTCAATTTCCAACGATGTTTTGACAAATTTGCCTATTTTAGTTAGATTTAAATGAATTTTTACTTGTAAACTATTCATACAAACACATTTAACCAAACCTTTAATTTGTTAGCAGATGTGTTTTACAGTCTAACACTGGTTAGATACCTATTTCAAACATTAATGCAATTGAAAATGGAAGCACAGAGCAACATAGCAATAAAAAATGCAATTCTGCAGATTTTAGATAAAAACAAAAAAGAAAAATAGTGAGCTCTTCACGATTTAGTCCCCCCCCCCCCTAGGGAATCTCGAATCAGAAAAGAAAATTAAAAACAAAAACAAACAAACAAACAAAAAAAAAATGCTGAAAAAAGACCATCAGATTTGCCCACTATTCCTCCTGCATTTTTCAACATAAATTTTGTTTTTTGAGCTTATATTAAAAATGATGCCGATTCACATGAAGACAGCAATTCCACAACTTTGCTGACCACCCAGGTCACATGGTAAGCAGCATTTTGGTGGTTTATTTTTGAAGGACCAGTTTGGATTAGGAGATGTGTTTGATTCCCGTTGCTGACTACCCTTGTCCACTGGTTTTTCTTCGTCATCCTTGCAGATGAATGGGGGGGGTAGTTCCCATTGAAGTCAGCCCTGGACACACCCAGACCCTCCTCACCCAACACACTGCCATGTGCATTGGGTTTCAACACAAACATCAGAACTTTCACTAAATATTTTATACAAGATTGTGTCCGCCAAATTTTTATGAGGGGGGGGAAGGGGGTCAATTCAAATTTCTACACTTCTGCCAAAAATAAAACAGATAGTGAAAAAAAAATCCACTAGTTCGCCTAAATGTTAAAATAATATGAGGGTTGTGCTGAAAGTAATGCAAAAGTGGACATAACTTTTTTTATTAACTGAGTGGACATAACTTTTTTACTAACGTTCAAATTGCACATGTTGGTAGAGTAACTCAACATAGTCTTCATCACAAGCGATGCATTTGCATCATTGTTGAACCCAACTCTCGAATCCTCTTTGAAAAAATTCAGGTGTGGACTGTTGTACCCACTTCTTCACAGCCACTTTCATCTCATCTGTGCCATCAAATCGTTGTCCCGGGAGACTGTTCTTCATTGGACCGAACAGGTGGAAGTTGGACGATGCCACAGCCTGGCTGTACAGTGGATTGGGGACCAATGACCAGCCTAACTTGCTGATCACCTGATTTGTTCCCAAAGATATATGTGGTCTCGCATTGTCATGGTGAATGTGGATCCTTTTCAGATTCTTGTTTGTTCTCTTCCTTCTTATGTCTTCCTTAAGCTTCTTGAGTGTCTCAATGTACCGCTTGCTGGTCATGATACAGCCACGTTCCAGAAAATCAAGAATGACACCCCTGTCATCCCAAAAAACAGTCACAATGACTTTTCTGAGCTGATTGCTGGATCTTGAACTTCTTAGGCCTAGGTGAAGAGGTGTGACACCATTCCATGGATTGATTCTTTATTCCGATATTCCGGATCATGAAGACACACCCATGTTTCATTCCCTGTCACCAGATCGGAAAAAAATGCCTTCATTGGCTTCAAACGCTTCCAGCAAATCAGAGCAGACTTCCACCCTTCTCTCCTTCAAATCGGGTGTCAACTGCCGAGGTACCCACTTTGCACACACTTTCCAATACCCTAAGTCTTCCACCATCTTCTGTGTGGCATTGTGACCACAGTCCAGTTGTGCAACAAGCTCACGGACTGTGATTAATTTCTCTGCATGAATCAATTCATCCACTCACTGACTATTCATGTCACTCTTCACAGATGATGGTCTCCCACTGCGTAGCTTGTCGTCAATGCTGGTTTCCTCTTTTTTTAAACTTCTTTATCCATCTGTGCACATTGCTCTTGTCAATGGTGTCATCTCTGTAAACATTCTGTAGCCTTCTGTGGATGTCGGACAATGTGCACCCTTCCTTCCTTCCTTCCTTCCTTTGTCAAGAACTCAATGACAGCACGTTGCTTCTGCTTGGAATGCATTACTTCCTGCAATGAAGAAAAAGGGTTACTATAGAGGAACAGTTACTCTACCAACATGTGCAATTGAACGTCCTCTGTCAGTTAATAAAAAAGTTATGCCCACTTTTGCATTACTTTTGGTACAACCCTCGTAATTAAAATTATTAACGGCAAGTAAAAATATGGATGGCACTGAGAAAAAATTAAAACTTCTTTAAGATCTTAATTTTTTGGCAGCATCGTTATATGCTTTTGACTGTCCATCTTTCCGCTATAATTCAAGCCGTTGCTGAACCTCACAAAAAACACCGCGCACTCACAAACGTCATCCACGATCTTCAAAAAAAATGGCTACTGACGATTTGGAATTTCGGATTGATTTTCTAAACGAAAGTCATACCAATGCAGAATGACACTGGAAACAAACTACCGTTTGCAACCGCTCTATACCTGCCAACTTCCAAAGATCAAAATACAGAAGATTTTAGAAAATGTTCCATAAAATTCAGAATTTAAAGTTTAAGATCAAAAAAAATATATATATAAAGGTTCTTTCTTGATGTGTACTACTGTATACTGAAGTGAACCATAGTACACTGTTAAAATTTACTATGCCATTAGGTTTAAAAATAAATGCATTTTTTTTTATTTATTTTTTTTTTTGTAATATAGAGATCATTTATAAAACAAGGCGATATAAAATAAAGGGTGTATCTGAAATAATTTCACTCTTCAAATATAATTTATTTTTCTAATAAATTTTAGCAATTTACTTTGAAAATCAAATGTGTAGAGGGTAAATTACTTTTATGCTTCTTAATGAATAACAAGAAAGATGACACCGAATTTTGGGATGTAATAAGCATGTCTTTTGAATGCATTCTGATGCAAATTAAATTTATCACAACTATTCAAAATCGATGGAACCGGTTTGGAAAACAATGAATCGGTCTCAACAATCGATAAAACATCCAGAAATAGAAACATCTACTTAGTTCTACCAGTGGCTAAAAAATACGTTACGAAAATTATCAAATGGTGAACAAAAAGTTTCCCATAACACAAGGAAGGTACCAGAGATGAAGAGAATTTCAAATCAAACAGTTAAAAGGAGAAATATAGAAGGAAACATTATATAAGTCTATGTCTGCTAGCGGAAAAATTTTGCAGAACGGAAAAGTTTAAAATTATTCTTCATGGAAAAGGTTATGCTAAAAGGGAAAAGAACTTTTTAAATATGTCTCCCAGGAGCAGACATAGTAAAAATAAAATAAATAAAAGGTTTCGACCTTTACGCAGCTAGCGGGAAATCCTTGAGTTATTTAAAGAGGAAAATGCTCCACATCTCTGTCGTAGTGAATGGTATTACAGTAAAGAAGAAATTTCTCAACAGCATTTTTAGAAGCGGCGATACAGCTGCAAACCGAAGTACATAAACACCACCTATAGACAGAAATGTGAACTACAAAATTACACATATACTAGTCTAAAGTGTTCTACAAGGTAATAGCATCCGGTGTTGAAAGAATTTTTTTAATCAGACATGTAAAAAGCAGTGATATTGAGAAAAACAGATTAAGCATTTGCACCCCTAGTGGCAAAATTCTGTATTAGTTAGGAATGAAAACACACACACACACAAACACACACACACACACACACACACACATAGATAGTTAGTAGTATCTGACCGAAGAAAGAATTTTTTAAATAGGGTTTTCAAGTCCGCAGATATTGCTGTAAACGGAAATGTGAGCTTATGCTTTATGGTGGCAGCCTTTTGCACTAACATTTTTAAATTATATGAGAAACATTTCGGCGTGGAAACGCCCTCCAACAAAGAAAGAATTTTTCTAATCGGAGTCTTAGAAGCAGAAATATCGAAAAAAATAAAATATGCGTTTACTCATACTGGCGGAAAAACCATGCATTATTTTAAGAATACTTCTTAAAAGGTTGTTCGATGCGAGCGGTATTAGTCCATGAAAGAATTTTTTCAATAGAGTTTTCAGGAGCTCAGATTTTGCTGCAAATACATCAGGTGCAGAAATTAACACTTACGCCCCTGGTGGCCAAACCATTCTTTATCAAATATTAGAAATTATATGCAAAGGATTTCCCACCAGGAGCTGTATTCAGTGTAGAAATAATTTTTCAAATCGGAGTTTTAGGAGCAGAGATATCGGGGGGAAATACAATTTACCTTTACACCCCTTAGAGGAAAGTCTATGCATTACTTGAAAATTTTGAATTTATATGAGAAACATTTTACATCAGAAACGTTTTCTAACAAAGAAGGATTTTTTCAAATCCGACTCTTAGAAGAGAGATAGACAAAAATCAGATATACATCTACGCCCCTGGTGGAGAAACCCTGCATTATTTTATGAATATTCTCAAATGTTTATCAACATGAGCGGTATCGGTCCAAGAAATATTTTTTTCAATCGAGCTTTTAGAAGCTCAGATTTTTCTGCAAATACCTACGAAGCAGAAATTAACTCTTACGCCCCTGGTGGACATATTTTATAAAAAAATTAGAAATTACAATAAAAACATTTCCCACCAGGAGCTCTATCTGGTGCAGGAAGAATTTTTCAAATCAGAGTTTTAAAAGCAGAGATATCAGGGAAAGCGCGATTTACCTTTACTCCCCCTAGCAGACAGCCAATGAATTTCTTGAAAATTTTGAAATTACATGGAAATCATGTCGCGCAGGAAACTATCCAACAAAGAAGAAATTTTTCAAATCGGACTATTAGAAGTAGACAATTGACAAAAATAAGATATGTGTTTACACCCCTGGCGAAGAGACCATGTATTATTTTAAGAAGAAAATATTTTGAAAAGTGATTTATCGACGTGAGTAGTATCGGTCCATGGAATAATTTTTTCAATCGAGATTTTAGAAGCCCTGATTAGGCTGCAAACATATCAGAAGCAGAAATTAACTTATGTCCCTCTGGTGGCCAAACCATTTCATACCAAAAATTAGAACTTACATGCATCAGGAGCTGCATCCGCTGCAGAAAGAATTTTTAAAATCGGAGTTTTAGAAGCAGAAATATCGGGAGAAATGCAATTTACTTTTTTTACACCCCCAAGCGGAGAATCTATGCATAACTTAAAGAAGTGACCATACCTAAAATAGCTTTCGACATAAATAGAATCAAAAGGTAAAATAATTTTTTCAATCGGCCGTTTGGAAACAAATATAAGGAATAGAATGTATTTTGAATTTGGCATTTCTGCATTTACACCCCTGGAGACAAAATTGTGATTGGTGAAAAAAAAAAAAACGAAATAAAGGATCATCATTCGCACATTTCAAGCTTCCCAATGCAAAAAGAATTTTTGAAATCAGGCAATTGGTTGCAGATATGTGGTGTCCACAGATGGACGGACAAACCGATAACATAAGCACGATATTTTTTAAAAAAGATGTGCTAATAAAGGCACACACAAAATGCCTAGCTACCACACAAAACTAGAGCATGAAAAGACTGCCGGCTTTCTTCCTTCCTTGGCTCCCAGCAACTCTTCGCTTTAGTTTTCCCCATGGCAGGACTATATAAAACAGGAAAGATGACACCGAATTTTCGGGTGTGATTAGCACGTCTTTTTAATCCATTGTGATGCAAATTAAATTTATCAAAACTATTCAAAGTGAATTTAAACCGATATGGAAAACAATAAAAAATGCAATGTTGCTCTATGTTGCTCTGTGCTTCCATTTTCAATTGCATTGATGTTTGAAATAGGTATCTTAACCAGTGTTAGACTGTAAAACACATCTGCTAACAAATTAAAGGTTTAGTTAAATGTGTTTGTATGAGTAGTTTACAAGTAAAAATTCATTTAAATCTAACTAAAACAGGCAAATTTGTCAAAACATCATTGGAAATTGAATTTGATAATATGATTGTAGGAAAATGCAGGCAGTGGAGAGTTAAAAATGCAAAGGGTTACTGTACTTTTTTTAAACATTACATTCATTCTTCATTATTAGTCTTCCATTATATATAAACCTATTGTAGTTTGTATATGTAATCATTTCTAGAGCATACTTATTTTGCTAGTGCAGTATATAAATTGTCAAATGCCATCATGCTGATAAAATAAACTACTGTTTGTGAAAATTGCAACACCATGAAGGAATGATGGTAATCACATGAAACTTACAGGATATGAAGAGCATGGTATGAAAGGCAAATTATTAGAAATGCAATCAGGGTTTTAATCCCTCAGATATTGCTGTTAACGGAATCGTGAGTTTATGCCTTCTGGTTGCAGACATGTATGTTAAGAAAAATATGAATTTATATGAGAAACATTTTGCACCGGAAACGCTCTCTAACACAGAAATAATTTTTCAAATCGGACTTTTAGAAAAAGAGATATCGTTAAAAATAAGATGTGACTTTACACCCCTGGTGGGAAAACCATGCATTATTTTAGGAAGAAAGAATTCACAAAAGTTTTTTTTTCATATGAGCAGTATTAGTCCAAGAAAAAAAAATTCCTTTTAGTCGAGTTTCCAGGAGCCCAGATTTTGCTACAAATACAACAGCAGAACTTAACACTTATGCCGCCTGGTGGCCAAACCATTCTTTACCAAACATTAGAAATTATATGAAAAATATTTTCCATCAGGTGTTGTATGCGATACAGAAAGAATTTTTCAAATTGGAGTTTTAGAAGCAGAAATAACGCAAAAAACACAATTTACCTTTGTGCCCCCTGGTGAAAACTCTATGATCTACTTGAAAATTTGAATTTATATGAAAAACATTTCGCATCGGAAGCACGATCCAACAAAGAAAAAAATTTTCAAATCGGACTCCTAGAAGTAGAGATATTGACAAAAATAAGACATACACATCTACAACCCCCCCCCCCCCCCCAGGCGTAGAAACACCATGCATTATTTTAAGAAAAAAATGTTCCTAAAAGGTTTCTCAACATGAGTAGTATCGGTCCACAAACAACTTTTTTTTTTTTCAATCGAGATTTTAGAAGCTCATATTTTGCTGGAAACACATCATAAGTGGAAATTAATACTTTCGCCCCCTGGTGGCCAAACCACTTTTACAAAAATTAGAAATTATGTACAAAGGATTTCCCATCAGGAGCTGTATCCGCTGCAGAAAGAAATTTTCAAAACTGAGATTTAGAAGCAGAGATATAGGGGGAACACAATTTACATTTACGCCCATAGCAAAAAGTCTGTGAATAACTTGAAAATTTTGAAATTATATGAAAAACATGTCACACTGGAAACTATCTAATAAAGAAAGAATTTTTCAAATCGGACTATTAGAAGCTGAAATATTGACAAAAATAAGATAAACGTCACGCTCTCTGGTGGAGAAACCATGGAATATTTTAAGAAGAAAATACTCTGAAAAGGTTTATCGACCTAACTTTTTTCATCAGGAGCTGTATCCGCTAAAGATTTTTCATCAGGAGCTGTATCAGCTAAAGAAAACGTTTTTCAAATCAGAGTTGTAGGAGAAGAGATATCGTGGAAAACGTAATTTACTTTTACGTCCCCTAGCGGAAAATCTATTCGTAATTTGAAAAAGCAACTATTCCTAAAATACTCTTTGACATATATGGAATCGAAAGATAAAATAATTTTTTCAATCGGATGTTTAGAACTAAGCAAATATATGAAATGAAATGTATATTTGAATTCAACACATCTGCATTTACGCCCTCAAAAAAAAAAAAAAGAAAACGAAATGAAGGATCATCATTCATATATTTCAAGCTTCCCAATGCAAAAAGAATTTTCCAAATCGGATTAATAGTTGCAGAGATATCGTGTCTACAGACAGACGGACAAACAGATAATATAAACATGATCTTTTTTTACAAAAGATATGCTAAAATAATTTAGAAAACTATTTTTCCGAATTCTTCACGTAACTGGCTGAAATTTGTACATACAGTTAAAGCTCCTTATTCACGGTTCCCTTATTCGCGTTTTCACTATTTGCGAGTTAAAATTTTTTGACCAAGTTCCTGTATTTGCGACTAAAAATTTCTTTATTCAGATCCAGTCGGTATATTAAAAGGATTTGGTGTCCTTTATTAACGCATCGACATCTTTTGAGTACTGCTGGCACGTGCCGAGGCGGCTTTTACGAAGATTGCAACCGAATGGACTAATATCAAAGTAAAACAAACCTTCTTGCCACTATGCCTAAAGTATGTTGTCAAATGCCGTCGCCGCCGCCGTATTACACGTTCCACTATGTCCTCTGATAAGAGCCGCCTTCACCATGGTTGGTGTTTTATTGCTTCAACTGGTCAGTCGTTGCAATAATTTTGATTGAATAACACGTGTTTATTGCTTTGTTCCCAATTTATAATGTCGAGTAAAAGGAAAGAAAAATTAGTTCCGACGCGGAAAAAAATAGTGTTGCCGCTTAAAGTAAAAATAGAAATGCTTGACCATTTACGCCTTGGTGAGTCGTTTGCATCCATATCACGCTCTTTCAATGTTAATGAATCAACTGTACGATCCATCAAGAAATCTGAAGACAAAATAAGGAATTCTATAGCTTCAACCTCACTATCAGCAAAAATTGTTCGTGATCCAGCAATTGAAAAAATGGAAGCTGCGTTATCATTATGGATTGAAGATCGTAACCAGAAAAGAGTGCCCCTAAATGGTCTTATGATCCGCGAGAAGGCAAAACGTCTTTACGCACATTTTAAAGAACCTGGTGATGAACGTACAGATGGAGGATTTCAAGCATCAGAAGGTTGGTTCAATAAATTCAAGGTGCAACAATCATTGCATAGCATTTTTTTTTATTGGAGGTTTAACGACCACCGTGAGCCACTCAATGGGCTATAAGCAGTTGCCCGTCCCTAATTTAGGGTCACTGGTTCTAGGGAAGGGAGAGAGCCAGTGCCGTAAGACAAACACAACATCCATGCCTGACCGGGATTCGAACCCTTACCCCTTACGGACGAATGATCAGAGGCCAGCGCCTTAGACCACTGTGCCACCGAGGCAGCTTGCATAGCATTAAAATTGTTCGAGAAGCTGCATCTGCAGACACCACCGCAGCAGAAAGATATCCAGAAGAATTTTCAAACTTAATTGCTCATGGTGGATACAAACCGGAACAAGTGTTTAATGCAGATGAAACTGCCTTGTTTTGGAAAAGAATGCCAAACAAAACTTTCATATCCAAAAGTGAGAAGTCCGCCCCTGGTTTCAAGGCAGCAAAAGATAGAGTTACACTGCTGCTGTGTTCTAACGCATCTGGAGATTTTGTTATAAAGCCACTACTGCTTTACAGATCGTTAAATCCTCGTGCTTTAAAAAAATCAAAACAAGGACAACCTGCCAGTGTTTTGGCGTGCAAATAAGAAAGCGTGGGTTACAAGTGCTATTTTTTGTGACTGGTTCCGGAATTGTTTTGTTCCTGAAGTTGAGACTTATTTGAAAAAAAAATAATTTAGACTTTTAGGCCGTTCTAGTTTTGGGCAATGCTCCAGGTCACCCTCGTGAGCTTGAAACTATGCATCCAAATATAAAGGCGATATTTTTACCTCCTAACACGACGGCTTTACTCCAACCCATGGACCAAGGAATAATCCAGGCGTTCAAGCTCCAATACATTAGACGAACCTTCAAAATCATACTGGACACCATGGAATGGGATCCTGATATGAATGTGATGCAATGCTGGAAAAATTTTGACATAGCAAAATGCATTGTTAACATAAAAGAATCCTAGTTGTAAATGAATTTATGGCACCTCTATTCATAGTGATTGTGGAAGAACGTTTTTACAGGTCTTATAGAGGTTATTTTTCAGGAAAGTTAGTTGTCTTTTTTTTT
This sequence comes from Macrothele yani, assembly GCA_039090855.1. Taxonomy (NCBI): domain Eukaryota; kingdom Metazoa; phylum Arthropoda; class Arachnida; order Araneae; family Macrothelidae; genus Macrothele; species Macrothele yani. The sequence goes on from CM077007.1 coordinate 129,511, forward strand.
TTTTTTGATTGAAGGTTTAACGACCACCGTGAGCAACTCAATGGGCTATAAGCAGTCGCCCGTCCCTAATATAGGGTCACTGGTTCCAGGGAAGGGAGAGAGCCAGTGCCGTAAGACAAACACAACATCCATGCCTGATTGGGATTCGAACCCGGACCCCTTACGGACGAATGATCAGAGGCCAGCGCCTTAGACCACTGCGCCACCGGGGCGGCAAAGTTGGTTGTCATGAGTCCTGATGACGAACTAGGCTTTAGTTCGAAAATTTGACAACCAACTTTCCTGAAAAATAACCTCTATAAGACTGGTAAAAAAGTTCTTCCAACGATTCTTTTATGGTGGAATAACTTTTTTACGGGTCTTATAGAGGTTACTTTTCATGAAAGTTGGTTGTCAAATTTTCGAACTAAAGCCTATGACGAACTAGGCTTTAGTTCGAAAATTTGACAACCAACTTTCATGAAAAATAACCTCTATAAGACCTGTAAAAAAGTTATTCCACCATAAAAGAATCGTTGGAAGAACTGAAACCATACACATTGAAATCATGTTGGAAAAAACGGTGGCCTGTTCTGACTGTCGGAAATGATGAAGAATCCGTGCAAATTCAAACTTTAACTGCAAACATTGCTCAAGTTGCAAATGGAATAGGACGAGATGGCTTTGAACAGATAGAATCAAGTGACATTCAAGAGTTGCTTGAATCGCAAGATGAAGATTTGACCGAAACCGACTCGGAGGGAATGTTAAATCCGCATTCCATTGAAGAAAAGGCTTCAACAAGCACTGAAAAGGTGACCTTTAACTTGAAAAACCTAAGTGAAGGTTTACGGATGGCAAATGAGCTTTGTGATTTCTTCATGAAAATTGATCCATCTATGGAAAGAAGTCTTATTTTTAAAAGGCAAATTGTTAATGCCACAGCTGAATATCAATCTGAATTGAAAGACCTTTTAAAAGCGGCAAAACAAGAAAAAATTACTAAGTTATTTAAACCCTTGCCTAAGCCTGACAATAATAATTAATAGATATTGTTAAAAACCCTCATTAAATTGATTTTATTTTGGAACCTTGGAATGTATCCCTTATAATCCCATGCAAATTACCATTCCATATTCACGGTTTCTGTATTCGCGGCATATTTACGGAACATATACCCCGCGAATAAGGAGCTTTTACTGTATACTATAATTGGCTAGGAGATGGTGACCATAAAAATTTCAAGTGAATTGGCAAAAATGTTTTTGAATTAGCTGTAAAATGCCGATTACGAATTCTGGGCATGCCAGCCACATGATAAAGAGCAAATAAAAAAAATTATGGCCCGTTTAAAAAGTTTTTAATTTATTTAAGCAAAATTTGGAGGGCTCATTCCTATTAGCAATTTATGGTGTTGATCACAATTTCAGAGATTTTCATGAAAAATCCACGGAGATACAACTCGTGACCCCAATTGCCTGTTAGACAGGGATGGGTGTTTACAAAACAATTTATTTTTGTTTCAGCATTTCTTTTTTCATCTGACAAAAAATCCCCTAGATATAAAATACAACGCAAAACTATAGCTAAATTGAAAAAAAAATACTGGCACACTTAAGAAATAGGTGAGAATAGTGACAAAATTTTAAAAAAGGTAACAAAAAGTGACAAATAGTGAGAAAAGTGACTTGCGCCGAGGTCTGCTTAACTGAAAAAGACACACAAAGGCTGCAGACATCTGAAGAAAGCACGGAGAGATGCAAGCTTGGTGGGACCAGGAGAGATGAGAAAAGGAAAAAAAGGAAACTCGTGGATCCAGAAAACAGCAAGAGTGGAATCCCTGAAATTGCAAGGTGTTGGACATGTTGCTAGAAGAACGGACCACCGAAATTTTAGACTGGATACCAAGGGACAGGAAAAGACCATGTGGGAGATGGGTGGATGAAATATGAAAGCAGGCTGTAGGGACACAGAGTAGACTGGCTCAGTACAGATTATTGTGGAACAAACTTGGGGAGACCTTCATCCAGCAGTGGACAGTAATGGTTGACAATGACAACATAAAAATATATGTAATACACACACGTACAATGCTTGAAAAATGCCATGTCCTAGATGCCCAGGGCAAGTAAAATATTGACCTGGGCAGGTAAATAAAAAATTTGGTTACCCGGTTCATGCAAGTAAATTTAAAAATAAAGTTTGGAATATAATTTCTCAGTACAAGACAGTCGTCTCATTTTGCTGCTAGTCACCGCAAGTTGTATCGTTATTTCAGAGTGTCAAGGACAGAAGAATATCACTTCTTTAATTGTATTATGCTGTAGGTCCAGAAATTGGAACCACATGTAGTTTCGCCCCAAATGTTTATGGTCAGCTGCGGGATGTGTGCTTCTAATAGCCTCCAGTGTTGAGTGACAAAATGGCAAAAACTTGAATAAAACAAACATGGCAGAATCACTAAATTTCTCAAATACCAATTTCATCATCATACCAATTTTCAGCATCATCATCTTAAAACTTGAGATATATGCTTTTGTGCATTGGAAATTTTGAATACAGTCTCAGGGAAATGCAAAACATGTACAAAAGTTCAAATTTTTTTGACTTAAAAAAAAACCCAACAGAATAATGCAGGGTTATGATTTGTTGTCTTGTAAGAAAAACTTTTCCTGTGGGCATCTAGCTTTTACTACCTGGGCAGGTAAAAAATTTCTGCATGTGTAACTTAAGAGATTATTGAAGCTCTGACAGACACACGTATACATTAACATGTGATAAATCTGAGCTGCTCATCTTTATTGGGCCTGTCGGTGCAGTAATTCTAGAAATATAATAACAAAAATCCCTAAAAAAACATTTCTACGTTCCTGATTCTCAAATTAACTTGTCCATTTTACGGCTTTATGGAACACGGGCTCTGTTGCAATTTCACGTGAACTCGCCACCCTGCCAGTAGTACCTCATGATCAGTCAAAGCATTGTTTTTTTTTTTTGTTTTTTTTTACATTTACACATTTTTGAATTCAGTTTTAAAACGTTCCAACAGGTTGCAAAACAGTCTGCAGTAGCAAACTAGATCAAAGTGAGCCTAAAATCAACACTAAAGTACTTAAGAATGAAAGAGCAACCCTGTAGCTCTTCTACGTACAATATTGATAAAACTTCCCTCGTAATCCTAATACTTGAAATTTTTTTTTAACTGTGTACTTCTCCCTATTTTTCTTATTTCATTAATTTCTCTTAGTTGAGGCAAAAACCATACACTCCTTGAAATTCTGTTGTGACAAATAGCCACTGTGGTGACCAAAGGAATAAAAATAATACACAGAAGCTTCGTGTACTCAGGGAAGAAAAAAGAAATTATGACAATTATATAAAACAAGTAACATTGCATAATATCACACATTATAAACAACAAGAGAGCTCACTTTGTCTTTTTCTGTAAAGAACCGTGCAGACATCACTGGATTTACACCAATAAAGTAATTCTGGTAAATGTGAAAAAAAAAGGCCAGCCTTCCAATTATTGGTCCTTCAAGTAGTACAACACTAATCAAATATTAATGGAGTCGTTTTTTCTTTTGCTCCTGTGATGATAGGGGTCCACAGATGTCATGTAAACAAAGTTGATGGACACATGGAATAGAACTATTTGAAGTGCTGATAATCAAAAGGCCAAACACAAAAAAAAAAAAAAAAAAATGTGTTTACTTAATTTGATGATTGCAGAGATCATAATTGTTTCAATAAAAACAACTTCTCAGTCATTTCAGTGCTTGCAACTCAACATGTACCACAGATTCTTAGAAGATAACATATTTTTTTTCATTTCCTTAAGTTTGATCACTTAAGGTTCTGGGATGGATCTGCATGACTCAAAGATTTCATTAAACAATACACCTGCATACATTTAAGACACTGTTTTCTTGTGCTTACACAGTCCGTGTGCATTTGCTTTACGTTGAAAAACAGCTTAATACACATTGTTTCTTTTCTCTTTATAAATACACACACACACACATACGATCTTTCTTTTAACACGTAGGAACTAAGATTGTTATGACCTGCTTGTTAAATGCTACAACAAAACCTCTTTGCCAGGGAAAACTGTTTCACTCATATTCACATTCATACAGTGAACTCTGAATCTCATTTACAAACAGAAACATTTTCAGTGCACCCCCCCCCCAATCCCATGTAATCATTGTGCTTAAGACTACAGAAACATTTTCGGTTCCTACACAGACTCAGCATGGTAAGAACATAACATTTGAAATTGGAGTCTTTCTGCAAGAGTGGGAAAACAGTTCCCTGAAATGCACTGTTTTTGCAATGGATGTAATTACCCCAACTGTGTAGCTGCAGTCTTGTATAGGGCGAAAAGACCAAATGATCAAAAAAGAATTCACAGCTATGAGCACCCCACAGTACTTGAACAGCTGAATGAAACTTGAGTTGCAAAAATAAATTGCCTTCACTTCCCCAGCATTCTGATCCTGTTTCGGTGTCTAATAGCACTTCTTTTAAAGACAAATGTCACAATTTCATAACAGGAAGTGAGGACAAAGAAAAAAATCCCTGAAAGGCATCATCGTTCATTCATTGGGTGGCTACTTCACAAATGTGCACAAGCAAAGGGCACAAGTTTTGAAACATAAAATAATTCCTTCCACATGACAACATACAGTACAAGCAACACTGTGTTTCTAAGCACGAGAATGGGATCTTGGACACCTTGAAGTAAAGTGGTAATAACACCCTGCGCGGGCTACTTCTAAGCAAGACCTTTTAGAACCTACAATTATCTTTGTCAACAGAAACAATTTACATAAAAAAAATAGTGTATTCCACAAAAGCAAAACACGCTTAGCACAGTTTTATAACATGAAATCATTTTAACAAGCAATTATTTTAAAATACTCTACTCTGCCCACCATTTTTTTTTAAATTCATTTCAATAGACAAATTCAGATTTGCACTTGCCCCCCCCCCCCCCGGCAGTTGTCTAAGCTCTGGCTTACGACAATTCGTCTATGAGGTGTCTGGGTTTGAATCCCAGTGAGGCATGGATGTTGTGTTTGTCTAACGGCCCTGGCTCTCTCGCTTCCCTGAAACCAGTGGTCCTAAATTAGGGACGGGTTACTGCCTATAGCCCATCGCATTGCTCGTTAAACCTTTAATAATAAAAAAATAGACCTGCAAACCTTTTATGGAATCTAGCAGGAATTGTAACACCCTGTCCACTGCTGAAATACCGTTCACTAGAAAACTAAATGTACTGTGAACTTAGAAATAAATAAATATATATATATTTAACTTTGATTGAAAATATGCATTCTAAAAAGCAAAAAAAAGGCAGATAACATTTTAAAACCATCAAAAGTCAGGTGTTTCCGCAAGGAATGTTTCATATTTTCCTCACATTGAGAAGGGGGCAGCATTTTCAGAAATTAGCAGACAAACTAATGTAAAAAGCATTCAAAGTCACAGAAAGCATTTAATGCCTCTGAAGGAAATTTTAATTTAATCAGTCAATAAACTCACAAATTTCATAGCACAAGACAAGATCAAGATTTGCTTTTTAACTGGTACTGACCCAATCTGTGCACAGAAAATTTCCTTTTATTACAAAGTTTTCAATAGAACAAGATTGCATTGTCCTTGGACAGTTATTGCTCCATAAATATTTTGCATTCATGTTTTGATACAACGAAACAAGACTAAATCTTTCTGTGCGTTTTCAATCTAAAAAATCCAATATTTCTTGAAAATCCCGTCTGAAGGCAGTTCAAAATGCCCAGGCCATTCCTAATGATAACAAAAAAAGAATTTTGTTTAATTTCAGTAGCACTGGAATTTTGCCTGGGGGGGGGGGGGGGGGGACAAGAACAGGCGGGTAACCTTCAGTTGACAAAGCGATTGATGCTAAATAAAATTATTTTCGATTCTTATTTTTAGATTTATGTACCTAGGAAATACAAAAATTAATCGTACTTACGTTATACTTCAACGCCGTGTAATCCATAGATTCGATGATTCACTCACTGTAACCCCAGTTATCACTACCTTCTAAGTATTTTGGACAGAAACCCCATGGCACTGAAATAATTCTTCAAAATAATCGCTTGCCATGAAAAGAGGGAATCATTGTCGTTTAGATTGTCTCTGGATCAGACAAAATGAGAAAATTTTACAGAAAACGAGCCGTTTATTATTCGACATCTGAAATACGTCCTTACTTTCGATCAGCATCGGAAGTTTTGATTCAGAAAAAGAGACCCCGTAGCAAGGCGCGCTGGGAACACAACCGAAACTAAAATTAGCCAATGAGCTTCCAGAAAATTTCAAATCCGAAAGCTTGTAACAGAACTGGACTTGACTTCGACCTCTTCGCAAAGAGCGCTAGCTTGCGTTTCGTTTCTGAACTTCTTTCGGTAGCACGAAATTCTATTAGTTGCTAGTTGCAGAAGAATGCCACTTTAACGGCGTGTGTCAGTCTTACTTTCCCGAAGCCACAGAGCAAGAATTTTTCTTGTTTGATTTTGGGTGATGAACGCGCACAACAAGAAGCTATTTACCGCCTTCCTCACTGTAGGGACGCTGGTTCCAGGGAAGAGAGCGAGTTGGACAAACGAACCACCCATGCCTCATTCTGGAATCAAACACGGGCCTATCTCAGAAATATGGACACAAGACCGGTGCCTCAAACCGCTCGTTTGAAAACTAAAGAAATAGAGACACTGAGAGTAGCCGAAAGCAGCTTTCCTGACAAAACGTGACAGTTCCGTCTGGAAACAACCACTGCCCCGGTGGCTAATGACCATTAGTGCGAGAAGGGTCCGAGTTTGAATCCCGGTGAGGTATGGATGTAGTTTTTGACTTACGGCACTTGCTGTCTCCCTTCCCTGGAGTCAGTGGCCCTAAATTACTGACGGGCGACTGCTTATAGCTCATTGAGTTGCTCACGTATAGTATGTTACTTGCTCTTCACTTTTCTTGTTTTTCTTAGCATTGTATATTACGTGGTTTCTGAACTGTTTTGTGATCTTCTGATATGTAAATGTGCACCACTCATGTTATATGCACTGTGCTCCTATGTAGTGCTGAGTTCGAAACTTTAACTTCACTGTTTATTTATTGTGCGTCCTGTATTTTTAATGTGTTCTCAAGCTCTATGTATTGTATCACAGGTCATTGACCTAAAGTCTTTTACGTGTGTTCAGTGTCACAGGTCTGTCCCCATTGTGGGTTTTTAGCATTTTGTATTTATCCTTTTGGGCGACTATGCCCCTTATTCATGTATATATCATTTTCATGTATCATTCATGTTTTTCTCTGTATTCTTTCCTTGTCCAGTGTGACGAGCTGTATCATGCCTTTTGTCAATAAAGTGTTGAAATGCTCACTGGGGTCGTTAAACCTCTAATAAAAAAAAACCTTTTACACAATACGTGATAGTTATTGACCTCCAAATCTATGAAGGAAGGATTTTTTTCGTGTTTTATATGGGTAACTAACGACCACCGAGAGCAACTCGTGTTGGTAGAAAATAGGCGCCAATCCCTAATGTAGGGACACATTTTCTAGTTAAGGCGAGAGTTGGACAACACGTGCGAAAGGCATATGTCGAAACCAATGTATAACACATGTTTCCAACACCAAAAAAAAAAAAAAAAAAAAAAAGAGCTCAAAGTGAATTATTCTACTGCACAGCATCACAATGAACAACATCCCAGTCTTTCCGAAGATCGTTGACGTAACACAACTTTCACGGAACACGGCGATTCCATCCATTGCTTTGGAACAAGTTCAGCAATCACAAGAGAAGATTCCTATAGCGACACTGCTTCCTTTGAAAATTTAACAGGGAGTTCGGATCAAATCCTTTCACAAAAAATTATTGCGAATGAAAGACCTTCCATGCACGTCAGGAATCTACTGAACGACACCAGCTTATAAAACAAGAGGGAAAAATCAAAAATCGTTCACTCAATAACTTCGCCAGGAAAGACCATCGTATTCCCTTATAGTACATCCACGGAGATTTCAGAAGCATCTGAAGTCAGGTAAGATAAAAATAAATTTCGTACATGACTAGAAATTCCTTCCCTGACAGATCAAGAAAAAAGAAGAGAATGCCTAGTCTCTCTCCAAAAAGAAATGGTGACCCTAAGTGAGACATGTGCATTCCTCTCCCAATCCTACTCGGATTTCCTGTTCCTGTAATTTAGGAACGGGTGCTACATTTAAGATACACAGTTACCATTTGCTAGAATCGTCCATAGATGGCAGCACAGCAAGCGATTAACAATGAGTAATTTTAAGTTCATGACTTTATGAGACTACCCGACATGAATGGGGGTGCAGATTTTCTATAACGCTGAATTAAAAAATGAGAAACGCGATATTGAATGAGCGGTATTCCTTCAAATATATCAAACCTGTTCTGATAATCGTTGCTTTAAAACACAAACCGGATTTTTGTTTTTTCCAACCTAAGACTTACCAGTTCAAAAACAATAAAATGTCCTCGTCCCTACAAATTTTTCCAGAAAACTTGTTCGATTCCCCAATGTACAGCAAAAGAACACGTGCAAACTGCGCAAAAAAAGAAGAAAAGGTGTGGAAAGAACTTACGGGCTCCTTAGAGAAGAAATTCATATTAAAAAAAAAAAAAGATGGAGCTATCACGAAAAAGTGAGTGCTGATGTGCTGCCATCTATCAGCCGTTCTGTAGTCACTGTATCAGATGATGCCAAAAGGTTATTAGAAAACGGGGAGAAATCATTCTCCGTTTGCTCAATGCAATACAAGTGAAGCCAGCGAACGTCACGGCAGCCATCTTAAGATTGATCCATATTTGTGACGTCATACTTTCTCTCCTTATTTCAACCTCCATGGATAATGCACATAGATCAATGATTTTTCTTTTTAACCAAGGGTAACAAACACACGACGTTTCATGGTGCATTCACGAACACCAGCTAACTATTTCTCATATAATTTAATACCCCATGTTGTTGCCATACAAGCCTAAGTTTTTTTGTTTTGTTTTTCAAATTCACAGATTAATTTCTTCATTATGTGTAATAATACCTTACGAACTTCTTTTTCGTTTGGGATTTCAACGACCGCCGTGACCAACTCGATGGGCTCTAATTTACGGCCACTGGTTTCAGGGAAGGGAGAAAGCCAGCGCCGTAAGACAAACACAACATCCATGCCTCTTCAGGGATTCGAACCCAGACCCATTTCGGGCGAATGATCAGAAGCCATCGTTTAGACCACTGCGCCACCGCGGCGGATGTTCGTGGCCTAAGTGAGTGTGTAGAATGAGTTAGCCAACATGTCGTGTAACGGGGTTATTCTTATTAGCTAATTCATGTTTTCTTTCGGGTTTAAGAATTGCTCTCGGTGGTCGTTACTGCTTATAGCTCTACGAGCAACTCGTAGAGCTATAAGCAGTCGCGCGTTCCTTATTTAGAGCCACTGATTCCAGGGAACGGAGAGAGCCATTGCTGTGAGACAAGGTCCATGGTACACCGGAATGCGAAAAGGGACCCATCTCGGATAAATGACAGAAGTCAGTGCTTAGACCGTTGTATCAACCATATCAAATACCCACTGCTGCTCAAGAGAAAAGATTAATAAACAGAAACGTATATATGCACATGGTGATGTATGTAAAACAATGTCATGAAAATTGATTGGCGAGCATGCACGTTTCGCTACTCTGAAGACAATACCGATATTAACCTTTGCTATAGCGTCTAAAAGGGGAGACGCTATAGTACAGTTCATTTGTACTTCCTGTCAACAAAACTGCGGGATGCTTTCACTTGAAAAAACAATGCTCCCCCAGAATGGTGAACACAGAGTAACTCGGAATTCCTGTTGGAAGCCGTGAGAATCTTAAGAATTGTCCGCACAATGGAATTTGTGATTTTGAATCGGGAAACGAATTAGGAAAAAGAAAGTACGCATTTTGTGGAGACAATAAAAAAGACGGGCCAGTGTATTGTACTAATTAAATCCAGCTAACTGTCCTCAGGTGACGCAGTTCAAAGGGACTATTCATCGTTGTTTTTATCCTTGTCAGAGTTAATTGTAGCTATTTTTTTTCATCTTATTTTTTTTTAACGTATCAGTAATGTGTATGCCATTGTTCTGTGAATAGCAGTACTTGGCTGATATTAAATCGTACTTGTGTTGATACTTCTCTTTCAGTGTCTTCTTGATCCAGGGCCGCGGGTGGCCTAGTGGTCAACGTTCGTAACTACCACGGAGAAGACCTCAGGTTCGATCCCAGCCGGTACGAACGCTCGAACCACTAAATATTCGCCGTGCGTCGGATGGGCACGTTAAGCCGTCTGGCCTGGGGTACTAGCCCCCCGGTAATAAATAAGGGCGTCTTCCTACCCCTTTCTACCTGGCTTCCGGGTCACTTTTTTATCGGGCATTCTAGCCCAAATCGCCTAGCTTCCTATTTCTAAGGGTTGCTTAAGACCTGAGGTCAGACACTCTCTAAAATCCTCTACATATGATCTGATCAGTGTCTTCATCTATTGTAAGTTAGTGATGTTATTGAGTTTGATATTTAACAACGACCCCTTTTTAAGGGTCCCTTTTACTTTATGCAATTCAAAAGGACTGCCAAGCCACATTTCTTACAGGAAGTGTGTTATTTACTTTTCTGTAGAAGAGTTTTTTTTTTAGTTGGAGATTTAACGACCACCGTGAGCAACTCGATGGGCTATAAGCAGTCGCCCGTCCCTAATTTAGGGTCACTGGTTCCAGGGAAGGGAGAGAGCCAATGCCGTAAGACAAACACAACTTCCATGCTTCACCGGGATTCGAACCCGGACCCCGTTCGGACGAATGAGCAGAGGCCATCGCTTAGACAACTGCACCACCGGGGCGGCATAGAAGAGTTATCAAAATAGCATCCGCAGAGCCACGCAAATTCAGCTGCTCTTCGCTCTTCAAAACCTTTAATTTATTCCCTTTATTATGTCAGTATGATACTAAGGACGAGTGACGTGGGTGGACAGGAATACATTGAGGGATAGTATTACTAACTAGCAGATGAAGAAGGAGAAAGTAAAAGTTTTGAAATGAAAGATCTTATTTTAATTAAGACTATTTTTTCATCCTTTAATAATACCATATTTGAAACAGTACTGTTACAGTTTAATGAGAAACATAAAGTTTCCATTTGGTTCCTAATTTTGTTGAAAAATTCAGTAATTACAAAAAGTACGTAACACCCACTAGAAAAGTGCATATGTATAAAGGTGGAAAACCTTTGGGTTTTAACTCACGATTTTTAAATTAGATTTACTCGACAAAGCGGTCGTTTTTCTTTAAAGGAATAATTCAAGTTCAGCACCTTTCTTATTAAAAAATGCAGTTTTCAGAAGTAACTATGCAAAACGAAATAAATAAAGCAAATAGGAATCGACTGACATTCCCTCATTAAAATGTTTTACCAGTTAAGTACTAATTAAATCCAGATATGTGCATGTGTGGACGGAGTGACTGGATGAATACCTGTGCAACTAGCAGAGCCCAACCATTGGGAAGGATTGATTGCTAGGGCCCATGCTGGTAGGAAAATCTCAGGCACGAGCGGATCTTTTTTTTTTTTTTGATTGGAGGTTTAACGACCACCGTGAGCAACTCAATGGGCTATAAGCAGTCGCCCGTCCCTAATTTAGGGTCACTGATTCCAGGGAAGGGAAAGAGACAGTGCCGTAAGACAAACACAACATCCATGCCTCGCCGGGATTCGAACCCGGACCCCTTCCGGACGAATGATCAGAGGCCATCGCTTAGACCACTGCGCCACCGGGGCGGCACACGAGCGGATCCAGAACTTTATATCAGGAGAAGGGAAGGTGGCTGTTGCCCCGGTCAAAAAAATAAAAAGAGAGACTTTGCGTTAGAGTAGCACACAACACATACAGTATGCACTTCATATCTATGTAACTGACACAGTTTTTATACGTACATGTCTTTTACTGATTATGAAACTGCCTTTGATTGCATGAAACCGTCAGCAGTTACAGTGGCTTAGAAATCCTGCGGGCCGCCCCGGTGGCGCAGTGGTCTAAGCGCTGGCTTATGATCATTCGTCCTTGAAGGGTCCGGGTTCGAATCCCGGTGAGGCATGGATGTTGTGTTTGTCTTACGGCACTGGTTCTCTCCCTTCCCTGGAACCAGTGACTCTAAATTAGGGACGGGCGACTGCTTATAGCCCATTGAGTTGCTCACGGTGGTCGTTAAACCTCCAATCAAAAAAAAAAAAAAAAAAAAAAGAAATCCTGCGGTATTGAGGATGAATACATTAGCATTTTTAATGACATTTACATAAGTGCAAAAGTTCGGCTAATTGAAGATACAGCGCCAATAAAAATGTGAGTGAGCCAAGCCGGCACCTTATCTCCCAAACTCTTTTATGCCACATTTTTTTTATTGAAGAGTTAACGACCACCGTAAGCAACTCAATGGGCTATAAGCAGTCGCCCGTCCTTAATGTAGGGCCACTGGCTCCAGGAAAGGGAGAAAGCCAGTGCCGTAAGTAACGCGCGTTATCCATGCCCTCACTGGGATTCAAAACCGAACCCACCTCGGACGAATGGTCAGAAGTCAGCGATTAGACCGGGGTGGCTAGAGGTATTGTTATAAGAAAGCTTGTAGATTCGATACTTTAAAATTTCCAGATTTATTTTCTTTACCTTTGTTATGCTGGAAACGTGTTCCTCTGAGCGACTTTCTTCTTTTTTATACATTGAGCCCTTCTTTCCTTAACCTGCAAGCCAGCTAACCTTAATTTGGGAAAACTCGGAATTGCGTGCATTGACTAGTATTTGAGGAGTTACCCGATAGTTTAATTTCCAAGCAATGTTCACATTTAAGACTCTCCTTTCATCTGTAAATCGCCTTGCAAAAATTTCGAAATTTTGTTTCTTTTGTCATGACCCAATGCCCAGGCGAGCAGCTCATGATATTGATTTTCACTGAAAGAGCATATGTACATATTTTCACCTTGCGTAGTACTCCGATCTCCCCTTTCTCCGTTCTCCTGAATTATTGTCTGCAATCAGTTACTTCGGAAAGTCAGACATATACGTAAAGCAACTGCCTGCAGCAGCTGTTGCTATGGAGCGGCCTTGTCTTGATCATGCTGAGATGACGAAAATCTCGTGTCAGCTAAAACTGTCTCCAGATTCTCGACAGGACACGTTGTGGAACGCTCAATACCGTGGAAATTTTCGTGTTGGAGCGACTCACCTCCCTCCTACCAATGGCCTCCACTGCTGTAAATCGTCATTTCGATGGCTTTGTGTCATAGTCGGCTCGACGTATCACTAAATGAAAACCAAGAGTTGCCCAGAAGAGTAACCAGATGAGAATAGACTCGCACACATGTCTTTTTAAGGCAATCCTCGTTTGCATCTTCCGGTTTTCTTCAGCAAAGGTATAGCGTCTAGAAGGTAAATTGTGCCGAGCGCCTAGCATGCGTAATGATTGGCGTGGATACCGAAATTTGTCTCCTTCGTAGATGGCGCTGCGATCGCCTTCCCTTCCCTCTTTCTTAATGTGAGCGAAGCGGGAAACTAAATTCGTGTTGCTTACTGTGAAAAGAGCGGCGATTTAGACGAAGACGTGTTATGTTTTAGGTTTTAGAAGGAATGTGGATTACCTAAATATTGTATATAAGTTATACTTAGTTCATTATGCGGAAGAGAAATAACCATTGTTTTGTGCCAGGTTGCAATACTCAGTACAAAAACAGTAAGCTGTCGCTTTTTGGAATACCCAAAAATGATAAACTTTTACAGCAATGGCAAAAATTGATTCCCCGTGCAGATAAAAACTTAGAGAAATGTAGTGCTGTATGTGAACTGCACTTTGATGAGAGATTTGTGGTTCGAAATTTTGTGCATAAAATAAACGAGGAGACTGTGTTAATACCCAGAGATCGGCCCATCTTGACACCAGATGCAATTCCAACAATATTTCCAAACCTTCCCCATTATTTATCAAAACCTCTGGCAAAAAAAGAGGAAAGTTAGGGAAACCGATGATAAGCCTGATGGTAATTTAAATAGCTTGGAATTTACTTCCCATAGAGTTACACTGAACTGCCTTCTGAATATCAACCTTCCCTCAGAATTTTGGGGTAAGCAAATACCTGCTAATAATTCAAAGTGCATAATTTTCCATGTTCATTCATTCAAATGTGAACTGTCAAATTCATTGACAACTGAAAAACTGGTTGTTGTAACCGAAAGTGAACCAGAGTTTACCTGTGAAGTGTATTTACGTGGATTAAAAATGAACACAGTTTCTAATATTACTTCTAAAGATGAATTAGAATCCATTATTCGAGACACTGATAGGCTAACAATATGTCATGGTGCAGGCTCCATTTCAGAATTTGAAAATAACAGGAAGTACCTTGAAAGTGGAGTTATTTTTGAGAATAATTTGTACAGCAAAAAATGTGTAAGGACAGGAACAACAGCGACTTGCCTCAAATGTAAGTATCTGCGGCGCTTACTTTTGCACAAAATAGCTTATCATAGAAAAAAGGCTACATTTAAAAATAAATATCAGAATAAAGTTCGGAAAATCAACAGGCTGAAGAAACGAGTTATTTCGCTCTCTGATTACATAAAAAAAATCCAAAACAAAAATAAGAATTTTACAGAACTTTCCATTAATGAAAAAATAGCTGAATTACCCATTAAGCAGCAGCAAATAGTTATTCATTGTTATAAGGCAGCAAATAGTTATTCATTGTTATAAGGCAGCAAAAAGGAAATCTGCAAGAGGTATGTCATATACCAAGGAATGGTTACTTGAATGCTTACTAATGCACATAAAAAGTCCAAAATAGTACGAGCACTTTCGGAAACACAAAATCATGATTCTACCTAATAGAACAACTATTAGAAAGTATATTTCAAATTACAATAGTGGTTTTGGATTCAATGCACTGACGTTTGAAACTATTTCAAAGAAAACAAGTGAAATGGAGCCTTTTGCAAGACATGGTGGTATATTAATAGATGAAGTGAAGCTTACAGAAAAACTGCAAGCAAAATCATCTGGTGAAATATTAGGGTTTGTTGATATTGGGCCATACACTTCAGAAACTGTTAAGCATACCCCATGTAATCACGGACTGGTAATGGTGTTTCAGCCATTAAATGGAGATTGGACCCAAATAATTGGTGTTTTTGCCACAAGTAACAATATAAGTGGAACTTTGCTTGCAAAATTAATTATTGAAGCTGTTATTCTCACTGAAAATGCAGGTCTGTTTGTTGATTTCATTACGTGTGATGGGGCTTCTTGGAACAGGAATATGTGGAAAACATTTGGTATATCAGCAGATTGTTCTGGAACTAAATACAGCATTATGCATCCTACAGATTGTTCTAGAAGTTTACATTTCATATCAGATTTTCCTCACTTAATAAAATGTGTACGGAACGCATTTGTTACCAGAGGTTTTCTTCTGCCCGAAGGAGAAGCAAGACCAGAGCATGTTGAAGCAGCATGGAGGAAGGACTATGACATAACTACTCTAAAAGCCATGCCAAAAATTACACGCGTTCATATTCACCCGAATAACTTTGAGAAAATGAGGGCAAGCTATGCTTTGCAGCTTTTTAGCAACGAAGTATTAAAAGGCCTTTTCTCTATAAGCATCATATTGAAATACAGTTTGGAAGCACTAATGCAACTGCATTTTTCATAAAGTTGATGATGGAATTAATAACTGTAATGACCTCTAGGAGTCCATCAAGTAGTCTCCGCATAGATTCTGAGGGATGCAAAGTACTTAATGATTTTCTGTTATATTTAGATAAATGGGAAGCTTTTGCAGGAGATAAGAAGATTGGGTTTTTAAGTGCTAGCACAGCTGCAGGATTACGAGTCACTATAAGCAGTACTATCTCTCTACTAAAATATCTAACAGAAACCTTGAACTACAAGTATGTAATGACATCGCGCTTGAGTCAAGACTCAATAGAAAACATTTTTGGCATTATTCGGCAACTGTCAGGCTGCAATGACCACCCCACAGCAGCAGAATTTTTAGTGACCATTCAGTGTTTAAGTTTTTATAATCTGGCCAAGCCTGTAGAGTGTGGTACTAGTTGCACAACAGAAATCATCAATTCCCTTATTGGGCCAAGTGACACCATCAGTTGCAAACCTAATGTTTTGTTAAATTTAAATGAACTTTTAAGTGATGAAATGCTAGATAATGTGAAAGATACCTTGAATAGTGCTGCATATTCTGATTGTGCTTCCCTTTTCCCACATAATTCCCATAACCAGTTGCTAGTTTATGTTGCAGGTTATGTAGCTAGGAAATGTGTTGCAATAACTAAATGCAAAGATTGCACCAAAATGTGTTTAACATGCAGTATTGAAGAAAAAGCCAGGTTTTCTGGAACACTGATACGAGAATTTGATAAAGGTGGCTTATTATATCCATCAAAGGAACTCCTAGTTCTTGTCAGTCAACTGGAAGGTATTGTTACACATTATTTCAGCACCGAAAAACTACACAGAATATCGTTGATATTCTAGCTATCTTGATGATAAAGAAAATTAAATTCATTGGTTGTGCAGAACACAGTAAAGATGTGACATGTAAGATTGCAAAATTTTATTTACTGACTCGGTTGCATTTCTATATAAAGGGACTTAATAAGATTCACAATGATAATAGAGAAAAAATGAAGTACCTTAAGCTGAGACGTTGCAAATAAATATGAAGTTCCTGGATTTGGGTGTTGAGGTTCTTTTTATGAGGAAGCAACTGAGAGACAGGTTTTTTATTACTGTGGAGAGCGAAAATATATGTGGAGTCAGTCAATAGCTCTCACTTATAATTACTGTGGAGTCAGTAAATATATACCGACTCCACAGTAATGCTACAGCTCAAACCCTCAGCGCGCTTCCTCAAAACTACCTTAACAGCTAATAAGAACTTTGCAACAGAACAGGTTCCGTCATTCAAACCCAGGGGCTTGAACTTAGTCACATTACCAATGTTCAACTCGTAGCAAGCAGAGCAGCCACTGCTGTGTTTACTGATCTACTATATATTACCATATATAAGCA
Organism: Macrothele yani; assembly: GCA_039090855.1. NCBI lineage: Eukaryota > Metazoa > Arthropoda > Arachnida > Araneae > Macrothelidae > Macrothele > Macrothele yani. Next base: position 146,644 of record CM077007.1, read on the forward strand.
TATGACTGTGTTAAAAAGAATGGATAATTTTGGGAGTATGTAGCAGTGGCTAGTTAACTTTTCCTTCATTAAATATGATATGTATGCACATAGCAGACAGTAAGCCTAATGCATATGCAAATAAGTGATCCTAGAAACTTAACCCAAACTCATTAAGAATTTTTCCAGCCTATAATGAGGTCAAGAAATGTCCAGGTTGTTAACAAACTTAGAAAAGAAAGTTACAAAAACTGGTAAGTTATTTAGAGATTCAAAATTCATTTCTTTAAATGTATTTATTTTTAAAAAATTAATCCCCTCCCCCTCCCACCAAGTAACTGAATAGTTCAGCAGATAAGATATTAATATACAAAAAGATTTTATGGAACATGTGTGGTGGTAATAATATTGCAGAGTTACTATTTTTCATTAAAAATGTTTAGAACTGTGGGATTCTTTAGCAAGCTGCCCCACCCCTTCATCTTTTTTATTTTTAATGTTCAAATCCCAAAACCACTGGTGGTAATCTGATATAAACACACTTTTTTTTTCAATCAACATTTAGCTTTGGCATTTTCAGCATTGCTAACTAGGGCTTCCATGATGGAATTACATATTACAAAATTCAGTATTTTGAAGAAAACTTGTAAAATGCCATGAGTGATTAAGTGTGACTAATTTACTCTTTACAAGGTGGTGTAAAAGTAATAAAAAAATAAACTAAACAGGTATAAAATTTATTTCTGGAAATTTAATTGTGTGTGAAAACATCTAATAGTTGCATTCACAAATTCTTGCTCTTTGATTCAGTTGCATTTTCTAAGATGCCTAAAAATCAAGTTGTGTGTTATTTATTTTTTGTGTAATGTTAATTTTTAAATCCCCCTCCCAAGTTCCGTTGCTCATAAATTTCTCTGTCGCTATACAATTGAGAAACGGTTTTTGATAAAAAATTTCAACTGCTGCACTAGCCTTTGACATATAACAGCCCACAATGAATTAATCAAGCTTCTACTATATAAAAAATAAAAACGAAAAAAACCCATTTAAAATGGGATGCTTACTTTTGCCTCACTGTATAAATTGAATAAAGCTTAACCAATGTGCTGAGGTTTAGTAATATTGTAATAAATAATGCTACAAGCAATGTAAGATTAAAACATTGCTTTATTACAAACTACACGTGGCTTCTGTATGGAAATTCCTAAAGCCATTTATAATTAACTCTCATCAGCAAGCTTTTGGTCCCCGTGCTGATGAGAGTTCAATATTCCACACCGGTCCACGTCAGAGGTCAGTTTTTCCACATGTGCTTCAACATTTGTTTCAGTTGGTGTAAACTATATCTGTATTACCTATTCCCAACTATTAGGGGCATTACACAACGATGTTACATGTTTACATTGTGCACAATGTGTCACTGCGCGCACCTTACTGGGACGACAAGCCTTTCTGGATTTACTGAGGGGATATCAGTATGAGACTGCAATAATTCCAATTTTAGAAATTAAGAACAAATAAATGTCTTGGTCAATTATTTGCTCCCCCACAATATTTCTTCATTTAATAGTAAAATTTATCTAACGGTATAAAAAAAATCACTCTAAATCAGCCCTTTTTTTTTTTCGTTTTTTTCTGAACAATTACTGGTAAATATTTTCTGATGCATGCTTTATGACCAAAATTATGCTTCAGTCAGAGAGGAATGTCATTATAAATGCGTGTGCTTAAATAAGGTGGTACACACCGTTTTTTAAACCAGTCAGTAACAGACAAAAATAATTTTTGTTAAGCCTCTTAATAATACGAAAAGCTTACCCAACGTTTATATATATCTGTTATATCCACGCTAATATATACATACGCTGGGTGCTCGGCACACTTCCCCTTCTATGCTATATATCAGCTGTTTCTGTATAACTGTTTGAAGAGTAGATACATGGAAGCACTTTATATTTACATGCCCCTACGTATTTACTTCAAACAGCAAATTTTGCCCGCTGTCCCTAAATTGTTTTTAAGGAGGGCTCTGTATCTGACTGGCAGCATTAAATTTGTTGAACCACGGTATTACTTATACCTGATCATAGGCCTAACCACTGGGGGATCAGGACCCCCAGATTTTCATAGAGTCTGGGATCCCCAATGTAAATGATCCCCCAAATGTTTCGGGAATATAATGATATGAACTTTTTATGTGAACCAACTAAATTATTTAATAATATAAGATTGTAATTTTTCATAGAATGCAAACACGTGTATAATGTGTACTTAATAAAACAGTGATGTCGATTAAGCATGGTTACCAACATCGCTGACGTATATACATTATGTGATCAGACCCCCCCCCCATTTTGAAACACAGCACAGTTATGCCACTGTACCTGATGGTCACTGGCCAGCATCGCCGACGCTGACACTAAAGCATTCAATATAATGTCCCATACAAAAAAGCCTTGCAATTTTTGTATATACAGCAGGAGCGGCTCCTGCAATAATCCAAAGCAGTTTTTTTTCATGCCACATCAAGAGAGAAGTTTACTGAACTCGGCTGGAAGTTTTTCCTGCACATTGCCACTGGGAGCGAAAAGAACGCTTGCGCGCTGCTCTGACTGCTATTGAAACCAACTTATGTGGGAAACTCTGCCTATTCCCACATCAGTTCATTTCCTTTGAATAAAACGTCCCTGGGGGCTGCAGCTCTCGCTGGTACAGCAGATATAAGTGGTCCTCGGAGTTATTTGCGAGTGACGTAGCTACAATGCAGTCTTTCGTTGGCTGCAAATACATCTCCGGGCCTTCAACTTTTGGTTTGTTCCTACTTTTATTCAACATGATAATTCTAACAACTGGAGATTATTCGTGTTTGCTAACAACAAATACTCAGTTGCCGAGATTTTTGCCAAAAAGTTTTATTTCTGGTCAAAATGGGCATGTGAACAAATTGCGATTAAGAATAAAGTTCAGTAATGAATAAATTGAAAAATGAAAAAAATGACTAATTTCTGCAGCGAAATACTTGCACAAAATTAATATTTTCACTTACCAGGCACAGCCAAAATTTTCGCTTTTAAACTCATGTATTCATCAAAAAACATTGAAGTTGCTCCATTGGCCATGTTTCACTTTTCTGCTGCATATGCATACCCCCCACCCTTCCCCAAGAAAAATAAGCTGAACATTTGAGTTGAGGTAGTGCTTTATACTTTATTACTTTAAACACAACATTTAATCAAACACAATTGTTTAGAAAATTTACGAAGTTGGTAAATTTTGAAAACAAATTGTTCTACACTAAATTGTAATCATAGCTTGAAAATTAAAACTGGGAATATGTTTGCAATTCGTATTTATTAAAGAGAATGTCTGTAAGTCAAAATTCCAAAGGGAGCGTATCAGAAGAAAAATATTTATTATATTTCTACTAGGGGTCATAATTGACACCTGAAAATGCGTATATGACGTTGGGTGCGTGTCCGCTGTCACTGGCACACGCATTTTTTTTTTAATCTTTAAAACTGGTTCCCTTAACTGAGTGTGTGTTGCTCTTACAGTATCTACATTTATATATTATTTACAACCACTATCTCAATCCACTGCTGGATAACAGTCTCCAAGTTTCTTCCACAAAAGTCTGTTTACAGCCAGTTTTCTTCTTGCTCCCGAATTTCATCCACCCATCTCCCACATCATCTTCTGGGTCTTTTTTTTTTTTTTATGTCCCTTGCTATCCAGTTTAATATTTCTCGCTGGCTCTTTCTTCTAGAAATATGTCCATCCCATTGCAATTTCAGGGATTCTGATCATTGCTGTCTTCCATCCTTGTAATTTTCCCGATCCACGAGTTCCTTCTTGTATCTTTCCTGTTCCTGGTTACATCAAACATGCATCTCTCAATCCTTTTTTCTGTTGTCTGCAACCTCGGTATATCTGTTTTAGTTGAGGTCCATGTCTCTGCTCTATGCGTAACAACTGGAAGGATGCACTGATTAATGAGCGTCATGTTAGGATCGTTAGCATCATGTTAAGATCGTTAGGATAAGGGTCCTGCATGGAATGTATGTGGAACTAATTTCTTTGACGTGCAATGGTGTATGCGTGGGTTATGATCAAATGATCATATGTAGAGGATTTTAGGGAGTGTCTGACCCCAGGTCTTAAACAACCCTTAGAAATAGGAAACTAGGAGATTTAGGCTAGAGCGCCCAATACGAAGTGACACAGAAGCGAAGTAGAAAGGGAGAGGAAAACGCCCTTATTTATTACCGGGAGGCCAGTACCCAGTACCGGCAGTACCGGTGTATGCTGTATGCATGGGTACCTCTCCACAAGGTAAACAATGAGGAAATATACACGAAAATACTGGATAGCACTATGATTTCGAAGTTCACATTAAAATGATTTGTGACTACAAAATATGCCAAACACTTTTCTTTTAAGAAATAATGCATCAAACCAAGTTTTATACGCCGATTATTTTCTTCATAAATATGGCCACTCCTTGATATCTGTTCCCTAATTCAGGTATCGGTTATCTCTAGAATTTCCCTATCAGTTGCTAAATATTAAAACTAAATATTAATTTCTACGAGTACATATATAAATTATTATTAAAGGGATAGCATCAGCAGGTTCAGTAACTTAGCTTTCGAAGTGATATCTACAAAATTTGAATGCAGGCCCTCCATCTCAGCTTACCACTAGCCGCTACTGAGTGATATATTTAAATTTTCCAAACAGCACGTCTTTACTTGGCACATCCACGCCATTTGTTATCGTTTTAGTAGGCATTCTTCGAGGAGGTTGCATATCAATTTAAATCATGTAGAATTCTATTGTAAATTAAATTGACGACGACGCTGCACTCTATGGCAGACTTAAGACATTTCACTGAACCGTAAAAGGTGTTTCCATAATCGCACACTTAAGAAAATCGTACACTTACATCCTAATTCAACCCCCGTTGTTTGGGTTACATGCACATCGCTACACACATTCTCTGACACAGATACCGTCTGCAGCGCCGCGATGCGGCGTGGGACATATTTCGAACGCAGTTTTTGAGTTCGCACGGCACACTTCCCCTTTTAGACGCTATAGTATCGTTGAACGCGCCTATTTATACTGGCTACCACCACGTCATGACTTACACTCATTGCCAGATCTCATTCAGCGGGATAAATAACATCTCGTTCAGTAAGAAGATAATTTACATAGTAAAATAAAATAACCAGAGATAGTAAAAATCAAAAGGAAAGTGAATCTAGAGTATACGTTACATCATCTCCCCCTTATTTTTTTTTTTTTGTTTTGTTTTTCGAAAAACCTATCAATTTTGAAGTGTAAGTCTTACACTTCGTTGACTGACGTTTATCGACCTCTTTTTTGTTTTTGCTTTGGTGGCAGCAGTATGTACAATATCAAACTTGGCATGACAAAATCAAGAAATCTGTATTCGTCTGTGAAACACTTTGTATACTTGAACAAAACAAACCTGCATCGGCATACCTTCCTTTTATTCTGCCTAGCAGGAATCACTTTTTTAATTTCAAATTACGTTCCCATATTATCGTTGAATACAAACCAACTGTATCAGCAGCAAAGATTGCCTGTAGCTGCCTAACAGTAACAATTTTTACTATTTTACCCCTAAGCACATATAAATAAAAAAATTGGATTAGTAGATGGACATAGAAGAAATATAAAAAAAAACATATATACACAAAAAGAATGCATAGGCCCACACGAAAAAAGAAATTCTGACACGCCAACTGGTCGTGCAGGAAAAACAACAAACGGAGAAAAGAACCTGTCCACGAGAACTTACTTATCTCGAGGACGCATAAAAAACTCTAGTACGATAACGTTTTCCAGGCCTAATCGGACTGGTAAATTCAGGTGGCGTAGATCTCTTTAAGGACGTGACTGGATCATCTGTAGTCTGTCGGTCAAGAAATCCCGGCGGCTGACAGGAACGGCTGACGTCCGTCGGTCAGGAACGGCTGAAGTCTGTCGGTCCGGAAATCCCTGCGGCTGATAGGAACGGTCAGGAACGGCTGAAGTCTGTCGGTCCGGAAATCCCTGCGGCTGACAGGAACGGTCAGGAACGGCTGAAGTCCGTCGATCAGGAACGGCCGAAGCCTGTCGGTCAGGAAATCCCTGCGGCTGACAGGAACGGGCTCCCCCAGGCTTTTGATATGTAGTCCCTTTGTGCTGGGGCCCGTGGTGTCCTTCCAGCATTCTTTTGGACGGACGTGGCTCCAGCCACATCGTTTGTTTTCGCTTTCTCCCTCGTGGCATGAGAGTAGAAGCAGGCATCGGCCCTGTTTGCCCTGAGCGTAGGTTCCAGAGGCGAAACCCGGGCGGATGCAAGGATCTCTGCCTTCGTCGCTGTTGCGGCGAAGCAGATTGGGGAGACAAGTTACGTTTTCGACCAGCTTTTGGTGTTACTGAACGGTTTGTAATTGGTGTTTGACGTTTAGGAATCGTCAAACTATTGTCCATAACTGATAAATCAGAAATATCTGAAGACTCTGAGTCGCTGCTGTAATTTAGTGATCGTGCAGGGCGATGTTTATTTCTGCCTATAGGAATACTCTCTGACGAGGTATTCAAGGAAGTAGGAGCTTGTGTTGGTGCAGAGTTATCAGGAAACGGTGCAGCAATAGTCTTGGCAATAGTTGGAGGGAAAGGAACGGTACTAGTATTTGAAGAACTTGATTCGAGCCTTCGTCTCATGGGAGAATCAGGTTGCGTGTTTAGAAGCCCGTCTTGAGGAGGGGAGGGTGAAGAAAAAATCACTGGAGATTCTTCAAAAATGTTTGTTGGTTCGTCCAAAATTTCTGGAGGTTGATCGTGAGATATAGACTCTTGAGTCTGTGGAACAGAAGGTTGAGTAGGATTGATTATAAAATCGATATTTCGTTCATGATACTTGCGACACTGAGCAACGTGTACGTATTGAAATTGATTGTCAGGTTTTTCAAGAACAATGTTATTTTCAAACACATTTGCCACCCGATATGGACCTTCGTAGCTGGGTGCAAATTTCTTCACTAAAGTATGAGAAACAGAAGACTGGAAGTGCGTTTCCACGAGAGTGAGATCTCCAACGACAAGATCTGGTTCCCTACGCCTAGTATTATAATATCTTGCTTGAGCCGTTTGTGCTCCTAGCATTGCAACACGAGCTTTTTCAGCCATGATTCGTACTGATTGCGGAGTTGGTCGCTGGTTTAGTTCGTCGATAATCCCCGTTAAATTTTCAAAAGGGGTCTTAATTTTGCGACCCAGAAAAAGTTCTGCAGGAGTAATTTTAGTAGATTCGTGAACAGACGAGCGGAGGGCGAACGAAAAAAGCTCAAGATATTCATCCCATCGCTCGTGATGATCCATGACAAATATAGCAATCATTTTAACAAGCGTACGGTTTACTCGTTCCTCAAGATTACTCTGGGGATGATATGGGGAAATGAATTTATGCTTAATGTGTAGTCTCGCACACATTCTTTCAAAAATGTCAGAAATAAATTGGGGACCATTATCCGAAACTACTTTATTAGGTGCACCATATCTAGAGAATACTTCATTAATTAATACATTACAAATAACTTCTGCCGTAGCGGCTTTAATGGGTAAAACTTCAACCCATTTAGAAAAATTATCAGTTAATACTAACACGTAACGAGCTTTGTTTTTAACAGATAAAGGATAAGGTCCCAATAAATCTATTGAAATAATGTCAAAAACATGAGAACTTGAACTAGATTTCAAGTGACCGGCCGGTTTTACATTACGGTAATTATTAATCTGACACAAGTGACATGATTGAACGTATGCGAGCACACTTTGGTACATGCCAGGCCAATAGGCAACATCCCGCAATTTACAACGGGTCTTGCGAATACCTAAATGGCCTGCAAGAGGTTTGTCATGAAATTCGTTTAAAAGGGCCATTCTAAGGGTTCGCGAAATACATGGGCGAAACTCTGCCCTAGTAGTCCTAGATTTCGTATAGTAAAGAAGACCCTCTATGACTTCAAAATGCTGTGACCTCCCAGCCAAAGAAGGATCACTTTGTAGGGGCGAACCCGCAAGCAAAAAATTATAGATATCCCCAAAATCTGGATCATTTATTAATTCTGCCATTATCTGCTCTCTGGATGTTATATCAGCTAGTAGAAGTAAAGGCTGACATCCAGGAGTAGTTTCTGTGGGGACCCCACTAACCGGGACGCAAGACAATGCGTCCGATAATTGATTCTTATGACCTGGCTGCTACGAAATTTTGATATTGCTCTCTTGTAACTTCAGAGCCCACTTCATAAGTCTTTGAGATAGGTGCTTAGCAGAATTCAAATACTGAAGGGCAGAATGATCCGTAATTATGTTAACTGTCAATTCGTTAAGATAACATTGAAATTTGTCAAGAGCATACACAACAGCAAGACATTCACGTTCCGTAGCTGAATAATTGCGTTCAGCTTTGGCTAAAGTACGACACGCAAAAGCTATTGGATGCCCAGCTTGTGACAAAACGCAACCAAGACCAACTCCGGATGCGTCAGTATAAATATCAAATTCCTTAGTATGATCCGGGAAAGCCAACACAGGAGGCTGAGTCAACGCAGACTTCAGTGTTTCAAACGCAGCGTTAGCCTCAGGTGTCCAAACAAACTTCTTGTATTTACGTTTCAAAGCATACAATGGCTCACAGATTGCAGCATAAGCGGGGACGAACGGCTGATACCATCCGGTCATTCCCAGAAAGCGTGATAGTTCTTTTGCTGTTTTAGGCCGAGGAAAGTCAACAATAGGCCTAATTTCTTCATTATCCGTAAATAAGCCGTGGGGAGTGATTTTCAACCCCAGATATACAATATCGTCCCTCGCTATCTGGCATTTACTAGGTTTTAACGTCAAGCCAGCATTGTATATGAGTTGGAACACCTGTTTGAAAGGTGCTCGTCAAAAGTCTCGGATGTAATAATAATGTCATCCAAATATACATGCACATGGGGACCCAGAACAGGTCTGAGAACCGTATCCATAAGCTTTTGGAAAGTAGCAGGTGCAGAAGCTAATCCAAAGGGCATACGCAGGTATTCATAAGTCCCAAAAGGAGTCACAAAGCCTGTTTTATCGACGGAGTCCGGATGTACCGCCACCTTCCAATATCCACTCGCCAAATCCGAAGTTGACATTCATTTAGTTGATGACAGGTCACGCAAAATATGCGACATGACAGGTAGTGGATAATTGATCGTTTTTGTGACTTGGTTGAGCTTGCGGAAATCTGTCACGAAACGAAATTCATTGGGTTGTTTCTTTGGAACCAAAAAGGCAGGAGCAGCCCAGGCGCTTGTTGATTCCCTTATTATGCCCTGTTTAATCATTTCAGAAATTTGACGTTGCATTTCCTGTTTCTTATGGGGAGCACAAGGGTAAGGTTTCGTCGCTATCGGTTTCGAACCATCAGTGTCAATGACATGATAAACCACCTGTGTGAAACCAGGTTGATCAGAAAACAAACCAGGGCTTTCCTGCAAAAGTAGAGAAAGCTGGTTTCGTTGCCTCTCATTCAATTGGTTACTCAATAACAAACTCGTTATATCTATAGGAACCGTAGGAATCACTTCGATAGGTTCCGGAAAGGAAATCACATGTTGTACGAAATTCAGAGTAACTTGAAACGTATTAATAAAGTCCATTCCCATTAGACATTTAACAGGTAGTTCGTCTATAAGCAGGAAAGAATGCGTAAAACGAGCCTTTCCCAGCCCTAGAGATAATATGACAGTTCCTGTGATACTGAAGATTTCGTTATTTGCACCTCGCAAATACTGCGTCGCAGGCTGAACGTGTATTGCAGGAAAATTGTCAGTACAAAACTTCGTATTTAGGGCTGATATTTCAGAACCAGTGTCGAACTTTGTCTCGACAATAATATCTTCAATTGTCAAGAACACATCAGGCAACTGAGGAGTTTGGACAGTCACTAATACTGTTTTAGGGTCAGAATGCTTGGTATCAGGAAGCAGGACCGACCCTTGGTCTACTTCCTTTGGAAGTTTAAAGGATTCCTGGTTGGATTATCATGCGGTCTGAAACCTCGACCCTGCCGGGTATCGGGAAAATTTTCGCAATGAGGAAAACTGCGTGAACTCCGCATATCTGTTGACATTTTCATTTCTATTACTTCTTCCCTCAGCACGGGCAGAAAAATCATCATTGCTCTGAGCATGAAAACGTTCCGAATTCTGCGGATTGAAACGGGGTCGAGCATACTGTGCATTTGTACGGTATCCAGAAGATTGATTAGAAACAAGCGGTTGGTGTACCACTCTTCTATGCGGTGGAACGTATGAAGCTTGGGCGTGCACTTGTGTACGCTCGCGTTGAAAGTTATTAGGCCTATTATGCCGCTGAGGATATTCGTAATAAGCCTCGCGGGGTGCCCGAGCATAGTGAGTTGAACGATGTTTGCCGTGTCGCTCTTCATACGTTCGTATGAGGCGAAGGCATTCATGAATTGTATAGCAGGGTGTCGAACCTCAAGAAAATCCTGTAGAAATGGATCGAGCTGCTGCAATAGGGTGTCCAACATGTCGACATGACTGGCATGTGGATCCCATAAGTTATACAAGCGTGTTGTTTCCAACGCAAATGCAACAGGGCTATCGTTGGGTCCTTGCTGACGAGAAAAAAGTTGTTGTGCAAGGCTAGCTCGACTGAGGCCGAAAGGAAAGACCTCCAAAAATTCTGCTCGGAAATTCTCATAATGAGAATCCGGGTTCGAGACTCTCCAATGCCGATACCAGGTTTTAGCGGTGTCCTTCAAGCAAGTGCCTGCGATTTGCACTTTGCAGTCTTGAGGAATATTGTAGAGATCAAAATGATCTTCCAAATCCTCGAGGAATTTTAAGGACCCCTCCAAACCATTAAAATTAATTGTTCCTGCATGTGGCACCAAATGGGTAAGCATTCTGCTTCTCTGAGAGGATTGAACTCCCTCAGGTACGACCCGCGACTCAGAGTAATAGGAAGCAGGTCAATTGCGAAATTGTGAAGAATGCCTGGGGACATGTAGATTACTTATACCAAAGTGAGCCCCCCACAGGCTACTTGCAGATGGTCGAAATTAATCCCATCACCACCGAAACTTGTCTTAGGGTAAAACATTGAAGTTGTCTCAGGTAGTGAAGACATTGGTAATAATTGTCAAGACCTCGTGTTCGAGAAAAGTTCGGGCGCCAATTATAATGAATATAGCTTCTTCTACTAATGCTTCTTCTAATGCTTGTTGTTTATTAATTATATCATGAATAAACTTGCCTGCTAGTAGTGTAGTAATAATAATGAACAAGCTTTTAACTGCTAGTAATGTTGTAGTAGTAATTTAAGATGAATAAAGTCTTAATGCTGGTTGTTAATAATAACAACTAATGAAATAAACCTAACAGCCAGACAGAGATCTGACAAAACTATGAACTGAGAAAAACGTACTTACAACACAAGCTTTATTCAGAGAAAGTCCTGGTATCCTCCAACACACACACACTAGTCACATTAATCGTATCACAATAATGAAGAAAAAACCTAATCACATAGAACGAAGCTCTTGGCACAAAATAACGTAGCTCTACTCACATAAACGAAGCTCTCCCTACGCACATCAACAAAAAGCTCTCCCCATACAACAACAGCTCTCTCTGGTATCGTTGAACGCGCCTATTTATACTGGCTACCACCACGTCATGACTTACACTCATTGCCAGATCTCATTCAGCGGGAGAAATAACATCTCGTTCAGTAAGAAGATAATTTACATAGTAAAATAAAATAACCAGAGATAGTAAAAATCAAAAGGAAAGTGAATCTAGAGTATACGTTACAACCTTTAAGTTGGAACTGAAGAACAGATTGTCTGCTTTAGAAGGCCTAACATCGGAAGAAGTGGATATTTCTGAAGTTAACAGAAAAGTAACCAAAGCTCTTATGGAAACAGCAACAAAATTAGCTGGGTCTAAGAACAAGTTGCATGTGAACAAATTATTTTTTTTATCAGGAAAAACCAAAATGTTGAGACAAAAAAGAAGAGAGATGAGGACAACTAAAGATTATGTCACTTCCAAAGTGGAATACATAGAGCTGTTCAAGACAGTACGATAAAGTATCACTGAAGACGTAAGGAAATTCAACTGTGAACTAGTGAGGAAAGCAATTGAAAACAACCAAAGCCTAAAGATAGCAAAGCGACATCTCAGCAAGGGAAGAAAGCAGATTATGGCACTGAGAAAAGAAGATGGTTCTGTAACAAGAAATAGAGGCGAAATTTTGACAAGAGTGAAAGATTTCTACTCCAAATTATATGAAAGGGATGATACATGTACTCCAGACATCATGAAAGGTACCAGAGTTCTTCCAGTCCTCCCAGCAGAAGTTGCACATGAAATCCAGAACATGAAGCGGGGAAAAGCTCCAGGAGAAGATGGAATTACTGTAGACATCATACAAGAAGCAAGTGGAGAAATAGAAACAGTACTCGGCCAAATTTTCACTCGATGCCTTAATGAAGAGAAGATTCCTGAGGATTGGAACAACGCTACAATGATACTGCTACATAAAAAAGGGGACATTGAGGATCTCGGGAACTACAGACCTATCAGCCTCCTATCAGTGGTTTATAAAATCTTCACCAAAGTTCTTTTACACCGCTTGAAGGTAACACTGGACATGGCTCAACCAAGAGAACAAGTTGGATTCAGGAGTGGCTACAGCACTATAGATCATATCCACGTACTGAGAGAACTAATTGAAAGAGCGAGGAAATATGAACTTGCATTGTGCATGGCTTTTGTCGATTATGAAAAGGCCTTTGATTCGGTGAAACCATCAGCAGTTACAATGGCTTTGAAATCCTGTGGTATTGAAGATGCATACATTAATATTATTAATTACATCTATGAAAATGCAAGTGCAAAGATTCGGCTGTTTGAAAATACAACACACATAAAAATTGGAAAGGTAGTGAGACAAGGTGACACTATATCTCCCAAGATCTTTAATGTCACATTGGAAAATATCCTTCAATCACTGAACTGGGAAAGCAAAGGGATAAAGATTAATGGAGATTATCTAACTCACCTTCGTTTTGCTGATGACTTAGTCATTTTTGCAACTACCCCATCAGAGCTGCAGAGTATGATCCAGGAACTTGCTGACAAGAGTAAAGAAGTGGGACTAAAAATGAACTTTCAGAAGACAAAAGTGATGTACAATGCTTTTACAAGAAATGAAGACTTATCGATTGATGGAGAAAAGCTGGAGATAACAGATACGTACCAGTGGCGGCTCGTGGTTGAAAAAATAGGTGAAGAGCTACGAGAGCAATATGAAAAGATATCTACTGTCTGCAATGAAAATCACTGTATGAGGACTGACCTATGTTTTGTATATTAGATCAATTCTTCTTTCTTTTAAAGCTGCAAATTTGTCGATTATGTCGTCATAGAATAGTAGTTTCTTCGTGAGCATGTAACGTATACTCTAGATTCACTTTCCTTTTGATTTTTACCATCTCTGGTTATTTTATTTTACTATGTAAATTATCTTCTTACTGAACGAGATGTTATTTCTCCCGCTGAATGAGATCTGGCAATGAGTGTAAGTCATGACGTGGTGGTAGCCAGTATAAATCGGCGCGTTCAACGATACCAGAGAGAGCTTTTTGTTGATGTGCGTAGGGAGAGCTGTTGTTGTATGGTGAGAGCTTTGTTTCGTGTGTAAAGAGATCTTCGTTTATGTGAGAGGAACTTCGTTATATGTGAGAGCCAGATATCGAGTAGTTGTGTGACCGATGAAGTGAGTGTGGATAAATAACAGAAGTTTACCTAATAAAAGATTGTCTTAGTAAGTACGTCTTTCTCAGGTCATAGCTTTGTCAGACCTCTGTCTGGCTGTTACGTTTATTTAATTAGTTGTTATTATTAACAACCAGCATAAGACTTTATTCATCTTAATTACTACTACAACATTACTAGCATTTAAAAGCTTGTTCATTATTATTACTACACTACTAGCGGGAAAGTTTATTCATGATATAATTAGCAAACAACAAGCATTAGAAGAAGCTTAGTAGAAGTTAAATTCATTATAATTGGCGCCCGAACTTTTCTCGAACACGAGATCTTGACAATTATTACCCATGTCTTCCTTACCTGAGACAACTTCAATTTTTCACCCTAAATCAAACTTCGATGGTGATGGTGTTTTTTTTTTTTTGACAATTTGCAAGAAGCCTGTGGGTCTCACTTTGATATGAATGATTTACAAGTCCCCAGGCATTCTTCACAATTTCGTAATTCACCAGCTTCCTATCACTCTGAGTCGCGGGTCGTACCTGAGGGAGTTCAATCCTCTCAGCGAAGCAGAATGCTTGCCCATTTCGTGCCGCATGCAGGAACAATTAATTTCAATGGTTTGGAGGGATCCTTAAAGTTCCTCGAAGATTTGGAAGATCATTTTGATCTCTACAATATTCCTCAAGACTGCAAAGTGCAAATCGCAGGCACTTGCTTGAAGGATACCGCTAAGACCTAGTATCGGCAGTGGAGAGTGTCGAACCCGGATTCTCATTATGAGAATTTCCGAGCAGAATTTTTGGAGGTCTTTCCTTTCGGCCTCAGTCGAGCTAGCCTTGCACAACAACTTTTTCTCGTCAGCAAGGACCCAACGATAGCCCTGTTGCATTTGCGTTGGAAACAACACGCTTGTATAACTTATGGGATCCACATGCCAGTCATGTCGACATGTTGGACACCCTATTGCAGCAGCTCGATCCATTTCTACAGGATTTTCTTGAGGTTCGACACCCGGCTACAATTCATGAATGCCTTTGCCTCATACGAACGTATGAAGAGCGACACGGCAAACATGGTTCAACTCACCATGCTCGGGCACCCCGCGAGGCTTATTACGAATATCCTCAGCGGCATAATAGGCCTAATAACTTTCAACGCGAGCGTACACAAGTGTACGCCCAAGCTTCATACGTTCCACCGCATAGAAGAGTGGTACACCAACCGCTTGTTTCTAATCAATCTTCTGGATACCGTACAAATGCACAGTATGCTCGACCCCGTTTCAATCCGCAGAATTCGGAACGTTTTCATGCTCAGAGCAATGATGATTTTTCTGCCCGTGCTGAGGGAAGAAGTAATAGAAATGAAAATGTCAACAGATATGCGGAGTTCACGCAGTTTTCCTCATCGTGAAAATTTTCCCGATACCCGGCAGGGTCGAGGTTTCAGACCGCATGATAATCCAACCAGGAATCCTTTAAACTTCCAAAGGAAGTAGACCAAGGGTCGGTCCTGCTTCCTGATACCAAGCATTCTGACCCTAAAACAGTATTAGTGACTGTCCAAACTCCTCAGTTGCCTGATGTGTTCTTGACAATTGAAGATATTATTGTCGAGACAAAGTTCGACACTGGTTCTGAAATATCAGCCCTAAATACGAAGTTTTGTACTGACAATTTTCCTGCAATACACGTTCAGCCTGCGACGCAGTATTTGCGAGGTGCAAATAACGAAATCTTCAGTATCACAGGAACTGTCATATTATCTCTAGGGCTGGGAAAGGCTCGTTTTACGCATTCTTTCCTGCTTATAGACGAACTACCTGTTAAATGTCTAATGGGAATGGACTTTATTAATACGTTTCAAGTTACTCTGAATTTCGTACAACATGTGATTTCCTTTCCGGAACCTATCGAAGTGATTCCTACGGTTCCTATAGATATAACGAGTTTGTTATTGAGTAACCAATTGAATGAGAGGCAACAAAACCAGCTTTCTCTACTTTTGCAGGAAAGCCCTGGTATATTTTCTGATCAACCTGGTTTCACACAGGTGGTTTATCATGTCATTGACACTGAGGGTTCGAAACCGATAGTGACGAAGCCTTTCCCTTGTGCTCCCCATAAGAAACAGGAAATGCAACGTCAAATTTCTGAAATGATTAAACAGGGCATAATAAGGGAATCAACAAGCGCCTGGGCTGCTCCTGCCTTTTTGGTTCCAAAGAAACAACCCAATGAATTTCGTTTCTTGACAGATTTCCGCAAGCTCAACCAAGTCACGAAAACGATCAATTATCCACTACCTGTCATGTCGCATATTTTGCGTGACCTGTCATCAACTAAATGAATGTCAACTTTGGATTTGGCGAGTGGATATTGGAAGGTGGCGGTACATCCGGACTCCGTCGATAAAACAGGCCTTGTGACTCCTTTTGGGACTTATGAATACCTGCGTATGCCCTTTGGATTAGCTTCTGCACCTGCTACTTTCCAAAAGCTTATGGATACGGTTCTCAGACCTGTTCTGGGTCCCCATGTGCATGTATATTTGGATGACATTATTATTACATCCGAGACTTTTGACGAGCACCTTTCTCTGCTCAAACAGGTGTTCCAACTCATATACAATGCTGGCTTGACGTTAAAACCTAGTAAATGCCAGATAGCGTAAATAGTAAATGCCAGAGGGGAATTCTGAACATAACAGATTGTTGCATAATTAGCAACTGCGCTTATTTAAAATAAAATTGGGGTGTGACATTTCCATTTGGGTAATGTTACAAATCTTGAAGCCATTTTGGGATGAATATTTTAAGGTATGAATTAATTTTGTATTGCTTGATAGCCAGGCCCTGATTTACGGGAGAGCACACGAGGCACGTGCCCAGGGCCCCCGATTTTGGGGGGCCCCCAAATTTGAATTAAATGTGTACTTAGTTAATGGGGATTTTGTGTCTGTGTATATTCAAAATTTATTTTTTTTACTTTTGCATGCTCATGAGTCATGTGTTTATAGATGTGGTACTCACACGCAGTGAGTTTGAGTTTCGAATTTCACGTAAACACGTGGCCATTAATGAGTTTCAGTGGTTTAATAACCTTCAGGTGGCCATTGAGAAGGAGGATCGCTTCTATTGATTCACGTGCCTTTTCTTGCTTTTCCGAACGCACCTAAACTCAACTGATCCTTCAACTTCCTGCACACTGCTTGTCGTTGTCGTAACTGTAACTACGAAGGCTTGGTTGTATTTTGCGTTGCGTTTCTTGTAGTCTGAAGGAATGTTGAATTTGTTAATTTTATATATAATCAAATTTAGTTAGTTGTAACAATATATTTAAGTTGAATTATTTAACAGTTAAATTATGTCAAAACGTACATATTTATCAGGCAGTGCTAAACGGAAAGCCAAACAATTGAAACTGAAGGATGATGACCTACAGCATCGTAGCATTGAACGTTTTGCCATTAAAAAAATTGGATATTTCACTTGGTCCCAAAAGTTCTACAAATTCATCTAATTTTACTACTGGTGAGTCTCTTGAGTGTAATTTGTCTTTGGAAGCCAGTAATCTGACTTCAGAATCATCTAACATCACAGATGCTCCTAATTTGGGAAATCTTTTGAATTCATCTAATGAAGAGAGCACAAGTTCCTGCCTGATGGGGAGAAATTACAGAAGAAATGCGCGAATGCTTTTTGAGCAATCCACCAGTCCAAGATTTGAAGTTGCTGGCATTCACAGGGAAGGATATATGTGGTAAAAAAGTTTTCTAACAGAAGGTAATTTTTTCAGAATAAAAAAAATAAAATAATGAGAAGGTAAAATGCGACTGGCTTCTTTTATCCCCATCAACTTGTTTACTATTCTGCTGGATATGCAAATTGTATGCTAGGAGCACTACAGCATTAGGATCCACAGGTTTTTCTGACTGGAAGCATGCAAGTGAACGTCTTACAGAGCATGAAAATTCACACATACACAGGCAAACAGTATGTGACTATTCATCACGCATGAATGCTTCTGCACGCATTGACTGTCAGATAGTTATGCAGTATCGGAATGAATCCAAGTACTGGCAAGATGTTTTGCATAGAGTTGTTGCAACAGTTAAGTATCTCTCAGTTCGTGGCTTAACAATGTATGGTGATGATGAAACAATTGGATCAGTTCAGAATGGAAATTTCCTGGGCTGCTTAGAATTAATTGCAGAATTTGATCCATTCTTAGCTCAACACTTGGAAAAATGTGGGAATCCAGGAAGCGGTAACACCAGTTACTTATCTTCAACATGTGTGGATGAATTTGTTGAATTAATGGCTGTACGTGTTTTTAATGCCATCCCTGATGAAATAAAAATGTCAATATTTTTCTGTCATAGTTGACTCTACTCCAGACATTACACACATAGATCAACTGGCTTTTATCATAAGGTATGTCAACAAAGATTGTGAAGCAAAAGAACGGTTTTTGACATTTATTCCATTCCATGGACATACTGCAGAAAACATTACAAATGCCATGATATCTTTTCTATTGGAGGCTGGCCTGGATATTATGAATGTCAGAGGCCAAAGCTATGACAATTCCAGCAGCATGTCTGGGAAGTATTCTGGTGTTCAAACACGCATTAGGAAAATCAGTCCACTAGCGGAATATGTGCTATGTTCTGCTCACACTTTAAATTTAGTTTATGTGAATAGCATAGATAGTTGCGGTAAAGTTCTTTCTTTTTTCACATTTTTGCAAAAACTTTATACTTTTTTTCTGCATCAACTCACCGTTGGAAGACGCTTCAGGAGAAAGTCCAGGAAGCACATGGAAATTCATCACTCACACTGAAGAGTCGGTCAGTTACCAGATGGTGTGCAGATGCTGCAGCTACACGATCAGTGAGGAAAAATTATCGTGAAATAGAGAAAGTTTTAGTATTTCTGTCAGAAAATGTAGATGATTCTCCACAGACAAGAGATGAAGCAAAATCACTGCTGAAGAAAATGCGAACAATGGAAATATCGATCAGCACAGTAGTTTGGGACACAATACTTCAGAGATTAAACTGTGTAAATCAAACTTGCCAGAATCCAAAAGGAAATATTTCTGAAGTACCTAAAATTTTCCAGTCATTAATTGAATTAATTCAGTTTGTGAGGGAAAATTTTGAAGTCTATGAAGAGGAAGCTAAAACATTAGTGTCTGAAAGTGTGCGATACCATGGTCATGATTCCCGAAGAAAGAAAGAGCCCAAGAATAAACACCTAGATGAATGTAACAGTGAACATATAGAACTCAGTGCAAGGGATATATTTAGAACTCAGGTTCATTATGTGCTTTGTGGTGCTTTAGTCACTCAGCTTTCAAGCAGAAAAAGTGCTTATGAAAATATAATGAGAAAATTTGAATTTTTACAAAAAAATCAAGATCTGAAATTTTTGAAGGGGCAAAAGCATTGCAGGAATACTATAACAATGACCTTGACGACCAGTTTGCAGATGAGTTTTTGCAATTCTCCTCAATGATGGGGGAGCATGCAACCATTCCCCAGATGCTGCAAACTTTGAAGGTAAACAATTTAGAAGCCACATTTCCGAACACTGAGACTGCACTTAGAATGTTCATAACATTACCGATTTCAAATTGTACAAGTGAGAGATCATTTTCTTTGCTGAAAAGACTTATAAAAAAAAATATCTGGTGCCCAAACACAGCACTTTGTCATCGTATTGTCAGTTTTGTTTGACATTGGACAATTTATACATTCATGTCATTATGTGCTCATTAGATTTTGGTAAAAATTGGGTAAATGTGTAATTTAGCGTGGTAAATTATTTGGTTGGAAAAGTTGTAAAATTTCTAAAAAGTGTGACGTACAGATTCTAAAATATGCAATTTAAGGGGAAATGGTGAAAAAATTTCATCGTTAGAATGAATATTAAAGATATTTACCGAAAAACTTGAACTCTAAGTAACTATGACGATTCAGCAGACGCTGAGGCGTTGACATGAAGCTGTGCTCCGTTGAAAGGAAGGATCGCTGCAGCCAGACATTCACGGGCGGAATAGTACAACAGGAACCGGGTACGCTGTTGTCAGGAAAGAGTGTAGTGCTACGCTACAGAAAATAGTTAATTTCGGTGTCAGTTCTTGACATCGCAATCGGACAGTTTCTTGTTTTTTTCACATGGGATTCTTTGATGCTGAATGTATGAACTCATTTCTCCGTGGAAGCTTTTTATTTTTTTTTATTTAGTAATCAAACTTTCACTTTTAAACTTGCCATCTAACTTCCGTTAGAGAGAATGCGACACTTACTCTAACGCTTTTCTAGAAACAAGAAAGGCATGTGCGTACTTACTATTTCGTAACACGGAATTACATGCCAAAGAACGAAGACAGTCTCTGCATGCTTCTTTAAAAAGTGAGACAGAAATTACAAACTACATTCTTTAGTGTAGCAGTATATTCTGTTACTCTTTCCTGACAAGAGCGAACCTGATTCCTGCTGTACTCTTCTGCTCATGAATTCCCAGCCGCAGCAAACCTTCCTTTCAACGGAGCAAAGCTTCAGGTCGTCGCCGCAGCGTGTGTTTACTCATCCTACTTGGACTACTTGGAGGTACGTTTTTCGGTAAACATCTTTAATATGCTTTTTTTTAAATTTTATTTTACAACTTTTCTGACCAAATAATTTAGGACGCCGAAGTACAACACATTTACCAAAAATTGAACCAGACTACGTGTTCCCCACAGCTTTTCAGATTATTATTATTATGTTTTTTGTTTTATTTTATTTATTATTTTTTTTTTGTGTGTAACTCAGACTCTTCCTCATCAACACAAAATTTTATGTTTTGCAGTTTTCTGATATATTGATCATGATGCGCTGATTTAATCTTGGTAGAAACCGAGAAGCTGGAAGTAGGAGTCCCATAGCACTTTTTTAATTTTTTATGCAGCTTCACATCTCTATTTATGAGGAAGTCCAGTGGAGGTCACCATGGATTTTTTTTTTCTTGTTTTAGTTCACATTTTTTGTTGGATGCATTGTTCTCATGTTCTAGACGCAAGAATCGGTACATTGCAAGACCACAATATTCACTAAAATTAAGATGTCTAGATATATTGTTATAGTTAGAGTCTATGGGGGTCATTAACACCACAAACTACTGATCAACCAGTTGTCCCAGCACAGCCAGAGTTGTATAAAAATAAAATGTATCTGCGTACACAGCTATTGAAACAGAAAACTCACTGCCAACCCGCAAACCATGATAACAATAGAATAAGATAATTTAAAGGAAAATTAATAAAACAAATAATTATTAGAACATTACAGATTCCAATGAGGACAAAATAGTACATTCTAATTGAATGTGCAGCAATGTGTGTAAAATGGACTTTTATGGCAAAATATAAAAATATTGGACTACGAACTTCATAAAAACAAGAGATTAATTAAAGAAAGTTTTTATATCCAGAAAAACAGTTCTATCAATGAACCTTCAAAAATTATAAATATGATTTTCAACAAGTTAATTCAAAAATACTGGACTTACAAAATGCATAAGGAAATATTTTTATTTAATTGGCAACTGAAAGAGGAACCTGGCAATAAAATTTAAATTCTGTGTAAACAAAACTTTTAGTACAGTTCGTATACATTGAGAACAGGTCTTTAAAAACAAAAGAACTCAGAATATGTGAAAAATAATTAAGTTCTTCAGTTAAAATAGAATTAAGTATATTAATCTGAGTAAAGCATTGAGTAAGTGTTTTAATTGCTGTATATAGGCCTAACATTTTTATTTTTTTAATCTACATGCAAAAACTATCTGCAAACCTGCTAATGATTTGGAAACTATCAGCGTACGCATGTACGTCTACATTCTGCTACTCTGCACACAGTGACTATTATTTGGTCGATAGAGAATAAGGAGGGGGGCGGAAATGTTTTGTGCCCTGGGCCTCGCATGTAGTAAATCGGGCCCTGTTGATAGCTGCATACATACAGTGATGAAATCTTATTTGCCGCCCCGGTGGCGCAGTGGTCTAAGCGATGGCCTCTGATCATTCGTCCGAACGGGGTCCGGGTTCGAATCCCGGTGAGGCATGGATGTTGTGCTTGTCTTACGGCACTGGTTCTCTCCCTTCCCTGGAACCAGTGACCCTAAATCAGGGACGGGCGACTGCTTATAGCCCATTGAGTTGCTCACGGTGGTCGTTAAACCTCCAATCAAAAAAAAAAAAAAAAAAAAAAAGAAATCTTATTTAATTTGTTTATGTGCGCTACCAGCTCATGACAGACCTTTAGTAAATGTACATTTATTTTATTAAATTGCTGGGGGGGGGCGGTTTTCTCATAAGCTGGCTGGTAACGCACATGAGCAAATTAACGACAATGCTTTTAAAGCAATAAACGGTGTTTCATAGGCGTATAATAAACGGTATTTACACTACAGGGTTTTTTATTAACGTTAAATAAACGGCATTTACACTAAGGGTATTTTTATTAACGTTAAATAAACGGCATTTACACAACAGGGTTTTTTTATGAACGTTAAATAAACGGCATTTACACGTACAATAGATTTTTTTAAACGTTGAATAAATGTTATCCACACGTATAAGGTTTTATATACACGATGAATTAACGTGTTAAAGACGGTTAAACAACCTGATGAAAAAACGCATGAGAGGAAAGTATTTTAAAATAACGTTTTTTCGACGTAAAGTCCGCATTTCCATATTAACCAGTTTTTAATTTTTTGACCTTTTGCTACGTGGAAAACCGGTTTCTTTACGTTTACAAAACGTTCATTTTAGTTCGAAATGCGATTATCTAACGTTGAAAATACGTTTTTTTCATGCTAGTACGGTTAATCAACGGACATTTTCGACGTACCTTTCACCCCTTTTATAAACGTTATTTCAACAAACCGCGTCAACAATTTTCCGACGTTGAACTGACCAACTTGTGCTACATGGGTTACTATAACATGATGTGTTATAATAATGAAAACAATAAACGACGTTGACAGAAGACCAGCTGTACATTAAATCTAAATGATTCGGGATCATACTTACATATCTAGTATCCCTTTTTCCCATTTTTTTTTTATTTTTTATTATTATTGAGTTGCTGTAACGGCACTAAACTGGTTGCTTCTCGCACAAATCTAACATTCCAGAAGAAAATATAAAATAAAATAAAATAAAAAAATAAAAGAACGTCACAACTCAATTAATTCCCAACAACAGCACCAATAGTAAGCTGAACAGACGTCCCCAATTCTTAAGGACAGTCCTGAAATTTAATCTACTGTCCCCTGAAACATTTGAAACCTTTGGGGACGCAAATTGTCCTTAAATTTTAATGTTTGTCCCCAAATGTCCTCGAATTTACACTTCCTCATTAACTCTTTAGATTTCCAATGAAAAATGTTCTTAAAAGTAGTTTCCGTTGTACTCATTTTTTTTATTGTGGTTTAACGACCACCGTGAACAACTCAATGGGCTATAAGCAGTCGCCCGTCCCTAATTTGGGGTCACTGGTTCCAGGGAAGGGAGAGAGCCAGTGCCGTGAGACAAACACAACATCCATGCCTCACCGGGATTCGAACCCGGACCCCGTTCGGACAAATGATCAGGGGCCATCGCTTAGACCACTGCGCCACCGGGGTGGCGTACTAGTTTTCCAACATGCTTCTTGTGAAAACAAATTTTGACTTCTTTTTTCTTCTTTCTGGGTTTAGCGACCACTACAGGCAACTCTAAGCAGTCACCTTCTCTAATTTGGAGCTATTCGTTCTAGGGGAGATAGAGAGAGCAAGTGCTGTAAAACAAACACATCCCATGCCTCATTCGGGACTCGAACCCGTACCCACTTGTACAAATGGTCAGTAGCCAGCACTAGGTCAATGCACCACCACGGCTGTCAAATTTCGACTGTACTTGTTCTGAGTTTCTCCAAAAACTTTGGCAAAATGAAAAATTCGCCATGCAATTACTATGGTGTGCAACCTAATTTTAATTCAGCGCATGTACCTAAGGTAAAGCATTTTACTTTTGCTAATATGTTCTTGCATTCATAGTTCTGCTTTGTGAATACAAATTAGCCGCCCCGGTGGCGCAGTGGTCTAAGCGATAGCCTCTGATCATTCGTCCGAAAGGTGTCCGGGTTCGAATCCCGGTGAGGCATGGATGCTGTGTTTGTCTTACGGCACTGGCTCTCTCCCTTCCCTGGAACCAGTGATCCTAAATTAGGGACGGGCGACTGCTTATAGCCTATTGAGTTGCTCACGGTGGTCGTTAAACCCCCAATCAAAAAAAAAAAAAGAATACAGATTACCAACATTCTACCAGATATATCCTTTTAAGACACAGATTTTAATGTGTAATATCACACTTATTGAAGAAATGCAGTTTTGTGACAAAAAGATTTGCATATTTATTTTGAGTACGTGTGTCCCCAAATGAACTACCGATTTGTGGACGCCACGCCCTTTTGTCCTCAAATCGGTGTCCCGATATCTGGTCACCTTAATCAACAGAGCCTTTGCACCGACGTAATTTTTGACGTCACTGTTACTTCCGGGTGGTTATTTTTTTTTGATTGGAGGTTTAACGACCACCGTGAGCAACTCAATGGGCTATGAGCAGTCGCCCGTCCCTAATTTAGGGTCACTGGTTCCAGGGAAGGGAGAGAGCCAGTGCCGTAAGACAAACACAACATCTATGTCTGACGGGATTCGAACCCGGACCCCTTACGGACGAATGATCAGAGGCCAGCGCCTTAGACCACTGCGCCACCGGGGCGGCTCCGGGTGGTTAAGAGAAAGTTCGGCTGCTAAGGTTCCCATAGGATTAACATGGGGAAGCGATTTTTGGACCCTCTGTCACTCGATTGTTTGAACTTTTAGAAATGGTCAAAAGTTGTGTAGCGTATGGGTGCTTCTCAAAGTACGAGTAAGGTAGTGGAATTTCCTTTTATCGCTTTCCAACGGCTGGAAAACGCCTGATTATGTAAAAAATAGCCGTAAATCGGAAGGCATGATCGCTCAGGCCGTATGACAGGATCAGCAGTAAACACCTCATTTCAGGCAGGGGCGGATGCATGTCCAGAAAATGCACCACGGCAATCTTATACGGATTCCACGCAAGGCTGTCATTGGCTGTTCAGAGAGGGAGACGATTTGATCGGAAGCAACCCGACCTACTCTCGAAAGTAGAAGCGGAATTGTGTACTACAGTTCAAAACATTCTTTAATGATAAAAGTGCATGACAGATTTAAAACAACAATCGGAGGAACATATCACGTAATATATACAAATGCCGGTCCTCCATGGAAGCCGGAAAGAAAATATAATGTTAAAAGACATGTGTTCCGTGACAGGCACTTGATCACAGGTGCAAAGAAGATACAGCAGATGCACCAACAAAAATTACAGAAAAATCATACCATGCGCAGTGAAGACAAAAGATATGTACAAAAAATTGTCTCCCGTCTGGAAGGAGAGCACAGCAAAGTAAAAGGTAAGGTATGACTCGAGGAAGCACACATGACAAGCATAAGAAAGACAGAGTAATAGATTCAAAGGACGCAATAACAATCAACAGGTAATACAACACTAACGGAGAAACACAAGCAATGTACAAATACCATATTACAATGTACACGGTTACACACAGGTGCCGCGCTGACATGACTCGTGCGTAAAATTTGCAAGAGCACAATACTAAGGAAAAGGAACAGGTGATCCGGTCAAGCACAAGCAGAAAGTAACATCACTGATAAAAACACTACAAAAGGTATCTACAATCGCACCCGCAGGGTTGAAACCAACCGTCAGAGATTTGGCAGCACCACTGTTGCTTGACATCACAAGAAAGTACAACCTACTCCAGTAGGAAGAGCACATAGGTACAATAAAACACAAATGACAAAAAAAAAAAATTCACACAAAACAAATGCCTAAGAGCATTTAAGATTCAAACATTGTTGGGTGGATTCGTAGCAATCGTAATTCAAAACGTGCAGTATAGAGGCAGGAATTGATAAAAAAGAGACAAAAAACTTTGGTATGATATCATGCACTATGTACAACCTCCGGAACCTAAGATAGTCCGGAGATGATCAAAAGCTACGACAAGATTTCAGTAGTAAGCACATATCAACAAATGCCAAGGGGAAACAGCAAGGTTTCCAGTAACGGTATATACAAAAAACAAAAAACACACGTACAATTGGTAAGTGATTTGCAAAAACACTCTTCACCAGGAAGGATAGTGCACCAACTAATGAGAAGTATCTACACAGGCAGGCACACGAAAGAAAATATACCAATGAATTATGCTTTCCAAAAAGAACCCCCGAAAAATCATCATACCATACAACACTTGGGGAAAAGCCAACCTATGTACAGTAGCCAAACACAGTGGAACACAAGGTGCAAACAGGTACCGCGCAAACAAAATACATTCCAAAAAAAAAAAAAACACAGCGCGCAACAGCAAGATAAGCGAGGTGGACTTCCTGCCCACGTACAGAACAGAATATAACTTCACTGTGCACACTGAATAAACACCACAGGCATAGGAAATACGTATACACCGCTATAGCATAATTCAAGGAACCCAACAGAATCAGTATCACGCAAACAAAACACATTCCAAAAAACATAGCGCACAGTAGCAAGTTAAGTGATGTGGACTTCCTGCCCACGTACAGAACAAAACAGAACGTCACGGTGCACACTGAATAAACACCACAGGCATAGGAAATGCATATACACCGCTAAAGCATAATTCAACGAACCCATTAGAATCATCACCACACAAAAATAACACCACATGGGAGAACTTCCTACGCCAGAAGGAAGAAAGCAATACATACACCGAACCGACACAAAGAAAAGTAATTACACAACCCGTGAGCGAAATGTACACTAGATGCATACCAATCGGTAAGAATCAACAAAAAGAAACCGCAACACAAGCCGGATGCGGGAAAGAAATTCTCGTCCGAACGAAACCATCCACTCAAAGAAAGAGGGAACCTTCCTAAAAGGAAAGACGAAGCACATCATCATGAAAGCTAAACCAGGCAACATCTTGAGCCCACACGGTGTGAAAGCGGGCCAAGGAATTGGAGGAGCGGGCTTCAGCATGTTCCATGCAGAGGCGAGCTATGAGGCTGCTCTTGAAGTGAATACGAAGCGTGTCACCCGCTGCAAGGATGCAGGTAGAAGTTGCCACAGGACGAGTATACAAATGATAGAGGTAAATAACCTGTTTCACCAAGACAAACAAATACGCGCAAACATCTGGAAGTCGGACAGGGGGTGTTTTGTAAGGAGAAGCCAAGCATACGCCGTGAATGGAAGATCACGAGAGGTGATGCGATTCGCAATTTGAAAAGCTGTATGGAGAATCGGCAGGAGGACAGGGCAGTAACAATACATGTGATCAACGTCTCCAGTAGATTCACAGAACGGGCAAAGTGCAGAGGAAGAAAGAGACATACGCGAAAGAATGAGAGGAACAGGAAGACGACGGTGAAGATACCGCCAGTGAACATTAAGCTCCAACGGAGAAGAAAGAGAAGAGGAAGCGGACCAGATGGCTGTAGAGAGAGTGGACGGAGCCGCAGGAAGAGGATGCGGAACAGCTAGGGGGTGCAAAAAAAATGGTACAAAGAAGCAGTAGAGATAGAAAGAAGAGGGAGAGGAACACCCCGAAGGAGGAGGAAGAAAGGAACTGGAAGACTTGGACCAGAGACAGGGATAAGGCCAGTGTTAGAAATCCGAGAAGGGTAGATCGAAGCAAGGGAAGAACGGAGAAGAGCATAATAAGCTGAAAGAGAGGGAGTAGGATCAGAGAACAGGGAAGAGAGGGGTCTCCAGGTCAGGTCAGAATAAACCAGGGCACGTACAGTTAAGATACCAGAACGAAGGAGAAAGAAAGGCTGGTGGGAGGGGTGGACAAGGGACGAAAAGAAGAGGGGTTCGTCCAAAAGATCAAGAGTAGTGGTTGGGATAGCCCGAGAAAGCGGGAGAAAGCGAAAGATCGTCAGAGCTTCAGAAATCAAAGAGGGAAAGTTAGCAGAAGGAGCAGTAAAGGAATCCATCCTAAGAAAAGGAGAAAGGAAAAGGATGGATCATGCAATGAGAGAACATTCAGAGTAGAAAGAAGAGAGGGAGAAGGGGCAACCAACAGACGAAGAAATGAAACAATGCGGTGGGCACGATAGTATCGGTGAATATCCTTGAGGTTGATACCTCCCAAAGAGGAAGAGAGATGGAGTGTCGCCACCGCGATCCAGTGCTTCGAGGTCCATATCACCGACGTGAATAAGCTCTGTACGATATCAAGGCGGTACTTCGGCATTAAGACGAAGGACCATGAGAACGTGATTTGAGATAATAAGTAGCGTTGCACAATCGCAGCACGTTGGTGGTATAAAGTATAGTAATGAGCTGACCTCCAAAAACCCGCAGTTCGTTGAAGACGAGGAAGTACGGAACCCCAGGAGGTAGAGGCTGCCGTAAACGTGCGTTCAATGTGAGCACCCAGAATTTTCTGGACCGAGTAGGACCACACCGCACCCCACGGGGCATCAGTGCGGCCCACCCAGGACCCGCACCATAACCCTGTGCTTTTCTCTAAATTTAAGGAAGCACCAGACAGAGCAGCGTATGATTGGTATGCTTGATGTAACACAGAAAGCTGAGCATCATGACGAAGACAGAACGTGGCATCATCCGCATACGCAGTGTACACATAGCGATGATGCCGTGTACTTGCAACTGTAGGAGACATGGTTGAGAGAAGTGATCTGCGTGCCGAAAGAAGGAAAGGCTCAAATGCTAAAGCAAAGAGTTGTCCCGAGAGGGGACAACCCTGCCGGATCCCTCGTTGAAACGGAACTGGAGCAGTAACAAAGAAGGCCGTCCGGACGTGAAAAACGGCGCCCCGATAGAGGCCAAGAAGAATAGACACGAAGTGAGGAGGAAAGCCAAAGGATAGAAGCACAGCAGAAAGATAGTGATGCGAAACATTATCGAAAGCGGATTTCTGATCAATATTAAGAAGAGCAAGAGGTTCTGAATGTTTGCGGGCAAGAAAGGTGAGAAGGAGAAGAAAGGAGATATTAATAGTAATAGACCGACCAGGCACAGTGTATGACTGGTCGGGAGAAACAATGAAGGGAAGCATATCGTTTAGCCTGCGAGAAAGGAGTTTAGTGTAAAATTTGTAGTCAAGATTTAGTATAAAGATGGGGCCAATTCTTCAAGTCCAGAAGGTCCCCTTTTTTGGGGAAAAGTATGACATGTGCGACGGTGAAGAAAGAGCGCATGAGAAGCAAGCAGAGAGAAAAGGTAAGAGAGAAGGAAGAAAAGCTCGGTAGAAGGAGAGAGGAAGACCGTCAGGTCCCGGGGAAGCATGAGGGTTGAGTGACGCGAACGCCTCTCGAAGGTCAGGTAAAGAGAAATCAGAAAGTAGAAGCGGACAGAGACGAGACGGGACCTGAGGGACTGTGGAGCAAACGATCGACTGATTTCCAGTAACGGTGCCATCCTCGAGACGCAGGAATTGAACAGAAGAGACTCGCTTCTTGGATTCAAGTCGAGCAAGATATTCATACGACTTCGACGACAGTGAAATATGCCGTAAGCGCATCCGCCTTACAGTTTGTTGAGCAAGCGGCTTGAGCAGTGCCTGCAAATCTCCCTGATATGCAGAGTAAAGTGGGTCCGTTATCGGCATCGTTGTTAAAATACCACGGAGATTATCAATCTGCTGAGCTCGCTCCGTGTGTACGGCAAAGGAATAATTCCGGATGAAGAGCCCAAGGTCCCTCTTTACCTGCAACCAAAGATGTAGTGCGGTTGGGGTAGTATCCAACAAGTTGCGACGGCTGGCGAGGAACTGTTCAACAGCAGTGCAAAAGGCCGGATCTTCCAGAAGCTCATCATCAAATGTCCAAGTACGTCGTACACGAGAAGGGGTGGTAGGTACGCTAACAGTGAGGCTAACAACACAATGATCGGACTTAGCCGTTGGTACGTGAGTAATATCAGTGACAGATGAAATCAAGGTGGGCGAAACATAGATACGGTCGAGGCGTACCATGGGCCAACCCAACGCTACTGGTCCATGGCAGGTAAACGAGATGGTGGTAGGAAACAAGTAGCGAAAAGCATCCACCAGCTGAAACTCGTGGACCAACTGGGAGAGTAGAGTAGCAAGGTGGCGGCGATGTTCGTGACGTGAGGAGCTGCGATTTAAGGATGGCTGAAGGGTACAGTTGAAATCTCCTCCCAGAATAACAAATTCCTCGGAGGGGATTGTGTCAAGAGCATCATGCAGACAGGTACCGAAAGCTGTCACCACAGACTCATTCTGTGGAACATGCGCATTAAAGACATGGAAGGTCTGATCAAGGCAAAATGTAAACTGTTGCAATTTTCCAGGATAAAGAGTTCGTACCGCATGAGAAGTGAAGCGATGAAACAGGCGGTGGTGAATCCCGATGGAGACACCACCTCCTCGTGTGAGACGATATTCATGGAAGAACGTGTACGGCCACGTTCTCCAAAGGTGAAAGGGGGTAGTAGCTTCACAGTTCGTTTCTTGGAGGATAATAATGTCAGCAGACACAGCTCTCAAATCCTCAAATACCATTGCATTGTTCACAGGGGTGGCAAAACCCCTGCAGTTAAATGTCAGCACTCGGAAGGCTTAGGTCCTCCGTAGACACATATGACCTGGAGCTGGCAAGATAGAATTTTCCCACTTGTTGGCGAATCGTCGAGACAACGTCACCAGTATCTCCGGTCGCTTGGGCGTAGCTTTGAAATGCATAATCCACCGCTTTGAATTGATGAAGGATAGACGGCAGCGTATCACCCGCTTCGTGCACTAAAGCGGTAATGGTGTTCTGCCTCACTTTGTAGCACAGTAATTCATATAATTGCTTATAGGTGACTGGTTGCTCTGGGATGTTGTAATGCGGAAGCTGGGTAAAAAATCATCATAGAGGAAGAATGCAGAATCCTCACGGAAGTCAGCAGACATGTCAAAATCCTTCCAAGAAGCGGGGGATGCACGACGTCTGCCAGAAGCACGGGGGAGCGAGGTGGAGCTCTCCCACGCTTAGCTGCACCATCCTGAGCTCGTGGCGCCAGTCGTTTCTCAGTACGAGAATGTGTGTCTTCTACCGAACCATCATTTAAGGCTGGGTCACCCGTGCTGTAGGAGGAATCCTCAGGATCCACATTAGAAGTCACAGTATCAGAAATAATAGGACTGCTTTCCGAGGGTCGAGGAACTTCTGGGGTGCGGAAAGGCTGTGTTAAAGGTAGTGCTGGGCAGTTTTCCGTGGTGTCGGGTGGCGCACAAGGCGCCGCCTGCCCAACATCCAGGTCAGATGAAATCACAGAGGAAGAGTTGACGGGAACATCTCGGGCAACGGTCGTGGATGGAGGCGCACGATCCCTAGCTGGAGCCTGTTGTGAGAGAACACTCTAGCATTCTTTCTGGTGGTGCCCAAATTTTTTGCACTTACTGCAGTGATAAGTAGTTAGTACATCTATCCTGCGAAGATGCTCTCCACAGTTGACGGTCAACTGAGTAGGACAGTT
The DNA here is from genome assembly GCA_039090855.1 of Macrothele yani. Taxonomy (NCBI): domain Eukaryota; kingdom Metazoa; phylum Arthropoda; class Arachnida; order Araneae; family Macrothelidae; genus Macrothele; species Macrothele yani. The sequence continues at coordinate 178,130 of CM077007.1, forward strand.
TTCAATGGAATCTTGCTTCGGAAAAACAACCCGAGCAACTCGTCTTGCACCTTGAATTTCACGAGCAACAGCTCGACCCTCCGGTTTGGCTGGAGCGGCAAAGTGGGTAAGAATAGAGCCAACGACTCTACCAAGAGAAGAGGCAACTGTAAACAGCATGGTATCTGTTACTTCAGGCGGTACAGGGTAGAAATAGACATTGACCGGCCGGTACGCAACTGGCTCGGGAAAGAGGTGACAATCACGAATGGTTAAACCCTTATCAAGAACCTTATATGCATATTCCGCTTTTGTAAAATACACTATTACAACAGGTCTACGCGCCATGAACTGAATAGAGGTAGAGGTAAACATACCTTTTAAGGCATCTTCATACACATAGAGAGGAGTATTCGGTAGAGCTTCGAAGACCACTCCACGATCGAGAATCGTTTTGAAAGATTGTCCAGCCGAGGATTCCACCGGAATGTCTAGTTGAATGGTGTTCCCAGTTCGGTGTAGAAGGGGCGTCAAAGTGTGTCCTTCACTGTGCATTTCACGAAGAGCAGGGCGTGGTTTGGATGTTGCTGCTGAATACGAGGTAGATGCCTGTGGACAATAAGTAGAAGGAGCAGGAATCCCAGGGGTAGTAGTATCCATGACGTCATCAGCGTTGGCAACACTTTGACACGTTGAGCCAGTTACAGGAAGGGCACCAGAAGGGCAGTCGTTCGAAGCAGCACTCGAGGGTAGTTGATCGCCGCCTGGCAGAAAAGGCACTGTGACATCGGTAGACGCAGAAGAAGAGGAAGAAGTGATGATATCGGAAGTGGGGATGGAGCTCTGACAACGGTCCACCACTTCGGTTGATGCCATTGCAAATGGCGCCGACGCACCTGAGCCAACCGGCCCGGTCAAAACGTAAACAAAACAGCAAAACGATATAAAATAACGACTCACCAACTCGTGAGCAAAACGGGAAGAACAACCAGACCTTAAACTTAAGGCTGGTACAAAACAAACAGTAAAGGAGAGGTAGAAACACTCACTAGCAGGCCAGAACAGAGCTCGCGACCTCGCTGCTGTGTACTACAGCCGTGGTGCATTTTATGAAGCCATTTGTTGACATTGAGGAACGGAACGGGGTACATTTCCTGGACGGACGTTAATGTATGTTGACACTGCTCTGCGCACTTCATGTTTGCTCAGAAGTTCCACCATTTCTTCCTGAATTAGTTGGTGAATATAATAATTTTAAATACATTGAGGGAGGATGAAGTAATCCTTACAGAGCTTTGTATTTCAAGATCATCAGTTTTTGCAGATGCATGTTACAGGTATTCATAATTTAGTATCACGATGGGTTTGGGTGAACTTTGGTGTATGACACATCAGGAAAGCATAAGAATGGGGGGGGGAGTTCGAGTCAGAAATATTTGAGCCTCCCAGTGGAGAGCGAAAGCCTGGAGTATCTATATACGTCTTATGTCAGTAAGTAAACGGATTTTTTATATTGGTTTAACCACCACCATGAGCAACTCCATGGGCTATAAGCAGTCGCCCGTCCCTAATTTAGAGCAACTGGTTCCAGGGAAGGGAGAGAGCCCGTGCTGTAAGACAAAACACATCCAGGCTCGGATGAAGGCCCTAGTGAGCCCTGGGCTAAGACATTTGAATGGGCCCTCAAAGAATTATGATGGGGAATCATTATGAAATCCATTCAAACATGAAACAGAAAATATGCTTGTAATAATTAATACGTAGTGCATTCTTCAAACTACTTAATTATCTGTAGAGCTCTCATTATAACTCACTGTATTTTCTACTGTTCTCATAAGAATACGAGTAAAAAGCTTAAGATTCCTAAATTCTGTCTTGAATTTTTACCAGTATACTTTTCTTGGTGCATCTTTTTTGTTATGCAATGTGAAGCCACAGATGATGTTGACCATTAACGGTTCCAAGTGCAAACGGGGGAAAAGTGGGTGGATGGGAGTGAAAATGCGGAAACTGTTTCGCCGACCCAGCTGAACACAGCAACATGAAACTTTTACTCCTTGTGAGTCACTGCCTTGAAATCTGTTTTGTCTACCAGCCCCTGTTTTTGACCAAGTGGAAATCACGAGACAAAGTTTTTTTTTTTTTTATTGGATTTTTAACGACCACCGTGAGCAACTCAATGGGCTATAAGCAGTCGCCCGTCCCTAATTTAGGGTCACTGGTTCCAGGGAAGGGAGAGAGCCAGTGCCGTAAGACAAACACAAGATCCATGCCTCACCGGGATTCGAACCCGTACCCCTTACGGACGAATGATCAGAGGCCATCGCTTAGACCACCGGGGCGGCCGAGACAAAAGTTAAACTAGTTTTCATGAACCTTTGTCTCTACCTCTCTGTTAAAATGTTTATTGTTTGCCCAGGAATGTCTCCTGGGCCATAGCCCCTCTAGAAGCCCCCCCCCCTCCCCTCTTAATCCTGAACACATCCATGCCTCACCGGGATTCGAACCCAGACTCATCTCGGATGAAAAATCCTAAGCCAGCGCATGGACCACTGCGCCACCCGAACGGCTAAACAGATTTTACTACGCTATAAGTGCTTTTGATTAGAATTGGAAGCTGGCCTCAAGAATGTTGCATTATGAAGGCAGGGTTACAAAGCATTGCCCAATGTTTCTAAAAAGGAAATTTATACATTAAACCAAAAGAAGCTTGCTTTATTACAATATATTAAAATTTACCTGAAAATATTTATGTACAGAAGTTCAAGTTATATATGGAACAAGTACTTTTTCAATTATTTTTTTTTAACAAAAAGCACTAGTTTTTTTTTCTTTTGAGAATCAGGTGTACTTTAGGTTTATCCCAGCCTGGTAATCTATAATTGTAATTCTTCAGCATTCTGCAAATCAAAACCTTCCAAAGTACATTTGCACTCTGGTGCATAGCCCATTCCCAGTAAAATGAAAAAAATTTGAAATTCACTCAAATGTGCGTTAGCCGCCCCGGTGGCGCAGTGGTTTAAGCAATGGCCTCTGATCATTCGTCCAAAAGAAAAGGGGTCCGGGTTCGAATCACGGTGAGTCATGCATGTTGTGTTAGTCTTACTGCACTGGCTCTCTCCCTTCCCTGGAACCACTGATCCTAAATTAGGGACGGGCCATTGAGTTGCTCATGATGGTCGTTAAACCTCCAATCGAAAAAAAAAATGTGTGCTAAAAACAATGTACTTAGTTTTTAATCTGCCTTTTGGCTAGCCTTCCGTTCATCCATTGCATCAAGTAAATCAATGCACATTGCGCAAATATTTGTTTCAATTGAAACATTAATAACTAGCGGTTTTGTAAAGAAAAATAAGCGTTGTTTAATAGAAATGAAATACTAAGTAATAAATAACTATTTATTGCTAGTTTCTTTGCCTCCTTAATGGAACTATAAGCGCTGATAACTTACTTACATTTTATGTAAATTTTTGTTTAAATTGGGACAGTAATAAGTAGCAGTTTTATCAAGAAAAATAAGATTTATTTTATAGAAATGAATTGAGTAATATTTTTTGCTAGTTTCCTTGCATCACTAACGGAACTATTTGGTGTGTTGATAATCAGAAGGCTAGCCCTCCTATACAAGCACACAGTGGCAGTTGTTAAAGAAACTGATGGCCGCCCTGGTGGTACAGTAGTCGTAGCTTCTTGTAGCTTCTGACCTCTCGTCCGAGAAGTGCCCGGGGCGCGTATTTCACAAGTGAATGTACGAAATTGCGATTACAGCCACTTCCACCACGCGATTGGTTCAGAGCTACTTTGGAGATTGTAGTGGGCGGGGCCTATGAGGAGAGTCATGTGACAGGAACACTGTCTTTTTATCTGGGGAAGTTCTGCTTGTTAAGAAATTCATTGTGAGGTTACTTAATATATGTGACAAATAATTCATGCTGAATTTTATCGTGGGAAGTTCTGCATCCTAAGTTCACTGTGAGGTTACTTAACATATGTGAGAAATGATCATATTGAATTATATCGTGAAAAGTTTTATCGTGAGAAGTTCTGCTTCCTAAGAAATTCAGTGAGGTTACTTAACAAATGTGACAAATGATCGTATTGAATAATACGATAAGGAATATCTACAGTTTCTCAGATGAATACAAGTCGAAATCTATATTAATATTAAAATTAAAGTCGACTTTAATAACTAGTTGAATACCATACTCCGTATCGGCCAATAGATGGCAGCACGTCAACTACCCATCACAATCGTGCTGTTGTGAAAGTGCGTATATAAGGATACTAAAAAGTATCCTTTTAAAGGACCTTTCTATTATCTTTAAAAGAACCTTTAACAGTGAAAAGCAAGTCTCCACAACGAAATATTCTGACGATCAAGTTTTTTTCCTCATGAATGTGAGGTCTAGCTAGAAAATAAAATCAAATAGTGATTTTGTATTAGCAAAGATCTACCTAATGGCACGAAGTACGATCAGTGATGTATTCAGGTATCTTTTCGGGGGGGGGTCTTAGCCCCCTCAAAAATCCATGCCCCCGTAGGTTTTTGCGTGATCACCCTTTATATTTAGTCTCTAATTTTTTGTTTATAGATGAAAATTTGGAGAAATTAATTTTAGAAATTTAAGAAAACGGGGGAAAATATTATAATAAAAAAAAAACTCATTCACATGGACTTCATATCTCAGTAGCATTAAGATTATTTTAAGTATTAAATTAATTGCTTTGTTTTATACACTAAAACTAAAATTTAATTGCCATCGGCATGTATATTTACGTTTTCTAAATCCGACGAGTCAATGCAGCCAATAATGTATACAATACCTCGAGAAAAAAACGGAATTTCCGTTGTTAATTAGAGCCATAAATGACTTCACACAAAGTGTTAACACTTTAAATAACTCTTTTTTTAAATGTAGCTCTGAAATCAAAGTAGTTATGAAGATATATATACTCTATAGAAAAATTTGTTGCTCTAGATGAGAATGCTTTTGTAAATTTGTTTATAAATGGAGCAATTGTCCATGTTAAAAATATATTACGAAGTCCTACCAAAATTACTCAATACTTTCTCCGGATAAAAATCAGGAGGGTAGAAGACCAGTTCATTTTGATCACATATGCAAGAAGGGCAAACACGAAAACCAAGCATTTTTTCACAATTCGTTACATTTTTTAGAGCCTTTGTATTTGATAGTTAAGTTTACTGTGGATTTGTAATCACCAACGGCATGCTGCTTGCACTGCAATACATCATCATATTTTGGAAGCTGGCATTCAGCTTTATTTCAGTCTTCTGGATGCCGACTTCCCATGTATATGGTTAAGTAAGCCTCAATGTAGCTAACGTGGCGTTAGGGCTTCCAATACAACAAAATATTTGGGCTTCCTAATTTTTAACGATAGCAAATTATTAAAGATGATTCCCATATTTTTTTCCTGGCGGTATGTGGTTTACGCTCTGTGACAAAAAGAAAATCCAAGAATTTCAAACGATTAATTAGTTGTTTTTTACTACTATGAGCTAACCTAAATAATCTAAAGGGGCTGAAACCAAGTGGCAGCAGAATGGTTTGCACCATACGTTTTCAGGTAACACTGTAATGATTCCTTAATAATCAGAAAAACGCTTGTTGTAAGACTAAAATATTTTTGTCACTCCTAATGTTTAGGGGCGGAGGGGAAGAATTTTCTCCAGCACAGCACCGTTATCTTACTAGCATCCTTAATATTTTACACCACCGCAGCATGGTGAAATCCGTGGTGCATTACTGAATTAAAATAAAGGTATAGCTTTTTTACATTTTTAATCACTTGCATGTGTAGATTTCAGAAAATTTGTTATATGTATTAATGTATATATAAATAATATAAATGTATTAATGTATAAATAAATAACAAATAATGACAAGTTTGAGCCCCCTCAAAATTTGCGATTGACCCTCCGGAAAAAAACTCTCTGAATGTAACGCACGAGTACGACCTCAAGACAGTGTTCTGAATGAGTACGACCTTACAGTTACGAATGAGTACGACCTCAAGACAGTGTTCTGTTGAAATAAGACACTTCCGTCGGAATAAACACTCCAGAATGTTGGTTGGCATATATTGTGTCTGATAAAATAGTAAGTGATCTGTCATATATATATATTTCTAATATTTAGGAAAATTCCTCATATTTTGTCCCTCCAAACTTAATCGAAAATGCCTTCAATTCCACATTTCAACACGCCTTCTCCCCGAAAAAAAAAAAAAAAAAAAAAACCCGTTAAACAGCTTATGGTTCTCCATACAAAATACACCAGTACTAATCCTGTTCAACAGCAGTGCGCGCTGACGTGCTGATATCTATCGGCTCTGTGACAACTACACTGACGGAAAAAAATCCCAACACCACGAAAAAATAGTTGTAGAGGAATGAAATGGGGGCAATACATTTGTATAGGTAACATATTTAATCGATTAAGGTTTCAAGATCACAGCTTATTGTAAGCGCGAGAAGAGCCATTTTAAATGTGAAAAATGCTGGTACATTAATAACCGGTGTAACCGCCAGAATGTTGAATGCAAGCACGTAAACGTTCATGCATTGTGTCGTACAGGTACTGGATGTCAGTTTGTGGGATGGAGTTCCATGACTGTTGCACTTGGTCGGTCAATACAGGGACGGTTAATGCTGGTTGGGGGTGACGCTGGAGTTGTCGTCCAATGATGCCCATGCGTGCTCGATTGGTGAAAGATCTGGTGATCTAGCAGGCCACGGCAACATGTCGACACTGTAGAGCATGTTGGGTTACAACAGCGGTATGCGGGCGAGCGTTATCCTGTTGGAAAACACCCCTGGAATGTTGTTCATGAATGGCAGCACAACAGGTTGAATCACTAGACCGACGTACAACTGTGCCGTCAGGTGCGTGGGATTACCACGAGAGTGCTCCTGCTGTCAAAGGAATTTTTTTTTTTTGATTGGAGGTTTAACGACCACCGTGAGCAACTCAATGGGCTATAAGCAGTCGCCCGTCCCTAAATTAGGGTCACTGGTTCCAGGGAAGGGAGGGAGCCAGTGCCGTAAGACAAACACAACATCCATGCCTGACCGGGATTCGAACCCGGACCCCTTAGGGACGAATGATCAGAGGCCTGTGCCTTAGACCACTGCGCCACCGGGGCGGCCATAGGAAATTGCTCCCAGACCATAACTCCAGGTGTAGGTCCAGTGTGTCTCGGCCGCAGACAGGTTGGTTGCAGGCGCTCACCTGGCCTCCTTCTAACCAACACACGGCCATCACTGGCACCCAGGCAGATCCGGCTTTCATCAGAAAACACAACAGATCTCCACTCCGTCCTCCAATGAGCTCTAGCTTGACACCACTGACGTCGCAAACGGCAGTGGTTTGGAGTAAGTGGAATGCACGCTACAGGGCGTCTGGCTCGGAGCTGTCCTTCAAGTAACCGATTTGTAACAGTTCGTTGTGCCACTGTGGTGGCAACTACAGCTCGAATTGCTGCCGCGGTACGATGCGCCACGGCCATACGCGGCGGTCTTCCCTCTCAGTAGTGCCACGTGCTGGGCCGGAACCCGGTCTTCTTGAGGCAGTACCTTCCCTTGATCACCGCTGCCAGCAATCATGCACAGTGGCTACATTCCTGCCAAGTCGTTCTGCAATATTGCGGAAAGAAAATCCACCTTCTCGTAGCCCTATTGCACGACCTCTTTCAAACTCCGTGAGCTGTTGATAATGGCTTCTTCGTCTTCTTCAAGGCATTCTTGACTAACATCAACACCCTACGTCGAATCTCAACGATAAGTAACGCTCACGATCGTTACAGCGCGTATTTACAACAAACCTGCTTTGCATGTTCCGAGGCGCTACTAGCGCCACACGTATGCACCGAGCGCGAAATTTGCATAAACGTCATCTTACAGATGTACTCTCACCGCCTACCAACTGTCGTTTATCTAACACAACCTTTTCTTGGTGTTGGGATTTTTTTCCGTCAGTGTAGATTGAAGCATGGCTTTCTGCGATTAATCAAAGATAAATCACAAGTCCATGAAGTCATGTTGATATAAAAACTCAAAAGTTCCGCTACCAATAAAGTACACTCTATTTACCTCCTGTCGCATTCCGAATGTACGGGTAAAACAACTGGGGTTAATCATTGTCTCAATGAAAACACGCGAACATTAAAATTGCATTTGCAGCAAAGCTTACATGGCCGCTCCGGTGGCGCAGTGGTCTAAGGCGTTGGCCTCTGATCATTCGTCCGTAAGGGGTCCGGGTTCGAATCCCGGTCAGGCATGGATGTTGCGTTTGTCTTACGGCACTGGCTCTCTCCCTTCCCTGGAACCAGTGACCCTAAATTAGGGACGGGCGACTGCTTATAGCCCATTGAGTTGCTCACGGGTCATTAAACCTCCAATCAAAAAAAAAAAAAAAAAAAAAGCTTACATGTCTTACTCACGACTCTCCTCGTAGGCCCCGCCTACTCGCAATCTCTAAAGTGTCTCTGAACCAATCGCGTGGCGGAAATGGCCTTAATCACGATTCCGTACATTCACTTGTGAAATACGCGCCCGGGGCAGCCGTGGTCTAAGGCGCTGGCCTCTGATCATTCGTCCGTAAGGGGTCCGGGTTCGGATCCCGGTCAGGCATGGATGTTGCGTTTGACTTACGGCACTGGCTCTCTTCCTTCCCTGGAACCAGTGACCCTAAATTAGGGACGGGCGACTGCTTATAGCCCATTGAGTTGCTCACGGTGGTCGTTAAACCTCCAATCAAAAAAAAGTGCCCGGTTTCAGATCCCGGTGAGGCATGTATGTTGTGTTTCAGCACTGGCTCTCTCTCTTCCCTTGAGCCAGTGGCCCTAAAGTAGGGACTGCGTATAGCCCATTGAGTTGCTCCCTGTGGTTGTTAAACCTTCAGTAATAAAATATTTTCAGTTATCCTTATTTTTTAACTTCATTGATTTCATTCATACTGCATAGATTTACAACATTTGCAAATACAGTATGCAGTACATATACTGTATGTACATAGCACTGCTACTAATTCATTCATAATTGGTATTTTTTGCACAAGGAGCTGTGATGTAGTATATTATGAAACTTATATATATATATATATATAGAATGAAAACATTACAGAACAAAAATACAAAATTTTAAAAAAGGAACTTCAAAATAAGTGAAAACTAAAAACAGGTTGCCGTCATCAGGAGAGCTGAGCATCAACCTGTGGAAGTGGCCTTTATAGTACCAACATTCGTGCAATTAACCGATGTCTTTCTCAACTGCGAAATGGGGAAGAAAAAAAAAAAGCTTACATGTCTCACTCACGACTATCTATTTCTATAGTTTCTTTGACCACTCATTTCATTCCGAAATATTTTGAAGGCAGGGACGGCGCCACGGGGGGGGGGGGGGGGGGGGGGGGATCACACCCCACCCCGTCAGCCCCTCAGAATTTTTTGGATAAATGAAGAAAATGTAGTGCACTTTACTATCTTAGCTGCATGTTCTTCTGTGGTAATGGGAGAAAGGTACCATTATGAAATTACGTTTCTCCAACCACGATACATGACTCAGACGGGAAACCTTACTTGCATGTTGCGCTTCCGCACACAGAAGTCGAAGCCCGGCCGGAAGTTCGAAGATCGTCAATCCGATGGGTTGTAAAGTTGAATAAGCATCACTGTGCCAATCCCATCCCCGCCCTGGTACCCTCGCAGACCAAGGTTCTTTAATTTCTCTAAGGTTGGTTTTACGGAGGAATAGCTGCCATTGGCTGCTAGTCGTGACGTCACGATTGAGCGCGATGCTGACGAAGATGGCGTATCGACGAAAATTCGTAACTCGCTATCACGTCCGCCGGTGTATGCTCATGTACCAAAATTTAAGTTTTCGCAATATGCAAAATATTTTAAGGCAGTTATAATTTCGTTTTACTTATACTCAGTAATTTCCCATCACAAACACACACATAAAAAGCATATTCGTCGTAAATTTTAGATACAGCGACAGTTATTTAGCTAATATAAGGCCCGGCCCAGAAAACTGTTCAAATGCGGATTAGATGCATGGATTATTACATTTTTTATTTCAGAACTTGATTAAAAAAAGGCTGAAATTCCATTAAAACAAACGACAGGTAAGTATACCGAATGTTTTAAATATGCCCAGAATAAAAATTTATTGTCAAAGGTTCTTTCCATGCTACATAATGCAAATTTTTTTGCACACGCTGTTGATTCCATGAATTGGGACCACATAAAAATTAGGAAGTATTGTAGTAAATAGCATCAACGGTACAAAAACGAATGAATTTATTATTGACCATATTTTCAAATCAAACTGTTTTTCTGAGTCAAAGGAGGCACTGCAATAAAGTATTGTACTTCATCAGATTTTTGTGGTTAACAATTTGTAGTGTGTGATTTTCCCCATTAAAAATATGAGGGAAATCATATTTTTTAATACCATTTCAAACAAAGTTTAAAGTTCAGATTGGAATAATTAAATTGTATATAAAATTAAGTGGTAAAAGTGCATGATACTGCTTTGTAAACAAACGTTGAGAAAAAAATATGTAGATCCCACAGGGACAGTTCATACGTTAATATAATAATACCAATAGGGACAGTTTAACAAGCCTTCAACAAAAAAACAACCACTCATTATTAAATATGTTGCCCCATTACAGAGTGTATCAGTGCTATAGGATTCAGTACTGCATAAGAACACACACAGCATATACTTTTCCACGGGCCCGGTTTGTAATTTTGCAGGAAACGGCAAAATTTTATTGTGAGACCTTGAAAAATTCTCACATTTTAAAGGCGTTACGGGAAAAGTAAAATGTTCACTGAAATTATTAAAAAAAAAATTTCTTTGGAAATCAGAACATTTTTTTTTTTCTACACACGAAAACTGTCAAAAAAAAAAATAATTATCCGGAAAAAGTATTTGCTTTCAGCGTAAGACAAAAAAGCCCATGTTAGGGAAAGATGGATTTAAAAAGCAATAGAAATCTATGATTTACTTTCCTGTTAGAGAGGGTTTTTCATGATGACTCGTATGGAAAGTTTACTTCAAGTGATCTCAAAATTATATATTGTAAGATAACTTTAAGTGATCTCAAAATTATTTATCTTATTATATTCTCACTACATTCACAACAAACACTTCGTCAAATGAGACAAGTGAAAAGACTTACCTTTGGTGTACTTTCATGAACAGCTAATCCACAGGAACTAGTGTGTAATCCACAATACACAGAAAAGAGAAAAAAAAATGTTCTTCGAAATAACACGGATGTCTCCAGGGGGAGTCTTCATGATAAAAACATGCACTCACTTTCTCGTTTTAGCTACTGGTCTCATGGACCACCCTAATGTTTATTCACCTGGTCCGACGAAACCTTTAGTGATCTCAGACAAGCGGACCGCCAACAATTTTGAAAGCTGAACGTTATTATGATATTGTATGATGAACCTTAATTTATTTTGTTACTTTTAAGGTTTGCCATTTTCGAACTTTCTTTTGATGTTGCTCTACTATCCTCTTTGCTTTGGCAGTAATATTAAGGTGGCGTATCTTTAAGAAGGTTCTCGTCCTAGTGTACACTTTTATAAGTTTCTCATGCACGTCAGGATATTTTTCAGCCAGTAACTTACAAAAAGATTTCATTACGTGTGGTGCTTGTGATACACTGTTGCCATGGAAACTTGAAAAAATTATCCCCCACTGCTTCGCTTTTACTAGCCACTGTTGTGATGGCACGAGAAGGCCCCCTCTGGATAATGTTTCTATCCAGCCTTCATTTATTGCAGTCACTGGTTTAGGCATTATCTGGGCTGTTGGTGTTGCAAGTGATCGGTCCAGTGACCTTCCACGGAAGGCAAGATACCCTGCCAAGTACCGAAATCCTTCTGCTGAACATTCTGTTTGTGTTGGAGGCGTCGACGTAATAGGGAGTTCCTCTAGTGCAATGTCACTAATTTCTGTTTCCCCATCCACCATGGAAAGAGCTTCATCCATATCAGGCAGCAGACCAGTGAAGAGCTGTGAGGTAATATAGCTCTGGCTATCTTCCTCTGGTGCAACTGGCGATGCATTTGATAAGATGTCAGTCACATTGACACCTACAATTAACAGGTGTAATCGGTTCTTAAATTCTGCAGGTAATGGGTGGTCATAAAAATGTCCTAATCCTCTTATCTGGGAAAACAAATTTTCAACGCAGTCTTTATTTATTTATTTATTTTGACTGGAGGTTTAACGACCACTGTGAGCAACTCAATGGGCTATAAGCAGTCGCCCGTCCCTAATTTAGGGTCACTGGTTCCAGGGAAGGGAGAGAGCCAGTGCCGTAAGACAAACACAACATCCATGCCTGACCGGGATTCGAACCCGGACCCCTTACGGACGAATGATCAGAGGCCAGCGCCTTAGACCACTGCGCCACCGGGGCGGCAGTCTTGATTTAATCTTGCAGTTAAAATGTATTTTATGTCCTGTGACTTTAGGTCTGTATAGCATCCCAGCAAAGATCTAATTGTGGTCATGAATCTTTTCTGAAATGGCAAAAGAAACTTGGATCGCACAACTTTCATTTTTTCACAAATGGAATAAAAACTGCGGAGTAACTTCTGCTGCAATTCGAAGTGTACTCCAAAACCACTGGCTAATGGGATCTGCTCATGATGTGGGATCCTGGAGTTTAAAATGTCTAAGGTGTCATTCACCAGTGAGAAAAAATTGGCAGTTTCAACTTCATCTGGCAACATATAGCTTATTGCCTTTGAAGTGGTATTGGAAAAAGTTGAGCTGCCAAGTATACACGTTGACGGTCTCTCCCTGAAACTATGATGTGTTGGTATGTCAGCTTTGGACATATTCTCATCTCACTATTGTCTAGGGAAAGCAAACGTTCAGTGACATCTTTACCTATCTTTTTTCCACTGGGCAGTGTGAAACCGTCGTCCAATAAATGATTGCGAATAAATAACTTCTTAAAAAAATAAATAACTTCAGCAAATAAGTTGCGAATAAATAACTTCTTCCAATAAATAACTTCAGCAGGTGGGGTACATCGGCAAAAACCCAAATTCGTTTCTGTTGGTTATGTTGGATTTTGAAAACATGGGTTAAGGTGTGTTACTCCTAGGTCTTTCCAAACTCGCCCATTTTTACCACCCATATCTGCAACAGGGATGTAAGGTCAGGTGATGCGTAACATCACAGCCTCTCCTTGACAAATGTCAACCCCGCCTTCTCGTGGTACATCCTGTTCCCACTAAAGGGGCTCTGACGACCGCCAATAGCAGTATAACTATACCATCGGGATTAGAGGAAATGCTATCCCACACTCACCAACCCGCTTGGCCAGCGTGGTGAGTTATGGCCAAACCCCTCCAAAATGACTCCACAACTTAAATCTTGGCCCTCAGTCTCCGGCAGCTGGAATGTACCTGGCCAAGGCAGCGGCCAGTGCGACATGAAGGCAGAGGGTGCTAAGAATCCCCGGAGGACCGGACTAGGCTGCCATCTGATGCTGACCTTGGCTACATATAACGGACGCTCCCTATCTTCTGATTCAAGGCTTCTTGAATTGGAAGAGGAACTACAAAGGATCAAGTGGGACATCGTCGGGCTAAGTGAGGTAAGGAGAAAAGGAGATCTCATTGAACTGAAAAGTGGACATCTCTTCTACTATCGTGGGACAGATACTGGCAGAACTAGTGGTGTTGGATTTATAATCAACAAGAAACTGACGGATAAAGTTGCAGAAGTTGAAAGTTCCTCTGACAGAGCTGCACGACTCGTTATCCAACTCTCAAGAAGATACCAGGCTCAGATTATTCAAACTTATGCACCCACCACAAGTCATCCTGAAGAAGAAATTGAAGAATTTTATGAGGAAATTCGTGATCTAAATAATAAAGGTAAGCAGCACTTGAAGATAATTATGGGAGATTTCAATGCAAAAATAGGGCAACGGCAACAGAATGAAATTTCAGTAGGTAAATTCGGTCACGGCAACAGAAACCAGCGTGGAAATACTCTCGTAGAGTTTGCAGAGGCAGAAGGGTTTTTCATCTTGAACTCCTTCTTCAAGAAAAAGCCACACAGGAAATGGACATGGAGACATCCAAATGGGACGACAAGTGAAATTGATTTTATTATGTGTAACAAAAAATTCGTCATAGAAGACTGCAGTGTGCTAAACAAGTTCAACACAGGCAGTGACCATAGATTGGTGAGATGTAAGATGCACCTCAACACTAAACTCTAACGTAGCAAGCTCATAAGACAAACAAAATGTATTGACATAACCAACCTTAAAAAACACCATAATACTTTCAAATTGGAACTGAAGAACAGGTTCTCTGCTTTAGAAGGCCTAACATCGGAAGAAGTGGATATTTCTGAAGTTAACAGAAAAGTAACCAAAGCTCTTATGGAAACAGCAACAAAATTAGCTGGGTCTAAGAACAAATTGCATGTGAACAAATTATCAGGAAAAACCAAAATGTTGATGCAAAAAAGAAGAGTGATGAGGACAACTAAAGAAGATGTGACTTCCAAAGTGGAATATATAGAGCTATGCAAGACAGTACGAAAAAGTATCACTGAAGACGTAAGGAAATTCAACTGTGAACTAGTAAGGAAAGCAATTGAAAACAACCAAAGCCTAAAGATAGCAAAGGGACATCTCAGTAAGGGAAAAAAACAGATTATGGCACTGAGAAAAGAAGATGGTTCTGTAACAAGAAATAGAGGCGAAATTTTGACAAGAGTGAAAGATTTCTACTCCAAATTATATGAAAGGGATGATACATGTACTCCAGACATCATGAAAGGTACCAGTACCAGAGTTCTTCCAGTCCTTCCAGCAGAAGTTGCACATGCAATCAAGAACATGAAGCGGGGAAAAGCTCCAGGAGAAGATGGAATTACTGTAGACATCATACAAGAAGCAAGTGGAGAAATCGAAACAGTACTCGCCCAAATTTTCACTTGATGCCTTAATGAAGGGAAAATTCCTGAGGATTGGAACAACGCTACAATGATCTTGCTACATAAAAAAGGTGACATTGAGGATCTCAGGAACTACAGACCTATCAGCCTATTATCAGTGGTTTATAAAATCTTCACTAAAGTTCTTTCACACTGCTTGAAGGTGACACTGGACATGGCTCAACCGAGAGAACAAGCTGGATTCAGGAGTGGCTACAGCACAATAGATCATATCCACGTACTGAGAGAACTAATTGAAAGAGCAAGGGAATATGAACTTCCATTGTGCATGGCTTTTATCGATTATGAAAAAGCCTTTGATTCGGTAAAACCATCAGCAGTTGCAATGGCTCTGAAATCCTGCGGTATTGAAGATGCATACATTAATATTATTAATAACATCTATGAAAATGCAAGTGCAAAGATTTGGCTGTTTGAAAATACAACACACATAAAAATTGGAAACGGAGTGAGACAAGGTGACACCATATCTCCGAAGCTCTTTAATGCCACATTGGAAAATGTCTTTCAATCACTGAACTGGGAAAACAAAGGGATAAAGATTAATGGAGATTATCTAACCCACCTTCGTTTTGCTGATGACATAGTCATTTTTGCAACTAACTACCCCATCAGAGCTACAGAGTATGATCCAGGAACTTGCTGACAAGAGTAAAGAAGTGGGATTAAAAATGAACTTTCAGAAGACAAAAGTGATGTACAATGCTTTTACACGAAATGAAGATTTATCGATTGATGGAGAAAAGCTGGAGATAACAAACACGTACGTTTATCTTGGACAGCAGATATCAAGTGAGGGTTACATTGATGTAGAAATTAATCGGCATACAAAACTTGCCTGGAGAGCTTTTGGAAGAAACAGCATAATTTTCAAGAGCAATATGCCATTATGTCTTAAAAGAAAAGTGTTTGATCAATGCATCCTTCCAGTGCTTACGTATGGTGCAGAGACGTGGACATTAGCTAAAAGAGACATACAAAGGCTGCAGACAACTCAAAGTAGCATGGAGAGGTGCATGCTTGGTGTAACCAGGAGAGATAAGAAGAGGAACACGTGGATCCGAAAAATGACAAGAGTGGAAGACATCATGATCAGAGTTAAATCCCTGAAATGGCAATGGGCTGGACATACTGCCAGAAGGACAGACCATCGATGGACAGCCGAAATTTTAGATTGGATTCCAAGGGACAGGAAAAGACCCAGAAGAAGACCACATGGAAGATGGATGGATGAAATTCGAAAGTATGCGGGAGTGACATGGAGGAGACTGGCACAAGACAGACCGTTGTGGAGGAAACTTGGGGAGACCTTCGTCCAGCAGTGGATTGATAATGGTTGACAATGATGATGATGATCTGCAACAACAGCAACTACTTCATATGTTTTAGCCTGTAAAGCTGAAATGATCCCTGTGAGTAAAACCCCTGTCATTTGTTTGTCAAATTCAAAATAAATGGGCTGCTTCCAAGAAGAAAAGAGCCCTCGCACCATAACCACCTGTACTTGACTATGTGGGCCACGTATCCTGTCTTCTTCTTGATCATAGTCGATACGTGCATCAACATTCATTTCATCAAACGACAAAACACAGATACGCTCACCTTTTTTAAGCTGGTCACCCTGTGTTTTCATTAGTTCCAATACATCATGAAGGATACCAGGACGGCAAGTAAACGAACCGGAAATCCACTTCTTTAATGTGGATATTGCTGGCAGTGGGATTTTTAGATGATTCTGAAGATGAAGATAGCATCTACGCGATACAGCACGAAGAGCCAGTGCTTTGCTGAAGTCTTCTTTATTCCATTTGGCACGTCTGTTATTTCTGATAAGGCACTGTACTTGCTGTTTGGTGAAAACTTTGCCCACAATCCGTGTAACTTCTTCTTTGACTTGCAACTTCAGTTTATTTTTACTTCCTTGTAATAATTTTTCCTTCACTACACATTTGCGCCTTAATTGTGCATTCCTTAATTTCAGATTCAAATTTTGACTCTGCAGTTGTGGAGTTGTGGTGCCTAAGCCATTTAACTTCTCTTTCCAGATGCATCAACCGATCATTCCTCTCTACTACTACTTCAGGCTCAGTCAAAGTTTCTCTATCATATTTTCTCTTTTTTGGAGATATATTAGAAATTGTGAAAAGTGCACGTTTTCTTACTTAACGAGTTTAACATCTATCCCTCCTTGTAGACTCACACGTTTCTTTGTTTGGTTCTGAACCATTAGCAAAAACACTTGTATTGCATTCACCTTCAACATGCAGCTTCAATGATGGTACAGCAGTTGGTTTTAATTTCCTTGATTGAGGTAGGACCAGCAATTCAGCTTGTAAATCACGAAGGTAGTCTTCCTCAGCGAAATGTTCAGAGCATACAGTTGCATTTGAAAAATTTATTTTATCCAATCTTCTGCATTTGATGAGCCATTCCTTTCTCTTGGTATAATCTTTAGGAAAACTGTGGAAAATAATTCCTTTCCCTTTCGTGTTCTGATTTCTATTTTTGCATATGGTCACTGCACAATTTGGCATAATGGCGTTAGGAAAATGCTATACACACACACCACGCTTGATGATGGTAATATAACAATAGAATAATGAAATTAATATAACTAGAATTACTAGATTAATATAACGATAATAACCTGGTAAATATAAGAATGACTAGATTACTATAACAAGAATAACAAAATGAATGCAACTGATTTCAACACACAAGAGTACAAGCAGAGCGGAAGATTCGAGCAGAGAAAAGTTTTACACCTTGTGTTTACATCTGCGGTTGAAACTCACTCGGGCTCGCTCAATGTTTGGCTCGATGATGACGACATGCTCAAATCTCCGAAAAAATTTTCAGAGCCGCGCATTGCTGTTACGGCCACCCCTGTCGCAGACTATGACGAATAGTCGGCGTTACCACGATCGGCGAAAACAGCAGACAGTAATCGGCATCTGGTCACCACCAGACAGTGAACGAAATTTCTCTTGCCTAGTTACACTCATTTTCTTTCTCGTTCTGGTGAAAAGTGTTTTTCCTGCTTGATGTATGTTTTTGCGAGTATTGTGCATGATACATGAAAGTGAGGTATTTCTTCCCAAACCAAACTTTGAAATGACACGTCCGTAAAATGATCAATTCATGATTTTTTCGAGCAAGTGTTAATCAGAAGAAGAAAAGTAAATTAAGCGATAGTGTCCACAAAGCGGATAATGATTGAAAAACAACAGTGCATCTTTCATCTACCATGCGTGATTCGGAGGCAGAGTTTGCTACACATTTTGATGAGGCAACAGATATTGCAGACGTAAACGGTTTGGAAGAGTTCAGTGAACAGAAATCAAGGAGGAGAGAAAACTTCCACCACAACTGGCGAAGTATGTTACTGAAGTTTTAGTGTCTAAAAGGGGAAGTGTGCCGTGCGAACTCAAAAACTGCGTTCGAAATATGTCCCACGCCGCTGCAGACGGCGTCTGTGTCAAAGATTGTGTGTAGTGTTGTGCAATGTGAACCAAACACTGGGGTTGGATTAGGATATAAGTGTACGATTTTCTTAAGTGTGCGATTATGGAAACCCATTTTACGGTTCAGTGAAATGTCTAAGTCTGCCGCAGAGTGCAGCGTCGGCAAATTTAATTGAAAATATAATTCTGCGTGATTTAAATTGATATGCTACCTCCTCAAAGAATGCCTACCAAAACGCTAACAAATGGCGTGCTGTTTGGAAAATTTAAATGTATATCACTCAGTAGCGGCTAGTGGTAAGCTGAGATGGAGGGGCTGCATTCAAATTTTGTAGATATCACTTCGAAAGCTAAGTTACTGAGCCTGTTGATGCTGTCCCTTTAACAATAATTTATATATATATATATATATATATATATTTATAATAAACAAGAAACTGAAGGATAAAGTTGTAGAAGTTGAAAGTTCCTCTGACAGAGCTGCACGACTCGTTATCCAACTCTCGAGAAGATACCAGGCTCAGATTATTCAAACTTATGCACCCACCACAAGTCATGCTGAAGAAGAAATTGAAGAATTTTATGAGGAAATTCGTGATCTAAATAATAAAGGTAAGCAGCACTTGAAGATAATTATGGGAGATTTCAATGCAAAAATAGGGCAACGGCAACAGAATGAAACTTCAGTAGGTAAATTCGGTCACGGCAACAGAAACCAGCGTGGAAATACTCTCGTAGAGTTGGCAGAGGCAGAAGGGCTTTTCATCTTGAACTAATTTTTCAAGAAAAAGCCACACAGGAAATGGACATGGAGACATCCAAATGGGACGACAAGTGAAATTGATTTTATTATGTGTAACAAAAAATTCGTCATAGAAGACTGCAGTGTGCTAAACAAGTTCAACACAGGCAGTGACCATAGATTGGTGAGATGTAAGATGCACCTCAACACTAAACTCGAACATAGCAAGCTCATAAGACAAACAAAATGTATTGACATAACCAACCTTAAAAAACACCATAATACCTTCAAATTGGAACTGAAGAACAGATTCTCTGCTTTAGAAGGCCTAACATCGGAAGAAGTGGATATTTCTGAAGTTAACAGAAAAGTAACCAAAGCTCTTATGGAAACAGCAACAAAATTAGCTGGGTCTAAGAACAAATTGCATGTGAACAAATTATCAGGAAAAACCAAAATGTTGATGCAAAAAAGAAGAGTGATGAGGACAACTAAAGAAGATGTGACTTCCAAAGTGGAATATATAGAGCTATGCAAGACAGTACGAAAAAGTATCACTGAAGACGTAAGGAAATTCAACTGTGAACTAGTAAGGAAAGCAATTGAAAACAACCAAAGCCTAAAGATAGCAAAGGGACATCTCAGTAAGGGGAAAAAACAGATTATGGCACTGAGAAAAGAAGATGGTTCTGTAACAAGAAATAGAGGCGAAATTTTGACAAGAGTGAAAGATTTCTACTCCAAATTATATGAAAGGGATGATACATGTACTCCAGACATCATGAAAGGTACCAGTACCAGAGTTCTTCCAGTCCTTCCAGCAGAAGTTGCACATGCAATCAAGAACATGAAGCGGGGAAAAGCTCCAGGAGAACATGGAATTACTGTAGACATCATACAAGAAGCAAGTGGAGAAATCGAAACAGTACTCGCCCAAATTTTCACTCGATGCCTTAATGAAGGGAAAATTCCTGAGGATTGGAACAACGCTACAATGATCCTTGCTACATAAAAAAGGTGACATTGAGGATCTCAGGAACTACAGACCTATCAGCCTCCTATTAGTGGTTTATAAAATCTTCACTAAAGTTCTTTCACACCGCTTGAAGGTGACACTGGACATGGCTCAACCGAGAGAACAAGCTGGATTCAGGAGTGGTTACAGCACAATAGATCATATCCATGTACTGAGAGAACTAATTGAAAGAGCGAGGGAATATGAGCTTCCATTGTGCATGGCTTTTATCGATTATGAAAAAGCCTTTGATTCGGTAAAACCATCAGCAGTTGCAATGGCTCTGAAATCCTGCGGTATTGAAGATGCATACATTAATATTATTAATAACATCTATGAAAATGCAAGTGCAAAGATTCGGCTGTTTGAAAATACAACACACATAAAAATTGGAAAAGGAGTGAGACAAGGTGACACCATATCTCCGAAGCTCTTTAATGCCACATTGGAAAATGTCTTTCAATCACTGAACTGGGAAAACAAAGGGATAAAGATTAATGGAGATTATCTAACCCACCTTCGTTTTGCTGATGACATAGTCATTTTTGCAACTACCCCATCAGAGCTACAGAGTATGATCCAGGAACTTGCTGACAAGAGTAAAGAAGTGGGATTAAAAATGAACTTTCAGAAGACAAAAGTGATGTACAATGCTTTTACAAGAAATGAAGATTTATCGATTGATGGAGAAAAGCTGGAGATAACAGACACGTACGTTTATCTTGGACAGCAGATATCAAGTGAGGGTAGGGTCACATTGGTGAAGAAATTAATCGGCGTACAAAACTTGCCTGGAGAGCTTTTGGAAGAAACAGCATAATTTTCAAGAGCAATATGCCATTATGTCTTAAAAGAAAAGTGTTTGATCAATGCATCCTTCCAGTGCTTACGTATGGTGCAGAGACGTGGACCTTAGCTAAAAGAGACATACAAAGGCTGCAGACAACTCAAAGTAGCATGGAGAGGTGCATGCTTGGTGTAACCAGGAGAGATAAGAAGAGGAACACGTGGATCCGAAAAATGACAAGAGTGGAAGACATCATGATCAGAGTTAAATCCCTGAAATGGCAATGGGCTGGACATACTGCCAGAAGGTTGGTTGGTTGGTTGGTAAGTAGATTTTAATGGCGCAAGGGCCAGGGTTGGCCAAAGAGCGCCAAACAAAAGATATACTGCCAGAAGGACAGACCATCGATGGACAGCCGAAATTTTAGATTGGATTCCAAGGGACAGGAAAAGACCCAGAAGAAGACCACATGGAAGATGGGTGGATGAAATTCGAAAGTATGCGGGAGTGACATGGAGGAGACTGGCACAAGACAGACCGTTGTGGAGGAAACTTGGGGAGACCTTCGTCCAGCAGTGGATTGATAATGGTTGACAATGATGATGATGATGATATACTCATAGAAATGAATATTTAGCAACTGATAGGGAAATTCTAGAGGTAACCGATACCTGAATTAGGCAACAGATATCAAAGGGTGGCCACATTTATGAAGAAAATAATCGGCGTATAAAACTTGGTTTGATGCATTATTTCTTAAAAGAAAAGTGCTTAGCATATATTGTAGCCACAAATCACTTTAATGTGAACTTCCGAATCGAATCGTAATGCTATCCAGTATTTACCTTGTGGAGAGGTACCCACGCATACACCGGGTACTGCCCCCCTAATAAATAAGGGCGTCTTCCTCCCCCTTTCTACTTCGCTTCCGTGTCACTTTCCTATCGGGCGCTCTAGCCCAAATCTCCCAGTTTCCGATTTCTAAGGGTTAAGACCTGGGGTCAGACACTCCCTTCCTAAAATCCTCTACATTTGATCATCACCCACGCATACACCATTGCACAGCTAAGAAATTAGTTCCACATACATTTCATGTAGGACCCTTATTCTAACGATCCTAAAATGACGCTCATTAATCAGTGCATCCTTCCAGTTGTTACGCATGAAGCTCAACTAAAAGATATACTGAGGTTGCAGACAACGGAAAAAAGCATTGAGAGATGCATGTTTGATGTAACCAGGAACAGGAAAGATATAAAGAGGAACTCTTGGATCGGGAAAATTACAAGGATGGAAGACAGCAATGATCAGAATCCCTAAAATTGCAATGGGATGTACATATTGCTTGAAGAAAGAGCCAGCGAGAAATATTAAACTGGATAGTAAGAGACAAAAAAAAAAAAAAAAAAAGACCCAGAAGATGATGTGGAAGATGGGTGGATGAAATTCGGGAGCAAGAGAACTGGCTCTAAACAGACTGTTGTGGAAGAAACTTGGAGACTTTCATCCAGCAGTGGATTGAGATAGTGGTTGTAAATGATATATAAATGTAGATACTGTAGGAGCAACACACACTCAGTTAAGGGAACCAGTTTTAAAGGTAAAAAAAAATAATGCGTGTGCAAGTGACAGCAGACACGCACCCAACGTCATATACGCATTTTCAGGTGTCAATTGTGACCCCTAGAAATATAATAAATATTTTTCTTCAGATACGCTCCCTTTGGAATTTTGACTCACAGGCATTCTCCATTCTCTTTAATAAATACGAATTGCAAACATATTCCCAGTTTCAATTTTCAAGCCATGATTACAATTTAGTGTAGAACAATTTGTTTTCAAAATTTAACAACTTCATAAATTTTCTAAACAATTGTGTTTGATTAAATGTTGTGTTTAAAGTAATCAAGTATAAAGCACTACAACTGAAATGCGCAGCTTGGGGGGGGGAGTATGAATATGCAGCAGAAAAGTAAAATGTGGCCAATGGAGAAACTTCAGTGTTTTTTGATGAACAGAAATTTACATGAGTTTAAAAGCAAAAATTTCGCTGTGCCTGGTAAGTGAAAATATTAATTTTGTGCAAGTATTTCGCTGCAGAAATTAGTCTTTTCTTTTTTTTAATTTATCCATTACTTAACTTTATTCTTAATCGCAATTTGTTCACATGCCAATTTTGACCAGAAGTTAAACTTTTTGGCAAAAATCTCGACAACTGAGTATTTGTTGTTAGCAAACAAGAATAATCTCCAGTTGTTAGAATTATCATGTTGAATAAAAGTAGGAACAAACCAAAAATTGAAGGCCCGGCGATGCATTCGCAGCCAACGAGAGACTGCAGTGTAGCTACGTCACTCGCAAACAACTGCGAGGACCACTTATATTTGCTGTACCAGCAAGAGTTGCAGCCCCAAGGACGTTTTATGCAAAGGAAATGAACTGATGTGCAAATAGGAAGAGTTTCCCACATGAGTTGGTTTCAATAGCAGTCAGAGCAGCACGCCAGCGTTCTTTTCGCTACCAGTGGCGCTGTTCAGTAAACTTCTCTCTTGGTGTGGCATGGAAAAAAACTGCTTTGGGTAGGGGTGGGGGGCTGCAGCCCCACAGCTTTATTGCAGGAGCCGCTCCTACTGTATATACAGAAATTGCAAGGCTTATAGGACATATTGAATATGCTTATTTTGAATTGAATGCTTAATTGTCTGCATCGGCGATGTTGGCCAGTGACCATCAGGTACGGTGGCATAACCGTGTTTCAAAATCGGGGGGGGGGGGGGGGGGTCTGATCACATATCATATTATATTCCCGAAACATTCGGGGGATCATTTACATTGGGGATCCCAGACTATGAAAATTTGGGGGTCCTGATCAGAGCCATCATTATACTTCATCGAGCCTTAATGTGTGGCGCTGGTGTAGCGAGTGACGTCAGAGCAGGGGTCCTAACAAGCTGGACTAGCGTGTCTTAAGATTTCAAAAGACACAGCTGTGTTTCTGGTATGCGTGAACCAACGTTGAAGTTTTATAATAAATTACAAGTCAAACCGTGGATTACTTCAAATATATTAATCTAAAGTTCATAAAAGATAAGTTCTTTTCCTGTTTTAATTCATAGGCTTCGAACACAATTCACGCATTCGTTTCATAACACGTGGATAATTTTAACTCGTGAACACATTCATCTATTCGTTTCTTAACAGGTTTATATATCAACTGCATTTTAAACTAGGAGTAAATAATTTGTTACATTTTCGAATATACCATTGAGAGATTTGTTAGTGCTCACGCCAGTTTGTTTTAAATATTTTTATTGTTTTATTTGATACTCATTTAAGGTTAAGCAGCTATAACTTTGGAAAAGTGTTTGATATTCCATACCTAGCACCAACCGACCAACGAATCCTTTCCATTGGGTTGTTTTTGTGAAGTGTTTGACTGTTTTTGTATCAGTTTCTTTTTGAGTGTTGGAGTTTTTTTTTTTTTTTTTTTTTTTTTTCATGTTCGTAGTCTTTTCTATATGGTATCTATCACCCCATTCACCATTTGTTAAGCTTCTGCCAGTGGAATACATGTTCTCTTGACACATAGCCGCTCATATCTGCCAGTGGAATACATGTTCATTTAAGCGATGTTTTGGACATCATAAAATAGGCACATAGTATGAGCGGCTATGTGTCAAGAAGAAATCCCCCTTCCCAATCAACACCACTGTTACATGCGTTAGCACACATATGTATATGTGTGTACCTATCTGTCTTTCTGGCTGTCAAATAAATAACACAGATAGAAAAAGTTGAATGCCATGAAGGCATAGCTCCTTCAATAGGCTTTATCAGTGGCTTAGCCTTTTTTTTTTTTTTTTTGTGAAATTTTCACTTTTGGTAAATTGCTTTTAACTACAGCTTGTGCACATTTTGGCTTTTCACTTTACTAGCAACTTGTTTTTCAGTTTATACATCCCATTTTATTTCTTCTTGCTTGATTCTTATATATAAGATCTGTATATAAAGACAAATTAAAATTGTGGAATATCTTATATTTTTCTGAGCTTCATTTTGGAAGTTCTTATGGTAAATTCCATGCATGAATTTACATTAACAAATAATTGAGCATTCAAAACAATTGAATTACCTAAAAAAGTTATACAACTGCTTGTTTTTTTGTTTTTTTTAATGTTACTCAGATTTGGTCATGCATGGCACTGCTTAGGAAAGGTAGGGATGTTACACACAACACAGGTGAGTGGGAATCAAGTACAACTTTCTGTAGCTCTAAAACTTGACCTTGCATCTCTCGGTTCAGTATCTCTCCTAGTAGATCCTCTCCCTCTGCAGGGTGCAACTGGATAACCCAGTGAAAGTCAACTAACTTGGTGAAGTAAATATTGGTGGAATTAAAGGATTAAACCATGCTTGAAATTATAGAATAAGCAACACTTATTCACAGTTGAACATTTTGTATTAAGATCTACTGTAGTTTTGCTGAGCGTTTGGCTTGGCTTCATCAGGACAAAAGGAGCATAAACACTGAAATCATTGTGACACCACCAGCTTTCCGAGTCATGGATTTTGGCGAGTTGTTTCCATGCTATTTTTTTTTTTTTTTTTTGAAGGTTTAACGACCACCGTGAGCAACTCAATGGGCTATAAGCAGTCGCCCGTT
Organism: Macrothele yani; assembly: GCA_039090855.1. Classification (NCBI taxonomy): domain Eukaryota; kingdom Metazoa; phylum Arthropoda; class Arachnida; order Araneae; family Macrothelidae; genus Macrothele; species Macrothele yani. The sequence continues at coordinate 203,823 of CM077007.1, forward strand.
CCTAACTTAGGGTCACTAGTCCAGGGAAGAAAGAAAGCCAGTGCCGTAAGACAAACACAACATCCATGCCTCACCGGGATTCGAACCCGGACCCCTTTCGGACGAATGATCAGAGGCCATCGCTTAGACCACTGCCCCACCGGGGCGGCTTCATGCTATTGAAAGATATGGAGTAGGTGTCATGTCATTCACAAGTCATGAAGAAAAGTCAACAAGAAGTCTGCACTTTCAATACATACATATATGCTCAACTGAGGATTCCTTTTAGAAAGAGCTCAATTTTCTTAAAGGAATTGAATGCAATACACAGAGAATACAGTTCTTTTGTTGTGACAGAACAAAAGAACAGAAATTTAGAAAATTCTAAATGTTCAGAAATTTAGAAAATTCTCAAAAGTTATAATTTCAGTTATTTTCAAATCTGTAAACAAGGTGAATATTTACGGATCAAAAGACTATGCTAAAGATACAAATTCCCAGGGTATTATTAGACAGATCCCTTGGGAATGTGGACTTATATACGACAGGCCTGCAGGGCTTTTAGATTTTTTGGAATGTGGATCCCTTTGGAATGTGGACATATATAGGACAGGCTCGCAGGGCTTTTAAGTTTTCGTGTGAAGGAACACAAGTGTTACGTATGGAACTGTGAAGTGAAATAGCTTATAGCCCAACATTGTCATGAAAACCACCATATTTTTTGTTTTTGAAAACGCTACGCTTATTGATAAACCTGATTTGACTATCAAGTTTAATATATTAGCTTTCCACATATACTGCAACTCTTCACGGCTTGTCATCGACATGACATCTACTTCATTTCTTTCAAGTGCATGGAAACAACTCACCAAAATCAGTGATCGTCAGAACCGATGTCACAATGATTTGAACATTTGCACTCCATTTATGTTGATGACGCCAAGCCAAACACTCAGTTAAACTATAGTTGATTTTAAAATAAATATTTATTGTGAAGAAATGACCTTAAAACAAAATATTTAATTGTGAATTCACATTTTCCTCTCCTTGGGGGCTATTGTTGTCGGAGCTCGCACACCTAAATATATATATCATCATCATTGTCAACCATTATCAATCCACTGCTGGATGAAGGTCTCCCCAAGTTTCTTCCACAACGGTCTGTCTTGTGCCAGTCTCCTCCATGTCACTCCCGCATACTTTCGAATTTCATCCACCCATCTTCCATGTGGTCTTCTTCTGGGTCTTTTCCTGTCCCTTGGAATCCAATCTAAAATTTCGGCTGTCCATCGATGGTCTGTCCTTCTGGCAGTATGTCCAGCCCATTGCCATTTCAGGGATTTAACTCTGATCATGATGTCTTCCACTCTTGTCATTTTTCGGATCCACGTGTTCCTCTTCTTATCTCTCCTGGTTACACCAAGCATGCACCTCTCCATGCTACTTTGAGTTGTCTGCAGCCTTTGTATGTCTCTTTTAGCTAAGGTCCACGTCTCTGCACCATACGTAAGCACTGGAAGGATGCATTGATCAAACACTTTTCTTTTAAGACATAATGGCATATTGCTCTTGAAAATTCTGCTGTTTCTTCCAAAAGCTCTCCAGGCAAGTTTTGTACGCCGATTAATTTCTTCATCAATGTGACCCTCACTTGATATCTGCTGTCCAAGATAAATGTACGTGTCTGTTATCTCCAGCTTTTCTCCATCAATCGATAAATCTTCATTTCTTGTAAAAGCATTGTACATCCTTTTTGTCTTCTGAAAGTTCATTTTTAATCCCACTTCTTTACTCTTGTCAGCAAGTTCCTGGATCATACTCTGTAGCTCTGATGGGGTAGTTAGTTGCAAAAATGACTATGTCATCAGCAAAACGAAGTTGGGTTAGATAATCTCCATTAATCTTTATCCCTTTGTTTTCCCAGTTCAGTGATTGAAAGACATTTTCCAATGTGGCATTAAAGAGCTTCGGAGATATGGTGTCACCTTGTCTCACTCCTTTTCCAATTTTTATGTGTTGTATTTTCAAACAGCCAAATCTTTGCACTTGCATTTTCATAGATGTTATTAATAATATTAATGTATGCATCTTCAATACCGCAGGATTTCAGAGCCACTGCAACTGCTGATGGTTTCACCGAATCAAAGGCTTTTTCATAATCGATAAAAGCCATGCACAATGGAAGTTCATATTCCTTCGCTCTTTCAATTAGTTCTCTCAGTACGTGGATATGATCTATTGTGCTGTAGCCACTCCTGAATCCAGCTTGTTCTCTCGGTTGAGCCATGTCCAGTGTCACCTTCAAGCGGTGTGAAAGAACTTTAGTGAAGATTTTATAAACCACTGATAGGAGGCTGATAGGTCTGTAGTTCCTGAGATCCTCAATGTCACCTTTTTTATGTAGCAAGATCATTGTAGCGTTGTTCCAATCCTCAGGAATTTTCCCTTCATCAAGGCATTGAGTGAAAATTTGGGCGAGTACTGTTTCGATTTCTCCACTTGCTTCTTGTATGATGTCTACAGTAATTCCATCTTCTCCTGGAGCTTTCCCCCGCTTCATGTTCTTGATTGCATGTGCAACTTCTTCTGGGAGGACTGGAAGAACTCTGGTACTGGTACCTTTCATGATGTCTGGAGTACATGTATCATCCCTTTCATATAATTTGGAGTAGAAATCTTTCACTCTTGTCAAAATTTCGCCTTTATTTCTTGTTACAGAACCATCTTCTTTTCTCAGTGCCACAATCTGTTTTTTTCTCTTACTGAGATGTCCCTTTGCTATCTTTAGGCTTTGGTTGTTTTCAATTGCTTTCCTTACTAGTTTACAGTTGAATTTCCTTACGTCTATATTCTCTTATGATTTAGAGTACATAAATTGTGTTTGAAGCCTATGAAAATAACGAAATGAATAAATGAAGTGTGTATTTGTTTCGTTAATAACTTTGTGACCACCAATGAATTGAAACAGGAAAATAATTTATACCTTTTTGGAATTTCAGTCGGATCCAAATAAAACTGGATTGGAAGGCTTTTTTCATAGCTAATTTACATACAAATTCCTCAAAAAGGTGTTTCGCCAAACGTATTTCATACCTACAATAAAATAAAGTACTTACAATTATTTATAGCCTACATACTGCAATGCATTTGGACAGAATTAAACTAGAGACATTATCATGAAAGAGATACGGGATTACGCCATATAATACAAATTTTGAAGATGACAATCCAATTTTTGGCGTAAATGTGACAAGGATGGTAAGTCAGATAAAATCCGAAAACTTGAAAATTTTTGATTTTATCTGACTTACCATCCTTGTCACATTTACGCCAAAAATCGGATTGTCATCTTCAAAATTTGTATTATATGGCATAATCCCGTATCTCTTTCATGATTTATCTGCTTCTCGGGGCAAACACGGGATAAGATTCTTAAGCTCCAGATTCGCTAAACATGAATCTGGTTACTTCTAGCGAATCCTGTGATGGTTATTTTCAAATTGATCGGAAACTTGAAACTTGGTCGTTCTGGGTGGTGTAGTGGTTAGCATACCCAGGCGTTTTCTGGGAGACGCAGGTTCGAGTCCCTCTCCAGGACGATGAAAATTTTCAAGTTTTCGGATTTTATCTGACTTACCATCCTTGTCACATTTACGCCAAAAATCGGATTGTCATCTTCAAAATTTGTAGAGACATTATGCTAAACAAACTTCCTCTAATACTAAGGCAATCATGACCTTTTGTGTTTAAATTCACAAAAGAGTGAAAAATATGATATCTTGCATCCTTAATGTTTAAAGACCAAATACACAAGTATTGGAAAAATACAAAGCAACTCACATACCAAAATAAAATAAGGCTCTTCTTGGTAAAAATTCAGAAAAAATTATAGATAAATATAAACTGGGATATAATATACACAGACTGCAGGTGAAACACAGATAGCCTTTAGCTACATTTAAAAAACAAAGTAAAAACAAGGCTCTGAAAGCACTACTTGATTTACCTCCCAGCATTTCACCTCACTTTTCTTAATCTATTAGTGAAGTTTCAAATGTGTCTGAAAAACTGTTATTAATTACAATACAATTGACCCCGTTTTATGTTTCAATACTTCGGATGTTAGTGATATAAAAATACCTACCTTATGTTACCGCCGTTTTTCGTCATACCAGTTAAATCTGAGCAACTAAATTCCGAAGAAAATTGCAACAGGCGTGATGAAGTCACTAAAATGGACTTGTCGACTCAAAACATTTTACAAAGTCCTATACCTTGTGAACAATAAAAAATATATAATGGTTAGAGATTGTGATAGAAATGCTTTCTTTTTTTATAACATTACTCCCCTAACAAAGACAACCCCTTATAATGCTTCGTCAAAAATAAGTGGTAGTAAAATAACTTTTAAGAACAGGAAAAGTTTTGTGATGGGGTAATCATGTTATGAAAATGATTTTATGGCATTCTACATAAGATAACCTTTTAATATTTCATTAAAAGTAAGGGGAAATAAAATAACTTTCAGGAACTCAAAAAATGTTTTCTGAAAAAAACAAAATTCATCATCTACCCCAGCTTCAGTGTTGTATGTGTGGGGGGGTGGGGGGGGGGGTGTTAAAACACCCCAAAACTTGCAACCTTCATTTAAAAAACACGATTTTAAAAGGCAATTTTTTGTTAGTATTTGAAATTGTTTTTATGCCTCACGACAGCAACTGAGCGTGTTTTCTCCATTAAGACGAGGAAGGATAAGGACCAGGATGTTCCATTGCAATGAAAAGCCAATACATGAATATACCGAAAGTTTCTGCAGTGACGAGGCAACATCAAATTTGAGTTCCACGACTTATTTCAGATTACGCTGAAAAGCAAGGAGTTTTGATTAAAAAACCAAGAATCACATTAAAACAAAACCAACGCTGTAACGAAACCCAGAAGACTGTTACAGGATTTCAATTTATGTACCACTTTTAGACATGTATATTAGTTTTATTAGTGCTTTGGAAAATAGATTTCTAGCACACAAATCGGTCTTATCAGAATTCCAATCACTTTTCCCAACTTGTTTCCTGCATAGATATCAACCATTATGTGGTGAGGTGATAAGAATACAGGTAATAAGAATATTAATAATAATTTTCAGTAATATTTATTTGAATATTTTTGCACAGATGTTGCATACATTTTAAAAATGCACTCATAACATATTTAGTTGTATAAAAAAATCGTACCCTCCCCCCTCCTAACCCCAAAAAATAAAAAAATTCTGGGCTGCCCAGCTTCATGTCGGCATAATCTGACCTTGTGCATGGTAACTTATGATATTCTTAGAAACTATAGCAGTTAATTTTGTAATGCTGCTAACAAGCCTTAATAATAAAATTGCATATAATATTCTAAAATAAATAAATAAATAAAGTACCGCTTCATCTGTTAACTTGCTCTGGGGAGAAATCTCACCAATGAGATTTTTGTCAACAAATATTTCATATAACGATCATTTGTTGCATTAACTGCTGACTGAATGTGAAGAAACCTTGACAATTGTTAGGTTCATTGAAATATTACCTTTTCTTTTACTTTATGCTACAACTTAAAAAAGTAATTACATTTCGTTTTTGCGCAAGACCGAAGTAATTTGTCAGGCTCGTCGAAATATTGAACTTTTCTTTAACTTCGTACGAAAACTTTAAAAAATAAATTATTAATTTAGTCTAAATATTCGTATTTCATGTCACGATTTAAGTATTTTTAAGTAATTTGCTAACAAAACAACAGCACATTTCATTTATTTTGTGCAAAAAATTTCAAAGTTCCCGTCGGTTAGTATTCTATGTGAAAACTCAAATAATTTGTCACTTTCATCTAAACATTAGCATTTCGTTCACTTTTCGCGCCAACTTTCTAAGTAATTCATGAGCTAAATATTAGCGCATTTCATTTATATTGCAATAAACTTTCATCGCACAGAAAGTGATTCGCCAAGTTTTTTTGTCAAAAGTGAGCCAAAGAGTTGTGTTTCCTTCCGAGGACGGCGACACAAATTTTCGGCCGGACTGTGCGTTGTGTTTTCATATGAGAGTGCACGCGAAACGTACGCCCTCATATGCCGCAATATTTTTTAAAGATTAAAAATAAATAAAATTTGGGAAAAAAAGAAATGATTGAATGGTTGAATTTGGTAGACAAAATTTCCCGCTAGGACTAGGTAGGTTATCCCACACTCCCTGTTCTCTCGACTTCCCACGTCAAACCACCTTAACATTAAACACTGAAAAAAAAAAAAAAAAAAAAAAAAAATCAAAGTTCTCTAAAGGGAAACAGAGATATAAGATAACTGTTTATTGTGAGACAACTTAACCTAGTTCAGTTCGCGTGAAGCACCATCCAATTATTTAATTAAAATTTGCTTTATGTAATTTGCACCAAATTAGATAATAAGCTCTAGAGATTTGCTTTGCTCAAATGAAAATTCAATTAAACTTCAATTTCAGTAATATCGCTGCACCTTTATAACACTATGCTCTCGATACCACACTTGAAATTAACTCAACTGCCCAAAATACTCTTATCGAATTATTAACATTTTTTATAATGAAAAAACTCGACCTAACACACAATATATTGCAATGAAAAATTTGGCATGGAAAAATACACTTTGCTTCAATTTCTGATAATAATTAAATTTTAACTCTACTGCCAAAGTCCTTCCAAAAAGCTCAACCTGTAGATATCATCAATTGACACTTAAATTGCAATTAACCTTAATAACTTCTTAATTCCTGCCTATTAAGAAGTTATTAAGGTTAATTGACAGTCGTTTAAACACAAATTATCATGATACTCTTTGAAAATTTTAGTTTAAGTGATCTGGAGAAAGTGTGCGAATTTCGCCTAACAATAAATCACAGAAATTTTATATGCTTGTCACTAAAATATGCGAATTGTCAGGGAAATTAGATTTACTTTACCTCGCACTTCAGCTGTCGACATCAGCGACGGGACGTCGTAAACGTGGGCTGGTGACTAAGTCTCTGGATGTGGAAGTCAAACTTTATCGGTGGTTTACAGTCTCTGGCCGATCTCCGTTCCTTGAAACTGGTGGTCCAATGGCACTCCTCTGAATACACGTCTATTGGGAATCTCCGCTCTATCTGGAGGGGCACGCGGCTGGCTCGTACTTCACCGTTTCGTGGCCTCGCACTGCCTGGATAACTGGGCGTAGGTTGCGGAAGTCTTTTTGTTCTCACTGAATGGGTTATGTCCTGACGGTTGCCGTTCCTGGGGCTCGCAAGATGGGGCCTTAAGATGGGGTTCGTTCTATAACGTCAGCTTGGCCTCGTAATCTCTTTCCCTTAGGATTTGTCGGATTCCTTTAGTAGTGCTGGCTTTATTCGCTTAGAAAATGCGTAGCTGTTCTCCATCAATGGAGAGTAACTTCGAGCTGGGTATGCAGGTTACGACGGCCGTAGATTGAAGACTTAGCATCTGGCCGCACACGTACTCCTCCACTTCGGTGAAATCTCACCGCTCGACGGCGATGAAGAGAAAAGTTGCTTCTCCGAGTCTTTCTGAGTGAATGCTTCTCAAAAACTCTTGGTCACTCTCGACCTAAAGTTGGGTGTTTTCAAATCCCGCCCGTTTCCTATCATAAACCAAAATTTTACCGCCGACTAGCTATGGCTGCATAAAGAAACCTTTCCTAATTCGTCAATTTAGAAACTCTGTGCCTCTGCTGTACTAAACATGGTCGGCGAATCGCTGTAAGACACGTACTGTGAGATTCCTGCTATCGCCTGCCAGTGTAATAAATTTTAGTTGTTTACTTCATGTCAACGGTATTGTTCGTAGTTCTTAATTTGTGTATCGAGCTTTGTGTGTGCATTGATTGCGGTGGTCATCAGCAGTCGGTTAATGGCATCCCCAAAAGGTAGCGTCTCTATGCCACGAGCTTGATTGCTCGCTGCGGTGCCCTTGAGTCTACCTGAGTACACTACTGTTCCTTGAGTTATCCGCTGGTTGGGGGAGGGAGGGAGGGTTGAAAGGGGTGAAGGTCACCTAACCCTTCCTGTGGCCATCTAAGGGAGTGGCTCTCCGTAGCTGACTGAAGAGGGGGCGGAGAAGTTGAACGGGGCTGTTCCTCTCTCTCTTAGCGACATGTTCTTGTCCTCTTGGTAAACAAAAGGAGGGGATTCTCTATCTCCCTTCGATCCTTATAAAAAAAAATCTGAAATTAATATTTATGCAAGCCCCCTTCCGTTGAACCTTGGGGTTTCCAAAAATCATTCCATGCTAACAATTACATATTTATTTAAAAATCCTCCATAAAATTTAAATTCGGTGCTGCCTGAAAGGATATATTTAAATAATTCATTTAAATTTAAAATGTGGCTGCCAAGAGCAATTGGCTTGCCAACATTACAGACACGTAGAGCAAAATGCATATTTATTTTTTTACAATACACAGGAAACTCCGCAGAATATACATTTTTACATTGCTGCTCATAGCGAATCACTAATACTAAATTTATTGACACTTCAAAAAAATTCAAGTAAAACAGTAACAGCTTAAAGAGATGCAATTTGCAGAGGAAAAAATAGTACCGCAACATATTAATTTGGGTAAATCAAGGCAAATATTTTTACGATATTTTAGATGAACAAAGCACGGTTGGAAAACGTACAAACTTAATAACGGACGAGCAAAATAAATCATTGCTGGAAAAGCACTGGCTCGAATGAACATTTGACACTTTTTTTTCTTTTAACTTCCTAGTAGCATTCTTCTGTTAGGTCAAATTTATTACCAGAGAAGAAGTTACGAAATCATGACCATATGCATTTTTAAATTCACAAAACAGACAGTTTTTGCTTAACTTCAGCAGGTTGGGAGTCTATCTGGGCTTAAAAATTACACAGATTCAAAATCAGTTTGAATTTTTTTTTTTACAATAACTACGTTTTGAGATCGCATTTCAAACTGGAGTAGTAAAGACACCTGCTCCCAAGTGTGTGCTGCAATGCAAGTCACACCCACTTCGGCCTCCTCAGAAGTTGCAACCCAGGGGGACGATGAATGCATTACCTGAAAAGAGGGGGGGGGCAGAGAGAGAGAACCAAGCCCAAGGTTAAACAAGCTCAGCTGATTATCCTAATCAGTTTACGCGCGGCACAAGTTTTGGTGTTTGAAACATCGCAAAACCTAACAAGTGGGGAAACTGCTGCAAATGTTTGTTCCCACAAACACATTACGAATAATAAGCTTATTTATAATAACTAAAAAGTTGTTCGTAACTTACATCGACGCTTTACTTTGAATGGATTAAGTTAAATAAAAAAGTTTTAATAGTGGGTGCAAAATAGTCAAATAAAAGGGAAATAACCCCGGGAAACCATCAAATCCGTAAAATTAACATTTTGCCAGTAAAACCAGCCATGTTTCCGTAAATTTTACAGGAAAATCGTACAACCTAGCAGGTATGCAAATGTTCACACATAAATACATGTAACTGGAAAGTTTATTCCTAACTTACATTGGCACTTCATTTTAAATGGATTAAATAAAAGTTTTAATGGTGAGTGCTCCGTGGTAACAATGGCATACACAACAGCAACTAGGGCCTCTGTGAATCTTGGAGAGGTGCAAGCTAGTTCTGTGTGACATTGGCAAAAAGACCCCAACTCACTGGGTTTTGTTCCAGAATCCTTAGGTTGAATGACCAACTGGAACCCTCAGCTGTGGGCTAATCCCCCACACTGATGTACTTACCTGATTAAAAAGACAAAAAAAAATATTAAGAATGACTCAAATGTGGGATATGGTGGACCTACCACAACTTGAGAAGGACGGTCCACCATGGAATCGACCTGGACTTTCTAAATGGCATATGAAAGCGATCTCGGCTGAGTGAATGTAAGATTGGTGTATGGAATACTAGAGGTATAAATGGAAAGATGAGTGAGGTGATTGAGGAGATGAATAAGTACAGACTGGATGTGCTGTGTGTAAGTGAAACCAAAAAGAAGGAAATTGGGGTAGAAGAAGTAAATGACACAGTGAGTGTGTGGTCTGGAGTATTGGATAATATGAGAGGACAGGCTGGTGTAGGTGTGATTTTACGTGAAAAAATGAAGAACAACTTGATTCATTATAGTTGCATAAGTGAGAGAATTCTCTGGATTCGTTTGAAAGTGAAACTTCACAGAATTGTAATTGTTGTAGTGTATGCTCCTTGTGACTGGGAACCTTCTGATAAGAAGGAAGATTTCTGGAATGAGCTAAAAGCTGTTTTGAGCCAGTTTGGTGCTAAAGAAAAAGTTATAATAGCAGGGGATTTCAATGCTAGAGCAGGTGTGCAGAATGCAATTTCTGACAATGTTCTGGGTAAGTTTAATGATCCTTGTGTGAATGATAATGGTGAAAGATTAATTTAACTCTGCATTGAGAAGGATTTATATGTATTTAATACATTTTTCAACCACAAGTATATACACACATATACTTGCGAAAATCATACTCTTGGTCAAAAGAGTGCAATAGATTTTGTTGTTTACGATCAGCGTTTGAAACACTTAGTTGCTGACACCCGTGTGATGAGATGTGCGGATGTTGGTTCTGATCATTACTTGGTAGTGTCACGAGTGAAACTTAATGTTGGTTGGAGGAAAAGGAATAGGAAGAGACCCAGGATAGAAAGAACAAAGGTTGATAGGCTCCTTTGAAGATCAGCGATATTCTGACTTATTCCGAGAACGACTGAAGGATCTGAAATCTTGTGAGAGGGATCTATCATATATTCATACAGCATTGCAAATGTCATCAAGCTGCTCAATTATTCACGTGCTATTTAGACAATATAAATTTTGAGGTTACTCACCTTTATTCCCTAAATCATTTAGGGGGTTTTCACCTCTACACATTTCCACTGATGTTTTAATTAGATTAAAGTGTTTTAGGGAGTTCAATTGTGTATATTTGTGGTGGATTATTTTGAATCTGAATTTGGTCATAGGGAAAAGAGGGAGGGGGAGTGATGTTTGTGTGAGTTAAAAATGATTTTTTTTTTTTTTTTTGGTGTTGTTGCAGCCTCTCGAACCACGATGTAAATAAGAAAAATATGTGTTGGAAATGTGTAGAGGTGAAAACCTAAGTGATTTAGGGAATAAAGGTGAGTAACCTCAAAATTTATATTTAGAGAGGGATGTAGAAAAGAAGTGGGAATGTTTTAAGAACTGTGTTGTTACTGCTGCTAAAGAGGTCTGTGGCACCACAATAGTGGGTAACAATAGGTGATGCTTGGTGGAATAGTGAGATTGATGAGGCAGTAAAGAAAAAGAAGGAAGCCTATTTGGGGATGTTGCAAAGTAGAGTCTCTGTGGATGAATATCGCTGTAAGAAGCGTGAAGCTGGTTCGCCACAGTAAGGCAAAAGATAGGAAAGAGAAAGTGGAAAGGCATGAACTGGCTTTTTGGAAAGATAGAAAGTCCTTCTGGAAGTACATAAGACTCAAGAAAAATAGGGGAAACAAAGTTGTAAGTTGTGTGAAGAATGAGATTGGGGAAATGATATGGGAGCCCAATGAGTTAAGTGAAAGATGGGGTGAATACTTCTGTGAGTTATTATACCAGGAAAGCTAAGATGATTCTGAGACAGATGCAGATGATGTCACAGTGAGGGATGGAAGCACAAGAGGGATCTCAAGAGAAGAAGTGTGTAAAGCTCTAAAATCTCTTCAGAATGGTAAGGCTCCAGGACTTGATGGCATAACTGCAGAGATGTTGAAGTATGGTGGTGACTCTATAATTGACTGGTTAACTGAAATTTGCCAGTTGTGCTGGGAGTTAGGAACAGTCCCTCGGGATTGGAAGGATGCTATCATTGTTCCCTTGTATAAGGAAAAAGGTGATCAGACTGAATGCAAGAACTATCGTGGTATTAGCCTACCGAGTGTGCCAGGGAAAGTGTTTGGTAAGGTTGTTATTGAAAAAGTACGAGGTCTTACATCATTGAAAGTGTGGAATGTTCAGAGTGGTTTTATGCCTGGTAAAGTCTGCACTAACCAGATTTTTGCATTACACACGATGATTGAAAAGTATCTGGCTGTTGGGAAGAAAGTTTTTACTGTCTTCATAGATTTAGAAAAAGCTTACGACCGAGTCAATAGAACACTTTTGTGGAAGGTATTGAATGAATATGGTGTTACTGGGAATCTACTTAGTGTAAAAGCCATGTATGCTGGTAGTAGAGCTTTTGTACGAGTGAATGGTGTTTTATCAAAATGGTTTTCCATTGGTGCAGGAGTTAGACAAGGTTGTGTAATGTCCCAATGGCTGTTTAATATATTTATGGACGCATCCGCTTGTGCAGATTGCTGTATGCTGATGACACTGTCCCGTTGGCAGAGAGCAAAAGTGAGTTGCAGAGTATGTTGACTCGGATGCACAAAGTTTGCATGAAATTCAAACTGAGTATAAATAAGGGAAAAACCAAAGTTATGATGTTTAAGAGAGGAACGGGTAGCACTGAATGTAATGTACGTATAAATGGCACTGTGATTGACCAGGTGAGTGAGTTTGTGTATTTAGGAAGCATGTTTGACAGAGAGAACAAGTTGGATGGTGAAATCAGCAGGAGAGTGAATTCTTTGAAAGTCATAGCTGCCCTGGGAGGTTTTCACAGGAATGATGGGTTCTCTAGAGAATCACACATGGTTGTGTATGAAACTGTAATTGTTCCTACTCTGATGTATGGCAGTGAAACCTGGGTACTGCAGAAGAAACATAGGAGTCGTTTGTGTGCTGGAGAAATGTGTTACTTACGTGGGGTTTGTGGCAAGACACGATCTGATTGTGTGAGGAATGAAGATGTATTGCAGTTGTGTGATGTGAAGCAAAATGTTGTTAGCAAGGTGGAGACCAATATGCTTCGGTGGTTTGGCCATGTTGAAAGAATGAGTGATGAAATGCTTACTAAGAAAATCTTTTCAGCCCAAGTGGCAGGAAGGAAAGGCAGAGGAAGGCCAAGGAAGACATGGGTGGATCAGATTCAGGAGTGTCTGCATGAGAAAAAGATTGAGTATGAAGTATAAAAGATCTTGTGTACGGTGTGTAATGGATATCAGTGAAGCACGAGTTGTATGTCAAGATCGCTGCAAATGGAGAAGTATGATACGACAACAATAAATAAAAATATAAGGAAGTTTGTATTTCTTTTTGGAGCTAACCTCTGAATCTCAGAGAACAGCTTAGTGATATGTATACAGGGATCATAGCATACTTCTGGAAAATTTTAGGAGTGTATTTCAATAAAAACTAGATGTATATTTGTATACATCTAGTAAAACAACTTTGTATACATTGTAAAGAGTTTGCTTCACACCCTTCAACCATATATACTGATAGACTGCGCATGACATCAAAATTTCTGGCTCCAACATAAAATCACATGACAACAGTCAAAAAGATAGGTTACACCTGCTGTGCTTATGGTTGCTCTGAGCGATATAGTAAAGAAAGTTCTATGATTTTTCATGGGTAAGAAACGAATTAAATACCTAAGTCAATAAAGTTCAATTACTTAACCAGAAACTTGCAGCTATTGATAAAATATAGTAACTTAAGAAAAAAAAATGGAATGCATGTTCCAAATTCTTCGCAAATGTTCATCACATTATAAATCACAAAATGTAAACAACCCGATCAAGCATGTATATAGCTCATAAGTAAACTTACCTGAAGAGTTTTCATTATATATGAGGCGCATTCACATAATACACCGAAAACACTGAAGTTCTGCAGCGTAAATTAGTAATCATAACAGCATTTTTACACGAAATTTGGAGTCTGATGATGACGTGCCCAATGTTTGAGCCATGGCGGCTTTGATGCAGCTATTGCCAATGTGCAGTCTATTAGTATATATGGTCGAAGTTCACACCCAAATTTTTTGCATAACGTCTAATGTCTAAAGTTTAAGTATGATTTACTTCTAATCTAATGTTCAGTTCTTATCTTTTCACGTGTTATTATCATATTCAAGTATATTTACCACATTCAAGTTTCACTTTGAACATTAATATGCTGTTGAACCAGAAGCAATTCACGATTTTCACAGTAAAGTTTTCAGGTTTCACATTAAATTATAATATCCTAAAAAGGTAATTGAAAACCAAGAACTATGTACAATTGTTCACTGAATTACTTTTTTCATATTGTTTTAACCTTTTCCTGATTAGCCTATCTTTTTCTGCTTCCACCACAACTAATTTACTTTCAAGTTTTCTTTATTTCAGCTGAACCTTGTATGATCAAGTTAGAGGCAACTGCTATTTCAACAGTATTTTGTTTTTCTACAGCTTTTCTCATTCTTTCTGTTCACTCTTGAATTACTGCTAGGGAGGCTTCTTTATCTTTTTTAAGTCTATTTATTTCTGCATCATTTTCTTTTATTTTGTCACCAAACTCAGCTTTTCTTTTTTTCTCTAGCTGCTTTTCCTTATTTTCCCTCTCTTTCTGCTTCCTTTCTTTTACCTTTTTTGATTCTTCTTCCTTCAGCTTATCAACATACTCTTTATAAAATTTATGTGAATCACGAACACTATTTAACAAATTTCTTGTTATGGGAACTTTACTTACACATCCATAGTGTTTAATGGCCCCTTTAACTATTCTTAATGATGTTATAGTTGAGTCTTTTAAGTTAGCCTTGTCCTTCCTTAACAGAGCAGTGTTAACCGAAAATCCCCTTTCTGCATCAGCATTACCATGAGGTAAAACTAAAATTGACTTTATACGTTTAGCAAGATTTGAGTATTTTTCTTTTCCGCTAGTCTTTAATACTAAATATATTACGCCAGTAATGATCAATCCGCACTGGAATATGCCCTTCCTCTGAAAATTTCACTAGTTCATCTAGAGTTGGCTTATCGCAATTTAAAAGTTTCCACTCTTCTCTTACTCTATCAATTTGTTCCTCAGAAAGATGCAAAACACTTGAAATTCTGGTTATTTCCGAAAGTCCTTCAGTGACTGAAAGTTGAGTTGACTCTTTCTTTGGTTCTTTTACCTTTAAAACTTCTATGTCTCTTAGCTTTTGATTGCAGAATGGCAAATTTGACTTTAAATATTTTGTGGATGCAATTAGTGATGATCTTACATCTAAGAGAAATAATTTCTGCCTGGTCTCCTGAACATTCCTGAGGAGATTTTTTGTCTTCATACCAACTTCTAACTCCCCTAGTTTTTTCCATGAATTTTTGTTTTCAAAATCTACATTCTTTAGGTCTTCTCCAAATTTCCCTGCAATAACATCATCTTGGATAAACTGAGCCATAACATTCCTCATTAAAATTTAAATCAGAATATAACTGGTGTATTTTTGGTTCTTCACTCTGATAACATAATGAAAACTTTTCAAAATTTTGGTGTGAAAATGAAATTAATGCTAAATAGCAAGGAGTTAGCTCATTTTTCAGGAAACAGTGAATTCTTTTATACCTTGCCGAATTGCGCAGTTGTTTTTCAAATATTTTTTGAGATGGCAAGAAGTTTAAAAAATATTCTGTAATATTTAGCCATTGATCCAAGAGCCTCTGGGCTACAGAACCAACGGTTAACCATCTGTTGCTGACATGACGCAAAAGAAATTTGGCAGTGACCAATGTTATATCCTCGACAGATTTATAATCCTCTCGTCTTGCAGCACTACTCTTTAAAAAGTAATGCATATCAGTAGCAAATTCGTCAAAATCTATATTTAAGCTTGTCAAAAAAATTTTAAATGCATTACTAACAACATGCAGGTTGCAAAAACCTAGTTCCAAAGATTTCTGGCCTGTTTCTTGTTTTACAACTTCATTGAATTTGCGTAAAAAGCACTTATTTACATTTGGGCTGTCCATGGATACACAAATAATTCTGTTCAATGAAATATTGAAGGATGATAACACATCAAGAATTTCTTTTAGCAAAATATCTGCTGTTGCATGACCCAGAAAAACGCTTGTTAGGTATCGGCAAGAAACTGAATTTATTTCTGAAGACCAGTACCTGAGATACACATCCAACTGCCGTTTCACTTGTGTATTTGTAGTTTCATCAAATGCTATAGTAACCTTTCCTGGGCTACTAGATGCAATGTCTTTTTTCAAATCCTCTTCAAAATATTTTGACAATCCATGTGATATCACATAAGCAACTTTTTTTTCTTTAAGTTGCATTTTGGCTGCAATAGCAGAATTAGGAAACATTTCTTTGAAAAGTTCAACTGTTTCAGTGCATGAAACAAAAGACATATTGTCCTTAGCAACTTTCATGGCCCATAATGCTTCGGCTTTAGCCAACTGTAAATCATGACTCAGTACTTCACTAATATTTGTTTTGGGCTGAAGATCCCGTCCTCCAAAGGCTTTCAGGATGGAGTTATTTTGAAATTTCTGCAAATGTTTTTTTCCTTTATGATGCGCTTTTACTTGTGAAAAGCCACTATTAGAAATGTTGAAAATTTCTGAACACAATATATACTTAGCAGAAAATATTGTTTCAGTTGCAGAACACCATTCTTTCAACTTCACTCCGTCCAATTCTTTGGCGAGCCACGCATCTTGAAATTTCGTTTTGGATTTAGGCATCTTAAACACTTGTATTACTAACCAGAAAATGAAAGGGAAGTACAAAAACATGTTCCAATATTGCAAAACCAGACAGCTTCCCGAAATTTGGCTGCGAGGATGTCAGAAGATAGAAAAAAAAAAAAAAAAAAAAAAGCAGGTCACCACTAGAGAACTGAACCTGCACACAGCACAGAGAACACCATAAAAGACGCAAAACCAGAAACTATCATACGCATCTCACGCAAGTTCAGTCAAAGCGAGTCGGAGCCGAGATATATTGCGCATCGAAGGTCGCTGTCGCCGACGCACGATCGAAGGCCAATGATCACGTGCTCTACTGCCTGCCACGATAACACTCAGCTACCATCCCATCGTCATTACCGGAGGTTACGAAAGGAGACCACATGTTTCCTCTTTGCTTCCACCCACCTGCGGTTTACAATAACAAAACATCAGCAGAAAGAAGAGGTTCCACAAGGCATGTACAAAAATAAAGTACGATCTCCTGCGTGCCACGGAGTTCGTCTGCAAAGCGCAAACCAGGGGTGAAAATGACCCCTCCCCTTTTTCCTTAGATCTCTTGTTACTCTCGAAAACTGTCCGAAGGCAAAAAAGTGGAGCGCCCGCCCCGAAGCAAGTGCATCTCGATGGCGTCATTTTCCCTCCCTTCAGCAGCACAGCATATAGGCTGTGTTTCTACAATAACAGGTCTTTTTACCTTACTGTAATGGTAAATTTATTGGCGTTAATAACGGTTGTATTTTTTATAAATAAGCTTACGAAAATTTTAGGAAGAATAGCAAATTTTAGGTATAATTTTAGGAATTTAAGGAGGGTCACAAAATATTAGGAATTTTAGGAGGAATGCGATCCCTGTGTATATATGTATGTATGTATGCAAAATCAGAAAAAATCTGGAAAAATCAAAAAATCTGCAAAATTAACATTTTGTCCATAAAACAAGTCACATTTCCATAAATTTTACAGGTAAATCTTAAAACCTGGCAGGTATGTCCTTCCCATACATTTCTGCAAAACTCACTCCAAAACTTATGAAGTGACATTACACATTTACCATAACCTGGTTTTGCTAGTGTGCATTAAAAATTATGAACATTAGTGACTCAAAAATAAAGTGCACTGAAGCTTTAGTTTATTGAACTTGAAAAAGATATACAGCTTCACATATATGTGACATTGAGTGAAATGAAATATTCACGAGTCTCAACAAGCTGTTACTTTAAAAAAGCCACAACTTCAACACATCTGACTCTGGTAAGTCTTCATAACTGTTGCAGCTGTCTGGCTGTGCTTCAGTTTTCAGACCTAAAAAAAAAAAGCATTTTTTCAGTGTGATGTTTACTTTAGTACACATTTTTTAATGCAATGTTTATTTATACTTTAGTACTATCAAAAAGGAGCTTTCCTCCTTTTGGATCAACTTAGTTTAGTCTGGTTGTATAGAATGTTTAAATTTCAGTGACCAATCAAGCACCCAGGAAAACAAAGAAATAACAATTACAAAAATTTCTGAGATTATCTTCTGTAAAAGCCTTCAAAAGTTTGATTCACTACTACTGCAGTTTTCTGACAGTAACATCCATTGCATTACTTATGCATAATTTTTTTAGACTTCATAACCATTGCTGGTAAAATCGCATTCCACAATTCTTTTACCAAAGAAGTAACAAGGCCATAGCATCCTTTAAATTACCACGTTTTGTGAAAGTCTTTTCCCTGGCTTTAAGCAGGCACTTTATTGCAGGAGGGTTTGGTATTGCTGTGAGAGTGTAGCCCATAGTTTTGAAAGAGTTTACACATCTTATAAGAGAAGGATCCATGGAAAGGGATGGAACCAATGAATGGTGGTTTTTCCATTAGTATCAGGCATGAAAGTGAGCAGTGATAGGAAAAGCTGAAATTCCACAAGCGTGAGTGGTAATAAAGTGTTGAATCTTGCATTTCACTCTGTTGCATACAACCACGACATGTAGGTATTGATCACATACATGCCTGCCAACTAAATAGATTTAATGTATGTATTTTGTTTCAAGAAAATTAAATAAATAGTACAATATAATGTAACAGGAAAAATTGCTGATGAGGTCATATGCATAGAAAATCACACCTTAGTACAGAACGATGTCTTTAATCAAATGAGGAAATTAATCAAATGTCTTTATAATAAGATAACAATGTTACATGGAAATGAAATCTTGAAAAACTTCAGACTTGTTTGTTGATAAGCATAGATGCCAACCTCCAAAAGTAGTTTTCAGTAACCAACATGTTTATTTTTCAGTAACAATTTTTTTCAGTAATTTTCAGTAATCCAGTCTACAGCGGCAAATTTGGGTATTTAACACTGCACCAAATTTTAATCTGTCAGAACTATTAACAAAATAATAATAATAATAATAATAATAAAATAAAAATTAATTTGCTAGTGGGAAAATTTAAAATACTGTCTACCAGAAAAATATAATAAATTATGTCCAGACATGAAGAAAAATTATTCCTTGGAATGTTGGCCAAATTATTATGATAAACTGGCTGTAGTTGCCATTTTGGCCTTCGTTAGTTCAATTTGCAAAAACTTCTTCTGATAGCATAGTTCACTGTATGCAATGCTGTTTATTTTTTCTACTAATAAAGAAGACAGCACATGAGTACCTAAATTAGGTCTGAATTCATTCATGTTTTTTTCACAATACTGAAAATTCTTTCTGTACTTGCATTGCTATGAGGGACTATTAAAATCATTTTCATAATTTTGCTTAATGATTCATACTTCAACTGGCCACTTTCATTTTTCATTAAAGAAATTCTGTGCCACATTCATCCATTCTCCCAGAAGAAACAGCACAGTTAAAATTTTCAAACTGGTAGTGAGCAAATTCAGATTCCACCTTGTCAGATTCTTCTGGTTTCAAAACTGGAAACAGGGAACACATATATTGGACTGATGCAAAAAAAAAAAAAAACACTTTGCCTTAATGCTACATCTGCAATTTCAGCATGACTCAGAAATTCATCATTAAGTGGAAATTTTCTTAAAATTTAATTGCAGCCTGCCTTGTAAAATTCCATCTCAGAATAAAAAGTAGCCACTGTGTCTTCACTCAGATCTGCAGTTGTGCCTATATAAGATCTCACTTTTGACCCAATTACGAGATCACAGTTTTATTTCTGATTTCTCCTTCCTTCAAAATTTCCATCTGCAAGAGATGTTGCTGTCACATCAAATGCCGATGGCTTGATAAATACGTACAAGCAATTCAGCAGGAAGCGGAGCTTCCTGCTGCAAGAACACGTAAATTGATGTAAACAAAGGAAGAGTAGCAGATAAAAAAAAAAAAAAGACAAAGTTTAGATGAAGGATTTCCAATCATACTTGCAAGATTCTTATACTGTGAATTAGCTTCTTCATTGTCACTGAAATAATGTTCTAGAGCCTCCCACTGTTCTAAAATTCTGTCAATGGATTCCAAAAGTGATAACCAGAGCGAGTATTGACATGCTTTAGAATTTTGTGTGGTTTAGTACCACAAACAGCTTGACTCAGTTTTAGATTGTGTTTCCTCTTTGAACTTTTCTCCAAAAAAAAAAAAAAGTACAACTGTATCAGAAACTGCTCAACATTAAATCCTTTCAGTTGAGTAGCAGATTTCTGTGCAGCTCAATTTACTAAATGACATGAAAATCACTGCACTATGATTGCAGGCTGAACCTTCTTTATGTGAGAAACAACACCTTTTACTTGACCTATCATAGTGTTAGCATTGTCACAGGAAAATGACACACAGTTGCTCCATGAGATATTTTTAACAAACTCATTGTTCAAAACATTGAATATTCTTTCACCTGTATTATTACTTGATTTAACCAATGATAACAAAACAGTTGAATTTTTCCCTATTTTTTTCGTCAAAATATGTTATTGTAATGGGATACAGTTTATTTACTTGAGCATCATTACTTCCGTCCGTAGATAGAGAAAAAGGATTTTTTTTAACTTCAGATACGATGTTACTCATAGAAACACTGGCCATGTGCTGAATTAGTGCAGCAGCTTTGGTTCTTCCACACGAATATTTTTTTGCAATCGCTGAATCGGGAAACATGGCTTGAAATAACGGTTTAGCATGGTCCGCAGCTGCTATGGGTAAATTGTGTTCCACAATAAATGAAGTGAACATAAGTTCTGCATTTATTACGCCGTTCTCCTTTGATGCAAACAAATTGCTCACTGACTGAACTTTCAACTCACCGAAAGATTTATGTTTTTTCGATTCTGCGTGTCTTCGGCAATCACCCCGCTCACCATGTGCGATACTAAAATCGCATCTACAAATTCTGCAAAACACCTGGTTCACAGGAACTTTTGATTTCTCAAAACAGGGCCAATCTCTATTGTAAGTTTCTAGAAAACACTTTCTTCTTCGACGAAGGTTTGTCTACAGAATGCTTCATTTTAAATAAATGAAAGAAAACAGCAAAAAACTTCACAATCGCCTCACCCTTCCGTGATGTAACAGTAGGGTAGCACGTGCAGCAGAGAACCAAAAAGCATTAAGGACAATAAAGCAGAAGCGCTACACGGCCTACGGGGAACGAAAACAACTGCCCTGGTTGCACGCAGGAGGCACGAAGTGCAGCATGGGAGTTCGGAACGAATGCCTAAGCATCGTCCACACAGAGCTAAACTGCGTAGTTGTGTCCGGTACGGAAAGAACCAATGGGAGCGGTGTCATGGAATGAAACCTGAGCCAGCATAGTGCGGTTGCTGCTCAGTCTACGGTAGATGGATTGCCAATTAAGATGCAGAAATATATAATACACAGAATATTATGTATTTAATCCCCCCCCCCCAGAAAAACTTGAACCAACAATTTTTAAGTTGAAAATTTGCTTTCTATCTCAGAAAATTAAATCAAATGGCGATTTTCCGTAATTTCAGCGGTGTTTCCGTACTTCCGCAACAGCAACCAAAAATCCGTACTAGTTGGCATCTATGGATAAGTAATAAAAGTTTGAAAAAGAATAAATGTTTATTCTTGATTTGACACAAAATTATTAATGAAGAAATATGATAAATGCTTGCAAAAAACATTAGACATTTTGCAGATAAATAATAAGTCATTCACAAATCTAATGAAATTTCATTTATTTAAGTTGTTTCTGTCTAACAATTTGTTCTAATCTTTTCTGAATTAGCCGGCTAGTTTTCTTTCTCTTGGAACTAATTCATTTGATTTTTTAATTTGACGCAAAGTTTTTTTTTTTTTTTTTTTTGTAAATATTAAACTGGAGCACATCATTGCATCCAAAGTATAAAATTACTAACATTTAACAACAGTATAAAGTAGAGGGAACGTCGCGCGAGCAGGATTACGATTGCCGGCGAACTCTTCGCTCTGTCAGACTTCCGTTTTCGGACATTTTCTATCCATTTTTCAAGCTAAAATACAAATATTTATGCATTAAAATGGAACTTAATAACAATACTGTGCAGAAGAAACACTGAAAAAAAAAACTGCTTCTTTTCAGTTTTACATCGATCTCGAAAATGGCCCAAATGAAGACAGAAAAAACGGAGTATGTATTAGAAATAGGGTAACACGCATTTCATTAGAAAAAATTCTTAAAAAACGGGGGGGGGGGGGGCAAAGTCGCTCCTTTTCGCTATTACCGAAGATATTAAAAACAAGGAATATGACAAGAAAACATCAAAAATAAAATATAATCAGGCACGGGGGGGGGGGGGGGGGCTAGACAAATTTAATACGAGGAAACTGAAAACGACGTGACATTCTCAACACCCAAGAAACATTCCCAAAAAGATTTAACAAGTGTTAGAATCTTGAAAATAAACTTTACACAGATGTTTAATAACTTTATTTCACCAAGATTTCAGTTGCATACTCTGTTTTCCGCCATTCGTAGCTGACCGACGCTTTCCATAGCATACTCGATGTCTACCGTCTAGGATTTCCATAGTAATCAAGTTAAAATTCCTAGTACTTAGAGTCGCTGAATCATTCTTCCCACCACATGACTTACTCAGCATCAAGCGGAAGAGTGCACACGGAGAATTTACTGTACCGAAGTCCCGACGATGACGACGGGGCACAGAGGGCTCCCAATGGCACAAAACCTGCCTTTTGTAGCAAGACAACGCAAGACTTTTGTTTTGGCACACTTTGGCGCCAAATTGCCATCCCTGGAGGAGGTGACGTCATTCCCAGAAGTAACCATCTCGTCGTTCGAAGTCATTACGATTTTGCTTTCCGCAAGTGCAAGGCATACCCCCCCTTCCCCCATGAAAATTTTATTGCATTTTTGGAATACTATCAGTAACACCAAAAACGGAACAGAAAAAAAGCGGATTTCCGCGTTTTTGCAGGTCTTTTGTGCCGTAGTATTGGTGTGAGGGAAGACAAATTTTTCAAAGGAGAATTTTGGAGGATTTTTCCCATAGAAGGTGGGAACTGATGGGCTTCGGCAATTTTCTTTATGGTGTCAATTTCTTCATTGAAGGAAGATTCAGTGTTGCAGACAATCCTCGCATGATCGACATAAGTTTTAAAGGCTGCAAATTTGTGAGCAGTTGGGGAGTGGGATGAAAATGGGATTATGGTTGCTATTGCAGAGGGTTTTCTGTAGACAGATCTGTTGAGATGATTCCCTTCCTTGCCAAGTGGACATGGGTCATTCCGCATCAAATCAACACAAGGTTTAAATTTGAAAGTTACAGATTGTAATGAAATTTGGTATACTAAGTGATGCCATGGGTGTAAAGAAAAACCCCAAATCTTAGGCTGATATGTAAACTGGTTTTGCAATTATATACCTTTAAAGTTGCCAGATTTTTCAAAAAAACTTGTAATCGGAAGTCCTTCTTGCTTACAGTAGTATTTGTTGTTGAACTTGAAACAATTAAGATCTCTCAGAGTTCAAAGGCAGTCACACAGGTCTTTTGTTAGTGGGCCAGAGAGTGATTGGTTTTCTTTTAGCAATTGTACTAGCAGCATGTGGGATTGGAAAAGAGGGACTGAAGGGAAGAGATACTACTCCAGAGTGAACATTTTGTCAGAGGGTTTAATGCTAGAATGGAATTTTCTAATGAACTCGTTAGTGGTAGAAAATTGACAAAGGATGGCTGGAGGTGAGATATTTACATTTTTCTACAATCCTCCTTGCTAGGTTACAGGTGGGAGAGAAAGTATATTCCACGAAAGGTCGAAGAGGGAAACCAGCTTTATGAAGTTTTATCTGGAAGAATAATATGAAGTTTTATCTGAAAGAATAAGTGCTGAGTTCAGAAGTATGGTGGTGGTGTAAAATCTCCAAAGGTTTTTAAGAGTGGGTTTCTTGTTGAGTCTTTCAACTGCAGTTTTAAGTTTGGGAGTGGTATCAGATTTTAGAACCTTGCAATCTGAAGTTGAGAGGAATGAGTCAGTAGACTGCTGCCTTGGCACGGAGGATTGGTTGAGCTTCTGGTTTAGTACGGTGCACTGCTGCTTCTAGCATGGAGATCGTGGCTTTTAGATTTGGATTAGTTTTAGGAGTGAATTTTGGTCCTAGTGAAAAGAAGGCTTCCAGTTTTGGAGAAAGTAACGTATCTGATAGATTCATGAGAGGGGGGTGGGGGGCTTGCAGTAGTGATACGGTCTTGCGGGACACTGTTGAGTAGAAACTGAAATTTCTTACTGTTTTGAGGTTTAGTTTTCAGTCGCTGCAGCAGCAATTTCAAAGATGCATAAAGATATCTAGCATAGATGAATGGGTTTGGTAACTTAGCGCTTGGTATTCGGAATAACAAAGGGGTAAATTTTTATAGATTTTTCCGCCGAGGTCACGGATTGTGGCTCTGAGCAATTTCCCTTTAGTTTGTTGCAGGATTTTAGAACAGCGCCGAAAAAAATAGGCTTATATGAAAAACCATTTAAGACTTGCAGTTCAACAGAAACGATAGTTGAGAAAGGAGTATTGCCACGTGTACGCAGCGATTACGGAAACATGCCCAGTCCTGATTCCAGTTGATAACCGATTTCCTGAAAGCTGTGTTGACTTGTAACATGGTTTAAACGTATGGTAAAAAGGTTCGTTTATCGGTAGCTTTTGGTCATCCTACGACCTTTAACACCCGCAATTGTCTGGATGGGCTAGTTGCCATAATTACAATTTGAAATTGGGATGCTGTAACCGTTTCCAGATTTTAGGAGAGAAATCCAAATAAATGGGATTTGGTGAAGGGTCTCTAAATTGCAGTTTTTGGTGAACAAAATTTCAATGCTCTCTTGGAAACGCAGAGATGCCTTGTTGATGAAAGGGGCAACTTTTTTGGTTTCTTTCCAAATGTCAATTTCCTCCACTAAAGAGTTCATTAGAAAACTCCCTTCTAGCATTGAAGCCTCTGACAAAATGTTCACTCTGGATGTAGTATCTCTTCCCTTCAGTCCCACTTTTCCACTCTCATATGCTGTTAGTACAATTGCTCAAAGAAAACCAATCACTCCCTGGCCCACTAACAAAAGACCTGTGACTGCCTTCAAAACCAGGGAGATCTTAATTGTTCCATGTTCAACAACAAATACTTCTGCCAGCAAGAAGCACTTTCGATGGGTTCACCTCTCTCTCCACTTCTGGATAAAGTTTTTATGCAACATATCGAAAAAAAGTCGTGGCACACAATCTACAACCTTCCATTCGGCTTCGATATGTTGACGTTTTTGTAATTTGGCCACACAATAGAATCGACCTTGAATCTCTTCCGAAAAAAATTTCCCTGAAGTTCCCATCAATAAAATTCACCACGAAGAACCACTGCAAGACATCGACTTCTTGGATGTCCATCTGAGAAGGCAAGGGAATTATCTGAACAGATCTGTTTACAGAAAACCCTCTGCAATAACAAACCTAATCCTATTTTCATCTAATTCTCCCACTGCTCACAAATTAGCAGCCTTAAAAACTTTTGTTAATCGTGGCAGGATTGTCTGCAACACTGAATCTTTCTGCAATGAAAAAATTGGCACCATAAAGAAAATTGCTGAAGCCCATCAGTTCCCACCTTCTACTATTGGAAAAATCCTCTGAAATTCCCATTTGAAAAATCTGTCTGCGCTCACACCAATACTAATGGAAAACTCACCATTCATTGGTTCCATCCCATAAGAGATGTGTAAACTCTTCAAAACTGTGGGCTACATACACTCTCACAGTAAAACCAAACCCTCCTGCAATAAAGTGCCTGCTTAAAGGGGTGTCCAGTGGAGCTTATGCTATTCCCATTTCAACTTCCTCTGGTCTCAGTGTGTACTGGAAGCACATACTGAAGAATCAAGAATTAGTGAACACAAAACAAGATGTTTTCAATGGTATTCCAAAGACAGCATTATCTTCACTAAGACTAACACTTGAAGACACCTTTGCAGTTCCCCTTTGGAAAGAAAAAAAAAGTTGCCCCATTCATCAACAAAGCATCTTTGTGTTTCCAAGAAAGCATTCAAATTTTGAGCACAATCTGCAATTCAAATACCCCTCACCAAATCCCATTTAATTGTATCTCCTAAAATCTGGCAACAGTTCCAGCACCCCAATTTTAAATTGTAGTTGTGGCAACCAGTTCGGCGCAGGTAATCAATGTCGTAGGATGACCTAAAGCTGCCGCTAAACGAACTTTTTTACCGTACGAGACTGTTTTCGCTTGATTTCTGTTTATATTCTTGAATTCAGTATCTTTTTCATTTACGCCCTTTATTAGCTGCAAAATTGTGCATCGTAAAAAAATCTCTTCAGAATGGTAAGGCTGCGGGAGTTGATGGCATAACTACTGAGATGTTGAAATATGGTGGTGGCTCTGTAACTGACTGGTTAACTGAAATTTACCAGTTGTGCTGGGAGTTCGGAATGGTCCCTCGGGATTCGAAGGATGCTATCATTGTTCCCTTGTACAAGGGAAAAAGTGATCAGACTGACTGCAAGAACTATCGTGGTATTCGCCTACTGAGTGTGCCAGGGAAAGTGCCTGGTAAGGTCATTATTAAAAAGTACGTGGTCTTGCTCTTGCATCAGAGAAAGTGTGGGATGTTCAGAGTGGTTTTGTGCCTGGTAAAGGCTGCACTGACCACATTTTTGCATTATGCATGATGATTGAAAAGTATTTGGCTGTTGGTAAGAAAGTTTTTGCTGCCTTTATAGATTTAGAGAAAGCGTATGAACGAGTAAAATAGGATACTTCTGTGGAAGGTATTGAATAAATATGGTGTTACTGGGAGTCTACTTAATAGTGTAAAAGCCGTGTATGGTGGTAGTAGAGCTTGTGTACTAGTGAATAGTGTTTTATCAAAATGGTTTTCCATTGGTGGAGGAGTCAGGTAAGGTTGTGGTAATGTCCCCCTGGCTGTTTAATATATTTATGGATGAATGCATGATGCCAAAATAGAGAATACTGGTTTTTGTCTTGGTGGTGTGCATGTGTGCAGATTGCTGTATACTGATGACATTGTCCTGTTGGCAGAGAGCAAAAGTGAGTGGCAGAGTATGTTGTCCCGGATATACGAAGTTTGCATGAAATTCAAACTGAGTATCAATAAGGGAAAAACCAAGGTTATGGTTTTCGAGCGAGGAACTGGTAGTGCTGAATGTAGCATAAGTATAAATGGCACCATGATTGACCAGGTGAATGAGTTTGTGTATTTAGGAAGCATGTTTGACAGAGAGAACAAATTGGATGGTGAAATTAGTGGGAAAGTGAATTCTTCATTTTTTTTTTATTTTTTTTTGGTTGGAGGTTTAACGACCACCGTGAGCATCTCAATGGGCTATAAGCAGTCGCCCGGTTCTTAATTCAGGATCACCGGTTCTAGGGAAGGGAAAGAGCCAGTGCCGTAAGACAAACACAACATCCATGCCTCACCGGGATTCGAACCCTGACCCGTTCGGATGAATGATCAGAGGCCATCGCTTAGACCACTGCGCCACCGGGGCGGCCAAATTCTTCATTGAAAGTCATAGCAGCCTTGGGAGGTTTTCACAAGAATGGTGGGTTCTCAAGGGAGTGTCGCATGGCTGTGTATGAAAGTGTAATTGTTCCGTTCCTACTCTGATGTATGGCAGTGAAACCTGGGTACTAGAAGAAACAGGAGAAGTTTGAGCGCTGGAGAAACGAGTTATTTACATGTGTGTGTGTGGGGGGGGGGGGGGCAAGTCACGTTCTGATCGTGTGAGGAATGAAAATGTGTTGTTGGAGTTGTGTAATAGACTAATATGCTTCAGTGGTTTGAGCATGTTGAAAGAATGAGTGATGAGATGCTTACTAAGAAAAAAAAATTCAGCCCAAGTGGCAGGGAGGAAAAGCAGAGAAAGGCCAAGGAAGTCATGGGAGGATCAGATTCAAAAGTGTCTTCATTAGAAAAAGATCAGGAGTATGAAGTATAGAAGATCTTTTGTGAGCCGTGTGATGGATGTCAGTGAAGCTCAAATTGTGTGCCAAGATTGCTGTAAGTGGAGGATTTTGATATGGCAACAGTAAGTATATAATCAGATAAAAATTATCTGGAAGTTTGTCTTTTCTTTGTGGAGCTCACCTCTGAATCTCAGAGAACAGCTTAGTGATATGCATGCAGGTATCTCCAATATGTTTTTAAAACATCTAATTTGAACATGCAATTGACAGGACGATGGATTTGTGATATAACAGCAAAAAATGATGGATTGGTGATATAACAGCAAAAGTGCATTCCTGAACTCTTTTTACGTAAGAAGGAACAAGGAGACTCCAATGGTACAAAAAAATTGTGGTTTTGCAATTTCATTCAGTGTCTGCTGCGGATTTTCCTCAACTATAGCTCGAAGACATTCATCAACATCTGAAGGTCTACCTGAGCTTGGAGCATCCTGTAAAACAAAATCACTTCTGAACTTGAAAAACCACCTGACATTTCCTCAGATTCACTTCATTAATGTTGCTTGCTGCTGTTGTGGCAGAAATCTCAAGCCACGTTCATAAGGTTATTATAATAGATAGCCAAAATTAAACCTGAAGGAAAATTTTGAATTTAGACTAAAATTTAACTTTGGGAGATGGGTAGATGTATTTCGAAACCAAAGTTTTTATATGGTGGCTATATTCTTGTTACTTTGAATTGACAATGCATTTCGAAACCAAAGTTTTTATATGGTGGCTATATTCTTGTTACTTTGAATTGACAATTGTGTATGAGGTTTTCACTTGTAGGTCAGCTTGTGTGTACACAGATACAATTTTGTTTTCACCACCAGTACTACACTGCCGGACAATTGCTAAGGACGGATTACAAAAGCAACGATAGCAACCATAAAATGGAAGGCAGGAAAATGTGGAAATTAGCATAAGTGCGGGATACAGTAACACGTGTTGTGCGTATGCAAATTTAGGATTGCCGAACTTGTTTGTGACGTCATAGCGCTGATAAGATATATAAAGGATTTGACGCGTATTGACCGTTGTTGTTCAAACGCAAAGAATCAATTGACGAACTTACAATTTTCAGTATGTCTTCCCGACATCACCTAGATGATTTTACGCATGGCCGTATTATTCGCAAGGTTGAAGAAGGGCGAAAAATAACAGATGTTGCCAGGGAATTCGACGTCAGCCACAGTGTTGTTTAAAGGCTTTGGAAATCATTTCAAACAAATGGAGAGTGTAGCAAACGTCACGGGGGAGGTCGTGTTCGCAGTACGACACCTGCAGAAGATCGGTACATAGTGCTATCAACAAAAAGACACCGGCGCAGCACAGCTAGTGAGGTAGCAAATCAGTTTATGGCTGCTACTGGCAAGCGGATCTCCCGAAAAACTGTCGCCAGACGTTTGCATGAAGGACTATACGCCCGCCGTCCTGTTGTGTGCATCCCATTGTTCAGACGTCACCGTACCGCCCGTTTGCAATGGTGCCATCAACATCGCAATTGGACTGATAACGACTGGTCTGCTGTCCTCTTCTCAGATGAGAGTAGATAAAGTCTATCGTCTGATTGTCGACGACAACTGATCTGGCGTGATAGTGGTACTGCATATTGTCCAGCAAACATACAGGAAAGGGACCGATATCCGACATGTAGTGTCATGGTATGTGATGGCATCATGATCAATGGCCGTACGTCCCTCTATGTGCTTCCAACTGGGACTATGACTGGCCAACGATACACTAATGATGTTCTGCTACCTCATGTTCGCATGTTCCGTGGTGCTGTTGGTGATAGATTCATTTTCATGGACGGCAACGCAACACGTCATCGAACAGTCGCTGTCCAGGAGTGTCTTGAGAGCGAGGATATTCAACGCCTCGTATGGCCAGCACGTTTTCCAGATCTGAATCCCATTGAAAATGTGTGGGATGCTTTGGGGAGGAGTCTTGCTGGTCGCCAATGCCGTCCAATAAACAAGAACACCCTCATCCGTGCACTGACAGAGGAATGGGATAAATTACCCCAACAGCTGCTTGATAATGTTGTGCAAAGCATGACACGACGTGTGGAATCTTGCATCGCCCTCCATGGTGGCCATATCCCGTACTGACATCTTACGCCGGAACGCCTGCAGACGGTAATTGCATTTTTCACGTTTACGTATTTTGCACAAAATGTCCTGTTTGTACCTTGAACACGTTCCAAAGCCTTCTGAATTTCAGAGCACAATAAATTGTCTTTCTTGTAATGTCCTGGCATTCTGACATTTTATTTCACTTGGCATCCAACCACTTACTTTTTTTATGCGCTATATAGCCATTTAGGATCCGTCCTTAGCAATTGTCCAGCAGTGTATTTCTATATGTTATGACATCACACTGTATTCATGTTACATATGTATAAATGTGTCAACTCTGGAAAAATCAGTCATTTTGGAACTCGTGTATATAAGCATCAAAAAGAAATGGTCGTGTAATCATCACTTCATTGTACTAAATAGACATTGGTATATATATTGTGTCACTAACCCTGATTCTCGTCCTAGGCCAACGTCAAAGCGTTGGTTGATGAATGCGATGGCTCAGAAACTATGAGACACACCTAGAAATTGAATGCCAACTTATGCCAAAATTTAGTTTTTGAAAGGCTAATGCCTGTATTTATTTTCACCACAATAACAACATGCATAACTAAAAAAGATATTAATATTGCTATGAGAGATCTAATACATTTACAATTTAGCACTTCGCTAAGGCTTCATTGGCCCATTCATATGTGAAGTCAGTAATTCAAATGATCGATCTTACTTAATCATGGCAGAGTCCACATGAATAATGGCATTTATTAACACAGCGTGAACGTTAATTTACATTTGTGGCTTGCTTACATGTTATCAAAACAAATTGTATCTTCTCTGAACAAATATCAAAACTCAGGATTCAATATTTATGAGTGTATATTTATATAGGTATATGAAAAAGCCTTTGATTCGGTGAAACCATCAGCAGTTACAATGGCTCCGAAAACCTGCGGTATTAAAGATGCATACATTAATATTATTAATAACATCTATGAAAATGCAAGTGCAAAGATTAGGCTGTTTGAAAATACAACACACATAAAAATTGGAAAGGGAGTGAGACAAGGTGACACCATATCTCCGAAGCTCTTTAATGCCACATTGGAGGGTGTTTTTCAGTCACTGAGCTGGGAAAACAAGGGGATAAAGATTAATGGAGATTATCTAACCCACCTTCGTTTTGCTGATGATGTAGTCATTTTTGCAACTACCCCATCAGAGCTGCAGAGTATGATCCAGGAACTTGCTGACAAGAGTAAAGAAGTGGGATTAAAAATGAACTTTCAGAAGACAAAAGTGATGTTCAATGCTTTTACAAGAAATGAAGATTTATCGATTGATGGAGAAAAGCTGGAGATAACAGACACGTACGTTTATCTTGGACAGCAGATATCAAGTGAGGGTCACATTGATGAAGAAATTAATCAGCGTACAAAACTTGCCTGGAGAGCTTTTGGAAGAAACAGCATAATTTTCAAGAGCAATATGCCATTATGTCTTAAAAGAAAGGTGTTTGATCAATGCATCCTTCCAGTGCTTACGTATGGTGCAGAGACGTGGACCTTAACTAAAAGAGACATACAAAGGCTGCAGACAACTCAAAGTAGCATGGAGAGGTGCATGCTTGGTGTAACCAGGAGAGATAAGACGAGGAACTCGTGGATCCGAAAAATGACAAGAGTGGAAGACATCATGATCAGAGTTAAATCCCTGAAATGGCAATGGGCTGGACATACTGCCAGAAGGACAGATCATCGATGGACAGCCGAAATTTTAGATTGGATTCCAAGGGACAGGAAAAGACCCAGAAGAAGACCACATGGGAGATGGGTGGATGAAATTCGAAAGTATGCAGGGGTGACATGGAGGAGACTGGCACAAGACAGACCGTTGTGGAGGAAACTTGGGGAGACCTTCGTCCAGCAGTGGATTGATAATGGTTGACAATGATGATGATGATATATATAGGTGTAGATTAAGATTACTTATATCTTTCTCTCTATCAACAAAACTCAAAATTTTCTTAAGGCAGGTATATATATATATATATATATATATATATATATATAGGTGTAGATTAAGATTACTTATATCTTTCTCTCTATCAACAAAACTCAAAATTTTCTTAAGGCAGGTATGCACAGGTGAACTGAAGTGTTAACATTTTAACATGAAAATTCCCGCCTTGAAGAGAGGCGAGTAAACTCACAATTAACAATCATATTTGTGAGTTTAAATTTTTTTTAATATGTCGACTACATTTGTGAGAGCAATGTCACATACAGTTCCCTCTTTCTTTCCTGATGTATCTTAACTGGATAACCTCCGACATGCAGACAGAAAGTACCCTTTTGTTTCTTTAGATCGTACTGTTAATCTGAGTACTGTAGTGCCGACTTCGGCTCTAGGAAAGGGCCAAGAATAGAATTAGTGTATACAACTTACCCCTTGATGAGGGGGAATCGGTGTTGAAACTCACAAACAGGTCGGAACATCACGTCTTAGGCTGACAACCGCTGGGAGGTTGAATGCTTTGACCACGCTCACTGACGAAGTGCAACTGGTACGTTAGGATGCTTTCTTCCTGGAGCCGTTCATTGACCATCATTTGGATTGCATAGATGGGAGTGATTACGTGGAGGTAGCAGGTATCGTATGCCAAGTCTCGTCTTGGGTGGAGATGCACGTGTCTGATGACCTCTTCCCGGCCCGGCAAATAGGCTTTTTTTTTTTCTTAGGCCTAACTGCCTGGTGGTGGTGGTGGCACACCTCGACCCGGGCCCCTGCATTCTCTGGAGGCTGTTCTAGAGCCGCTGTTTGCTTAGGTTTTTTTTTTTTTTTTTTTTTTTTTCTGGGATCAGGGATGAGGTCTTATTCTTTTTTTCCTGGCTGGTGGTGGATAACTATTAAGGACAAGGACTATCTTCCAATTGCCCTGCATTCTTTCTCAGCCTTCCTTCTCCTCACGTGCCAACTTTTTCGAGAGCATTTCTTCCCCAGACTCAAAACGACGTTCCCTCGTAGAAGAACACAGAGAGCCAATCAGCGCCGTCCACGAGGGACGCTTTGCTCCCATTGGTCAGTCGGCCAAAACCACGCAGTGGTTTAATGCTTGCCCACGTGATATTCCTCTTCCAGCGAGGAAGGAAGATAGGGTGGGGGGGGGAGCGTGAGAACTCTCAGCGACCAGGCACATGTGTAATTTGATATGACCTGTTCTTGCCTTTTTGGAGGAAAACACAAACTTTTATGCACCCCTGCTTTCCTGCCGTTCAGAGTTTGGCAGCAAGTACTATAACTCTTCAGAGTTAAGCTCTCTTTGCCAGCCCACAGAACCCAGCTAGGGAATTTTCGGTGTAGTGTTTCTGTTCGGAGAATTTCACCACAGCGTTGGCGAGAGAAAAAAAAAGCCTTTTTGTGTAAATAACTGCTCACTCCTGGGTGGCGACATCCCAACAACTTCAAACCGCACTCCCCTTTTCTTGGAATGAGCTCAGAGAAAAAGTGACCATTGGACGAAGAAAGGAACTGCATTTGACTTACAGAAAATATAAATACACACATCATATACTATAAAAAGAACTACATTTTTTTCTTTCATTACCTATTTTGAGCATAGACCAGCTTTCTTTTTCTTGCATTCCTTTTTATTACTAAAAAAAAGTATTGCTTATGAAATTACTTGCCCCGGCGAAAGATTTTTTTTTTTAATTTATTCTTGTTTTTCTAAGGCCCACTTATCAAGTCCACCCCAGCCTTACCTCACCAACTTCATAATTTCAAAGTTAAAATTATAATACATACTATTAACTTCTGAATCACCCTACTCATAGCTTAGACAATGAATAATACAAATGCTACATTATGCCCATACACATCGAGAGACTAAAAATTATTTACACTGCTCTTACTTTAATTCAGCTGAGTATGTTTTTCCTTTCCCTCCTGCTGGGCTGAGTAATTTTTTCTTGAAAGCAATCACTAACTATCATTTTACAATTTATGTGCTTATTTTGGGGGAACTTAACCAAAAATTCTAGGTTAGCCCCAGAGTGATGATAAATACTGAATCGGAGGGAGGGTAGCCCTTTGCTACTCTCCTATCCATTAACAAAGTAAAAACACTCATTTTTGTACATTAAACAGAGAGAGAGAAAAAAAAAAAAACAACGATGAGAAATAGAATTTTCTGTAACTTTTTCTTGACTTTCTCTCTGGATCCAAAGATCGAACCCAGGGGAGGTGAAATCTACGTTTACGAAAAGTTTAACAGCAAATCACTCCAGGGAAGAATCGTCACCCTTTCCTGAACTGATCACTAATATCCCTTCGATTTTCTTTTTCTTCAAGAAAAACGTGGATAATGTTGATGAAAATCTGAAAACATTGATCAGGTGTCCACAGATTTTCAGCAACATATCACTGCCATGGTTACATTGTTTCTTTTTTAAAGCATACAATGCCATAAACTTTCACTGGGTATCACTTACCATTTTTTAACAGATGCAGTGTTAGAATTAGAAATAAATTTTCTACAGGCACAGCAGACCACTCAAATTTGCAAATAACTGGTCCGCCAAAACTTCCACTGGTCTGTGAAAGAAAAACCTTCACATTTATAAAATACGTAAAAAAATAACGTATAATTTTATTGGAGCTGTAGATCACAAATTTAGAGCAACAGAATCTACACATGTATGCATGCACACAAATAACGCGTAAATAAAACACAGCACAGTAAAGCAGTTGAAAAAAAGCAAAATAAATAATAATAATAAAAAATCCCTTTTCAGCAGAGCCAGTTCATACGAAAATGAGGTGGTCCACTCATTTTTATTGGTCCAGAAATGGCACAAATACTAATACATTTAATATGTATATTGTATTTGTATCAAGAACAGTACACTGTAGAATAATATATAGTTAATTTCAAATTAAAGCTTGTAGTACAAATATAACGAAATATTTTGATTCGGACCTTGGTTTCCTATACAATCTAAAATTTTCACAAAACTGAAGCAGTCTGCAAATCCGACACAGTTTTTTGAGAAGTAAATATCTGAATTTCAAAAACCCGACAACTGTCATAGCCAAACCTGCATATTCTCAAATCTGGTTTAGTTCTATATATATAAACTAGGCTAGTAAATTCCAAAACAAACAAAAAGAAAAATTAGTGGCCACTCAGGACAGTAACATAAATATTTCACTGGCCAGGTGGAATCTTTACTGTCTAATGGCCAGCGGACCACCGGGTAATTCGAAAGCTGAAATGATCACAAAACTACAAAATTGCTTGAATTACAAGTTTCCATGAGCAATTTCCATGTCAGATCAATCACCTTCTTGACCTCACGATTTCTGATTTTGATGAAATTTGGTATGAAGCACACATATGACAAGGTAAGTAATTGTCAATTTTCAGATTTTTATTTTGAAAATTGTCCACGATACACACATAATAAAAATCGAAATTTTCGTAAAAAATGACAAACTCGCACACTTATATAAATGGCTGTAAATTTTTTCCTAATTGTAGTAGAGTGACAATTCAAACACAGTTGCAAAGCTAAAGGATTGAGCTTTCTATAGATACCATACATGACCTTCTTACAACAGGTTAAAGTTTCAAGGTCATCCACTGTGACCTTTGACCTTGAATCTCAAAACATGCCATCTTAAAAAGTTACGAAAAAAATATATTTTATTGCTACAACATTCTTCTACCCATGTGCCAGATATTAGGCTGGCACCGCTATGGCAAGGCAGTGTAGGATTAATAGGAGTGGCATGCTGCACCCTTCTGTATGTAAGGCACAGAGACATACCATGCAATAAATATTTCTTACGTTGAGGATTTGTGTTTATTATACATGAAATGTGTATCAAAATGGCAGTTACTTTTTCAATAAGACGATCATTCCTTTCTTACATCTTTGGATTTCTGAGGCGGTCCTGTGAATCGCAGTTTTCTGTCAGAAATTACTATTCACGATTAACATCATAGGTGCGGATTATACGACTGTCGTACATGCCAATTATTACGGAATGTCTAGTTTCTACGGATTTTGTTGTCTGACTACGGAACTCACGCTCGAAACTACGGATTCTACAAATTTTCATTTTGTTTAAAAACATTTTTTCATTGGGGGGGGGGGGGGATCATTTTCCGTCTGGGGACGGTATTTTGTTTCAAAGCTTTCGAAAGCAGTAGTTAGCAGTTGTTTTTCTCCCGATTATGCGTTGGTGTCTAGTATTCTTGTTAAATATCATTTTATGGCATATATGTTCGTATTTCAGCTTAAAACTGTAGCAAGAATTTGTGGAAACGGAAGCTAAAAGCCGCAAAATTGCCTCCTAATCTTCAGGCTTGAGGTTCTTCCGCGAATTCGAGAAATTCCGTCTTTTTCATTATGATGGCCACGAAACTTTCGAAAACGGAAAGCCGATGGAGTTAAGATTTTTCTGTAACCATAATTTCTTTTTCTCGCGATGTTGCTTCTGTTCAGGATTTTTAAGTATCATATCACTGCACAAATTTTTGTATTGCAGCTTGAAAATAGGAGAAAAATTTCCAAAACCGGAAGTCGGACGGATTTCTTGTAACCCCCCCCTCCCCACGCGATGTTCCCACTCTCCAACGCTGTTAAATCTTGATAAAGGAAGAAGGAAATTCCTGAAAACGGAAGTGACGAAAATTTGATGCATGATGTTCAAAAGTATTAATATTCCCAAAGTTACACCATTTATCTAAAATAGTTGAAGCTTTGATATCATGCACTCATGGTCCTCAGACTGATGGTTTTTATCAGAGGGCATAAAAAACAAGAAATTTTTTCGTTATGATGGCCACTCAGGAGATCGATGCACAAGTAAACAGAATTTGAAGGGGGGAGGGGGAGTCGGAGGAGGACGGAATTCTATCTTTACGAAACTTTCGAAAACGGAAAGCCGACGGAGTTAAGATTTTTTCCGTAACCATAATTTCTTTTTCTCGCGATGTTGCTTCTGTTCAGGATTTTTAAGTATCATTTCACTGCAAAAATTTTTGTATTGCAGCTTGAAAATAGGAGAAAAATTTCCAAAACCGAAAGTCGGACAGATTCCTTGTAACCCCTCCCCCCCCCCTCGCGATGTTCCCACTTTTCAACGTTGTTAAATCTTGAAAAAGGAAGAAGGAAATTCCCGAAAACGGAAGTGACGAAAATTTGTAAAAATTGATGCATGGTGTTCAAAAGTATTAATATTCCCAAAGTTACACCATTTATCTAAAATAGTTGAAGCTTTGATATCATGCACTCATGGTCCTCAGACTGATGGTTTTTATCAGATGGCATAAAAAAACAAGAAAAGAAAAGTGACAATGAAGAAGTAGGGAGAGAATGATATCAGCAGAAAGAAAAATTAAGCAGTGGTGCTGTGAAGTTGCAGAGTCAATAAAAGACAAACTGACAGTAGTACGCATTCTTGCTGTCTGTTTTGATTTTTCACCAGTTAAAATTTCAGCTCTCCCCCCTTTTGGTCTCATCTCCTTAAACTGCAACTTTAGGGGCAGTATGATCATATGGTAGATGGAGGTTCGTGCATTGCGCGTTCACTTGCTTGGATTTCCTGTCTGTCAAGCATCGTGGAATCCTGAACACATCTTACCGATTTTTACAGGTGGAAGTTTCGAATCTTGCAGAGGAAAAAACTTAGTGTTTCGTGCGTGTTAAGTTTGTTTCATTAGAGTCCTTGTTTGTTGTAACGTTTTGTTGAGGCGCATATTTGTTTTTTACAGAGATGGATTATTTCATAAAAGTCCATGTAAGCCATGTAATACTAGTTATTAGTAAAGAGGCTGTTGGCAGGTATGGACTGTTTTTTTTGTTTGTTTTTTAAATATCATGGTCTGCGACAGGCTGGTGCAGATTATGCGAAGGAAAAACTTGCTTTTCTCAGAATTTCACGATCTACAGATCATATGCCGCAGCAGATTATACGTGTGGTTTTTTTTCACACCTTTGTGGATCACGAACAAAAAATTTTTCTGAATTTTATGGTTTACAGATTATACAAAGAAAAGAATGGCACTTTAAATTAATATGTACAAAATATGACTTCCGGAAATAGTATTTTAATAAAATCGAAATCTGAAATTTTTTGAGATCGGCTACTGAAAGAATATAAAAAGAAAATTATGAAGCAAATTGGAACTTTATTTTGCAATAAGTGGTTTGGGTAATAAGGAAAAAAATGACAACAAATATGGTTTACCACTTTTCGTTCCAGCGTCATAACCAAACATGATTTTTGTTCATGCATTATTGACTTCGTTTCACCTGGCACCTAAAATTTTGGAGCTGGCTCCTAGATCTAGAACATATTTGTGGAGTCCTGGTCGTGCATACATCAAATACTGCGCTCTAATGATCAGTGATGAATAAGCAAGAATAATTCCACTTATTCGGATGGTAGAAAAAACCGAAAGAAGCAAACCAAAATGTTACTGGAAAATAGCCTGCCAACACTGGCAAAGGTCTTATCCATAGTAACTAGCCTTATTGCGTGGCATAGATAGACGCTTTTTTACGAAACGTGTTCGTGGAGGGTGTAAACGATTACGGAAACTTTTGCTTCGTCTGACTTCTGGTTTTAGAAATTTTCCTTGTGTTTTCAAGCTGAAATACAAATATTTATCCAGTAAAATGTTAATGAGCAATAATACTTGACAGAAGCAACATCATGAGAAAAACAAAAAAATATGATTACGAAAAAAATCCGAATTCCGTCGACCTTTCGTTTTCTAGTTTCGTAAAGACGGAATTCCAATAATAATGAAAAAAGCCCGAATTCCTTGAATTCCCGGAAGAATCTCATGCCTGAAGATTACAGAAAAATTTTGCAGCAGCCAACTTCTGTTTTTGCAAATTGTTCTCCACAGTTTCAAGCTAAAATGCAAAACATTTATGCAATAAAATGATATTTAACAAGAAAAACGGACACAAGGACAACATTGGGAGAAAAATTTGCGATTGCGGCAAAATTTTCTTGCTCTGTTTCACTACTGTGTTCGAAAGTTTCGAAGCACGAAATTTCGTCTCCAGATGGAAAACGACCCCCCTCCTCCTTCTCCCAAATATCGATCTTTAGAATGATCTAACTGATGACAAAAAAAAGCGGAACAGAAGGGCCACAAAAAGATTTTTAATCCACGGTCAGCAGTTATAAAGTGGTATGATGACAAAGTCAGACACCCTGAGCGTAAACCATATGGGAAGAAATCTGAATTAGAATGTCAGTGAAATATATTCATGTGGTATGATAATTTGTTAGAAATTAATAATAAAGATAGTCACTAAACTTATCTAAGATTCTATTAATTATTCAAAAAGGTAAGTCAAAATATTTATACACATTTAAATTTCTGTGTAACTTTATTAGAAAATAAGTTATGATGTGATTTAGTTTTACTTGCTAGTCATGCAAATGTTTTGCTAGCAAACTATTTGGTCACTAGCAAAATTTGCTAATGAACAAAAAAGATGAAAACTTGCCCTGGCTATGGGACAGCAATTTTACTTGATAGACACAATTTTCAGCAGTAAATAATGTCAACAAATCTTTGAGATCAGAGATTGAAACTCCACCCATTTTAGCCAAAGGCAGGGCTTCTTCTTAGCCAATGACAAAGCTTCTTATTAGAGCCAATGACAGGGTTTCTTATTAAAGCCAATGAGAAATCTTACTGGTACACCATTTTACATTTGCTGTTATTTCAATTCTGAGCTTGTGAGTGTGTGGTTATTAATTTATCTGTTACATTGTTAACTGTTCAATTGTTATTTTATTTTATCTTTATTGTTATCTTTATTTAATCAATTTCTTTTTATCAAACTATATTTATTTATCTTTTTTTTTTTTTTTTTTTTTTTTGCAGGTGCA
This sequence comes from Macrothele yani, assembly GCA_039090855.1. Lineage (NCBI taxonomy): Eukaryota > Metazoa > Arthropoda > Arachnida > Araneae > Macrothelidae > Macrothele > Macrothele yani. Next base: position 243,878 of record CM077007.1, read on the forward strand.
GTTTCATTAACCAAAATTGACTTTAAAAGTCAAATTTTTAGTTGCAATCCTCTGGGTAAAAGTGGACACACAAGGTTTAGAAAGAATCTGAGAAAAGTACAGCCTTGGATGGTTCAGAAATGTCCAAATATAACATTAGAACAGAAAATATGTAGTTCATGCAGAAAAATCTATCTCTGAAATGCCAGGTCCTTCATGTATAATTGAAACAGATACAGAGGCAGAACAACCTCGGTTAAGTGAAGGTAATTCAGAAGGAGTGGTGAAGAGTGAGATATGGACTGACAGAGACACAACTTTAGATAGTCTGAATGATAAGTTACTTTCTCTAGGCAAATCTCCTGTGAAAAAAAAAAAAAGATTAGGTGTTGGACAGTACAGTAAGAAGAAATATCAGAAAATTGGTGAAGTGATAAAAGACTACATAGGTGTTCCAGAATGTGATAATCCTGTGACAGTGTCTGATGAATCGGTCATGATTTCACAGTTGAAAGAAAAATTTTAAGAAACAGACTCTAGCAGTGTTAAAAAGTCCAAATACTAACAATATTACCTAGAACCTGGAGTATTTGTAAAATTCAGGAAGAATTTGGTGTAACATATTACATGGCACGAAAGTCTAAAAATCTTGTGGAAGAGCAGGGTATTTTAGCAAGTCCAAATCCTAGGCCTGGGAAAACTCTCCGTGACAGCTCAGTTGAAAACGTTATTGCATACTATAATAGTGATGAAGTAAGCCGTTGTTTACCAGGAAAAAAATTTTTTGTTACAATGATGGAATCAGGATCAAAAGTACAAAAACGTCTTATTCTAGGAAATTTGAAAGAGATATTTCAAGGATTTAAAGACAAGAATCCTAATGTCAAAGTAGGGTTTTCAAAGTTCTGTGGTTTACGCCCAAAGAATTGTGTGCTGGCTGGTGCAAGTGGAACACACTGTGTCTGTGTGTGTTGTGCTCATGAAAATGTAAAACTTATGCTAGCAGGGTGCAAATTGCAAGACTTAACACTCGTAATGATGAATTACCAGTTAGGACATACAAATATTGCCTTACAAGAATAACTTGTAACCCTCCTCTTCCAGAAAGCTTCTTCTTCAAGTGTGATTCTTGTCCTGGTATAGCACACTTACTAGAGCAAATAAGTAGCTTATTCACCATGAATGGGATTGATGAAATTGTATATAAATTGTGGACTACAACTGATCGCACAACACTTATGACACTCTGTAACACTGTAGAAGAATTCCTTGAGACCTTTGAATCAAAAGTGAAATTGCTATTGCCACATTCTTTTATAGCTATTCAGCAGTCATACTTTCTGTCAAATCTGAAAGAAAACCTTGATGATAATCAGTGTGTTGTGTTGTGCGATTTTGCTGAGAATTATTCCTTCATACTGCAGGATGCAGTCCAAGGATACACCACTGGAACAATTCCCAAGCTACTATTCACCCTTTCGTCGTGTACTACAAAAGTTCACACACACTTCAGTTGGATCATGTTTCTTTTGTTGTCATCTCAGAATGTCTTAAGCATGACACTATCAGTGTTCACCTTTTCCAGAGCCAATTGTTGCAGTTTATATCATCACATTTTGACAAGAAAGTAGAACACATCTATTACTTCTCAGACGGTGCAGCCTCACAGTATAAGAACAGGAAGAATTTTGTCAATCTGTGCCATCATGATGTAGATTTTGGTATCACAGCTGAGTGGCATTTCTTTGCCACCTCACATGGAAAGGGGCCATGTGATGGCATGGCAGGCACCATTAAGAGATTAGCTGCACGTGCCAGCCTTCAGTGTTCATACAATGACCAAATTATGACACCGCGACAACTGTATGATTTGGCTTCCAGAAACATTCCTTCGTGCCATTTTAAATACAGCACAGACAAGGAGTTCCTTGAGATACGTCAGGCTAGTGCTCGACCAATTCCTGGTACTCAAAAACTTCACTGTGTAATACCAGTAAGCCGCACAGCTATTAAAACCAAGATCTATTCAAACTCAACTGAATACAAGGTTGAGTCAGTATTGCTAAATCCAATAGAACTGGATCTGGAGGATATGCGTGGCTGTTATTGTTCAGTATGATAACCAGTGGTGGGTTGGTTGTGTTTTGGATGTGAACATTCATACAGAACAAGTTAAGATAAGTTTTCTGCACCCACATGGACCTTCAGTGTCTTTCACACACCCACAGAAGCAAGATATATTAGAAGTGGATAAAACAGCGGTCATTACGAAGGTTGACCTACGAACAGCAACAGGTCGGACATTTTATGGAGAGAATCAAAATAGAGATGGTCACTAGCAAGATGGCATCACATTCTTTTTGGTTTGCAACCTTTTTAACCAAGCGGTTCACTTGTATGTGTACACCACTAATATAACCTGTAACACATTGTGAAATTAATACATACATGCATCTGGAAAACAGTTATTGTACATTTGTCCGAACCTAACCTGGAGGACATATACTCCTATTAATCCTACACTGCATTGCCAGTGCCAGCCTAATATCTGGCACATGGGTAGAAGAATGTTGTAGCAATAAAATATATTTTTTTCGTAATTTTTTAAGATGGCATGTTTTGAGATATTCAAGGTCAAAGGTCACAGTGGATGACCTTGAAACTTTAATCTGTTGTAAGAAGGTCATGCATGGTATCTATAGAAAGCTCAATGCTTTAGCTTTGCAGCTGTGTTTCAATTGTCACTGTACTACAATTAGGAAAACAGTTACAGCCATTTATAAGTGTGCGAGTTTGTCATTTTTTTATGAAAATTTCGATTTTTATTATGTGTGTATCTTGGACAATTTTCAAAATAAAAATCTGAAAATTGGCAGAATTACTTACCTTGTCATATGTGTGCTTCATACCAAATTTCATCAAAATCAGAAATGGTGAGGTCAAAAACTTATTTTTTTTTTTATTGATCTGACGTGGAATGTCTCTAAGCAAGCACTACAGAGTAAACTGATAAGATCCATATTATGTGTGAATTTTTTTGAAAATACAAAAAAACAAAAAACATTGCTTTTGAAATGACTTAATTTATTGGAAAAGACCAGTCAGGTAAATGATTTGGGGGGGGGGGATAATTATTTTCTTCTGCCATTTAAATTTAAACCTTAAAAACCAATAACTTTTTTGTCACCTGCTAAGTACATTACAGACTGCATGAAAATCGACACACAAAACTAATTTATGGCTAAAATTAAATTTGCAACCAAGATGCAATTAATAAACTTACGCTATCTACTTGGACCTTTCACGCATCTTCCTCCTTTTGCGCTTCAACCTTCGCATCCTCTTCTTTCTCCACTAAAATATGAAATGACAAAAGTATGAGCTAAATACGTATTTGAGTAACTACTACCATTTACAAAAACAATTAATAGTGTAATTTCATATTTAAATTAATAGTGCAATTTTATACACTATCTACCAAAAAGTAATTGGACACCCTGCAATTGATTATATCTGCGGTCCTGATACACGTCAAGGCCGCCGCCATTAAATATAGTGTGGGAAACAACAACGCAACCAGTTGCATACAAGATGCCACGCAGTTCGGAGCTCTCCGATTTAGAGAAAGGTGTAATCGTCAGATATCACAGAAATGGCCGATCCATACGTGACATATCCAGCGAGTTGAAGTACCCAAAATCGACAGTGGTCTACGTGATTGGCAAGTGGAAGACGAGGTGACTGTCAGAATGTGCCCCGACTCGGCAGACCCACAAAACTGGGAGTAAGAGACCGACAGGTGCTGGCCAGAGAAATTCGGAAGAACCGCACCAAATGTAAGGAAGGAAGCCCATCTGCTCGGTTATCATGGACGTGCTGCCGCACACAAGCCTTTGATCACCAAGTCCAATAGCTCTGTGCGGCTAATGTGGTGCAAAGAACATTGACAGTGGAAGCAGGTTCACTGGAGCGATGAATCAAGGTTCACCCTCTACTGTTTGGATGGCAGTGTCTGGGTTTGGCGTCTGCCTGGAGAACGCCCCCTGCCGGAATGTATTGTGCCAACTGTGAAGTTTGGCGGTGGTGGAATTATGCTATGGGGAGTTTCTCTTGGCATGGCACTGGACCCTTGGTCGCAATTCCTGGTAGACTCAACGCTAAGACCTACTGACCAATTTTGGATGACCATGCGCTTCCTACGTTGTGGCAGTTTTACGGGGTGGACCCATGTTACTTTCAGGATGACAATGTCACCTGTCATGTTGTGAAGCCCACCATGGCTTGGTAGGGTGACAATAGGGTTAATCGAATAGACTGGCCTGCGCAGAGCCCGGACCTTAAACCTATCATGCACCTCTAGGACGAGTTGGAGTGTCGACTTAAGAAGTGCCCCCACCGTCCGAAATCGGTGAAGGAACTGACCTGTCTTCTCCAAGCAGAGTAGAAGAAAATACTGCTAGCCGTCGTACAACGCCTGGTTGAGAGTATGCCCCGGAGGGTCGCAGCTGTAATCGCCGCTCGTGGAGGCTCCACCAACTATTGAAGGTAAATAAACTTAGTTTTCCTTTGCTATCACAGGTGTCTAATTACTTGTTGGTAGATAGTGTATTTACCTATGAGAAATTATTTTTAGTCATGTTTAGATGCAAGTGTTATATTGATAAAATTTGTTACCTTGGAACTGGCATTGAATAACAGAACTGACTGAAAAACATAAGCTTCATTCATGTAGAAAACTATATATTTTTTTTAATCTATTATTTTAAACAAAAAAAATCATGATTTTTAGACCTGCTTTTTTTTTTTTATTGGAGGTTTAAACAACTACCATGAGCAACTTAATGGGCTATAAGCAGTTGCCCGTCCCTAATTTAGGGTCACTGGTTCCAGGGAAGGGAGAGAGCCAGTGCCACAAGAAACATCCATGTCTCACCGGGATTCGAAATTGGACCCATTTTGGACGAATTATCAGAGGCCATCTGATATCATTACAAACCTTAAGTACACTACGAAACTAGTCTTTGGACATCAATCATGATATATATTTATTCCTTCTAATTTTCTCAGTTGCATAATGCCATTTTGGTGTACTGTAAGTGTTCCTCGATTGCTTCCACAATTGTAAAATACGTTAAGTAATAATACATTTTATTATAGTTTCTAACCTACTATAAGTATTGGTAAAGATAATTACCAATACTTTATAGTAGGTTATAAACTTTAAATGTATTATTACTTAACATATTTAACAATTGTGGAAACAAAATGCTTAAATATTTCTATCATAATTACAAAATAAGTGTTTCACTTATTTCAGAAAACAGGTTTTTAAGTATGATTTGAGCTGCTGGTGATGCGTTAAATTTTAATGTACTGAAACTTCATAAAATGAATGATGAAATTTGTCTTTGACATGTTTCTCTTGCAGAAATATGTGATTCGGCTCATAGGCATCGACTCTTAAATCTCAGAGATGCTCGGAAAAAAAATTGCAGTGATTTGCATGCACTAACTTTCTTTACAATAAATAATTAAATAAATATGTACTATTATTAACTGTAATCCAGTAGCAAAGTTTTGAGTAAGTTTGATACTGCTCGTTTGTCATTGTCTTCATGCTTCTGAGTAAATTTGAACATATTGCAGGCCAGAAAAAGACACTTTTTTATTGTTCGCGGGATTTTAAGACCACAGTGAGCAACTCTGTGACCCATCTCAGAAGATTGATTTGTAGGCAATGCCTCATACCAATTGGAAACTGAGGATTCTGGTGTTCCTTCCTATTTTTCTTTTAACTGTTTAATTTCTCAATCTCAATAGATTTGAAAACTGTTTGTTGAATTGAAACAAAATATATAACATTTCAGAATTATTTATATCAAAACAAAGTATTCAACATACACATTTCAAAAGTATGTTGAGGGTATTAATTTTGATTTTTAATCTCTTACTGATATTCACTGAAAGAAACATCTTATTGCACAAGTTCTAATTACAATATACTAATTGTTACCAAAAGATTATTCTGAGGGGCCATAAGCAATCTAGCATGCTCTTTGTCAGAGCATATAATTCGACTTCAAGCAAGTTACCAAATCCCCAATTCAGCGTCGTTTCAGTGAAGCCAACTTCACAAACGTGTGACTGTTTCACAGTGAAATCCCGATTTTCGTGCTGGCGGAATTTTTGCTTTCACTCATAAAGTGACAGCAGCTTTTGAAGCGGCTTTTACGTATCCCAGTAGCGTTTTCAAAGTGGCAGAATTAGATTTCGTTAGCCGGTCGGAGGGTTAATGTTAAGAAAATAGAAAAACAGTCTGCAAACCTCTCAGAGAATCTGAGACAAGTGGTGCCGCTTCTCGCTGTTTCTACTCCCGGGCCAGAAGCTTAAACCAAACAGTGTGATCTTCAATGCTTCGCCGACCTGACAGGATAGTCACGTGACTCATAGCATATGATTTCATCCCGTTTCTCTGCTTGAAACACACCGTTCAGGATAAAAGCTGACAGAATTTATAAATGCGATCAAAGCAGAAAATCTAGGTGCCCATGTAATTTTCTAACCCTGATATACTGTCTAATTTGTTGTATTGCAATTATTGCATCGATCTTAGGAACTTCCGAGATGACTTCCTGTTCCAAAAGGTGGAATCCCGCCTTTTGGCAAACTTTCACCCAGTTGCAATAAAGCAATCCAGAAATTTCACTCTGAAGCTGAACATTCCTCACCTAACAGTTCTAAGAACCAAGAAGCTACGCTACGGCCCAAGCTTTTTCATCTCAAAACATTGAAATATCAACTCCTGAAAAAGAGCCGGCTGAAAAGCATTTAACAGGATTTTACTATATCTGGATCAAACATTAATAAAGAAAAACATCAGAGAAAAAAAAACCTGAAGAGAAAAATAAAAACCTAAGAAGCATTTTGAACAAAAAAATCTTGAGTTGAGGTTTTCTAGTTTTTTTTTAATTCTTAATTTGCATAACTTGAATTTATTTGAAACAGTATTGAAAATTCCAATTTATTAATTTTATTCATATTTTTTAAACTAAGTGATATATAAAAATATTTAAGGTGCGGTAAAAGTGTGTCAAGAAAATTACGCTATGAACATATTTGCATGCACTAGTTTTAAAAAAATTGTTCACACCCTTGTACAGTCTACACCCCATATAATAAAGACAGATAATCCGCAATCTGTCGTTTTGTTAGAAAAAGAAAAAAAGATAAAAAAAAATTTTTTTAAACATTTCCTCAAGTGTTGAATCACTGGTAAGTCCACTATTGCTTTCTTCCTTTTTACTGTGCTAAATGTATCACTTCCTTTTGCTTCAGCAAATTCACTTTAGTATTTTTTATGTTTTTCATAAATCCATCAAATCACAAATCCACTGCAAAAGGAGATGCATAAAAAGGTGCGATTAAAAATTAGTGAAAAATATATAGAAGAGAGGAAACTTTACGAACCCAGTACAAGGTTGACTATCAAGAATAAAATGGTGCATGGAAAAGGAAAATCTAAATCTTACAGATAAACTACAATCGTTGTTTTAAAGTCTAGTCCCACTCTTTTTAACATTATGTTTGTGTGAAGTGGTAATATAAACAGAATATTTACAAAAGTGGTATAAACTGGAAATATAGCAATTTATTAATTTCATGCTATAAAACTGTATAAAAAAAGCCCTCAGCATTATCAAATGACATTTCTTTCAGTAACATATTCAGGAGTCAAAAAGTAGATTTAAGTAGATTTTTCACATTTTATGAAAGCTAGCAGTTAGATCCTTCAGACAGAATTAATGACTAATGGTCTACTACCCCCCCCCAGTGCACAAAGCTACAGCAAGTCTCCGATGTGACGCAGCAGATAATGGACGAAGTTGGTTGAAGATTGGATGGTAACATAAGTGCTAATTCCTGCGAATATATACGATGACACCCGATCCCAGGGAACCCCTCCTCCCCCTTTACCCTAAACACTAGCAGTTATTCTCCTTCCATTTCTTCTGCAGTCAAAATACATCTGCAAAGTAGAAGTTGCGCATCTTCAAGACCTTATTTGTTATGTATAAAGCAGTACTTCTTTAATTATAATGCATTTATGAGCAAAAACATGCCAAAAGTGCTGGGAAGTGGCAGAAAATCTGAAAGTGAATGGAATGAGGTGTTAAATTGAAGGAGTCCAAATGCAAACACTGCAACTGTACAATAAGTTGCAAAATAGAGCGTATCAAGTCCCATTTAAGGAACTTCTGCGAGAAGGATTATATCGTAAGTTTTAAATGATGAATTGCACATAAATCAAAAACCAACTTCGGTTTTTGAATATGTGCAACGGAAGTGGAACAAACTTGTGCTTTGTACCAATGGACTTTGTGAAAAATTACAAAGGAATGATCAAAATGCTAAAAAAAAAAGGCATCACCGCTTTTGTAAGTAATGTGGTTGCTTTTATAAAACAAAACTTAAGTTGTTTCATCATCAATCCACTGCTGGACGAAGGTCTCCCCAAGTTTCCTCCACAACGGTCTGTCTTGTGCCAGTCTCCTCCATGTCACCCCTGCATACTTTCGAATTGCATCCACCCATCTCCCATGTGGTCTTCTTCTGGATCTTTTCCTGTCCGTTGGAATCCAATCTAAAATTTTGGCTGTCCATCGATGATCTGTCCTGCTGGCAATATGTCCAGCCCATTGCCATTTCAGGGATTTAACTCTGATCATGATGTCTTCCACTCTTGTCATTTTTCGGATCCACGAGTTCCTCCTCTTATCTCTCCTGGTTACACCAAGCATGCACCTCTCCAGGCTGCTTTGAGTTGTCTGCAGCCTTTGTATGTCTCTTTTAGTTATCGTTCACGTTTCTGCACCATATGTAAGCACTGGAAGGATGCATTGATCAAACACTTTTCTTTTAAGACATAATGGCATATTGCTCTTGAAAATTATGCTGTTTCTTCCAAAAGCTCTCCAGGCAAGTTTTGTACGCCGATTAATTTCTTCATCAATGTGACCCTCACTTGATATCTGCTGTCCAAGATAAATGTACGTGTCTGTTATCTCCAGCTTTTCTCCATCAATCGATAAATCTTCATTTCTTGTAAAAGCATTGAACATCACTTTTGTCTTCTGAAAGTTCATTTTTAATCCCACTTCTTTACTCTTGTCAGCAAGTTCCTGGATCATACTCTGCAGCTCTGATGGGGTAGTTGCAAAAATGACTACGTCATCAGCAAAACGAAGGTAGGTTAGATAATCTCCATTAATCTTTATCCCTTTGTTTTCCCAGCTCAGCGACTGAAAGACACCGTCTAATGTGGCATTAAAGAGCTTTGGAGATATGGAGTCACCTTGTCTCACTCCCTTTCCAATTTTTATGTGTGTTGTATTTTCAAACAGTTAAATCTTTGCACTTGCATTTTCATAGATGTTATTAATAATATTAATGTATGCATCTTCAATACCGCAGGATTTCAGAGCCATTGTAACTGCTGATGGTTTAACCGAATCAAAGGCTTTTTCATAATCGATAAAAGCCATGCACAATGGAAGTTCATATTCCCTCGCTCTTTCAATTAGTTCTCTCAGTACATGGATATGATCTATTGAGCTATAGCCACTCCTGAATCTAGCTTGTTCTCTCGGTTGAGCCATGTCCAGTGTTACCTTCAAGCGGAGTGAAAGAACTTTAGTGAAGATTTTATAAACCACTGATAGGTCTGTAGTTCCAGAGATCCTCAATGTCACCTTTTTTATGTAGCAGGATCATTGTAGCGGTGCTTCAATCCTCAGGAATCTTCCCTTCATTAAGGCATCGAGTGAAAATTTGGGTGAGTACTGTTTCGATTTCTCCACTTGCTTCTTGTATGATGTCTACAGTAATTCCATCTTTTCCTGGAGCTTTCACCCACTTCATGTTCTTGATTGCACGTGCAACTTCTGCTGGAAGGACTGGAGGAAGCCTGGTACCTTTCATGATGTCTGGAGTGCATGTATCACACCTTTCATATAATTTGGAGTAGAAATCTTTCACTTTTGTCAAAATTTCACCTCTATTTCTTGTTACAGAACCATCTTTTCTCAGTGCCATAATCTGTTTTCTTCCCTTACTGAGATGTCCCTTTGCTATCTTTAGGCTTTGGTTGTTTTCAATTGCTTCCCTCACTAGTTCACAGTTGAATTTTCTTACGTCTTCAGTGATACTTTTTCTTACTGTCTTGCATAGCTCTATATATTCCACTTTGGAAGTCATCTTCTTTAGTTGTCCTCATCTCTCTTCTTTTTTGCATCAACATTTTGGTTTTTCCTGATAATTTGTTCACATGCAACTTGTTCTTAGACCCAGCTAATTTTGTTGCTGTTTCCATAAGAGCTTTGGTTACTTTTCTGTTAACTTCAGAAATATCCACTTCTTCCAATGTTAGGCCTTCTAAAGCAGAGAATCTGTTCTTCAGTTCCAACTTGAAGGTATTATGGTCAGGGCGCGATTTCACCGATTAACAACTAGTAAATAGCTAGTGAAAAATCAAATTTGCTAGTGAAAAAAATCGCAGTAGCAAATATTGCTAGTAAGGTAATTTCTTTATTTAAAGTAACCAAAAATCATTATTATAATCCACGAAGTTTACATAACAGTTTCTATTATCACTTGTTAAAACAGCGACGATCAGCGATTCTCTTTCGCCAATTTCCTTTCGACACTTAATACCCATACTCCCCATATCTTTCATCCCTTACAAACTGTCGTAGAAGCGCATTGAAACTCCTCTCATTGGTCTATTACAGAAACTGAACGTGACGTCGGCAATGGTTGCTGTGGCAACCCAAGAGCTCTGGGATGGATCGGTTGTTTGACCACCTGCTCTGCCACCCGCCCTTCTTTTACCCCACAAACTTTGTCCTCAACTCCTGTCGTACCCTAAGCCAAGCGATCGCCTATATTGCGTGGCATAGATAGACGCTTTTTTACGAAACGTGTTCGTGAAGGGGTAAACGATTACGGAAGAAACTTTTGCTTCGTCTGACTTCTGGTTTTGGAAATTTTTCTTGCATTTTCAAGCTGAAATACAAATATTTATCCAGTAAAATGTTAATGAGCAATAATACTTGACAGAGGCAATATCGTGAGAAAAAAAAAATTATGATTACAGAAAAAATCTGAATTCCGTCGACCTTTCGTTTTCTATAATGTTTCGTAAAGACGGAATTCCAATAATAACGAAAAAAGACGGAATTCCTTGAATTTGCGGATGCCTGAAGATTACAGAAAAATTTTGCAGCAGCCAACTTCCGTTTGTGCAAATTGTTCTCCACAGTTTCAAGCTAAAATGCAAACATTTATGCAATAAAATGATATTTAACAAGAAAAGCGGACACAAAGACAACATTGGGAGAACAATTTGCGATTACGGCAAAATTTTCTTACTCTGTTTCACTACTGTGTTCGAAAGTTTTGAAGCACGAAATTTCGTCTCCAGATGGATGACGACCCCCTCTTCCCTCCCAAATATCGATCTTCAGAATGATCTAACTGATGACAAAAAAAAAGCGGTATTCCGCGAATCCCTGTAAGAATCTCGTGTATATCATAAAAATAATAGCAAAAGAAAAATTTGAAACAAAATGAAAATTTGTAGAATCCGTAGTTTTGATAGTGAGTTCCGTAGTTAGACAACGAATTCCGTAGAAACTACGGCATTGTGTGGTAGTTGGCAGATATGAAGTGTGTAGAAGTTTAGCAGAAATTTGTGCGATACTACCACTTAGTACTGCATGTTGTGAGGTGGGATTCAGTTTTTCAAAAAGAATACAAGGGGATTGGAGGAACAATTTGTCTGTAGAAACTTTAAATGCTCTGATGACAATTGAAATACTGTAGAAGGGCCACAAGAAGAGATCTTTAATCCATGGTCAGCAGTTATAAAGTGGTATGATGACAAAGTCAGACACCCTGAGCGTAAACCATAGGGGAAGAAATCTGAATTAGAATATCAGTGAAATATATTTATGTGGTATGATAATTTGTTAGAAATTAATAATAAAGATAGTCACTAAACTTATCTAAGATTCTATTCATTATTCAAAAAGGTAAGTCAAAATATTTATACACATATTTAAATTTCTGTGTAACTTTATTAGAAAATAAGTTACGATGTGATTTAGTTTTACTTGCTAGTCATGCAAATGTTTTGCTAGCAAACTATTTGCTCACTAGCAAAATTTGCTAGTGAGCAAAAAAGATGAAATCTTGCCCTGATTATGGTGTTTTTTAAGGTTGGTTATGTCAATAGATTTTGTTTGTCTTATGAGCTTGCCACGTTCAAGTTTAGTGTTGAGGTGCATCTTACATCTCACCAATCTATGGTCACTACCTGTGTTTAACTTGTTTAGCACACTGCAGTCTTCTATGACGAATTTTTTGTTACACATAATAAAATCAATTTCACTTGTCGTCCCATTTGGATGTCTCCATGTCCATTTCCTGTGTGGCTTTTTCTTGAAGGAGTTCAAGATGAAAAACCCTTCTGCCGCTGCAAACTCAACGAGAATATTTCCACGCTGGTTTCTGTTGCCGTGACCGAATTAACCTACTGAAGTGTCATTCTGTTGCTGTTGCCCTATTTTTGCATTGAAATCTCCCATAATTATCTTCAAGTGCTGCTTACCTTTATTATTTAGATGACGAATTTCCTCATAAAATTCTTCAATTTCTTCTTCAGGATGACTTGTGGTGGGTGCATAAGTTTGAATAATCTGAGCCTGGTATCTTCTCGAGAGTTGGATAACGAGCCATGCAGCTCTGTCAGAGGAACTTTCAACTTCTACAACTTTATCCTTCAGTTTCTTGTTTATTATAAATCCAACACCACTAGTTCTGCCAGTATCTGTCCCACGATAGAAGAGATGTCCACTTTTCAGTTCAATGAGATCTTCTCCTTTTCTCCTTACCTCACTTAGCCCGACGATGTCCCACTTGATCCTTTGTGGTTCCTCTTCCAATTCAAGAAGCCTTGAATCAGAAGATAGGGAGCGTCCATTATACGTAGCCAAGGTCAGCATCAGATGGCAGCCTAGTCCGGTCCTCCGGGGATTCTTAGCACCCTCTGCTTTCATGTCGCACTGGCCGCTGCCTTTGCCAGGTACATTCCAGATGCCGGAGACTTAGGGCCAAGCTTTAAGTTGTGGAATCATTTTGGAGTTGTTTAAAAAGGTCTATTTACTGATAACACAGCAACAGTGAAATATTTTTTTTTAGAAAATTTACATGACTTTTTTCTTTATGTATTAACTTTGCACCCACAGCTTAAACAGGACTCAACCTTAGGCATAACACGAACCAAAAAAATTTGGGTGGCCAAAATACCATTTTTCGTAAACTGAATAAATTATTTTACATGCATAAGGGAACATATGACGAGTGCCAGGCTTACATTGATTAACCCTGAGGATTAAAAAATGAGTACCTCATCTACTTATTTAATGTACAATATCAGAATACAAGTTCTTCAAGATCTAGATTTCCTTATGTGTGAATGTGATTTATTATTAATCACTTTTTTCTTGATGTTTTAGAGTAACAACCACAAGAAAAGCCATTGCAAGTCTCTAATTTGAGAACACTAACAGGGTGGCCAGTGGCCACTCACTTTAACTTCAAAAATGTTCCAGAGTTTTCCAGGTGAATTTTTGTATTTTTCCAGAACAAGAAACATGTGACTAAATGTAAATGAAGCTAAACCCCCCCCACACACACACACAGATCGATTGATATAGCTGTTTAGTGACTATTTCACACACGAATAATAAATGCACTTTTTGTCTTCTCTATTCCACAATTTTTTAAATGGTTATTTCGTAATTTGACTTTGTCCCTCAGACTCCCTCTCACAACTACGCTGTTTCACTTTGATATTATTTTCAAAGGCAATCTTTTCCCCCAATAAAAACAATGATAAAATTCCTTTTTAAAACAGTGAGGCAACATAATCTCATATTACTGAGGAACTTGTGCTGAATGAAAACTTATTTATATCTGAATCCTCATTTCACACATCTCAATTATTTGAGCACATTGTCTATTTGTGTTCATAACCTACTATGATATGAAAGAATTATTCAGTTATGAATAAATGATCTAGGTACTTTATAAAGTAAACTTGGCTTTTTGTTGTAACGTAAAAGCCAAGTATTATGTGCATTATATTTATTTATTAACAATATTTCAGAAAATTTCAAACTTGCATAATTATTATTTCCAGTGGATCGCACAAACTGCTATTTCAACTTTGATAATTCTGCAATTTCAGCATAAATTTTCCTTGTCTCCAGGCTATTTAACAGTACAAGTTTTATTTTGGAAGACTAATTTGATCAGAAATCTTCCTTTTTTCATTTTCCTGTTTTAGTCGGTCAGTTTTCCGTTTTCTTCTAATGCCTGTTGATATTGGGAACAGGATGTTTTTGCATAACAAAGCAACTCATTTCCAAAGGGTACTTCCGTTTTCTTCTAATGCCTGTTGATATTGGGAACAGGATGTTTTTGCATAACAAAGCAACTCATTTCCAAAGGGTACTTCCGTTTTCTTCTAATGCCTGTTGATATCGGGAACAGGATGTTTTTGCATAGCAAAGCAACTCATTTCCAAAGGGTACTGCTAGTATCCCCCGCCCCCATGTGCCTTTACTGAATCATACACAGTTCGCAACCTGATAAGGAAATCTTCATGAAGGTTTTCTACCAGCATGTCCTTATTTACAGGAAATCCACTCTCCACTGGTGCGTTGCTATGGGACAGTATCAAAATTGTTCGCACAATAACCCACAAGTCAATAAAATAATCATTATCAAGAAGTAGCTCCTTATAAAAATTGTCTAAACGAGAATCATTTTCTGTGCATGCTCCAAAAATTCCTTTAAATTCACCTATCACTTGTTGGCCTAAGGTGGTAAACTGAAGTTTTGCTTTATCTGCAGAACTGTCATAAATTGGGTGATTCCATTGCCAAATCAACCAGTCACTCAACCTGACCATTTCAGATTTCGATGAAACCTTTAGGGATCATTCTCCCTATAGATATAAATGAGAACATATTTTTAATTTTTTTCTCATGGGGTTTTCATGTAATTAATTGTTAAAAATTGTCGTTTCTTGGCTTGCATAAACTTTTTCAATCTTGAATTTCTCAAGTTCTATAAGGCGTAGAAGAGAGTTGTTTGACCCTTCATTTTAAAGAGAATTTCATAAGTTTCAATTTGATATGCAACTTGACTATGCTTGGTGAAAACAATTTAATTTAAAAAATATTAGATATTTTTTCAAAATTTTAAAAAAATATTTTTTGAATAAAGCTCATGTTGAGAAATGGCTTCCCAGTTTTTTAATTCAATTACTATTCTAAAACAACTATTATGGGAATTTTACTAGGAAATTTTTTCATTTAAATTGCAAATTTTCAGAGAAAACTCTTCTCCTTCTACAGGCTGTCTTGTTGTCACTTATTCCTGTCACTATCGCGGTTATGGTTAACCTCGACGGTTTAGGTTATTTTTCAACAAATCCTGCCAGATGTTAGGCAGGGAAAATCCTTTGCAGTCATTGATGATGGAATTTTTTTATCTCAATCTCTATTCCTTCTTTCAGCTTTCTTTTTTGATCTTGAAACTTTTAGAGTGGGATCTCAATGGGATCAGGAGTTATGGTACCAACGGTATTGTTTTAAATACCAGTTAGAGCTACATTGCTACCTTTAACTTTTGTAAGGTAAAAAAAAAAAAAACATTTGCTATAAGGTAACCAATTTGCATTAACGATACAGATAATGATTTACTAAACCTTGCAACGGTAGCCCTAGTCAAAGAATTCTATCAAAATGATGAGGTTAGTCGTCAAATGCCTGGTAAAAGACTTTGTGTCAGTCAAAAAAGATGGCAAACGTGTACATGTTCAGAAGTATTTCATTCTAAGTACATTAAACGAATCATATGTACTATTTAAGGAGCGTTACCCTGATCAGAGAATTGGAATTTCTAAATTTTGTGAGCTTCGTCCCAAGCATTGTGTTCTTTCTGGGTCCAGTGGGACACATTCTCTGTGCATTTGCACAATACATCAAAAATCAGAATGCCAAATTAATGATGGTTCAGTGTAAAATACCTGAATTGACAAATGATGAACTCCCGATTAAAACATACAAAGATGTAACAAGCAATATAATTTGCAAAACGCCAACATCTAAATGTTACTTTGCAAATTGTGTTAATTGCCCAGGAAGTCATGATTTGAAGAAGCTTTTGAGCTTAATAGTATTGAAAATGTAAGTTTCAAACAATGGATGCAGATTGATAACAAGTGTGTCCTGGAAACTATTATAAAACCAACAGAAGAGTTTTTGGATTATTTGTTTCAGAGTCTGCCAAAACTTTTAAGACACTCTTTCATTACTACTCAACAGTCTTCCTATTTGTAACACTTGAAAGAAAATATACCTCAAAACCAATGCATTGTACTGTGATTTTGCTGAAAATTATGCGTTTAGGCTTCAAGATTCTGCACAAGGCTTTCATTGGAACAATGCTCAAGCAACAATACATCCGTTTGTTATATACTACATTGATAAGGAAACCAAAAGTTGGTGCACCTGAGCTTAGTTATTCTTTCTGATTGTATGGTGCACGATACAGTTGCTGTTTATTTATTTCAACGCCTCATGATTGACTTTCTTAAACAGAATCTGCCCCATAAACCCGAAAAGCTCAATTTACTTTTCAGATAGAGCATCATCACAGTACAAAAACAAATCAAACTTTCTCAATCTCTGCCATCATGAGAAAGATTTTGGCATCAAGGCGGAATGGAACTTCTTTGCATCGTCACATGGAAAAAATGCATGTGATGATGTCAGAGGAACTGTTAAATTTGTCAATTTTATTGACCGACGAGTGCAAATTTACGTTTTTTTGAAAATTTTAGATTCCAATATCTCAGAAAATTGTTATCCCAGAAATCTAAACTTCACATCAGATCTAACAAGTTCATCAAATTTAGTGATAGGTCA
Organism: Macrothele yani; assembly: GCA_039090855.1. NCBI lineage: Eukaryota > Metazoa > Arthropoda > Arachnida > Araneae > Macrothelidae > Macrothele > Macrothele yani. The sequence continues at coordinate 260,914 of CM077007.1, forward strand.
GGTAAATCCATTGGTTGATTTGACATGGAATGACCCTTTAAATAACTGATACATCGCCAGAAAGATGACATTTAATCCCCATTTTGTGGCATTGTGCCCAATCCTGAAAAGCACCATGTACAACATGGAGACCACAGGTGCCTAAATCCAGCAAGTCACAACCACCTGCATCTAATTGGTGATGGTTAGGTAAATTCATTGGTTGATTTGACATGGAATGACCCTTTAAATAACTGATACATGTGAATAAGAATAGCCCACATGTGAAAATTTCTTATTCACATGTGGGCCCATCCATGGAAATTTGTAATAGCATCTTTAAGTTTAGATCTGCTACACCTTCTTTAAATTAGTTGAGATCTGCAGCAGAAGCATGACCCAAGAACACAGAATTCCAATAGCGGGTTGAAACACAATTACACCAATATCTGATAATCAGGGGTCGAAAAATATGGTTGCCTAGGGAGACCAAAAAAATTGTCCAGGCCACCATGGAAAAGATAATTGAAAAACTTGTACTGTTTGTCGTATAATCCGCAGATAAACGCTGATTAAAAAATTGTTTTTGCGGCCATTTGATTTTAAAAAAATTCCGCAGGGTTAATGTACAGGAGAGGGAGTACAATAGGAAAAAAAAAAACTCCCTTAGGAAAATTTTCCTCAATTCAGAAATTTGTACAGAGAGGGGAGTTGTAATGAAACAGAAAGACCGTGAAAGTTGTAGGGAGGGACGGCGGGAGTTATCTTGCCCTTGTATTGTTGGGAAAGACAAACCGCTGACTGTGCTTGTGCCCTCTCTTCGTCAATCGGCCAATAAAAATGTACGTACAGCTCTTGTTGCACGAACTTACACATGCATGCCACATTTCAAAGTTTCATGTTCTGGATCTTGGGTGCGCACTTCATCCTTTGCCATTTTGACCAGCATCTGGTGCTGATATTTTCCTTCACTGCTATTTATGATCTCTTCGAAAAGGAAACATTTGTTACACTACTGAATTTAAATTTAAAGTGAGAGCACAGCTGAGGATATGATCGTGTCACTACGCGATAGTTTTTAAAAGGTCAGAAAACTAGGGCGCAGCGACACTCTAAAAGCTAGAATAATAATAACAACGTTTCGCACAAATAAAATGTTTATTATACATCGACTATAGTTTCGCAGAGCGATTGGCTCGGCTTCCTCAGGACGAATGGAGCGTAAACATTCAAATCATTGTGACATCATCAGAATTCTGACGGTGACGGTCAAAAAGCGATCTAAATTCAGATCAAAAGGAAACGATTAGACATTGCGTTAGCCAGACAATAACGGCAAAGTTCCTCCAACCATTTAAACCGAATCTCAGCAAGGAAGAATACCATGCTCTAAAAGAATTGCAGTCAAATCGCGATATTATCATCACTAAAGCTGATAAAGGAGGACAAGTTGTTATTCTGGACAAGAAACATTACGATGCAGAGGTCGAAAAACTTATTACCGAGGGACCCTATAAGGAAATAAAAAATGACCCATCGGAGAAACATTTAAAGGAAGTTCGGAAAGTGGTAACAAGTTGTGTAACCCTTGACCAAAGCTCAAAAAATCATCTGAAGCCCTCATATTCCTGTTGTCCACGTTTTTATGCACTTCCGAAGATACACAAGATTGGTGTCCCCTTTCGTCCCATAGTCAGCAATATAGGATCAGCTACACATAAGTTGGCCAAATTTCTATCTTCGAAACTTTTAACTTTAACGACTTCTTCGAACACAACTTCTGTAAAAAATCCCATTGATTTTGTCAATCGGCTAAAGCGACATCCATTCAACGACCAGTTCATGTTATCCTTCGATGTGAAATCCATGTTCACAAGTATCCCAGTTAATGGAGCTCTCCAAGCATTAAAGTAAAGTCTCAAAGAACATAATTTCAGCCAACCAGAAACAGAAGAGTTTTTGAGGCTAGTGGAAATTTGTGTAAGACAAAACAGTTTCCTTTTTCGTGGAAGATTTTTCCAACAGACCGAAGGCCTTGCAATGGGTAGCCCACTGTCACCTATTTTATGCGAAGTCTACATGCGTCACTTTGAAGACCAACTATTTCAGCTTGTTACATTTGACCTGTGGATTCGATATGTAGATGATACTTTTGTTCTCTGGAATGGCATGAACTCAGAAATACCTAAATTAGTTGAACTTATCAATTCAATCGATCCCCATATACAGTTCACATATGAGACTGAGAATAATGGTTGCTTACCATTCCTCGATGTCCTTGTGTCACGCTCTCAAGGATCCTTTAGTACAACAGTTTATCGAAAACCATTTGCTGTTTCCTTACCCCCTCATGCAAAATCAAATCATCCGTGGAAACAAAAGATCTCTGCCTTCTTCACATACGTATATCATGCAATACATATCTGCTCAACTGAGGATTCCTTACAGAAAGAGCTTGATTTTCTTAAACGAATTGCAGCACACAGAGGATACAGCCTTTCCGTTATAGACAAAGCTATCCAAAAGTTTAGAAAACCAAAGCCTGTCTGCACGCTCATGATTATAGACCTCCCAATACAAAAGAATTGGGCAGTTATCCCATTTGCTCCTCAGATTTGCTTCGCAATTTCAAAAATCCTTAAAAGTTTTAATTTCAAAGTTATTTTCAAACCCATAAACAAGATGAATTTTTACGGATCAAAAGACTACATCGAAGACTTAAACTCCTGGGGAATTTATCAGATACCTTGTGAATGTGGACTTTCATATATAGGACAGACCCGCAGGGCTTTAAGCTTCCGTGTGAAGGAACACAAGACATATGTATGGAATTATGAACTGAAGAAGTCTTCTATAGCTCAACATTGTCACGAAAATAACCATAACTCTTTGTTTGGAAACGCTACGCTTATTGATAAACCGGACTCGACTTTCAAGCTTAATATATTAGAAGCTTTCCACATATACCGGAACTCGTCACGGCTTGTCAACGACATGACGTCGACTACATTTCTTTCAAGCGCGTGGAAACAACTCGCCAAAACCCATGACCGTCAGAATTCTGATGATGTCACAATGATTTGAATGTTTACACTCCATTCGTCCTGAGGAAGCCGAGCGAAAAGCTCTGCAAAACTATAGTCGATGTATAATAAACATTTTATTGTGCGAAACGTTGTTATTATTATTCTATCTTAACACCGCAAGCTTCGTAGTCATAAATTATATACTCGAAAAGCTGCTGTCCAAAACAGAAACAAACCCTTTGGTAAATTCCGTGGGAGAATCCAGTCCACTTTTTTTTTTTTTTTTTTTTTTTTTTCACCTGTGCATAAGCAGACTACCTTACTTTGAAAGCAGGATTTCTTCCAAAAACTTTCGACTTACACTCTAGTATATACAGTATTTCTACGAATTGTTTTGTATCAGCGTTTCATCATTATTAGCAACGTGTAATGCAATTAGAGCTGCTGCATCGTCATCATTAAAGTTTGTGCTCTATGGATGCCACACCACGAAGCTTCTTTTGTGTCCGAAGAAAAAAGATCCCGGAGGTCAGAGAACGAAGCTTCTTTTGTGTCCGAAGCATAAAGATCCCGGAGGTCAGAGAAATTTTTAATTTCTCTGACCTCCGGGATCTTTATGCGACAGACTTTTCCGTAGAAAATTCCGCTTCTGGATCAGCATTTGTGATGTACGGATCAGAGTTGTATAAAAATAAAATGTATCTGCGTACACAACCATTAAAACAGAGAACTTGCTGTAAACCCACGAAGCACGAACCACAGTAAAAACAGAAAAATTAATAAAACAAAAAATAATTATTAGAACACTAAAGATTCCAATGGACAAAATAAGTACATTACAATTGAATATGCAGCAACGTGTATGAAACAGATCTTTATGGCAAAATATTGGGTTATGAACCTTTCATAAGAGCATAAGACTAATTAAAAAAATTCATATCCAGAAAAAGTTCCATTAATTAACCTTTAAAAATTATAAATGGCATTTTCAACAACTTTTGAAAAATAGACTTACAAGTACATAAGGAGAAGATTTTAATTTAATAACTGGCAACTGCAAGAAGAACCTGGCAATAAAATTTAAAATTATTTTTGAGTAAACAGGCACTTTTGATACAGTTCCTATTCATTGAGAACAGGACTTGATAAAATCTAGAGGCCACAAACGTCTGTAAAAGTAAAAGAACTCAGATGTGATTAAATAATTTAATGTTCTTCAAATCAAAATCGAATTAAGTATATTAATCTGAGTAAAGCTTTAAGTGTTTTAATTGCTGTAAATAACATTCTGATTTTTTTTTTTTAATTTACAAGCGATAACTATCTGGAAACTGTCCGCATACGTCTACACTCTGCTACTCTGGTGCGGATTATACGGCGATTTTTTTTTCTTTCTGAATTTTACAATCTGTGAATTACACGCCAGCACAAATTATACGAAGGTGAAAAAAAAATTGTGCGAATTCCAGGGTCTGGGGACATACTACGAAAATTACGGTTATTAAAAAATTTGCGATCCAGAGACAAAAAAAAATGTTTAGCTTTTTTTTTTTTTTTTTTTGGCAGGGAGAGAGAGATAGAGATAAGCTGAGGGTAGAACATTTTTTTGGACAGAAGTGGTCATGACATATTAATACCCCTCCCCCACCCCCACCCCACCACCACACACACACACACACGGGTACAGTGTCTGGTGACTAAGTAATTTAGCTGGCCACCAGATTTCAGAATATTTTTCTACCCATGCTGATAACCATTTGGCCTCTTTAGGATATCCGATTCAAGGCTTCGTCAAAGCAAACTACAAATTTACTGGTACCTAATGATTTTTGTAGTGAATGATGAAAGAAAGGCACTAATCCAAATGTTATCAAATATTTGATTTTTGTTCTTAATGTGCACTTCTTCGCTATTTCGCTGTCACTGAACATTAAAAATTTCTGCAACATCGTTAGAACTACGGAAGGACGAAGGAGAAACTTCCAAGTTTCCCTGCCCACAGTACCTCTGCTTTTTAGAGTAAAATCATGTGAAACAAAATTCGTAATGGTAGGCACCCCCCCCCCCCCCACACACACACACACCTGAAGCTACAGAACTTGTGCAGGTTAAAAAGTGGCAGGCTTTTTCCTTTTCTGTTGTGGAATTTACCGAATGTAACAAATTTACAAAGGAAGGCTGATGTAACCGAGCTTTTATGTTTTTCTGATGCTTAGCACTCAGTTCATGACTTGTGATGGCCTGTTTAACCATATTACTCAAACTGAAAATTTTCTGACAAAAACGGCATCTCACAGAATATGGGTTCTTTGGAACTTCTTCAATCCAGTCTGCATATAAATACGCTCTAAGCTACACTTAAGCAGCTCATGGCTAGACTCACTAGGTTGAATATGCAAAAATTCTTACAATAGCAAAATCAAACCTGAGTCACTAACGTATAAGGATACTGGGAACTCTGTTTTCATTGATTTCGCCCCAGACGAAACCACACCATGGCACCAAATAAACCTTTTGCTTCTTGAACTCCAACCTGCTTAAAACATGCCATACCAAAGACTAAAAAATTCAACAAGTACATGCATTACATATCACCACACATAGCTTTTCGAAACCAGCAGGCTATAGCTTTCTGCTCCAGCAGGCTGTGCTTCTGCATGTAAATATGTATAGTATGTTACTTGCTCTTCACTTTTCTTGTTTTTCTTAGCATTGTATATTAAGTGGTTTCTGAACTGTTTTGTGATCTTCTGATATGTCAATGTGCACCACTCATGTTATATGCACTGTGCTCCTATGTAGTGCTGAGTTCGAAACTTTAACTTCACCGTTTATTTATTGTGCATCCTATATTTTTAATGTATTCTCAAGCTCTATATATTGTATCACAGGTCATTGACCTATAGTCTTTTACGTGTGTTCAGTGTCACAGGTCTGTCCCCATTGTGGGTTTTTAGCATTTTGTATTTATCCTTTTGGGTGGCTATGCCCCTTATTCATGTATATATCATTTTCATGTATCATTCATGTTTTTCTCTGTATTCTTTCCTTGTCCAGTGTGACGAGCTGTATCATGCCTTTTGTCAATAAAATGTTGAAATGCCAATCAGTTGCACTGTGAATACAGTGCCTAGAAGAATTAGTGTGTCGTGCTCGCAGAAAAACTTGCTGCCCGCAATCATGAAAGCGGTAGATGGCGCTGCAATCGGATGTCACGTCGCTTTTCAGGGAGGAAGGACGACGAAAACGCACATCTTTCTATGACACACACCCAGCTCGTCAGTATTTGTGTACTCCTGGAACGATATTTTATAAGCAGATAACTTAAGTACATACGAAATAATCGACACACCTTTTTCACCCCCCACCCACCCCCCAAAAAAGAACGAGCGGGAATGCTCAAGATTCATTAATAAGGGTATCGTAGTTTAAGTTGAGCTTTGCATTGTGCTAACGTCAACATTAATGTTAGATATTTCGGAAATTCAAGAGTCATACATGGGTTACATTACGCAAAAACACTGGAGACCAATACGCAGTTTACAATCACTGAAACATCAACTTACGGTATAAAGTAAAAATAAAAAAAATAAAAAAATGTTTTGCCCCTCAAAACCTTACCGGGAAAAAAACGGGGAAATATTTTCTCAATGAGACATCGGCTTTATAATTTGCATTCCAATAATCCAATTAGGTCTTGAAATTCAGTAACCTAAAAACTTTATAAATTATTTAATAATGTATTTCATTTTTCAGCAATGAGTGACTAAATTTCTTGGTAGGAACATGGGATCAAAATAAATATTGAAACTTAATGCTTTCCATTTAGATGGCTTTGAAAAGAAGTGTTTTAATGAGTTGAAAATAGAATACAACAAATGCAATTACTATTTTTAAAATTGGTCTATTTTCTAATAATATACCAACTGTAATCCATTTATAAAAATCATTCCTAAAAAAACTTTGCCTGTGATACGATAAACAAAATGAATCATACTGGACAGAAATAAATATACAAAAACTGAATGTATATTACCACATTCTTTTAAAGAAAAATAATTATAACATTTTTCTTTACTTTTCTTCACCTTATAATAATTATGTGATTAAATTTGCTATTCAAATGGTTTGCAGTGAAGAGAGGAAAATTCTTTTGCACCTTAAGTAAAAAGTTTAATAAGGTAAAAATTAAGAAGTGGGTGTTCATGGAGTCTGTCTAAATTGGATAATTTTATGCAGTTCCTGTAAACTATTTTTACCCTTAAAAGAAAGGAAATTATTAATGTAGCATACACACAGGCGTGACGTGGGGAAGGCACAGTAGGGCATGTGCCCCCCCCACTTAAAAATTGGAAAAACTAATTAGTCGTTCGCCTTTTAAATGTCTTTTAAATTTGGGAAAATAGTAGGTATGGCGTCAGGCTTGAGTAATGGTTTGTCTCGGTATGTTAGCACTTCCTTACCTTGAATAGTGGAACGATAATGCATCTCCATGAATTTAGATTCAAAGTGCAAGGCACATACAACACAACTTTCATCAAGTTTCTTATCAGCTCTGGGAATTGCCTTATCCCATTTGCTCAACATATCAGGAATTTTGGGGACAGCAAAGAGTGATATTTTATTTTTGCAGGATTTATAGCTAGTATTACATCCTGGCACAAAACAGCTGCTTTGCCTTTTCCGTTTTCTATGTTTTTATTATTTGCTAATGCAGAATTTCCCAGTCCTTTCATAGCTGACATTATTTCCCTATGATCTTATAACTGTTGCAGTCGATTTCAGTACTGCACTTAAGTTTAACCACACAGTAGGTTTAACGCGTGACAGCCAATACTTGATCAACTTCTACATCTTCACGAATAAAAAGTTACTAACTTGGGAAATAAATTTCGTTATAAACAATCCACAGTTGAATAAAACTAGCACACTAACACCCGAATAAGCCTATTGCGTTTTAGGGATCAACTGTTGAATTACCTAGTGTATTACTGTTATGATCGAGCTACAACGAATTAGCAAAGATACTGCCAAAAAGATTTCCCTCAACTAACCTTTGTTTTGTGAAAATTTGAAGTTTCGTAAGGCAGCAAATCCTTGCCAAACAAACTTCTCACCATTGAATAGCATGAAGCCGATGAAGCATCCTAACGTAACTTCCGATGCAAGCGCCCTCTGTCATTTCATGACGATTGGTCACAAAACCGTGAGGGACATCTTACGGAGCACGTCACACTAATTATTCTAGGCACTGTAACTGTGAACAAAGCTAGGCTGTGAGGAGAGCGATGCCACCTATGATGGGGTGCGGTAGGCATGGGGCTGAAGAGACCGCCTTCTTCGATTCGCTGAATTGATGGCCCGTGTGATGTCGCTGAGTTCTGATCATGCTCTGGGCAGCTATTCCTTGCCAATCACATGAGACCAACTTTGGCATGTGATCCTCAGAGCAAGCTACCAGGGAAAATAGTCTATATGCAAATGCAGTCTACAGAAATACTGTCTTAATACCAAAAACAAGAAAAAATAGGAATAAGCAGGTAATCTCGAGTATGGAAATAGTACAAAGTCCGAAATCGGGACATTTTTCTGTGGCTGAGAGCAAAGCTGACGCCATCTATGCCTGCATTGTAAGAGAGGAAGGAGAAGAATGCAAAAGAACAGATTAAAATACCGAACAGCAAAGATCCAGACTTGTCGCCACTGGCGATAAACTTCATCGTCGTGGCGACTAAAAATGTTTGATTAAATCACCAATTCTGGCGACCTGTACGGGGAAAGCGTTTATTTTATTTAACGTGCAGTATACAGAATTTTTTTTAACTTGTACAGAACTCACACGTTTTTGAAAAAATTTACTCCAAATGTACGGAAATGGCACAAAATTTGAGTTGTATGGAAGTCGGCCATCATTCTGCTTGAACAGCAGAAAAGAAAAAAAGAAAAAGTTTATTAAAAGGCGAGGTCATCGGTTTTTGATCACGAATGCGCCAAGGCTGATGGTTCATCGTAGGGGAACGAGAGCCGGTGGTGGACAGCTCAATTGTCTGCGTCGGAAAAGTTCAACTAGGAGAATTTTTTTTTTTAAATTCTCCAATTTTTTTAAATAACTGAATGCAAATTTAACAGTAACCAAGACACGTCAAAATAAACTATGTGAAATTTTGTCAAAATCAGACAAAAACTTTAGAAGTTAAACATTTTCTTTTTATTATTTTTAATGAATGTTCACTGAAAGCCTGCATATTCCATAGGAAAATTCTAAATTTCGGAATCAGCATAGTTCGGATCTCCGGGCCATACCGGATTTTTGAGGTTGTACTGTAATATTTCCATACCTGAGAACTATTACGGTCGGAATATCCATAGTTTCTACGGATTTAGTTGGCTGACTACGGACCTAGCTGTCGAAACTACGGATTTAGTTGGCTGACTACGGACCTAGCTGTCGAAACTACGGATTTTTAGGGGTTTTTTTTATTTTATTGTTTTATGATATGCAGGAGATTCTTACGCGGACTCGCGGGGTTTTTTTTGTCATGATTTAGATCGTTCTCAGGATCAGCGTAAAACTGAAGACAATTTGCGGGTGGGTGGGAATTTTGTCTGGAGACAGTAGTTCGTGTCTCAAAACTTTCGAAAACAGTAGTTGAATGGAGTTACAGTAATCGTAATTTTTTCTCTCCCGATGTTGCCTTAGTGTCAAGTTTTATTGTTAAATATGATTTTATTGCATAAAAGTAGTTCAGTTTGTGCGAAACGGAGGTCAGACGGCAAAAAAAACTTCCCCGTAATCTCAGACATCAGATTCCTCCGCGAAATCGAGGAACTTAACACAATGGGGGTCGTCGGAGTACGGAATTTCATCTTTACGAAAATGTTGAATTTCCAAAACCGGAAGTCCCACTCTCCTCCCCGCGCGATGTTCCCACTCTCCTGCATTGTTTTATTACTTCAGTTTCAACTTTTAAGAATATTATAACTGAAATATGCAAAATAAAACATACTGATATTATACTAAGCAATTCATAAAAATAATTTAGTATGAAATATACAATTTGATATTCTTCGGCTTATTAACAAAAATATTGAAACAGAGGTTTTTATCAATACATCGAAAATTTTCACCGACACTATGGAGGTTTTGGGAATGATTAATCCGGGGGGGGTATTTACAAAGTGGCGTTTATTTTGCACAGTGAGTGGCTTCTTTTATGTTCAGATAAAGTCATCCATGTAAATAATAGCAACTACATTAAAGTTTCTATTAATTTCTCCGCTCCACCTTTTTTTTTTTTTAAATGCTGGAGACTTTTTTGGCCACTAAGATTTGCTAACTTACCAGCCGGATTTTTTATTTTATTTTGGCCGCTAACTACACTGACAGAAAAAAATCCCAACACCACGAAAATATTGTTGTAGAGGAATGAAATGGCGGCAATACATTTGTATAGGTAACATATTTAATCGATTAAGGTTTCAAGATCACAGCTTATTGTAAGCGCGAGAAGAGCCATTTTAAATGTGAAATGCTGGTACATTAATAACCGGTGTAACCGCCAGAATGTTGAATGCAAGCACGCAAACGTTCATGCATTGTGTCGTACAGGTGCTGGATGTCAGTTTGTGGGATGGAGTTCCATGACTGTTGCTCTTGGTCGGTTAATACAGGGACTGTTAATGCTGGTTGGGGGTGACACTGGAGTTGGCGTCCAATGATGTCCCATACGTGCTCGATTGGTGAAAGATCTGGTGATCTAGCAGGCCACAGCAACATGTCGACACTCTGTAGAGCATGTTGGGTTACAACAGCAGTATGCGGGCGAGCATTATCCTGTTGGAAAACACCCCCTGGAATGTTGTTCATGAATGGCAGCACAACAGGTTGAATCACTAGACCGACGTACAACTGTGCCGTCAGGGTGCGTGGGATAAGCACGAGAGTGCTCCTGCTGTCATAGGAAATTGCTCCCCAGACCATAACTCCAGGTGTAGGTCCAGTGTGTCTCGGCCGCAGACAGGTTGGTTGCAGGCGCTCACCTGGCCTTCTTCTAACCAGCACACGGCCATCACTGGCACCCAGGCAGAACCCGCTTTTATCAGAAAACACAACAGATCTCCACTCCGTCCTCCAATGAGCTCTAGCTTGACACCACTGACGTCGCAAACGGCAGTGGTTTGGAGTAAGTGGAATGCACGCTACAGGGCGTCTGGCTCGGAGCTGTCCTTCAAGTAACCGATTTGTAACAGTTCGTTGTGTCACTGTGGTGGCAACTGCAGCTCGAATTGCTGCCGCAGACGCTGTACGATGCGCCACGGCCATACGCCGTACACGGCGGTCTTCTCTCTCAGCAGTGCCAAGTGGCCGGCCGGAACCCGGTCTTCTTGAGGCAGTACCTTCCCTTGACCACCGCTTCCAACAATCATGCACAGTGGGGCTACATTCCTGCCAAGACGTTCTGCAATATTGCGGAAAGAAAATCTACCTTCTCATAGCCCTATTACAAGACCTCGTTCAAACTCCGTGAGCTGTTGATAATGGCTTTTTCGTCTTCTTCAAGGCATTCTTGACTAACATCAACACCCTACGTCGAATCTCAATGATAACTAACGCTCACGAACATTACAGCGCGTATTTACAGCAAACCTGCTTTGCATGTTCCGAGGGGGCGCTACTAGCGCCACATGTATGCGCTGAGCACGAAATTTGCATAGATGTCATCTTACAGATGTACTCTCACTGCCTACCAACTGTAGTTTATCTAACACAACCCCTTCTTGGTGTTGGGATTTTTTTCCCCGTCAGTGTATTTTGGACTTACCGGCTACTGGCCACTTAGCTAAAATGACAGTCTGCACCTATATTTCAGGAGTTTGTATTTTGTTATGCCAATAAAATGCAAAATTCTTAAAGTTTGTCTCCAGTAATTTCTACAGCAATGTCTTGTTGTAGCTCTAATACACGATAAGGATAAGATATATCTGCACTGCCAGTTTAATGCACAGCATTAAACTTTTCTTAGGTTGCAAAAAAAATATTTAATATATTTTATTTTCATATGTTAACACTGCCCTCTTTAAAAATGTCATAGAAGAAACTTTCCTGGTAATGTTGGAATAGCATGGTTCTTGCTCCAGATTCTTATAAAAGCAGTTTCAGTTTTTATGATCTTTTGCTTGTATAGTTCAGTTTTCAAAAGATGGATACGCTTATGCCTGGAACTATCTGGTTGGATATACATAAAGCTATTGGTTCTTCCTCTTCAAAACCAGAAACTCTGCTAAATCTCCCCAGTTCCTCCATCATTTTAGTTTTCCACAACTGCAAGGCCAGCACACCTATGCCTTAAATCCAACCTGAGCCCGGCTCAGACAATTTGTCAGTGGCCCATACCTCGATACGAGGTAAAAACACAAAAATATAGCCCACTTCTTGAAAATAAAATATGCTTGCTCTTTTCTTAAATCTGTTAAAACATGGTTTTATTTAATTTCATGAATCTTTTCAACTGAGCAATCAACAAAATTAATAATATTTCCCTTGCTAAGCCACACAACATTACCTATCACAAGGGCATGGCATATATAGCATGAAAGACAGAACTAAAACCATCTATACAGGTTACTGACTAGTAAAAGATAATTTACTAGCATTGCAATAATAAAACACCATATACAATTAAAAACTCGGATGCGAGATTTTTTGGGGACACTATGTCCCCATTTTCAAAGATGTGTACAAGTCACGACTTGTACACATATACCTGGTTGAGACATTTTTTGGTTTGTCTGAAGATGGGGACATAGTGTCCAAGAAAGATCTCACATCTGAGTTTTTAATTGTATAGTGTTTTATTATTGCAATGCTAGTAAATTATCTTTTACTAGTCAGTAATCTGTATAGATAGTTTTAGTTCTTTGTTCATGTATGATTATTATCTTGCATATTATAGCATGTTCCTAAAATGGTAGGTCATTGTTCTGAGGAATGTATCCGATGTCTAAATATTAAATGAAATATCACAGGCCAGTAAGTATGTCCTCTTTTGGGACAAAGTCGTGGATTTATAAATTTGCATTTAAAAAATACTTTACTAGGTATAGATTTATCTGGTGCACTCTAACCCCCATAATAACTATGCAATGCTTTGTTTTACGAGGTGGGAGGGTTTTTTTTTTTTTTTATAGGTCTCAAGATTCAGTTGGAAAGCTTATTTAAAGTTGCTTCTTTGTCATGCACCACTCTGAATTGCCTTAGTAAGTCAGGGTCCCCACTCAAAAGTAATAAAAAAAATTCCCTGACTTTTCCAGGTGGTCTTTAGTTTTCCAGAGTGTCATGTTGCAAAGAATTGTTACATTTCATTCCGTTCCATTCATTTTTCTCAACAAAGCACACACTTTTAAATTCTTTACGTAATTTGTCTTTATAAAATTACCTGCTTTTCATTAACTGCACATTATTTTTTGTACCTAAGTTTCGTAAACTTTTGTGAATACTACCCACACGGAATTTGTAAATATATTCCCATAGAAACAGGTCACATGTAAGAAAAAATCTGTCAGTTAAATAGTTTTTTTTTTATAACACAATGCAGCTAACTTAATGATGAAATGGCTCTGTTCAAATAAACATGTTTCAAGAGAACCAACAAAGGATTTTGATCCATCATTTGATTGGTTCTTTCTTCAAGCAGGAGCCATTGTGCCTAATTGTTCCATGTTATAACAACTGCCTGCAGAAATTGAACAAAAGCTTAATAACTGGCAATTTTAAAAATTCAATTTTGCATCTTTTTTTGAGAATAAAGGAAATACTTAATATAACAAAGTAAGATCTACCAAATTCTAGGCAGGCAGTAATTGCAAGAAAAAGTTTGAAATGTTGAAAAAATAAGTTTTTTTGGCAAAATAAAGTATCCATTGATGATTTTTACAAAAAAAAAAAAAAAAAAAAAAAAAGAGGGTAATTTTTTTCAACTTTTACAAAAAAGGGTAATTTTCCCTGATTTTTGGAATCATTTTCAAATTCCTTGAGAATTCTAGGTTTTCCCTATTTTCCAGGATGAGTGTCAGGACAAAAGCTCACCAGCAAGATGCTCACAGGACACTTGTTCACTGAACTTGAGCACACTTAGCAAACTAACTTTAAGAATAATAGCTACCATATTTTCAAAACTTAACCATCAAGACCAGCTTTGATTTCGGGAAATGGTTTACACGCGCCGATATTAATTGTATACAGTATGACCCAACCCACATTGGGGATATAATGTACATCCACCGGATTTGTACACCCACCAAAGTTTTAAATTGGTATGCAATGTGACCCAACACATGTTTTGAATTTCTGGGGCAAGTTTGATACCAACTTTATTTGCAAAACACTGAAAAATAATTGTTAGTGCTTTTTACTACCGGCTCCAAAAGAAGTCGGCGCTAAACTTCTCTCCCCGCAACTACTCCATCCATCCGAACCTGTCAGTCTACGAAATTGAACTCTCCCACATTTAGGGGTGGTTGGAAGCATGATGTGCCTCGTTTCCTGTCAAACTCTCTTTAATGACAAGGTGTTACTTTGCTCTCTTAGGATAACTGCAGTCGTTCGTAGGGTGGGAGTATAGAACAAAAGATTTCTCCCTGTGTACCAGAAAAGAGCGTATTGATGCTCTAAATATGTCTTAAGCAATTGGCATCAGAACTGGCGGTGAAGTTGTCAGAAAAAAGATTTTTCCATGTGCCAGAAAAGCAAGTTTCTTTGAAATACTTCTAGGGATATTTTTAGTGTTTAATGCTTTTGTTAAGTATTCTGATAGTTAAGAATGTATGATATTCGACTAAAATTTTATTATTTAATGTAAGATACTTTATGAATTTGGGCCATATAAAATTTCACTTTTTGACCACTTCACCCATATAACAAAAATATGCGCATTTGTGTTTAAATCTGACATGTGCAACAAACATTGTCACTTACAAAATGAGAATTGAATCTGAAATCCATGGAAATAAAGTGTCCCTAGTTACACCTCTGTGCAAAACATTAATAACAAGGCCCTAGGTCTGTATCTTTTCAGCACACTTGATTCAGCAGTGCTGATATTTATAAGGTTCACATAACCGTCGTGCTCATACACACGAGGTTTACACAACTAATCAAGATTACAACATTGCACTTTTACACTCAGGCACAAAACATTATTAATTAATAGGGCCCATGCTTTTTTAAGTTTTTGAAAGAGAAAAATTCACCATGGTCACATTCATATGGTTTGTATGACAAGTTGCACTTTTACATAGACACCAAGCACTAATTATCAGCGTACCTGGGATTGGGAGTGATCGGTAAAAAAGTCAGACTGTTGAAAAACACGAATCCATAAGAAAGGTGATATTTATTTCAATGCAAAAATAGGGCAACGGCAACAGAATGAAACTTCAGTAGGTAAATTCGGTCACGGCAACAGAAACCAGCGTGGAAATACTCTCGTTGAGTTTGCAGAGGCAGAAGGGTTTTTCATCTTGAACTCCTTCAAGAAAAAGCCACACAGGAAATGGACATGGAGACATCCAAATGGGACAACAAGTGAAATTGATTTTATTATGTGTAACAAAAAATTCGTCATAGAAGACTGCAGTGTGCTAAACAAGTTTAACACAGGTAGTGACCATAGATTGGTGAGATGTAAGATGCACCTCAACACTAAACTTGAACGTGGCAAGCTCATAAGACAAACAAAATCTATTGACATAACCAACCTTAAAAAACACCATAATACCTTCAAGTTGGAACTGAAGAACAGGTTCTCTGCTTTAGAAGGCCTAACATCGGAAGAAGTGGACATCTCTGAAGTTAACAGAAAAGTAACCAAAGCTCTTATGGAAACAGCAACAAAATTAGCTGGGTCTAAGAACAAGTTGCATGTAAATAAATTATCAGGAAAAACGAAAATGTTGATGCAAAAAAGAAGAGAGATGAGGACAACTGAAGAAGATGTGACTTCCAAAGTGGAATATATAGAGCTATGCAAGACAGTACGAAAAAGTATCACTGAAGACGTAAGAAAATTCAACTGTGAACTAGTGAGGAAAGCAATTGAAAACAACCAAAGCCTAAAGATAGCAAAGGGACATCTCAGTAAGGGAAGAAAACAGATTATGGCACTGAGAAAAGAAGATGGTTCTGTAACAAGAAATAGAGGCGAAATTTTGACAAGAGTGAAAGATTTCTACTCCAAATTATACGAAAGGGATGATACATGTACTCCAGACATCATGAAAGATACCAGTACCAGAGTTCCTCCAGTCCTTCCAGCAGAAGTTGCACATGCAATCAAGAACATGAAGCGGAGAAAAGCTCCAGGAGAAGATGGAATTACTGTAGACATCATACAAGAAGCAAGTGGAGAAATCGAAACAGTACTCGCCCAAATTTTCACTCGATGCCTTAATGAAGGAAAGATTCCTGAGGATTGGAACACCGCTACAATGATCCTGCTACATAAGAAAGGCGACATTGAGGATCTCGGAAACTACAGACATATCAGCCTCCTATCAGTAGTTTATAAAATCTTCACTAAAGTTCTTTCACACCGCTTAAAGGTAACACTGGACATGGCTCAACCGAGAGAACAAGCTGGATTCAGGAGTGGCTACAGCACAATAGATCATATCCATGTGCTGAGAGAACTAATTGAAAGAGCGAGGGAATATGAACTTCCATTGTGCATGGCTTTTATCGATTATGAAAAAGCCTTTGATTCGGTGAAACCATCAGCAGTTACAATGGCTCTGAAAACCTGCGGTATTGAAGATGCATACATTAACATTATTAATAACATCTATGAAAATGCAAGTGCAAAGATTAGGCTGTTTGAAAATACAACACACATAAAAATTGGAAAGGGAGTGAGACAAGGTGACACCATATCTCCGAAGCTCTTTAATGCCACATTGGAGGGTGTTTTTCAGTCACTGAGCTGGGAAAACAAGGGGATAAAGATTAATGGAGATTATCTAACCCACCTTCGTTTTGCTGATGACGTAGTCATTTTTGCAACTAGCCCATCAGAGCTGCAGAGTATGATCCAGGAACTTGCTGACAAGAGTAAAGAAGTGGGATTAAAAATGAACTTTCAGAAGACAAAAGTGATGTTCAATGCTTTTACAAGAAATGAAGATTTATCGATTGATGGAGAAAAGCTGGAGATAACAGACACGTACGTTTATCTTGGACAGCAGATATCAAGTGAGGGTCACATTGATGAAGAAATTAATCGGCGTACAAAACTTGCCTGGAGAGCTTTTGGAAGAAACAGCATAATTTTCAAGAGCAATATGCCATTATGTCTTAAAAGAAAAGTGTTTGATCAATGCATCCTTCCAGTGCTTACGTATGGTGCAGAGACGTGGACCTTAACTAAAAGAGACATACAAAGGCTGCAGACAACTCAAAGGAGCATGGAGAGGTGCATACTTGGTGTAACCAGGAGAGATAAGAAGAGGAACTCGTGGATCCGAAAAATGACAAGAGTGGAAGACATCATGATCAGAGTTAAATCCCTGAAATGGCAATGGGCTGGACATACTGCCAGAAGGACAGATCATCGATGGACAGCCGAAATTTTAGATTGGATTCCAAGGGACAGGAAAAGACCCAGAAGAAGACCACATGGGAGATGGGTGGATGAAATTCGAAAGTATGCAGGGGTGACATGGAGGAGACTGGCACAAGACAGACCGTTGTGGAGGAAACTTGGGGAGACCTTCGTCCAGCAGTGGATTGATAATGGTTGACAATGATGATGATGATGATATTAGTTTAGGTTTGGGTGTAACCATTTATATTTTAACATTTCTAAAACAAAGTACAATCCATAAATATTTATGTGATCAGTTTTCCTACACTTGATTGGAAATGTCCTCCGAACTTACGTATTATCTACAAATCGTCTATAGTGGGAAAGTGTCCGGCCGAACCCGTATAGTTTTTTTTTTTTTTAACTGGAGGTTTAACGACCACCTTGAGCAACTCAGTGGGCTACAAGCAATCGCCCGTCCTTAATTTAGCGTCACTGATTCCAGGGAAGGGAGAGAGCCAGTGCCGTAAGACAAACATAACATCCATGCCTGACCGGGATTCGAACCCGGACCCCTTACGTACGAATGATCAGAGACCTGCACCTTAGACCACTGCGCCACCGGGCGGCATATAGTTACTGTTCATGGATGACTAAACCAACAAGTGTGTGTGGTTGAGCAATCACATTCCTTCAGCCTCTGCTGCGATTTTGGGAACAATCTACTATATCCTTGTAATGCATCCAAGGAAAAAGTCACAACCATAAAAATGCTACTTATTATGTGGCCGAGAAGGAAATGTTCTGAATTTGCTTAGTTTAAAACACTTTTTCCTGAAATTCAAGGGCATTGTTTCTGACACTAAAATATATATATATATATATATATATATATTTCAATCAGCAGGTGGCATATTTTACTTTCAACAAGATGTCGACATTTTTTCGACAAAACTAGTCAGAACATTTTACCACATAACGTTGCTTAGAGCTGTACAAACATCGGTAAGCGGTAAAAATACCCCCGGAGAAAACACCCCCAAAAACTGAAAAGCGGAAAAAATGCCCCCGGAAGAAACACCCCCAGAACAAACGGTTCATTGTAAACTGCCACACAGGAACACTGATGTGTGGCAGTGTTCCGGCGTGGCAATTTTCACACAACCCTGCCACACATCTTTTAGCAACTTGGCTACAAAAGTTCAAAGGGGGGGGGGGCTATAGAGATTGTTGTTTCTGGGCCTAAATTGATAACTGAATTGGGAAACGAATTTCGCGAAAACGTTCCATGTAAGCCAAGTGAGAATTGTACTTCAATTTGAAGAAATAAATTGCCGGGGATCCGAGGTACACTTGGGAGGGCTCAACCCCCAACTTCCGTAATATTAAATTCTGGGCCGCTGGAGTCTGTCAGTGTATCCATGCTGTTCCCCTTGAAGCTCCCGCGAGGTTCGTCAGCTTGGGGAGGGGGTACCCAAAATGTTGAAATGGCCGTAGAGCTGTAAACAGAAGCATGCTTTACATAATGATTCTCTACACGACCACAAATTTTCAGGAGGGTGGGGTGCAAGTTTCTAAGAGCGCAGACAAGTCTTCAAGGTAAGGGATTTGCTCGCAATTTCTATGCTTCATGTTGTGTTTAATGTTAAACTATGTATGCCCTTCCCCCTCCCCCAGAAATTTGGTGAAACCTGTGAGAGGGATACGAGGTGCTTGGTTTGGGGGACTCTACCCCCAACTTCCGTAATTTTATATTCTGGACCTCTAGAGTCGATCAGTTTATCCTCGACGTTACCCCTGAATAGCTCTTAGAAACGGGGGGGGTACCCCACCCTCCTGAAAATTTGTGGTCGTGTACAGAATCATTTTATAAAACATAGTACTAATGTTTACAGCTCTACGTGCATTTTAACATTTTGGGGGAAAGCCCCCAAGCTTATGGACCTCGCGGACACTTCAAGGGGAACTTCCTGGAAACTCCGACAGACTCCAGCGACCCAGAATATAACATTACGGAAGTTCGGGGTAGAGCCTGCCCCCCCCTCCCCACCAAGTGTACCTCGGGTCCTCGCCAATTTATTTTTTCAAATTAAAGTACAATTCTCGCTTGGCTTACATGGAACGTTTTCGCGAAATTCGTTTTCCAATTCAGTTATCAATGTAGGCCCAGAAACGGCAATCTCTATACGTCCCCCCCCTTTGAACTTTTGTAACCAAGTTGCTGAAAGATGTGTGGCATGGTTGCCAGTAAATTGCCACACCGGAACACTGCCACACATTAGTGTTCCTGTGTGGCAGTTTACAGTGAACCGTTTGTTCTGGGGGCATTTTTTCCGCTTTTCAATTATTCGGGGGTATTTTTTCCTGGGGGTGTTTCTACCTACATCCACAAACATCGTAGTTCGTTCCCAAAATGGCAGGAGAGGCTTTGTTCGAAGGAACACGTGGGATCATCCGCGAACAAAAATTTCGGCTAAGACTATTCTTTTTTTCAGTTAATTGTTCATTACGTGTTCTAATTTTAGCTGTTTTCTATTTTTTTTTTTTTTTTGTGAGAAAGCTCACAAAAATTGATAACAGCTGTACTTCGGCAGAAACGCTTTACAATTCTAAGCAGAGCTACCTGGATAACAGCAGACCCCCTAATATTACTAGCTCGTAGCTACGACCACTGATGTACCACCCAGTCTCATACATTACTTCATGATTACGGCTTAGGTAAAATGTACATGCATAAGAACACTAACAATTTATGTCCAAAAAGAACGGGAACGTATAGTTCACACTATATCTTTACATGCATTTCAGCAACATTTAGACTAAAATTTAAGAGTACACTGCAATGAAGTCTGTAAATTTAATTTCTATATTCTGATTAACGAAACCAACTGATGGTGCACTGCTAACTACAAAGCACGTGCATCATAAACTATCATTCCAAAAATTAGCTGTGATCGTAAATGTAACATTTTTTTAGTTTGCTAAAACGAAACGAAAATAAAATATTTACGTCTGATCGTATAATACATTTTTCTAGAATACACCAACTCATATACTTCCAAAGAGTAAAATGAGACCAAAATAAATGATGGCTCGCAAGTGTCTTGCCACGTTTTCACTACATAATACGAAATGCTAAACAAAATAAAGAAATTACATAAAATATCTAAGAACTTTACCTTTGCTCTCATTTCAAGGTACGAGTTTCCAGTTTTTAAAAGATAACAGCTTCGAAATCAACAGCAAAATGAATGACCAAAATTTGTCAATGTACTGTACATCACAGAGAATACATACTGTGAAACAAAGCTTTGCTCCCAGAGTTGATTTTCAGTACCGAATCAGTGTTGCCAACTCCAGAAGCCGCAAATCAACTGTTTCTAACAACTAAAATAGGTATATGTAAACTAAATTAAAAAGGGGCCCGTCATCGAGAAGATGGCAACAGTCCCTAGAAGTTCCTGAAGGACAGGCCAAGGCGGAACTGGTTGAAGGAAAGGCTATAACACAAAGAACTAGATATTATTTGTATAACATTTGCGTTGAAATCACTAGAGGGTGCCGTCCCGGTGGCGCAGTGGTCTAAGGCGCTGCCCTCTGATCATTCGTCCGTAAGGGGTCCGGGTTCGAATCCCGTTCAGGCATGGATGTTGTGTTTGTCTTACAGCACTGGCTCTCTCCCTTCCCTGAAACCAGTGACCCTGAATTAGAGACGGGCGACTGCTTATAGCCCATTGAGTTGCTCACGGTGGCCGTTAACCCTCCAATCAAAAAAAAAAAAAAAAAAAAAGATATTAGACTTTTGGTGATTGACCAGTGGGCGTTAGGCAGTGGCGGCTTCTCAGGTGAAGTAGATGAAGTGCCTCTTCACCTATTTTACTCAATATAAGGTTTTATTCAGTATTTTTTATAATATAATCTTTTTTGGCCTTTGTTCAGTTCCAAAATACTCAAAATTTTGAATAGATATTAATTCACATGGCGCGCTCAATACGAAAAACAAATCCTTATACGCAAAACAGTGCAAGTTATGAGTCGAAATGGCCGCCCCGGTGGCGCAGTGGTCTAAGCGATGGCCTCTGATCATTCGTCCGAACGGGGTCCGGGTTCAAATCCCGGGAGGCATGGATGTTGTGTTTGTCTTACGGCACTGGCTCCCTCCCTTCCCTGGAACCAGTGACCCTAAATTAGGGACGGGCGACTGCTTATAGCCCATTGAGTTTGTTTTTTTGTTTTTTTTAATTGGAGGTTTCTTTCTTTCTTTCTTTATTGGAGGTTTAACGACCACCGTGAGCAACTCAATGGGCTATGAGCAGTCGCCCGTCCCGAATTTAGGGTCACTGGTTCCAGGGAAGGGAGAGAGCCAGTGCCGTAAGACAAACACAACATCCATGCCTGACCGGGATTCGAACCCGGACCCCTTACGGACGAATTATCAGAGGCCAACGCCTTAGACCACTGCGCCACCGGGGCGGCTTATTGGAGGTTTAACGACCACCGTGAGCAACTCAATGGGCTATAAGCAGTCGCTCGTCCCTAATTTAGGGTCACTGGTTCCAGGGAAGGGAGAGAGCCAGTGCCGTAAGACAAACACATCATCCATGCCTGACCGGGATTCGAACCCGGACCCCTTACGGACGAATGATCAGAGGCCAGCGCCTTAGACCACTGCGCCACCGGGGCGGCGCCCATTGAGTTGCTCACGGTGGTCGTTAAACCTCCAAGAAAAAAAGAAAAAAAGTCGAAATGAGAGTGCTTAGAAGTCTGCAGGTTTCCGCCGAGTTGCCATGGTAACCGTGACGTCACCCTCCCTAATCTGCTCGCTCAAGTGAAGTGTTTCAGCTTCACGCGCCTTACCTCTGCATCTTTCAGTTTTTGAGCGTAAAGTCGTGCGCGATCACGGTGGAGCGGGTGTTAATTTTTTTTTTTTTTTGGCCCTGCTTACTGTTTAGTAATAAACATTCGGCGTGGAATAAAGACGGATTCTCAGATTTATTAAGCGTAACACGGTCACTTCATAAACATCGGGATTCTAGCGAACACCTGAAATGCGGATTAATGTTAAGGAATTTTGAAAAAATTAAAACACCATTGCCGATGCCCTGAGGGAAAATGCTCGGCTTTTGAAAACGCATTTTAACGAAACCTTTCGTTTAAATAGACTTTTCCTGTATACAGTGATTGATGCAGTATTATTTTATTTTTTTTGATTGGAGGTTTAACGACCACCGTGAGCAACTCAATGGGCTATAAGCAGTCGCCCGTCCCTAATTTAGGGTCACTGGTTCCAGGGAAGGGAGAGAGCCAGTACCGTAAGACAAACACAACATCCATGCCTCACCGGGATTCGAACCCGGACCCCTTACGGACGAATGATCATAGGCCAGCGCCTTAGACCACTGCGCCACCGGGGCGGCGATGCAGTATTAGTCTGTACTGTATTTGAGCAAACAAGAACTAGCATTCCATGGCCATGACTAAAGCATGGGCTCGATAAATCGTGGAAATTTCATTGAATTACTTTCATTGTTGATATGAAGTTCTTTAGAAATTGAAAATCAATACGAAAGGATAAAAAACTATTCAAAATGAATTAATTGAATGTATTTCTGAATATATAAACGATCACATCAAAAATTAAATAATTTTTGGTTGTTGATTCGGAAGGTGTATTGGTTGAGGGATTATTAGGTTTCCATGATGTGAAGGAAGATAGAACGTCAGGAGCTTTATACAAAATGCTAGACAAAATTTTGGAACAGTCTGATTACCAACGCAAATAAATAGGACAATGATACGATGGGGCAAGTATAATGTCTGGACACTTAAATGGGCTACAGAAAAAACGTCAAAGATAAAGCTTCTCAAGCTGTTCTTGTTCATTGCTTACTTCATCGTTTGAATCTTGTATTACACCAGAGTTTTTCTAAAATTTCTAAGTGTCGAATACTTTTTGCAAGCCTCAGTGGAATTGCTTCGTTTCTTCACCATTCTGCGAAGCGGTCTTATACAATTATATCAACAACCGCAAGATGATTGATTGATTGGAGGTTTAACGACCACCGTGAGCAACTCAATGGGCTATAAGCAGTCGCCCGTCCCTAATTTAGGGTCACTGGTTCCAGGGAAGGAAGAGAGCCAGTGCCGTAAGACAAACACAACATCCATGCCTGACCGGGATTCGAACCCGGACCCCTTGCGGACGCAAGTTACCTTTAACTGTTGTTTGTGGTAAACATTTTCCTTTTGATAATTACGTACCTAATTCAATTTTAGAAAAAAACCTCAGCTATATAAACTCATATTTACTAAAATAGTAGGTAAATGTGTAGATTTGCGTTTTAAATTATTTCGTCTGAAAAATATTAGTACTTCGGAAAAGTGCGACGTACAGGTTTTAGATTGCGAAAATTAATGGCAAATGGTGCAGAAATTTTCTGTTTCAAATGTCTTTTAAAGATTTTTATCGTAACATTTACCTGTACGTTCGATACGTTAGGCCTACGGCAGCGTCTCTTGACAGCATCGAACTTGCAGGTAAATGTTACGATAAAAATCTTTAAAAGACATTTAAGGTGGACGTCAAGTAATTTTGCTTCCTATACTTCCAATGGAAAAACTTCTGTACACATTTTCTTCACAATTAGTGTGTTCCCAAGGATGAAAATTTGAACATCGATTAAAATAGTTTCATTTTATAACTTGGAATACTTAATATTTCTAAACCATAACCATAATGATATTAAAAATCAATAACTTTTCGTTTGGTGGTGCTGAAACCAGAAAAAAGATGGCGTGACCTGTACTTTGATGACGTCATGAGGCAAATAAATGCTGGATCGCATAATTATGGCTATGTTTTAGAAAATGTTAAGTATTCCAAGTTATAAAATGAAGCTATTTTAATCGATGTTCAAATTTTCATCCTTGGGAACACACTAATTGTGAAGAAAATGTGTACAAAAGTTTTTCCATTGGCAGTATAGGAAGCAAAATTACTTGACGTCCACCTTAAAATACGAAATTTCTGCACCATTTGCCATTAATTTCCATACTCTAAAATCTGTACGTCGCACTTTTTTCCAGGTACTAACATTTTTCCCACGAAGTAATTTAAGACGCTAATCTACACATTTACCAAAATCTCAGCCCTGGATCGTTGAAGAATAAAGGAGGAATGAGATTTACACATGTATTACACCAGTTCCTACAGAAAAATTCTCTTGCCTAAGTACTACGAATTCAGAATACAAATATCCATCTGTTAATGTGAAATTGAATATAAATAAAATCTCAAATGTAAATAATGATACGGAATTAGTTTGTTAATGTGAACAACGTCAATAGATAGCACTGCGTCCCAACCAACGAGATAGAAGTACATAGAGTGCTTCTGTGATTAGTTCTCTGCTGTGGCAGCTGAAGCCAACGAGGGGAGAGCCCGCCATCTTTGATGAGGTACAAATTCTGCGTGTGTCAAGGAGTCACCTCGGTTCTTTCAGCTGCTCTGCGATCGTGTTATGATTTGTGAATATTCACAATTATCAGCACATTTTGGATAATTATTTCAATAATAAAATGCCATTTACTCCACTTTTGGAAGGTTAGCCCTACATTTCACAAGTAAGCATTTTTAAATAAGGTTGAGCTGTAAATGCTCAGTTAATCAAACGCAGAAAATAGGACATCTAATCCGTGTAGCTGGTGATTAAACCAGCAGATGAACCATTTCAATATCTGTGTTATCTTAAGACTTTTTATTTCTTATATTTTGTCAACAGTCGTATTCAATGTGAACACTGAATCATGTTTATGGGAAGATGAGGTTAATTGTGAGTTACCAACTTTGAGGCTTTTTGGGAACAATTTTTACTTATGCTAGTGTTTTTTTTTTTTTTACATATACTTGAGGATGTTTTGCAAATGGCATTTGTATATATATTCTAGAATCTGTACAGTGTACTTGCAACTTGTCTGACAAGACAACAAATATTTGAAAATATTAGGAAGCAGCAATTTCTTTTTAAGTGATAAAGATCATGTACCCATGGCTAATGCCCATTAGATAGCAAATACTGGTAAAGCAATCAATTTATGGTTACTTAAATTGCAGAAGTAATAATTGTGATTGGTAATATAAATTTATTGCTTGCTGACACCTGTCAGGAAACAATCTAGTATTTTATCTGAAAGCACAGGGTCACCAAGCTTGTGTTCTAGGCATTTGTCTCTGATTAGTGATTAATCTGTAGTATTACTGCAACAAAGTGAGAGTGGGGAGCTTGAAAATTTCTTGACAGAATACTCCTTATTTGTGAATGTGTTAGTACAATGTGTGTGGTTTTTGGGTAGCAAAAAAACAGGCAATATTGATTTAAAACTGAAAATAGGAAACAGGGAGTACAATGGTACCTCAAAAATGCAAATAACATAAAATATTTATGAAAACTGGCACAAATGATTATGAAATGACAATTGAAAAAAATTATGGAATAATACAAAAGAAAGGGACTAGCAACATTTTGTATTAACTACTTGCATTTGATTTTTGCGTGATAGGTGGTGTTTTTTTCTTTTTTTTTTTTTTGAAGAATGTGACCTCTGATTCATGATGAATGTACAGTCAGTATGTCCATGTATAAATTGCCAGTTATTCCTATTGCATCAACCATATATATGGGAGGTTAGTATTGAACAAATATCACTCACGTAAATCAATCTTTCTTTGAATTGAACAAGTTGTGCCTGTATTTCTCTAAAATACAAATCAGACGCACTTGTATTTCCAGCAAGACTGTTGAAGGAACCCACAAAATAACAACACAAAACATAAACATTTGCTCGCCAAACTTTTTGCACATCATGAATGCAAATCAGTGGTTGTTAATTTCTCACTTCATATTAATAAGAGGCCGTGCCCTTAAAATTGAAACAAAAAAAAAACTATGTGCAGTACATCTTAACAATTGCCAAAATGTGTACAAATATCAGGTGAAAACTACAAAATTTCAGCTTTGGGACAACAAAAAACTAGGCTTCTTAAAAAAAAAGTAAAATATGAAAGTGCAAATAAAAAATATTAAATACTTAATACTGAAACAAAAAAAATACAATTTTTTGTCCCATAAAAAAATTAAAGTCCATAATCTGAATTTTTTGGTCACTCAGCCCAGAGCTTGAAAAATATCTAAAATAATACATGCCCAGAGAAAATTTACCTGCCCAGATATTAAAAGCAGGATGTGTAGAAAGATTTTTCTTTTGATACCAAAAATTATAAGTCTTTTTAGGTTGAAAAAGTACATAAAACTATTTTTAGCTACTCGGTACTGGTGTTGCTAACTGTAAATAGCATTTGGAGCATCATATTGCCCCAATGTCTGTCTATACCTAGGTCACAGGGGAGTTAAAGAAGTGATATATATATATCTGTAACTACAACATATATTAGGTCACCAAGTTTATTTAAACTGCACTTAAGAATAATTATTTTCAATTCTTTTTCTTACGGATAAACCTCGGAAGATAGTTAAATAATACATAGCAAATAAACAAAAAATACAGGGAAAAGGTAAGTAATGTTTATCATCATCATCATCATTGTCAACCATTATCAATCCACTGCTGGACGAAGGTCTCCCCAAGTTTCCTCCACAACGGTCTGTCTTGTGCCAGTCTCCTCCATGTCACTCCCGCATATTTACGAATTTCATCCACCCATCTCCCATGTGGTCTTTTTCTGGGTCTTTTCCTGTCCCTTGGAATCCAATCTAAAATTTCGGCTGTCCATCTATGGTCTGTCCTTCTGGCAGTATGTCCAGCCCATTGCCATTTCAGGGATTTAACTCTGATCATGATGTCTTCCACTCTCGTCATTTTTCGGATCCACGAGTTCCTCTTCTTATCTCTCCTGGTTATACCAAGCATGCACCTCTCCATGCTACTTTGAGTTGTCTGCAGTCTTTGTATGTCTCTTTTAGTTAAGGTCCACGTCTCTGCACCATACGTAAGCACTGGAAGGATGCATTGATCAAACACTTTTCTTTTAAGACATAACGGCATATTGCTCTTGAAAATTATGCTGTTTCTTCCAAAAGCTCTCCAGGC
Source organism: Macrothele yani (assembly GCA_039090855.1). Taxonomy (NCBI): domain Eukaryota; kingdom Metazoa; phylum Arthropoda; class Arachnida; order Araneae; family Macrothelidae; genus Macrothele; species Macrothele yani. Next base: position 288,602 of record CM077007.1, read on the forward strand.
AAGTTTTGTACGCCGATTAATTTCTTCATCAATGTGACCCTCACTTGATATCTGCTGTCCAAGATAAACATACGTATCTGTTATCTCCAGTTTTTCTCCATCAATCGATAAATCTTCATTTCTTGTAAAAGCATTGAACATCACTTTTGTCTTCTGAAAGTTCATTTTTAATCCCACTTCTTTACTCTTGTCAGCAAGTTCCTGGATCATACTCTGCAGCTCTGATGGGGTAGTTGCAAAAATGACTACGTCATCAGCAAAACGTAGGTGGGTTAGATAATCTCCATTAATCTTTATCCCTTTGTTTTCCCAGTTCAGTGATTGAAAGACATTTTCCAATGTGGCATTAAAGAGCTTCGGAGATATGGTGTCACCTTGTCTCACTCCCTTTCCAATTTTTATGTGTGTTGTATTTTCAAACAGCCGAATCTTTGCACTTGCATTTTCATAGATGTTATTAATAATATTAATGTATGCATCTTCAATACCGCAGGATTTCAGAGCCGTGGTAACTGCTGATGGTTTCACCGAATCAAAGGCTTTTTCATAATCGATAAAAGCCATGCACAATGGAAGTTCATATTCCCTCGCTCTTTCAATTAGTTCTCTCAGTACGTGGATATGATCTATTGTGCTGTAGCCACTCCTGAATCCAGCTTGTTCTCTCGGTTGAGCCATGTCCAGTGTTACCTTCAAGCGGTGTGAAAGAACTTTAGTGAAGATTTTATAAACCACTGATAGGAGGCTGATAGGTCTGTAATGTTTATACGTAATGTTATATATATATATATATATAGAGAGAGAGAGAGAGAAAGAGAGGGTGAGCGACATCATAACCAGGTGTATATATATATATATATATACTGTATGTATGGCCTTAACTAAAAAGAAAAGCAGGATGTGTAGAAAGATTTTTCTTTTGATGCCAAAAAAAGACATGCAAAGAATGCAGACAACTCAAAGAATATATATATACAGAGAGAGAGAGAGTGAAACCACTGAAATGGCAATGGGCTGGACATGTTGCCAGAAAAACAGACCACCGATGGACGACTGAAATTTTGAACTGGATTTCGAGGGACAGAAGACTCATGGGAGATGGGTGGATGAAATTCGAAACCATGCCGGAGTAATATCGAGGAGACAGGCTCAAGACACACAATTGTGGAAGAAACTTGGGGAGACCTTCATTCAGCAGTGGATTGATAATGGTATATATATCATCATCATTGACACCTATTATCCTTACAATATATGTATACTGTATATAATCAAAATATATATATATATATATCATTATCATCATTGTCAACCATTATCAATCCACTACTGGATGAGGGTCTCCACAAGTTTCTTCCGCAACTGTATGTCTTGAGCCTATCTCCTCCATGTTACTCCGACATGCTTTCGAATTTCAGCCACCCATCACCCATGGGGTCTTCTGGGTTTTTTTCGGTAACACTTAAGCTATGATTTAACTTTGGGGCTCCAGATGTCTTTCCCTAAAGAGTGGTTTGGGGTTCCTGAGTTGTTTTATTCTATGTCATTTTTGTCTAGAACCATGAAAGTGGGTTACTTCTGGTTAATTCTATGTTTATTTCTACTACGTCTAATTCCTGCAGCAAGGTGCAGTGTTGATGTGGTCTAATTACTACATGAGTGTGCTTTACTTCTTTTTACTGATATATGTATAACATCAACCATTATCAATCCACTGCTGGATGAAGGCCTCCCCAAGTTTCTTCCACAGTTGTCTGTCTTGAGCCTGTCTCCTCCGTGTCACTCCTGCATGATTTCGACTTTCATCCATTCATCTCCCATGGGGTCATCTTCTGGGTCTTATATATACATAGAGAGAGAGAGAGAGAATTATATTGTGTGAAGTATTTAGTGTATGTGCTGGAAGACACCTTTATTATGGTCAAGTTGCCACAATTGCCTTGCCTACCCACGAATAAGGCTTACAGATCTGTGTTGTCGAATGTTAAGGCTAACAAACAGATTAGAAACATGCCCAGTGCTAAGGACTTTTAATTTTTATTAAATAAAAACCAGGTAAGTAGTAGTTTTCTTCTGATTATATAAGATAGGGGCAGTTGGTAGAAGTATTTTAATATTTGTACCTCTTGGCTGTGTAAACTCATTGTTTGTTTTCCGTTTTTCTTCGAACTTTTTTTTTTTTTCAGTTAAAACTCTCATAAAATATTTGGCGTCTATGTATTTGGAGTGATAAGCTGTGGGATGATTCAGCATTCTCATGGTGATGACCCACGAATATCTAAGATTTTTACCGAAATTGCGGATGACTGCAACTGTATTTTTTATTTTTTTATTTCTTTTTTTTCATTTACTCTATTACCGCTGACTTATATTTCACTGAAAATTGGTTCCAAAAAATTTGTGAAATGTCAAAAAATTACGGCATGAGATTTTATTCAACGAGAGCAAGCTGCATCCATTAAAATATCATTTTCTTTTTAAAACACTATTGCCGCCAACTAACAATGAAAAGCGTTATTTGATACGTTAAAGTTTTAGTCTCACCCCTAGGTGTTTATAACAACATTTCTGAGTTATATCCTTATTTAACATCAAACCATATATTACGAAAACTCCCTTTCTTAACACGGAACGGAAATCGTTCTGTACCTCATCAAACATGGCTGCCACTTGTTTCCGGTGGCTTCACCCGTTCCCCGACGTAAGCGCTCTACGTACTTCTATCTCGTTGGTCCCAACTCATATTTTCTGTCCTCGCTGTTTTTGCTTAATGTTACAGCTTGATACGATCGAGTTCAGCCTTGGAAAGGCATAGCTGGCAAGGAGGTTACTTGATAGCTGGCTGTTCTGCAGTTAGTGTGTAAAAGTCCGATCATTAGCTCTCAGTGTTTATAAAATTTTGAAACCAAAATGCTTAGATTTTGTGGAATTATTGATTGCAGTAGTAGAGGAGTTCTTTTTTAAGTTCTTTATTAGACTACCAGCTGGTCTGTAAATAGAGTACCGAAAAGATTCGCTCTGCGAAACGAAGTAAGATCGCTTCCCAGACCTTAGAAACCACTTTTTATTGAAGAGTTAGACTATTCAAAGGCGAAGAACCTTTTAAAGGTTCATTTATGCAGAAACCAGTGATTTCTGGTAAGGCAGACAACTTACCTTTTACTTGTTCAAATGCTGTTGACTTATTGGGCCAGGTGCTTCACTCGTTGATTCCAAGTCTTCAAGTTGAATTTAAAAGATGTTGACTGTTTTTTTTTTTGCGTAGGTTTTGTTACTGACAATTTTCTTATAGAACACACTTTACAGTTTGTCTCTTAGGTAAAATGTTTCTTAAATCAACGCTTGGGTACCGAATAGGCACTTGCACGTGGGTTTTTCACCTCCATGGACTTCTATTCAGAAGGCTCCGGGTTGATCTATGGGGGGTGTTGAAACTTTTTATAGAGCTAAAAGTTAATTTGTTAGCCAGCCTGACTTTTTGTCAGAATAAAATCTCTTTGGCTGCTGGATTTTTTTAGGAGAGCTTGAGCACACCGTTCCTTGACTCACATTTTTTGCGAGTTTTCTGCTTTTCACTTAGTATTTAAACTTTTGATGCTATTTGGCTGTTGGTGTTGGAGAGTTTTACTTTAATAGTTTGTTTTATATGGTATTTCCTCCCCAAATTATCGTTGGTTTTATTTTTAGTACACTTGGATTTTTATCTGGAGCTGACACCCACTTTTTCGGAAAAATACAAATAATGGCTAAAATTATTGTCCAAATCAAATTCTTTTTGTTGTATAGGTCTGTTCGCAGACTGGGATTATGCTGCTAAATTTATTTACGGATAAATAAGTTAAGGTGCATATCCCAGCGAAATTACCGTGTTTTTTCACCCCAATTTTGCGTGAAAAAAAAACAGATTTTGCCCTAAATTTTTATAAATCTTCAAAATCGTTTTCCAGAGCTTAGAAAAACACTTTTTATTGAAGAGCTGAACTCTCCAAACGGCAGAGAATCTTTCAAGGATCAGTTTTATCCAGAAACCAGTGATTTCTGGAAAGGCAGAGAACCTACCTTTTTAACGTGAGTGCATACAACGCTTGCCTTCCCGCGCTAGCTAACTGGCTATTTTCAGTCTGACTCGTCTCACAGTCACATTTTGCTCCTTAAAATCCTAAGTAACGTGTTGATATTCAGTTTTATTCGTAGTATATTGTTTTGAAGTGTGAAGTAAAATTGCTTTTAGTAAACACGACCCGTCAAAAGGAAATGTGACAGTGACGTGGTGTTCCGGACATTCAATGGAGAATGGGAAAAACAATTTCTGTTTACTATGGGGAAGTCCTCGAAACCGATTTGTCTGATCTGTTCAGCAACAGTTGCAGTACCTAAAAAATACAATATTGAGAGGCATTTCAAACAAACTTCATTGCCAGCAAAGCTTATTTGTAACAAAATGTGAAGAGATGAATAACATGCTTTTTTTTTCTTTTTTTTTTTTTTTTTTGAGGTTTTAACGACCACCGTGAGCAACTCAATGGGCTATAAGCAGTCGCCCGTCCCTAATTTAGAGTCACTGGTTCCAGGTAAGGGAGAGAGCCAGTGCCGTAAGACAAACACAACATCCATGCCTCACCGGGATTCGAACCCGGAGCCCTTCCGACGAATGATCAGAGGCCAACGCCTTAGACCACTGCGCCACCGGGGCGGCTAACATGCTTCGAGCATCATATGAAATACAGTATTTACTCGCTCAAAAGATAAAACTTTTCTCAGATGGTGAGGTTATTAAAGAAAGTCTCTCTATATTTGCCGAACACACTGGTAATATAAACATTAAAAAATGGCAGACAGTATTTCCCTTTCTCGAAATACAGTTATGAGGCGCATTGAAGCAATAGCGGATGATGTGTCAAAACAAATGAAGTATTTAACTACTAATTCCACATACTTCTCTCTTGCAATAGATGAGAGCTGTAACATGACAGATAATGCTCAGTTGTTTGTGTTTGTAAGGTGCATAAACGAGAATTTCAATGTGTTTCAAGAACTTTTAGGACTCAATTATCGATCAGAAATTCCGGAAGGGATATTTTTGAGGCACTGAAAAACTGTAGAAAAATATGTTGATGGTGGTAAACTTCAGTGGGCTAAACTTTAGAGTATTTGCACGGATGATGCCCCTTCCATGGTAAGGAAGAGAAATGGCAGTATTTCATTGCTCAGGAGTATTTAGTGCGGAAGTTGTTTTCATACCACTGTATCATTCATGCAGAGGCTCTGTGTGCTAAACAAATGAACTTTCATCATGTTATTAATCCTGTTGTGTGTTGCGTTAATATGATTCGATCACGCACGCTTAACCGAAGGGAGTTTAGGGAACTTTTTGATTAAGAAATAAATGAATATGGTGAACTTCTACTTCACAACTCAGTTAGATGGCTTTCAAAGGGAGAAGTGGTTTCACGGTTCTTCAAATTAAAAGACAAAGTACTTTCATTTTTGGAACTGAAAGATACGCCTGTGGAGTGCGAACTATTCAAAGATCGAGAGTTGGTTTGTGACTTAGCGTTTTTAGTAGACATTACGCACCATTTGAATATTTTAAATAGAAGATTGCAAGGTAAAGATTATTTCCATTCATGTTTAATGAAGTCAACAGTTTTAAATTAAAGTTGACATTGTTTTGTAACAATTTAGAGCAGGACAAACTTGATCATTTCCCAACCATTCAGCAAATCTTAAGTACAGTAATTTTACCGTGGATCATTTAAAATACAAATCAGCGGTTACATCTTTGTATGAGTCATTCTTAGCTCGATTTTCGGCTTTTGAATCTGAAAGGGGTAACATAGACTTATTCATAATTCCATTTGTATTTCAGAGTCTTATGTACATAAATATTCGCCATCAATGCACATCGAAATATTAGAAATCCAAAGCCATTCAGGACTTAGTGTTAAGTTTAAAGAACAGTGAATCACCCACTGCTCCCAATTTTATTGAGTTCTCTTAATACGTCTCTAAATAACAGTTTCCCGAGCTTCATGACTTTGCTCTGAGATTCATTCGCAGATTCGGATTCACATACATTTGTGAACAAACATTTTCATTCATGAATGTTGTAAAAAGTACATTTCGTTCAACTATTACAGATGCACACCTAGGTGAAATGCTTCTTTTTTAAGTACATCGAAAATTACGCCCAACATTGATGAATTGTTACGTGAAAAGCAGGTTCAAAATCACATTAGTATTGCAGATGTGTAAAGTTCATAGGAACTTTAATTTTTTATTAATTTTGCCTCTTTGATTTCTAGTAAAAAAGAAAGTTTTATTGTAACAATTCATTTTTTTGCATAATAATTTTAATATTATATCACTTTAAAAATGTATATGAGTTTCAATACTTTACAAAAACATAAAATAATCCCATTTTTAGCTGATAATAATTGTCAATATTTAAGTTGGTTACGGTGGCCCTTCAAATGATTTCTAAGAATTTACTGGTCCGATTTCAGAAAAGGTTGGCAACCCTTTCTTTAGGGAAATACAGATTCAAAGTACAAGCAAACTTTTTCACTTCACCAGGGTACTGACTTGGATGATGTGGGCTAAAAAGATCTTGCCGTAAGTCACTAAAGCAATGTTCAAGTACTCGTTTATGGTCATCTAGCAAAAATTCATCAAGTAGCATATCAATTGTACATGATCTCCTATAAACCTTATTTTTTTAACCGCGTAGTTTTTTCCTGATGACATTAGCTCTGTCTTCAGAGTGACTAAGCTGTCATTTTAAATGAGTTACCTCATCAGTTGCTATGCAATATGTGTGATCACGTGCAGTGTACACACACCGCCTGATATTTTGTTGTGACATTACGTTTAGAGGAATATTAAAAACAGATGGTACCGCATTACCTCTTAGTATTCTGCCCTGCTGAGAAACTTCAAAGTCAGCTGGAACCAATAGCGTACCCGGGGGGGGGGGGCGAAAGGCCGTATGAACCCCACTCACAAATGATTTTGTCTAGTGTTAAAAATTGATAAAAAAAATGTGGGTGACGTTATTTTGCTAGTGTCGCCATTGTGATCTTCTTTAAATTGCTGTTAATTACTTCTTTATTTGGAATGGTCAGACGAGGTCACATATGCCTATTGTTAATTCTATCCCCCCCCTTGAGCATTTCCCACTTGTATGCCACCAAAGAAAGAAGAGAGCGAACTGATGTTGTATGTTGCAGTGGTCAGGGCGTCAGTCTAATGAATAGTGGGGGCTGGGGCCTGGGGAAGGGATAAGCTTTTATCTTTAGTACATTCCATAGCAAGAAAACAAAAAATGTAGAATGAACATTACTTTGTAATGAATAGTATTTGAGAAACATAAAAATGTCTGTTCTCATGCACATTTTTTCTTCATTTTAGGAAGGTATTATATCGTAGCTGCAGTGATAAAACAAAGCCTGTGAGAATTTTTCGATTGTTGACTTTAGTCTTTATATCATACAAAATGTTATTTACTGGTGCATAATACCGATACAACTTGATGTAAATGTTTTGTATACTGCTACAACAGTCTGATGTAATTGCAAAAGTGGTTCTTTGGTCAAATTTCATTTTTAAATAACGAAAATTCAAACTACAAAATTTTGCATTCGTGGTTCTCTGACATTGCGGCAACGATATACCTCCCCCCCCCCCAATTAATTTCTGGGTACGTCACCGGCTGGAACAAAATATTTTGAAAAGTAGTGGTTGCAGAAATTTAAAAAGGAGGGGGGATATTCGATATATTATCGATACGAGATGCATGATGATATGAGTATTTTGATCGGGTCTATTGAAGAGTCATTTTAAATGCATGACTTTATTGAATAACGCTTTTAAATAAAGAATGGAATGTATGTTACACAAAAGTGAGTCTCCTTGGGTGCATTCGGACAAATCTCTCCAAAAGTTCATCAATATTTTTTTAGGCAATGCCGGTATCGTATTTCACAAGTGAATGTACGAAATTGCGATTACAGCCATTTCCACCACGCGATTGGTTCAGAGCTACTTTGGAGATTGTAGTGGGCGGGGCCTATGAGGAGAGGCATGTGACAGGAACACTGTCTTTTTATCTGGGGAAGTTCTGCTTGTTAAGAAATTCATTGTGAGGTTACTTAACATATGTGACAAATAATTCATACTGAATTTTATCGTGGGAAGTTCTGCATCCTAAGAAGTTCACTGTGAGCAGGGGTGGCTCCTGCTATGGGGCTGTGGGGCTGCAGCCCTCCTACCCAAAGCAGTTTTTTTTTTCATGCCGTAACAAGAGAGAGAAGTTTTGTGAACACCGCTGTAAGTTTTCCCACCGTAATGCCACGACTGCAGTTTTCTGAACTCAACTGGAAGTTTCCCCTGCGAAGGAAGTTTCCCCTGCGGAGCGCGAAGAACGTCACGGACTGCACTTCTTGCAGGCCTGGCGGCTATTGAAACCAACTCACGTGGGAAACTCTGCCTATTCCCACATCAGTTCGTTTCCTTTGAATAAAACTTCCCCGGGGACTGCATTTATGGCAGCTCTCGCTAGCAGGGTTGCTCGCGAATCGTTGGGTGGGAATGCATCGCCGGGCCTGTGTGCTTTGTTGATTAATACGGTTCTTGTGCTTCCGAATAAGACATGAAAAAAGGGAATGAATTAAAAATAATGTCTAATGTTGAAATAAAGTATTAAATAAAGTACGTTTGAATGTATTACTCAACCTGGGTTTTTCTTCTTCCAATTTTTGGTTTGTTCCTGCTTTTATTCAACGTAATAATTCTAACAACAATGTTGCTCCCATCTAATAACAAATACTCAGTTGCCGGGACTTTTGCAAAAAAAAGTTTTACTTATATTTTCTTTTCTGGTCAAAATGGGCATGTGAACAAATTGCGATTACAAATAGAGTTCAGTATTGGATAAATTGAAGGGAAAAAAAGAGAGAGATACTAATTTCTGCAGCGAAATACTTGCACAAAATTGATTTCTTCACTTACCAAGCACAGCGAAATTTTCGCTCTTAAACTCACGTAAATTTGTATTTACCAAAAATCATTGAAGTCACTCCACTGGATACATTTTATTTTTCTGCTGCATCCTCCCTCCCTCCCAAAAATCAGTTGCGCATTTCAATTGAGGTAGTGTACTTAATTACTTTGAAAATAACATTTAATCAGATATCATTGTTTAGAAAATTTACGAAGTTGGTAAATTTTGGAAAACAAATTTTTCTACACTAAATTGTTATCATGATGGCTTCAGAATTAAAACTGGGCTGATTATGTTTGCAATCCGTTTTTATTAAAGAGAATGCCGGTGTGTGAGTATCGCAATAACAACTCGTCGCGAAATTCTGAAAGACCCTTCAAAATTCCACAAAATGTTTTTCATCGCCGTCCAAGTTGCAGTGGTCGGTATCAAGTCGAAGTTTCAAAGGAAGTGTATCAGAAGAAAAAATATTTATTGTCATTTCTAGGGGTCACAATGAGACACTTGAGAACGCGTAGCGCGTACATGATGTTGAGTGTGTCTCCGCTACAACTGGCACACACATTAATTTTTTTGTCCTTATATCATCATCATCATCATTGTCAACCATTATCAATCCACTGCTGGACGAAGGTCTCCCCAAGTTTCCTCCACAACAGTCTGTCTTGTGCCAGTCTCCTCCATGTCACCCCTGCATACTTTCGAATTTCATCCACCCATCTCCCATGTGGTCTTCTTCTGGGTCTTTTCCTGTCCCTTGGAATCCAATCTAAAATTTCGGCTGTCCATCGATGATCTGTCCTTCTGGCAGTATGTCCAGCCCATTGCCATTTCAGGGATTTAACTCTGATCATGATGTCTTCCACTCTTGTCATTTTTCGGATCCACGAGTTCCTCTTCTTATCTCTCCTGGTTACACCAAGTATGCACCTCTCCATGCTTCTTTGAGTTGTCTGCAGCCTTTGCATGTCTCTTTTAGTTAAGGTCCACGTCTCTGCACCATACGTAAGCACTGGAAGGATGCATTGATCAAACACTTTTCTTTTAAGACATAATGGCATATTGCTCTTGAAAATTATGCTGTTTCTTCCAAAAGCTCTCCAGGCAAGTTTTGTACGCCGATTAATTTCTTCATCAATGTGACCCTCACTAGATATCTGCTGTCCAAGATAAACGTACGTGTCTGTTATCTCCAGCTTTTCTCCATCAATCGATAAATCTTCATTTCTTGTAAAAGCATTGAACATCACTTTTGTCTTCTGAAAGTTCATTTTTAATCCCACTTCTTTACTCTTGTCAGCAAGTTCCTGGATCATACTCTGCAGCTCTGATGGGGTAGTTGCAAAAATGACTACGTCATCAGCAAAACGAAGGTGGGTTAGATAATCTCCATTAATCTTTATCCCCTTGTTTTCCCAGCTCAGCGACTGAAAAACACCCTCCAATGTGGCATTAAAGAGCTTCGGAGATATGGTGTCACCTTGTCTCACTCCCTTTCCAATTTTTACGTGTGTTGTATTTTCAAACAGCCTAATCTTTGCACTTGCATTTTCATAGATGTTATTAATGATATTAATGTATGCATCTTCAATACCGCAGGTTTTCAGAGCCATTGTAACTGCTGATGGTTTCACCGAATCAAAGGCTTTTTCATAATCGATAAAAGCCATGCACAATGGAAGTTCATATTCCCTCGCTCTTTCAATTAGTTCTCTCAGTACGTGGATATGATCTATTGTGCTGTAGCCACTCCTGAATCCAGCTTGTTCTCTCGGTTGAGCCATGTCCAGTGTTACCTTCAAGCGGTGTGAAAGAACTTTAGTGAAGATTTTATAAACTACTGATAGGAGGCTGATAGGTCTGTAGTTTCCGAGATTCTCAATGTCACCTTTCTTATGTAGCAGGATCATTGTAGCGGTGTTCCAATCCTCAGGAATCTTTCCTTCATTAAGGCATCGAGTGAAAATTTGGGCGAGTACTGTTTCGATTTCTCCACTTGCTTCTTGTATGATGTCTACAGTAATTCCATCTTCTCCTGGAGCTTTTCCCCGCTTCATGTTCTTGATTGCATGTGCAACTTCTGCTGGAAGGACTGGAGGAACTCTGGTACTGGTATCTTTCATGATGTCTGGAGTGCATGTATCATCCCTTTCATATAATTTGGAGTAGAAATCTTTCACTCTTGTCAAAATTTCGCCTCTATTTCTTGTTACAGAACCATCTTCTTTTCTCAGTGCCATAATCTGTTTTCTTCCCTTACTGAGATGTCCCTTTGCTATCTTTAGGCTTTGGTTGTTTTCAATTGCTTTCCTCACTAGTTCACAGTTGAATTTTCTTACGTCTTCAGTGATACTTTTTCGTACTGTCTTGCATAGCTCTATATATTCCACTTTGGAAGTCACATCTTCTTTAGTTGTCCTCATCTCTCTTCTTTTTTGCATCAACATTTTCGTTTTTCCTGATAATTTATTTACATGCAACTTGTTTTTAGACCCAGCTAATTTTGTTGCTGTTTCCATAAGAGCTTTGGTTACTTTTCTGTTAACTTCAGAGATGTCCACTTCTTCCGATGTTAGGCCTTCTAAAGCAGAGAACCTGTTCTTCAGTTCCAACTTGAAGGTATTATGGTGTTTTTTAAGGTTGGTTATGTCAATAGATTTTGTTTGTCTTATGAGCTTGCCACGTTCAAGTTTAGTGTTGAGGTGCATCTTACATCTCACCAATCTATGGTCACTACCTGTGTTGAACTTGTTTAGCACACTGCAGTCTTCTATGACGAATTTTTTGTTACACATAATAAAATCAATTTCACTTGTTGTCCCATTTGGATGTCTCCATGTCCATTTCCTGTGTGGCTTTTTCTTGAAGAAGGAGTTCAAGATGAAAAACCCTTCTGCCTCTGCAAACTCAACGAGAGTATTTCCACGCTGGTTTCTGTTGCCGTGACCGAATTTACCTACTGAAGTTTCATTCTGTTGCCGTTGCCCTATTTTTGCATTGAAATCTCCCATAATTATTTTCAAGTGCTGCTTACCTTTATTATTTAGATGACAAATTTCCTCATAAAATTCTTCAATTTCTTCTTCAGGATGACTTGTGGTGGGTGCATAAGTTTGAATAATCTGAGCCTGGTATCTTTTCGAGAGTTGGATAACAAGTCGTGCAGCTCTGTCAGAGGAACTTTCAACTTCTACAACTTTATCCTTCAGTTTCTTGTTTATTATAAATCCAACACCACTAGTTCTGCCAGTATCTGTCCCACGATAGTAGAAGAGATGTCCACTTTTCAGTTCAATGAGATCTTCTCCTTTTCTCCTTACCTCACTTAGCCCCACGATGTCCTTATATATATATATACGTATATATACGTACAGTATATGCTTGTTTATATAATTTGCAACCACCATCAATCCACTGCTGGATGAAAGTCTTCAAGTTTCTTCTTCCACAACAGTCTGCCTTGAGTCAGTTTCTTTCATGCTTTCGAATTTCATGTACACATCTCCCTCTTGTCATCTTCTGGATATTGTTTTTTCCCTTGCTATCCAGTTCAATATTTCAACTCTCCGTCGGTGGTTCTTTCTTCTAGCAGTATGTCCATCCCATTGCAGTTTCAGAAATTTTGACCATGTCTTCCACTCTTGTCATTTTCCCGATTCACGAGTTCCTATTTGTATCTATCCATGTAACATGAAACATGCATCTCACATGCCTCTTTCAGTTCTCTGCAACGTCTGTCGGTCTGTTTTAGTTGAGGTCCATGTCTGTGCTCCATGCGTAAGAACTGGAAGGATGCACTGATTAATCAGTTTCTTTTTAAGAAATAATGTATCCGACGAAGTTTTTTAGGTCGATTATTTTCTTCATAAATGTGACAATGTGGCCATCGCTTAATATCTGTTGCCTAATTTAGGTAACGGCACCTTTACATTTTCCCCATCAATCGCTAAATATAAAATCTAAATATTAATTTCTTGTAAAAAAAGCACTTTCGATCAGTATATATATATATTATTGTTATTATTATTATTAAACGGACAGCGTCAGCACAGGCGCAGTAACTTAACTTTCGAAGTGGTATCGTGATATCTACAAAATTGAGATGCAGCCCCCCCCCCATCTCAGCTTACCACGAGCCGCCACTGACTGTGAGGTTACTTAACATATGTGAGAAATGATTATATTGAATTATATCGTGAAAAGTTTTATTGCGAGAAGTTCCGCTTCCTAAGAAATTCAGTGAGGTTACTTAACAAATGTGACAAATGATCATATTGAATAATACGATAAGGAATATCTACAGTTTCTCAGATGAATACAAGTCGAAATCTATATTAATATTAAAATTAAAGTCGACTCTAATAACTAATTAGTTGAATACCATACTCCGTATCGGCCAATAGATGGCAGCACGTCAACTACAAATCACGATCGTGCTGTTGTGAAAGTGCGTATATAAGGATACTAAAAGTATCCTTTAAAAGGACCTTTCTATTACCTTTAAAAGAACCTTTAACAGTGAAAAGTATGTCTCCACAACGAAATATTCTGACGATCAAGTTTTTTTCCTCATGAATGTGAGGTCTAGCTAGAAAATAAAATCAAATAGTGATTTTGTATTAGCAAAGATCTACCTAATGGCACGAAGTACGATCAGTGATGTATTCAGGTATCTTTTCGGGGGGGGGGTCTTAGCCCCCTCAAAAATCCATGCCCCCCGTAGGTTTTTGCGTGATCACCCTTTATATTTAGTCTCTAATTTTTTGTTTATAGATGAAAATTTGGAGAAATTAATTTTAGAAATTTAAGAAAACGGGGGAAAATATTATAATAAAAAAAAAACTCATTCACATGGACTTCATATCTCAGTAGCATTAAGATTATTTTAAGTATTAAATTAATTGCTTTGTTTTATACACTAAAACTAAAATTTAATTGCCATCGGCATGTATATTTACGTTTTCTAAATCCGACGAGTCAATGCAGCCAATAATGTATACAATACCTCGAGAAAAAAAACGGAATTTCCGTTGTTAATTAGAGCCATAAATGACTTCACACAAAGTGTTAACACTTTAAATAACTCTTTTTTTAAATGTAGCTCTGAAATCAAAGTAGTTATGAAGATATATATACTCTATAGAAAAATTTGTTGCTCTAGATGAGAATGCTTTTGTAAATTTGTTTATAAATGGAGCAATTGTCCATGTTAAAAATATATTACGAAGTCCTACCAAAATTACTCAATACTTTCTCCGGATAAAAATCAGGAGGGTAGAAGAAGACCAGTTCATTTTGATCACATATGCAAGAAGGGCAAACACGAAAACCAAGCATTTTTTCACAATTCGTTACATTTTTTAGAGCCTTTGTATTTGATAGTTAAGTTTACTGTGGATTTGTAATCACCAACGGCATGCTGCTTGCACTGCAATACATCATCATATTTTGGAAGCAGGCATTCAGCTTTATTTCAGTCTTCTGGATGCCGACTTCCCATGTATATGGTTAAGTAAGCCTCAATGTAGCTAACGTGGCGTTAGGGCTTCCAATACAACAAAATATTTGGGCTTCCTAATTTTTAACGATAGCAAATTATTAAAGATGATTCCCATATTTTTTTCCTGGCGGTATGTGGTTTACGCTCCGTGACAAAAAGAAAATCCAAGAATTTCAAACGATTAATTAGTTGTTTTTTTTACTACTATGAGCTAACCTAAATAATCTAAAGGGACTGAAACCAAGTGGCAGCAGAATGGTTTGCACCATACGTTTTCAGGTAACACTGTAATGATTCCTTAATAATCAGAAAAACGTTTGTTGTAAGACTAAAATATTTTTGTCACTCCTAATGTTTAGGGGCGGAGGGGAAGAATTTTCTCCAGCACAGCACCGTTATCTTACTAGCATCCTTAATATTTTACACCACCGCAGCATGGTGAAATCCGTGGTGCATTACTGAATTAAAATAAAGGTATAGCTTTTTTACATTTTTAATCACTTGCATGTGTAGATTTCAGAAAATTTGTTATATGTATTAATGTATATATAAATAATATAAATGTATTAATGTATAAATAAATAACAAATAATGACAAGTTTGAGCCCCTCAAAATTTGCGATTGACCCTCCGGAAAAAAACTCTCTGAATGTAACGCTGAGTACGACCTCAAGACAGTGTTCTGTTGAAATAAGACACTTCCGTCGGAATAAACACTCCAGAATGTTGTTTGCCATATATTGTGTCTGATAAAATAGTAAGTGATCTGTCATATATATATATTTCTAATATTTAGGAAATTCCTCATATTTTTGTCCCTCCAAACTTAATCAAAAATGCCTTCAATTCCACATTTCAACCCGCCTTCTCCCCGAAAAAAAAAATAAATAAAAAAATAAAAAAACCGGTAAACAGTTTATGGTTCTCCATACAAAACACATCAGTACTAATCCTGTTCTACAGCAGTGCGCGCTGACGTGCTGACATTTATCGGCTCTGTGATAACTATATAGGTTGAAGCATGGCTTTCTGCGATTAATCAAAGATAGGTCACAAGTCCATAATGTCATGCTGATATAAAAACTCAAAAGTTTCGCTACCAATAAAGTACACTCTCTATTTACCTCCTGTCGCATTCCGAATGTACGGGTAAAACAACTGGGGTTAACCATTGCTCCAATGAAAACACCCGAACATTAAAATGGCATTTGGAACAAAGCTTACACGTCTCACTCACATGACTCTCCTCATAGGCCCCGCCTACTCGCAATCTCCAAAGTGGCTCTAAACCAATCGCGTGGCGGAAATGGCCTTAATCGCGATTCCGTACATTCACTTGTGAAATACGCGCCTCGGTGGTGCAGTGGTCTAAGCGATGGCCTCTGATCATTCGTCCGAAAAGGGTCCGGGTTCGAATCCTGTGATGCATGGATGTTGTGTTTGTGTTACGGTACTGGTTCTCCCTTCCCTGGAACCAGTGACCCTAAATTAGGAACGGGCGACTGCTTACGGCCCATTGAGTTGCTCACAGTGGTCGTTAAACCTCCAATAAAAAAAATAATTTTTAGGCCAATATTTTGGTGAATATGCATTAAATATGCAAAACCTACTCCTGTAAGACACTGCTGGTTTATGTGGTTCTTAGATATGTTTTCTGCCTTTTTATAGCTGAGAAGGATATCTCTGGCATCGTTGTTGTTACGGAAATAACAGCTAATACTGTTAGCAGACATCTGATGTTGTTCAAGCAGTGGCAACGGGTGCTATAGGTTCAATGGTTCAGTGAACCCCCTAAGAAATTTCATTTTAGCAAAATTATTACTTTTAATATCCCTTCAGACATATTTTTATGTTTATCCTAGTCCCCGGTCTCAGCTGACTCACAGCTATGCCCAGTTTTATTTCATTTTCTGCCTCTGCGGGTCCTTTTTACATCGGAATCTTAGCCGGGTTCAAATGCAGAAATGAACCCAACTAGCCTTCCAAATGCCATAGTCTTTGGGCTGTCGCGTTGGGAGCGGGGAACAGCTTTAGCATTGTGTGAAGTCGCCGCATGACCTTACAGCCGTAGCACGTCAAAACATCGCAGGTCAAAACATCGCGCGACATAACATCGCGGACAAAACATCGCAGGTCAAAACATCTCAAGTCATAACAACGCAGGTCAAAACATCTCAAGTCATAACAACGCAGGTCAAAACATCGCGGTGACAAAACATCGCAAGCCATAGCATCGCGGACACAAAACATCGCGGTGACAAAACATCGCAAGTCATAACATCGCAGGTCCAAACATCGCAAGCCATAACATCGCGAGCCATAAGATTTCAGGATTGGGCATTAATTAAACGGCTTTTTTCTTCACATTTTTTTCTTTTGTATTTTTCTAAACATTTGATCTTTGGTAGGAAAAATTCGTTCAGACACTGATTTAAGTTTCGGAATATATATATGTGGCACTTATCAAAATATTTCAGGAGGGGGCACTAATTAAATTCTCATCTCATACAAAATTTTCGTAAAATCTACAGTTTTCATTTCAGAACCACCAAATTTGGCATACTAACTCACGGTGCTCTAACTTAGACCGTAGACGGTTTTGGGAAGTGTTCGCGGCCCGGGGTCGAGGCCCCCCCATACAATATTTTCGTAAAATCTAGTTTTCAATTAAGAACCACCAAATTTGGTATACTATCTCATGGTGCTCTAACTTAGTACGCAGAGAGTTTTTGGAAGGGGTAGGGGGCCCGGGGTCGAGGGGCCCCCATAGAAAATTTTCGCAAAATCTACAGTTTTCAATTAAGAACCACCAGATTTGGTATACTACCTCATGGTGCTCTGTCTTAGACCGTAGACGGTTTTTGGAAGTGGCCTGAGCCCGGGGTCGAGGGGACCCCATAGAACATTTTCGTAACATCTACAGTTTTCAATTTAGATCCGCCGCCCCGGTGACGCAGTTGTCTAAGTCGCTGGCCTCTGATCATTCGTCCGTAAGGGGTCCGGGTTCGAATCCTGGTCAGGCATGGATGTTGTGTTTGTCTTACGGCACTGGCTCCCTCCCTTCCCTGGAACCAGTGACCCTTAATAAGGGACGGCCGACTGCTTATAGCCCATTGAGTTGCTCACGGTGGTCGTTAAACCTACAATCAAAAAAAAAAATTTAGATCCACCAAATTTGGTATACTATCTCATGGTGCTCTGACTTAGGCCGTAGACGGTTTTTGGAAGTGGTCGGAGCCCGGGGTCGACGTGCCCCCATAGAATATTTTCGCCAAATCTACAGTTTTCAATTTAGAACCACCAAGTTTGGTATACTACCTCATGGTGCACTAACTTAGACCGTAGACTGTTTTAGGAAAGATATGGGGCCCGGGTCAAGGGGCCCCGTGCGCAATATTCGTCAAATCTACAGTTTTCAATTGAAAACCACCAAATTTGGTATACTATCTCATGGTGCTCTAACTTAGCACGTAGAGGGTTTATGGAACGGGTGGAGGCCCGGTTCGAAGGGGCCCCCCTACAAAATTTGTGTAAAATCTACAGTTTTCAATTTAGAACTACCAAATTTGGTGTACTACCTCATGGTGCTTTAACTTAGACCGTAGACAGTTTTTGGAAGTGGTCGGAGCCCGGGGTCGAGGGGCCCCCATAGAAAATGTTCGTAAAATCTACAGTTTTCAATTTAGAACCACCGAATTTGGTGTACTACCTCCTGGTGCTCTTACTTAGAAGGTGACGGTTATTGGCACGGGTAGAGGCCCGGTCCGAAGCCCCTACAAAATTTTCGTAAAATCTCAGTTTTCAATTTAGAACCACTAAATTTGGTATACTACCTCATGGTACTCTAACTTAGACCGTAGAGGATTTGGGGAAAGGGGGGGTCGAGTGGGCCCCATATAAAATTTTCGGCAGTTTACAGTGTTTCTTCAAAAAAAAAGTGCAGTTCTCGCTTGCCTTACGTAGAACGTTTTCTCGAAGTTGTCTGGAGTTCCCAATTCTACTCCCCCCCCAAAAAAATATATATGCCAAGAAACGGCGATCTTTATTCTTACCCCCCCCCTCGTTGAACTTTTGTGGCCAGTTGCCGTAAACTCGTATGAACCGGCATGAAAATTTTGACAAACAAAAGAACTCCTTCCCGTCATTAGGCACTTTGAAAAACTGCCACACATAATTCGCAAACTGGGAAACTGACACACATTCAAAGTGTTCCTCGGAGGAACAGCAATTTGTGCTCGGTCCCTTAATGAAAAGCATGTGGCAGTTCTCCAAGTTGCTGAAAGATGTGTGGCAGTTTTCGTGTGTGACGGTTTATTGGAGACCAAGAATTTTAGAAAGTTCTTTGGATCGAATTAAAATTTTAAATTCAAAAAAATCCCGTATCAGCGGCGGGGTAGATTCGATTTAGGACAAAACAAGATAGTAATTCCGCAACTTCATGTATGTTTGAAATGTGAAAAGATGAAGGAGAGTAAAAGACTGCAGGAAAAAATATCTGATCTTGAAAGTGTACTAGGTGCTTTAAAGAATGAGAAACGCGAGATTATTAAATATCTTCGCACAAATCCGAAATGCATACATCATTACAAGGTTCTAGTCAAAACAAATTATCCAACTCAAAAAGCAATTAAAAGAAATTAAGAGAAATTATAGTACGTTTGAAAGATTAGGTATCCATGATATATTTACGACAATCAAGTCATCTTACGAAAGGAAGAAATGGATAAAATGGGAACCTGAAGATGTATCGAAATGCATCGTAATAAGAGCTCTCTTTAGAAAAATCATATATGACTTCTGGAGGGGGAAAAACATTATTCCATTACTTTGAAAAGATGGTGCGCAAAATTTACCCGTAATCCAGGCATTCTACACGATGTCTTTTTGTTGATGGGGGAAAAAAAGCTATGAAAGTCTAAATCACTCTGTAAAGCTTTATGTTTTAAGCTTTGACGAAATTCATATTGACTCTAGGCTATACTACGACACCACAATGGACAAAATTCTTTGCCCTTTCAAGAAAGCCCAATTTTTCTTAATCCGAGGATTATTATCGCAATGGAAGCAGCCAATATTCTTTAACTTACAAACGAAAAAAATATTGCTTTTTTTTAATAAATCAAGGTTTGGAATCTACTGGAGTTGAACTAAAAGTTATTTCTGACTTGGGATGATGCAATACGTTGTGGAGAGAACTTGAAATTTCTATGGACAGGCCATTTTTCGATAATCCTTTTTTTTCAGGGGTCAAAAATATGGGTATTTGCTGATAATTTTAGCTTTTAGATCTTCGAATATGAAACATTCTGCTTAATGATTTCAAAACAAATATTCCTTCTGTTTTAATGTGTTTCAGTGATGTTCGTTGGATTTACTGGGGTATAAACATGGATTTAATTGCTTTCCACGCTTGTTTCGTGCGCTTAGATATCGGAGGGCATTAGATTACTCTTGCGAAGAGAGATGGCACCGCAACTATGCCACAGCCTCCCTCTTCGGCAAGCAAAGTGTGCTTCACTAAAAGAACCAGCCTTTGTACCAATAGCCCTGAGTTTTTACGCTCTTTTAACTCCTCCACATTGAGCCATTCTGTGGAACAATAGCAAAATAACCACTCCATCTCCAGATGTTTACTTGCTGCGGTTTACTTTTAAAGACCAAACACATTGTCCTCATTTAAGGAAGTAGTCTCGTGGGAAAGGAATCACTATGCGACGGGCACATACTAAGATTGCTTCCCTCATGAACAAGGGGGGATGAAAAACTTAACTATACCAATGCTTCTTCATTAGTTCCACAGCCCAAATCCAGATGGCTTTGGGAATTGTGAGCTATTCTTACAGATCACATGTCACCAAGTGACGAGGCGCATTTTTCCGTTTTGTGGAAAAACAAATTTTAAGTCAAAAGTCAGAACAACAATTTACCACAAAATAAATGTTTTGTTACAATTATCTTATCATTTATTAATCAATACATGAAGCAAACTATTGTTCAGTCAATAAATTGAAATTAATAAATGAAAAATATAGGTCCTTATCATTCGCTGAAAATAACTTAAAAACAGTATGTCATGACTTAAAGGAACTGCAACCACATAAACTTGATACTTTAATTGAATCCTTACTGGATGTTTTTCACTTATATAACAGTACACAACTCAGGCGCCGACTTGAAAAATTATTGGGGGTTCCGGAAATTTTTAATCGAATTACCAATTCATTTTTCAGAGTATTTAAGTCTAATTTAAATTTCATTCAGTGAGATTATCTGGCACAATAAGACGCCTGAAATGCTAAAATGAAGTAAATTATAGTTAATTACAGATTTTCTTTTCTCTAGATAATTATTTATTTTGCTTTTGTAGGCGCGGCATTATCATATACAATACACAGATATTATGTGAATATTCAACTCAATTGTCTTATAAAAGTAACTAAAACATGTAAAATATATTTTAAGTTTTTTTTTACCAATTTTAAAACATCCAAAATTTTTTTCTTCAAATGATTTCTGAGTTTAAATAGGAGGTTAGAAGGGAGAGGACATGACATCAGCCCCATGCCCTACGTTTTCCGTGGGCTCTACTTCGTATCAGCTGTGTATGCCCAGGATGCTCAACTTGGGCTGCTTCTGTACTTATACTATAGGGAAATCGTTGACTTTGAAGATGTTTCAGAGGCACTTGTGCATTATGTATAGTCAGGAAAAAATGAGACCGAAATATACATGCACATAACTAAAAATTTGCAAAAAGTTACAGAAATACTGTTTAATATTTTCTAAAAAAATTAAACAAAATTATGCTTTGTCGAGCGGAAGTGCATATTGCGTATTAACCAATCACGGCATTGCTAAAGCTGTGGGAGTTTTGTTGACCTTCAGGGAATGCTGCTGAGAGTAAGAGACGGCCGCTATCAACCTGTGCTCTAGCAAGTGGTCTTCAGTAAGTGACGTCACGCCACTGAACCTCCCCAACCGGAGGGCCCAAGAAACCAGATGATCAGACTTGGCTTCACCAGCGGTTGCTGATGCCATCTTCTCTCTCTTCTAACCTTCTTGTTTCCTGACTGCCCGAAGATAGGGCGGGTCAACTGACTGTGCAACATATTTCCACCTTTATCACTATGACCTCGAATAGGTTCTCGTCTCCGATTGTAGAGCTAGACTTTTGTATTTTGTGGGAACCCAGATAAACCGAAGAATTTTCTAAAGGAGGCAGTTTTAAATTCTCTTAAACAACGGTACGTGACGTATTGTCTGTCGCGTCAAATTTTATGAGCACGATCAAACACTAATTCTTTTTTGAGGCACAATAAACAGTCCGAGGGGTAAATTTCTATACACACTTTTTATACACTATAATAAACGGGAAATGAATAATAAAAACCTTGAAGAATTGATAACGAAAACCAAAATTTATGCACATATGCGTACGAGTATTTTTTCCACGAAATACGCGCAAAAATATTAGGGGTTCGAGGAACTCTCAACAAAATCATTGGGGGTTCAAAAACTGTCTCGAACCATCGAAGTCGGCGCCTATGCTAGACAATATAAATATATTTACACACAATGTTGAATAATCCAATAATGGATCCCGGGAGATTGGTACCCGGCAAATTGGTGCCCAGCAAACTCGTACCCATGCAGTTCCGTTCCCTTCTGTTCAGTTTTAATGCCTGCTTTTCAGGATTTGGCATCATCTTCACCTCTTCTAACTATACCGATACATTTTCCCCTCTTCAAATTCGTAAATTATTTCACAAATTGAAGCAATCACGGCATTTTCCTAAAATTGAATTTTAGAAAACTCGTACCCGGGAGATTGGTGCCCTTCTGTTAGTGAGACGTTACGGGGACATATACAAATTGCATTAAAGGAAGATATTTCCTCTTTGGTGATTGTCGTTGTTGAACAGCTGTTCTCTTAACGGAAAACTCCTATTCTTTCTTCCACCGTTAGCAAAACACACCGCATAAAACTCCTACACCTTAGACACCGAGTCTCCACTTTATTATGACCACCTGACAGTTTTAAGCAAATGAGCTATGGCTGCATTCTGTTGCAGCCTGAGGGCGAAGCTAGTATAAAAATGGAAAGCTTAGGGCTTGCAACACTAGTAGAAGGGATTTTTGGGTGACGAGATGGGTAAAAAATGCGATTTGACGGACTTTCAACGTGGGGTGATTGTAGGAGATCGGAGCCATGAAGCGAGTATCACCGAAACCGCCACATTCGTGAAATGTTCCAGAGCGGCTGTTGTTAAAGTGTTTAAAGACTGGATTGTCAGCCAAAAAACTGGGTCTCTACGTGCAACGTGTGGACGTCATCGACTAGTGGCTACTCGGGCTGAACGAAGAGAGTTCAGACTGGTAACAGACAACAGAAGGGCAACAGTGCAGCAAATTACAGACCATCTTAATCAAGGATCCCTCAAATGATCTGTGCACGCACTGTTGGCCGTACACTGCATCAGATGGGATATGGCAGCCGAAGCCCTGTTCGAACACCTTTGCTGTCTGCAGTTAACAAGAGAAAACGTCTCCAGTTCGCACAGGAGCACAAGGATTGGACAGTCGATAATTGGAAACAAATTATGTGGTCCGATGAATCACGTTTTCAGTTGCATCATGCTGATGGCCGAGTGAGAATTTGGCGGAAACAGCACGAAAGCATGGACCCCAAATGCATTACTACAACCCTTCAAGCTGGTGGAGGCAAAGTTATGGTTTGGGGAATGTTTTCCTGGCATGCTTTGGGCCCTTTAACTCGTGCTGATCAACGTCTGACTGGCACATCATATCTAAACATCGTTGCGGACCAAGTGCATCCTGTCATGTGGATGGTTTATTCCAATGGCGATGGCTACTTTCAACAAGATAATGCGTCCTGCCATAGTGCTCGTATTGTACAGGATTGGTTTCAGGAACATGCCGATGAGTTTACTTTGCTTAGGTGGCCCCCACAATTTCCAGATCTCAACCCCAATGAGAATTTGTGGGATGAAGTTGAACGAGCCATCAGACAGCTGGATCCACAACCCTGTAATCTCACACTCCTGGAAAGTGCTATTCATCAAGCATGGTCTCAGATTCCACCTATCAACATCTCGTGGAGTCCATGCCACGAAGAATCGATGCAGTGTTAAAGGCAAAAGGTGGCCTACCGAAGTACTGAGGGGAGGTCATAATAGAGTGGCCAGCACTCAGTGTATAAGGGAAGGTATACGCAAATTGCATTTCGTACTGGATTTGTTAAAGTGTAGGAGCTATTATAGTGGCATAAAATTATAATAGCAGATTCCTACTTACAGAAAATGGCATGTAAGATCCGGTTCACTATAAACCGCCAAACAAGAAAACTCCCACATGTTTTTCATTAAGGGACCGGGCACGAGTTGCTGTTCCTCCGAGGGGCACTTCGAATTTGTGGCAGTTTTCCAAGTTTCCGAATTATGTGTAGCAGTTTTCTAAAGATACATTGATATACACACTGAACTTGGTGGACAGATACATACAGTATAGACATTCTGTGTTTCAACGACAGGAATGTACATAGGTGAACTAGGAACTCAGCGAATAAACCTCCGAAAGACAAACGCAAACAACCATTGCCGGGATTTTAACACAGACCCTCCGTTGGGCGAATGACCAGAAGCCATCGCTTAAATCACTGGGCCACCAGGATGGCCGTAGGACAAACACGACATCCATGCCTTACTGGATTCGAACCCAGACCCCTCCGTTGGGCGAATGATCAGAAGCCATCGCTTAGACCACTGCAACACCGGGGCTACTCCCCAAAGAGAACAAGAGCGACGTATGTCACAAATTAAACATGCAAAAATATTATTTTACATGTTCAAATAATTACATAGTGCCTTCTTCCCAAAGAGATTAAGAGCGACATACGTCAGAACAAAACATACGGTTCCTACTTCTTTCATTAAAAGAACTTTAAGAAAAGTTATTCTGAATAATAGAGTAAGGTTGGCAGACCTGCTTTAATTTTCTACACAGTTAATAATATGATTCTGACCAATGAAAGCCTTTTGGAAGTTGGCTAGATTATGCATATTAACTACAAAAAGGAACCTTAGTGCTATGGATAAGAAGGTCCTATTAAAAATAAAAAATTAAATAATATAGACAAAATAACAAAAAAACTTAAAAATCTGTTTATAAAATAAAATAAAAATAAATATAAAAGAAAACTAGTTATTCACTTACTAGAATAGCTATACTAAAAATAGTAAAACTAACATTAAAATTAGTAGGATTCTGAATAGTCTACAGAAGCTCACTAAGGTGATTAAATACATGCAAAGATTATTAAATACACTACTTGTGTATTTCATAATATTTCTCATGTATTCTGGAGAGTTAATTCTGCTCTTTCTGATCAAACAGGTCCACAATCTTAATTATATTTTTCTCAAGTTAAAATCTCCGCGAGTAGGATTTTTTTCGGTGTGTGGAGGCCTTCAGCCCCACCCACACTGCCCCCCAGCGACTAGGGAGTGGCAGGGGTGTTTGGAAGTTTGGGTTAAAAGGTCGGCCATGTTTCCTCAAGAGTGGAAGAAGTTAAGTTGCATAAGAGGTAAGCTCTCTTCATTGCCTTTGGGTTTTAGGTTTTCCAAGTTCAAAGTTTGAACTTCTTGAACATTTTTTCTATTTTTTGCTTTAAGCATTTAGGCACTAGCAAGTCTATTAACTTTTTTGCGGATTTTAACTCTTTCTTTTCTTGGTAACTTTGCGCGTTTTTTAGGGAACTAAGGCTAAGCAGACGGTCGTTCCATTGTTCTTGTAGTCTGCGATGTGTTTTCAATGTAATTAAGGTCTTAATAACTACTTAATTATGCACTTAAAGCACTTCTGAAATACTTTGTACATATTGCAACTAATTGTTTATGTCATATAACCTTCACAAAGCATTTCTTTAGTTTATTATTATCTTTATTTTATTCTCGTTTTTGTGTTGTCAGAAGTTGTGGAGTAGGGGTTTTTTATAATCCAGTTTTCTTTCAAGAATCTGTGCTTTAGAAAAAATTAATATTTCCTTTTTTATTGCAATGTTTAAGAATTTGTAGTACTTTAATATTGCTATTCAGGTTTAAATTCTCTCTCAGGCGACTAGGTGGCTTGGCAATTTGTTATTGCTGAACATTATTTCTGATTCATTATGTCACTCTTACAACTTGAGTTTTCTATAATCGTCTTCTTTCTGTTTATTAGTAACAGATAAAGAGCATGGGTCGGGCCAGGAAAGTTATGGATGCAAGCTAAATTGTTAACTAAAGCTTGTTCATACAACTCTGTGGAGGTTATGACATATACATATATTTTAAAAAAATTTTTTGGTGGGCTTATTACTTGCATCTATGACTTTGCAGAAACCCATTTCCAAATAGGTCTTTGTGGAAGTGAGAAAATGCAGAGTTTTTGCTTTCATAACTGCTGCGTTGCGCGTTTTTGATCTTCAGGTTATTTTGCAACTTTCGTTTTAAATTCTTAAGTTTTTCTTATGTTCTCGGCTATGCTCTTAAGTATATATATATAATCATCATCTTCATTGTCAACCATTATCAATCCACTGCTGGACGAAGGTCTCCCCAAGTTTTCTCCACAACGGTCTGTCTTGTGCCAGCCTCCTCCATGTCACCCCTGCATATTTTCGAATTTCATCCACCCATCTCCCATGTGGTCTTCTTCTGGGTCTTTTCCTGTCCCTTGGAATCCAATCTAAAATTTCGGCTGTCCATCGATGGTCTGTCCTTCTGGCAGTATGTCCAGCCCATTGCCATTTCAGGGACTTAACTCTGATCATGATGTCTTCCACTCTTGTCATTTTTCGGATCCACGAGTTCCTCTTCTTATCTCTCCTGGTTAAACCAAGCATGCACCTCTCCATGCTACTTTGAGTTGTCTGCAGCCTTTGTATGTCTCTTTTAGTTAAGGCCCACGTCTCTGCACCATATGTAAGCACTGGAAGGATGCATTGATCAAACACTTTTCTTTTAAGACATAATGGCATATTGCTCTTGAAAATTATGCTGTTTCTTCCAAAAGCTCTCCAGGTAAGTTTTGTACGCCGATTGATTTCTTCATCAATGTGACCCTCACTTGATATCTGCTGTCCAAGATAAACGTACGTGTCTGTTATCTCCAGCTTTTCTCCATCAATTGATAAATCTTCATTTCTTGTAAAAGCATTGAACATCACTTTTGTCTTCTGAAAGTTCATTTTTAATCCCACTTCTTTACTCTTGTCAGCAAGTTCCTGGATCATACTCTGCAGCTCTGATGGGGTAGTTGCAAAAATGACTACGTCATCAGCAAAACGAAGGTAGTTTAGATAATCTCCATTAATCTTTATTCCTTTGTTTTCCCAGTTCAGTGATAGAACGACATTTTCCAATGTGGCATTAAAGAGCTTTGGAGATATGGTGTCACCTTGTCTCACTCCTTTTCCAATTTTTATGTGTGTTGTATTTTCAAACAGCCGAATCTTTGCACTTGCATTTTCATAAATGTTATTAATAATATTAATGTATGCATCTTCAATACCGCAGGATTTCAGAGCCATTGTAACTGCTGATGGTGTCACCGAATCAAAGGCTTTTTCATAATCGATAAAAGCCATGCACAATGGAAGTTCATATTCCCTCGCTCTTTCAATTAGTTCTCTCAGCACATGGATATGATCTATTGTGCTGTATCCACTCCTGAATCCAGCTTGTTCTCTCGGTTGAGCCATGTCCAGTGTTACGTTCAAGCGGTGTGAAAGAACTTTAGTAAAGATTTTATAAACCACTGATAGGAGGCTGATATGTCTGTAGTTCCCGAGATCCTCAATGTCACCTTTTTTTATGTAGCAGGATCATTGTAGCGGTGTTCTAATCCTCAGGAATCTTTCCTTCATTAAAGCATCGAGTGAAAATTTGGGCGAGTACTGTTTCGATTTCTCCACTTGCTTCTTGTATGATGTCTACAGTAATCCCATCTTCTCCCATCTTTCCCCCGCTTCATGTTCTTGATTGCATGTGCAGTAATCTCATCTTTCCCCCGCTTCATGTTCTTGATTGCATGTGCAACTTCTGCTGGAAGGACTGGAGGAACTCTGGTACTGGTATCTTCCATGATGTCTGGAGTACATGCATCATCCCTTTCATATAGTTTGGAGTAGAAATCTTTCACTCTTGTCAAAATTTCGCCTCTATTTCTTGTTACAGAACCATCTTCTTCTCTCAGTACTATAATCTGTTTTCTTCCCTTACTGAGATGCCCCTTTGCTATCTTTAGGCTTTGGTTGTTTTCCATTGCTTTCCTCACTAGTTCACAGTTGAATTTTCTTACGTCTTCAGTGATACTTTTTCTTACTGTCTTGCATAGCTCTATATATTCCACCTTGGAAGTCACATCTTCTTTAGTTGTCCACATCTCTCTTCTTTTTTGCATCAACATTTTTTTGGTTTTTCCTGATAATTTGTTCACATGCAACTTGTTCTTAGACCCAGTTAATTTTGTTGCTGTTTCCATAAGAACTTTGGTTACTTTTCTGTTAACTTCAGAAATATCCACTTCTTCCGATGTTAGGCCTTCTAAAGCAGAGAATCTGTTCTTCAGTTCCAACTTGAAGGTATTATGATGTTTTTTAAGGTTGGTTATGTCAATAGATTTTGTTTGTCTTATGAGCTTGTCACGTTCAAGTTTAGTGTTGAGGTGCATCTTACATCTCACCAATCTATGCTCACTCCCTGTGTTGAACTTGTTTAGCACACTGCAGTCTTCTATGACGAATTTTTTGTTACACATAATAAAATCAATTTCACTTGTCGTCCCATTTGGATGTCTCCATGTCCATTTCCTGTTAGGCTTTTTCTTGAAGAAGGAGCTCAAGATGAAAAACGCTTCTGCCTCTGCAAACTCAACGAGAGTATTTCCACGCTGGTTTCTGTTGCCGTGACCGAATTTACCTACTGAAGTTTCATTCTGTTGCCGTTGCCCTATTTTTGCATTGAAATCTCCCATAATTATCTTCAAGTGCTGCTTACCTTTATTATTTAGATGACGAATTTCCTCATAAAATTCTTCAATTTCTTCTTCAGGATGACTTGTGGTGGGTGCATAAATTTGAATAATCTGAGCCTGGTATCTTCTCGAGAGTTGGAAGATACCAGGCTCAGATTATTCAAACTTGTCTGAGCCTGGTATCAAATTCGTCATCTAAATAATAAAGGTAAGCAGCACTTGAAGATAATTATGGGAGATTTCAATGTAAAAATAGGGCAACGGCAACAGAATGAAACATCAGTAGGTAAATTCGGTCACGCAACAGAAACCAGCGTGGAAATACTCTCATTGAGTTTGCAGAGGCAGAAGGGTTTTTTATCTTGAGCTCCTTCTTCAAGAAAAAGCCACACAGGAAATGGACATGGAGACATCCAAATGGGACGACAAGTGAAATTGATTTTATTATGTGTAACAAAAAATTCGTCATAGAAGACTGCAGTGTGCTAAACAAGTTCAACACAGGTAGTGACCATAGATTGGTGAGATGTAAGATGCACCTCAACACTAAACTTGAACGTGGCAAGCTCATAAGACAAACAAAATCTATTGACATAATCAACCTTAAAAAACACCATAATACCTTCAAGTTCCAACAATACACTATCTACCAACAAGTAATTGGACACCCCTGCAATCGACGATATCTGCGGTCCTGATACACGTCACGGCCGCCGCCGTTAAATATCGAGTGGGAAACAACAACGCAACCATTCGCATGCAAGATGCCACGCAGTTCGGAGCTCTCTGATTTCGAGAAAGGTGTAATCGTCGGGTATCACAGAAATAGCCGATCCATACGTGACATATCTAGTACCCAAAATCGACAGTGGCCTACGTGATTGGAAAGTGAAAGATGAGAGGTGACTGTCGCAATGTGCCGATCCATACGTGACATATCCAGTACCCAAAATCGACAGTGGCCTGCGTGATTGGCAAGTTAAAGATGAGAGGTGACTGTCGCATTGTGCCCCGACCCGGCAGACCCACAAAACTGGGAGTTAGAGACCGACGGGTGCTGGCCAGAGAAATTCGGAAGAACCGCACCAAATCGGTGGGCCACATCCGCGAGGAGTTTCAACAGGCATCCGGGAGTGTTCTTTCTATGAATACCATCCGTAAGGAAGCCCATCTGCTCGGTTATCATGGACGTGCTGCCGCCCACAAGCCTTTGATCACCAAGTCCAATAGAGCTTCTCGGCTAACGTGGTGCAAAGAACGTCGACAGTGGACCGTTGAACAGTGGAAACAGGTTCTCTGGAGCGATGAATCAAGGTTTACCCTCTACCGTTCGGATGGCAGGGTCTGGGTTTGTCGTCTGTCTGGAGAACGCCTCCTGCCGGAATGTATTGTGCCAACTGTGAAGTTCGGCGGCGGTGGAATTATGCTATGGGGGTGTTTCTCCTGGTATGGCACGGGACCCTTGGTCGCAATTCCTGGTAGACTCAACGCCGAGACCTACGGCACCATTTTGGATAACCATGCGCTTCCTTCGTTGTGGCAGTTTTACGGGGTAACCGGACCCGGTTGGAGGAAGACCGCCACACAGGAAGACTGCCACACAAGAAAACTGCCACACAGGAAAACTGCCACACATTTTTCAGCAACTTAGAAAACTGCCACACGTCGGAAAACCGCCACACATCGGAAAACCGCCACACAAGAAAACTGCCACACAGGAAAACTGCCACACAGGAAAACTGCCACACGATTTTCATTAAGGGGCCGGGCACAAATTGCTATTCCTCCGAGGAACACTTTGAATGTGTGGCAGTTTTCTAGTGCGGCGGTTTTCCATGTTTCCGAATTATGTGTGGCAGTTTCCCAAGGTGCCTAGCGATGGGAAGGAGCTCTTTTGTTTGTCTGAATTTTCATGTCGGTTCATACTTAGGGCAACTGGCCACAGAAGTTCGACGGGGAAGGGAGGGGGCGGGGGGGGTGTAAAGATTGCCGTTTCTTGGCCTATATTGAGAATTGAATTGGGAACTCCAAACAAATTTCGAGAAAACGTTCTATTTAAGCGCCAAGCAAAAATTGTTTTGTTAAGGAAAGACCAATGAGGTGGGAATTTTTTAATAACGCTGCACTTTTACTTAGGCACTAAATATTTACATAAGATGTCAAATTTGTAGTATTTTTCTTTTACCTAATTAATTCATAGGCCCTACACCTCGGCCTTTTAAACAGCTTTTAATTCGCCCACTTTATATTCATAACGCTTACGTATTAAATCAAGTCAATAGCATTGCTCTTTTACTTAGGCACTAAATAGTGATAATAGGCCACAGGCATAGGGCCTTTTTAACAGGTTTTATTCTACCAGTGTCATATTCACAACGTTTATACACATCAAATCAAGTTAATAATATTGCGCTTTTATTTAGGCACGAAATATTTATTCACAGGCCCTAGGCCTAGGTTTAGGCTTTTTTACCAGTTTTTATTCTACCAATGCCATATTCACAACGTTTAATAGAAAATCAAGTTAATAATATTGGGCATTTACTTAGGCACGAAATATTAATTCATAGGCCCTAGGCCTAGGCCTTTTTAACAGTTTTTACTTTATCACTGCCATATTCACAACATTTACACAACAAACAAATGTAATAATATTGCGCTTTTACTTAGGCAGGGAATATTATTTCATAGGCCCTAGGCCTAGGCCTTTTGACAGTTTTTATTCTACAAATGCTATATTCACAACGTTTACACATCAAATTAAGTTAAGAATATTACGCTTTTATTTAGGCACGAAATATTTATTCACAGGCCCTAGGCCTAGGCCCTTTTACCAGTTTTTATTTTACCAATGTCGTATTTACAACGTTTACACAGCGAATCATGTTAATAATATTGGGCGTTTACTGAGGCACGAAATATAAATTCATAGGCCGTAGGCCTTTTTAATAGTTTTGACTCTATCAATGCCATATTCACTACGATTACACAACAAATCAATTTAATAATATTACGCTTTTACTTGGGCACGAAATATTAATTCATAGGCCCAGACCTAGGGCCCATGAACGAATATTTCGTGCATAAGTAAAAGAGCAATATTATTACATTTATTTTGTATGTGTGTAAACGGTGTGAATATGTCATTGATAGAGTAAAAACTCTTAACAAGGCCTAGGCCTAGGGCCAGTGAATTAATATTTCGCGCCTAAGTAAAAGTGCAATATTATTACATTTATTTGTTGTGTAAACGTTGTGAGTATGGCATTGATAAAGTAAAAACTATTAAAAAGGCCTAGGCCTAGGGCATATGAATTAATGTTTCGTGCCTAAGAAAACGCCCAATATTATTAACATGATTTTCTGTGTAAACGCTGTGAACATAGCATTGGTAGAATAAAACCTGGTAAAAGGGCCTAAGACTAGCCTAGGGCCTGTGAATAAATACTTCGTGCCTAAATAAAAGCGCAATATTATTAACTTGATTTGATGTGTAAACGTTGTGAATATGACACTGGTAGAATAAAACCTGTTAAAAAGGCCTATGACTATTTAGTGCCTACGTAAAAGAGCAATGCTATTGACTTGATTTGATACGTAAGCGTTATGAATATAAAGTCGGCGAATTAAAAGCTGTAAAAAGGCCGAGGTGTAGGGCCTATGAATTAATTAAGTAAAAGAAAAATATATATCAAATTTGACATGTTATGTAAATATTTAGTGCCTAAGTAAAAGTGCAGCGTTATTAAAAAAATCCCACCTTATTGTTCTTTCCCGAACGCTTGGCGCTTAAATAGAACGTTTTCTCGAAATTTGTTTGGAGTTCCCAATTCAATTCTCAATATAGGCCAAGAAACGGCAATCTTTACACCCCCACCCCCTCCTTTCCCCGTCGAACTTCTGTGGCCAGTTGCCCAAGTATGAACCGACATGAAAATTCAGACAAACAAAAGAGCTCCTTACCATCGTTAGGCACCTTGGGAAACTGCCACACATAATTCGTAAATTTGGAAAACTGCCACACATTCAAAGTGTTCCTCGAAGGAATAGCAATTTGTGCCCGGCCCCTTAATAAAAGCGTGTGGAAGTTTTCCTGTGTGGCAATCTTCCGGTATGGCAGTTTTCTTGTGTGGCAATCTTCCGGTGTGGCAGTTTTCTTGTGTGGCAATCTTCCGGTGTGGCAGTTTTCTTGTGTGGCAATCTTCCGGTGTGGCAGTTTTCTTGTGTGGCAATCTTCCGGTGTGGCAGTTTTCCTGTGTGGCGGTTTACAGTGAACCGGTGGACCCATGTTACTTTCAGGATGACAATGCCACCTGTCAAGTTGCGAGGTCCACCATGGCTTGGTATGGTGACAATGGTGTTAATCGAATGGACTGGCCTGCGCAGAGCCTGGACCTTAACCCCATCGAGCACCTCTGGGACGAGTTGGAGCGTCAACTTAAGGGGTGCCCCCACCGTCCGAAATCGGTGAAGGAACTGACTTGTCTTCTCCAAGCCGAATGGAAGAAAATACCGCTAGCCGTCGTACAACGCCTGGTTGAGAGTATGCCCCGGAGGATCGCAGCTGTAATCGCCGCTCGTGGAGCCTCCACCAACTATTGAAGATGAATAAACTTCGTTTTCCTTTGCTATCACAGGTGTGCAATTACTTGTTGGTAGATAGTGTATATAGTACTTCAAAGTTCTCGTATATAAACTATAGTCGTACAATATATTTATATCATCATCATCATCACCATCATTGTCAACCATTATCAATCCACTGCTGGACGAAGGTCTCCCCAAGTTTCCTCCACAACGGTCTGTCTTGTGCCAGTCTCCTCCATGTCACTCCTGCATACTTTCGAATTTAATCCACCCATCTCCCATGTGGTCTTCTTCTGGGTCTTTTCCTGTCCCTTGGAATCCAATCTAAAATTTCGGCTGTCCATCGATGGTCTGTCCTTCTGGCAGTATGTTCAGCCCATTGCCATTTCAGGGATTTAACTCTGATCATGATGTCTTCCACTCTTGTCATTTTTCGGATCCACGAGTTCCTCTTCTTATCTCTCCTGGTTACACCAAGCATGCACCTCTCCATGCTACTTTGAGTTGTCTGCAGCCTTTGTATGTCTCTTTTAGTTAAGGTCCACGTCTCTGCACCATATGTAAGCACTGGAAGGATGCATTGATCAAACACTTTTCTTTTAAGACATAATGGCATATTGCTCTTGAAAATTATGCTGTTTCTTCCAAAAGCTCTCCAGGTAAGTTTTGTACGCCGATTGATTTCTTCATCAATGTGACCCTCACTTGATATCTGCTGTCCAAGATAAACGTACGTGTCTGTTATCTCCAGCTTTTCTCCATCAATTGATAAATCTTCATTTCTTGTAAAAGCATTGAACATCACTTTTGTCTTCTGAAAGTTCATTTTTAATCCCACTTCTTTACTCTTGTCAGCAAGTTCCTGGATCATACTCTGCAGCTCTGATGGGACAGTTGCAAAAATGACTACGTCATCAGCAAAACGAAGGTGGGTTAGATAATCTCCATTAACGTTTACCCCTTTGTTTTCCCAGTTCAGTGATTGAAAGACATTTTCCAATGTGGCATTAAAGAGCTTCGGAGATATGGTGTCACCTTGTCTCACTCCCTTTCCAATTTTTATGTGTGTAGTATTTTCAAACAGCCGAATCTTTGCACTTGCATTTTCATAGATGTTATTAATAATATTAATGTATGCATCTTCAATACCGCAGGATTTCAGAGCCATTGTAACTGCTGATGGTTTCACCGAATCGAAGGCTTTTTCATAATCGATAAAAGCTATGCACAATGGAAGTTCATATTCTCTCGCTCTTTCAATTAGTTCTCTCAGTACGTTGATATGATCTATTGTGCTGTAGCCACTCCTGAATCCAGCTTGTTCTCTCGGTTGAGCCATGTCCAGTGTTACCTTCAAACGGTGTGAGAGAACTTTAGTAAAGATTTTATAAACCACTGATAGGAGGCTGATAGGTCTGTAGTTCCCGAGATCCTCAATGTCACCTTTTTTATGTAGCAGGATCATTGTAGCGGTGTTCCAATCCTCGTGAATCTTCCCTTCATTAAGGCATCGAGTGAAAATTTGGGCAAGTAGTGTTTCGATTTCTCCACTTGCTTCTCGTATGATGTCTACAGTAATTCCATCTTCTCCTGGAGCTTTTCCCCGCTTCATGTTTTTGATTGCATGTGCAACTTCTGCTGGGAGGACTGGAGGAACTCTGGTACTGGTAGCTTTCATGATGTCTGGAGTACATGTATCATCCCTTTCGTATAATTTGGAGTAGAAATCTTTCACTCTTGTCAAAATTTCGCCTCTATTTCTTGTTACAGAACCATCCTCTTTTCTCAGTGCCATAATCTGTTTTCTTCCCTTACTGAGATGTCCCTTTGCTATCTTTAGGCTTTGGTTGTTTTCAATTGCTTTCCTCACTAGTTCACAGTTGAATTTTCTTACGTCTTCAGTGATACTTTTTCGTACTGTCTTGCATAGCTCTATATATTCCACTTTGGAAGTCACATCTTCTTCAGTTGTCCTCATCTCTCTTCTTTTTTGCATCAACATTTTGGTTTTTCCTGATAAAAAAAATAATTTGTTCACATGCAACTTGTTCTTAGATCCAGCTAATTTTGTTGCTGTTTCCATAAGAGCTTTGGTTACTTTTCTGTTAACTTCAGAAATATCCACTTCTTCCGATGTTAGGCCTTCTAAAGCAGAGAATCTGTTCTTCAGTTCCAACTTGAAGGTATTATGGTGTTTTTTAAGGTTGGTTATGTCAATACATTTTGTTTGTCTTATGAGCTTGCCACGTTCAAGTTTAGTGTTGAGGTGCATCTTACATCTCACCAATCTATGGTCGCTACCTGTGTTGAACTTGTTTAGCACACTGCAGTCTTCTCTGACGAATTTTTTGTTACACATAATAAAATCAATTTCACTTGTCATCCCATTTGGATGTCTCCATGTCCATTTCCTGTGTGGCTTTTTCTTGAAAAAGGAGTTCAAGATGAAAAACCCTTCTGCCTCTGCAAACTCAACGAGAGTATTTCCACGCTGGTTTCTGTTGCCGTGACCGAATTTACCTACTGAAGTTTCATTCTGTTGCCGTTGCCCTATTTTTGTATTGAAATCTCTCATAATTATCTTCAAGTGCTGCTTACCTTTATTATTTAGATGACGAATTTCTTCATAAAATTCTTCAATTTCTACTTCAGGATGACTTGTGGTGGGTGCATAAGTTTGAATAATCTGAGCCTGGTATCTTTTCTAGAGTTGGATAACGAGTCGTGCAGCTCTGTCAGAGCAACTTTCAACTTCTACAACTTTATCCTTCAGTTTCTTATTTATTATAAAACCAACACCACTAGTTCTGCCAGTATCTGTCCCACGATAGTAGAAGAGATGTTCAGTTTTCAGTTCAATGAGATCTTCTCCTTTTTCCTTACCTCACTTAGCCCGACGATGTCCCACTTGATCCTTTTGTAGTTCCTCTTCCAATTCAAGAAGCCTTGAATCAGAAGATAGATAGCGTCCATTATACGTAGCCAAGGTCAGCATCAGATGGCAGCCTAGTCCGGTCCTCCGGGGATTCTTAGCACCCTCTGCCTTCATGTCGCACTGGCCGCTGCCTTGGCCAGGTACATTCCAGCTGCCGGAGACTGAGGGCCAAGATTTAAGTTGTGGAATCATTTTGGGGGGTTTGGCCATAACTCACCACGCTGGCGAAGCGGGTTGGTGAGTGTGGGATAGCATTTCCTCTAATCCCGATGGTATAGTTATACCGCTATTGGCGGTCATATATATAT
The DNA here is from genome assembly GCA_039090855.1 of Macrothele yani. Classification (NCBI taxonomy): domain Eukaryota; kingdom Metazoa; phylum Arthropoda; class Arachnida; order Araneae; family Macrothelidae; genus Macrothele; species Macrothele yani. Next base: position 324,967 of record CM077007.1, read on the forward strand.
ATATATATATATATTGATGAAGAAATTAATCGGCGTACAAAACTTGCCTGGAGAGCTTTTGGAAGAAACAGCATAATTTTCAAGAGCAATATGCCATTATGTCTTAAAAGAAAAGTGTTTGATCAATGCATCCTTCCAGTGCTTACGTATGGTGCAGAGACGTGGATCTTAACTAAAAGAGACTCACAAAGGTTGCAGACAACTCAAAGTAGCATGGAGAGGTGCATGCTTGGTGTAACCAGGAGAGATAAGAAGAGGAATTCGTGGATCCGAAAAAGGACAAGAGTGGAAGACATGATGATCAGAGTTAAATCCCTGAAATGGCAATGGGCTGGACATACTGCCAGAAGGACAGACCATCGATGGACAGCCGAAATTTTAGATTGGATTCCAAGGGACAGGAAAAGACCCAGAACAAGACCACATGGGAGATGGGTGGATGAAATTCGAAAGTATGCAGGAGTGACATGGAGGAGACTTGCACAAGGTAGGCCGTTGTGGAGAAAACTTGGGGAGACCCTCGTCCAGCAGTGGATGGAGGAGACTGGCACAAGACAGACAGTTGTGGAGGAAATTTGGGGAGACCTTCGTCCAGCAGTGGATTGATAATGGTTGACAATGATGATGATGATGATCTGTCCTTCTGGCAGTATGTCCAGCCCATTGCCATTTCAGGGATTTAACTCTGATCATGATGTCTTCCACTCCTGTCATTTTTCGGATCCACGAGTTCCTCTTCTTATCTCTCCTGGTTAAACCAAGCATGCACCTCCCCATGGTTCTTTGAGTTGTCTGCAGCCTTTGTATGTCTCTTTTAGTTAAGGTCCACGTCTCTGCACCATACGTAAGCACTGGAAGGATGCATTGACCAAACACTTTTCTTTTAAGACATACTGGCATATTGCTCTTGAAAATTATGCTGTTTCTTCCAAAAGCTCTCCAGGCAAGTTTTGTACGCCGATTAATTTCTTCATCAATGTGACCCTCACTTGATATCTGCTGTCCAAGATAAACGTACGTGTCTGTTATCTCCAGCTTTTCTCCATCAATCGATAAATCTTCATTTCTTGTAAAAGCATTGAACATCACTTTTGTCTTCTGAAAGTTCATTTTTAATCCCACTTCTTTACTCTTGTCAGCAAGTTCCTGGATCATACTCTGCAGCTCTGATGGGGTAGTTGCAAAAATGACTACGACATCAGCAAAACGAAGGTGGGTTAGATAATCTCCATTAATCTTTATCCCCTTGTTTTGCCAGCTCAGCGACTGAAAAACACCCTCCAATGTGGCACTAAAGAGCTTCGGAGATATGGTGTCACCTTGTCTCACACCCTTTCCAATTTTTACGTGTGTTGTATTTTCAAACAGCCTAATCTTTGCACTTGCATTTTCATAGATGTTATTAATAATATTAATGTATGCATCTTCAATACCGCAGGTTATCAGAGCCATTGTAACTGCTGATGGTTTCACCGAATCAAAGGCTTTTTCATAATCGATAAAAGCCATGCACAATGGAAGTTCATATTCCCTCGCTCTTTCAATTAGTTCTCTCAGCACGTGGATATGATCTATTGTGCTGTAGCCACTCCTGAATCCAGCTTGTTCTCTCGGTTGAGCCATGTCCAGTGTTACCTTCAAGCGGTGTGAAAGAACTTTAGTGAAGATTTTATAAACTACTGATAGGAGGCTGATAAGTCTGTAGTTTCCGAGATCCTCAATGTCACCTTTCTTATGTAGCAGGATCATTGTAGCGGTGTTCCAATCCTCAGGAATCTTTCCTTCATTAAGGCTACGAGAGAAAATTTGGGCGAGTACTGTTTCGATTTCTCCACTTGCTTCTTGTATGATGTCTACAGTAATTCCATCTTCTCCTGGAGCTTTTCCCCGCTTCATGTTCTTGATTGCATGTGCAACTTCTGCTGGAAGGACTGGAGGAACTCTGGTACTGGTATCTTTCATGACGTCTGGAGTGCATGTATCATCCCTTTCATATAATTTGGAGTAGAAATCTTTCACTCTTCTCAAAATTTCGCCTCTATTTCTTGTTACAGAACCATCTTCTTTTCTCAGTGCCATAATCTGTTTTCTTCCCTTACTGAGATGTCCCTTTGCTATCTTTAGGCTTTGGTTGTTTTCAATTGCTTTCCTCACTAGTTCACAGTTGAATTTTCTTACGTCTTCAGTGATACTTTTTCTTACTGTTTTGCATAGCTCTATATATTCCACTTTGGAAGTCACATCTTCTTTAGTTGTCCTCATCTCTCTTCTTTTTTGCATCAACATTTTCGTTTTTCCTGATAATTTATTTACATGCAACTTGTTTTTAGACCCAGCTAATTTTGTTGCTGTTTCCATAAGAGCTTTGGTTACTTTTCTGTTAACTTCAGAGATGTCCACTTCTTCCGATGTTAAGCCTTCTAAAGCAGAGAACCTGTTCTTCAGTTCCAACTTGAAGGTATTATGGTGTTTTTTAAGGTTGGTTATGTCAATAGATTTTGTTTGTCTTATGAGCTTGCCACGTTCAAGTTTAGTGTTGAGGTGCATCTTACATCTCACCAATCTATGGTCACTACCTGTGTTGAACTTGTTTAGCACACTGCAGTCTTCTATGACGAATTTTTTGTTACACATAATAAAATCAATTTCACTTGTCGTCCCATTTGGATGTCTCCATGTCCATTTCCTGTGTGGCATTTTCTTGAAGAAGGAGTTCAAGATGAAAAACCCTTCTGCCTCTGCAAACTCAACGAGAGTATTTCCACGCTGGTTTCTGTTGCCGTGACCGAATTTACCTACTGAAGTTTCATTCTGTTGCCGTTGCCCTATTTTTGCATTGAAATCTCCCATAAATATTTTCAAGTGCTGCTTACCTTTATTATTTAGATGACAAATTTCCTCATAAAATTCTTCAATTTCTTCTTCAGGATGACTTGTGGTGGGTGCATAAGTTTGAATAATCTGAGCCTGGTATCTTTTCGAGAGTTGGATAACAAGTCGTGTAGCTCTGGCAGAGGAACTTTCAACTTCTACAACTTTATCCTTCAGTTTCTTGTTTATTATAAAACCAACACCACTAGTTCTGCCAGTATCTGTCCCACGATAGTAGAAGAGATGTCCACTTTTCAGTTCAATGAGATCTTCTCCTTTTCTCCTTACCTCACTTAGCCCCACGATGTCCCACTTGATCCTTTGTAGTTCCTCTTCCAATTCAAGAAGCCTTGAATCAGAAGATAGGGAGCGTCCATTGTACGTAGCCAAGGTCAGCATCAGATGGCAGCCTAGTCCGGTCCTCCGGGGATTCTTAGCACCCTCTGCCTTCATGTCGCACTGGCCGCTGCCTTGGCCAGGTACATTCCAGCTGCCGGAGACTGAGGGCCAAGATTTAAGTTGTGGAATCATTTTGGAAGGGTTTGGCCATAACTCACCACGCTGGCCAAGCGGGTTGGTGAGTGTGGGATAGAATTTCCTCTAATCCCGATGGTATAGTTGTACCGCTATTGGCGGTCGTCAGAGCTCCTTTAGTGGGAACAGGATGCACCACGAGAAGGCGGGGTTGACATTTGTCAAGGAGAGGCTGTGATGTTACGCATCACCTGACCTTACATCCCTATATATACATATATATATATATATCTACACACACACATTGTGTACATATGCTATATATATACAGCCCCTCCAACAAGAATTCCTAAGTGCGCCACTGCCTAGGCCTAGACCTTTTAAACAGTTTATATTCTGCTTATGTCACATTCATAAAATTTACGTATCAACTCACGTTAATAATATTGCGCTCTTACTTAGGCACTAAATATTAATTCATAGGTCCTAAGCCTAGGCCTTTTAAACGGTTTTTATTTTACTGATGTCACATTCACAACGTTTACATATCAACTCATGTTAATAATATTGAGCTTTTACTTAGGCACTAAATATTAATTCATAGCCCCTAGGCCTTTTAAACAGTTTTTATTCTACCAAATTTTATTGAAAATTCCTAGAAAGGCCTAGGCATAGGGCCTTGAAATTAATGTTTTGTGACCAAGTAAAGGAGAAACATTGTTTACTTGATTTGTAATGTAAATCTTTTTACTATGAGCTCTGTTAATAAATGTTTTGTGCCTAAGTAAAAGTGCAATACTGTAACCTTGACTTGTTATGTAAACGTTCAGAATCTGAGCTCGGCGGATACAAAATGGCTAGAAATGCTTAGGCCTAGTGCCTTGCAGGTAATGTTTCGTGGCCGAGTTAAAGGAGTAACATTATTAACTGGATTTGTTATGTAGACGTTAAGAATATGAACGCAATTATACAATCTTTAACTTGTCATGCAAACCTTATTAATAACAGCACGGACGATTCAAATTTGCTGACAATCCTCTTCAATTTTGCCTGCCCCCAAAAGAGCTTCCAAGCCGCACAGCTTCCGAGGGGTTCGCTACAAACCGGATGGCCAAAATACCATCAAGATTAAGAGAGACGTAGCTGAAAGGGAAGATGTTCACACAAGTGACCAGCCGATCGTCCGCTAGTGCAATAAAACAATCCCTCCTGGGTGAGGGTGGGAACAAAGTGCTGTTGAACAAAGAACCACCGATAGGGAAGCTCATCCTTCAGGCATTTTTTCCGGCGTTCTAGCAATGAAATAGCTTACCAAAAATTGTACTGAGGGTCGGTTTTATTGCTTCGGCAGAACAATTCCGCGTGTGTGAAACGGAACAAAAGGAAATCCCATACTACCCCCTTTTCGGAAATAGAATCAGTTTTATTATGATTCTATTGTTTCACCGAACACCATAGCTTTAAAAGATCTACAAATTGACGGCAATTTGTTAGCCATGCAATTTGTATATGCCCTCGTAACGTCGTAGCAACAGAAGGGTACGAATCTCCCGGGTACGAATTTGCCGGGTACCAATCTTCCGGGTATGAATTTGCCGGGTACCAATTTGCTGTTCCCCTGAAATAATTACTTTTCTGTAGGAACTTTTTCATTTTATTTCATTTATTTATTTATTTTTGAGAATTCCGTGCAAATAATGATATACAATAACTGAAAGAGCCTATTTCGAACTGGTAAAGTACGTAAAATCCATGGAAAAACATGGAATTGCAATAGCAACAAATTGTAAGTTTAGGGTAGAATAGATTTTGGAGCTCCTAAATTTAAGAGTTATGTACAAGATGTAACTACCTTAGCAACGACAAATGAAATCATGTAATTATTTTTATTCATTTTTTTCGAGGTTTAACAACCATCATCAGCAACTCATTGCATTGTAAGCAGCCGCTCGTCCCTAATATAAAGCCACTGGTTCCAGGGAAGGGAGAGAACCTGTGCCCTAAGAGACAAACACAACGTCCATGTCTCACTCGAACACAGACCCATCTCGGACAAACGTTCAGAAGCCATCCCTTAGATTATTACGTCACCAGACTTGAAGGCATGCAATTACTTCCGTATTTTTAAATTGTGAATTTTGAAATTGAAAGTCTTTAATTAAAAGAATAAAACTTGAAGAGAAAAACTTGTCTGTTTAAGTTGTAAGTATGAAAAATTAAATCATTAAAATTTAAAATAATTTACATGAGAATGTAGTTCAAACCTGTCAATCGAAACCAAACAAAATGATTTTAAAATGCTTTTCTTTTTCATTTATCGTATGAATTTAATTTTACTAGAAATTCTTGCAGAAAAAACCACATGACACAAACCCTGGACACGCAGAACTTTTAAATTTCTTTTCTTTTGGACGAATTTGTAGTTCAAACATCTATACAATGTGTGGTCACGGAATATTTCTTCATGGGAAATCCCTCCCAGATCTTTTTACTACTTGTTTGATGACACCACATTGAAATATTCTTGCATCTTCCTGTAAGGCCTGCGACCTGAGTTCAGGACCAGTTTCCGGCATAGGTCTTTTTAGAATTTTTTAATAAGCGCAATATCATTTACTTGATTTGTTATGTAAACATTTTGAATATGAGCTCCGGCTACGTATAAAGGACGCTCCCTATCTTCTGATTCAAGGCTTCTTGAATTGGAAGAGGAACTACAAAGGATCAAATGTGACATCATCGGGCTAAGTGAGGTAAGGAGAAAAGGAGAAGATCTCGTTGAACTGAAAAGTGTACATCTACTATCGTGTTCTACTATCGTGGTACAGGTACTGGCAGAACTAGTAGTGTTGGATTTATAATAAACAAGAAACTGAAGGATAAATTTGTAGAAGTCGAAAGTTCCTCTGACAGAGCTGCACGACTCGTTATCCAACTCTCGAGAAGATACCAGGCTCAGATTATTCAAACTTATGCACCCACCACAAGTCATCCTGAAGAAGAAATTGAAGAATTTTATGAAAAAATTGAAGAATTTTATGAAGAAATTCGTCATCTAAATAATAAAGGTAAGCAGCATTTGAAGATAATTATGGGAGATTTCAATGCAAAAATAGGGCAACGGCAACAGAATGAAACATCAGTAGGTAAATTCGGTCACGGCAACAGAAACCAGCATGGAAATACTCTCGTTGAGTTTGCAGAGGCAGAAGGGTTTTTCATCTTGAACTCCTTTTTCAATTAAAAGCCACACAGGAAATGGACATGGAGACATCCAAATGGGATGACAAGTGAAATTGTTTTTATTTTGTGTAACAAAAGATTCGTCATAGAAGACTGCAGTGTGCTAAACAAGTTCAACACAGGTAGTGACCATATATTGGTGAGATGTAAGATGCACCTCAACACTAAACTCTAACGTGGCAAGCTCATAAGACAAACAAAATGTACTGACATAACCAAAATTAAAAAACACCATAATACCTTTAAGTTGGAACTGAAGAACAGATTCTCTCCGTTAGAAGGCCTAACATCGGAAGAAGTGGATATTTCTGAAGTTAACAGAAAAGTAACCAAAGCTGTTATGGAAACAGCAACAAAATTAGCTGGGTCTAAGAACAAGTTGTATGTGAACGAATTATCAGGAAAAACCAAAATGTTGATGCAAAAAGAAGAGAGATGAGGACACCTAAAGAAGATGTGACTTCCAAAGTGGAATATAAAGAGCTATGCAAGACAGAACGAAAAAGTATCACTGAAGACGTAAGGAAATTCAACTGTGAACAAGTGAAGAAAGCAATTGAAAACAAGCAAAGCCTAAAGATAGCAAAGGGACATCTCAGTAAGGGAAGAAAACAGATCATGGCACTGAGAAAAGAAGATGGTTCTGTAACAAGAAATAGAGGCGAAATTTTGACAAGAGTGAAAGATTTCTACTCTAAATTATATGAAAGGGATGATACATGTACTCCAGACGTCAGGAAAGGTACCAGTACCAGAGTTCTTCCAGTCTTCCCAGCAGAAGTTGCACATGCAATCAAAAACATGAAGCGGGGAAAAGCTCCAGGAGAAGATGGAATTACTCTAGACATCATACAAGAAGCAAGTGGAGAAATTGAAACAGTACTCGCACAAATTTTCACTCGATGCCTTAATGAAAGGAAGATTGCTGAGGATTGGAACAACGCTACAATGATCCTGCTACATAAAAAATGTGACATTGAGGATCTCGGGAACTACAGACCTATCAGCCTCCTATCAGTAGTTTATAAAATTTTCACTAAAGTCCTTTCACACCGCTTGAAGGTAACACTGGACATGGCTCAACCGAGAGAACAAGCTGGATTCAGGAGTGGCTACAGCACAATAGATCATATCCACGTACTGAGAGAACTAATTGAAAGAGCGAGGGAATATGAACTTCCATTGTGCATGTCTTTTATCGATTATGAAAAAGCCTTTGATTTGGTGAAATCATCAGCAGTTGCAATGGCTCTGAAATCCTACGGTATTGAAGATGCATACATTAATATTATTAATAACATCTATGAAAATGCAAGTGCAAAGATTCGGCTGTTTGAAAATACAACACACATAAAAATTGGAAAGGGAGTGAGACAAGGTGACACTATATCTCCGAAACTCTTTAATACCACATTGGAAAATGTCTTTCAATCACTGAACTGGGAAAAGAAAGGGGTAAAGGTTAATCTCGATCGGACGAGAAATTACTTATATTTTACACTTTACACTTTCGGTATTACCCTCCCCCTGAAAGGTTTCCTGCGTAGGCACATGCACTCAGACAATCTTGTAAGCACTGAAAACTCCCGATCGGACCGGAAATTCTTGATATTTCATATTTTCGGTTTTTAAGCAACCCCCCCCCCCGACAAGTTTCCTGGGTTTGCACATACCAGCAGAGAATTTGTTTAGCTGTAGTCTATAGACCTAGAAAAATATCGTAGATAAGAATATACGAAATTATGGAAATTTTATGTGTGTCAGATATCTCGGGAGACGTAGCCACGGAGTAGTCTTGAACGCAATTTTTATACGGCCCCTTAAAATTTTTATGGCCAGTTCTTCGTGCGGCCACTTCTCCGGTGGTCAGTTCTCCGTACCCGTCGTGGGGTTGTGATGGATAGGGAAATTTTATATCAAGTTTGTTAAAACATATAAAATTCTATTAAAGAATAACAGACTTACTTTGCCGGTAATAGGTATAATCAATATTTGATTCTAGCTGCAATACATCGAATATTTGATCCGATATTAAAAGAAAATATTCTGCACACGACCTCTTCCCTCTGAACTAGAGCCGGATGGAGGAAGCTTTTACAGGGCCCGGGGTGAAATTTTATTGCGGGGCCCAAACCAAAAATTCATTGCTGGCACTAGGAAATAAATCTCATATTTTAATAAAGTCGTTACGTGAAATATGTTCTCAAAGAACACACACGATATGAAACTCACAAATTTTGACGGTACAACGAATCCTCATCCCTCTACTCCAGAGCCGAATGCTTTACCAATTAAGCTACACCGGAAGAATTTATTGTTGCAACTTCTCCGTCTTGACATGTGCTTCACCTCTGTAGTATTTCATAAAGAAAACTATCATACAGACGAAATGATTATGTCAAAGAAATATTTGCTTTAAGCTTAAGGAAAGACCCTAATATGATTAAAAGTTCAGAGATAGAGAGAGAGAGAAGAGGGAGGGAGAGAGAGATAAAGAAAGAGAGAGGGAGAGAGAGAGATAAAGAAAGAGAGAGAGAGAGAGAGAGATAAAGAAAGAGAGAGAGAGAGAGAGAGATAAAGAAAGAGAGAGAGAGAGAGAGAGAGAGAGTAAAAAGTGTTGAAATCTACGATTTCCTTTCCGGGGAGATGTGGTTGAGATTGTATTATGACTCTTATAAAAACTTCCTTACAAAATGATAAAAAAAATACCTGCATAGCAAAATTTTTGAATTGCGAATATTTTAGAGTAGGAAATAATCAGTATTCCTGTAAAAAAATTCGTACAAATAGTTGTTTTTTCCCTGATACAAAGTTTTAGTGACTGATTTTTAATACAAAGTAGAGCAAGTGACAAATTAGCGACTTTTTAAACTTTTATACGCGCTCATATATGATTTTTTTAAAATTTCCAGTAATGTTTTTAAAGTCACTGAATAAATGGTCTCTATATGTAACCCGAAATCAACTTTGATATTGTTCTTTTTTATTTCTTTAAATTTAAGTATCTGGCTTGTACGCAAATTGTTAAATATATAAAAGTAAGGGCCACAAAATGATGAAATTTAATTTGCTATTTATCAATGCGGATAATAGAAACGTAGGTTCAATAACCACTTAAAATTCCCAAATTTCAGTACTTGTACGGCGAAGGACGATAACCTATTCGAAAATAGAGTGATTGTAAGCAAAAAAAAAAAAAAAAAAAACTTTTAAAAAATAACTTTTTAAGGGCTTCGCACCCCAAAACTTACACACACAAAAAATAATTGTTAAAAATTCTACCAAAAATGATTTTTTTCTTAAACTGCGGGGCCCCTTGAAGGCGAAAGCACCAGTTCCCCTTATGGTCTAGGTCTAGTCGGCTTTGCTCTGTACTGTGGATTCAATTTAAGGCTTTGCTGAAGGACTGATTAGAGCAGACGGGAACAATTCAAGGGTTCTTTGTTCATCAGCCCCATATTCCTTTTCCGTAGAGCTAAAACTTACGGGGGGACGCAATTGTTTAGACACAGGGGACATCCTGCGTGACCTTGTAACATTGCTCCTGGGAATAGTTAACATTCGAGTTTTGACCTCCCCGATGTTTTGAATGTTCTTAGATTCTACCTTGGATTTTACTAACGGATATTTCACTTACAAAACACGGGACCTAGAAACAGCGGCGTCGGAACCGCGGGGGCAGAGGGCGAAGTTGTCCAGCACGCAGATGAGTGCGAGGAGCAAAACATCACATTTGCCCCCTCAGTTTTCTTTCTTTTTAAATTACATATGTTCCTGATTGGAGATCTCAAACATTCGTTTTTTTTGGGTTTTTTTTTTTTTTTGAAGTTCATTTTGATAAAAATTGAGTATTGCTCTTCTTTTTTTACCATGAACTATCTAGAAATCTGAATATTTTTCCTTAATGTCATTCACTCCTGATACGCCAAGAAATGCTAGTTGCATTAAACAGTCCAAAGGGCTGGTTCCCGTTTGAAGACCAGCAATGTTTTGTCTCATTAGGAGTGCAAAATTAGTCTTTCTCTAAAAAAATGAGTAAAAATAAATAGGGAAGTGGAAATAGGATGAGGAATGAGATATAAGTTTTTTCAATATTTAATTATAGCGTCTACGACCCCAATCCCTGCGGAATTCATACCAATCCGGAAGTATCAAGATCTATAGTTTAATGCCGTTCATGTGTACAGTTAGTTTACATTGAGAAACTATATGGATATGAAAAAAGCTTTTCTTTTATAGATTAATGTTTAATTAAAAAAAAATGTTTTTCAGCAAATTTTCGTAATGAAGTCAGCACATCTTCTTTTACAGTAGTACGATAAATTTTATGCCAGGGTGAAATATTTTGTTCTCCGGCATCTTGCCCCCGCTGTCAAAAAAAGAGTTTCGACGCCACTGCCTAGAAACGACAGCCACGGCCAGTAATAACAAGACGCTGAACGCGGTTCATTTCGTAGCATGAAACTGACACCCTCTATAAAAATAGCGTCACAGAACACGTGATAATGTGCCTATATTATCGTTATTATTTTTATATTTTTACCAATTAACAAAACAACGGAAATAAAAAAATAAAATTTAAGTTTTCTTTTTGGTATTTTGAGGCCCCTGCCATTCCGTGGCACCAAGCGCACGATTCCTGCCCTTGTGCGGTGGTCCGCCACTAGTAGGGGCTAATTAAAGTTTTGTAATCGAGTAAAAGCGCAACACAATAAACTTGACTTTCTGTGAACATTTTATGCATAGGAGCACGGTTGGGGGTTGATTGAAAACTGATAAAAAGGCTTAAGGCATGTTTATTAATTTTTGTGCCTGTGTAAAAACGCAGTACCATAACCTTGGCATGTTATCGAAACCTTATGAATACGTCGACTAAAAATTACTAAAAAAAGGCTAGGCCTAAGGTCTTGCAATTAAGGGTTTGTGACAGAGTAAAAGTGCAACATTAATAACTTGACATGTTATGTTAACGTTGTGAATATGAGCACAACGGATTAAAAATTTCAAGAAATTACCTTTGGGATTAATGTGTTGTAGCAGAGTAAAAGTGTAACATTATCTTTATTTTTTATATAAACCATACTACGTGCTGAAATGGCCCAACTATATATACGTATACTTCAACCATTTACCGAAGCGTGGACACGGGGAAACAAAAGTGCGATTTTGTACGGTCCCTTAAAATTTTGTGGCCAGCCCACATGGAAGAGGTCACGTTGATGTCAAAAACGTACTTTTCACACGGCTCCATAACAGATAGCAATGGGCACGTCGCAATCTTTTTTTAGTTAGGAGGTTTAACGACCACCGTGATCAATTCAGTGGGCTGTAAGCAGTCAGCAGTTCCTAATTTTGGGTCACTAGTTCCAGGGAAGGGGGAGAGCCATCGCCAGAAGTCAAACACAACGTCCATGACTCACCGGGATTCGAACCCGGACCCTTCTCGGACTAGTGATCAGAAGCCATCGCATAGGCCACTGCGCCACCGGAGCGGCTCACGTTGAAATCATCCATGTATTTTTCATACGGCCTTAAACGCTCTTATGGACATACTAATGGAACTGGATGCAAAGAAATCATTAATGTAATTTGTACTAGCATTGTGGTATTTCCCGGGTAAATATCTGTGCAATCACCAAGTTCAGCGGGTGAACGTTAATAAATGGAAAATATATTCCTGTACTTTTCCAGCAAACTTATCTTTAATTTTTTTATTTAGTTAATTTAATTTTATGAAACAAAAAAGAAAGGAAGATGAATGGAAATACTTATCTCCGAGGAGACACCTATAGAACAGCTGACGTTGGCATTGATCATCTTTTTCTTATCGTTTTAAATTTTGAATATCTGGAACTCTCTATTACATTACATTGTATTACTGCCTGATAAGCCGCCCGTTGGTGGTGAAAGCTAACGTTTATTAATTTGTGATTTTAATACACCATTAACCGTATATTTTTGCACTTGATTGTTATCTACGGTCTGACACTTAGATCGTAGGTCGGGTATTGGAATGCTGAACTGTGTTGCAGATCTTAAGAGTAAAAAATGGAACTTTTTACGAAAATTTTGTATGGGGGCCCCTTGACCCCGATCCGTTCCAAAAACCGTCTACGGTCTAAGTCAGAGCACCATGAGTTAGTATACCAAATCTGGTGGTTTTAAATAGAAAACTGTAGATTTGACGAATATTGCGTATGGGGCCGCCTTGATCCCGGGCCCCCTACCTTTTCAAAAACCTTCTACGGTCTAAGTTAGAGCACCATGAGGTAGTATACCGAATTTGGTGGTTCTAAGTTGAAAACTGTAGATTTGGCGAAAATACTCTATGGGGGCCCCTTCGAACCCGGCCTCCGACCACTTCCAAAAACCGTATACGGTCTAAGTTAAAGCACCATGAGATAGTATACAAAATCTGGTAGTTTTAAATTGAAAACCAGATTTTACGATATTTTTGATTGAGTGGCCCTGGACCCCGGGGCTGGGCACTGTTGGAAAAGCGGTACGGGTAACCCCAATTTCTACCAAAATTTAATCAGGACATCAATTTGTTGAAGTCCCCTCCCCTTAAATATACTTTTTTTGCAATTCATCAAAATCTATCTAAAGCAATTTATTTAGGGATTACTGCGATGTTATGACTTGCGATGTTATGGTGCCGCGATGTTATGGAACCACGATGTTTTGACCTGCGATGTTATGTCGTGCGATGTTTTGACCTGCGATGTTATGTCGTAGACCCCCTTCCAGCGATAAGAGTGACGTATCCAGCTGATGAGCGCGCTCGGTTTGGCGATGAGAAGCTTTTGCTCATGGAGGAAGTCAGGTGATTTGGTGACGTCGCCCTTCGAACAGGGTTAAGGGTCGCAGTGATTCTTCCGTTAGAACTCATGCGACAGTGGTTAAAAGAAGAGCTATAGATTTTTGGGTGTGATTTACAGTTTACGGAAGCAAAAGATTAGAAGTGGCATCATTTAACTGTTTATTTAGATTTCAGTGGGTGTAAATCAGCTGCGTGTTACGTGTAAATCAGTTAATTGTTTTTTTGTTGATTTGTGTGTATTGTGGGTGAGGTAAGCGTGAGTTTAACTGTGCTTGTGTGTTCTGCTCTAAAATGAACAGCGTGAAGTTTCTTTTGGAAACAGACTTCTCTACACTGCCACTTGAAGAGAAATGCATTATTAAAGAATTGGGAAGGCGAGTCCCCGCTTTAAATATTATGCAGAAGAAAAATGCGAGAGGAAAAGAATATTGCCGTTCGTTTAATACAGTGATGTACGATAGAAACAACTGGTTTTGCGGTTGTGATCATAACAATCGATTTTATTGCTTTCCGTGTTTGCTGTTTGCTAAAGGGCGAGGCACCACCCGGACAAAAACAGGTGTGTCGGATTTAGGACATTTATCCCAAAAAATAAAGAGACATGAGGTATCCGGTGCTCAGATGAACGCTTGTCTTGAAATCTCAGTACTGGGCAAAACAGAAATTACAGAGCAACTTAGCGAGGCTTTCAGGAGAAATATAGAACATCATAATGATTTTTTTGATTGGAGGTTTAACGACCACCGTGAGCAACTCAATGGGTTATAAGCAGTCGCCCGTCCCTAATTTAGGGTCACTGGTTCCAGGGAAGGGAGAGAGCCAGTGCCGTAAGACAAACACAACATCCATGCCTGACCGGGATTCGAACCCAGACCCCTTTCGGACGAATGATCAGAGGCCATCGCTTAGACCACTGCATCATAATGATCAAGTATAAGGAAAAATCGCTATGTTCTCTCAAAGGTTATTTACTGCATTACATTTCGTGGATAGTTCGAGTTAACTCTTAGAGGACACGATGAGGCAACTGAATTGAGCAATGCAGGTATATTTAGGGGTTTAATTGACTTTGCATCAGTTCTTGACTATGTTCTGAAGGAGCGTTTCAGTACGGCCACTGTTTTTAAGTGTACATCCAAAGATATACAGAACGATTTGTTAGATTGCATGTTGTGTGCATGTAGGAGAAAGATTTCGGAGGAAATATATACTGCCGAATTCATTTCTGTTATTGCTGATGAGACCACTGATGTTCCTCTAAGTTTCAATTAGTAGTTGTCCTAAGATATGTGCTACCTAACGGAAAACCAGTTGAGAGATTTTGGACTTTCTTAAATCCTCAAAATCATGATGCCTCCGCTGTGGCTGCTTGCATTAAGAATGTTCTACAGGAAGTTGTTGGGGAGCAAACAGTGCCCAACCTATAATTTACGGGCCCCGGGAAAAACGATTGAGCGCCCCCCCCATTCCCTTTTGAATGTCAATAAGCAATTTCTATGAAAACAAAATTAGTTTGTGCAGTCGAAACAAATAAAAAAAGTACATAACGGTGGTTTTCACTTTACTGTTTTTTATGAACAGCCTGAAAGATAAATAAAAGCATTAAGATATACATTTTTGGCACATTTATAATCACGCAGCAAAAAATCTAGAAAAACCATTCGATGACGAATACTTTTTTTAAGTTTTACATATACTTCTCTCCTAAAATTTCTGTCCCAGGTACGAAATTTTATAATTTTACAGGCTTAGCCTCTGTCTGAGTTATATGAATCTGAATTTAATCGATAAGAATACATGGTGTTGGCTGTTCCCGTTTAAGCTCCTGGTCTGAACATCAGCACACGGTTTGAATGGGCTACAAAACAAATAAATATAAAATTAATGCTTATCGGTAGAAGATCAGTTTAGAAAAACCTTTCGTAGCAAAAAAAGGAAAGAAAAAATTTGAAAGTAATAGAAACACCTATTTCTTGAGAAAAAGAAATCAGTTCTGAAATAAGAACTGCCGCCCCGGTGGCGCAGTGGTCTAAGGCGCTGGCCTCTGATCATTCGTCCGTAAGGGGTCCGGGTTCGAATCCCGGTCAGGCATGGACGTTGTGTTTGTCTTACGGCACTGGCTCTTTCCCTTCCCTGGAACCAGTGACCCAAAATTAGGGACGGGCGACTGCTTATAGCCCATTTGAGTTGCTCACGGTAGTCGTTAAACCTGCAATCAAAAAAAAAAAAAAATAAGCACTAACCATGCTTGCACCTTTCTCTGTCCTGCACAAAGAAATTTCCACTTAGTTTGATTTTTGCACAAGAGAAATTTCAGTTGCTCACAATTTCACAATAGAATTTAAAGAGAATATTGATAAAATTAAAAAGGAATAGTTATTTACCTGCTCCTTGCAAAACTTTTTAAGAATCATTAAAAAATGTCTACAGAACAAACATCCACACAAAAATGACCTCGGAAGAAATGCACAAATCTGAAAAATATGCAAAAATGCCCATGGCAGTTCTACATAAATAATATTGCTTAGCTTTGATTCTCGTCCTAGTTTACTTGATGCAATGTAACTTTAGTTTGGGGGATGTAAATCACTTAATTTCTATTGATTCTTTTTGCATGCCTTTTGAATAACTGTACTTGTTAATAAAATATAGCAAAAAAAAAAAAAAAAAAGATTTATTTACGATGGACTACTCTCACTAGAAAAACATGTACTTTCTCACACTCACACAAAGATCTCCCTCTAGTACTGTTTTCTAAAGCCAAGGGGTATACATTTAGCAGAAACCTCCTCACGACACATTTTTGAAAATAATTAACTACCAGGAAGCTTTTTAATAGGCGCTTAGCATTTCACGGTCCCTTACCCAGTGAGGAATAGTGTTTCATTATTCAGCGCTATCACGACTCCACCTTCTCTTCTTTTTTTTTTTTTTTAATAATTTTCTTCTAGATTTGGTTTTTCTTAAAAAATAAAGGCATTTATCTCTTCTCTGGCCCTTGACACCAAAAAGTCACATTTGGGAGTACAAACTATCCTAAGGGACGTTTATCCGCATGCATACTTTGTTCACTGTTACGCTCACCAACTTAACTTAATAATGGCTCAAGCAGTAAGTCAAAATAAAGAAGTTAGAGTCTTCTTTGCTAACGTTTCTGAGATTCCTAACTTTTTCGCCTATTCATCTCAGAGGACCCAAGTTTTTGATGAAATAGTTGGAAGAAGACTACCGCCAGGTTCTAATACAAGATGAAACTTCCGTTCAAGGACAATTTACGAAAATAAAGAAGCTTTAATTGAGTGTTTTCAGAAAATTCTAGAAACTAGTAAACAAACGACAACGATAAATCAAGCTCAAGGACTCCAACTGAAAATGCTGCAACCTGCATTCAACTTCTGGATTTAATTATTCTACAGGGCCATGCCTCATGTTGATATCTTGTACAATACTTTACACAAACAAGCCATAAGCCCCCTATCAGTGAAAACTGCAATATCGGCCTTTGTTAACGAAATTGTTAAGATCAGAGAGGACGTTGACAACATTACTGTGGAAGAAGTTAGTGTGAAGAGAAGATCTGAAGAAACGAAAATTTTAAGAAATGCTTCTGCAAAAGAAGTCTGAGACTTAATTATAAATCAAGCTGAAGAAAGATTCGAGTTTTCTGGACATTTGTCAGCTTCAAATTTATTTGATCATCTTAGTTTCACCGGTTTCAGGAAGACATTCCCGGAGCAAACTTTGGAATGCGTAGTGGAAACAGAACTGCAGACCATCTACGGAAGAGATTATTTTCAGAATGTAAAGAAAGCAACTGACCTGTTGGGATTTTTGCTAGAGAATAACTTAAAAGAGTGCTTCAGAGAGGTCGTAAAATTCCTGAAAATAATAATTACAATTCCGATGACAACGTCAGAAGCAGAAAGATGTTTTTCTTGTTTAAAAAGGATTAAAACTTTTCTGAGGAGTACAATGGAGGAAGACAGATTGACGGCACTAGCAATACTGTCCATCGAAAAAAATCATCAACCAGCTTGAGAATTTTAAAGAATGCGTAACTGACAGATTTGCGGCGAAAAAAGAACGAAGGATGGATTTCTTATACAAACACACAGCAGAAGTAACGGTTGCAGTAGCATCTACTGGGCATGGAAGTGGCAGTGTTTCTGTAGCTGGTGGGAATCAGACGCAATATTGATTCCAGGTGGGTGTCAATATTATGCTGTTTATCCTAGCAAATTTTCATTTTGCATTATTTTTTTAATTCACTATAGTACTGAAACTCTTTCGTATTTTCAATTAAGGTTAACTATACCAGTAACTTTTCATTTACATATTCAGAGCATGAATCGATTTCTTATCTTATTGTCGAAAAACTAGTCTACATGCGCCATGACACATACATAACACCACACAGACTCTCATATACGTAGGTGAGTATAGAAATGTAGTGAACCCCCAACTATCTCAGCCACGAGCCGCCACTGTGTTCAAGCAAATTAGATCTTCATTGGTTTTAATTGCTGTGATGCATTCTATGGAAGATTCTGGAAAAGAATATGCTTTTCTTCCTGCTTTACATTGGCTTGACGCTTGATTGATTCCTTTCTGAAAAAGGCGACTCCAAGAGTTTCAAGAACTACCTGGATTATTTTACGAGCTTTAACAGCACAAAAAAATAGACAGATGTGTTTTTTTAGCAAGGTGTAAAAATACAGAAAATTAAAGATTTCGTCCCTTTTTAGTGGAGACGTGCCCCTAACCCTCCCCCCTGCAACCGTCCTTGGTTTTGAACTCAAGTAAGGGAACTGTGTTGGCTTCCAGAGCCTTTCTTTTTACCTTCTCTTTTTGTTGCAAGAGCCCACTCGTGTCTTAATTACTCATTTTTGGAGAATCTGAAATTATTGCATAAAATAGTATCTGAAAAATAGTACTGTAATCAAGTAATTTTCTCGAAATACAGCACTAGGTATATTAAAAATCTAATGACGCCAAGTATTCATCCGCTATCAATACTAAACAATGCGGCGTGAAAAGGGAAGTCTCGATTTCAAAATCTACAAAAAATGATAATAATAAAAATAAGTCAGCCGAATAAAAATAAGTCAGGTAAACGACAGCCGAATAAAAATAAGTCAGGTAAACGACTTTTTTCCCTAAAATAATGAGTATTATCTAGCAAAATAAAAACTTTATTTCGTCGTTCTGCTAAAGTGGTACTGAAAATTCATGTTGTTATACTTATCAACTGGATATTAACAGTGCCGGATTCGAGGGTTTTGGGGCCATAGGCCAAATTTTCTATGCCCCTCCCCTACCCGCCCGCGTATTTCACAAGGAGGTTAGAATAATACTACTGGAGATGCCCTGAATCTCTTAACCGTGAAGCCGCAAACTGTGGGAATTTGACGTTGTTTACATGATGCCTATGTAATTTCAAATGTGTATTTTGGAATAGCGTGGCGTTTGGTTCCAGAAACAGTGTTAATATCAAACCGGAATGATTATACTTCTTATACGAGTGAAGTTTTTTAATTTTAACGTTATGTTTTGTTTAGAATTCGCACTAACATTCGTGTATTTCAATTTAAAATAAAAATGGGAAAGAGTCTCAAAATAATTAAGAATTTCATAAATTCATCATTTTCTCACACATCGGCAGCACTTCAAGATGCGAAATTGGAAACATTTGCGACGAAGAAAGGCGATTCGGCCAACGCAAAGTGCATTGCAATAGCATTGAAGCCCATCGGTTTTCCTTCACTTTGACGGCTGTCGCTCGCGGTTATAGGCTTCACGGAAAGTGGTACTGCTCCATTAACAAGGACATCTCCAGATATCTTATTCTAACCTCCTTGGTATTTCACAAGATAATGTACGGAATTGCGATTAAGGGCATTTCGGCACGCGATTGGTTCAGAGCTACTTTGGAGATTGCGAGTAGACGGGGCCAATTGTTGTGTCCAATGAAGCAACCTGCTATGTGGTTTGGCAGTTAATCACATGCGAGTCTGCAGAATTCTAGGCCTTTGTGGTGCAGTGGCAGCATGTCCGGCGCGTAATTTGAAAGACTGGGTTCGATTCCAGGTGGCGGCCGACGATATTTTTTCCGTGACTCACTTAAAACGTGGAAAGAGCGATGACTTCTGTTTGGTGTTCCTGATCTACGTCGAGTGTACGAATGAAAGAAGATACACCTGAAGAGACCTTTGGCCGCCCCGGTGGCGCAGTGGTCTAAGCGGTGGCCTCTGATCATTCGTCCGAAAGGGGTCCGGGTTCGAATCCCGGTGAGGCATGGATGTTGTGTTTGTCTTACGGCACTGGCTCTCTCCCTTCCCTGGAACCAGTGACCCTAAATTAGGGACGGGCTGCTGCTTATAGCCCATTGAGTTGCTCACGGTGGTCGTTAAATCTTCAATCCAAAAAATCCAAAGCGACCTTTGACGCTAATGCAAAATTGAATCAATTGAAAAACTTGATATATGAAACAGCCGTTGAAGAGATAAGTTTTGTGGAAGGGAAAATAATTAAGAAACCATAGATTACAAATGACATAAGAAAAATGGATGAAAGAAGATGGAAAAACGCAAACACTGAAGAGGAAAATACAAAGCATTAAACAATAAACTGAAAAGAGAAACCGATAAAACAAGAGAGGATGGCTAAAAAAGAAATGCATAGAAATGGATAAAAGAGGGCGATATGATAAAATGTTTGAAAAGCAAAAAGAACTTGCAAATATCAAAAAGAAAAGCATAAGAAATCTGCCCGTAGAAGACAAGCAAGGAAAATTAATTTATGATATATTTTTTTTGATTGGAGGTTTAACGACCACCGTGAGCAACTCAAAAAGGCTATAAGCAGTCGCCCGTCCCTAATTTAGGGTCACTGGTTCCAGGGAAGGGAGAGAGCCAGTGCCGTAAGACAAACACAACATCAATGCCTGACCGGGATTCGAACCCGGACCCCTTACGGACGAATGATCAGAGGCCAACGCCTTAGACCACTGCGCCACCGGGGCGGCATTTATGATATTGAAGTGCAAGGTGAAAGATGAAAGGAATACATTGAAGAACTCTATGCGAAAAATGTAAGGCCAGAAAAAATTGAATTAGAAGAGCAAAGCGAAATATCAGTAGATGATAGAGGTCCCAAAATATTGAAAAGTAAAGTTGAAACAGCAGTTAAGGAATTAAAAAGTGGAAGAAGTGGATGGAATACCTAGTGAAATACTAAAGCAGCTAGATGACAAAGGTATAAAAGAAATTATGCAACCTTATTTACAAAACAGGAAAATGACCTAAAGATTTCACAGAGAGTATTCTTATACTAATTGAAAAGAAAAGTAATCCTACTAAGTGCAGTGACTATAGAACTGTAAGCATACTCTTGTATGCTTCTAAAGTACTGCTTAGAATATTGAATCCACGACTGTATAGCAGAGCGGAGTATTTTTTGGGGGATGATCAGTATGGATTCAGGAAAGATAGAGGACTAGGGATGCAATCGGAATTATGAGGACAGTATGCGAAAGGAATATAGAAGTAAACAAAGAAGTTTATATATGTTTCATAAACCTAGAAAAAGCTGATAGAAGTGCTAAGTATGAGTAAAATAAGATTAGATTGGAAAGACCGGAGGTTAATAGCTGAATTATACATGAACCAAACCGCCATAATCAGGACAAAAGTATGAAAAACTAAAAAAATGTGTGATTGGCAGGGGTGTAAGGCAAGGATGTTGTCTGTCACCAATGCTCTTCAATATGTTTGCAGAAGAAATGATAAAAGAAGGAAGCATTTGATGAAGAGAAAAGAGGAATCGCTAGTGGAGGAAGAACAATACAAAGTATTAGATTAACTGATTTGCAGATGACCAAGCAATATTAGCTAATACTGAAGATGAACTACAGCATTTAATGCAAAAAATTTGAAAGTGTATGCATAAAACATGGTATGAAAATTAACAAAGAATATAAAAACGACGAGTCTAACCAGGAAATGTTGAGGTGATGATGAATGGAGATAATGTAGAGCAAGTGAGACTATACAAATACCTTGGTAGCAAAATCCAAGAAAATGGAAAATGCGACATGAGAATAAGAGAAAGAATTAATAAAGGAAAATATGCATTTTAAAACAAGAAAAAATTGCTTAGTAATAAAATGAATAAAAATTTAAAGAAAAGGCTTGTCAAGTGCTATATTTGGAGTAAAACTTTATACGGGGCAGAAACGTGCACAATTGGGAAGAAAGAAGCTAAAATGTTGGAGGCATTTTAAATGTGGTTATGGAGAAGAATGGAAAAAATAAAATGGATTAAAAAAATTACCAACGATGAAGTGTTGCAAAGAGTTGAAGAAAGGAATGTTCTAAAGACCATAAGAAAAAGAAAATATAACTGGATAGGAAAGGTTAAAAGAGGAGACAACCTATTGAAAAGAATGATAGAAGGGAAAATTGAAGGAAAGCGACCAAGAGGAAGGAGACAACTAATGATGCTTGATGATATCATGGGTACAGGAAGCTATCAAGTTTTGAAGGAGGGAGCAAGGGACAGAGGAAACTGGAGGAAGATAACTTGTTGAGTTACTGTTGGACTTGTCAAGAGACAAAACACCGATGATGATGATATATGTATATTTTTATACTTATGTTGTTTGTTATATAACGTAAGGACTACGGTTCTTTCGGAATTCATACTAATTTGGAGTTGTTCAAAGCAGTACAGTTTACCATCGTTTATAATACGAGTGAAACATTTTATAACGAAAAGCCCCATAATGTAGATATCAAATTCAAATTTTGTCGATATAATCTTATCTGTAGCATATTTAAATGACGTCATCACGTCCTGTTTTGCAAAAGCACAATATGAGCTGACCAGAATTCATGCTAATGTAAACGAAATAAATAACAGTCCTGAAAAACTGCATAACCGGATATCTTTTCCCCCGTTGTCATTTTTTTACGAGACCCTTTCGCATGACTGACCCAGATAAATATTAGGTGTGCAACTTAATTCTTGGCCACAGGGACGACACGTTGACAGCAAATCGAATATGTACCTAATCAGGGAAATAATCCCCGTTGTGTTAGATACATTTGAGCTATCGGTCAGCCCAGCTGCTGAATGCCACTGCAGAAAAAAGAGGGCTGTTTCGAGTTGATAAAGTCGTCAATACTAGTGTGGACCTCCTTGACAGAAGTGAAGTGTGTATCACTCAGGTGATGTTGCAGGGAGCGAAAGAGGTGATAATCCGACTGGGCGAAGTCTGGAGAATATGCCGGGTGGGACAAAATCTTCCATCCCAGGTCGGTGATAGTGTTTAGTCATTTTCGCGGTGTGAGGACGCGCGTTATCCTGAAGCAACAGGACCGACCCTTTGCCATTGCCGGTGTATGGCCTTTTCGTCTCCATTGTGTCACTCACACGAATGAGTTGCTGACGATAACGCTCAGCATTGACCGTTTTACCAGGTTTGAGCAACTCATAGCGTACGACACTGCGCTGATCCCACCATATGCACAGCAACAACTTCCTGGCAGGGATATTCGGTTTGGCGGTACTGGTGGTAGGCTGACCTGGATAAACCCACGATTTGCGCAGCTTAGAATTATCGTAGAGGATCCACTTCTCATCACAGGTCAAAATCTTGTGGAGGAAATCCTTCTTGAATCTGGAACGCAAGGACAGAGCAACATCATAGCGCCTAGACTTGTTCGCAGCTGTGAGTTGGTGGGGCACCCAACGGCCCTCCTTGTGAATCTGTCCAAGCTTGTGCAAGTGCTTTGCAATAGCTTGCCGTGCTACTCCAAGTTCCTGAGCGAGCTCTGACTGAGTGTGACAGGGATCCGCACCCAACAGTTGTTCCAGTTCCTCATTGTCAACTTTCTGTGGCTGTCCCAGATGTTCTGCATCACGGAAATCGAAAATTTCCTGCTTATACTACTGGAACACTTCTTACAAATACTGTAGGACACAGCAGTCTCACCCAAAGCAGCACAGATCATTTGCTGGGCTTCCGCGGCACTTTTTCCAGCTGAAACGCAAACAGGAGGCAGTGCGTCAAATGTTGCTTCTTGAACATTGCTTTCACCGTCAACTTTCGTCCCTTCTGTCACTACAGCTGTGAGTAGCTATGGTTGTTTGGAAAGCTGCAGGATGGCGCTGCAATCAGTCATTGCCGCACATAGCTATTTGCATTTGCCGACGTTCTATGATTGCTTGCGGTTAAGGGCCGAGAATTAAGTTCCACACCTAATACTTTTACACGTCGGAACAAAGCGTTTGTCAAGGGCCGCTGTGACTGATAAGGAAATTTCATATCAAATTTGTTAAAACATATAAAATTCCATTCAAGAAGTGCACTTAGTTGGGCAGTAACAAGAAAATTAAACGAAATATATTATACTCAAGACCTCTGCACTCCATACTGTGGATCAAATTTATGGCTCTGCTGTAGGACTGGTTAGAGCAGATGGGAATAATTCAAGGATTTGTTGTTGGCCAACCTCATTCCCTTTCGTTAGTGCTAAAACTATCAGGGGAACACAATTGTTTACACACAGGAGACATCTTCTGCGACTTTGAAATATAGCTCCTGGGAATAATTTACACCGACTTTTGGCTTCCCGATGTTTTAAATGTTCTTAGATTCTACTAACAGATATTTCACTTACAAAGCACGGGGCCTTGAGGCGACAGCCACGGCTGCCCAGGTGTTGCGCCTGTCTTGATTACTGGTAATAAGTCGTTAAACGCAATTCCGTTCGCAACATGAAACTGTTACTCTCTATGAAATTAGCATCACAGAACAAGACAGAATTTACCTTTATTATAATTATCATTATTTTATATTTTTATCACTAAACAAAACATTACAATTTTTTTTTACATTTTTGAGGCGCCTGATTCTGAGGCCCCAAGTCCAGTGGCAGATCACTGCGCCTGTGCAGGGATATGCCACTGGACTTCGCTCATCTCCAGCATTAGTGAGCAGTGGTCAGCCAACACCTTGCCGGCGGTTCGCGGTTTTCCCTCCTCGGACCAGTTTTTGAAGGTGCTAACCATGAGAACCCCATAAGCCTTGCCGTCTCGGAAATGTTCAGTGACCCAGTCGTCTAGCCATTAAAATTTGGCCCATCAAACTCACGAAAGTCTGCTGCTTTTCCCATCTGAAGAACATTGATTAACAGAGCTCAGTATCAGGTGTTATTTATACAGTTTCATGATCTTCATACTCGCCGTCTCTAGCTGTAGTTGCTTCGATTTTCATAAAGACACGCTGGTCATAATGTTTTGATTCTTCGGTGTGCTTACATTCTGTCCAATAAAAAACAGATCTTAGCCACATGAAGCCCATGGCTCTTCTTTACTGGATAGACTATTCCTATGGAAATACTATGTACATATTAGTATGATCTCCACGAAGTGCAAATACAAGGAGCCAAACGAACAGGATTATCAAAAACAGGACGAACGTTATCCCACTGAAAACTGAACCATGCTTCGTACTCTCATTCCCTAATCTGGAGGACAACAATAGAAGAGGAAGTGGCCGGTGAAATCCCATCATATCCTGTTTTTGTTTTGCTTTGGAGTTTAACGACCAACAACTCTTAAGAGCTATAAGCAGTTGACCACCCGTAATTTGGAGTATCTGGTTCCAGGTAAGACTGATGACAATTTCCTGTACCACCTAACAAAAATGCACAGCAGGGTAAGTACACATCTTTAAAGTTGAAAGTTTACGACAGCAACCCTACCTACCTGAGAGGAGCCGCAGGACCGAACCCTCGGCACCACTCAACATGGTAGGGGGATAGGAGACTCATCTGATCTGACCAAGAGATCATCGCCACACGAATAAACTGACCAAAAAGGGTCTTTATTTTTCAAACAAAAATACAACAGCAAAAGGCACATCTTTCAAGTTACAATCGCACTGAATTAAAATATTTGAGAAACAATCTCTAACAATTTACTTCCTGAACAAGTAAATTTTACATTCCATTCGCAACAAGCGAATATTTCACGACAATTCATTGCACATTTTCTGAAAAAATAGTTTTCAACATGGCCTCCACGTCATTTAGTAATTCCATACCGTCATCTAGGACAGACATTGTTTTTTTTTTGTCAGACAATGTCCAAAATGCCAAAAACACTATCTACAGATGGCATTAAGAGGTTCTGCTCACATTATGCCATATGCGCAGATATGAATGGCTGTTGAAACCCTCCATACCAAGATAAAGTGCTGGCCTTGCATACAGCTTTTTGATACAGGCTGGATTATATCTCCGACATGACTGCAAGAGCACATCACAGCCATCAACAGATTTGCAGCAGAACTGTAACTAAACACTGCATAATACATCCTATTGCAGTTACTACTTTGTCAATCCTTCTGTTTGTAGTCTATGGCACCAAAGCATTAGCATCACGTCAAGGCACTTTTTTTGATTGGAGGTTTAACTACCACCGTGAGCAACTCAATGGGCTATAAGCAGTCGCCCGTTCCTAATTTAGGGTCACTGGTTCCAGGGAAGGGATAGAGCCAGTGCCGTAAGACAAACATAACATCCATGCCTCACCGGGATTCGAACCCGGACCCCTTCCGGACGAATGATCAGAGGCCATCGGTTAGACCACTGCGCCACCGGGGCGGCCAAGGCACTTTCCAGTATTCTATTGCTGGAAACGGCAGATAACCATCTGGGCAGCACAAATTGTGGTTTGACATGTTGACATTCCAGTTTGTAACAAATTCAAGGCTCTGATTTCTTTCAAATTCCATTATATAGCACAAACTCGTGTTGAAAGCATGACACTGTTGGGTGTTTAGTGTTTTCTCTCTCAGAGTAACACACCAAAATTTCACATTAGTCATTTCAGATTTTTACATTTGAAAGTTCAAGGCGTGTTGCTACACATTCTACTTTAGCAACCAGTTTTACATGCAAATAATTTACTTCCCGGTATATCAACAGAATGCTTAGCGGCATTCTTTTTTTTAATGAGGTTTCTGTTAATTTCCTGAGCTACACTGGATTTGGTTTCATACCTTTTTTTTTTTTTTTAATTGGAGGTTTAACGACCACCGTGAGCAACTCAGCAACTCAATGGGCTATAAGCAGTCGCCCGTCCCTAATTTAGGGTCACTGGTTCCAGGGAAGGGAGAGAGCCAGTGCCGTAAGACAAACACAACATCCATGCCTGACCGGCATTCGAACCCCTTACGGACGAATGATCAGAGGCCAGCGCCTTAGACCACTGCGCCACCGGGGCGGCTTCATACCTTTGAAACTGACTTTGACAAAATGCTAGGATACAAACTGTTCAGCACAGTAAGGCATCAGAGAATGACAAGATTTAAGTTGAGGGAGAGGGATTGTATTTAAAATTTGGCCTCAACTTAAGGTTGACAGCAGCACTGAATACCAGTTCAGCATAAACTCTGAAACACAACAGGCATGCACACTTACTGGACAAAACATTAAAGATACCTATTTAATAGCATGTTGGTCCACCTCTAGCACGAATAACATCCCGCACCAGATGCCGGAGGTAATGCCAGCCATGCTTATTGCAGAATTGTCCAAAACTCCGCCCGAGATGTCGGTCTAAAATCCAGGGATCTGACGTTTTTTTTTTTTGATTGGAGGTTTAACGACCACCGTGAGCAACTCAATGGGCTATAAGCAGTCGCCCGTCCCTAATTTAGGGTCACTGGTTCCAGGGAAGGGAGAGAGCCAGTGCCGTAAGACAAACACAACATCCATGCCTGACCGGGATTCGAACCCGGACCCCTTACGGACGAATGATCAGAGGCCAGCGCCTTAGACCACTGAGCCACCGGGGCGGCAAGATCTGACGTTTCACTCCACGGCATTGAGAGCTCCTGCAGGGCCTAAATCTAATAACCCGTGGTGCCACTTGATGGTTCTAAACTCAGACGAGTGTTCTTTGTGCCATGCCCGGATGGTTGCGGAACACTGTCCTGCTGGAACTGACAATCTGCCACGAAGGCATGTCGGTGATCAGCCAGCACACGCCGATAGCGAGCAGCAGCTAAAGGCCTCTTCAAATACTTTTTTTTATTGGAGGTTTAACGACCACCGTGAGCAACTCAATGGGCTATAAGCAGTCGCCCGTCCCTAATTTAGGGTCACTGGTTCCAGGGATAGAGAGCCAGTGCCGTAAGACAAACACAACATCCATGCCTCACCGGGATTCGAACCCGGACCTCTTACGGACGAACGATCAGAGGCCATCGCTTAGACCACTGCGCCACCGAGGCGGCTCAAATACTCTAAGGGACCTAATGTGTCCCATAAAAAGACCCTCCAAACTATCAGAGAGCCAACCTGGCACGACGGGGCCACTCCATCCCGCCAGCTCAGTACGTCGGAAAACATGATTCATCTGACCATACGATGCAGCGTCACTGTGCACAGGTCCAGTTTTGATGTTCCAGGCGAGGCATAATGTACGATGACGAACAGTCAACTGTAGCCCACTATACACAGGGTGCGCCATACCGTCCGCTCGCTGCTGCTTGGGCCCCTAACATTTAACCTGGATGCGATTGTCGTCAAGCGTTCGGCCTGTTCAAGTCTGGATAATCTACGATGACCCCCGGCCACCGCTTGCTCTCTGGGCGGTATTGCATCTGCCGATGGTATACTTGCGGTATACCCTTTGGAACCTAGGGTTCTTACCACTTAGGTGATAGAATGAGCCATGTCTTGGCTGAAAATGCGTCCACGATCAAAGTAGTTCATATCACATTTACCCACGTTTGTCGATTGCGATACACTATTGGGAAGAACTGCCTTTCAGCCTATTTATCGCCAGCATTCGGAGTGGGTCTGTTCTACTCTGCATGTGGGATACCCCATGTTGACTGTTCATCACCCGTCTCTAATGTTTTGTGTACCGAGTATAATTTCATTCCACTTGCTACTTTACAGGGACCATAGCCATGTGCACATCTTGTACCGTCGGTCATCGATAGCTTCACTGAAGACTTAGGCACAAATATTCTAATACTTTCCAAAAGGGTACAAGTTTGCAGAACTGGCATTAACATTTCATACTTATAATTATGTTTTTGTGTTTCTGTGACAACACCACATTCTGCTAGCTATATTGACATAAACAGAAATGGCTTTATACTAAAAGAGCATTTGTGAATCTTGAACACAGATGTAACACTATTTTGACTCGTATTTGCATTTCTGCTTGCAAAAACATGGAAAAAGATATGTGCAATTACTTTCTTGTATATTATTAAAAAATAGTTTTGATCAGCCAATGCAGCATGATTAAAAATAGTATCAATCATATATTAGGGGCTTAGCTAAGGCTTACATATACTATAAGAAATGTGACACGAACGAAAAGTCACTTAAGAGGTAGGAACAGAAGTCGTAACATAGTAAAAGGTTTTTATCCAATGACAAATATAGAGATGTAAGATGTACCTCAACACTAAACTCGAACATAGCAAGCTCATAAGACAAACAAAATGTATTGACATAACCAACCTTAAAAAACCACCATAATACCTTCAAGTTGGAACTGAAGAACAGATTGTCTGCTTTAGAAGGCCTAACATCAGAAGAAGTGGATATTTCTGAAATTAACAGAAAAGTAACCAAAGCTCTTATGGAAACAGCAACAAAATTAGCTGGGTCTAAGAACAAGTTGCATGTGAACAAATTATCAGGAAAAACCAAAATGCTGATGCAAAAAAGAAGAGAGACGAGGACAACTAAAGAAGATGCGACTTCCAAAGTGGAATATATAGAGCTATGCAAGACAGTAAGAAAAAGTATCACAGAAGACATAAGGAAATTCAACAGTGAACTAGTGAGGAAAGCAATTGAAAACAACCAAAGCATAAAGATAGCAAAAGGACATATCTGGGGAAGAAAACAGATTATGGCACTGAGAAAAAAAGATGGTTCTGTAACAAGAAATAGAGGCGAAACTTTGACAAGAGTGAAAGATTTCTACTCTAAATTATATGAAAGGGATGATACATGTACTCCAGACATCATGAAAGGTACCAGTACCAGAGTTCTTCCAGTCCTCCCAGCAGAAGTTGCACATGCAATCAAAAACATGAAGCGGGGAAAAGCTCCAGGAGAAGATAGAATTACTGTAGACATCATACAAGAAGCAAGTGGAGAAATCGAAACAGTACTCGCCCAAATTTTCACTCCATGCTTTAATGAAGGGAAGATTCCTGAGGATTGGAACAACGCTACAATAATCCTGCTACATAAAAAAGGTGACATTGAGGATCTCAGGAACTACAGACCTATCAGCCTACCATCAGTGATTTATAAAATATTCACTAAAGTTCTTTCACACCGCTTGAAGGTAACACTGGACATGGCTCAACCGAGAGAACAAGCTGGATTCAGGAGTGGCTACAGCACAATAGATCATATCCATGTGCTGAGAGAACTAATTGAAAGAGCGAGGGAATATGAACTTCCATTGTGCATGGCTTTTATCGATTATGAAAAAGCCTTTGATTCGGTGAAACCATCAGCAGTTGCAATGGCTCTGAAATCCTGCAGTATTGAAGATGCATACATTAATATTATTAATAACATCTATGAAAATGCAAATATTCGGCTGTTTGAAAATACAACACACATAAAAATTGGACAGGGAGTGAGACAAGGTGACACCATGTCTCCGAAGCTCTTTAATGCCACATTGGAAAATGTCTTTCAATCACTGAACTGGGAAAACAAAGGGATAAAGATAAATGGAGATTATCTAACCCACCTTCGTTTTGCTGATGACGTAGTCATTTTCGCAACTACCCCATCAGAGCTGCAGAGTATGATCCAGGAACTTGCTGACAAGAGTAAAGAAGTGGGATTAAAAATGAACTTTCAGAAGACAAAAGTGATGTTCAATGCTTTTACAAGAAATGAAGATTTATCGATTGATGGAGAAAAGCTGGAGATAACAGACACGTACGTTTATCTTGGACAGCAGATATCAAGTGAGGGTCACATTGATGAAGAAATTAATTGGCGTACAAAACTTGCCTGGAGAGCTTTTGGAAGAAATAGCATAATTTTCCAGAGCAATATGCCATTATGTCTTAAACGAAAAGTGTTTGATCAATGCATCCTTCTAGTGCTTACGTATGGTGCAGAGACGTGGACCTTAACTAAAAGAGACTCACAAAGGCTGCAGACAACTCAAAAAGCATGGAGAGGTGCATGCTTGGTGTAACCAGGAGAGATAAGAAGAGGAATTCGTGGATCCGAAAAATGACAAGAGTGGAAGGCATCATGATCAGAGTAAAATCCCTGAAATGGCAATGGGCTGGACATACTGCCAGAAGGACAGACCATCGATGGACAGGCAAAATTTTAGATTGGATTCGAAGGGACAGGAAAAGACCCACAAGACCACATGGGTGGATGAAATTCGAAAATATGCGGGAGTAACATGGAGGAGACTGGCACAAGACAGACCATTGTGGAAGAAACTTGGGGGAGACCTTCATCCAGCAGTGGATTGATAATGGTTGACAATGATGATGATGATATATATATGCATGTTTGAAACTGGACCCAAATACGTAACTGCACAATAAAAAAGCAATAAGTTATTGAACTGACTGAGTAAAAGAGAATCTTAGTTGGTTTCTGGGAGAGACATGAATTTCTATGCTTTTGCAAACAGATTGATGAGGAATTACTATCTGTATAAATTTATATGACTGGACACAAATTTCATGATAGAACAAATTGACAACTATTAATCAAATTGTTTGTTTTGATCAATTTATGTTTTTAAACAATTGTCACCATGCAGTGCTTTATATGAAAGTGTAGTTTCTTCCATTGACAAATATATTGCTTTCTTAGCTTCTGTAAACTGTTGTTGATAAGGAGTTTCTACTGCGGTTGTTTCTCATTGAAGATGCTCCTGACAAACATCTGACTTATGAATTTTTGCATATAACAAAATAAATTTCTTTCAAAGAGCTAACAAATATGCCAAAAAGAAGACATGTTTATTGCTTTTTGTGCTCTGAGTGGCAGGAGTAATTTGCAATTTATCTGGCACTCAATAGATTGAGTTAGGGATCTGAAGAAGATAGAGAAAGCGGTGACCCACCATTGTGCTTGCACCGAGTTCTATGTTGTGAATGTGGTTAACCTTCGTGAACTTCTACACCATCATTCATAACTAGGAAGTGTAAGAATACAGAAAGTGATGAGGGAAGAGAAAAGATGTGAAGTAATGATGGAAACCAAGGTTGAGACAAAATGCACAGAGATACACGAAAAGGTCAGAGATGTTGTGTATGCATACAGCATTAATTGTTTCTGTTGGGATCATTTCATGTCAGAGGGGAAAATATTCTGAGCAATGCTAAAAACAATTGGTGCCCATGCATTCAACAATTGTCTTTAAGAACCCCCTTCTTCCGATTCTTCTCCAATTAGCTCCCATGTGTTGTAAGTTCTTGTAGTTTGTTTGAAAGAAAACATTTTTTTTTCTTTTTACAATTAGACAAATTATTATTTAAAATTAATTTGACTACAAATGTCATTTTTTTTTTTTTTTTTTTTTTGCACAGTGAGCTATGTCACTTAAGATCATTATTTATGGAAGCTACTAATCTAATAAAGAAATTAAAGTTAGACTTATGAACAGGTTTGCAGAATGAATTATGCTCATAAGTAACATCAGTATTCAGTCATTAGATCTTCCAAGATGTGATGATTCATATTCAACCTAAATTCAATAACTTTTTTTTTTTTTGCACTATACTGAAAATTCTTTCACAAGTTGCATTGCTGTGTGGCAAATAGCATCAAACATTAGCTGGGCCAAGTGCTTGTATTTTGGCTTTCCATTGTGATCATGAATGTCATCAATAAACTTCCAAGTTATATCAACTCCATCACAAGTTAGAACATCATGAAGTTTGTCTACTTGATATGAAGCAAACATATTCTCGCATCATTTTTCCTTCACCTCCACATTGAAAAAGAGTCCATAAAAAATTCCAGACTAAACTTTAATCTGGGATCTGAGACAACATCTGCCACTTCAGCATGTTATAATATACTTCACCTTGCAAAGGAAAGTTCTTCAGCAAGTAATGGCATGCTTCCATACACTATACACATACATATTGATAAAAACTGTTCTCTGCTGTTAGGTGCCTGTGAATGTCAAGTACGGGCTTGTTTTTGACGATATAACTGAATCACCCTTAGATTTTATTAGCTTGTAGTCCATGTGAATTCTCTCTCTCTCTCTCTCTCTCTCTCTCTCTCACTCACACACAAACATTTTCAGCTTCACTACAGCTAATGGCTTCATAAACCTAAAAAAAAAAAAAAAAAAAAAAAAACACTTAACACTTTCTGCAAATACAGATAGAAGTCATCCTTATGGATTAGTGAGTTCTCTTATTGCATTACATTTCTTCTGTAAAATGACGGCAGCACATGCTGCAGGAAAAACAGTTTTGTATGAGAAGACTCAAAGGTTTTTTTAATTTGTTTAAATTCCTTTGGATTTCCATACTCACAACAGAACTTCTGTAAGGGCCCACATTAATAAAGGAAATGATTTACCAGATTCATCACTGATAACCTTGTTGACATACTTTATAATATTTTCACTATTTCTTCCCCACATAAAGTTTGACCGAATTTAAAAACACAACTTTCCCTTCACATTTTTTTAAACAAAAGTAAATATCTCAAATTTTTTTGAAGGATACATGTAGCTTTAAAAGCAGCACTAAATGTTGCATTATTATGCAGCAGATTAAAACAAGTTTTTTTTTTCTTCAAGTACGATAGGAAACATCTGCTGATTATTTTGATTTTCTTTTTTTAGAACAGGCAATGTTTTCTCATAACCCACTTTAAATACTTGACGTTTTCTTTTTTGACAGTGACACGATTAAAAAAGAAAGACAGACAGAAGAAAAGATCAAAAACTAACACTGAAACAACAAAAAAAAAAAAGTGAACAAAAACAAAGTCCATAACTTCAAGCAGCTGCTTCTTGTTCACTGGAAAGAGCAGAGAAAACCATGTATCACTCCTTCCGCCTTCATTCAAAGCTTGCTCCTGCTGCTCAGGTCTGCTCTCTTTCTCAACTTAGCATAAAAATGAGAAAAATTAGTTTTCCATTATAAAATAGATGAATTTTTTATGTGCCATAACCTGATCTATTAGGTTACCCTCCAAATTTCACTCAAATCCAATAAAAACATTTTAAATTTAGGCATCCGCTTACAGACAGGTTGGGTTACAATACTGTTTTACCATAGCTGCAAACCAGTTAATGAGAGTCACACCCTTTCTTCATGCTGATGTTCTTAATCCTATTTTACTAAAATTTCTTTTTTCCATTTCATTTTGACTGATTCCCATTGTGAAGGAAACATTGTTCAAAACCTAATAAAAATTCACAAAATGCAATAATTATATCACATTCAATATTACAAAAAATTTATTATTACCATATCTACATGGGAATTTGCCATTTTCACTGGAGTCTTCACAAATATCCAGCAAGATTGGAGCAGACAATGGATTCTAGGACAACTCCAGGAAAACCAGAGCACTCGGTAATTCTGTATCTGTATTTCCCTTTTGACATCAATTTCATACTCTGCCAGTCTGTATTATATGATACTTAATTTTTAATACTTTACATCTAGCACAACAGTTTCCAGCACATGAAATGGAGATTAGAAAGAGACAGATCCCTGGAAACATTAAGGGTAACTCTATCACAACCATTATTAATTTAACAGAGGTTCATTTGACAGTAGGATTCAATAACCCAAAGTTCTAAAAATATTCTTGGACTTACCAATGTCAGAAGAATGGCAAAGAGATGAAACCAGAAAACTGCAAAATTTCTATTTGGCTTCATCGGAGGCTTTTTTTTTTTTTTTTTTGGAGGGATTATCTCCATACAAACCAGACATTTCCAGAGCTTTTTTCGAATTTTTTTTTTTAAGAGGGGCTGATTTCAAGTGCATGCCACCTTTAGGAACAAAAAAAGATTTGCACATCACAGAACTTCCAATTTTAAAAAGCCAATGAAAGAAATGGAATAATGGTGCTTGCAGCAGGTTTGTGAAAAACTGATGAGATGAACCAGTTATTTCCTTTTATCCAAAAAACTTCAGCAATTTGTTTTTTTAAACTATTAATTTTGAATTCTATGGTATGAAGCACTTTAGGGATAAAATTAATTAAACAAATTAATTGCTCTTTGATAAATTATTAAAACATTAATTGCTCTTTGCTAAAATACATATATAAAATGGTTCTGAAGTTTTTCACCATTTAATTTTCTGAGTTTAACAATGTTGGAATGCTTTTCATCTTTTTTTTTTTTTTTTTTTAGATCAGGGCCTGATATCAAAGCACTAGACATGCACAATATATACCCCACCAGAATTATTTCTGCACATTAAAAATGAAGCACCTTAACTGATCCTATGAAGACTAACAGTTGCTAACATATATGTTTCATAATTGCTCTATTCCGATATCTTTTTTTAGTAATGACGTGTGTTTTTAAAACTGCAATACAAATATATGGATTACAGACTTCATCATGGAAAAGCTTTAAAAACAACTTAAGACTCGAGAAAAGGTGTTATATCAGAAAGTTAGAAGCCTTTAACAAACCTATAAAAATTCTCAAGCCAAGTTTTTAACACACAGTTGCACAGTAATTCATAACCTTCATCACAATGAACTTTCAAGATTTCTTGCACCTGCAAGCACAATCTCTATCCATTTCACTTTGACTAAAATACTTGAAAACTCGTACATACAATTTTGTTAAATGAAGAAACAACATGAAAAGATATCTTCTTTATTTTGTGGAAATGTCTCATTTGAAATACCTGCTTTGCTTTCACTCTTCACCCATTCTCTGAAAATGGCTAAAGCATCTCAATCGGAGGCCTTGATTCACTTATCATTTAAAGGGGCCCCATCAGCAACAAACTTACCTGTAGTGCCTTTTCCACCATTCTGTTCCTTCATCTCTAACAAACTCAATTATTATTTCCTTGTTTTAAAATCTCTACTCCTGCTCTGGGGCAATGCAATTTTAAAGTTTTCTGAAGAGGTAGCTATATCGGGAGACTGTGAAAATATGACACCCTTTTGTCAACAATGATATTTGTATGTGCCTACCATGACTTATGAAGAATTATTTCTTGGGAGGATTTGTTTCCCATTGATA
Source organism: Macrothele yani (assembly GCA_039090855.1). Lineage (NCBI taxonomy): Eukaryota > Metazoa > Arthropoda > Arachnida > Araneae > Macrothelidae > Macrothele > Macrothele yani. The sequence goes on from CM077007.1 coordinate 360,668, forward strand.
TCTATTGAAGTCATTTTTTTCTTCACTATGTACAATAATACTCCAAGCTCAATACCACACAAAATGACAGGCCTAATAAATAGATTTACAAATACACAACCTGACTCTACAGGACAAAAATTTTAGAAGTAGATGCTGTAAGAAATAAGCTCTATTGCCTGCTTTATTTTTCAGCATTAACTATTGTAACCAGTGTTCCAAAACTGTTACTTGAATTATGAAACATTAAAAAAATTGTCAACTGAAAACTATTTTCTTTCATGATTATTAATACCACTTGCAACTTCTAAATATTTTGTGTTTGCTCAATATTTTTGATTCAGATTTTAAATTTCTAGAAAAATAAAACAACTTCTGGATCATTGACCACAGCATTCATTATCAATGGCATATCCCAGATTATGGCCTTACTGTGTTTATCTTTTGTTGTTTTCTCTAATGCAGTGGTTCTCAAACTTTTTAGAATGTGGAACCCTTTTTCCTACATTGTCTAGCAATGGAACCCCTCTATAAAGACCATATTAAAAATTATTATGCCTATATGTCTATTATTTATCACTGATTTGAAATAAAAATAAAATGAGAAAATAAGCAATCAATAAAAAGATAATACTTACAAAAAGGTAATGTAGAGCAAAGAAAATCTATTATGCCAATAATGCAAGTATTCATTAATGAAAAATATTAATGTGATGAAAGGCTTTGCTTTTTATTGCCACATAATTCTTTAAAATTCGGTTCTATCGACGAAAGTTGTAATCTTATATGGGGCTCAGCATTCAGCTTATTCCGGTGCTTAGTTTTTGTGGAGGCATACACAGAAAAGCCAGTTTCACACAGACAGGTTGTCGCAAATGGTAAGAGTACTGACACAGATTTTTGCGAAAATAATGGATATTCTCCTTTTAAACTGGACCAACATTCTACCACTAACACTGTTTTAGAGAGATGTCACTAAAGAATCTGAAGTCAGTTCAATAAATTTTTCATATTCATCAGATGAAAAGCATGGAGGTTTCTCATTTATAACAAATGGATTTTTAATAAATAATCGACTTTTCATTTTTTCGTGCTGCTCATCAGGAAAATAGTGCCTCATTGAATCGTGGAGAGCTTCCAGATGTTGGGTGATTTCATCATATTGTTTGTTTTCTATTTCTGAGTCCAACTCTGACAAAGTTTCTCACGGTTGGAAAGCAGTCAAGTTCGTGGCTGCGGACACAACTGGTCCGAAATTTTAGCTTTTTTTTTTTAAATGCCACAATATTGTCGTTGGTAGTGAATACATCAATTTGCTTTTCTTGAAGTGCAAGATTAAGTTCATTCAGTTTTGAGAAAATATCAGCTCGAAATAACCACTCTCTATCATTTAATCGATCTTCCAAATAAAAGTGGTTATCTATGAAGAAAGCATGCACTTCAGCTCGAAGTTCAAAAAAGCATTCCAATATTTTACCTCGAGATAACCACCTCACTTCTATGTGTAGAAGCAATGACGTATGCACACTTCCCATATCATCGTACAAGATTTTAAACAATCTATTATTCAGAGGACGAGCTTTAATGAAGTTTATCATTTTAACTACTTCATCCAGGGCGCTTTTTAGATGGAAAGGTAATTTTTTCGTGGCAAGAGCTTGCCTATGAAGCATACAGTGACTACTGGTACAGTGCTTTGCAATCATTTTTATGCGTGCGACAACACCAGATATTTTTCCCACCATACTTCAGCAAATTCTGTACAAATATCAACGCAATTTTCCCACGGCATTTCATTTTCTTCAAAGAAGGAATTTAAGATATTGAAGATCTCTGCTGCAGTTGCACTTGCTATTAGCGGCTTGCATAAAAGAAGATCTTCTGCTAGAGATGCTTCATACAGATATTTTACAAAGGCGGGCAATATCGCGAGACCCGCGCGTCTGTAGAATCATCCATTTGCAAAGCAAAATCGCAAGACTTTATGCGAACAATAAGTTCCTCTTTTACACTGCCTGCTATTTCCTTCACTTAGCGAGACACTGTATCACTTGATAGCGGAATTTTCGATATTTCTTTGGCCGATTTTTCACCAAGTATACACTTAACCATGTCAATAGCACATGGCTGGATTAGATTCTCTGCTATTGTATGAGGTTCATCTCCTCGTGCTATTTGATAGCTTACTAAAAGGAAGCCTCTGTAGCTTTTTTATTCGCTGTATGTGCTGCATGAAACATATATATATTTTTTCATTTTTAAAAGTTCATCACGCTTGCGCAAAAAAAAACATTCAGCTCTCGATAAGTAGTCTCCAAATGGCATCGCAGTTTAGCAGGTGCCATTGAACTATTATGATAAACTTTGCGGCATATGACACACTGCAGATTATCATCAGCATTCATAAATCCGAAATCAATATAGCTCTTATCATACTTTCTTCTTTTTGCAAATTTGGCAGTTTCATCTTGATCACACCTTCCAGAACATGTATCACTTTCTTGAACTGAAGCAAATTCTTTTGTTCCTTGGTCATTATCATTCTAATCTATATGAGACTTAAGTACTTGAACGTTTTAACGTACCCTGTTTAAGCCAACAATCCATTTCTAACGTTAAGCAGAGTAGAGAGCATAGTTCAACAAGCACACACTGACTAACAGTGGCAGGCCAAAACTATGCAGCAAATTCTTGCTTCTCCGGCACTCTACAGACGTCCAAGACCTAGGCAACAGTGAAGGCCATAAATTGCCTTATCAGCATTTCAGGTGCCTATCCTCCCTCAATCTTTTTGCATCCATTCTTTGAGATGTTCTGTCCCATGTGGTTTTTATGGCTCTCTGTTACATCTTTTTTCCTGGTTTTTTATTGGTTGCAAAGAATTGGTTGGTTAAGGCTGTCATCGGAAAAATATGGAATTAACAGATTTTCTTGAAAATTTCGGCGATGTTTTACGAACTGCTTGCGGAACCCCTGGAGGGCCGTCGCAGAACCACACACTTTGAGAAACACTGCTCTAATGCAACATACTTTATATCCCACACATTTATTTTGAAACCTGAAGAAAACAAAACAAGCTCATCTATAGAATTTAGCATATTGATACAATAAAACCTGTCTAAAATGACCAACTTTGGAACTGAACTGCATTGGTCACTATACACAAAATAGGCATGTGTGTGTGTGATTAAGATTCTCCCCCGCTCCCACAAATCTTAGTTTTTTTTTTTAAACATAATACATTTGAAAATATGCATTAAAAATTAATGACATTTAAAAAAAGTACATACATCAAAATCTAACCTTTCAAAGCTTACATAAAAAAAAAAGCTGTTTTTTTTTTCTCTTCAAGAGGCTGTTTTTATGAAGCTTTATTTAATGTGTGTGTGTGTGTATTTAATTCTCAGGAGAGCAAAGCATCTGTGTGTGTGTGTATTTAATTCTCAGGAGAGCAAAGCATCTGCCTAGTACTTTAATCACAAAGTACATATTGTAATAATCTCAAATTAACAACTCTGGGTTAAGTGTGATTTCAGAGTACGGTAACTGAAAATTACCATAATTTAGGAGCAAAGAGCTGTACCCCCAAATTTTTTAATCTCTTAGCCATTGATGTAAGAGTTTAAGCAATTAACATCGCAATATGTTTGGACTACTTACTATATGAGCTACCTGCATATTCTTAAAGTCATTTTCACAAAATTTTATAATAGTTTTTATATTATTTTCAGTAATTAATAAGTTAATGTAAAACTGAACTGAGTTGCACCATTGAAAATCATGAATGTTCTTTTCTTAATTATTTATTTACACTGCTCGACATAGAAATTGCCCCACCCAGAAGGAAGTGTGCTACAAACATGTAAATTGCAGGGGGGAGGGGGGGGGTGTATCCACTAGAGATATGCAAATGATGTTAACACTTAACAACCCAAGTCTGGTCTCAAGGGTTTTATTGAAGTTATTTTTATATGTATTGTATTATTTTATAAATAAACGATCCCACAAAACATTAAAGAATATAAAAAATAAAAGGTTAACATGAAATAAAAGATAAAAATGAGGCAGTCTGACACAATGGACATGGGTTGATATGTGACAAATATAAGACCCAGGCAGTTAAGGGTTAAAACCAGAGGCCGCCCCGGTGGCGCAGTGGTCTAAGCGATGGCTTCTGATCATTCGTACGAACGGGGTCCGGGTTCAAATCCCGGTGAGGCATGGATGTTGTGTTTGTCTTACGGCACTGGTTCTCTCCCTTCCCTGGAACTAGTGACCCTAAATTAGGGACGGGCGACTGCTTATAGCCCATTGAGTTGCTCACGGTGGTCGTTAAACCTCCAATAAAAACAACAAAAAAAAAAAAAAAAAAAACAGAGCCAATGATGTCACACATTCGTGAGATAAAGGTGCAATCAACAACAGGGATGGTAATGTGTGGTCGCTGGTGGAAGTGTCATGGATGCTTCAAATTTGTTGTTTGTGATGGGAAACTGTTCAGCGAAGGCCAACAATTGCCGGGTACATGCCATTAGTCGGTTTATCGCAATTTGGATGCATTTCAGAGAGGAAGAATTGTATGAAGCAGGCTGGTCTACATGTCCTATCACCGCACATGTGCAACGGCATGCATAAACTGTTGGCACCAGTGGCTACAGGAAGGTTCTTATGTGCGTTGGAGCGGCAATGGTGCAGTGCGATAGACGTCAGCACGCCTGGACCGGCTGATTGTCCGACATGCTTATTTGTCACCAGAAAGCACTGCAGCTCATATTTGATGTGCTGTGTCATCGACCGTGAATATTGCCATAAATACCCAAACTGTAAACTGAAAGTTACATGTGGCAAACTTGCACCATAGGCAACCATTACGTCGACTGCGATTAACGGTCAGCCATCATAGTGCTCATCTGGCCTGGTGCTGAAGTGATGCGAACTGGGGTCACAAACGGACCACTGTGGTCTTCAGTGATGAATCCCATTTCTGTCTGGGTGCTGATGATCGACGGATCCGTGTCTGGTGACATTCTGGTGAGCAGATGGATCCTGGTTTTGTTCGTGTTCGCCACACCGCCCATCAGGCAGGCATCATGGTATGAGGGAGCTATTGCGCATGACAGCAAGTCACCTCTTGTCCACATCACAGGCACACTGACAGCTGCACGATATGTGACCGAGGTTCTGCAGCCCATTTTGCTACCGTTCCTGAATGGCCTACAACACCCTCTTTTCTAGCAAGATAAAGCCCGTGTACACACCGCTTGGGTTTTTAGACAATGTTTGCAACATGTTCAAACACTGCCATGGCCAGCAAGATTGTCCGATTTATCTCCAATCGAAAACCTATGGGACCATGTTGGACATCGTCTGCAATCGGATCAGCCTGCAAACGATCTCAATGAATTACGGGAGCAAGTTAACTATTCTTGGTGTTCCATTCCTCAGGACAATATCTGTTGACTGTATGACTCATTGCCATGCCACATTGTTGCCAGATTGACGTTCGTGGCGGTGTAACAACTTACCGAGGTGTATCCACTGTACGTGGCTGAAAATAACATCAAGGTACCCTTATGTATTCCTATTTGCATGCTCAATTTCACTCTGTCCTCACTCTTTTTGGGCGGGACAATTTCTATGTAGAGCAGTGTATTTCAGGTTAACAGTCGTCACTCATATAGGGTGATACTGAATTTCAATTCCAGTTTCTAAATACAATTTTCACAGCATGAATTACCAGTGTTATTTTCAGTAAAAAACAAAACTGGTTTGTGTAATCAAAAATATCTGAACAGAAAAAAAGAGAAAAAGATAAATATTAAATAATAATTTCTTATTGAAGAATGTTCATGAAAAAAGTACAAATACTGTAAATAAATGAATGAAGCAGAAACATGCAGGAAAAAAGAAATAGAGTTGATAATTCAATTTTAAATTTCACATAATTTTACTGTCCATGTGAAAATAATGTATATTTATGAGTTGCATTAATGAAAAACAGTTAATGCATTCAAGGTTTGATAATTTGTTCATTTATCATTAATATTACATTGAATGACAAATTTTTAAATTCGGTGTTACACGACAGATTTTTCTGTGTTTTAAAACTTTTGCTCAGTGCAATTTTGTAAGAAAATTGGAAAAGACAAATCACTGGAAAAAAAACAGTGGTGAAAGATTTCCCTCCCATTCTGAACAACTTCACAGGGATAAATGTATGATTCAAGAACTGGGGAAATTAAAAGCTATTTACTGTGAGAGTAATATCACAAACTTTCAATTTTTGTTTACTGAGCATTTGAAAAACAAAACAGGTAAGCACCGCAAGGTGGGGAAACTATTTTTTACCATAAAAGCTGCAGCTCTTAGCCCCAAAATTATGGTAATCATAGCTGAATGCACCATTTTACTTGGTCTGCTTTTCTTAAAAAGATAAACAAAAATAAAATAAAAAATAAAACAAAACATCTTTTGTTTTAAATGCATTGACTTAATCAGGTTTTACTGTACACACTTATTTCTTTTTAAGTTCATATTGTGTGTGTGTTATGATAATGGACCCAGAAAAACGACATGTTCTGAAATGTCAGCTTAATTAAAAATCAGTAAAATATATAAAAAAGGAACCTTTTTAAATGTCTACTTAAATATTTTTATTTCAGTTAAGCCACAAATTTATCTTTGTTTAATAATGGATGATAGATATAAGATAAATACCATCTATGTTCCAGGAGGCCACTTTACTTCACTCACCATTTCATCAGGTGCATAAAGTTGATCGTGAATGGAAATACATACACTGCATTGACTACTTCAGACTTGGAACATTTCTGCTGAACCTCAAAAGAATAACACTCAATAAATGGGGCCAATCAAAAATAAATATGCACATCATTACTGTGAAAATTAAAAAAAAAAATTTCTCCCATCCAAAGATACTGCAACTATGATTCCACCTTCTGCATTTCAGTGATTTGGAAATCAATTTTAGAAGTTAATTAGCAAATCCAACATTACTGATCACACAATCACCTGCCGAAGTCCACCTAAACAACAGCCGAAGAAAAATTTAAGCAATCATTTGAAAACTCCCATGTTTTCTCAATCATTTCAAGTAACTTAAGCATGCATTTCTGATTTTTAAACTAGACTTTCAAAATGCTTTCACATAGCGGATGAAGAGCTTTGATGCTGAATATACTGTTAAATACAAAACACAGCAACCTTAGTGAGAAAATGTGCATAAATTCATCAGCACACAGTTTTCCTTTATTAGTTAGTGTCTGCTGAGAATAGAACTGGTCAGTTATGACAAAAATGATTAGAAAGGTGGATGATACTGTATTTTAATTTAATACTTAGATCAACACCTGACAATCACTATTAAACTTTTTTTAATGAAAAAAGCAGAGGCAAATAAAAAGAATACGCCAATACGTATATCTCTAAGGTCAACTTTTCCAGCAAAATTCTAGTACTTTTTGTATGTGATATTACAACTAGTATGCTGACAAATATTTTTTCTTTGGCCACATGTAAATGTTGAAAAAAACAACAACAACAACCCCCCCCAAAAAAAAAAAAACCAAGCAAACTATTCCCTAACTTGGTTTATAAGAGAAAACTTTTAATTTAGAAAAGCCAAATTACTTTTTAAAGACACTGTGAAAATTAGTAATTGCATTCATAAGACTGCCATTACCTGATGACTTTTACTTAACAGCTCTCCACAACACACAAGTTGTGGGCATCCAGAGGCATGTGTGCACATGTGTGAGTTTGTGTGAATGATAAGTGATTTAAAAAAACATACCCTCTAGAGTGGAGACACTGTTGATTCTAAACTGGCTTGGAGCTCTATGCATCATCATGCAAATCAGTGACTAATTATGATCATCCACTGGAATTTTGACTGACAACAGACAGCTCGTCTAATAAACTGAGGCCTTGGTATCCACTAGAGCAGATATCAATGCTTGGGGACAAAGGAATCAAAAGCTAGCAGGCATTTGCCATCTGTGTAGGCTTTTGAACATCCTAACTGTACACTAGCAGACTACTCATTCCAGTTTGTCCCACAGATGATCATTAGGCTTTAAACCAGAGGAATTTGAAAGGCCTGTTAAGCACTTCAAGTGTTGGCAAAATGTTTATCACATTATGTCAACACACTGCCAGTATGTGCATCATTCTGTAAAAAAAAAAAAACACCACAGCAACTGAAAAACAACAGGACCAGGAATAGGTATATATGATCAGCAAATTTTTGTTAGTACATGGCAATCATTCAGTGTTTCACACACGTACTATGGGTAACAAAGTGTACCAATGCAAGATTCTCCAGACCACAATATTTACTGCAACCAGCTCACAATCCATGGCCTTGTGTTCTTTGTCACGTGCCTGCAAGTACACATGTGCCAGTATGACGCAGTTGAAAAACTGTCAGCAACCAGTTTTTCCCTCCAGGCATAAAAGTTCTTGGTATTATACAGTGAAAGATTCAAATAACGGTTACAGCTCGGATCAGATAAAGTAACCATTGTTGGGAGGTGGCCATTGTTTGGAGGTTAGGCCTAAGTTAACATTGCTCATCCATTATATTTGTACAAAAGCAGAATAAGTGTATGAAGCTCGTGTACAGAGAAAATGGTAGCCGTGCTTTCTCCAAAGGTTGAATAACACTTAATATAAAAATTAGATAAGTAAATCATATTGTAGAGGATTTTAAGAAAGCAGTGTCCAATGTCTTGTCTTAAAGGACCTTTAGAAATAGCAAGCTAAGAGATTAGAGCTCACCACTGGGGGAAAAAATATGTTAGCCCAAATGTTAGACAGTAGAATGTAACTGCACAGTTAGCTGGTCGCGTGCTGGAGCACAGGAACAGAACCCACAAGGACCAAACCAAGAAATACGGCTGCCAACGGGCAACGTTCCAGCCACCAGCAGCCCCTGGTGAGTGATTGAAACATCAGCTGAAGCTCGCACCACACAGAACTAAACCTGAACTCCTTTCTTTCACTTAAGTACCTCGTTGTACCCACAGTAATCCAACGCATCCTGCCAGAGGCACAGTTCCTTCAGCAATATTATTTGTCCCTATCTTATTCGTTTCATCGAAGTACCAAAGGAACCATGTAAAATCCTATGGGACAAGGTCTCTGCTAGATCTCTTTCAGAACTTACTGGATTGTCCTTTGTCCGCTGTTAAGAGGTTTAATTGTTTGGAGGTTATTGTTAATCCTACAATAGCTGTTATGTACCAAACAAAACTTGTCACTGCTTGAAGATGTCTGTTAATGAAAAAAGGTTTCACTGTATAAGGCAGCTTATAAAGCCAAACAATGGAAAAGTGTCTTCATATCATCCATACTGCATACTCAGGCAGTACCCACCATTATCATTTATCTAAAGGCCTCCTAGCAGGACATCCCTGTTATTTGTCTAATGACAAGAAATGTCTTGCATAGGCTATAAGGCAAATGCAAAACACTCCTTTGTAATTTATTTAGTGGAATACACAAGACATTCCCTGCCATTTGTTTAATGGCCTTTGCAAGACACTGCACATTCTGAACATTACTTACATTCACTGTTTATGAACTATAACTGCAGACTTATGATCCAACTGTTTTACACACACACTATCAGGTTATGTTGTCTACAAAGAGATCCACATTTATTTAATGATTTCTTTTCTTTTTTTCATAATATGTGAATTGTGCAATTTTCTTAAATTTTGAGGCACTGTAATGTAAATAATTTAACAAATCTAAATGCTTAGTTCTAAATTACAGCACAGAAAGTGCACAGTTAGCAGAATATGCTCATTTGCATCAAAACTGAGCAGCCAAAGGCTCATTCAAATTCTAATGCAAAGGAATTAATCAGAATAAAACCATCATTCATATCCAAAATGGACAACACTTTTTAGTGTACCTACATTTCAGCAAGGATGCAACTTAAGGGTCAAACAGCATTACAAACCATTTGCTTTAAAAAAGCCATTTCCCTCATGTCTATCAATCTCCCTCACCGTAGTTCTGATCAGAACGGAATCATTTAGCATTAAAGTAAAAGTTTATTTAGCTAATAAAGACTTGGCTGCTAAATAAATACACTTATCAATTGAAGAATTTTATCTGTTACAAGTTTTAACTTTTTGCCGGTGTTTTTGGATGCTAGCGGGGCTTGTTTTTAACCTTAATGACTGCTTTCTTATATACTATATATGCATGCAATACATAATGTCTACACTTACCAATTATCAGTGAATGGTTACTCAGAACCTTAGAAATTTTAATTTCACACAACCCTAAGTAAAGGCTATATATATGAAAAACTGTATTAGTAATTTAGTGATATGAACACACTATACATATATCATCAATAGTTTTGTCAACTAAGTATTCAACACAAACTTTAAGAGAATTCCTTGTGTATGAAGAACCTTCAAATAAAATAAAATTTTATTAACCCTAAAATATGCCCGATTTTTTAAAACAAATTTTATTATATCAGGTCCATAATCAAGCATTTACTGATACCAATAAGCACAGGGAACAGATTTATCATAAACTACTTTATGCATAATGGTATGTAAAATGGCAAATATTTTAAAATTTTCCACCTATCTGAGAGGAAATTTAAAAGCACACTGCTTTAACATAATTTGCTTTCACATACCATGAACACTTAACTTAATGCACAGGACTCTTGGGAGGGAAGGGGGGGAGTACCATAAAAAAATATTTTGTAACATAACTAAACCTACAGGAGATGCAAACATTGAGAAGTCCTAGTAAAGTAGTGGGCTATTGAAATAAAAGCTACCATTTAAATGCACAACTTTCCTTTCTGTACAAATGAAATAACACTTCTGCAATGTAAAATAATATCATGACCTATGTTAAAAAATTTTTTTGTTAATTAACAGTAGCAGTACTAGGAGTGTGGTATGTAGAAGATTCCTTACAGTATTCCTTTATTAGAACAAACATACGTTTATTTTCCTACAAGAAATTTTACTTACACTTCAAAAGTGGAATACCAATCTGAAACAGTGCAAACAATGAAATATACATTAGAACATTAGAATTATCTTTTTTGCCTTCCATCATCAAGTATGTAAGCAACACTAAGATTATATATATATATATATATATATATATATATATATATATATATATATATATATAACACTTAAAACACAATGTTTTTAAATAAAAGGAAAAACCACTGAAGCTGCCAAAACTAATAAATTTTAAGGATGAAAAGGTTTTATTTCAAGAGCATGGAATGCACAATTTCATCAAACTTCACGATTTCCTTTGCAACATGGTTGACAATGTATGTTAAAAAAAAAAAAACATCAGATTTTTAAGCAATTTACTTTAATGTGACCATATTTCAACTGAAACCTATATTTTATTGTTGCAGCTAAGCACTTTGAAATTTCAGTCATCCCAGCAATTCTGTTTTGAAATACTTATCACAGTTAATTGATTGCTTACAAAATCAAACAGTTCAATTTCTTAAGAAAAGTGAATGGACAAGATGAATATTTAGGAAGGTGACAATAATTTCACGATTTCTACAACAACCGAAGTGTAAAGCATCATTATGGTACTTTGAATTGTTGGCATAGTTAATGGAATTCAAAATTCAAATACCATTAACTATGTTTTCTTCACATAAAAATGAAAAAATGACAGTTATGATGAATACATTAAAGTTTATTTGCAATATAATATTTCTTGATGATTCAGGTTAATACACTTGCTTCAACATTCAGGTAACTTTTTCAGATAGGGATATGCATACAAAGCATGAACGAAGCTAGCATTTTGAGTTACTTCAATATTACTGAAAAGAAATTTACATCACCAAATACATAATAAAGCATTCAAAAGTAATTTTAAAATAGGTAAACTAGAAACAAAGACTTTCTCAAAAAATAAAATACAGAACTTAATGACATAACTGAAGTATGAAATTCAGATAATGTATAAGAGTTACATCAAACCTAAAGAGTGCAAGAAGGACCAAATTTGGAAAAAAAAAAAAAAACAAAAAAAAAAAACCCACTAATAAATGCAGTTATTTGATACAGCGTATTAAATTAAATATACTGAAAAACAACTTTCAGATAGTTTAAAGTCCACGTATGGCATGCAAAAGTTACATCTGTAAGATAAGAACTGCCATTTTGAATTGTATTCAGAAAAGATTTATGTACACTATGATCTTAAAGGACACTGATGGAATTTAATTTTAAGGATAATATTAACAGCTGAGATGTGGAATGTAAAAATATTCAGTTGCCAGCAACATTACACTGTAAGATACCTATATATATATGTATATAAAACTACAAATTTCCAGCATGTTCAGAGTAATAATATAGAATATAAATGCGCCATTTTTCTTGATCTTTCTGCAAACAAGAGTAACATTATTACCAATAATGATTAACCATACAACTAAACATATACTAAGGATACAGGAAAAGAGAAGAAATTGATGTCCAAAATGATTTTTTTTTATGTCACAAATTCAATCTTTCTGAACTGGTATAAACATCTTGGTAACATTTCTTAGCATTCTGAACAAGTTTTCCTAGAAGTGTGCAGCAATTCAATATAACTCATACTAAAATTTATAACTTACACTCTAAAACTTTCTAATTAGATGTGATTACAGATTGCTGCTTTAATCCAACACTACTGGTTGGACAAAGAATTCATTATGCAATACAAAGATTCCCATATTTTATTTGTAGCAGTTCTTATATACATTACATGTCAATAAAGTGAAAATCAGACAAAACATTTGATATCAAAGTTACTCGAGTGCTGCCATTGACAATGATATTGCCACATAAGTTGTAAATAAATTGCGTATCAAATTATGCCAATGAAGAAATAAAGAGCACACTTCATGCTATGGATAATAATACATAGTTACCTGCAAAATTTCACAGTGCTATAACTGGACCATTGTTCAAAAGTTTTCTGACGTTCCACATAAAAAAGAGAAGAAAAAAAATCAAGCCTACAGTGATTACAAGTCTCACGATTCAGTAAGATTGCGTGTCAGCATGTTCTTGCACAATTTAAGATCATGACAACACGCATGTGATGCTACTACAGATACGAAATCAGTCTCCATACAAGCCATAAAATGGTCTCCTTTTTCAATGGTCTTCTGGTAAATATATACAAATTGTCCAATGTACATTACTTTTGGATTCAAAACGAGGAAAACGGAGCTGCTGCAGGAATTAAGCCAGCCTATCATTTGCAGCATCCTCCACCAGACTGCTGTTGATTCTCACTTAGATCCACACCTCTCCTGCCATCACTGTTGCCACCATTACCAGCTAACTGCTCACTTTTTGGTAATTTTTTAGCTACAAATATAATAAGAAAGGTGCATTAATATATTATTTATATTTAGTAAAGAAGTCAACAAGATAGTATAATCTGAACTAGCTAACACGTTGATCAAGCATTTGCTACTTTTGCAACAAACAAAATGAATACACAAACTATGGCAATTTTTGCTCAGAAAGAACAGCATCTTTAAACTTTTAGTAAAAAAAAAATATGAAAGGAACTTTACCTGCAATTACCATACTTTTCGTCGTATTATCTGCACCAGCGTATAATCCGCAGACAGTGAAAATCACAAATTTTTTTCCTTAGTATAATCCATAGACTGTGACATTCAGAAAAAAAAGATTGCTGTATAATCCGCACATCATAGATGTTGAACAGGAAGTGGAATTTTTAACAGAAGGGTCGGTCATACAACGACCAATGAGACCAAAGAAGTAATAAAAAGATTTTATCAAATGAAGAAATTCATTTTTAAAGGTTACTTTTTCATACTTTTTATCTCTGGACAGATAACGCTCAGTGGCGTGGCATCCATAGATCACGGCGATGCAGCTCCAGAGTATTGTATTACACCTTACCAATGGCGAAAGGCTGATGGTCATAGAAATACCGTATGTACTCGCGTATAAGCACAAAGTTTTTGGAGGAAATCCTGTTTTCAGAGTTGGGGGATCGGTTTATACGTGCGCTAATAAAAATAGGGCTGGACTTCCATAAATTCTCCAGCAGAATTTACCGACAGATTTGTTAATGTTTTAGGTTGCAGCAAAGCAGCTTCCGTGTGTTACTGCGCGATTGTTTTCTGACCTCAAAACTATCGCGCAGTAACTCGATCGTATCCTCAACTGTATTCACCACTTTGAGTTTAAATTCGGCAGTGTAACTGAAATGTTTCCTTTTCAAAGACATCATGAATAGCAATGAATGAAAACATCAGGAGCAAAGGCGTTGGTCAACTCAAAACGGCAAAGGACGAACTAAACACAGGGCACGGCATGTATGAGATCTGAATGGAGGAAAACATAAGTTCGTGCAGCAAGCGCTGTGCGTACTTTGGCTGGCTGCAAAAAACAGAAACGGCACGACAGTCAGAGCTGTCCTCAACGATACAAAATGATCCCTGCTGTCCCTACCCACAACTTTCCCGATCTTTCATTATGAAACCCCTCCTCTCCGCTCCGTACAAACTCTTGACCTGAGGAAAACTTTTTCGAAGGAGTATCATGTCCAATTATATGCCTCTTCTGTGCAATCATCTTGCGGATTTTTTAAAAAATGAAAGGGCCATAAAAACTTTTTTTTTTTTTAAATCAGCGTATTATCAACATCGGCGTATAATCCACAGAACCTATATTTTAAACATTTTTAGCACATAATCCGCGGATTATACGACAAAAATTACGATACTTTTATGAAGTTAGCATCTGTAATGAGTTACATGTATATATATATATTGAATAAGTACCACAACATTTGCCACAAGAACTTACATTTCATGCATTGTGCTTATTATATAAAAAATAAAACAAACAACATTGGATTGTATCACAAAATTTCTTTTTCCCATGATGGTAGTCAGACAAATAACTAGGCATTTCTGCACCTGGGCAAATCATAAAATATTACAGCTCCATCTATCTTTCTATCTTTTATATAGGTATATTACTAATTTAGTAGTTATAAAAAAATATATATATAACCACTGGCATAGAGCAATTGGTTAAGTTGCTATGTGCTGTGTGGGACGCGGAGGTTTCTGACGGGTATTAGATATAGAGTTCAAAAAAGATAAATTACTTACTTGAAAATACTTATTCTATTTCTGACGGGTGTTCGAATCCCAGTTCTGCCGGTCATCTAGTCTGCATTCTTTTCTGGGGTTTTCTCCAGGCTCCCTGTGGTTGAGGACATGAATGCACAGATGGTTCCCTGTGAAGTAGGCTCCGGACACATTTTGTTCCTTATCCATATGCAGCAGAGGAATAGCAAGCAGGCTGAATTAATTTGCCAGTAACCCTCAAGGGCGCATAGTCATCTTTGCAGGACTCAACTCGCCATCAGCGGACGACACACACACATAAGTATACACTGCTCGGCAAAATGAAACTAACACACCAAACTGTGAGTGTTTTTGGTTTTACAGCTTTCACAAACTGCTTCAGAGTTCGGGCCTTTGGTACCACATATAAAAGCAGTCAAATGCAGCTGGCAGTCGTAGTTTGCAGTCACATTAATGACCGAATAGCCCCTAGAAGATCTTCAACCATATGAACAACATCCTTATCTTGCAGAGCAGGTACATGTAGTCCATCCAACTAAAGAAAAACGGCAGGCCACATGCTGTCAAAGAAAACCATGGTTTTTTAAAGTTTGAAATACAACCATGCCTTCTTTATCGAATGTGAGCAACTAACATCTCCTGAACATTTTGAGGAAGAGATGCGAATTCAAGGCTGCGAAGAGTACCAAAATTGGCAAAACACATTATAAGCAGATTCTGTAAATGGACAAATGACAATGTAAACTAGGCCAGACTCTAGTGCAGAATTTTCAGTTCCACTTTTAATCAGATTGTAGTCAGTTATTTTTGCACCCTCTCTTGAGCTGCACCCAGGGCAGACGCGTCTCTGGCCCAGCCTTTGTAATGCCTCTGATGGTAGAAGTCAAAGAAATTTTTTTAAATCTAATTTTGAAATTCAAATGTCAAATTAGTTCAATAATCTCAAAGGCTACATGGCTCAAAATACCGAAGAAACTAGTAAGTACAATTTGTTTGTCTGAAGAAGCATACAAAGAAATTCAGTTGTAAGTACTCTGATCTACTGTTGGAGCAATCTCAAATGGTATTCTACTCTATCACTGCAGTAATGAAATAGTGCATGGTAGTCTATAGTCCCCATAAAAAATGGGACCTACATTTTTAGGATTTTGTCCCCCTCTTCCCTTCCCCCAGAAGCAGTGGTTCTTAACCTTCATTTTCAAGAAAAATGGTTCACAAAATATGTTTTTGAACCCTTACCAAAAACTGTCAAATTGGGCAAGTTCATCTACTTTTTTATGTTTCCTTTTATGGGAAACACTTCAGAAAAATAAAAACAAACCCTGCAGAATCACACATTTTATTACATACTTATTCTATTTTAATTCACATTAAAATTGAATTATATGCTCAATGACTTTTCCTGCTGCTTGTGTTCAATAATATTCATAAAATGTACAACCATTTATGAATATTACAGCCACATGCTATACGTTTTTTTGAGGGGGAGGGGCTGTACAGCAATCACTGATGTCAAGATGCACACCGACAGTAGACCTCTCTTTAGAGGTGACAACAAAGGAATATGTAATTAAATATCAGCTTACCCTTTAAGGTTAGCTTCTGTTGAACATTTTCTTGCACATTAGGTTTCTGGGGTTTCCTGTAGGTTCCAGCAGGGTATGGTCTCCTCTTTCACCATTGTGTACTTCACATGTGCAAATGAGCATATTAAGGCACACAAAGCAGTTTATAACAGCCCATAGTTCACCATGACTTTAAAAAATGTTTTACACTCCTCTGAATTCTTATAACACAAAAAACTAAACTTAGGTAACTCAGGAATCGTATTCACATATACATGCGCTTCACAAAACAATAACGTAAAACCAAAGTCACATACACGTCAGAACCAAGTACAAAAACACTAAACTAATTATAACGACTCTAAAAACCTATGTACACTATATACAACAAGCTGGTGATTATAGCTATTTATGTCATCTTATTTCATATCTACCTTCGCCTCTACCTAATGCTCACCACACCTGTTGGCTAACCCTTTTACCATAACCCTGCCTTCGCCACAAAAATCACTTGAAGCGCTTTCAGCCACCCAGTTGCCATCTTCAGGAAGCATCAGCAATGTTAATCCGTTTGCTGCCGCAAAAGACTGAGCGAAAGAGTCTGCAACTGGTCCGATCTCAACGTCATCACCAAGCCCTCTACCGTGGCTCCACTACGACACGAAAGATTTTCCAGATTACGCAATAGATGGAGCAACGAACTAAAGATTCCTGGGAGATTCCCTATTCCATAGTCCTCTATTCCCACACATATTGGCGGAAAGGAGGCCAGGAATTAATCTTCTTCAGCAAGGAAAGCACATGCTAGAAGGAAGGGCGATTTTGAACTCTGAATGTTTCTATAGGTTGCTGGAAACATGACACTCAAAAATCTTGCACTTGTTCTGTCTCGAATTTTCATTGCGTGTGAATCTCAGAGAAACCTGATCAATTTTTTTGGGGAGTTACTGGCGGAATGACAGGTTCGAGCCAGAACAAGTTAATAGATTTATCTGGGAGCAGGGAGTGTCAGAATTTGGCCAGTTCTGTCATTTCTCGTACCCCGGGTAAGCAGGCAAAATTTAATGTGAAAAAAAAAAAAGGGGAAGGTAGTAATGAATTATTATTATCTTTGTAAATATTTAACTTCTTTCTCGGAGTAAGAAGAAAAGGAGAGCAAAGTTTATCACACTCTTATTTGGTAGACAAAATTTCATTTCATTATTTTTTTTTCACCACGGAACGAGGAAAATGAAATATTCTCTTGTGTGGTACAAAAAGTTGAGCACGCCATTTTTACTTTCTTCCTTTCCCCGAGAGTTTTAAAAGACGCCAGAAAATGTCATTTTGACTCAGGAATTCACAGAGGGAATTCTATTTTTAGCTTGTAATGGCAGGGAGTGTGGGCTCCCCTATACAGAGGTCAGGGGTCACTCTCCAGGTGTGGGAGTTAAGGTCCGTTGGGAGTGCTTGACTGCTGTTACTATGCAGAATTTCAGCCAATAAGAGGGGTCAGCAGTTTTAAACATCCCCGAGTGCTTTTGTAAAATTGACACTCTCTTTTTTGACTTCTCGGTGTAAGGGCGACGATGTAAAACTCCTTTGAAGAGGTATCCCGCTGGCCGGAAATTTTGGCCTGGCCGGCAGGAAAAATGGCGTATGCTCTTGAGAAATGGGCAACTTCGTTCCCGAGGCAAGGCGTAGGGATGCAGCTCGAATCTAGCGGCGAAGAAGAAAATAAAATAAAAATTAATATGCTGGGAATAAAGTACTGGAGATGAAAAGCTCCCTGATTCAACCCTCTCCTCCTCTCCTAGAGGATGGCCTAGCTTTCTCCTCACTCGAGACAACTGGAGGATTTTTTTTTTGATGACCTATCATTGCCAGCCGTGAGAAAATTCCTGTTGCTGGATGACCCCTGAGAACTGCAAAGAGGAGGACAACGCCAGAAGGTCTTCCCCTGGAAATTCTGCTGACTGCCAGTGTGTCCCCGGGTCAGAAAGAAGATGGCGGGCCTGGCCACCCGAACTTACAAAAAAAAAAAAAAAAAAAAAAAAGTCTTCGCTCCTGGGCCCTGTGAGATGAGTAGCAACTGAGAAGGACAAAAATCTGTGACAAGTCTAGTGTGGGCAAGCTCTTTAGCATTCCCTAAGGACCGGGGGTAAGTTTTGTTTCATTTTCCACTTCAGAGGCAAGATATATCAGGTCGTCGAAATTCGCCTAGAAGTGACACCAGGAACTCGAAAAGTTTTTTTTTCCTCCCAAAATTTAGAACACCTTCGAATTCTCACCCTCGTCTATGTGAGCGGTTTGTTTAACATATTCAATCTACTAAAATCACTATTCTTAAATAATAAGTTTTTGTAACGAAGTCTGAATTGAAATAGTTTTTTTTTTGGCATTTTAAATATTATTATTTGTTTGACAAGTCACAGTATCACTATAACTATTCAAAAATTTACGTGCCTACAATTACTTTAATAAGAGCAATGAGAGTGAACTTGTCCCTACCAGTAGGTCCGTTCTCTCAGAAAGGATACATTTCTTTGCATGTTAACTTCCATTTTAATATCCACGATTGGTTTTGGCTGTTGGTGCGGTGGTTTTTTATGTTGTCTTCAACATGTTCTTTTATTTGACAGAGTGAGCAATTTATTAACCTATACTGCAGAACTGATACATTGGTCCAAGAAACCTCTTTTATACTTTAAAAACCCTATATTTACATTGACTTTGAATAACCCTAATAGGTAATCTAATTGGCTTAAAAAAAAAACAAAAAACAAACAAACAAAACAATACATGAACATTCAGAAACCATAAACAACCTTCCTATTTACAAACACCAAAACATCTAAACAAAACATTTAAAAGCCTAAAATTCAATTATTCACAACGAACTTATCTCATTGGCCTCTATTTACAAACTCATCTCACACTCTCATTCATGCACCACACCTCTGCCGTTCCCAACGTAGATTGCCCCGAGCAGCTTTCCACCCATCCACGGTCATCATCTGGAGGCCAGTTGGTATCAGCCCTGCTATCACAGTGCGAGTGAGTGAGAGAAGCGATTTCTTGCGTCGGCCTCATGTCCCACATCATATTGAACACATGGCCACCGTGGCTCCATCTGTTAAGAACTGTAGTTACTATTTTATTTTATTCTGGAGTATTTTTTTCCTTTTTTGTTCTGTTTTTATTAGTTCTTTCCATTTTTCATTAAGTATATTTGGGTCATTATGATTACATACTCGATCCCTATTTTTTTTATCAGTACTGATTCTGCAATACGCAAATGTCTTTCATTGTTACATGATTTCATTATTTTGATGTCTTCAAATTTTGGGTATCTTTGATTATCTAAGCAATATTGTATCAGTGCTGTTTTTGCTTCTTTTTTTGCCAATTTTTTATGTGTTGTTGTAGGCGATGTTTTAATTGGTTTTTGGTATATTGGTGGGATGCCTGTTATTGGAATTTCATACACACCAGCTTTTTCCAAGATACTGCGTTTTTCCGTATTATTAATTATCATATCTTTGACAGTTAGTACTTTCTTTCCCATCTGAATTCCATATTTGTGGCATAACTTATTTCTCTCTGTTGATATTCTTGGAAGGTAAGGTAAAAAGCACCAACATATTGTAATTCCTTTTTCTTTTTGAGGTTGTGGTATCTTGAATCTTAGCTTGTACTTCATATATCCATTTATTTATTTTTTGTGGTGGGTATCCATAACTAAATGAAATTTCTTTAATGTACTTGATCTCATCATTCTGAAATTCTTCTTTAGAGGAGTGTGTAATTGCTCTTTTAATTAATGTTTTAATGCTATTGCATTTTTGTGTATAAGGGTG
Source organism: Macrothele yani (assembly GCA_039090855.1). Lineage (NCBI taxonomy): Eukaryota > Metazoa > Arthropoda > Arachnida > Araneae > Macrothelidae > Macrothele > Macrothele yani. The sequence continues at coordinate 381,232 of CM077007.1, forward strand.
TGTTGATGAATATGGAATCAGAACAGGAACATATGTTAGTTTTCTATGTACTTTATATAGCATATGGTCTTTTTGTTTTATAACCTTTACATCCAGGTAAGGCAAGGAATTATCCTCCTTATGTTCTATTGTTCCTCCTCATGTTCTATGGGCTGGAGGCATTGACACAACAACTTAGTATTTATCCATCAATAAAATTAACAATAGAACATGAGGAGGAGAATTCCTTGCCTTACCTGGATGTAAAGGTTATAAAACAAAAAGACCATATGCAATATAAAGTACATAGAAAACTAACATATGTTCCTGTTCTGATTCCATATTCATCAACACACCCGTTTATTGCAAGAAAATTCAAGGATAATTACAGGACCTTTCACAAAAATATAAAAGATCAAGGACTTTACAGGCCTGAAAAAAAAAAAAAAAAAAAAAAAAAAGAAAGAAAAGGGAAATCAAAATAAAATTCCAGGAGCTGTGCAAACCCTGTAGGCAATGTATTCCTTTATTTTACCTACAATCCCTTTTTTGCACCAAGTGCAAAAAATGGATAATACTGGTTTATGTCTTGGTAATACAGGGTGTCCGAGAATTATTGGACACATTACAAAATTATGTAAAAAACTACGAGCATTGTCCGTTTTTCTATGTCACGTATTACTAACACGGTTTCTGTATTTTTGTTTTGCAGAATTATTATTCCCAGAATCTGATAGATGGCGCTAGGTGTGGCCTGATGAGGAATGTATGAGAAATGTGCAATCAGTAGTCATGTCATCCGTACAGCAGAAGGCTATGTGTGTGTTATGGCTTGCGGAATTAAAGTCTATCATTAAAGTTAAAAGACAGTACCGTTTAGAGTATGGTTGTAATCCTCCATCAACGACTTCAATTAAGCGGTGGATGAAACAGTTTAAAAAAACTGGCAATGTAGAACATCGTGGAGGAGTCGGTAGGCCTAGCGTCAGAGATGAGACAGTTGACCAAGTTAATGAAAGTTTCCGACGAAGCCCCAGGAAATCCGTTCGTAAAGCAAGCGGAGAACCATGCATTCCGAAGTTGACAGTTCACGAACGATATCTTGTACAAGAAATTAAAGTTCCATGCTTATAAAATTCAAATAGTGCAAAAGATGCAAGTAAATGATCACACTCTGTGATAAGATTTCACTGTGGATATGCTGAATTGAGTGGAAAACGATGAAAACTTTCTCAGTACTGTAATTTTTAGTGATGAATCCACATTTCATGTATCAGGCATTGTGAATCGTCACAACTGTATGGGGCTGTGAACCGCCTCATGCTGCTATTGAACTAGAACGTGATTCTCCAAAAGTTAATGTGTGGTGTGCCCTATTAAAAACAGAAGTGATTGGCCCTTTCTTCTTCTGCGAAAAAACCATAAATGGTGACATTTACTTGGATATGCTGGAAAATTTCACTGTACCCCAGATCAAAAGATATGATGTTTTCTAACAAGACGGTGCGCCTGTGCATTGGTCAACGTGTGTATGTAAGTGCCTAAATGAGCATTTCCCCAACAGATGGATTGGGCACGGTGGTCCCATTCCGTAGCCTCCTCGATCTCCAGATCTAACTCCATTGGGTTATTTCCCGTGGGGTTATGTGAAGGATAGTGTCTATCAGACGCCTTGTACTGATTTGCAGGAACTGAAGCAGCATATCCCAGCTGCTATTAATTACCTAACTCCTCAGATGCTTGCCAATACATGGCACAAAATTGAGTATTGCTTGGACGTACTACGAGCAACCAAGGGATCTCACATTGAAATTTATTAACTTATGTAGTTACATTGTAAGTTAGTACAGTCAGTTTCTTTCCATCTGTTTTTTTTTTATAATGTGTCCAATAATTTTTGGACACCGTGTGTGTGTGTGTGTGTGTGTGTGTGTGTGTGTGTGTGTGTGTGTGTGTGCAGATTGGTTATGCTGATGACAGTCCTGTTGGCAGAGAGCAAAAGTGAGCTGCACAGTATATTGTTTCGGATGTACGAAGTTTGTATGAATTTCAAACTGAGTATAAATAAGGGAAAAACCAAAGTTATGGTTTTTGAGTGAGGAACTGTTTATGCAAGATAAGTCTTAATGGCATAGTGATTGACCAGGTGAATGAGTTTGCATATTTAAGAAGTATGTTTGACAGAGAGAACAAATTAGATGGCGAAATTAGTAGGTGAGTGACTTCTTCATTGATTAGGAGGATTTCACAGGAATGATGGGTTCTCAAGGAAGTCCCGAACAGCTGTCTATGAAAGTGTAAATGTTCCTACTCTGATGTACGGCAGTGTAACCTAGGTACTGCAGAAAAGACATAAGATTCGTTTGTGTGCTGGCGAGATGCATTACTGATGGGTGGTTTGTGGTAAGACACGCACTGATCATGTGAGGAATGAAGATGTGTTGCAGATGTGTAATGTGAGGCAAAATGTTGTTAGTAAGGTGGAGACTAATATTCTTAGGTGGTTTGGCCATGTTGAAAGAATGAGTGATGAGGTGCTGACTAAGAGAATTTTTTCAGCCCAAGTGGCAGGAAAGAAAGGTAGAGTAAAACCAAGGAAATCATGGGAGGGCCAGATTCAAAAATGACTGCTTGAGAAAAAGATTATGAGTATGAAGTACAAAAGGTCTTGTGTGTGGCATGTGATGGATGTTAATGGAGCTTGAGCTGTGGGCTGAGGTCGTTGTAAATGGAAACATTTGATACACCAACAGTACATAAATTCTAGTTCTATTATCAGTTAAATGTGCACTTGGCACATGGTCTTTCTTTGAGGAGCTAACATCTGAATCTCAGAGAACAGCTTAATGATATGTATGAATGTACATTTTGGTGCAATGTACAGGGAACTTTCTTGTTTATTTATCTAGCAAAAGCTGATATAGAAGGGTTACCTTCAGTGAAAATTGATCCTATTACATTGACTAATACACCTATGAGCAATTCCATTATGACCACTCCCAGCTTAGAGAAATGAGCACATCTGGAGACCAAACAGTGGCACAGGTGAAGATCACAGAGCAGTATATATACAACCTGAGGACCGGCTTTCGGTTAGTAGAGTGTTCGGAGTCAGAATGGGAAAAGCTGCCGATTTATCTGAGTTTGATAAAGGACAAACTGTGATAGTATGGTGCCTGGGAACTACAATCTCTGAAACAGTGTGGCTTGTTCACGTGCCGCAATAGTGAGTATGTATTAAAAGTGGTGCACAGATGGCCAAACGGCAAACCATCATCCAGCCACGTGTCATCCACAGCTCATTGATGCCAGAGAGAAGTGGCGACTGTCGCGCATTGTTCACAGCGACCGCAGGGCCACAGTGTGACAAGTCACCCACAGCTACAACAGTGGTGATCAGGGTAATGCGTCACAGCACACAGTTCATCACAGCCTTCAGTGCACGGGCCTGCATAGCCGAAGACCCAGCCGGGTCCCCAAGCTAACTGCACGTCATCGCCAACAACATATGAAATGGGCGCAAGATCATCGAGATCGGACAGTGGATGATTGGGAGAAAGTGGCCTGATTTGACGAATCAATCATTTCCTGGTGCATCACATAGCACCTGCAGGAAAGGCATGAGCCGATGAGCGCAATGTTATTCACTGTTGGTGGATGAAAACAGACACCCCTCCATACACAACGTGATAGTCTTCCACACGCACATGGTGTTTATCCGCCATTCTCTCATTTGTTTAATGTTTGTTGTGACTGTCGCCATATATGTTACTTAATCTAGAACTAAACTAATCTACTTGACATTGAGAATGGACCGCTATTTGAAAATAACTATTAGTAGTGCATCTGCAGACCAAAGTGAACCTAGTAATTGTAGCAGGATTACTACTGACGAAACAAGTACAATCCCGGATAAAGGAAAGTGCAGGCAATATGGCGCAAGTTATATCAAGTTCAGATTTTCTTGTCTTAGTAGCAAATCTGACATTCAACAGCCGCAGTGTGTCATTTGTTTTCAAGTTGTCGCCAATGACAGCCTTAAACCTGCAAAACTTAAAAGACAGCTGGAAACTATGCATGAAGATTATATATACAAGGATCATGAGTTTTTTTGTTCGAAAAGAGATGGAATTGAAACAACAGAAGACTTATGTACGGTATCGCAGAAAGTGTTGAAAGCTTCTTATGTAGTAGCTATGAAAATCGCTAAATGTAAAAAATCATACAGCATTACCGTGAATTTGTTGCCTCCGGCAGCTGTACAAATGTATCGCATTATGAATGGAAAGGCAGCTGTGAAGGCATTACAAACTATTCCCCTGTCCACTGTCAAATAATACAGTTTCATGGCAAATCGATGACTTGGCTATGGATTTCAAAATGCAGTTAATACGACAAGTAGAAGAAAGTTAGTATTTGAGTTGCAATTCTATGAATCAACCGATATTTCATCTCAGGCTCAGCTTATTTGTTACATGAGATATACCAGGAAAGGAAACATAAGAGAAGAGTTACTGTTTTGTAAAATGATCCAAACAATAACTACAGGTGAAAACATATTTGCTGTACTTAACGAATTTGTCTGTGCTGAAGGCTTGACTTGGACTAATTGTGTAGGTTTATGCACCGATGCGACAGGCAAGAATAATGGCCTTGAAACTCAAGTGAAAGCTGTAGCTCCAGCAGTAAAATAGACTCATTTATTTTATGAAACATTGTGAAACTTTGGCTGTCAAAAAAATTCAACCAAATATACATAGTGTTCTTACGGATGCTGTTAAGATTGTTAATTACATCAAATCTCGGCCAGTGCAGGCTTGTTGCTTTACTGAACTTTGTGAAGAAATGGAATCTGAATATAAAAATCTGCTTTTTCATATTTCATAGTGAAGTCAGGTGGCTGTTGCATGGAAAAGTTCTGCAGTGTCTTTTCGAGTTGCGTGATGAAATTACAATTTTTCTGCTTGGGAAAACGGAATTAGCAGAACATTTGTGTAATGTCGAATTTTTAGCAACACTGGCCTATTTGGCAGACATTTTTGAAAAACTAAACAGTTTGAACGTGTCACTGTAAGGAAATAACAAATATTCTGAATACGCTGGACAAAATGGAAGGCTTCGGGAAGAAGTTAGATTTTTGGAAAGGTCGTATCGACTGTGGGGTTACTGAAATGTTTCCATTGTTTACAACATTCATAGCAGAGGAAGCTGGTGATAGCTCTACTATAAATTCCATTGTGAAAAGAGTAGCGGTGCACCTATCAGCATTGAAAAACCAGGTTGAAGACTACTTCCTTCAGATCAAAAGCCACACCCACGATTGGATTCGAGATCCATTCTCTGTAACAGTAAGTGACATGCAAGAATTAAGCATGGTTGGTTAAGAGCAATTACTTGAACTTTCGAGCTAAAATATACTAAAAATAGCGTTTCACAAAATCTCTCCCCCAGAATTTTGGCTTTCAATTCAAAGCGAGTATTAAAGACTTACATAAAGTGCTCTAGAAGTGCTCCTTCAATTTCCAACAAGCTAGCTACCTGTGTGAAGCTGGATTTTCGGCAATGGCTACAGTTAAAACAAAGAAACAGAAATGTTTTAATGTGGAAAATGACCTGCGTGCGGGATTGACACAGTTAGAACCAAACATCGATCGTTTGTGCAATTCAAAACAAGCCCAGGTTTCACATTGATGTGTACAGTTTGTGAAAATATGGAAAACAGAAAAAAATATGGGATTACACCATATAATACAAATTTTGAAGATGACAATCTGACGTTTGGTGTAAATGTGACAAGGATGCATACCCGGGCGATATCTGGGAGACGCGGGTTTGAGTCCCGCTCCAGGACGATTAATTTTTTTTGGATATTATCCGACTTACCATCCTTGTCACATTTACACCAAAAATTGGATTATCATCATCAAAATTTGTAAACAGTTTTTTAATTTACATTATTACAACTTCATTTAGGAGGAATAAACTCCTGGTTGCATACAATGTAAAGATATTACCCACTTTATTTGTGCTAAGTGCTGTAGGGTTTTTGCTTAATATTTTCAATCAGACCTTTACCAGTATCATTAAATTTGTAATAAAAGAAAATAAATACTGATTATAGAGCAGTGAGCACCTGTCTCTATATGCTGGGGAGCGGGGGTGGGGAGGCGCCATTGCAAGCTAGCCCAGATGGGGGAGGAATACTGTAGAAAAGGCATGGAACCGCCGACGCAGACGAACAAGCGCAGATACGGTGATTACCAACAGAGGCTATGGCACCTGGATGCACTGTTGGGTAGAAACAAGACAGCAGTGTTATGCTGTGGGCGATGTTTTCTTGTGACACTTTAGGCCCTATTATCCCAATAGCACAATCCCTGACAGCTGTCAGGTGTTTGAATATCGTTGTGGACCAAGTTCATCCATTCATGGCAACTATGTTCCCTGCTCGTGATGGCCATTACCAACAGGATAATGTGCCATGCCATACTACCATAATAGTCAAGGAGTGGTTAGAGGAACATGCTGGTGACTTTCTGTTAATGCTCTGGACTTCAAATTCATGTGACATGAACCCAATCAAACATTTGTGGTTGAACTTGGAAAAGCGGGTTTGTGCTAAATCACCACCACCTCGAAATGTACGGGAATTGGAGGACCTGCTGTTGACATTATGGTACCAGATACCCCAGGATACCTATCGCCACCTCATCGAATCAATACCTCGCTGAGTGGCCGCTGTTCTGCAGGCTAAAGAGGGTCCTACAGCTTATTAGGTAGGTGGTCATAATGCAATAGCTCAGTGTATCTCTCATTAAAAAGAAAAAAAAAAAGAAAGAAAATTTTTTTGATATGATTCAATTGAAGCATCAATTTTTTTCCATAGTTAATTCTCCTAATTTACAAAACAGTTGTAAATTTTCTTTCCTTTATGTACCACACAAACACCAATAGCTAACTGCAACTACCAACATGAGTGGACTCATCTAGCTAAACAGCCACATAAAGGACTAGCTTTGACATTTTCCATAACTAGTTGTAAAATATCCAGGCTTCCCTTATGAATTTCAGTATAAATCATGTCATTTGATAAAAAAATCTACTGAAGCATCTCTTTGTGCTTCTGATTCCAATACCATTTTTGTCATTTTCAATGCTCAAGAATTCACTAATTTCTCAGCTACTGTGTGAGGCATTAAAAAATAAATGGAACATGAATTAAATACAAGGTCTCAAAGTAGTGATGGGACAAATCACTTCTTCTTGGGAGTTCATTCATGAATAATCCAATTTCCAGGTTATCACTAGGGTCACTGTGTAAATCAATCATCACAAGGATCCTGTTTCTAAGACCAAAGTGCTTCCAAGGCCACAGCTCTTTAACAAACTGCACAAAAGAGTGCAAGCTCTTCACTATTTACAATGAATAATTTGCAGTTCACCATTCACATGAATAATAACACCATTCAAATGAATAGCATTCACGTGTCATTTCCACTCTTTAAGAGTCCTCCATACCCCATATTGTTTCAATTCTGCCGAATGAGAAATTGAAACAAATATAGTATCATGTAGATGGAAAAATCAATATATCACATCACTTGTATGTGTTTTCAAATTTTTATATTTCGAGAGAAAATATCAAACTATTATTCGGCTTTTTAACCTAGCAGATATCAAAATTAGAACTTTTCAAAAATAATTGTCAATCTGCCCATTATTTTACACTTTTGGGATAATAATTAAAATATTACTCCGCAAAGTGACGTTAATATAAAAACGTAGAAAGATGGTTTAATGTTTATTCTATATGTTAAAAAAACAAACAGATTTCTAAATTGTTTTTTTATATATGTAATTTCGTTCTGCAAATGCGTGTATTGACCTATTTTTCCCAAGATATGGAGGACCCTTAAGTTTCACCATTATTTTCTAGCTGACTGCTCACTCACATAATGGTTGACACTAATTCTGGACATTCTTATTGGGAATTCATTTCTGAACTCATGGGGGTGGAATAAAAAAGTTAAACATGAATAAAACTTATGTTGAAAACGGATGCTTCCTAGTTTATTAAATTAAACACACAAACTTCGAATATAGGTTTTCCCTAGAAATTTATTTTAAATTGCCAATTTTTGGAGAAAACTCTTCTTCTTTACCAGGCAGTCCCTTGTTGTCACTCTTTCATTGGAACTATCACGGTTATGGTTAACTTTAATTGTTAGTTATTTTTCACTAAATCTTGCTAGATGTTAGGCAGGGACAAACCTCTACAGTTACTGATGATGGAATTCTGATTCTTCTCAATTTCTATTACTTCTGTTAATTTTCTTTTTGAAAGTTGCTTTGGAAACTAATGACAGAAAAAACTATCCTAAAAATGAAATTGAAAAACTTCTAAATATTTCAAGTAAGAAGAACACACAACAGCAACAAATAAAATTCATTAGAATTACCGTAATTTTCGGACTAAGAGCCATGTCAGCGTAAGGGCCACAGATGAGAAATTTTGCGATCTTGGAAGCAAAAGTTGCCTTAAGGGCCGCACCTGTGAAGCTGTGGTGCTGCTCAGAAAACTAAATTATCTTCCTTATTTTCATGAATTAACTCACACCCAACATGAATATATGTATACTTCAAAGGCTAATTCTGCAACTCAGGGTCGATATGCTTTATGCACTTATTTTTTCATACTGGCAAAAGCTTTTATTTATACATTTTTTATTAATCATGCTAATGATGTTATTTGTTTGCCTTTATTAAATGCTCAAAACCATTTATGTAATCAATATAAATCACAGTTAATCTTAAGACTCCCGTTAGAATATTTCATTGCTCGTAAAACCGCACAATTGTCTAAATTCCATTCAATGTGGATGTCTGCTACAGGATGGTTCTCTGTTCACCGCAATAGAATCAGTCTTAGAAGTAATTAACTTATAAATTATCGTTTGTAATGCTTTTGATTAATGTTTAATACGTTCCTTCAATGTTTGTTATGCTTTTTTTCTTCTCATCTACAGATGTTAGATAAAAATATGTATAACACACCACTGTTTTTGAAGTGTTGGCACAAATCTCCCAGCCAACACTTCGAAACAGCGATGTCTCCGCTTTCTCGCTTTTTTCTTTCAAGTGGTTTGACCTACTTTCATTTACTGCACCCTCAGCCTTCATGTTGAGATCTGCTTTTATATGAATAGTAAAGCTCTCTTCTTTTTTTCTTTTGCATTTGTGAAATTTTTTTATCTTCAGCCCAGTATTAAATTAATTACCCATTGTTAACATCAGATGATAATGCTACAGCACTTATTAGTGAGAAAGCATTTCCAGCCGAAGCCTTCAACTTCCACTATCTTAAGCCAATAAATAAATTAAAAAAAAAAAAAAATTAAAATCGAAGCAAAACTCAGGAGCACAGAACACAGAGCCAAGAAACACCTGTATCGCATGCTTGATTAACCAAAAAGAGTGAACAGAATTTGTCTTTCCATCCCGCCAGTATTGTTCGGACAGGTCACTGCTAATGGAATCATCCTCGGGAAGGCTTTTGCATTGATCATGTTCTTAAGCTTTTGTTCAGGGAAAAGCCATCAAACCAGTCTCCCCACCTCAGTGAAAATCAATGTTCCTTCACTTGGTTGCATTGCACCTACCCTGGGCACTCTCCACAGAAGCCTCAGCTGTCATGCTACTGGTCTGTGTGCTAATGTCCCCATTCCATCCCCTACTCCCCCATAAAAAGGGCATTTGATTGAGTCAGGCATTCCTTTCACAAACAAACCTAACCTTAAGACCTACACGAGCATTTCCCCGTCCTCTCCCACTTTTCCTCCTAAACCAACATCAGGACAGCTGAGTTATCGCTTAAATAGAAGTGTCTAACGTATGAGTAGAGGGGGGAGGGGGGAGGGATCACAGTTGAGTTTGTGAAAAAAAAAAAAAGACGGTGTTTGAAAAACTTTACCAAGCATCTGCATGAAAAAAAAAAGGGAGGAAAGAAACAGTTTTATCGAAAACAAATTCGGCATAAGGGCCGCACACCCGAAAAATTTCACTTTTAGTAACGCAAGAGCTGCGGCTCTCAGCCCAAAAATTACAGTACTTATCACAAAGGTTTATTCGAATCATTAAAGAGAATTAGCAAGAAATATAAGACTAGATCTCAGTTCAGAGAACAAAGCTAAATTTTCCCCAACGATAGTTCAAAGAGAAGATATTTTAAAAATCCAAAGAGTAGTCTATGAAGTAAAATTGGATAGCAGAACATAAAACAGCTATCGGATTATAAAGCACTAGAGAACAATACTAGTTTATGTCTTTGTAATATTCATGTGTGCAGATTGCTTTATGCTGATGACACAGACAGTCCTATTGGCAGAGAGCTAAAGTGAGTTGCAAAGTATGTTGTCCTGGATGTATGAAGTTTGTATGAAATTCAAACTGAGTATAAATAAGGGAAAAACCAAAGTAATGGTTTTTGAGTGAGGAATTGTCAGTACTGAATGCACGGTAAGTCTAAATGGCATGGTGATTGACCAGGTAAACGAGTTTGTGTATTTAGGAAGCAAGAACAGATTAGATGGCAAAATCAGTAGGAGAGTGAATTCTTCATTGAAAGTCATTGCTATTTTGGGAGGTCTTCAAAGGAATGGATTCTCAGAATGGCTGTGTATGAAAGCGCAATTGTTCCTACTCTGATGTATGGCAGTGAAACATGGGTACTACGGAAGAAACATAGGAGTCGTTTGTGTGCTGGAGAGATGCATTACTTACGGGGGGGGGGAGGGGGTTGTGGCAAGACACGTTCTGATCACGTGAGGAATGAAGATGTGTTGCAGTTGTGTAATATGAAACAAAATGTTATTAGCAAGGTGAAAGCTAATATTCTTAGGTGGTTTGGCCATGTTGAAAGAATAAGCGATGAGATGCTTACTAAGAAAAATTTTTCAGCCCAAGTGGCAGGAAGGAAAGGCAGAGGAAGGCCAAGGAAGTCATGGGAGGATCAGATCCAGTAGTATGTGCATGAGAAAAAGATTATGAGTATGAAGTATAGAAGGTCTTGTTTATGTCGTGTGATGGATGTCAGTGAAGCCCATGTTATGTGTCAAGATCACTGTAAATGGAGAAGTTTGATATGCCAACAGTCAGTAAATAATCAGTTAAAATTTTATCTGGAGGTTTGTATTTCTTTGTGGAGCTAACCTCTGAATCTCAGAGAAAAGCTTAGTGATATGATGATGAGAAACAGAATATAAAGCAGTTATAAAAAAATTGCTCCAACAAGACAGGTGGAGATATGCATGTTTGAGAAACTGGTCACAACATGGACTGGAGTTCCCTTGTCATCAGTTTTCAGAGCAACTTTCAAAAACAGGGTATCTACACAAAATCATGACATTTTTCCCAGGACATTTCATGGACTTTTCTACAATTCCTTCAGGACAGATTGCAATTGCGCGATTAGCAATGGCTGCGTCTTTCACCCATCTACTAGCACAAAACTTAAGAGGAAACAATTTCCCTCCACAGTTTTGTTGGAAATCTTCCCTTCTTGCAGGGGAGTCTTTAAATAGATACCACCAAAAAAATGCAAAATGCAATCAATATTCCACCCAGTTTCCTTTGCTCTAACTTGTAAAGCTCTGTGAAGAGTGTGTACACTGCAGCTACCAATATCTACGAAGCTGGGGAATTCACAGTATAGTCTTCCTTTCATCCAAAAAGTTTTTTAAGTAAAGATTCAGACTTACAAATTTTGCTGGTAGACATTAGCCACCAAGACCAAAATTGTTAACTGCCATTAAAAAAAAATCAGTAGCCAAACTTTGAAAAAAAAATTAAATTGTATATTTCATACTATTATTTCATAAAATTGCTTAGTGTAATATCAGTATGTTTTATTTTGCTTATTTCAATTATAATACGCTTTTATTGTTGAAACTGAAGTAATAAAATACATAAATTAATCTTTGTAGTTTGGTCGGCGAGATTTCATGCTATCCTCTCACCATATAGTCTTATCGCATCTTCAGGGTCAAAATTATTCATTTTTATTCCTGATGTTTTGATCCTAATGTGACTTTCAAGTGCGTTCTTTTTCATTAGAAGGCTTCTTTCACCTAATGCATGTTTAACTGCTGACCAAATACGTTCCACATGAGTATTCAATGGCAGTAACGTTAAAAGCACAGTTACTGGATCTCTCATGATTTCAAAAGGTTTTAGATTATCTGAATTCTTTAATTTGTGTAACAAATTTTTTAAATTAGACGAAATTCTGTTAGGATTTACACTAACGAGAATCTTCTTGCATTGAAGCCACAATTCCAAAGCACTATCAGGGTCAAACTTTAAAACTTTGCATATTTCAGTTATTGCATCATTACCACAATTGTTTAAACCTTCAGAAGATTTGAGAAATAGCATTTCATCTAAAGAGCGGACACATATGCATAAAACAGATGTTTGGATATTATTAAATATTTCTTTCAAGTTTTGGTGTAACTATTTTTTCAATAAATTAATGCTATTTTCTGTAGAACCTATTCTTATATCTTCATCATCTGCAACACATCTTCGTTGATTGAATGCGGTGCTGATTTGGTGACCTTGTAATGTTGATGGTATGTCATCATTTTGAGACAAAGATTCCTTAAAAAAAGGACCAATTTGCCCCTTCATCTGCAGGTTTTAAAACAGCCAAATCTAGTTCAGTAGCATAGTGCAAAGCACTACTGTTGTCCACATGAGTTTTTTCAGCTTCCTGGAACACTCAGCAGCACATGAAATTATGTTAGACTCCATTGGTCCTCTAAATGGATATGTAAATAATCAAAAGTTGATTTAAGAAAATTGAGCTAGAAATTAGAATTCCTGAAAATGATCATAGAAAAAAAAAATATATGGGTTTCATTTATCTTTTTTTTAATGTGCTGCTGCCTGTTTTGCGGTTTAAGAGTTTTTAACCACGTCTAAGAAATTACGAGATTCAATTATTTTTACAAATATGTATTGTAATGTGAATATGTCTCACATTTTTCAAAGAGAAATTTGAAAAATGTTAAAAAAGTGAATACTGGCTGGCATTATGTTCCAACATAGAAACTTTATCTGTCATGGAAATTAGGAAGTAGAATGTTTTTCTTGAGGTACTATTAAAAAGCAAACTGATTACAGTAAAAAGTACTTTAAAAGGCAGATAATATGAAAAAAAAGTCTTTGCTTTTTGCTGATTGTGATAAGTCACACATATAAATCAGGAAGAACATTTAGATTATCAATTATTTAGGGTTACCACACATTTTGCCAAATTAAATTCTCTGAGTTTTCCCATCTGCAGACAACAATATTTTAAAAAGCCACACAAACTGTATTTGAACTGGATGAACAGTATTACAGAAGCAAAACTAACAGATAAAACTTGAACTAAATTACCTGCTGACTTAAGGTAAAAAAAAAAAAAAAAAAAAAAGCAGTCTAACACATGAAAAAAAAATCTTTGCTGATCTCGTAAACATCAGAACTGGTGCATAAAAAAAAAAAAAAAAAAAGTACTTCTGCACAGGAATACCATACCTGCCAACATTAGTAAGAGCCTTGTCAGTAGTAAACAGAATTATTGCGTGGCATAGACACTTTTATACGAAACTATGTATCTCTTTGTGAAAAAGAAATACGCGCCACAACAAAACATTGCAACAAACAAGGACACTAATTTAAACTGAAACTAACACGTGCGAAACACAAAGTTGATTCCCCTGGCAAGTGCACGATGGGCAACATTGCGAGATTTAAGTTTGAAACTTCCACCAGTAAAAATCAGTCAGATGCATTCTAAATCCCACAACGCTCGACAGACAGGAAATCCAAGCAAGTGAACAAACAGTGCATGAACTTCTACTCACCATATGATCATATTGCCTCTAAAATTGTAGTTTATGTCAAAATGAAACCAAAGAAGGAAAAACAAAAAGCTGAATGTTTCAACTGGGTGAAAAATCAAAACACACAGCAAGAATGTAAACTACTGTCAGTTTGTCTCTTGTGGACTCTGCAGCTGAACAGCATCCATTGCTTAATTTCTCTTTCTGCTATCTTTCTCTCCCTATTTCTCTACTGTCGCTTTTCTTTCTTTCCTTTTTTTTATGCCCTCCGATAACAATAATTTCATCCATCATGCTGAAAGAACTTTCAGCCTGAGGACCATGAGAGCATGATCATATCAAAGCTTTAACTATACAATGTGGAACAAATATTCTTCTCATAATATGTGGCCAATAATATTATGATAATTAACACAGCAATCAGACATCGCTGAATTGACTGTAATTACTGTTTCTCACGTAATATCAATCACATCAGAAAACTTAAAAATTTCATTGCCCTGGAACTGTCTTTTCCTGGGTGGTGTAATGGATCGGGAAAACCGAAAATCGGGAAATGAGGGTTCGATTCCCGCTCTAGGGCGATGAAATTTTGAAGTTTTCTGATGTGACTAATATTACATGTGAAACAATAATCATGGTCAATTCAGTGATGTCTGATTGCTGTGGTAATTATCATGAAAGCATTAACTATTTTAGATAAATGGTGTAACTTTGAGAATATTAATACTTTTGAACACCATGCATCAATTTTTACAAATTTTTCAACATTGTCACTTCCATTTTTGGGAATTTCCCCCACCCATATCAAGCTTAAATGCAAAATCTTATGGGATAAGAGATACTTAACAATGCAGGCGAGTGGGAACATCGCACAGGCAGGGGGGTGAGATTATGGGAGAAATCTTTGCACCGTCCGACTTCTGGTTTTGGAAATTTTCCCACTATTTTCAAGCTGAAATACAAATATTTATGCAGTTAAATATCATTTAACAATAATAATGGGCAGAGGCAACATTGCAAGAAAAAAGGAATTACAATTGCAGAAAAAAATAATTCGTCGACCTTCCGTTTTTGAAATTTTCGTAAAGATGGAATTTCATCCTACGACGAACATCCTCTGTCACCCCCCCAATTATGTTCACTTGCGCATTGATCTCGCGAATGACCAAAATAATAATGAAAAAGGCGGAATTCTTCGATTTCGCGGAAGAATCTGATGCCTGAAGATGACGGGAAAATTTTTGCTGTGTCTAACCTCTGCTTTCGCAAATTGTTGCCTACAGTTTCAAGCTGAAATACATTTATGCAATAAAATCATATTTAACAATAAAACTGGACACAAAGGCAACATCGGGAGAAAAAAAAATATACGATTACAGTAATTTCTTTTACTCCATTCAACAACCGTTTTTGAAAGTTTTGAAACACAAAATACGGTCTCCAGACGGACCCCCTTCCGCAAATTGTCTTCAGTTTTACATTGATCCTGAGAACGATCTAAATGATGACAAAAAATAAAAAATAAAAAACGTGGTATCCCGCGAATCTGCTCAAGGATCTTATGTATACCATAAAAAAAAAAAAAAAAAAAATTTCGTAGAATCTGTAGTTTCAACAGCGAGGTCCGCAGTAGTTAGCAGGAATGGGAATAAATACTATTACAGTACAACGTCGAAAATCCGGAATTGTCCAGAGCTCCACTTAAATGTGTTGCGACTTCACTGCATGTTGCAGTGATATTGGGCTGAATGATCATTCACAGCGGCAAGAACAAATCACTCATGGCGAAGAGTCATTCACATTGTGAACAATTCACTCGTGAATGGCCCATCCCTACTCTCCAATGATGCCAACCGAAATATCATGCTGGTATTGAACTGTGCCCTCCTAGACCCAAAACTGTTTGTTGTTTGTTTGATTGATTGGAGGTTTAACGACCACCGTGAGCATCTCAACGGGCTATAAGCAGTCGCCCATCCCTAATTTAGGGCCACTGGTTCCAGGGAAGGGAGAGAGCCAGTGCCGTAAGACAAACATAACATCCATGCCTCACTGGGATTCGAACCCAGACCCCTTCCGGACGAATGATCAGAGGCCATCGCTTAGACCACTGCGCCATCGGCACGGCCCCCAAACTGTTAAAATTATGTTTTGCAGCTACAAAATTACGCTGTTTGCTGAAATATACAGACAGCTTTAATAGGTTTTGACTGGAATTTGAAAACATTGGCTAGTTCAATCTTTCTGTTGCATAATAAACAACAACAAACAGTAAATTGTCTTTCTTGGGCATGGCAAGCGTTACTAAAAGTATAAAAGGACAAATTACTCATTGCTGAAAGCCATTACTAGGTTGACGGATGTCAGTGAAGCTTGAGCTGCGTGCCAAAATCACTGTAAACGGAGGCATTTGATATATCAATAGTAAGGAAATTCTACAAAGGCCGTTCCATAAAAACTGAGTAATTTTTTTCGAGTTGGCAACAGTGTGAAGGGGAAAAATAACTACACAGACAACTAACTGAATTAAGAAAGTATCTATGACAACAGTTATTAGCCATGGCAGATGATTCTGGTTTTGTTATTGTGCAGTTGTTTAAGGTACGTTTGCATTTCACCATACAACCATGGAGGTGAGCGATTCAGAGTTAAGAAGTGAAATGTGTTGTGCGATAAAATTTTGCTATTGTTTGGGTAAAACGGCTCCAGAAACAGTTGATTTAATGAAAAAAGCTTACAAAGATAAAGGTTTCGGCGAGTCAATGATTTTAGATGTCACCATGATTTAAAAAAAGGGCGTTTGTCGGCAGAACTCGCTCCTAGGCCTGCTTGACCTGAAAGTGTTGTTACGGAGGGTATTGCTAACACTGTTTGGGCAATCCTGCACGAAAATAGACGAATGACATGTGAAGACAGTGGCTTCAACAAATATTTCAAACACGTTGACATTCTTTATTTTATGCAGCAAATTACTGCTGCATCGTGTGTGTTCCAGATGTATACCACATCACCCGACGAGGGAACGATTGTTAGCCAGAGTTTAGGTGTGTCATGATTGGAAACAAATGACTGCAAAGGATCCAAACTTTCTAAACACAGTAATAACTGCTGACCAAACATGAGCCCACTATTTCAACCACCTCACGAAACGTGCAACGAGTGTCTGGAAACACATAGGCTCACCTCCTCCAAAAAAAAAAAGTCTGCCAAACCAAATCAGCTGGGAAGGTGATGATAATTTTCTTTGATCATAAAAGGTGTAGTCTAGCAACATGCTGTTCCTCCACAAATTACTATCAATGCTGAGTATTACATTTCAGTCTCTAAGCGTTTGCGTTGACACATATCGATTCAGCGACCGGAACTGGTGGGCAAGAGGACCCCATAGCATGATACACCTGCCCACATGTGGCTGTTTGTGTCCAACTGTTTCTTAACAAATGCAGTATTTAAATCATGCCACAGTATGCCTACAGTCCTAACCTTGCCCCATGCGATTTCTGGTTGTTCCCAACAATGAAGGAGAAGTTCCATAGCACAACATTAAACACAGATGCTGACGTTATTCAAGCTGTACAGGGGTGGCTAAAGCAGCTTCCACAAAATGCCTTCACCACATGCTTTGAAAAGTGAACTGAATGATGGGACCACTGCATATCACCCGAGGGAAGATATTTCGAGAAAGAATAACATATCTTGCTGTACCTATATTTCTTCATTTTGAATGATTTTACTCTCAGTTTTTATGGAATGGCCATTGTATTTCCATCATCAAACAAAGATATTCGCTCTTTCCACGTTTATGCGTGAGTCACGGAAAAATCTCATTGGCCACAACCGGGAATCGAACCCAGGGTCTTCCAGTTACGCACCGGATATGCTTCCACTACACCACAGCGGCCTCGAATTCCTCCAGACTCGCACACGCTAACTGCCAAGCCAATTTGGCGGGTTGCTTCTTGGAGCCCCGCACAATGCTGGGAATCACCAACGATGGGGATTCACCAAGATGGCAAAATTGGCTTGGCAGTTAGCATGTGTAAGTCTGGAGGAATTCCAGGCCACTGTGGTGTAGTGGAAGCATATCTGGCGCATAACCGGAAGACCCTGGGTTCGATTCCCGGTGGCGGCCAATGAGAATTTTTCCGTGACTCACTTATAAACGTGGAAAGAGCGAAGACCTTTGTTTGATGTTCCTGGTGAACGTCAAATGTCTGTATTAAGTATTTCCATCAGTTAAACATGTATTTCACAGTTTGCCTTTCTTTCAGGAGCTAACCTCTGAATCTCAGAGGACAGCTTAGTGATATGTATGTACCTGGGTTTGACAGAATAACGTCAACACCACGCTCAGAAACGTGACTTTTAATGCAGCTGTGTATGTCACAGCATGCAAACGTATCCACCACTTTTTGGTTGTAATAGCTTGTTTAGAATCTCAAAGTCCTGTTTAATTGCATTTAAAGTGTCTTGTTGCAAACATTTCTTTCAGGGTGATGACAAAATGTGCAACCTAACGGACTTCAAAAGAGGGCTAATTGTTGGTGCCTCCATGACAACAGTCGCCAGGGTAGTGGGGGTATCGAGAGCTTCTGTGTCTAGCGTCATGACAGCATACCATGTTCGTGGCAAAACCTCGTCTGAGAAACACAAGAGCGGCCAGGAAACAAACCTGACTGATAAAGACAGGACAGCATTAAAGAGGATTGTTACCCAAAATAAGTGCGGAGCTCAATCTGCATCTCCAGACCGCAGAATTAACAAAAACAGTGTGCAGGGAACTGCATAAACAAAATATTCATGGCAGCACTCCTATTGCAAAACCTCTGGTGACCCGGGTGAATGCACAACGGCAACGGTAGTGGTGTCAGAAGCATACGACATGGATTGCCAATGCATGGAAGCATGTAATGTGGTCAAATGAACCCACATTCACAATATTCCCCACCACAGGAAGTGTTTATGTGTGGAGAACACTGTCAGAAGCGTACAACCCAGACTGTCTGCTCCCAACAGTGCAGTATGATGGTGGTTCTGTCATGCTCTGGGCAGTCATATCGTTGTTTTAAGCTGGTACCCTGATCACCTTGAAAGGACAGATGACGGACAGGGCATATAAAACATTTTTGGCCGGCCAAGCCCATCCAACGGCTCAGACATTGTTTCCTGCAGAGGATGCCATCTATCAAGATGACAACGCCCTAATTCACATAGCTCGGAATGTCCAATCATGGTTTGAGGAACATGAAACTTGGACGAACTTCCAAACTATGAACTTCCGGGCGAACCTTCCTTTGCCACCCCAATCACCAGACTTAAGTATCATCGAGCCACTGTGGTCTGTGTTGGAAAACTGAGTAAGGTCCCGTTATTCTCTTCATGCATATCTCAAGGAGCTGGAGCAGTTTCTGCACGAAGAATGGTGTAACATCACACTAATCACCATCCAGGATCTGTGTGCGTCCATTCCAAGGAGGATTCAGGCGGTTTTTAATGCCAAAGGTGGTCCCACACCATATTAGATACATAAAATCTTCTTTTTCTAGGTGTTCACATTATTCTGTCCAACCCCTGTATCTATGACTTGATTTTTAGTGCAAACAAAATTCCTAGTGGTTTGGCCACCAGAGGGCGTAAATCTTTAATTTCCGCTTCTGATGTATTTGCAACAAAATATGAGCTTCTAAATTCTCGATTAAAAAAACCTCGTTTGTAGACAGATACTACTCATGTCGACAAACCTTTCAGGAACATTTTCTTCTTAAAATTGTGCATGGTTTCTATGCCAGGGGGCGTAGATGTATATCTTATTTTTATCAATATCTTTACTTCTAGGAGTTCGATTTGAAAAATTCCTTTTTTGTCGGAAGTCTACGAATTACTAGAAAATTTTGAAATTATACGTTTTTCATATAATTTCAAATTTTCAAGTAATTCATAGACTTTCTGCTAAGAAGCATGAAGGTAAATTGCTTTCCCCCAACATCTCTGCTTCTAATGTCCGATTTGAAAAATTATTTCTGCTTCGGATACAGCTCCTGATGGGAAATCCTTTGCACAAAATTTCTAATTTTTGTAAAAAATGGTTTGGCCACCAGATGGCATAAGCCTTTATTTCCGCTTCTGATATATTTGCAGCTTCTAAAATCTTGATTGAAAAAAAAACAAAAAAACAACTCGTTTGTAGACCGATACTACTCATGTCAACAAACCTTTTAGGAACATTTTCTTCTTAAAATAATGCATGGTTTCTACGCCAAGGGGCGTAGATGTATATCTTATTTTTGTTAATATCTCTACTTCTAGGAGTCAGATTTGAAAAATTCCTTCTTTGTTAGATAGTGTTTCCAATGCAAAATGTTTTTCATATAAATTCAAAATTTTCAAGTAAATCATAGACTTCCCGCTAGGGGGCGCAGAGGTAAATTGCGTTTTCTGCGTAATTTCTGCTTCTAAAACTCAGGTTTGAAAATTTTTCCTGTATCGCATACAACACGTGATGGAAAATACATTATAATTTCTAATGTTTGGCAAAGAATGGTTTGGCCACCAGGGGGCATAAGTGTTAATTTCTGCTTCTGATGTATTTGTAGTAAAATCTGTGCTCCTGAAAACTCTACAATTTTTTCTTTTCTTGGACCAATACAGCTCATATTTAAAAACCTTTTGAGAATACTTTTTTCCTAAAATATTACATGGTTTTCCCACTAGGGAACGGAAAGTCACACATTTTTGTCGATATCTGTTTCTAAGAGTCCGATTACAAAAATTCTTTGTGCTTCTCATATAAATTCATATTTTTCTTAACACACAAATCTTCAACAACCAGTGGGCATATGCTCACGATTCTGATTACAGCAATATCTGAAGGGTTAAAAATCCTATTACAAAACTTCTTTCTTCCGTCAGATACTATTGTTTTTCATACCGGTTCCATTGATTTTGACTAGCTTTGATAAATTTAATTTGCGTCAGAACGGATTCAAAAGACGTGCTTACTACACCCAAAAATTCGGTGTCATCTTTTTTGTTTTCCATATGAACAATGTCCAAAAATTTCTTTTTTCTTTTCATGGGGAGGGAGGGAGCCTTATATGATTTTGCACCTGGGTCATGATAAACCACACACCACCTTTGATAACAAGAATCTAATGCGGAATGCCATTAATTTTACTAAAACACGAATAGGAAACATTTTCGTGTGTATAAAACAATGTACACATACGGGAGTTGGACAGAACAATGCAAACTCCTAAGAAAAGGTTTTATATACCTAATAGAGTGTGGGACTACCTTTGGCATTCAAAACTGCCCGAATCCTCCTTGGAATGGACACATACAAATCCTGCATGGTGGTTAGTGGGATGTCACAGCATTCATTCTTCATGCAGAAACTGCTCCAGGTTCCTGAGATATGGAGGATAACGGGACCTTACTCAGTTTTCCAACACAGATCACAGTGGCTTGATAATGTTTAAGTCTGGTGATCGGGGAGGCCAAAAAAGGTGTGAAAGTTTGTCCTTATGTTCCTCAAACCATGATTGGACATTCCGAGCTCTGTGAATTAGGGTGTCATCTTCTTGAAAGATGGCACCCCCTGCAGGAAACAATACCTGAACCTTTGGATGGACTTGGTCAGTCAAAATGGTTTCATACGCCCTGCCAGTCATCCGTCCTTTCAAGGTGATCAGGGGACCAACAGAAAACCATGATATGACCACCCAGAGCACGACAGAACCACCACCATGCCTGAACAGTTGGGAGCAGAAGTCTAGGTTGTATGCTTCCGATGGTGTTCTCCACACGTAAACACGTCCTAAGATGGAGAACAGTGAAAATGTGGATTAAGCTGACCACATTACAGGCTTCCATGCATCGGCAGTCCATGTTGTATCTCCTGGCACCAGTGCCATCACTGTTGTGCATTCACTCGGGTCACCAGAGGTTTTGCAATAGCAGCTCTGCCACAAATATTTTGTTTATGCAGTTCCTGCACACTGTTTACATTCATACTGGTGTCTGGAGATGGAGATTGAGCTCCGCACTCCTTTTCGGCACCGCAGTCTTTTTGTTATGGGTAACAATCCTCTTTAATGCTCTGCTGTCTCTATCGGTCAGGGTCGTTTTCCGGCCGCTCTTGTGTTTCACAGACGAGGTTTGGCCACAAACATGGTATGCAGTAATGACGCTAGACACAGTAGCTCTTGATACCCCAACTAGCCGGCCATCAACAATTCACCGTCTTTTGCTCATTTCATAGTCACCCTGAAAGAAATTTTGCAACAAGACACTTTAAATGCACTTAAACAGGATTTTGAGATTCTAAACAAAGCTATTACAACCAAAAAGTGGTGGATACCTTTGCATATTGCGACGTACGCAGCTGCATTCAAAGTAACGTCTCTGAACGTGGTGTTCACATTATTCTGTACAACCCTTGTATATAACAATGCAGCACTGTTAAGACTAACCCAAGATGATATTGTATAATAGGTAATCAGAGTAAACTTAGAGGCCTCTAAAGAGACATTACACCCCCCTCAAGGCCACAGTCACATAGGAATAGTGGAAAGGAAGGCATAAATGTCCCATTTTGAAGAATATCTATAACGGATTATACACAAACTTCAATGGGACTGAAAAGTGACCTCCCATTCTCACAAAACAGGTACTCTGCTTCAGCTGGCCATGGCAGTAGAATGTTTACAGGACCATTAATGAAACACACTGCAGCTTCAACAACAAAGACTTATTACAGCCTGGCGTATGCAACTTCACTGCCAAAAAGTTAAAATATCTCTGTTTATTTGCATTACAACTGATTTCATGGACACAATTTGTTTTAAAGTACATCTGTTTAAAGGCTAGCATTAAAAAAACAAAAAAAAAAAAACCTTTCACATAGATAAAACTATTACATGAATAAGGCACTAATAAGGCATGATGTAAATAGTCATAAAATAAAAAATAAAATAAAGAATAAAAAATATAACGAAAGAACTATTACCAATTGCAAGAAAAATGTCATTAACATTCATAGCTGTTTTTGCTGAGGTTTCCATAAATAACAGGCCATTTTCATCAGCATATGCCTGAGCTTCCTAGACATAAAATAATAGAAATTTTACTTGTGCAATACAGCAAAATGTCTTACAATACATTAACAAAAATCTTTTTTTCACAGTATACAGGTCTGAATACTTGGATTTCCTCAACACTGTAAGGAACCAAAAGTGAAATAGCTTTGAACTTATAAAACTTTTCTCCTAATGATAAAGATGTGCACAGCAGTCACCACCTTTTATTACAATCATACCTTCCCTACATTATTGACATAGTAACACACCATGGATTAAGATCTCAATATTGTAATTAATAAATGAAATTAAACTACAGTTAAATATTTAATAAGTCTTAAATAAAAAGAAAAGTGTTCACTCTAACTCTACACAAAAACCAGCTAAACTTACAACAGGAAGTATCCATACTATCATTCCCTTTTAAATGATCAAATTGACACAAAATAAATTCAAAAACTTTTCCAGGTCATTTTTTTAAAATTAAAATTGTAGTGCTATGTTTCATATGTTGCAAATTGGGGTGCAGTTAACTACACATTTAGAATACATCACTTGAAAACAAATATATACATACGTTAGCAGAGAATGGATATTCTAATTAATAAAACCTTTAAGCTGCATATGTACTTGCATTTCTACGAAAAACAAAATGAAATACATGTGCACACTATTGGTAACTTTTTTTCTTTGTAATACAACATGTTTTTAGCATGTCTGTATACAGGGTTCTCACAAAGCATTAATCAAAAAATTTCTTGACTTTTCCAGATTCTGAAATCCCTAAGGCACATTACATTCAGGAGAGGGAATCTTAATAGTAAAAAATCTGTTCGCAGCTGTCACACTTTTTCGAAGAATTTCGGGTTAGTATCCTTTATAAAAGTACTAGGTGAAAGCCTGTCAATAATGATGGGGGAAAATAAGATATATGGAGTAATTTTTTAATGACCGGGAATTCTTTTCATTTTGATATCAAGTGTGAAAGCATGTTTCATGAACATTACAACAATAAAATATATAAATACTAGACAAAACCTATTAGAATTGACGTTAAAATTATGTTAAATTTTTTTTTGAAAAGAACAAACTCATATGAAACAACAAATGTAAACCTTATTTGATTGACAAATTCATTCCACCACTTCAGTAAAGACAATAGTCCAGGCTCGTTAATTAATTTTTTTTGACTGAAGGTTTAGCGACCACCGTGAGCAACTGAATGGGGCTATAAGCAGTCGTCTGTAATATTTTCACTAACAATGGTCAATGGAATGTTTATTTACATCTTTACATAATGGAAAAAGTCTTACCTACGTGAATAAATTGGATCGAATGAATATTAAATTGTATATATACATCACACATTCCAATGGCATAACGCAATCAGGTCTTCGAGAGTGTTCGTTGTTCCGATGAGAACTTTGATACGAATGTCTGCTAGCGTTGCTTTGCGCAACGCTTCGCTCAGAAAAGAGAAGACTTCGGACTATCTCAGTCCCTCCATGCTTCAGCTTTCAACAGCGCGCGAGTAAACCGCAGGCTATCGAATGTCAACTGCACGCTTCTCCCATAGACTTTACATGGTAACTTTGCCGCCCCACAATGCCCAAACCATTGCTCCAATATCATTTTTCTCTCCAACTGGCACATATGCATGGTAAGACCTTTATTTTGATACCTTAACCATATCTTTACATTCAGCCGTTCTCTCAAAATAGGACTCTCAGTAAAAAAACTTGCAGCCACCACCAAAGTGGGACAAACTTGCAGACACAGGAAGACACACCCACCTAAATAAATCTTATGACAGAAACAGATTACTGAAGTACAATACTCAGGAGACCTAGCCCTTGCCACAAGAAAAGCATACTGCCACACAGGACCACAAACACATACTGTATACAAGGCAACCTGTCCCACAGGGACCAGCTAACCAAGTACAACTCAGCAGCAGAGGTTATTGACATCAACCAAAGAGTGTTGCCAAACTATAAAAATTAAATACTTAAGCATGATGTCATACAAGTGGTTATGTACAGATGCCAGAATCGTTGGATGTTCATACACAACTGGTATGCCCAACACAACTGCCATTCTCTCCAGGATTCTCTGGCATATTCAGTATCGCTTACACATTGGGTTGGTTGGCTACCAAAATATTGCAACATAGTTTAGCCAGGAAAGCACACACGAATGTCCAGATGCCAGCAGCTCGCTCATGCGTGCAACACTGAATATCTGCATTGTGGAGGAGGTTCTCCCTCTCTCTCTTACACATGCGTTGACAGAAGATCAGAAGCATAGAGGTGACGGATTCCTCTTTCCCACATAATTTAAGATTTGATGAAAATGCACCAATAGGTATGGTGGCTATAGTATGTTTTGCATTTGCCCTTTGCATAACGAGCAAAAAAAAGGACAAACAATTTCTTTTTACTGTGAATCATCAAATCAACACACTCGACAGATTGGATAAAAATGAATCCAGTTATTGGAAGTAGTGTGGTACATGTAGCATTGTTAGTATAGCACAATACTTTTGCTTTAGTATGGCATGTAGCATAGCTACAAAATAAAGTAGCTGGTAGTGGAAAATTATGATACAAATTGCGCTATTTAAAAAAAAAAAAAAAGAGGAAAAATATATTTTTAAAATCACGTGATGTTTTTAGATTTCCTGAAGTACTGTTGGCTGGAACAAGAGCTCAGTGTGCCCTGCTTACAATCACACCTGACTTCACTTACATTGTGAAGAGCTAGCCAAACCACTAATAAATTTCTTTCACTTACACCCTTTTGTCTGCTGGATACACACACATACATGCGTATGAACTGGTGTCCAAAATTAACATGGGAAATGTCCAAAATGAAATGATTGATTGTAAAAATATTTCTGAGACATATGCGAAGAGAAATGCTAAGTCAATGCACCCAAGTAAAACTGTGCTACCTCCTGTGGAAAGATTCAAATGACGACCATACATCGAGCTGGCAGCCACGCAACATTGATAAACATTCTGAGCTGGATGAGGGAATTGAAACTTTAGCTGGACTGTTAGTGGAAGATTGGCTTCGCACCATCACTTAGAAGACTCTTTACAGGGAAGAGCGATTGGCAGATTGGAAACAGGGCATTTGCAAGCCGAGGTAGCAAGATAGCTGAATGTGTCGAAGCAAGTGGTCTCTAATCTCCGAAGTCCGTTCTAGAAAACTGAAACAATAACCAGAAGACTCAGATGAGGAAATCTGCAAGCCACAACCAGTAAAGACGCCGGTATTTGTCTCCAACAGCTTGCTGTCATAGGGAGTCAACAGCCAGGCTACTCTCACAGGAGCTCTCCTCTGCTAGAGGAACTGTAACAACGAGACTAACAGTTTACACAAGACTCCACAACAGAGGTCTATTTGCAAGACATCATCATACCTGGACCACTGATCAATGGCCTGTGTTCTCTTCAGTGATGATTCATGTTACCGCCTAAACACAGATTCTTGACTTGTGTACATTTGGAGAGAGGCGGAAAGCTGAAATCTTCTCTTCAATACAGTGGCGGCTCGTGGTTGGAAAAATAGATGAAGAGGTACAAGAGCAGTATGAAAAGATATATACTGTCTACAATGAAAATCCCTTAATGAGGACTTACTTATTTTTTGTATATTAAATCAATTTTTCTTCCTTTTAAAGCTGCAAATTTGTCGTCATAAGATGGTTGTTTCTTTGTGAGCATCAATAAAATGTCTTCCTGAATAGAAATATTTGCCAGAGAAGCAAGTTTATCTTGGGAACTAGTGTTTCTTGAGAAAGTTTGTATTCTTTTAAGAAAACTTCTTTCCACTGGCACACTTGTAGATGGAATTGTTAAACTGAGGAAAACCAATTTATAATCTTCTGTAAAAATGTCTTTGTCTCCGTGAAACACTCGAAGGAGTTCTTGAGTCAATATATTCCTAAATTTTCATCGGCATATACAAGACTCAGTTCATTTTTAAGATGCTGTGTTTAGTAAAAATGTTTCCGTAAAAATGTAGATTTTCAAGGGCGCGAGTGGGAAAGCATGCATTAAATTATTCGAATTTGGTTGTGTCAGCAAGTCAGACAAAGTGAAGTATCTTACAGTCTTGAAATCTTATGTCCATTTCCATAAGAATGTGGTCCAAAATTTCAAAAATCAAAATACAATTGTTTATAATTTAAAAAAATTGTTTCCTGTGTAAGAACAACATATTCCCGTGCTTATTTCTGTGATTTTGCTAGCTTTTCCAAACTGTGTTTCAAATAACTCATCGTTCCTTTTATGGCTCAAAATTTCACGAGGTTTTTTTTTTTTTTTTTTTTTTTTAAATTTGAGTTACACAGTAGTTTATGTTTAGTTATCTTTTCTTCAAAAGTTCGAATAATAGATTGTTGGAGCCAAAAATGTAAATTCGAAAGTGTTCATATCATTCAAAAACCCCTTGACAAGATGAATTGATTTTTGTCTGATTATTCGCTATTCGTCAGAAATTCGAACACTTCCTTCAATTTATCCCAATCTTCAACAACTGCACTTCTAATTTTGAAGTGGAGGACCATCGAGCTTCTGTTATGGTTGGTCTGCATCTTGCGGTTGTTGATATAAGTGTATAAGACCGCTTCGCACAATGGTGAACAAACGAAGCAATTCCACTGAGGCTTGCAAAAAGTATTCGACACTTAGAAATTTTAGAAAAACTCTGGTGTAATACAAGATTCAAACGATGAACTAAGCATTGAACAAAAACAGCTTGAGAAGCTTCATCCTTGACTTTTTTTTCTGTAGCCCATTTAAGTGTCCAGACATTATACTTGCCCCATCGTAATATTGTCCTATTTATTTGTGTTGGTAATCAGACTGTTCCAAAATGTTGTCTATTATTTTGTATACCGACGTTCTATCTTTATTCACATCATGGAAACACAAAAATTCCTCAACCAATACACCTTCCGAATCAACAATAAAAAATTATTTAATTTTTGACATTATCGTTTATATATTCAGAAATACATTCAATTAATTCATTTTGAATAGTTTTTTATCCTTTCGTATTGATTTTCAATTTCTAAAGAACTTTTCATATCAACAATGAAAGTAATTCAATGAAATTTCCACGATTTATCGAGCCCATGCTTTAGTCATGGCCATGGAATGCTAGTTCTTGTTTGCTCAAATACAGTATAGACTAATACTGCATCAATCACTGTCTGCAGGAAAAGTCAATTTAAACGAACATTTTCGTTAAAATGCGTTTTCAAAAGCCTAGCATTCTTCCTCAGGGCATCGGCAATGGTGTTTTGAATATTTTCAAAATTCCTTAACATTATTCCGCATTTCAGGTGCTCGCTAGAATCACGATGTTTATGAAGTGACCGTGTTACGCTTAATAAATCTGAAAATCCGTCTTTATTCCACGCTGAATGTTTATTACTAAAAAATAAACAGGGCAAAAAAAAAAAAAAAAAATTAACATGGAAGTGCTGCGAATGCATTTATATTCAGTAAAATAAAAATTTTTTTAAATTAATATTGTTAGATTTACCGCTCTTCTTGATTTCGTTCTTGGCAACAATTGTCAGTGAATCCGTTGGTCGTCCTTGAAGCAAAATGTCTCTTTTATCTTCATCTTTCGGCAGAGTAAATGGAGTTTGCAATAAATTACAAACAATGTCGTCCACAGGATGCATACTAAAAACTATCACTATCACTTAAATTGTACACAAACCTAAAACATTAGTTAAAGCTTTCAACAAATAATCACAAAGCATGAAAAAACAAATTCCTTTCGGAAAATAACGTCCCACAGCAAAAGAAAAAAGCCCGAGCAGATTGCATGGTACCCTGGTAGTACGCCCACTCCACCATGATCTCTCATGACTTTACGCTCAAAAACTGAAAGATGCAGAGGTAAGGCGCGTGAAGCTGAAACACTTCACTTGAGCGAGCAGATTGGGGAGGGCGACGTCACTGTTACCATGGCAACCCAGCAGAAAACTGCAGACTTCTAAGCATTCTCATTTCGGCTCTTCACTTGCACTGTTTTGCGTATAAGGATTTGCTTTCTGTATTGAGCGCGCCATGTGAATTAATATCTATTCAAAATTTTGAGTATTTTGGAACTGAATAAAGGCAAAAAAGAATATATTATAAACAAATACTGAATAAAACTTTATCTTGAGTAAAATAGGTGAAGAGGCACTTCACCTACTTCACCTGAAAAGCCGCCACTGCTTCAATATTCAGGTAATTGACCACTACTACGGTGGTGGACTCCTGGTTTGGGCTGGCATTATGTTGGATGGGTGCATGCTGCCGCATGTATTTCCAGGAGGCAGCCTAACTATTGCACATTACAGTTATGACATCTTACAGTGGTGTGCAAAATTATTGCATCACCTGCAAAAACTGATTTTTAAGTTTAACACTTTTTCATACACGAGACTGCCAAAGGAAAAAAAAAAGCTGAACTTTTTAAACCGCACGGGTGAAAAATAAGAACGTACTGTGAAACAGCGTGAATATAACGTGGTGTGAGCATGATCAAATTGTGTACTGAAATTTATTATGTAAATATTAAACTGGAGCACATCACTGTATTCAAAATATATAATTTTCTTTTTTTTTTTCCCCCATTTAACAGCAATACAAGATAAATGTAACATCGTGGAGGGAAAAAAATACGATTACCAGCGAAACCTACGCTCTGTCCAACTTCCATTTTAGGAAAGTTTTCCTCCATTTTGCAGCTGCAAAACAAGTACTTATGAAATAAAATTTTATTTAACAACACCACTGGGTAGAAGAACCATCATCATGAAAAAAGGATTACGATTATGGGAGAAACCTTAACTCCGTCTAACTTCCGTTTCCGAAAGCTTTGAAAGTCGGAATTCTGCCCACCGACGGAAAACCACCCCACCACGACCACTACCTACACCAATCTCTACAAAATTACTGTTAAGTTCTGCATCGATCTGGAGAACCATCGAAATGACGATTTAAAAGGCGGAATTCTTCGAATCCACTGAAGAATCTCATGCCTGAAGATCACAGAGAAATTTTTGCGCCAAGTTCAGTTTTCGGAATTTTTCTTCCATTCTCAAGCTGAAATGCAAATATTCATGGAATAAAATTATATTTAACGATAATACTGCGCAGAAGAAATCTCGCAAGAAAAAGAAATCAAGATTACGGGGAAAACGTTCACTCCTTTAACTTCTGTTTCAGAAAGTTTTGAAAAACGAAATACAATCTCCACACCAAAGGGGAAAAAAAAAAAAAAAAAAAAAGGGACCCCATTCCCCCAACTAACCCCCCAAAATTTTTCTTCAGTTTTGCATCGATCTGGAGAATACCCTAAATGATGACACGAAAAGCGGAATTCCGCGTATCCGCGGGAGAATCCTTTAACTTTCAATAGTTATTTTATCATTTAACATGTCATTAGATGCAAAATTTAATGGAGATATAAAAAATGTCTTGTTTTTTTTCCCCTGTAGCTACCTCTGTTTTTAAGATACATTACAAAAATCATAACCAAGTTAAAATTATGAAAATGATTATTTACCTAATACTTAGGTTTATAGCAATAAATTGTTTTTGTAATTCATTAGGAATGAAACAACATTTAAATACAGAAACATAATGAAGCAAAATTATAAAATGTACCTAATATTCTGTTGTCCAGAATTTAGCTTTAATCACAGCTTTGCATCTTGTTGGCATACTGTGAATAAGGTTTTGTAAAAGATTGGGCTGAACAATATGATTCCAAATTTGAATTACATCTTCAATGAGTTGAATTTCTTTTTTAATAGTTCATACGACACTTTGAACCACAAATTTTTGATCGGGTTTGAGTCCGGTGACTGTGGTTGCGAATCAAGATGCCGAACATTTTTTTCTGAAACCACTTTTTCACTACTTTAGCATGCTGACAGGAAGCATTGTGATCTTAAAAAATAAAATTGTCATCATTAAGTCTTCTTAATGATGGTAGCATCTAGTTTCCTAATATCCAGATGTATTTCTGGGCATTTACCAAACCATCAACAATGTGGAGGTTCCCAACACCATGTGCACACATGCAGCTCCAAACCATGACCTTCACCGGATGCTTAACAGTAGTCACTAAGCAACTTGGATGGAATTCTTCATGCTTGAATCTTCTTACATAGGCACTACTCTGATTCCCATTTAGGCATAAATTCTGATTCATCACTGAAAAGAACATTTCCCCATTGCTTGGTTGTCCATGAGACATGCTGTTTTGCCCATGGAAGTCTAGGCTGTCTTTTGATTTGCAGTTAACAGTGGTTTACACCTACTTTTGAAGCCGCGTAAGTCATAGTGAAGCAGCCTCCTTCTAACAGTAGATGTACTAACAGTAACATCAGTCACTTCTTTCACTTTCTTCAGAAGCCCAATAACTGTAGATTGATTACAGCTCACTCTTTCAGCGATTTGCCTTGAAAAACATCTCTCTTCATGCAGAACAACTATTTTTACTCTGCCCGCTGTGGACAATTCTGCAGTATTAACCATTATTGAGAATGTACACAAATTATACCCCAATAACAACAAGAAGCGACCACTACAATGCTCTAGTACCTCTGCGTCAACCCTTATAAAGGCTGGAGCAGGATTAGGATAGCATCAGGAAGCAGTCAGTCAGGTAAAAGAATGTGTATGATTGGATGTAACAACTGACATGCAGCTAACCGTGAATTTCAACATGTTTGTCAAACCCCATGTTTTATGTCATATCTTGAGAACATAAGTAGCTACAGGAAAAACTAAGACATACTTTGAAATCTCCATTAAATTTTGCATCAAACGACATATAAAAGATGAAATAACTATGAAAATTAGTTAAAAAAAGAGTTAAACTTAAAAATTCATGGTTTTTGCAGGTGATGCAATACTTTTGCACACCACAGTAGAGTCCTATGTACGACCTTTCAGGGTAACTGTTGGCCCCCAGTTCCTTTTTTTATGGACGATAACACCTGTCTCCATAGGGTTTGGCTAGTCAACGGGTACCTGCAGAGTGAGAATATTCACAGGATGGAGTGGCCTGTGAAATTTCCTGACCTGAACCTGATAGAGCATGTCTGGCATGTCCTGGGAAGAGTGTATATGTATCAATGATTCTGGCATCTGTACATAACCACGTGCAAGTCATGCTTAAGTATTTAGTTTTTATTGTTCGGCAACATATTCTTTGACTGATGACACTAACCTGTGCTGTTGTTGCTGCTGCTGCTGCTGAGTTAGCTGCACAGATTACCTTGTGTACATCATGTGCTTGAGGTCCTGAGTGGCAGCATGCTTTACTTGTGTCAAGGGCTAGGGCCCTGAGTAATGTACTCCAGCAATCCATTTCCATCCGTAAGATTTATTTAGATTGATAATTCTGTTCAGCTCAAAATGAAAGCCCCCCCCCCTCCTTTTTTTTTTTTGTCAAAAAGGTGTCCCATTATATCTTCAACAGACGCTAGTTAGTTAGTTAGTTAGTTAATTGATTTTAGTGGCGCAAGGGCCAGGTTTGGCCAAAGAGCGCCAGACACAGAACAATCAGTTAAAGATATTTAAAAGCGGGGTGAAATGATTAAGAGCAGACAGGCTTGGCAAAAGTTAGAATAGAGAATGATAAAAGCTGTGAAGACTAGTTAGTCAATTAGGTTTATAAATAAATAAATAAATTCACCAATTCACTGTTATAATCATTATAAATTATTATTATTATTATTATTATTTTTTTTTAAATAAGTTTTAAAAAGTCTATCTGCTTTAAGAACGAAAACACTGCAAAAGTGTCGCAGTGGTCGCCCAAAAGCTTCTGCAGTGTAGCTGCGCCGTCATCCAGTAGATGAGACTGAAAATAGTGAAACCGATGATTACAAAAACGAACACAACTACATAAAACATGAGAGATGGTGAGTAAACAGTCGCACGCCTCACACATTGGGGCAGCGTTGCCACACAGCAAATAGCTATGCGTGAAGCGACAATGCCCAATGCGGAGACGCGCAAGAACAACTTCTTCCCTACGGTTCCGGCGACACGATGATTTCCAGATTCCAAGGTTAGGTTTTATACGGTGCAGTTTATTCTCCACCTGTTGGTCCCACAGACTTCGCCACGTTCGTCTGATATGATCGTGAACAAGAAAGCGAAAATCGCGGTGAAACAGTGGCAAGGGTGTGACGACCAAAGAAGAGGCAGATCTAGCAGCAGCATCGGCAGACTCGTTCCCTGGGATCCCAACATGCCCAGGAATCCAGCAGAACCGAATCTGGACATCAGCCTCGAGCAAAGAACGAAGAAGTCTCCGAACGACAGTGGGTGGCCAGTGAAATCCAAAGATGACAATGATTGCACAACACTCAACGAATCAGTGTACACAATAGCACGCTGATGAGAGCTCGACTGCACGTGAACAAGTGCAAGATACACAGCATGCATCTCCGCCGAAAAAACCGTGGCCTCAGGAGGAATGCGGGCAACAGAAACTTCGTCAACGCAGACGGCGGCGGATCCAACAACACCAGCCGCCTTAGATCCATCGGTGAAAACAGGAATAAAGTCTGCATTGACGTAACAGTGTTCAGCGAAGAGCTGCTGGTACACTGACGCAGGGGTTGAGGACTTGTCAAAAGATGTAAAGCTGGTATCGACCATGACACCAAGAGGATGCCATGGAGAATCCTCAAAGCCCCTGGTCTCTCCAACGAGTGACAAGTCGAGCCCTGCATCACGAGCTACGGCCGCCATACGAAGACCGAAGGTTCGAATGCACGAGGGACGGATCTCGAACAAACGAGCATGCTGGGGATGAAAAACTGCATCGTATAAAGGATGGTCTGTGAGTGATTTAAGTTTCAGGTAAAATTGAAGAGACAGCTGCAGACGGCGTAAATGAAGCGACGGTTCGTTCGCGTCGGCATAAAGGCTGGGAATGGGTGACGTACGAAAGGCTCCCGTACAAAGATGCAGCGCTTGATGGTGGATGGTATCCAACGGCCGGAGAACGGTAGGACGCGCAGAGCCATACACCATACAGCCATAATCCAGCTTAGACCGAATGAGAGAATGGTAAATACGGAACAAAGAAGTCCTGTCTGCACCCCAGGAGATTGAGGCAAGGATCTTAAGGATTGACAAGGCTCTCAGACAGGAAGTCCTAAGCCGTCGAACGTGCGAGCGAAAGGTGAGGGCACGGTCAACGGTCAAACCAAGGAACTTGGTTTCCGGCAAAACTGGAATGGCTGCACGGTCCAAATAGAGCTCTGGATCAGGATGGAGGCCACGCCTCCGGCAGAAATGGACACAGGCTGTCTTGTCGGGAGAAAGAACAAACCCATTATTGTTAGCGGCTTTAACAATCTGGGTAATTGCAGACTGCAGTTGCCTTTCAACGAAATGCATGCTGGATGACGAACAGAAGATGTGAAGGTCGTCAACATAAATGGTAGCCGAAACCGTAGGAGGAAGATTTTTGAGTAAACAATTAATGCGGAGGATGAACAGAGTCACCGAAAGAATACTGCCTTGAGGAACGCCTTGTTCTTGATGGAAAAAGGCGGACAGCGTTGTACCCAGGCGCACCCGGAACACACGGTTACGAAGAAAGTTGGCAATGAAGGTTGGCAGGTTTCCCCGCAACCCACTCTCGTGGAGGTCACTGAGGATACCGTGACGCCACGCTCTATCGTAAGCTTTTTCGATGTCAAAAAATACAGACACCAGGTGCTGCCTACGTACGAACGCCTCACGAACAGACGTCTCAAGGAGCAGGAGATGGTCAGGAGCTGAACGATGACGACGGAAGCCGCTTTGTGATGGAGAGAGTATTCGATGTTCTTCAAGAAAATAAATTAGCCGGGAATTAACCATTCGTTCAAGGATTTTGCACGGACAGCTAGTGAGGGCAATTGGCCGATAACTAGAGGGAGACTTGGGGTCTTTGCCAGGCTTGGGAAAAGGTAAAACAAAAGCTCTTCGCCAAGAGTCCGGGAAACTGTGCTCCAACCAAATACGGTTGAAAAGCACTAACAGATTCTCGAGAGACGACTGCGAGAGATGACGAATCATGTCATAGTGGATGCCGTTGGGACCGACAGATGTTGCGCCGGACCGATGCAGAGCCACCCGTAGTTCAACCATGCTGAAGGGGGAGTTATACTCAGTGTTATAAAAAGGCGCAAAGGAGATTTTCTGGCGTTCCGCGGTTGTTTTAATCCTCTGAAAGGACGGGAGATACGCCTGAGAACTAGAAACTGAGGCAAACGCTTCGCCCAAGCAATCCACAATCTCCCCAACTTCAGCATACGTGCAGCCGTTATTCTCAAGAATTGAAATTTGGCGGGAACTATAGTTTCCCCGAATCTTACGAATTTTTTCCCCAAACAGTTTTTGAACTGGCACGTGAATTGATAGATGAAACGTACTTCATCCAAGACTCCCTCTTGCTTCGTCGACGCACCAACCGAGCGTAAGATTTTGCTCTTTTAAATTTAACAAGATTAGCATCGGTCGGATAACGCCGAAAAGTACACCAGGCCTTATGTTGAACTCTCCTAGCCGCTGCGCAATCAGGGTTCCACCAAGGCTTCGGACGTCTTGGGAGCGTCGTTGATGTTTTTGGGATAGAGAGATCTGCTGCCTGAATGATACACGTTGTGACATCAGTAACAGCTGCGTCAATTGACCGCCGGGTCACCATGGCAGAAGAAATCACTGCGGACGGTGTGAAGACCTCCCACTTGGCACGATCCATCCTCCAACGAGGAGGGCGGGAGGCAGAAGATGGTACGCTCACATTATACCTAAGTACAATTGGGAATTGGTCGCTTCCATGGAGGTCGTCACACACCGTCCACGACCAGTCGGCCATAACCGATGGTTGACCCAAAGATAAATCGATTGCACTGAAACTTCGTGTAGGCTCGTGGAAGTAAGTGTCAGCACCGGTGTTAAACAGGCACAAAGAGGTTGAGGAAAGAAGATATTCGATCCTACGGCCTCGTGAGTCTGTTCTGACACTACCCCACAATGGATTATGAGCATTGAAGTCACCCAGAAGAAGAGCAGGTGACGGCAGCTGCCCAACTAAGCTCTCAAGAACGGACACGCTCACGTCCTCATCCGGCGGCAGATAGACGCTGCAAACAGTTAGAGGCACAGGCATGGAGATACGCACCGCAACGGCTTGTAAAGATGTTGAGACCGCAACGGGAGAAACTGGAACACTGTGGGGGACAAGGATGGCAACTCCCCCGCAAGCTATATCTCCTGAAACATTATCTTTCCGAAATGCACTGTAGCCTTGAACTGAAAGGAGGTCTGATGGTTTAAGTTTTGTCTCCTGGAGGCAAAGGCACACCGGAGAGTATGACGAAAGCAGATGTTTCACGTCGTCATGTCTTGTCCGAAAGCCTCGACAGTTCCACTGAACGATTTGATCCATGGTTTGAATTGTGGTGAATGAGAAAAAGAAAAAACGAAAAACAAAACCCGAGAAAAACTGGGACAACTAAAAGTTGTCCGATTCCATCATTTCGTCTGCAATGTCCATTTGCGCTTGGGACTGTTTTGTCCGACGCCCTGTAGTCTCTGGTGGTAAAATGGGGCGGTATTTTGGTTCCTGTGTCGCAGATGATCTTGCCCGATCCTGGTTCTTATGATGGGAGTTTGGAGATTTCTTCTCCTTTTCTTTTTCCTTTCTTTTTCCTCCCGGGGTTGTTGAAGTCCCGGTGGTGCTGGTGTTAGTTGCAGCAGGTTTATGCACAGTGGTTGTTGGAGCTTTCGCGTCCCTAGCTCGGGATTGTAGTGCTGCCAGACCAGCAGCTATGATGTCGTCTAGCTTGTAGGGACAATTCACTGGGATTTGGCTATCAGTCTGGGTACCGACTGTATTCCTTGCAACAACCGCTGATGCATAGGATCGCCGATTTGATTGGTTTGGAGCGACCTTTCTGCTGGCCTCTGGGTAGGAGATTCCCTCAAGGGTCTTAATGCGTTGGATCTCTTTTTCCTCTTTCCACTTTGGACAGTCTCTCGATGATGCTGCATGAGATCCCTTGCAGTTGAAGCACAGCTCGGCTTCGGCATGGCAATCTTGCAAAGTATGGTCTGTTGCTGTACAACGCCCACACCGAGCAGTGCTCCTGCAAGACTGCTGGGAGTGACCATATGCTTGGCATTTGAAGCATCGTAGAGGACTTGGTATGAAGGGTCGCACTTCAAGATGTAGATACCCTGCCTTGATTGAAGTTGGCAGGGATGGGGTGTTAAAGGTCAGTATGATGTTTCGAGATGGGACAGATTGGCCATTTCGCCGAAATAGGATGCGCCGGACTCCACTCACTTGTTGGTCTTTCAGTTCCTCCAGAAGTTCTTGGTCACTGCACTCCAGAAGGTCTTGAGAAGAGATAACACCTCGTGAGGAATTGAGGTAGCCGTGAGGAGTAACTTTCACTGGAAAATCTAAAAAGAGGTGGTGTTTAAAAGCACTGTAGCATATCTGGGACTCGACATCTCGACAAGAAGATCTCCAGATTGGAGCTTCTTAACGCTCTTAGGAGAGCTGGCAATTGATTGCAATGCTTTATTTATCCAGAAGGGGCTTCTGGTGTTTAATGGGTTTGAAGCGTCCAAGGAGTGGATGCAAAAGAACCGAACATTGGCAGAATCAGGTGTAGGTTTCTTGTTGGGAGGGGTGACCCTTCCTCAATGGGCCGCTTTGTTTGAAGTTCTTGGGAAATTTTTTGGTTAGCCATGAATAGAAGTGAAAAGTTCGTCCGCCGATTTCCCCGCCCACAACCGAGCCCAACAGGGGAGAGCCGGAGGTCCGCAAGCCCAATTGGACGCAGGACACGACTCTAGGGTTAAGCAACGGATATAGCATGTTGATAGTGCAGACATGCGCTCAGCGAGTACCGAGACTTTCCCAGGTCTCGGTAACACCCCTTTGGCATGCCCGCACTATCCCCAAACTCACCCTGTTGTACGAAACAACAAGCCGATTGACTAGGAGTGGGTTAGTTCCTAGCCGCCCGTTTAGGGTGAAGCAGGGGGCAAAGAGGAGTGTTGGCGACTGGCGACAACAACAACCTGGCCACCAGAAACCTCAGCCTCCAGCATCCCCTTTTCCACCTTACGGGTCACCGCACACGGCAAACGTGCAGGTAGGTCTAGCAAACCAGCCCGGAAAAACAAGAGAGGAACAGAAAATGGAGAAGCAAGTCGAGTAGAAAATGGAGTAGAAAAGAAGAACAGGTAGTGGAGAAGAAAGTAAAAACAGGAAAGGGAGAGGAAAGCCAGAAGAAAGGAAAGGGCTGGCGCATAATCACAACCTCAGCAACCAACAACTGAGGCGGGTGCTGTCAAGGTGGTGGCAACACAAAGTTGTAACGGGAAGAATCAAACATAACAAGTCGGCTGGGGCCGTGGGGTCGCTACTCCCCATCAGCTGGATGAACAGCTGTCCCTGCGGTAACGTGAAAGCGCAAATACAAAAAAGCAAAAAACCGTCACAAGGTCAGCTCGGGCCGTGGGGGCGCCGCTCCCCAAATAACTGGAAAACCAGTTATCCCCGTGCGGGACTTCAACAGACGTCCTGGTAATTGTCCAAGGTCCATATTTGGCCTAACAAAGAGCAATTGCAAGCCTGCAGCCCTCTTCCAAAACCCTTCCTGGACTCTGATACAATTTAGTAGAGGAGTAGCACTTATTGCCCCAACTCTTATTCACAGTCTTGTAAATGGCATGAGGGCTTGTTGTGCAAGCCATATCACTCTTCAGGGTAATCACTCTCCATTAGTCCCTAAAAATCCAAGTTACTTGCTGAACCAGTTTTGGATACTGCCATGCACATGCTTCCTCCTCATCATGCAATGATGACAATCCTTTTGGTTGTGTAATGTTGTGTTTTGGATAAATGTTGTGGTAGAAATGGGCCGGAACGCAGCGGAACCCCGTTCTTGGAGCGATGTGACCAGTGGCGTAGCCAGAATGGGGGTGGGGGTGGGTGGTTCCGTGGGTTAGGTTCATTGGTGAAAGCCTCGTATACACATATATACACCACTGGATGCAACACAAAAGAAAAGGGAGCATTTAATTTGAATAAAACATTTTGCAATGCATTAAACATTTTGATTAATGTGCCATCTTGTATGAATTGTAGGTCATTTCAAAAATAAAATTTTTCCTTCTACTCTAATAAAGCACTAATAAGGTGTTTGGTGAGAGCGAAGTTCATGACAGAGGCTGATCGCCGACCGTTTGGCAGACCTCATCAGCGTCTCCCTTTGCTCTCATCAAACACCCATGATGAGCACAAGGTGTTTAGCGAGAGCGAAAATGACAGGAGTTGATCGCCGACCCTTCTCTGCACTATGCATAAAATGACCTGGAACTGACACCTACACATGCTGTCCATTGTCTGTTTCACTTCTGCACCAGCTCTTGTCCTGGTAGACGTGGCAACGTGCCATTTTTGCCTCATATTGTAGTTGTTGTTTTAAGTTCCAATTTGTTCTTGTGTGAGAAGACTAACAGAAAATAATGAAAAGAACACTATCAGATTTCTTTGGGGGAAAAAAATGAGTCAAGAGAAAAAAAAAAAATGACAGCTTGGAAATTTGGGAACTTCCCCAGGCTCGAACTCTTGTGAAGTACCACCAAGAAAATCTGCCAAAATGAAGCAGTCAAAGAAAATCATTTCATTGGAAGTTTCATTAGAAGAATATGAATTGCTTTTTGTAAATATTTACTCAGGAAAAGATAAATCCCAGTTTTCGACTGAGGATCAAAGTAAGTATTTTTTGAAAGCATACTCTTGGCTTGTTTTAAAAAATGGGTGTCTAGGATATGCCATATGTAAAACCACTGGCAATATGAATATTTCAAAATTTTTAAGTGGTGCTTGGCTTTCTAAGGAGTGAATAGATTGTCAAGTTAGACCTATGGCTGACGATAAAGAAAAGCAAAATTGGTCCTCTAAGGAAAAAAAAAAAAAAAAAAGAAGAAGAGCACATAGAAAGTCACGCTAAAAAAGAAGCTTGTAAAATGAAAGAAAAACGGTCTGTTGGAGTCTTGGATTGTTGATAAAATAAATGAAAAACAAGTAGACAAAACGTACAAAATATTCAATACTGCATATTACGTTGCGAAGAACAGCAGATCTTTCACCAATTTTCCTGATTTTATTGATTTCCAAAAGAAAAGAAAAACGGCACAGAAATGGGTAGAGTAGTGCAGTCTAGGAAGACATGTACAGATATTTATTTATATATACACCTGGCCACCCAAAGTGCAACACGAAGAAGAAAGCATCCGATTGGCCTGAAACTCGCAGCATGCGTTGCCCGCGAGAGGACATACAAACAATTAGCATTGCAGGGCATATGCAAATCATGTACGCCCGGCACGCCACCAAGAGGCACTATAAGAAGGGTGCACAGAAGGCGGGGTGTAAGTAGTGGAAGTGTGTTGTGCTGCCGGACGGACCTGTGCATGAGAAGCTTCCTGATGCCTCGTCGCAGAACACGGCAGTCATTCCAGCACATTTCGGAGTTCGACAGAGGATGAATAGTGGCTTACTGCGACAGCGGTTTATTGTACTGAGACATTGTCGCCCGTGTGGGACGACAATCAGCCACAGTGAGGAGAGTATGGATTCGGTGGGTGCAGGAGGGACGGATGGACCGACAGGAGCGATTGCCGCAGCTGCGGCACGCCACCGAACGAGAGGACTGGCATGTTGTGCG
Source organism: Macrothele yani (assembly GCA_039090855.1). Classification (NCBI taxonomy): domain Eukaryota; kingdom Metazoa; phylum Arthropoda; class Arachnida; order Araneae; family Macrothelidae; genus Macrothele; species Macrothele yani. The sequence continues at coordinate 421,971 of CM077007.1, forward strand.
GCGGGCATTGATGGCTCGCACGGTCACATCACGAACGTTAGCACAGGAATTAGGGTGTGTTGCACAACAACCTGTGTCAGCACGTACCGTTTGACGTCGTCTGCAGGAGCAGGGACTTGTCATACGGCGCCTATTGCTCCGATTACCATTGACGTTACACCACCGGCGAGTGCGGCGGCAGTGGGCCGTTAAATGCCGCACCTGGACTACGGAATGACATGGCATTGTCTTCTCCGACGAATCCCGCTTTTACCTGCAACACCACGACAGTCGGATCCGTGTGTGGCGGCACCGCGGCGGGAGACTGTATGACGCCTGCATTATCATCGCCATACCGGTCCGCCGCCTGGCACTAAGGTTTGGGGCGCAATTGAATATGACACCCGCATCCCTCTGGTACGTATCGCCGGCACACTCAACAGCTACCGCTACATCACCGACGTTTTGAAGCCTGTAGTCCTGCCTTACCTGCAGGACTGCCAGCGGGCACGTTTCAACAAGACAATGCACGCCCACACATGGCACGCATCGTGCAACAATTCTTCACGGCTCACCAGGGGTCAATGCTGCTGTGGCCTGCCTGTTCTCCCGATATGTTGCCCATCGAACACGTCTGGTCGCTGATCAGCAATCGAGTGGCCCGGCAAGCACCACCCGTGGCTACGCTTGATGAACTGTGGCAACGTGTGGAAGCAGCCTGGACCAACATACCCGATGCCCACATCCAAAGACTCTTTCGTTTGATGCCGCGGCGCGTAGAGGCTGTTATTGCCAGCCATGGGTGCCACATGAACTATTGATGTCTGCGTGTTCCGCAAGTCGCACGGGCCTGTAAGCTCAATCGTTTCATCTTTGTATCTGTTGTTATGTGTCCAGTAAATCTGGCTTTGCTATCTCGTGTCCTTTTTGGTGTTGCATTTTGGGTGGCCAGCAATGTATGTATATTTTGTTTGAGGAGTGAGTGCCCATTGCAAGGAATTATCTGCCTTCTGTCCAAATTTTATGCAAACCACTTGGTCTTGGTGTAACTATGAATGCTCTTTTGTAGTTTGATTTTATGTGAAGATGACGTCCGTAAGAGATAATGAAGCATAAAGTGAACACACTCTTCTAGTTATCGAGAGATCTGGGGTTTGATCCTAGTGGTGTCGGATGTACAATTTTTCAGTTGCTATTCGTTGTTTATAAAAATAACATGGATAGAGCGATGACATCGTATATTTACGAGATAATGATTTTAATCACACTGTATATAGTTATTTTATTTCATTGATTCTTTAAAACTTCATGTTCATTTTTTTATTTGAATCTCGACTCTGGTTGTAAGTTTTCATATAAACCTGCGAGTGCTTTTAGTTCTACAAACCTGTTAACTCCTGAACGTCCGAGATAGGTACCTGTGGGTGAAAACAGCCAACAATAGCCTTCACAATTGTGCCATATTGGATAAGTGCAATCATTTTGAACAAGTTATAATAGTTGAAATATTTTATATCCCACATCCTTGAATAATTATGTTATAGCAGGAATTACGAGGCATATGTACACTCAACTTGAAGACATTTATAACGTGTGTAACAGTAATAATAGTAGTTATAGAACTATTAACATAGGATGTATAAAATTGAACTTAATTTAAAACAGGGTTCTGCTGATCAAATCAGTTTTTTTATGTGAAAGAATAATCACATATGCAATAAAGGATGTGTAAATTATAATAAAACTGTGGTTAAAGTTATAAGTTTCAGATTTGAATTTTGCACTTAATCATCTCATAGTTTGAACTGTAAAACCACAGTAAAATTTATGAGTTAAAGATTTCAAATTTGAACTTAATTTTCTCTTTGTATAACCAAATAACTTGTTACTTGCATATACAGAAAGGGGAAATACAAAATCGAGTTGTCAGTTCCAAGAGATGGTTGATGGGACTTGAACAAACAACAATATCCAGAATCTGCTGGATGTGTGATTTACAGAACCCACAGTCCTTCACTTTTTTAAACAAATTATGTATCTCACACTGTCCTGTGTTTTCCCACAAACTTTCAGTTGACACTATGTTACATCAACATAGCTAATCAGAAGCAAAAGTTCTAGGCACTACATCATAATATCTGGATTTCATGCAGCCAGTAATGAAAAATAAGTTCTTTTTAAGTACCTACAGGTATTTTTGTCAAAAATTAAGGACTTTTAAGCACCCTGAAAAAATTAAGCACTTTTTAAGGACTTTTAAGGATTTATAAAAACTATGGGAACCCTGGTCTAAAAATGTTTGTTACTTGATGATTTGTTACACAGACATAGCTAAATTAATGTACACAGGGTTTCCACTCAATCAGTGTAAAATCAAATTCCCTGACTTTTCCAGGTGGTTTTGAGTAAAATTCCAGGTGTTTGCAATGGGGTTTCGAAAATATGCTTAACATACAATGAGAAAAAAACTGGCTAATTAGATATTTTCCCAAATTTGCATGCAAGATATTAAAATATTGTTTTAGTTAGCTGAGCACAAACTCATGAATAAGCAATTCCATAACAGGATATTGAACTAGCCTTAACTCTTGTAATGCACAGTACTTACAATTATACCTATCCCAAGTCATTGAGTAATATAATTTGTTTTAGAAGTTTACATTCTTATTAAAAAAATATGGAATACAAACTGGTGAACAGCAAAGAAAAACAAATTTTCTGCACATACCAGCATAGTCTTGGCTTATCTTGCCGAATAATTAACATATCTAATGATGAAATACTGCTGTTTTTAAGTTATCTGTACCCAGAGTTTTTTTTTCTCATATGAAGATAACTGACTGAGGTTCAAAGGTAACTCTAAAATAATTGAAATCTAACTGGCTAACAAAAAAATCAGGGCAGATTTTTTTTTTGTAAACACATTATAACTACACATGTGAAGTGAAACAAAAATAAGTCACTGCTTCCTTGCAATACATTTTACATTGAATATTAGTCTAAGAAATCACTGAAATGCACAGTTACATCAATTTTGACAATTCCTGAATTTCCTGGCCAATTTTTCCTGTCCAAAAGAACGTCATGAGAAAACTCTTTTCTTTTGCACTAAAATACTTCTGATCAGGCACCTTGCGATTTTTTTTCATGAGTTGTATCTCTTTATTTTTCTTTGCTCTTTGATCTGCTAATGCCTGTTGATATCTTGATCGAGACATCTTCCCATACTGCAGTAATTCTGCAGTTATAGGCACTGAAACTACTCCATTATGCCACTTTATGGCATCGTATACTGTACGCAATGAAATAAGTGACTTTTCATGAAGATTCTCAACCAACATGTCTTTATTAACTGAAAAACCACTTTTAACGAGCGCATTTCCATGCGAAAAAGTAAGAACTAACTTAACAACACCACTCACAGTTTCTTGAAATGTTCTTTATCCTGAAGTAAAGACGAATAGAATGCATCCAGGTGGTTATTTTCTGAGAATGCAGAAAACACATCCTTTAGTTCAGTTTTTGCGCTAATTACACAACTGTTGAAATTGCTGTTTTGCTCGATCTGCTGAAACAGAAAACATTCTGTTTTTTTCATACAATATTTGCAACAGCAAATGCATTTTTTTTTTCACAAATTATTGAATTTGACTTTATGAGCTTAGGATTCAGACTTAAAACTACTTTGATAACAGAAAAGTTTGTGGGACCTCGTTCTATTTTCTGTGTGGTTGCCACTAAAAATTTCATGCATTCTGCTATGAATTCCTTTTTCTGAAGCACTGAAGTTTTACTTTTCATCAAATATTCGTGAACAGAAATGCCAATGTCTACATTTTGCAGTTTACAGTGGTAAACTAACCTTATCACTTACGTCAAGCTTAAAATTTTTTCTGGAATTGCACATTCCTCCATCACCCTTTTCCTTATAAATCTAGACATCAGCTGCCAGACAGGATTGCATAATACAGAAAAGGAATCACAGGATCAGCTGTTTGGAATTTTTTTCAAAAATGCAAACTTTAAAAGAATTAGGTTATCTTTACATGCTACTGCAACACGTGCACATGTTTACGTTTTTGGCAAAGGTATTTGTCTCTTCAGCATACTTTTTTATGTTGAGAAAGATCTGAATGGCCCGCTCTGCCACAGCAACATTTTCGACCCACCTGACTAGGCAGAACTTGCAAGGGAAAATTTCACATCCAGTTATCGATACATATTTAGCTTAATGTGCAGAGCTGGGCTATTTTTGGTACAACTGATAGAAAGCTGTGAGGATATCATTCAAATTCCAGTCAGTAGCATCATGGCCTCTCCGAAAGGCTCCATAAACCACATGCAATCCACACGAACCTAGATTAAGTAGATCACATCCATTTTCTGCCAACAAATCTTCCCTTATCACTTGCAGAAATTTATGATTAACATACTCCACACCCATTGAAATTTGCAACAGTTTATTTAAATTTAGTTCTGAAACTCCTTCATGGAACTTTTCAGTGAGATCAGATGCTCTTGCATGGCCAAGAAATACTGAATTTAAATAGCGTGTCCATACCTGGTTCAATGAAAATCCAACAATCAAATCCACCTGCCCTTTCTGAGCTACTTTATTAAGGGCTTCATCAAAGCATATAACAAATTCAGTACCTAATATCTCTGATAATAAGTATTTAGAAAAATATGGTGCAAGCCCAAAACAAATTATATATGACATTTTTGTTGCACCAAGACTGATCTTTTTTGCTATATCACTGCCCATAAACACATGCTGGAATACATTGCTAGCATCTTTAAAATAATTTTATGAAGAATTTGACATTACAAGCTTCATGGCCTAAATTACTTCTGCTCTTAAAAATGCACTTTTTTGTCATAAAACTAGTGATGTTCAACAAAGTTGAAATATTAGTAGGCAATACAGTGGATGAAAATCCACTCTGTTTTGCTACACCATCTGCTGAATATGGCATGGACAGTATCAAATCAGGAGCAGCAGCCATACTGTCTAAAGTTCCACTTTATTTTTCTGAACTATCCCTTTGAAGTGGTGCAGTATCCAATGTAAAAAAAATTGTCACAGCATGAGAAGCAGAAACCTTACTTAAAAGCTTTGATATGTTTAGCACTCTGTTCATGGCTCAAAATCGCTTGGCGGCCCATATAGCTCAAGTTGAAACGTCTTACACAAACTTTACATCTTGTTTTGTATGGGTCATCCTGAACAGGTAACAGCCATTCTGACTACTGTGGGTTAAGTTTTTTGTCAAGCCAATCCACATTAAATATAGTTTTCTTGAAAGTCATAATTGCACCATGTCAGAAACCTTGCACACCTCTCAATTCGCTGATTACTTTAATTTGACACAAACGCCGCCAAAAACTCTATGCAAGCAAAGAATATCTAACTGAGAAGAAGTTAAGGCTCGGCGAGACGTAACTAGTGCCGCCATATCTTAAGAGTTAAATGCAGTGCCCAGAAGCCAACATACAGGCTGATGCTGAAGCAGACTATGCATGCATATTTCTGTTGACTTCAATTCTTTGGGTAAAAAACAGTCAGGCGAGCACAGCACATTGTTACCTTCTCGATAGCATAATCACTTGGCAAATCGGATATGTTAGTTTTGTTATGCCAATCAGGTTAGTTAAGGCTTTTGTTTGTTCTTCAGTTTTTCAGAAACATTTTCAGTAATGCCAAATACTAGGGAATGTCTGCATTTTGTACGGATCCTTAGGCCCAACTATATTATTTGCTAACATTTAATTTAAATAGTAATAGTAAATACTAATGTTATTGCATATTTTTCTCAGCAAAATAAACGATGGTTTCCTTCGATCTGATGACTATTTGCTCCAAGCAAATAGTCATCAGATCGAAGGAAACCATCGTGGATCAAAGAAAAGCTTCACTGCCGTAGTCCCCCTAACATGTTTTGCTTCTGAATGTTAACTTTCCCGCAAAAGCATATTACCTTTCAAGATGTGGTGGCGCTGTTGTGGCCTATTTTACGTTATTTCTATGAGAGTTGGCGTTCTTCAAGCTTTATATTTTTTGATGCAAGCACGGGCGGGCACCAGGTGGCGAGATAACGTGGCCGGCTGTTTGGGGGTGATGCAGGGGGTTGGCAGAAACTCTCCGATGGCGGCAAAAGCATGTGCGCCAGCAGGAATCCTTCCTTTTTTTCAATTGGCCAGTGGCTTTGGCTTGATAATGAAATATCCAACATGGGGTTCTGAGACTGCGATAAAAAATGTTGAAAATGTGTTTTTGCGCATTTTTCACAAAACTGACAAACTTTATTCAACTCCATAATTCACTAACAGAAACGGGCCCCTTAAATTTCACGTGAATCAGATAAAAACTTAAAAAAAAAAAAGCACATCTCACGCGTAGAGTGCAGTGTGACAGCTCAAAGGCCGTTTAGTGACCCTTCGCCGGCAAGCTCTGCCCGCCTAAAATGCACTGAGGCACGGCAAAGCTCGCCAGAAATCCTCAGCAGGAACGCTATATTAAAGATTTATCCCATTAAAAAATTTAAAGGACAATTTCAAAAGTCCTTTACCGATTCACTCGAAATTTTAGAGGTCAGCTTCTGTTAGCCAATTATGGTGTACATAAAAATTTCAGCCAATTTCATGAAAAATAGAAAAAGTTAGTTTTCACAATTTTTATCCCCAGTCTGGCAGCTAAACAAAGTCATGGAGGGGGCAGGAAGTGCTTTGGTCACTCCACCATAACCCCTTCGCTCTCCCTCCAAACACCACGCACCCTTTTAATTTCCTAGTAGCCACCGTAGGGGTTTCCTTCCCGTAACATCCTCCCCACGTGGCTGCAATGAATTCCTTTTCTAGTGCTCAATGACGGAGAACTCTTTGCAAAAAAAATTTTTTGTTTCACCCCTTTCCCTTTAACCTACAGTTCGGTCTTTGGGAGTGAACTATAAGAAATGTTAAATACGGAGAAAGATCAAACACGGTGGAAAAAATATTTTATTTTAGAAACTCCCCAAATTCCCTGACTTAAGAAATAAAATTTCAAAATTCCCTAATTTTTTTACGAAAATTAATGTTTTTCCTGACTTTTTGAGCCAACATTCCCCTTCACCCCCCCCCCAACATTTCCCCGATTTCCCGGTTCTCCAGGTAGCGTGGGAACCCTGTGTAAAGCAGATCACGCTTGTTACGTTAGGCGATTAGAACTTTTTCAGAAAAAGTTCGTAAGTTGGGAGCTTTCAACCTTGTCTTAGGTCTTCTTCACGCCAATGGAAGAAGGACTAAGTTTGTTTCCCAGGGATCATAGCATACTTCTGGAAAATTTTAGGTAAGAATTTTAGGAATTTTAGGAATTTTTAGAAAAATTTTAGGAGTGTATTTCAATAAAAACTAGATGTATATTTGTATACATCTAGTAAAACAACTTTGTATACATTGTAAAGAGTTTGCTTCACACCCTTCAACCATATATACTGATAGACTGCGCATGACATCAAAATTTCTGGCTCCAACATAAAATCACATGACAACAGTCAAAAAGATGGGTTACACCTGCTGTGCTTATGGTTGCTCTGACTGATATAGTAAAGAAAGTTCTATGATTTTTCATGGGTAAGAAACGAATTAAATACCTAAGTCAATAAAGTTCAATTACTTAACCAGAAACTTGCAGCTATTGATATAAAAATATAGTAACTTAAGAAAAAAAAAATGGAATGCATGTTCCAAATTCTTCGCAAATGTTCATCACATTATAAATCACAAAATGTAAACAACACGATCATGCATGTATATAGCTCATAAGTAAACTTACCTGAAGAGTTTTCATTATATATGAGGTGCATTCACATAATACACCGAAAACACTGAAGTTCTGCAGCGTAAATTAGTAATCATAACAGCATTTGTACACGAAATTTGGAGTCTGATGATGACGTGCCCAATGTTTGAGCCATGGCGGCTTTGATGCAGCTATTGCCAATGCGCAGTCCATTAGTATATATGGTCGAAGTTCACACCCAAATTTTTTGCATAACGTCTAATGTCTAAAGTTTAAGTATGATTTACTTCTAATGTTCAGTTCTTATCTTTTCACGTGTTATTATCATATTCAAGTATATTTACCACATTCAAGTTTCACTTTGAACATTAATATGCTGTTGAACCAGAAGCAATTCACGATTTTCACAGTAAAGTTTTCAGGTTTCACATTAAACTATAATATCCTAAAAAGGTAATTGAAAACCAAGAACTATGTACAATTGTTCACTGAATTACTTTTTTCATATTATTGTTTTAACCTTTTCCTGATTAGCCTATCTTTTTCTGCTTCCACCACAACTAATTTACTTTCAGTTTTCTTTATTTCAGCTGAACCTTGTATGATCAAGTTAGAGGCAACTGCTATTTCAACAGTATTTTGTTTTTCTACAGCTTTTCTCATTCTTTCTGTTCCCTCTTGAATTACTGCTAGGGAGGCTTCTTTATCTTTTTTAAGCCTATTTATTTCTGCATCATTTTCTTTTATTTTGTCATCAAACTCAGCTTTTCTTTTTTTCTCTAGCTGCTTTTCCTTATTTTCCCTCTCTTTCTTCGAAAATAAAAGCATAACAAACAGCGCGAAAACTAGCTCATAAATAGAATATTTGAAACACTCTCAATGTATGCACTCTCAATTATTAGGGATGGTAGAGGGGAAGGGAATAGAACTGTCCAAAATTAGCATGTTTTCGTTGCGCTAGGGCGCTTAAGCACGGCTGAATTCCTTCAGATACCCCCAATGTTCAAATGATTGAAATGTGCTGATGTTCATGGAATGAAATGGTTGATCAGCTATGATGACCGCATAAAAGTTCGGGGGGGGGCTTTATTATTTTTATTTTTTTAGTTTATGCAACATTTTACATCACTCCAGTATTTATCTTGTCATCATCAACAATCGCAATGCAACTACCGCTTACGATCGCGGATATCAGCAACCGAAAATCTGCCATATCTCTAAGTGATATAACACACAGTATCCTGTTACAGTGTATTGTAATTGAAAAAAAAGGATGTGGAAAAAAGAAACTTTCAGAAATTAAGATCATCAAGTCATGCGTTTCAAAAATCCGTTTTCCTTTATAACGTTTAAAAACATGTTTTTGCTTTTTTACCTGTAGTGTAAATAAAAAAACTATGTTGATTTTTTTATGGAATCAGACGTCCGTATGTCTGATTGTCTTCATCTGAGTTCACACTTTAGCTACTGTGTACAAGTAGACCTATTTTTTCAGCTCAAAAATATGTAGTTTTGTATATATTCACAGTATAAGTCATTCCTTATTCCCACAGAACTGAATTCAGCATATGCAAAATGAAGATCATCAAGACCCGCCCAACACTATGTTTCTGATTGTCTGCTGTTTATATTCAAGAAATGCAAACATGGATCAATGGTGAATGCAGCAACTATGATTTTTATTTATTACCAAGAAAAAAAAAAAAGAGCAGTGAAAGCTGTAAAGCTGAAACGGATATTTCTCTCGAACCCCCCCCCATGCACAAAAACATTCCAATTAAGATCAAACAGCAGGAGGACGCATCCACACAACACAACCTTTGGAATTACCTGATGGAATGGCTTCTTTTCATTTGGCACATCGCCATAAATCACCACCTGCAGCTCACTGAACTGTCAAGTTGCACCCTTCCTCCTTCACTTTAACTATAATAGAAACTGTAAAAAAAAAATGCTCCCCAATTTTCGACAAAATTAAATTACCAAATTTACGTCATGATGTTGCAATTTACTAAAATACGTTTGTTTATCTGCTGAATATTGCTTAAATCCATTGAAAACTTTTTAATTATAGATGATTTTTTTATTAAAACAGTAACTCAGACGTCTGAATAAAAACGTGTTTGTAATTCAAATAGAGTCCATATCATCACAGAAAAAAATTAAGGATCACTCTGTTTAAATAAACCATGGCATCTAAAAAATAATTCACTTGCTTTTCCCGTAATTTATAATTACTGTTTCTTTTTTTCAATCCGATTATGCAACGTTTTTTTTTTTTTTTTTTTTTTGCATCTGCTAAAGTTCCTAACGGAATTTGCACTAGAACTTTATTGTGATGTATCTTAACTACTGTAAACATTTTACTGTGTTATTTTCAAAATTCAGAAAAATGGATTTCTGAAAATATTCTCCTAGTCCTTTTGTGCTGTGGAAGTGATAACCAGGTGTTTGCTTTCTTCCCAACCAAGGGCTTCAGATCAGCGCTCCCAGCTGTCAATCAACCGTTGCTATGGTAACACCCTTTCTGCTGGAGGCTCACTCTGTCCAAAGAGGCACACATACTTGTCCATAATAAAAATTACCAATGCTAACTTTTAAAGTTTTAAACCGATTCAACTGGAATTTTGGAAGTGAGCTTCTGTAATCCAATTACAGTGAATGTAAAAATTTCAGCCACTTTCGTGAAAAATTCGCAAAGATAGTTTTCTTATTTTTTATCATAAGTAGTGGAAGTCTCTTGAGGGGAGGGAGGGTGGCATGCACATAAACAAGAAGAAGATGAATGTGTTGTTCAGGCATACTCCTCACTGGTGGATGCCAGCTGACTTGGTACATACGTGACCCCCTGCAAATGCTAAATGCCTCTTCTTTCCCCTTCTGTTCTCAATTGTCGGACGGACATCAAGCTCCCCTTCGACCTACTAGTAATCATCCAATTTTATTGCACTGGAAGTAGTGCCTTTTTTTTCTTTTTTTCCCCCCCCAGCCAAATTAGGATTTGGTGCACATCGGAAACCGCTGCCGGTGGTTTCTTTGAGAACAGAGAAAAGGAACTTTAAAAAATGAAGGGGTAACAGTAACACGATTTCCTAAAAGGGCATTTTTTAAGCACTAATTTCAAATTTCAAGGCTTTTCAAGACGGCATTAAAAAAAACACCGTTTTTCCAGGATATTCCAGGCCTTGAAAACGTAATCATGATTTTCCAGGACTTTCCAGGTTTTCAAGCACGCGTGCGCACCCTGCGTAATGGTAAATTTATTGGCGTTAATAACGGTTGTGTTTTTAATAAATAAGCTTATGAAAATTTTAGGATGAATAGCAAATTTTAGGTATAATTTTAGGAATTTAAGGAGGGTCACAAAATATTAGGAATTTTAGGAGGAATGCGATCCCTGGTTTCCAGATTCTAAGTTTGAATTTGTGTTATTGTTATTTTTACAGGTAGAATTTAGAATAGATTCCCAGAGCATTGGGATGTAGAGCGGAGATTCTGAATTTCAAGTCTTTGGTGTAAAAATAATTTCTAGGCTTTCATGGTGACAGAGGGCAAACCAATTATCAAAAGGAGCAATATGCCTTGCTTCATTTCAGCAGGGTATTGTAGAAGCATCTTCCATGGTCAGAATAGCCTTCATTTCAGCACGGTATTGTAGAAGTATCTTCCATGGTCAAAATAGCCTTCATTTCAGCACGGTATTGTAGAAGTATCTTCCATGGTCAGAATAGCCTTCATTTCAGCAGGGTATTGTAGAAGTATCTTCCATGGTCAGAATAGCCTTCATTTCAGCACGGTATTGTAGAAGTATCTTCCATGGTCAGAATAGCCAAGGCAGTATTTAGGTTACCTTTCAAGACATTTTTTTTTAATGTTCCAAAATTCTTTTGTTAAAGCTTCTGTATGTACTTTCGATGTAAAAACTATCACCTGTGGATGAAGACAGGGATGAGGTAAACCCCTGGGAGATTCAAGATTTTCAACTTTGCTTTTATTTATCACTTTGTAATAGCTTCGTGACACAGACGGGACTTAGGTATCACAGGGCTTGAAAAATATCTGAAAATTTACATGCCAGACTGGGCATGAGCAGAAATTATTTACCTGCCCAGGAAAATTTATCTTTTAAGTTCACAAATTAGAAGCCTAATTTCTTTTAAGTTAAAAAATATGATGCACTTTTTATTCACCTTTTACATTACCATTTTAAGGGTCTGTAACCCAAATGTTTAATGCACAAAAGCGTGCATATTGCCTCACTTGCTCCAGAGATCCAACCTCACCAGGGGCTGAGCAATATCCCATTTGACGTTCAACCCCTCCCTCATCCCATCACCCACCGTAAATATTTGAAGCAAAACTACATATGGCCCCAATTTCTGGACTTGGAGCATAATATAATGAGAGAAATTATATTCTCCTTTCCTTGGCACTCCATAACAATAATACAACTTCCTATGATTTATAGTGAACTGAAAAATTGTGACAACTGACTTTTTTTTATAGGAGGAAATTCTTTATTTTAAACTTTTTTTAAAAATCTAGTTGCCCGGTCGTTGGACGACTAGATTAAAATATATATATATGTTACAGATTTTTCAGATATATTTTCCACACCCTTTTTTGTACATGTTTTACAGATTACAATGATATGAATAACTGTCTCACACAGCATTCCAAAACAGGAACCACAGAGCAATAATCAGTCAGAAGATCACATATAATTAGAAAACCACTTAAGGATATATGCAGCTTTGAGTTTTCAGCACTTTGCTCAATTGTACAGTGGTCAATGGTGCTACCTAGAAGCGTCTTTCTGAAAACAATTTTGGCATTAATACTTACGCAGAGTAAAAAGTTCCAATTTTACAATAGCTAGGTTACTTACCTCATGTTCCACAGCTCTTTTAGCAGCTAAATCAGCTTTATTCCCCGCTAATGCAATAACGATATTCGGACTTGCCTGACGCTGCAGCTCTTTCACCCAAGTTTTTGCTCTGCTAAATGTGTCCTAAGTAGTTGAAGGTTTTTCGTTAAGTACAACATAATAAGCCAGACACTCATCTAGCATTTACATTTACTTCAACAAAAACATCATGGATACACTAGGCAAATATACACTGGCAGACAAAAATTAAGTCACACACATAAAAGTTAGGATAGCAATGTAATATTGATAGTCTTTAATGAAATTCAGTTGACAGGTACATCTGACTGTGATGAAGAACTTGTGCAAACAAATAGATGGACAGGAATAATACATACATACATATCACTAAGCTGTTCTGAGATTAAGAGGTTAGCTCCACAAAGAAATACAAACTACCAGATAAATTTTTTAACTGATTATTTACTTACTGTTGCAGTATCAAACTTATCCATTTACAGCGATCTAGACACACAACTCGAGCTTCACTGACATCCATCATATGATGTATACAAGACCTTCTATATATGCTTCATACTCAATCTTTTTCTCATGCAGACACTCCTGAATCTGATCCTCCCATGACTTTCTTGGCCTTCCTCTGCCTTTCTTTCCTGCCACTTGTGCAAAAAATAAATTTCTTAGTAAATATCTCATCACTCATTCTTTCAACATTGCCAAACCACTGAAGCATAATATCAACCTTGCTAACATTTTGCTTCACATTACACAACTGCAACACATCTTCATTCTTCACAGTGATCAGAATGTGTCTTGCCACAACCCTCCTGTAAGTAACGCATTTCTCCAGCACACAAACGACTCCTATGTTTTTTCTGTAGTACCCAGGTTTCACTGCCATATATCAGAGTAGGAACAATTACACTTTCATACACAGTCATGCGGGACTCTCTTGAGAACCCATCATTCCTGTGAAAACTTGTCAAAGCAGCTATGACTTTCAATGAAGAATTCACTCGCCTACTAATTTTGCCATCTAATTTGTTCTCTCTGTCAAACATGCTTCCTAAATACACAAACTCATTCACCTGGTCAATCACTATGCCATTTAGTCTTATATCATGATTCATATGCTTTTTTTAATCACAAAATTCCAGGACTTTTGGATATTTTCCCAGGACATATGATCCAAATGATCTTACTTACACTATAGTGAAACCATAGGTTTATTGAACCTGCAACCTACAACAAAAAACTTCCTACATCCTTGGGCAAACTTAATGCAAAATGCTAAAAATGATGTCTTCTGCAGCTAATCAGAAACTCAGAATCACAGATAAATATTAAAATACCAAAACTATCACTGAAAACGTGACAAGGCTTAATATCTACTAAACTTTCATATACAGTATACTACACTGATTTTGAGAAAAAATGTATTTTTTTACTTTGGCTTTAGTTCAATTATATATTGAAGCAAATTACAGAATAAAAAACCCCCATAAAACTCAAAAATACATAGCATATCTACCAACTTTCAGAAACCGAAAATCGTAAAAATAATAATCGAATATTGGATGAAATTTTTTATCGATATAACCAATGAAATTACTTGTCGCGCATATTGATTAAATGTACTGAACACATCGATTAAAAAACGATATGTTACCTAACTCAAGTATAAACTTTTAATTAAATGACTACAGATGTTTGAATTTATCGGCACTTTTATTTCGATTATCCATACCGAATTTCTCATTACTATGCTATATCATTACGATCTATAAAAAGATAAAAATTTATTTTTATGGAAGCTTGCATCTAAAGGGAAGAATGTTCGACACCCTTTGACCCCCAATTCCAATAGGATCGTATCAGATGCCGTCACGGAACAAACTAAAATGTTTTCAAAAACAAACCATTTTCATGCTACGATTATCTTATGGAGAGACAGATGATGAGACAGTCAAATTAAAAAAAAAATGAAATAAATGATGACACTAATTGGTAAATTATGCTGAACTAAAGAGAAAGTGAACAAACATTTTGCACAAATCGCATCCAGTTCATTAAAACTTTTAACAAAGGAAGTTAATTTCGTATTTTTTCCCCCACGTAGTCAACATTAGAATTGTGCTGGGCACTAGAAATATTATTAGTAATATCATTCCACCACGCGAAACGATGAAATTACATGACACACAGTGCAAAAAAGCATATTTTTCATTTTTTGAAGATTTTGCAATACACAGGAATTCCGCGGAATATACATCACGGAATGTTTGATAGTACTTCCCCCCCTTCAAATTGCTGCTCATAGTGAATCACTAATACTAAATTTATTGACACTTGAAAAAAAATGTGAGTAAAACTGCTGTAGTAAAACAGTAACAGCTTAAAGAGATGCAATTTGCAGAGGAAAAAAATAGTACCCCAACATATTAATTTCGTTGAGTCAAGCCACGACATTTTTATGCACGTTATCGAGCGACGAACAAAAAAAGCACGGTTGAAAAGCGTAGAAAACTTACTGACTAATGGATCAGCAAAATAAATCATTGCTGGAGAAGCACAGGCTCGAATGAACATTGGACTTTTTCTTTTTTTTCTTTCAACTTCCTCTTACAGTATTTGTTAGGTCAAATTTATTGCCACAGAAGAAGCTACGAAACCATGCCTAATGCATTTTTAATTTCACAAAACTGACAGCTTTTACTTAATTTCGTCATGTTGGGTAACGACTCTGGGCTTAAAAATTCCACAGATTAAAAATTCGTTTGAATTTTTTTCTACGATAACTACGTTCTGAAATAGCATTTCAAACTGGGAGGGCTGGAATGCAAGACACACCCACGCTGGCCTCTTAGAAGCTGCGACCTCGGGGACGAACAATGCGTTATCTGAAAAGGAAAACGGGGGGGGGGGGGCACAGAGAGAGAGAGAACGTGATTGTAACCTTACATTACGCAGCTGCATAGCCCGATATGAATTGTCACCAGCGTTGCGCAGGGGAAAGTACTCTGATCCATCCAAAAGTCCATGTGTAAGCAGAAAACTGTGCAGCTTGCACTTTCTCTTCACAGAGGAAATAAGGAGAATTTTTTTCTTTTTAATTTTTTTTTGCTCTTGAAATGGGGAGAAAAAAATAGGGATTTTTGGTATGAGAATGAAAAATCGGAAGAAATAACTTTCTGATTGCAATATCGGAAAGAAAATTGGAAGGATTGGCAGCTATGACATAGGTATGTGGCATTAATCTTGAAATGCTTTCTATACCACACAATCAATACATAAAATACGATTTATATTTTATTATTTTGAAATAATGCTTACATGGGAAATTTAAAGGTAAGGAAAGGTGAAATATTTGGAACTTTTTCAAAGGACCAAACAGGTTGTTATTTTTTAAACACATAATCATGGGAGCAAGTATTTGTGTTACATTTTATTTAGGGAAGGAATTTTCAACATGAGACGACAAAAAAAAAAAAAAAAAAAAGCTGAACTTTTTAACCACACGGGTGAAAAATAAGAATGTGCTGCAAAATAGCGTGAATATAACGCGGCGTGAGCAAGACAAAATTGTTCACTTAAATTTATTATGTAAATATCAAGTTCAAGCACATCACTGTATTCAATATATATATTTATTTTTTCACATTTAACAGCAACACAGGATAAATGTAACATCTCGGAGAAAAAAAAATTATGACTACCGGCGAAATCTACGCTCTGTCCGACTTTCGTTTTAGGAAAGTTTTCCTCCATTTTGAAGCTGCAAAACAAGTATTTATGGAATAAGATTATATTTAACACTACTGGGTATGTGAAACATCGCAAGAAAAAAGGATTACGATTACGGGAGTAACCTCCACCCTGTCAAACTTCCGTTTCCGAAAGTTTTGAAAGTCGGAATTCCGCCCACTGTCGGAAAACAGCCTCACCACCATCGCTACCACCACCCAACCCTCCCAAATTTCAGTACCGACCTCAGTGGTGGCTCGTGGTTGGAAAAATAGGTGAAGAGGTACAAAAGCAGTATGAAAATATATCTACTGTCTACAATGAAAATCCCTTAATGAGGACTTACTTTTTTTTTTTATCAATTTTTCTTCCTTTTAAAGCTGCAGATTTGTCGATTATGTCGTCATAAGATGGTTAGATGGTTGTTTCTTCGTGAGCATCAATAAAATGTCTTTCTGAATAGAAATATTTGCCAGAGAAGCAAGTCTATCTTGGGAACTAGTGTTTCTTGAGCAAGTTTATATTCTTTTAAGAAAACTTCTTTCCACTGGCACACTTGTAGATGGAATTGTTAAACTGAGGAAAACCAATTTATAATCTTCTGTAAAAATGTCTTTCCCTACGTGAAACACTCGAAGGAGTTCTTGAGTCAATATATTCCTTAATTTTTCATCGGCATATACAAGACTCAGTTCATTTTTAAGGTGATGTGTTTAGTAAATATGTTTCCATAAAAATGTAGATTTTCAAGAGCGTGAGAGGGAAAGCATGCATTAAATTATTCCAATTTGGTTGTGTCAGCATGTCAGACAAATTGAAGTTTCTTACAGTCTTGAAATCTTATATCCATTTCCATAAGAATGTGGTCCAAAATTTTAAAATACAATTGTTTATAATTTTGAAAAATTGTTTCCTGTGTAAGAGCAGCATATTCCCGTGCTTATTTCTGTGATTTTGCTAGCTTTCCCAAACTGTGCTTCAAATAACTCATTGTTCTTTTTATAGCTCAAAATTTCACGTTTTTTTTTTTTTTTTTTTAATTTGAGTTACACAGTAGTTTATGTTTAGTTATTTTTTCTTCAAAAGTTCGAATAATAGATCGGTGGAGCCAAAAATGTAAATTCGAAAGTGTTAATATCGTTCAAAAACCCCTTGGCAAGATGAATTGATTTTTTGTCTGATTATTCGCTATTCGTCAGAAATCCGAACACTTCAATTTATTCCAATCTTCAACAACTACGCTTACTAATTTCGAAGTGGAGGACCATCGAGTTTCTGCTATGGTTGGTCTGCATCTTGCGGTTTTGCCGTCCCAATGGCGCAGTGGTCTAAGCGATGGCCTCTGATCATTCGTCCGAACGGGGTCCAGGTTCGAAAACCGGTGAGGCATGGATGTTGGGTTTGTCTTACGGTACTGGCTCTCTCCCTTCCCTGGAACCAGTGACCCTAAATTAGGGACGGGCGACTGCTTATAGCCCATTGAGTTGCTCACGGTGGTCGTTAAACCTCCAATCAATCAATCATCTTGAGGTTGTTGATACAAGTGTATAAGACCGCTTCGCAGAATGGTGAACAAACGAAGCGATTCCACTGAGGCTTGCAAAAAGTATTCGACACTTAGAAATTTTAGAAAAACTCTGGTGTAATACAAGATTCAAACTATGAACTAAGCATTGAACAAAAACAGCTTGAGAAGCTTCATCCTTGACTTTTTTCTGTAACTCATTTAAGTGTCCAACCATTATACTTGCCCCATCGTAACATTGTCCTATTTATTTGTGTTGGTAATCAGACTGTTCCAAAATTTTGTCAAGCATTTTGTATAAAGCTCCTGATGTTCTATCTTCATTCACATCATGGAAATCCAAAAATCCCTCAACCAATACACCTTCCGAATCAACAATAAAAAATTATTTAATTTTTGACGTGATCGTTTATATATTCAGAAATACATTCAATTAATTCATTTTGAATAGTTTTTTATCCTTTCGTATTGATTTTCAATTTCTAAAGAACTTCATATCAACAATGAAAGTAATTCAACGAAATTTCCACGATTTATCGAGCCCATGCTTTAGTCATGGCCATGGAATGCTAGTTCTTGTTTGCTCAAATACAGTACAGACTAATACTGCATCAATCACTGTATGCAGGAAAAGTCTATTTAAACGAATGGTTTCGTTAAAATGCGTTTTCAAAAGCCTAGCATTTTCCCTCAGGGCATCGGCAATGGTGTTTTGAATTTTTTCAAAATTCCTTAACTAATTAATCCGCATTTCAGGTGTTCACTAGAATCCCAATGTTTATGAAGTGACTGTATTACGCTTAATAAATCTGAGAATCCGTCTTTATTCCACGCTGAATGTTTATTACTAAAAAGTAAGCAGTGCAAAAAAAAAAAAAAATAAATAAATAAAAAAAATTTAAACCCGCTCCACCGTGATCTCTCATGAATTTACGCTCAAAAACTGAAAGATGCAGAGGTAAGGCGCGTGCGGCTGAAACACTTCACTTGAGCGAGCAGATTGGGGAGGGTGACGTCACGGTTACCATGACAACTCGGCCGAAAAATGCAGACTTTCAAGCATTCTCATTTCTGCTCTTCACCTGCGCTGTTTTGCGTGTAAGGATTTGTTTTCCGTATTGAGCGCGCCATGTGAATTAATATCTATTCAAAATTTTGAGTATTTTGGAACTGAATAATGGCAAAAAAGAATATATTATAAAAAAATACTGAATAAAACTTTATTTTGAGTAAAATAGGTGAAAGGGCACTTCACCTACTTCACCTGAGAAGCCGCCACTAACCGACCTCAAGAACCATCGAAATGACAATGGAAAAGGCAGTTTTCTTCGAATCCACTGAAGAATCTTATGCCTGAATATCACAGGGAAATTTTCGTGACGACTTTCGTTTCGGAATTTTTTTTCTTCCATTTTCAAGCTGAAATGCAAATATTTATGGAATAAAATTACATTTAACAATCATACTGCGCAGAAGAAACATCACGAGAAAAAGAAATCATGATCACGGGGGAAATTTTCACTCCTTAAACTTCCGTTTTCGAAAGTTTTGAAAAACAAAATACCAGACCCAAAAACGACCGCCCCCAACAAATCTTGCAAAATTTGTCTTCAGTTTTGCATTGATCTCGAGAATAACCCAAATGATGAAAAAAAAAAAAAACAAAAAAAAAAAAAACGTAATTCCGCAAATCCGCGGAAGAATCTCATGTATGAATATTGATGCTGTACCTATGTTTTAAATTTGAACTCGCCAGCAAACAAAGTATGCACAAATTTCCAACATGAAATGAAAGAGAATAACAGGAAAACCTTAAGTTCAATGGCTGTTTACAACTACATTTATTAGTGATCAAGGCAATTTAAGTGGGCATGATTATAACTAGTTTTAGAAGATGCAAAGTGATTACTTAGCTCAGAAAATACTAAGAAACAACTAGATTCAAGCTTCTGATATTGGAAAGCAATCTGATTTTATGGAAAATTTTTAAATAAATTATTCAAGGTATTTACTTGCCCCAGTGGCTAAATAAGTATGTTATGAAAATTAACAAATAGCGCAAAAAACATTTTCCATAGCAGAAGAAAGGTATTAGAGAGACAAAAATTTCAAAATCGAACAGTTAAAAGAAGAGATATAGAAGGAAACATGATATAACTATGCCTTTTAGCGGAACAATTTTTCATAATGGAAAAGCTGAAAACAGACGAAAAGCATTCTTCATAGCAAAAGCTATGCTAAGGAAAAATAACTTTTCAATTACGTCTCCCGGAAACAGAGATAGCAAGAAATATGTTTTGACCTTTACAACCCCTAGGGTGAAAGTTGTACATTATTTGAAGACGATCTTCTTACTGTAGCAAAAATCTTATTCACTTTTCATCTTTATTATTGCGAATGGCACAGTAAAAAAAGAAATTTTTCAATACAGTTTTAAGAGGCAGATATAAGCTGCAAATGGAAGTACACAAACACCACTTAGTGGTAGAATTGTGAATCACAAACCTCCTCAAATACAAACCTATAGTGTTCCATAAGGTAAATGGTATCTGGTGTTAAAATAATTCTTTAAATTGGACATTTAGAAGTACAGATATTGAGAAAAATAGATTAAATATTTTTGCCCCCCTAGTGGCGAAATTGTGCATTATTTCGGGAAGAAAATACACAAAGAGTTTTCATAGTTAGTATCTGATCGAAAGAGAACATTAATGGCACAGTAAAAAAAGAAATTTTTCAATACGGTTTTAAGAGGCAGATATAAGCTGCAAATGGAAGTACACAAACACCACTTAGTGGTAGAATTGTGAATCACAAACCTCCTCAAATACAAACTTATAGTGTTCCATAAGGTAAATGGTATCTGGTGTTAAAATAATTCTTTAAATTGGACATTTAGAAGTACAGATATTGAGAAAAATAGATTAAATATTTTTGCCCCCCTAGTGGCGAAATTGTGCATTATTTCGGGAAGAAAATACACAAAGAGTTTTCATAGTTAGTATCTGATCGAAAGAGAACATTTTTTAATCGGGTTTTTAGTCCAGCAGATATTGCTGTAAATGGAAAAGTGAACTTAGGTCCTCTAGTGGCACACTTGTGCGTTAAAAAATATTGGAAATTATATGAGAAATATTTCACACCAGAAATGTTCTCCAACAAATAAAGAATTTTTGAAATTGGACTCCTAGAAACAGAGATATGGACAAAAAATAAGATATATATGTACCCCCTGGTGGAAAAATTATGCACTATTTTAAGCAGGAGGTAATCTTAAAAAGTTTTCTGAGGTGAGCTGCAATTAAAGGAAGAATTTTTTCGATCGAGTTTCCAGCTCAGATTTTGTTGGAAACACATCAGAAGCAAAAATACACTTATACCCCCTGTTGGCCAAACCATTCTTTACCAAAAGTGAGAATTTAGATGCAAAACATTTCCCCTCAAGAGCTGTATCCGATGCAGGAAGAAAGTTTAAAATCAGACTTTTAGAAGCGGAGTTATTGGGAAAATCATGATTTACCTTTACGCACCACTGCGAAATATTTATGCATTATTTGGAAAAAGGATTGTAACCAAAATAGTCTTCGATATAAATGTCATCGAAAGGAAAAAAAAAATTTCAATTGGATATTTAGAAGCATGTGAAATAAATCCATTTTAAATTCGATACGATTTAAAATGCATTTTATTTCATATATTTGGGCGAAGTTGTGCATCGGAAAAAAAACCTGCGGCAAAATTGTACATCGGAAAAAACCCCGGGATGAATGGATCAGCATTCTCACATTTCAAGCTTCCCAATAAAAAAAGAATTTTACAAATCTAACTAATAATTTCAGAGATATGGTCTCTCCGGCCTGCAGGCAACATAAGCACGAAGCAAAAGATGTTACAACGCAGCTTCAGTCCTACTAACAGACAAAACCATAAGTCCCCCCCCCCCCTCACATTTTGCAGGGGTGGGGAGGGAAATTTGTCAGACATAAGTCATGTCAGTAGAAAAATCCTCAACTACAAAACATCGCGCTGGGACAAAAAGGCGGGAATGGATAAAATTCCAGGACACACAACAGAATTTTAGGACATTTCCAGGGTTTCCAGGACGTGTATGAACCATGCTTATATTACATTCAGTACTACCAGTTCCTTACTCAAAAACCACAACTTTGGTGTTTCCCTTATTTATACTCATTTTGAAATTCATACAAACTTCGTACATCCAGGACAATATACTCTGCAACTCGCTTTTGCTCTCTACCAAAAGGACTGTGTTGTCACCATACTGCAATCTGCACACACTAATAATACCAAGACAAACCAGTATTGTCCATCTTGGCATCACACATCCATAAATATATTAAACAGCCATGGTGACATTACACAACCTTGTCTGACTCCTGCACCAGCAGAAAACCATTTTCATAAAACACCATTCATGTGTACACAAGCTCTACTGCCAGCACACACAGCTTTTACACCATTAAGTAGATTCCCAGTAACACCATATTTATTTAATACCTTCCACAAAAGTGTCCTATTTCCTCTGTCGTAAGCTTTCTCTAAATATATGAAGGCAGCAAAAACTTTCTTACCAACAGCCAGATACTTTTCAATCATCATGCGTAATGCAAAAATTTGGTTGGTTCAACCTTTACCAGGCACTCTGAACATCCCACACTTTCTCTGATGTAAGACCTCATACTTTTTCAATAATGACCTTACCAAACATTTTCCCTGGCACACTCAGTAGGATAATACCACGATAGTTCTTGCAGTCAATCTGATTACCTTTTCCCTTATACAAGGGAACAATGATAGCATCCTTCCAATCCGAGTGACCATTCCTAACTCCCAGCACAACTGGCAAATTTCAGTTAACCAGCCAATAACAGAGTCACCACCATATTTCAACAACTCAGCAGTTATGCCATCAACTCCCAGAGCCTTACCATTCTGAAGAGATTTCAGAGCTTTACACACTTTCTTCTCTTGAGATCCCTCCTCTGCTTCCATCTCTCATTGTGACATCATCTGCATCTGTCTCAGAATCATCTTTGCTTTCCTCATCTAATAACTCACAGAAGTATTCACCCCATCTTTCACTTAACTCATTGGGCTCCCATATCTTTTTCCCAATCTCATTCTTCACACAACTTACAACTTTGTTTCCCCTATTTTTTCTGAGTCTCATGTACTTCCAGAAGGACTTCCTATCTTTCCAAAAAGCAAAATCACGCCTTTCCACCTTCACCTTCCCCTTCCTATCTTTTGCACCTTACTCTAGCAAACTAGCTTCACGCTTCTTACAGCGATATTCATCCACAGAAACTCTACCTTGCAACATCCCCAAATAGTTGTATATAACACTTCAGTGAGAGATATCTATTTGTTTCTCTCATTAGGTGTTCCTATTACGTAGTATATCTGTTTTAATGCTATGACATAAATTGTCAAATTATTCTGTTCAACACGTTTTTTAATCCTTCATTAGAGGAGCCTTACGCATTTTGTTAGTTATTTTTATGTTGTTATTTGGTTCAAATAAAGATGTTTATTTACCTTTAGTCTTGCTTCTTAGTGGCTCATATATGTCACTGATTCGATGGATGACGACTTGCACCCCCCCTAAAGACGTACTCTTTTCACCCATTCAGTTCCATGAAAGACCAAGGGAGCAATAGAAGAAACACTTCATCGTATTCACACTGTGGACAACACACAAATTTACAAATTAAAAACATTTATTATAGTTAGAAGACTCCGCAACACTATACTCTCCTCACGTCACGGTCAACAGGAGATTTAATCTGTGTCTTCATAAATTTCTTTATAAAGATTCGAGCCCAACTGTCATTAAAAGTCTTTTAAAATTTTTTAGTTACTTATGTTGATACACGCACCATGAGGAAACACAAATAACTTATAAAAACCATATGTACACACAGACTCTGCAACGCTATATCCTCATGTCAAAGTCAACAGGAGATTTAATCTGTGTCTTCATACAGTTCTTTACAAGGTTCAAGTCCAGCTGTCATTAAAAGTCTTGAAGTTAGTTTATAAAATAAATAAATTTAGTTACTTATATGATACATGCACTATGCGGAAACACAAATAACTTATAAATACCATATTTACCCCACGCTGTTGCAATATCTGGTCCCATGAGCTCCTATGTAATTTCTGGAACTGGACCTGGGTGAAATATCAGAAACGCCGACTCAGAAATGACAAAGGAGCTCACGAGACAGGATATTGCAACAGCGTGGTGTAAATAAGGTATTTATAAGCTATTTGTGTTTCCGCATGGTGCGTGTATCAATTAACTAAATTAATTTTTTTTTTAAAACTAACTTCAAGACTTTTAATGATAGCTGGACTCGAACCTTGTAAAGAACTTGTACAGAAAACTAGCGGATAATGCTTACCTTGGCATTCCTTTCTAGCGACGGGAACATTTCACGCACGTTTTCCGGTCTTTGTTGAGGTTTTTGTCCTAAAGTCCGTTGTATGCGATGACTGGCTTTACTTCTCACACTTTTCGCTGGGTATACTCATTGAATCTTTGCCTTAGGATTCAAACATCAATTTTTAACGTTCCTTATACTCGAAATTTTCGCCCATACTCTGGGCATCTTCAGGAGCGTGGCGACTTTACCACCGATGTTCGTGGTTAACTTCGCGCTAATGGAGTCCGATACTCCTTGTTGCCATTAGTCGGAAAAACTTTCCTGGATATATTTCGTTATCAAGCCCGGCTGGCGCCATCTATGTTTCGTTAAGAACACTTTTTTTTTAATTTTCTTCTCCTATCCTGGTTTTCTTGTCTTTTTTTGCCTGTTTTTCTTTTGTTGTTGTTTTTCTTGTCTTATTAGTTCTTTCCACAGGCCCGATAATGTGCTAGGGTCGTTCTGGTTACATACCCTTGCTTTATTTTTGTAGATTAATATAGCTTCTTCCCTCCTCATTTGCCTTTCCGATTTTTTATTCTTTTTTAGCATTTTAGTTTCATCGAACTTTGGGAATGTCCGGTTTTCCAAGCAGAATTGCACTAAAGCAGTTTTGGCTTCTTTTTTTTGCCAGTTAGATATGTGTTGCTTAAGTCTTTTTTAATCTGTTTTTCGTACTTCCAATGTACGATATTGGGGGTATGTGTGCTATTGGCATTTTGTAGGTTCCTGATTCTTCTAGCATTTTTTCCTCTGTTTTTTTGTTGACAGTCATACTTTTCACGGTGTGCACTGAGCTTCCTAGTTGTAAGTCATATTTAGCACAGTGCCTATTGATTTCTTTACTCACTCCTTCCAGGTATGGGAAAGCTCCAATGTATTTCAATTTTTATTTCTCATCTTCTTTTGGTTGTGCACTTCTTGGCCTTCTTTACTCTGAGTCATATGCTTTTTACTCTCATGTATCCATTTATTAATTAGCTTGCTCGGGTACCCATACTCTTGTGATATTTTCGAGATAAACTCTAGCTCTTGATTTTTTAGCCTGTTGTTAGATGTGTGTGTGTACGCTCGCCGTATCAAGTTTACTATGCTGTTTTTTTTATGTATCACTGGATGGTGCGACGAGTATGGTATCAGTACAGGTATGTAAGTTGCTTTTCTGAACACAGAGTATTCAAAACTATTTTTGTTTTTCTTTATTTGAATGTCCAGGAAGGATAGGCAATTATCCTCTTCAAACTCAATAGTTAGCTCTATGGTGTTACAGATTTTGCTAAACTGCTGTGCTAGATCTTGTAGCTCAGCTTTGTTAAGTTTAGACATTATAATAATGTCGTCTACATATCGAGCATAAAGTATTGGTTTTTCAGGTAAATTTTGAATAATTTCTTTTCGAGGTATGCCATAATCACTTCTGCGTATAATGCCGATAATGGGGATCCCATAGGGCCACCTTGTGTTTGTTTATATATATTTCCTTCAAAATGGAAGATGTTTGTCTTGATGAAATATAAGGTATTCTTTAGCTCTTTCAGTTGTGACAAGTTTAGTTCTTTGTTGATGCTTAGTTGTTGCATAATCAATTCGATGGCTAGCTCGACAGGAGTGTTTGGGTATAACGCCTTAACATCCATGGAGGCCATAGTTATTTGCTCTAGGTCTTGATTAATTAATTTGACTTTTTCTATAAACTCATAGCTATTCTTTAATGTATATTGATTCCTCATGAATATTGGCGATAGATAGTTGTATATCTTTTTTCTAGGTTGATGAGTGGTGAGATTTTTCGATAGAATCAGTCTTAAAGGTGTGTTTTCTTTATGAGTTTTAATTTTCGAGAATATTTTTGGCATCCCTGCTCCCATTGGAGGGTTTGCATTTTATATTTCTGTTGGTAACGTGCTGTGGTTCCTTATATTAGCCAGGAAGGTAAGTTGTTTGTCGGTGGGATCTTTGTTGATGCTATCGCACTGTAGCTCTGAGATGGCCGTCCGCATTTTATCATTATATTCCAAAGTGTCCATAATAACAATTTGCCCTGTTTTGTCCGCTTCGCAGAATTTGATTGTGGGGTCTTTGCAAAGATTTACTAGTTGTTTTCTGTCATACTTTAATTTTTTATTCTTACAGTTTTTTTGTGCTTAGCGTTATACTCTTTAAGCATGATTCTGAATAGCTTAAACCTTAGATCGGTAGCATGTTCTGGATGCACTCGCTGCACAATATCTTCTAAGATAGGAATGTACTCTTCTGTTCTTGGGGTTTTAGGTGGAAATGCATATTTTTTCCCACGTTGTAGCACTGCTTTTTCACTAAAAGTTAGCGCTCTCGATGATTGATTCACAAACACTGGGTACTCTGTGCTTTCATCACCCTCATTTTGATTCCATCTAAAAGGGTATTAAATTTCTTGGCAGTTGAGCTTTCTGCTGCCTTTTGTTGGCTTTCGACTATTTCATTAATTTCAGTGAGAACATCGTCTATAATAAGGGACTTTAATATTATACCAAAATGCTTACGAATTTCCAACAAACCTATGCATGGAAAAGACAAAAGGTTGCTATTAACGTGTCAAAAGAAAAGACTAAGTGCAGAAATTATTTATAAAAGAAAACAACTATACCAAAACCACATTCAGTGCTATAATATGTGGAACCAGATACTGAATACTGAATATATGAATTTTAACGGGACATGGAAAACCCTTATTATAGACGATGTTCTCACTGAAATTAATGAAATAGTCGAAAGCCAACAAAAGGCAGCAGAAAGCTCAACTGCCAAGAAATTTAATACCCTTTTAGATGGAATCAAAATGAGGGGTGATGAAAGCACAGAATACCCAGTGTTTATGAATCAATCATCGAGAGCGCTAACTTTTAGTGAAAAGGCAGTGTTACAACGTGGGAAAAAATATGCATTTCCACCTAAAACCCCAAGAACAGAAGAGTACATTCCTATCTTAGAAGATATTGTGCAGCGAGTGCATCCAGAACATGCTACCGATCTAAGGTTTAAGCTATTCAGAATCATGCTTAAAGAGTATAACGCTAAGCACAAAAAAACTGTAAGAATAAAAAATTAAAGTATGACAGAAAACAACTAGTAAATCTTTGCAAAGACCCCACAATCAAATTCTGCGAAGCGGACAAAACAGGGCAAATTGTTATTATGGACACTTTGGAATATAATGATAAAATGCGGACGGCCATCTCAGAGCTACAGTGCGATAGCATCAACAAAGATCTCACCGACAAACAACTTACCTTCCTGGCTAATATAAGGAACCACAGCACGTTACCAACAGAAATAAAAAATGCAAACCCTCCAATGGGAGCAGGGATGCCAAAAATATTCTCGAAAATTAAAACTCATGAAGAAAACACACCTTTAAGACTGATTCTATCGAAAAAAATCTCACCACTCATCAACCTAGAAAAAAGATATACAACTATCTATCCCCAATATTCATGAGGAATCAATATACATTAAAGAATAGCTATGAGTTAATAGAAAAAATCAAATTGATTAATCAAGACCTAGAGCAAATAACTATGGCCTCCATGGATGTTAAGGCGTTATACCCAAACACTCCTGTCGAGCTAGCCATCGAATTGATTATGCAACAACTAAGCATCAACAAAGAACTAAACTTGTCACAACTGAAAGAGCTAAAGAATACCTTATATTTCATCAAGGAAAACAACATCTTCCATTTTGAAGGAAATATATATAAACAAACACAAGGTGACCGACCCTATGGGATCCCCATTATCGGCATTATACGCAGAAGTGATTATGGCATACCTCGAAAAAGAAATTATTCAAAATTTACCTGAAAAACCAATACTTTATGCTCAATATGTAGACGACATTATTATAATGTCTAAACTTAACAAAGCCGAGCTACAAGATCTAGCACAGCAGTTTAGCAAAATCTGTAACACCATAGAGCTAACTATTGAGTTTGAAGAGGATAATTGCCTATCCTTCCTGGACATTCAACTAAAGAAAAACAAAAATAGTTTTGAATACTCTGTGTTCAGAAAAGCAACTTACATACCTGTACTGATACCATACTCGTCGCACCATCCAGGGACACATAAAAAAACAGCATAGTAAACTTGATACGACGAGCGTACACACACACATCTAACAACAGGCTAAAAAATCAAGAGCTAGAGTTTATCTCGAAAATATCACAAGAGTAAGGGTACCCGAGCAAGCTAATTAATAAATGGATACATGAGAGTAAAAAGCATATGACTCAGAGTAAAGAAGGCCAAGAAGTGCACAACCAAAGGAAGATGAGAAATAAAAAATTGAAATACATTGGAGCTTTCCCATAAATGGAAGGAGTGAGTAAAGAAATCAATAGGCACTGTGCTAAATATGACTTACAACTAGGAAGCTCAGTGCACACCGTGAAAAGTATGACTGTCAACAAAAAAACAGAGGAAAAAATGCTAGAAGAATCAGGAACCTACGAAATTCCAATAGCACACATACCCCCAATATCGTACATTGGAAGTACGAAAAACAGATTAAAAAAAAGACTTAAGCAACACATATCTAACTGGCAAAAAAAAGAAGCCAAAACTGCTTTAGTGCAATTCTGCTTGGAAAACCGGACATTCCCAAAGTTCGATGAAATTAAAATGCTAAAGAAGAATAAAAAATCGGAAAGGCAAATGAGGAGGGAAGAAGCAATATTAATCTACAAAAGTAAAGCAAGGGTATGTAACCAGAACAACCCTAGCACATTATCGGGCCTGTGGAAAGAACTAATAAGACAAGAAAAACAACAACAAAAGAAAACCAGGCAAAAAAAGACAAGAAAACCAGGATAGGAGAAGAAAATTAAGAAAATAAAAAATAATAAAAATACGGGAAAAAAAAATTGTTCTTAACGAAACATAGATGGCGCCAGCCGGGCTTGATAACGAAATATATCCAGGAAAGTTTTTCCGACAAATGGCAACAAGGAGTATCGGACTCCATTAGCGCGAAGTTAACCACGAACATCGGTGGTAAAGTCGCCACGCTCCTGAAAGATGCCCAGAGTATGGCCGAAAATTTCGAGTATAAAGAACGGGAGAAATTGATGTTTGAATCCTAAGGCAAAGATCCAATGAGTATACCCAGCGAAAAGTGTGAGAAGTAAAGCCAGTCATCGCATACAACGGACTTTAGGACAATAACCTCAACAAAGACTGGAAAACATGTGCGTGAAATGTTCCCGTTGCTAGAAAGGAATGCCAAGGTAAGCATTATCCGCTAGTTTTCTGTACAAGTTACTTTGAAATATCGCACGTAAAAGAGAATAGTACAATAATTAGAGCTATATAATAGTCAGATATAGAACTACTAAGTGGACTTGTAAAGAACTTTATGAAGACACAGATTAAATCGTCTGTTGACCTTGATGTGAGGAAGATATAGCGTTGCGGAGTCTTTTAACTATAATAAATATTTTTAATTTGTAAATTTGTGTGCTGTCTGTCCACAGTGTGAATACGATGAAGTGTTTCTTCTATTGCTCCCTTGGTCTTTCACGGAACTGATATTATGGATGAAAACAGTACGTCTTTAGGCGAAAAAAAAAAATGTAAGTCATCCATCGAATCAGTGACATATATGAGGCATTAAGAACACTAAGAAGCAAGACTCAAGGTAAATAAACATCTTTATTTGAACCAAATAACATAAAAATAATAAGAACTAATAAAATATGAAAGGCTCCTCTAACGAAGGATTAAAAAACGTGATGAACAGAATAGTTTGACAATTTATGTTATAGCATTAAAATAATCCCTAAATAGGCTTCCTTCTTTCTCTTTACTGCCTCTTCTATCTCACTATTCTACCATGCATCACCTCCATTGTTACCCACTATTGTGGTGCCACAGACCTCTTCAGCAGCAGTGACAACACAGTTCTTAAAACATTCCCATCTCTTTTCTACATCACTCTCACATGACTTCAGCTCCTTCAGTCGTTCTCTGAGTAAATTAAGAGTAACACTGATGATCTTCAGGGAGCCTTTCAACATTTATTCTTTCCATCCTAGGCCTCTTCCCATTTCTTTTCCTCCAACCAACATTCAGTTTCACTCGTGACACTACCAAGTAATGATCAGAGACAACATGCGCACCTCTCATCACATGAGTGTCAACAACTAAGTGTTTCAGACGCTGATCATAAACAACAAAATCTATAGCATTCTTTTGACAAAGAGTACAGTTTTCTTAAGTACACTGCTGGACAATTGCTAAGGACAGATCATAAACAGCTATATAGCGCATAAAAAAGTAAGTGTGGTTGGATGCCAAGTGAAATAAAATAATGTCAGAATGCCAGGACATTACAAGAAAGACAATTTATTGTGCTCTGAAATCCAGAAGGCTTTGCAACGTGTTCAAGGGACAAACAGGCCTTTTTGTGCAGAAAAAATGCAATTACGGTCCGCAGGCATTCCGGCGTAAGATGTAAATACGGGATATGGCCACCATGGAGGGCGATGCAAGATTCCACACGTCGTGTCATGCTTTGCACAACATTATCAAGCAGCTGTTGGGGTAATTTATCCCATTCCTCTGTCAGTGCAGGGATGAGGGTGTCCTTGTTTATTGGAGGGCATTGGCGACCAGCAAGACTCCTCCCTAAAGCATCCTACACATTTTCAATGGGATTCAGATCTGGAAAACGTGCTGGCCATACGAGGCGTTGAATATCTTCGCTCTCCAGACACTCCTGGACAGCGACTCTTCGATGACATGTTGCGTTGTCGTCCATGAAAATGAATCTATCACCGACAGCACCACGAAACATGCGAACATGAGGTAGCAGAACATCATTAGTGTATCGTTGGCTAGTCATAGTCCCAGTTGGAAACACACAGAGGGACGTACAGCCATTGATCATGATGCCAGCCCATACCATGACACTACATGTCGGATATCTGTCCCTTTCCTGTATGTTTGCTGGACAATATGCAGTACCACTATCACGCCAGATCAGTTGTCGTCGACAATCAGACGATAGACTGTATCTACTCTCATCTGAGAAGAGGACAGCAGACCAGGTTGATGGCACCATTGCAAATGGGCGGTACAGTGACGTCTGGACAATGGTATGCACACAACAGGTCGGCGGGCGTATAGTCCTCCTTCATGCAAACGTCTGGCGACAGTTTTTCGGGAGATCCGCTTGCCAGTAGCAGCCATAAACTGATTTGCTGCCTCACTAGCTGTGCTGGGCTGGTGTCTTTTTGTTGATAGCACTATGTACCGATCTGCTGCAGGTGTCGTACTGCGAACACGACCTCCCCGTGACGTTTGCTACACTATCCATTTGTTTGAAATGATTTCCAAAGCCCTGAAACAACACTGTGGCTGACGTCGAACTCCTGGCAACATCTGTTATTTTTCGCCCTTCTTCAATCTTGCAAATAATACGGCCACGTGTAAAATCATCTAGGTGATGTCGGGAAGACATACTGAAAATTGCAAGTTCGTCAATCGATTCTTTCCCTTTGAACTTTACGTTTGAACAACAACGGTCAATATGCGTCAAATCCTTTATATCTCTTATCAGCACTATGACGTCACGAACAAGTTCGGCAATTCAAAATTTGCATACGCACAACACGTCTTACTGTATCCGGCACTTATGCTAATTTCCACAGTTTCCTGCCTTCGATTTTATGGTTGCTATCGTTGCTATTGTCACCCGTCCTTAGCAATTGTCCAGCAGTGTATAAGTGTGTATATACGTGTGGTTGGAAAACATATTAGATACACACAAACCATTCTCAATGCAGAGTTCAATTAATCT
Organism: Macrothele yani; assembly: GCA_039090855.1. Classification (NCBI taxonomy): domain Eukaryota; kingdom Metazoa; phylum Arthropoda; class Arachnida; order Araneae; family Macrothelidae; genus Macrothele; species Macrothele yani. The sequence goes on from CM077007.1 coordinate 454,175, forward strand.
TTCACCATTATCATTCAAACAAGGATCATTCAACTTACCCAGAATATTATCTAAAATCAAATTTTGCACACCTAATCTAGCATTGAAATCCCCTGCTATTATAGCTTTCTCTTTAGCACCAAACTGGCTCAAAACAGATTTTAGCTCATTCCAGAAATCTTCCTATCAGAAAGCTTTGAGTCACAAGGAGCATCATACACTACAACAATTACTATTTTCTGAAGTTTCACTTTCAAACGAATCCAAAGAATTCTCACTTATGCAGCTATAGTGAATCAAATTGTTCATCTTTTTACTTAAAATCACACCTACATCAGCCTGTTCTCTCACATTATCCAATACTCCACAGACCACACACTCACTGTTACACTCACTTCTTCCATCCCTATTTCTTTCTTTTTGGTTTCAATTACATACAACACATCCAATCTACTGTATACTAATTCATTTCTTCAATCACCTCATTCATCTTGCCATTTATACCTCTGGTATTGCATACACCAATCTTACACTAATTCAGCTGAGATCTCTTTTGCCTTTTTCCAGTTCCAGGTCGATTCCGTGGTGGACCATCCTTTTCAAGTGTGGTAGGCCAACCATATCCGACACTAGAGTCCTTTAATTTCTCTCTTTGTGTCTTTTTAATCAGGTGCGAACATAAGTGTGGGAGATCAGCCCACAGCTGATGGTTCCCGTTGGTCATTCAAACTAAGGATTGTGGAACAAAACCCAGCGAGTTGGGGCCTTTTCGCCAATGTCACACAGAACTAGTACGATATTTTTAAGACAGGAATGACGCAGATGAGCAAAAAAAAAAAAAAAAAAGTCCTTCACTAGTGGTGACAGAAATGCATTGTTGTGGCAATTAATAGGGAGTATGATTTTTTCCTGACTGCTAAGCATGTTGCACAGTGATTGTGCAGGCTGGTGTCAAGATGACAAATGAGATCGGATGTCAGTAAATGTCATTATTAGGACAAATTGTAGCTCCTGGAGACTTCTGGGAGGGGACTGAGAGGAAGCACTGCACCTCTTTGGGGCATCACAGACAAGCTCAATAGGATTAAAATTTGGAGGACATTGCCATCTACTGCACCCTGCAGATATCCTCACACCCTAGGTAATTGTCAACCAGCCATGCTATATGAGGACTAAAATTGTCCATAAAATTGAATTTGGAGCTTACAGCATCTTTGACAAGCTTTATGTAGGGCTAAATTATATTTTCTATGAGGTCATTACCTTCTGACATATCTAATGAGCAAGAAGCCAAAGCCCAAGCTTTTCCATCTGAAACCACTGGATTATCAACTCCTGGAAAAGTGCTGGCTATAGAAGCACTTAACAGAAGTTCACAATGTCTGGATGAAACACCAATCAAGAAAAAACTTCTGCAAGAAAAAATAAAATAAAAATAAACTGAACAGAAATATAAAACCCCCCCAAGAAGCATTTCAAACCAAATTATTAAACTTAGGGGTGGGGGGGGATTCTCATTTTTTACGCTAAAATTAATTTTTTTTTTTTAGTGTTTATTGTCGAAATTATGCAATCAACTGATTCCAAAGTAGGCACATCTATTTATTATGATTTCAGGTATTTACAAAACAAGTTTTAATAAGTTTTGTGAAGAATCACGCCCACAAATACCCCTCAACTATGACACTACACGAAGATCCACGGTCGGTGGTTGGCACGATTTCTCCACTCCAGGTGATCTGAACCAAAAAACTTTAACAGCATTTTACTCTATACACAAGTAGTTATCGTTTGATGAAAAAAAAAATACATATATATTTGAGGAATGGGTGACTTGTCAAACTCAAATTATCAATTTGGCTCAAAAAATTGACAATGTTTTTTGCTATTAAAAAATAGATACATAAGGTATCGCATTTCTGGTTCGTCAATCGATAAAAGGATGTTTGCTGAACATGCAGTTTTACATTTGAAGTCGATTGGTTTAATAGTTTTTGAAATATCATGCCAACCATTCGTGAAAAAGCTGTTTCGGGAAAAACACATTTAAAGTTTCAAGTACAGTTTACGGAGGCATATCGAGAAATTATGGTATTTTTCTGCTAATCTGCTATACCAAGGCCATACAGTGTTTCTTCCTCTGCTTTGTAAAACTCGTTTAGAGACATTTGCTCGCTTCTACGCCTTGTAAGAGCCTCTTTTGTAGCCTAGAGGCTGCGTCTCGACGATCTCTGCAGATGCTGTTCGTCCAGCGCGTTGGCAAATATCTTCGTTTGCTCACCAATAACAATTCCTATCGTTGTCATCATTTTCAGGACGGCAGAAAACCTATCATTAAAAATGCCTGCTGCTACATAAGCTGCCATTTCGATGGTTTTTTGAGCCACAGTGAAGATGTTTGGGCACGAACTGCCAAACAGTAGAATTGAAACTTTCGTTGTTGTTTTGAGTGTCACCAAACAAACACCTTTTTAGCAACTCTCTTGATGAAAAATTGTTGTAAATCGGCTTCATAGCATTTTCGAATCTTTGTGAAGTGGCGGTTCGTGATTGAATTCGTCCAGAGTTTTCTCAGCTTCGGCTTTGCTCCATCCAGTTGCACCAACTCTGTGACCCCGCTGGACAATAACAGATTATAATTTGGCCAATTTTGCGAATTGCGACTTGAAATTTGGTACACACATTCTTAAGACCTGAAATAATAAAATAACAAAACATAAAAAAATAATAATCAATTTTTTTCACAAAAAATGAGTCCCCCCTTAAGTACTGCATTGGAATCAAAGGATATTCCATCTTCTGAACCAGAAATTATAAGCCAGTTGAAAGAAAAATTTCATTCTGCAGAAAATAAAAGCATGAGAATGCAAATATTGACTATACTACCTAAATCTTGGTCAGTGAAATGAAATGAAAATTTGGAGTTTCAAATTTCATGGCCAGAAAGGCTAAAAAAATAAAAATCTAGTAAAAAGAAAAAGGTATCTTGTCTTCTTCTGATCCAAAGCCAGGAAAGATTTTAGACAAAGACACAGCAAATTTAGTACAATAATTTTATGAGAGTGAAGACACTGCCAAATGCCAGGAAAAAAAAAAAAAAAAAAGACTGTTTCCATTAAAACAGAAAATTAGCGTACCGTGGAATTAACTTTTTTACGGGTCTCATAGAGGTTATTATTCAAAAAGTTGGAGGTCAAATTTTCGAACTAAAGCCTAGTTCGTCATTAGGACTACGTCTCACTGGAGTAGTTGCTGCCACCCAGTCGGAAGTGTCCAACCGCAATTATAGTTAATTTTGGTACTTCTTGCTATTTCGATCCCTTCATTATTATTCTTTACTAAGTTTGACTGGTGGGCGATTATTTTTACCGAGTCCGAATTTATGGAGTGTCCACTTGCTTGTATATGTCTGTCTTGAACACTCCATAAATTGAAACTCAGTAAGAATAATCACCCACCAGTCAAACTTAGTAAAGAGGAAACTAGAAGAAGGTTCTGGCTTTCTCGATAAAGTTATGCATCTAGTTCGAAGTATATCCTGCCTCAGTGGCCAATTCGACGATGTTTCTTAGTTCGGATTCTCTAGAACAAACATCGGATGAGACAACGAAGGCTCTTCTAATTCGTGAACGGAATAAGGTGGTCTTGTAATCATCAGGGCAGAATGAACTGCGGAGCATCAGGTTGGGAACTGAGGTGGGTTTATAATAGACTTCCGTATGAAGGCAGTTGTCATGCAATTTGCTCACTGAGACGTCGAGATAAGGTAAGGTACCATTGTGTTCAAGCTCCATGGTGAAATTGATTGTACGGGTGCATACAATTTATTTTATCGAGGAAAAACGGGAGAGTCTCCTTTCCGTGTGGCCATATGAAAAATACGTCGTCTGCATATCGTAGCCAGGTGGTAGGTCTTGGGTGATGTTGGTGAATATATGTTGCTCAATGGGGCGAAGTATAGCTTCCGCAAGGGTGGCTGAGAGCGAAGATCCCATCGGAGCGCCATTTACTTGCTTATAAATTTGCCCTCGGAAACTGAAGTAGCTGGAATTTGAGACCAAGTCCATTAATTTGAAGATGCTGAGGCAAGACTCCTGAGAATAAACCGATGAATTAGATATAGCCTCTTTCAATGTTCTGATGGCTTCCGGTACGGGGATCCATGGATAAAGAGAAACTACGTCGAAACTGCCAATAATGTCGCGTTGTTCAACGGTGAGCTGCATGATTTTCGTGATAAAATCTAAAGTGGAGGTTATTATAAAGTCCGACTCCGGTAGATTTAGTTAAGAATTTGGTTAACGCTTTTTCTAAGTGGTACGTCGGTGCGGATGTTCTGGACACGATCGGCCTCAATGGATTGCCGGGTTTGTGGTGTTTAAGTCTGCCGAAGAGTTTTGGGATCTGAGGGCCAGGCGGTAATTTGGCGGATTTCTTGAGATCATCTGGAATATCAGTTGACCTTGCAGTTCTTTTTACCTGTGCAGTCCAAGAATTTAGAGGATTCCTTCGTAAGATTATAGATCCAGAATCAGATATAAATTCTTCTAGTTTTTTATTATAGTCCGCTGCATCCATTATCGCTATCTGGCCGGATTTGTCCGTTAGCGTCAGTATTATGGAGTGGTCATTTCTAAGGCTGGAAATCGTCCTTGGAATTTCGAAATTATAAAACGATTGCTTCTGACTGTACCACGATTTTAACCTAGAGCAACACAGTTGACGTAGTTCATCTTTGTTGTCTTCTGGAATTCGCGATATTATGGTCTCAAACTCAGAAAAGACGCTTTTTGGGTTCGGTCTCGATCGGAAGCAGAACTTTGGTCCAAGTTCCAAAAGTTTAGTTTCATCTCCGGTGAGCGTTCGGTTAGAAATATTGACGAAAGGAATGGTGAAATCTTTAGGTTTAGGAGTCTGGGAAGACCAGGTAATCCAGTTTCTTGCCGTGTCTGGATGAAAAGGAAGACTGGAGTCTTTCGACTAACATATCCACCCGAAGGGTAAGGTTGTTGAAGGTAATAGGGTCGCAAAGACTATGGAAGTTCATATCATGGGTGCAAGTTCTGAGATGTGGCCAAGACTGAAAATATTTTAAATATCCCCCTCCCCCTCCCCATGCACACTCAGACATAAACACAATATACATTAAATATTATATGTGGTTAAAATTCATTATTAAATCAAAAGAGCATAAAACGACCGAACATTAATGTATATACATGTAAACAAAATTTGATGTCCATGCAAATTGTTATCGGAAAGTTAAAATTGATTAGGTATGAACTACCAGTTGAAATTTAACAAATCTCCAAAATTCCTTACCTTGCAAAAGAAAAAAAAAAAAAAAAGATCTTGCATAATATTCAAGTCCAATCTACATATTTGCTGCTTATATAGCATTTTAAGCCCACAATAGAAATATGTTAACCAAATTATTGAAATTGTAATAATTAATACATAACATACCATGTAAGATGTTTCAAATAATCTTTAGTAAATTCTGTTGAATCAAATAAGTGTTGCACACTTTTAAAAGAGTCATTTAAATTGTAAAATTACATAAGGATTAAAAAAATTATAATCAAGATTATGCATGTCCAACTGTAGTTGCGTACACAGAGAGCTCGTTTCATTAATTCACTTCACCATGATCACAGTTTTATAGTAACCATCACAAATTTTCATAGGTGAATTATTTCTTTGAACAGGAGCGACTCCAGGCAATGTTTGTGTATGCTGCTGTGATCGTACACACTTTTGATGATCAGCATCCTTACTGTGTCTGAACAGCACTTTTTTACCATTGCTTCCATAGTTTAACTTTCTGCTGCAGAAAACACAAAAGCTAAACCCTGGTTCCTTAATTTTCCAGCACCAAGAACCAAATTTGACGTCATAGGCAGAGATCATGCTAGGATTTTTTCAGAAGAGTAAAAATACTCCTTCACAATTTTTGAAGGAAGTATTTTTTCTTTTCAAAGGAGTAATTTTAGAGAACGAACAATTATCGCATTAAATTTTTAGCTAAATAATATTTTATATTAAAACAACTAATTATATCTATATATAAATATGTAAACATGAATTAGCATGTAATTGATTTTATTTTATATAAAATAAGTCATAATTTATCAAAAATCTTACCTACTTGCCTTGTTTTATCCATGAGGCTGCAAAAATTTTTGTTTTGCTTTCGAAAGACTGTACCAAAACTTGTGTGTGTGTTGCTTCACAGATTCAGATTCTACATACTCAAACTTCAAAAAGAGTTCTATTGTGGAGGAAGGAAATCTACAGTCTATCTCAATCACAAAAGATAAAATAAACCTTCATTGGACATTGTGATGTGCAAGTTTAATACTGCAAAGGTCAACTAATTTATTATTTTTGAACATGTTTTCCTTCAGCTCTGAAAAAAAAATTTCTTGAATACTATGTATGAGATGTTTACAGTTAACATAATTGAGAGTTGGTTGATTCAACCATTCTTCTAATATGAGGAATGTCCAGTTTCTCCCTTTGCAACTATTTATAGAGGGAAAATAACATTTAACAATAATTCAGGACAGTGGAACATCGCAAAAAAAAAAATTACGAAAAAATCTTCGCTTTGTCCGCCTTTCGTTTTCGAAAATTTTCCCTCCGTTTTCAAAGCTAATGCCAATCCAGAATCCTCTAAATTTAGCGACTTTTCCCCAAATTAGCACCACTGGTCTCCACCTAATACAAGCTCGATGGATGAACCGGTTATGGTGCGTGACGTACCCGTAGTGAAGAGAAAGCCAGGGGCGGGCAAGGTAGGGTTGGGGCGAGGCTGACGAAAAAGACAGGCTACGGTGCGAAATAGTCACATGCACAACTTAGTGCTGTCGCCAAGTCAATCGGTTGAACAGCCATTGCATCGTTTGTTCACAGTTATTTGTATTAAGCGAGTGTTCCGTTTTTTGTCATTTGGATACACGTATAGTTTTGTGAGGTAGGTATTTTTATATTTCTAAGATAAGGTTAATTCTTAGTAAACGTTTTATTTAGTTTTAGTGATAGTTATAGGTTTAATGAGTAGATCTTAGTTTCACAAGTGTTGAAATCGTGAATAGTGAAGTATAAAGAAGTGAGTTATTCTGTGGTGTTGAATTCTTATTTCAAATAGAATAATTAATATTTTTTGCCATGCCGATACACATAGAGCTTGAATATTACCAGAAATCAGGGCAACTTTTCAGGTAATTAGTCTTTGTAATTTGTACAACATTTGCATCTCCAACAATCGTTAGCCCTTTCTTTACGAAATTAATGCTTGAACTGTTGCATTGTAATGTGTCTCTGAATTAAAGAGGACATTTTTTAATTTCATAACTTAATGCAACTGTGATATAGCATTTGTCTGATTGAATTTACTAAAGCTGTCTGAACAGTGCGGACAGATTATGTTGAAAAACTGCATGATCAATTTTATTCTAACTGTACAAAACATAGGGAACTACTTTCGATTAAAAATTTCATATCTAGTTCTTCACTTGTATTAAAAGGTATAATTATTTTTAGAGGAATTGCCATGCCACGATTTCGCAGTGTTAGTGGCTGCAAGTCAAATTATAGAAGTGAAAAGGAGACTGTTAAAACTTTTGCCATACCAAAGTAATGTATGCAGCAGGTTTTGTATAAGACAAATTTTGTCTTATACAAAACCTGCTGCATACGTTTAAACAGACAAAGTTCTGATTTTTGATTGTTTTATTCATTTTCTGTTGAATGCTTGTGTATGAGTAGCTTGAAAACTAAATAGGAAAACATAACTCCTCAGCTGCAAAATACTCTTGAACAACTTAGTAAAAGCCAAACATGATAACCGAAATTATTTGAAATCACGTGAAAGAAAAATTAAGAAGTTGAAAGTCTGAACGCTTAGTTTTCAGTGTCTTTCCTTAGTGCATAGTGTGCACAAAGTCCTGAGATAGGAAAAAGAGTTCAAACTTATCAAATATTTTATATGCATGTAAAGTGTTTAGCCAGGTTGGTTAAAGCATTGAAATGTATTTTTCTTCTGCAGTAAATGAAGATAACATTTCTGAAAAGTTATCTTTGAAACTAGAAAGTAAAGATATGTCATGTTTGGTTTCATTTTATTTGAAACTTGTTTACCAGGAAGCAGTACTTCAGTTAGCGTCTTGTAACATATTTCCGATCTTTTTTCTGCTTCATCACATATTATTCACATAGTGATGTACTGAAGATTTGTATTTAATTTTTGGTGGAGGTTTTTTTTTTTTTTTTTTTTTTAAATTGGAACTAATATTGTTTGTGCAGTTGTTGCCTGTCTTACACAATGTGCCTGTGATATACCTTTTTTATATTCTCCTATCCCAAGATATGCATCTTAATTTGCCAAGCCGTTTTCACAGCAAAATGGGCCAGAGGTCCTCATTTTAATAGCAGTTTTGATTTCATCAGTCCAAATTCATTTGAAAATCTATAGACTATTTTCTTTCCACGGAAGATGATGCTATACTCTTTCACATCATGGGGGTTGGCTAGTTCCTCAAAGACACCAAACCCGTACGAGTTCCATGTCACTTATTTCCAGATTAATAAATGTTAGCAGTAATATTGTAGCATTTTTGTTTACGTTTTAATACTGTACTAAAAAATTCCAGGAAATTTCTCTTATTTTTCATACTTGCCACTATGACTTCATTGCCATAAAATTTTTGATAAAAACACCTGTGTGAAGTTAACTGAAGTGTTACTGTGTGTGTGTGTGTCAGAGCTGAGTTCGGGCTCAATTTTAAGAGCCCGAGCCTGAAGTATGTCAGCCCGAAAACCATGATTAACCTGTATAGGCATTAAAAAGTTTTCCAGACTTCAACTCTTTCCTACCCATGCAATTAACCGATGTCTTTCTCAACTGCAGAGTGGGGAAGGGATGTTTATCTATTTCTACAATTTCTTTAACCATTCATTTCTTCCTGAAATGTTTTTTTGGGGGAGGGTGAGGTGTATCAGGAAACATCTGGAGGTACAACAAACTACTACGCCGTATGTTGCTCAATAGAATTAGCAGAGAGCTGCCCCTTTGAGGTAGGGAGCAAAATTCCGTCAGCTTGCTATCTACTATCTATACTTCTTAAAACTTATCCTTGGCAGAAATCCTGTAATTCATGGCCTATGGTATTTTGTTATCCAAGCCCGGAATGGATAGCCCTGCAGAATTCGTACTCCCTATTTAGACCCAGTTGCTGAAGAATTCTCTTTAACAACTAGAAAGTGTAAAAAAAGCCGTGTGCTAAATCATATGAAATCACATTAAAAGAAAAAGGAAGAAAATTCTTCCCCTCCAAGCTCAAACTCCAGTAAGTATTACGCAGCCAGCACCCGGTTAGGGTTCGGCCCGTTTCAGCACTGGTGTGTGTGTGTGTACTAGTGCTTAGCTTGACATTTATAGTAGGTATATTGAAAGTAAAAATTTAATTTTACCATAATGAGCAAATTTGGCTTCTAGTAAAGAATGTTAGTAAAATGTATAAATTCCTAGCGTTATGAAAAATTAACCAATTGTGCTCAATTCCTTTAGAAATGTGTGGGAAATAATTATTTATACTGTTGAAATGTTGTCTAAAACAAAATGTGATATCAAATATGTTTTATAAAAAAGTAGATCACAGTTAGGTATGAACATTACAAAAGTAGATTTTAGGTAAAGAAAATAATGGACACAACTCATACATAAAATATTCAGATTGTAACACATACTGGAGGATCTAAAGCTGAGATAATTTTGATGTAACTTGTGATGATTCAAACTATTTGAAACAGATGTCTTAATTTCTGTCATTGGTTAGCAAGAATTCTTTATTTTGTGTGTATCTATAACTTTGTTGCAGATGCTATCACATAAGGAAAGTTGGGGTAAACAATCTGAAGCTGAATACAGTTGCAGCTTGTGATGACTTCCTTCTTTCAAACTATTTGAATATTTGATTTTTGGGGTGTGATCTGCTATAGTAGGGACTGCTATAAGAGTGATTATTCGGGTTGAATTGGGTCAGGTAGGAAGATTGTTAGGAGACGACCATCTTTATAATGTGATTGTAACAGCTCATGCTCTTGTAATGATTTTTTTTATGGTAATGCCGATTTTGATTGGGGGATTTGGAAATTGGTTAGTTCCTTTAATGTTAGGGGCTCCTGATATAGCTTTTCCTCGGATAAATAATTTAAGATTTTGATTGTTACCTCCTTTATTTTTGCTTGTTTTATCTTCAATAACTGATAGAGGAGTTGGGGCTGGGTGAACTATTTACCCTCCTCTCTCTTCAGGTCTTGGACCTTGACATTTGAGGTACATTTATGTAAAAAAAATGGACCCATTTGTTTATTTTTAATAGTATTTTTTACTTCGTTCTGCTTGAAGATACAAGACAAATTGATAGTCAATAGGTAAGTTGATACTTTTTCCAAATGTGGTATTTATGCTAATTTTTAAAGCAAACTAAAAATTTGATTTCTGAATTGCAGCAAAGTGCTTTAATAATATGAGGGTGGATCAAAAAGTTAGTTACATTGTTGAATAAAACAATCAAACAAAGATATACTCAGGGGATGTATGTTGGTTTAAAGGTACAACATTAATTCATTTTTCGACATAGTCGCCTAAGGACTGTAAACATTTATCGGAACGTGCGATTAACTTTCCGATACCTGTACAGAAAAAGTCCAGTTTGGTGCAACTAGTTAAGGACCGCACTTTTCACAGCCTCATCGGTTGGGAATCGTTGTCCACTAAGGTCCAGTTTCATTTTACCGAACAAATGGTAACCGCATGGGGATAAGTTGGGGCTGTAAGGTGGATGTTGCCACACCCCCGACTTGAATGACTACAGCAATTCCCTTTGTTTTCCATGCTGTGTAGCGTTTTTGGGCAGCAGAGTGACACCTTCGCTCAACTTACCCCGGCATCTGTCCTCAATTGAATTTCGCAAATTTAATAGTGTTTGGCAATATGAGTCACTATTGATGGTCATCTCTTTTGACAGAAATTCTCAGTAAACAACAGATTCACAGTCGCCATGACCTCCCGTAGACAGAGACAGTTGGACTTTTCACGTCTTCCTTGTTGGAAAGGTGACATGTTTCCATTCCATGGACGATCGTTTGATTTCAGTTACGTAACAGTAAATATGTGATTTCAGATTACTTATAGATACATTTCCCATGTATAATAAGAATAAATATTTCTTCCCCAATGTTTACCTGAATAACTGGGAATTCGCTAAGCATCGACCTGACTCTAAATAGCTGAGCTACGATGAAGCAGGGCTCGCTTTGACTGGCGAAAATCTGAGATTATTCAGATTAAATCACTCGGATGTTTGGGACTTCCTCATCCTGGATGGTGTAACCATAGCATGCTCGAATGGAAATCGGGAAATGCAGGTTCGCTTCCTGCTCCACGGCGATGCATTTTTCAAATTTTCTGGTATGAAAGAGTTAGTCAGTAGCGCTAAATCTGCAATTTCAGATTGCTTATTGGCTCATAATGCAATTAAATTTCTGTTAATAGTGAGCAAGAATTCTGTTTACTGAGCTATAGTTTGAATTAAATTCTAGTATGGAAATAGTTTTTTCAATTTTTGGCTTACCTAACAGTGTTCAATTATAGTAATTGTAAATTTACAAATGAAAGGAAAATTTAATAGTGATAAAAATGAATAATTTTATGAAAAAAAGTTCTTGCATTTATTTTTCACAAAACAATGAGAACATTTTTTGTGACAGTGTCCTTCATTCAACATTTTTTTCAATTACCAAGAAAATAGCTAGTGCCAGAATGTGTTGTCACATAATTTTAAAGTGTTGAAATATATACAGATAAGGATTAATTTTTTTCTTCCCCAAGTAGAAATAAGTTAAATAAACTCTAATGCACAGAGATGATTTGTATTAAAAGGGATCCTAAGCATTTTTTTTAAAGAAGGAATTATTTCCAAATTATGTACTTTTAGTGTACAGAAGCATTGTCCTAGAAATAACCCCATTAAACAAAATACATGCAATATAAAAAAAAATATTTTTTCCAGAACAAGAAAAAAATATAACTTTTTTTAATTTAGTAAGGAACGTTTTAGCCAGATATATATATATATATATATATATGAGGGAACACTTTTTCTTCGACCTCAATATGATTTCGCTTAACGCTTTCCGTTTGCTATTAATATTCTGTACGCTATTTATTAAACGAATTTGCTTTTCATTGTTGCTAGAAAATTATGAAAGCAAAAAGAAAAAAAAAATGAACTACACGGACAACGAAGAAAATATAGTTAATTTCATTAAATCGAGCAACGAAACTACTTTCGAATATGTCTCTTGATACGACTTTGCTAAAGGAACGGCTAAACGCAAAAATCCACACTACACGGAAAACGAAAAAAATTAATTCAGTAGTGTTAAACGATTAAGTTCAGTAGAACTCCCATTTTAATAATGTTCCTTTTAAACGTTTTCTTCTCTAATAGTTTTAAATTAATGTGCAATGATTAGATGTGCCACCTTATATTCGCTGCGTGTTGGAAAATATAGCTCTCTACTCGGTCACCGTTTGCTCTCGGCAGCCCAAGCAGAGGCAACAGCACTAAGTTGGTCACGTGATCTCGTCGATGCCCTTTCGCACCGAAGCCGGTCTTTCTCGTCAGCCTCGGGTTGGGGGTTATGACGTAGCCGAGGATCGGCGTAGAACCTCCAAGGGACTGCTCCTCGATTCCTCTTCAACCAGAATGCCCCTCTTACCCAGAATGCATCGGGCGCCGCTGCTACTCTGAGCTTACGATAAACAAGGTACTGCGGTACGAGCGTGGTTGCCGATGGCGTACTTACTTTCCGGAGTACAGCATATGGACAGAAGGGGGGGGGGAGAGAAAAATACATATTTGGAAATTTTATTTTTACTGATATTTTCTTCCGTCTAGCTTCCGTCTTTGGATATTTTCAAAAGATGGAATTCCATCGTCTGGACGGAAAACTTGCACCCATGGTTCATATATATGTTATAGCACAGGTTTTCTAATGACATGACATCCTTTCTTTTCAGGTTCACTATCCTTGACAAGGTCTGGCGTGGAAATTTTTCTTCTCGAACCATGATCCTTTTACTGACGTCTTGAAAAAAGAACTGCAAGGTCAACTGATATGCCAGATGATCTCAAGAAATCCGCCAAATTACCGCCTGGCCCTCAGATCCCAAAACTCTTCGGCAGACTTAAACACCACAAACCCGGCAATCCATTGAGGCCGATCGTGTCCAGAACATCCGCACCGACGTACCACTTAGAAAAAGCGTTAACCAAATTCTTAACTAATCATCTACCGGAGTCGGACTTTATAATAACCTCCACTTTAGATTTTATCACGAAAATCATGCAGCTCACCGTTGAACAACGCGACATTATCGGCAGTTTCGACGTAGTTTCTCTTTATCCATGGATCCCCGTACCGGAAGCCATCAGAACATTGAAAGAGGCTATATCTAATTCATCGGTTTATTCTCAGGAGTCTTGCCTCAGCATCTTCAAATTAATGGACTTGGTCTCAAATTCCAGCTACTTCAGTTTCCGAGGGCAAATTTATAAGCAAGTAAATGGCGCTCCGATGGGATCTTCGCTCTCAGCCACCCTTGCGGAAGCTATACTTCGCCCCATTGAGCAACATATATTCACCAACATCACCCAAGACCTACCACCTGGCTACGATATGCAGACGACGTATTTTTCATATGACCACACGGAAAAGAAGACTCTCCCGTTTTTCCTCGATAAAATAAATTGTATACACCCTACAATCAATTTCACCATGGAGCGTGAACACAATGGTACCTTACCTTATCTCGACGTCTCAGTGAGCAAATTGCATGACAACCGCCTTCATACGGAAGTCTATTATAAACCCACCTCAGTTCCCAACCTGATGCTCCGCAGTTCATTCTGCCCTGATGATTACAAGACCGCCTTATTCCGTTCACGAATTAGAAGAGCCTTCGTTGTCTCATCCGATGTTTGTTCTAGAGAATCCGAACTAAGAAACATCGTCGAATTGGCCACTGAGGCAGGATATACTTCGAACCAGATGCATAACTTTATCGAGAAATCCAGAACCAGCAGTGCTAATAATATTTCTATGCTGCAACTTCGCTACCTGGGCTCTATTCCCTACATACCAAATATTTCCTATCAACTCAAAAACGCGCTCAGAAGGATGAACTTCGGTGTCGGCATAAGGTCTCCAGCATCTTTATACACGATGCACAAGAGAAATATTGACAAGCCCCCTCTTCTCAATGAGGCAGGTATTTATGCCATCCCACTAAAATATCCGGACGGCTCCAGGCGATACTACATCGGAATGACCAAACGTTCATTTGGAATTAGAATCAGCGAACATAAAAGGGATACAAGAGACGGGAAAATAATCACTGCCCTATCAAGAGAAGTAAAGTTCAAGTCCGCCGATCCTATATGGAGTGATGTAAAGAAATTAGTTCATACTCCACACCCAAATCTACTGCCATTCGTGAAACCTTGGAAATCTTGACCAGCTGCGAGGCTTGCAACGATAGCGTCTCTCTGGAGTTACCACGTATTTGGAATCAATTCTTCAAATAATGCTGAGATTTCTACCATAGTACGCGTGCCCAACCAACGTGACCTTGTTTCTTCGAAATATCACGTTTTGCTCCTAATAATTTATTGTCTAGTCAAGTCACCGCGTTTAAAGTGTTGAAACGTTCTATTATCCTGTTTGCAGTTAGCTGTCTACCTTCCTTGAGAAAGCCATCTGGTTGATGAGCGAAAGCTTGGAAAATTTTATATTTATATTTATTCTAACGCCAAGAATTTTCGGATTTTTAGTATATAGTTATACTATTTTGAGTTTAATTTGGTGTACAGTTCCTACTTTTTGAATAAGATACCTTTTTAATGCTTAACTTCCTAATAATGGTTAAATATGATTCCTTATAATTGCTTTATTTACAATAAATAAAAAAACTGCTTCAGCCAATGTTACAGTGGTCTTGTCTTTCCGTCTAAAAGCCAATCAGATTTGCCCTTAATGTACTGTTACAGTACAGATTCAAAAATCAGGAACTTAGAGCTGTTCAGGGGCATATTAAGAGGGCATCCCCCCACCCCCAAAGCTTTTTTTGTTTTGTTAAAATGGGACTTGTAAAATGTACTTTTTCTAATGTAAACATTAGAAAACAATAAATAAAAAAAAACTTTGAAAACATCAGAAAAAACAACTTTTGAAAACATTAGAAAAAATAAATAAAAAAAACTTTTAATTTTTTTATTTTATTTTATTGTTCTGTGGATTTTGAAAACTTCCATTTTTTTGTATTGCTTCAATTTGCAGGAAGCATAGACATTATTTTGCAAGGCAAAATCTCCCACTCTGAAAATTGGATTTTCCAAGTTTTATGAATGAATGCCAAAAAATTATGCTCTTGCTAGCACAAGTGGCACTCACATGATCAGTGTACTGCTATTCAACAAAATGTGAAATTAATGCTAATTAGATTATAAAATGGAAGAGTTATCTGCCAAGAGTGATGCAGGTCAAAAATTTAACATGTAAAGACTACACAGTGTAAATCACCTTCACCAGCCTGCTATTTAGGTGAATACAAAAAATGCCCAAAAACTGAAAGATTTGAAACTAATTTTAATGAAAAGTTTTTTTGTTTTGTTAAAATGGGACTTGCAGCTTGAAGTCCAAATAAGGGAGGGTGCCTTTCTGTTCAAGTCCATAACATTCACTGTAGAACTTGAACAGAAAGGCACCCTCCCTTATTTGGACTTCCAGCTTGAAATAGATAAACACTGGTAAAATACACTACTCTGTTTTTTGAAAACCTACAGCCTTTCCAGGCATAATACCAGAGTTGTCCACACACCCTATTAACTACAAACTTGCTTCGATTAACTTTATGATACGACGTGCTTGCACCCATTCGTCAAATACCCAAAGATGTAATGACGAGCTTTCAAGGATTTTTAGCATTGCTATGGATCATGGTTTTTCTAGTTTGACTGTTAACAAAATTCTAAGAAAAATACAAAGTAATTCTTCAATGACCCTTACTAAAGAAATAACACCTCAACGAAAATTCGTGGGCTCAATGATTAATCATCCAACCTTCACACCTCTTTTACAAAATGTATGCTGGCAATTTGGAATTGACTATGGCATAAGGACAATTAATCTAGCAACATTACTTAGAAAAGATCGCGACCTTGTGCAGAATTAACTTAGGGAGGGAGTGTATTTGTATCCCACTCGGAGGTATTAACGATGAGGTACATAACAGTGTTTATATAGGCTCCACTCAGCATAATTTACTTTCACGGTTGAAGGAGCACCAATATGACATTAAAACTGGGTTACTCAAGACTTCACTAGAATGCTTAGTAAGCAAGGGTATGCATTCCCCCATCTGGGACGAAGCAAGTATATTGATAACCCCAACTACCAAATCTTCTCTATTGATGACTGAAAGTTTGGTTATTCTCGACAAAGGAAATCTGTGTTGCAATGACAACACACCAACCTGTGTCCCACTACCGTGGAGACAACTACTTTCACTTAACCAACCACGAGGTTCTAACCAGGAATTGTAAAGGACATAGTTCTTCCAGGTGAACTGCTGGAGGTGACTCGTTCTTCTATGGCTCCATACCGAAAATAATTGGCTTCACTAGGTATGTAGATAAAATTCCATATCAAGTACTGTTTGTGGTCGACTGAACTGCATCTACTTCACAGAAATATTGTACATGTTTTATTATAACTCTTATCACCGATTCTTTGTTTTCAGGACTTTTTATTTGTCTTTCATTTCTACATTGACCTGTGTATATTATGGATGATTATGACGAATTTTACTTGTAATTGTTCTCTTTTTTTATCATTTGTATTTTCTTAAATTTCACTATACTTAATTTTGTGTAAGACACCTTAGTTGCTTTGTCGAATTGTTACGTCCAAGTGTGGTGCTGTCTCTGCCTGCTCATGTGTAACGTCATTATCACTG
Organism: Macrothele yani; assembly: GCA_039090855.1. Classification (NCBI taxonomy): domain Eukaryota; kingdom Metazoa; phylum Arthropoda; class Arachnida; order Araneae; family Macrothelidae; genus Macrothele; species Macrothele yani. The sequence continues at coordinate 471,240 of CM077007.1, forward strand.
ACGGGGTGACTATATAGTTGTCACCTCCATCAGGGCTACATTTTTATGTCATCTGATGATGGGCTTCTACGAAGCCCAAAAAATCTCGCGATTTTAATGTCTTATTTTTACCAACAATAAATCCTTTTAACTGACGATGGTTTTTAACTATTCATCAGTGGTGGGACGTTTTTCTTTATAATCGTGCAACAAGTTCAGCTGACTTGTATTCCTCGATTTTTAATTTTAATGATTTGTTTGATTCCAATGTAACTGATGATATAACTTACAAGCAGTGAATATCCACAAATTGTTCAACACTGACACTAACAAAAACCATTGATGATTCTATAGGGTCATTCCATATGAATTCACCAGGTGTTGTATAGTTGTGGGTTTTTTGATTTTCCTAATTTTTTTATATGTTACAGTACAACATAAAAGTAACCTGAAAACAAAGTTTGGGATTTATTTTCCCAACCCCTTTGGAGATATGGGTTCTCAAACACTGCAAAATGAGCTAAAATAAGGGTTATTGTTAATTAACACAAATTGAGTAATTGAGGAGATAATGACACTTAACCCCTTCAGTCGTGTCGTCATTATTACTGTGTCACACCTCCCAGGGTGGGGGTTTCAATTGGTTGGGTTTGTAAATGGGTTGATTATTTAAATTCATCTTACAAGAATTTATACAACAACAACAATCAGATTACATATGTTTTTGTCATGAAGGCAGAGTATATTATAACAATTTAGGGAATTAATATAAAAAATACATAATGTGAGAAAAATATTATAAACAAATTCTAATACTTTCTTTTGGTGTGAAAAGTTTCAAGGAAGCCTTCTGGACGTAATGGGATGTTCCTACACAGTTTACGTTCCCATCTCTTTTCTTTTCTTCCGAGACAAACTCGGCACACTATACTGGGAAACTTCTTTCCTGTGGCTGGGACAGGAGTTGGGAAGTATTTTTCAGTAAGATGAGCAGGTGGGTCTGTTTTTGAGGGTATTTGTCCCTTGAACGATTTCCTTTTCATTGCATACTTCTCAAAGCCCATGAATGACTTTATGTCTAAATTGTAGGAGACTGCATTTTTCACCAACACATTTCCCATATATAATATGGGCATTCACAAGAGTGATATCCATCAAATGAAAGAATTGTTTTACTGATTCATCTACTCTTTCCAAGAAATTACGAATGTCATCAGCACATGGTTTCTTTGCTTTTCTTTTGGCCATCTTTCAGGGTAACGCTACACACTGCAATACTTTAGCTGTTGTAAGATCGTTACTAAAGGCTACCTAAAAACTCCACAAGGGTCACTATAAGCTGATTGGAAAGGTGTGCCATCATTTGGCCAACATATGAACTAAAGGAAACCCAAAAACTCTACAAGGGGCACTATAAAGCTGATTGGAAAGGTGTGCCATCATTCGGCCAACATATGAACTCTAAAGGAAACCCAAAAACTTCACAAGGGGCACTATAAGCTGATTGGAAAGGTGTGCCATCATTCGGCCAACATATGAACTCTAAAGGAAACCCAAAAACTTCACAAGGGGCACTATAAGCTGATTGGAAAGGTGTGCCATCATTCTGCCAACATATGAACTACTTTCAAATTAGTAAAATGGGCCTGTAAATGTTTAGTGCGTGAACGCATTGAGCACTAAACAGAAAAAAAAAAAAAAAAAAAATAAAAAAAAATCTTCCGGGATAGAACAGTATGGGGGCAGTAAAGCTAGCCCAGGAATTTTTTTCTGGGCATACCACTTAAGATCTTAACGGGTGCCTAAATAGAGGTAATAACCTCATTTCCATAGCATAATAATTTGTCAGGTTGTAGGGGGCGTCAAGGTTCAAGGTCACAGTGCCAATTTTTCCACTTTTCGGCAGCATTTTATATCGGAAGGGTACTTAAACACAAAGTGAATATTTTTTCAGGCAATCCTCGTATGTTGCTAAGAATGTTAAAGCATATTTCAACTTGTGTTATGTTTCCCTTTTTTATTCAGAAAATATTTTATAACTGAAACATTCCAAAAATTTCCACTTTGGGGATACAATAAATCAAAAGGGGTAGCAGATAAAAACCTTATTTTTTCTGAGGACTATCTTCTATTGCATATCTAAATATTCTGAAAGTTTTGTTTTTTGTTTCACAATAGTTTCTGAAATAATGACAATACAAATTGACCCATTTCAGTCTACAAAAATGTATATGCCCACCATAGTAGTTCACCTGTTTATACAACACAGTACAAAGTTAATATGAAAAATAAAATTATGGGACAGCAAATTAGAACATTTTTTTCAGATGTGTTTTAAATGGCCTACTAGCAATTGCGTCAAACACAAAGACAGTTTTGGGGTAATGTTGTGTCCTCTTCCAGTAGCAATGGTTAATTGCAGTGGTGTGAGGAGCTTTTAAAATGTTGGCCTGCGGAACCCATTCTTGGTCATTAGTTGACAAAGAAAATGATGTTCCTGGCCCTGGTGGATGAAAAACTGAATTTTTGAAATCTCTGTGTTCTTCAGACCATTCTTTGATAATGCCAAGCCACCATTATTCCTCTGCAAGTTCTGTATCTGCAAAAACTTCAGATATGTTAACTTCATATTTCTTGCTGCTTGACACAAGTTGAATTCTTAATCTATTGTTCTCCATTGGAACAAAACAATGATGAATTCTAGTGTTTGCTATTTTTAAAGCAGAAGCATATCTATCTGCAAGTATGACATTTTCTTCATCAACATCTTTTTGTGATACAAAAAGAAATTGCATTCCCCCCCCCTTTTTTTTTTAAATCTGTACAGTATTTGAACATGTCTTCTGGTGTTAAAATATGTTTGTCAATAAGTTGTAAGGATGCCCTTGTTACATGTTGCTTCACAGTACCCCCAATTCCATCGCATGACACTTTCTCATTAGAAATGGCAAAGAAATGTCATTCAGCTTCTAGGTTGAAATCTTTTTTATGGTGAACTAGGTTAACAATTTTTTTGTTTTGTTTTTATATTGTCCTCGAGCACCATTTGTAAAATAAATTACCCTTTTCACATTGGGAAGATGGTCTTTTAAGATGGGTAAAAGTTTTTGTAGAAATGTATGTATTGATGTTGCATTGTGTGTCATCGAATCACTAATTACATAAAAACTTACTTGTAATTTGTCATGAGCTTTAAAATAACAAACAAATGGTTGTAGAGTAGCTTGGCTATTTACCCAGTGGTACGATTGAATTTCATCTTGTACCACAAAAGTAAAGTTTTCTGAAAAGTCGCAAAGTAGTATACACTCGTCAGAATTTATGAGTGGTTTCTCGGTCTTAAGGAAAAGTGATTGCTCTATTGCTATATGTAATGAACATGTTTGCTCTATTGCTATATATCATTAAAAGGATTTGTGTCTTTGGGGGTACATTGTGTAACTGTGAGATAGGAATAAATACAAACATATAATGTATAAGAACTGAAAAAGCATAGGGTTTTTTGAGTGAAGTGGGTAAGACCTCCAAAAGCTTGGTCACACTTTAATTAAAATGTGGTATTTTTCAACGGTGAACTCTTGGTTAAAGTATATGTATCATTTAGTGTTTCACATTACCAAAAAGATGTGATATTGATCATATGCAAAGTGTGTTTTATGAGAGATTATAACTCACAAGATTATAATTTCAGACATTTATTTACAGCTAAATAATGCACAATAGACCTTAGGTCACGGTGCTGGGTCAAGCCCCCCCCCATTGGTACAGCTAAATAGCAGGTAGCTTTCAAAATGAACTAAAACAGGGTGTCCACAGAATTATCAAATTTCCCTGACCAAATACATAAGAAATCCCTGACCTTACACAAATAGGTTTATTTGAGTTTTTCAATATATGTGCCATGATAATAAATAAAATTGAATTGGATAATTGAGAAACTTATATTATTTAAAAGTGTTTCCGTTTGACGTATAACGTTTCCCAAATAACCGATTCATTAAATTATTATATATATATATATATATATATATATATATATATATGGGATGTAAGGTCAGGTGATGCGTAACATCACAGCCTCTCCTTGACAAATGTCAACCTAACCTTCTCGTGGTGCATCCTGTTCCCACTGAAGGGGCTCTGACGACCGCCAATAGCAGTATAACTATACCATCGGGATTAGAGGAAATGCTATCCCACACTCACCAACCCGCTTGGCCAGCGTGGTGAGTTATGGCCAAACCCCTCCAAAATGATTCCACAACTTAAATCTTGGCCCTCAGTCTCCGGCAGCTGGAATGTACCTGGCCAAGGCAGCGGCCAGTGCGACATGAAGGCAGAGGGTGCTAAGAATCCCCGGAGGACCGGACTAGGCTGCCATCTGATGCTGACCTTGGCTACGTATAATGGACACTCCCTATCTTCTGATTCAAGGCTTCTTGAATTGGAAGAGGAACTACAAAGGATCAAGTGGGACATCATCGGGCTAAGTGAGGTAAGGAGAAAAGGAGAAGATCTCATTGAACTGAAAAGTGGACATCTCTTCTACTATCGTGGGACAGATACTGGCAGAACTAGTGGTGTTGGATTTATAATAAACAAGAAACTGAAGGATAAAGTTGTAGAAGTTGAAAGTTCCTCGGACAGAGCTGCACGACTCCTTATCCAACTCTCGAGAAGATACCAGGCTCAGATTATTCAAACTTATGCGCCAACCACAAGTCATACTGAAGAAGAAATTAAAGAATTTTATGAGGAAATGTGTCATCTAAATAATAAAGGTAAGGAGATTATCTAACCCACCTTCGTTTTGCTGATGACGTAGTCATTTTTGCAACTACCCCATCAGAGCTGCAGAGTATGATCCAGGAACTTGCTGACAAGAGTAAAGAAGTGGGATTAAAAATGAACTTTCAGAAGACAAAAGTGATGTTCAATGCTTTTAAGAAATGAAGATTTATCGATTGATGGAGAAAAGCTGGAGATAACAGGCACACACGTTTATCTTGGACAGCAGATATCAAGCGAGGGTCACATTGATGAAGAAATTAATCAGTGTACAAAACTTGCCTGGAGAGCTTTTGGAAGAAACAGCATAATTTTCAAGAGCAATATGCCATTATGTCTTAAAAGAAAAGTGTTTGATCAATGCATCCTTCCAGTGCTTACGTATGGTGCAGAGACGTGGACCTTAACTAAAAGAGACATACAAAGGCTGCAGACAACTCAAAGAGCACGGAGAGGTGCATGCTTGGTGTAACCAGGAGAGATAAGAAGAGGAACTCGTGGATCCGAAAAATGACAGTAGTGGAAGACGTCATGATCAGAGTTAAATCCCTGAAATGGCAATGGGCTGGGCATACTGCCAGAAGGGCAGACCATCAATGGACAGCCGAAATTTTAGATTGGATTCCAAGGGACAAGAAAAGACCCAGAAGAAGACCACATGGGAGATTGGTAGATGAAATTTGAAAGCATGTGGGAGTGACATGGAGGAGACTGGCACAAGACAGACCGTTGTGGAGGAAACTTGGGGAGACCTTCATCCAGCAGTGGATTGATAATGGTTGACAATGATGATGATGATGAGAGATATATATATATACACACACAGGGTGTTTCCCAAAGTCGCGGCTCACTTCAGCAACTCGAGAATGAATTGGAACAGAAAAACAGGGTCAACAGGTATTAATAACGGATGATATGATCTATTTAAGGGATATGTGACTGATCCCCCAAGCCCCCTGATCAGAGGGCTATCTCGTAAACAAAGCAAGTTAGAAAAAAACTCCAATTACAAAGTTATACAGCGTTTTTACCTTAGTGTAAATCCGCAGAAAAATTTCTAATAGCTTTCCGGGTTCGGGCTGTGCCCTCTTGAGCTATTGCACATCTACAAGGAAAAGTTGTTTCCCCGGTAAATCTTGAAATGTTTCTGCCTTTTCCTGAGCTTCGTAAGAAAAGGCATCTGAGGGAATGATTTTTTGTTGGCGAAACTAAAGGTTCGAAAGGCCCCCAATCCTCGACTACTCTCCCTTTTCGCCAAGAAGCTGTAAAGTCACCAAAACTTTGCGCAAAATGCCACTGTGCAATAAATTTAAGGTTTCAGTTTATGTATCTAGAACTTTACAAGGAAATCTTGGAAATTGTGGTTCCAATCTATCCCCGAATCCTCGAAATAAATTGTTGCCTATGGTAATCCCCCCCCCCCTGAAGAGCTCAACAAATACAAAAATCAACAGATATTTAGTCTATCCAATGCCTAAAAAAACTATAAACAGCTCCATACCAGCTGCTTGTAGTTTTAAGCAATCATTGGGACTGTGTTGCCCTTATTAAAGGAGCGTATAGAATTCTTTTTCGGGGTCCGACAAAAAATAAAAGTTTTGAAATCCACCAGAATAAAAAAAAATAATAATGAAAAACACAAGAAAAAATTAATGCCCCTTTTTCTAATGTAAGTTAAGGGGGCTAAAGGGGAATCCCGCTGCCCCCCATTTAAATAACCCCTGGCTTCTTACATAGTCCATGTAGGCTGTAGAATTAGCAGATGCAAAGACTCTTGCTACAGTCGTGTGCTGTTATTAGCATTTCTCGACCTCTGACATCAGGAAATATGGGTTCTTCAATTCGAAATTTGTGAAATACAGCACAGTTAAAATTACTGTAGCAGACCATGCTCTTTTACTTAACTTGTTACATTATTGAGAAAAACATTTGTACTGAAGTTGAATTATGCCTATCTCTTACGGTGGTTCCTGTATCGTGTATACAATGGGTCAAATGCTTTTATTCCTGAACTCGTTCAACGGGCCAAGCACCCACTCTGTATCAAATCCCTCGGAAGTCTTGATGTATCAGGGTTGAAAAAACATATATAAAAAAAAAATTAAGTACCGTATATACTCGCGTATAAGTCGAGAAATCTGGGACAAAATGAGAGCTTCAAAGTAATGGGGTCGACTTATACGTGGGGTCTAAAAAAATCGTAAGTCCAAAAGTTCTTCCCGTGAGGCAAAAGGCAATCCATCCTAAAAGAAATAAAAATGCCGATGCGGTATTAATTACAAAATCGCAACCCTCCGAAAGAAAGAAAGAACACCCATGTGGTAGAATTACGAAATCGTGACCCTCCGAATTTCTCTGCGCTTTGAAAAGCTTCCTCTCTCCTGGCTTTGCGTATCCACAGCGCAGTCACAGCCGCACATAGAAAGCTCCGCCCTTCCGACTACAAGTTGATTGCGCTGACCTTTGACGTAACGGAGCCATGCGACAGCCAGTGTTAGGTGTTTTCTTGTTCTTAATCGCACGTGTCTCGCTTCTCCAATTATGGGTGACACGGATTGTGTAAAGAAACGGATGTCCTATAACGCAGGATTCAAGTTGAAAGTGGTTTCTTTTGCAGAAAATACTAACAACTGTTCTGCTTCACGTCAATTTGGCATTAACGAAAAACTGATTCGAGGTTGGCGTAAAAAAAAAAAAACGGACTTGGTGAAAATCCCAAAATCGCAAAAGGCGCTGCGCAGTGGAACAACATCTTTCCCAGAGCTGGAAAGTGTCTTGAATGATTGGATTGTGGGCTGCAGACAAAATGGTTACATTGTAACGCGAACTGGTATAAGTTTGCGAGCAATGAAGCTCGCAAAAGATGAAAAGTTTGCAGCCGCAAATAACACTTTTCGTGCCTCGCTCACCAGGTTGGTGCACAAGGTTCACGAACCGCTATGGGTTGTGTCTACGCCAGCGCACCAAAATTGCACAAAAGTTACCTCGTGACCTTGAAGCAAAGATAATGGAATTTCAAAAGTATGTACCGTAATTTTCGGGCTAGGAGCCGCGGCTCTTATGTTACTAAAAGCGAAATTTTTCGGGTGAGCGGCCCTTATGCCGAATTTGTTTTCGATAAGACTCTCTTTCCTCCCTTTTTTTTTTTTTTTTTTTTTTCATGCAGATGCTTAGTAAATTTTTTCAAACCACGTCTTTTTTGTTCACGAACTCGACTGTGATCATGCCCCCCCCCCTTCTACTCATACGTTAGACAATAACTCCGCTGTCCTGATATTGGTTTAGGAGGGAAAGTGGGAGAGAACAGGAATGCCTGACTCAAACACCCTTTGCATGGGGGATGGAATGGGGACATAAGCACACAGACGAGTAGCGTGACGTCAGAGGCTTCTGTGGATAGCGCGCCTAGCGGTAATGGCTCAGTGCGCAGTAAATGAAAGTAGGTCAAACCACTTGAAAGAGAGAAAGCGCACCGCCGTTTCGAAGTGTTAGCGGCAGATCAGTGAACACGTGCGAAGCAGCTGGTAAAAGGAAACGTCTCTACATGAGAAAAAAAGCATAACATAGAAGGAACATATTATTAAAGAAAACATTAATCGAAAGCATAACAAGCGATAATTTATAAGTTAATTACTTCTAAGACGGATTCTATAGCGGTAAACAGAGAACCATCCTGTAGCAGACATCCACATTGAATGGAATTTAGACAATTGTGCGGTTTTACGAGCAATGCGATATTCTAACGGGAGTCTTAAGATTAACTGCGATTTATATTGATTATATAAATGGTTCTGAGCATTTAATAAAGGCAAACAAATAACATCATTAGCATGATTAATAAAAAATGTATAAATAAAAATGTTTGCCAGTATGAAAAAATAAGTGTGTAAAGCAGATCGACACTGAGTTGCAGAATTAGCCTTTGAAGTATACATATAATCACGTTGGGCGCGAGTTAATTCATGAAAATAAAGAAGATAATTTAGCTTTCTGAGCAGCACCACGACTTCACAGGTGCGGCCCTTACGGCAACTTTTGCTTCCAAGATTGCAAAAATTCTCACCTGCGGCTCTTAGTCCGAAAATTACGGTAATTCAAAAGAGACTGCTTTTGAACTTTCCCAAATAGGGAACATGGATGAAACCGCCATGTGTTTCGACCTTCCTGGAAATAAGACTGTGAACCAAAAGGGCGAAAAAAATATCTTGATCAAAACGACTGGCCACGAAAAATCCAGTTTCACGGTTGTTCTTTCCTGTTTGGCTGACGGCAGTAAGCTACCTCCGGTAATTATTTTCAAACGCAAAACTCTGCCAAAAAGCGTTGTCTTTCCGTCTGGTGTGCTCGTTTGTGCACATGAAAAAGGATGGATGAACGAATCCGGAACAATTGACTGGTTAAAGAATGTGTGGAACAAAAGGCCAGGTGCACTTTTGAGGAAACCTTCTCTTTTGGTGTGGGATATGTTTGTTGCACACCGTTGTGCAGAAGTGAAAAAAACTGCAGAAAATTCAAAACCAATTCCTGCTGTCATCCCAGGTGGGTTGACATCTGTTTTTCAACCACTAGATGTCTGCCTTAATAAGCCCTTCAAGGACAGTGTGCGGAGGTATTGGGCAGATTGGATAAGTTCCGATTTGCCGACTGAAACCAATGGCGGAAATCTAAAGAAGCCGGATATCGTTTTGATTGCGCGATGGGTCAAGGATGCTTGGGATGCGATACCTGAGGAAATGGTCGTGAAATCATTCAAGAAATGTTGCATTAGTAACAAACTTGATGGCACAGAGGATGATGAGATTTTTTATGAGTGATGATGACAGTGATTCTGATGACACAGGCATAGATGGGAATACTGATGTTTATGATGACGCGCCAATGACTGAGAAAGGCTTTTTTGAACTGTTTGGCGAGTCTGACTCGGAATCGGATTTTGAAGGGTTCCGATGAAGTTTTTGGGTATGCAAATTAAATTTAGTATTATATATATAATTTTTTTCGTTTTCAAATGTTTTTGAATAAATTCATTGAAATTTTTTTTTTCTCATTCCGGGATCGACTTACACGCGAGTTTACGATTTCTTACAATTTTTTTCCTCTGAAAGTGGGGGATCGACTTATACGCGAGTTTCCGATTTCTTACGATTTTTCCTCTGAAGGGGGGGGGGGTCGACTTATACGCGAGTATATACGGTAAATGCGCCTTTCCCTCGGGAATGTTTTCGTGGAATGTGCCAATTGGTAGGAAAGGACTGAAAACAACAAAAGAAACAGTATGTGTTCACCTGCACACACGAATTCCATACTGCAGCTAGTGACATAAGCAACAGTTTTAAAATTTCTCACATTAAAATAACAAACTTATAATTATTTTTTCCTAATGTGCGGATTACAGCGATACACTATCATTAATAACAGAAATAAACCATATTCTTACAAACTATAATTGTTAAAGAAACAGAGTCAGGATTGTAATGAATAAAGAATATCGGTTAACAATTAACGCAAAATTATCGTATTTAAAAAATGGATTGCAGAAATATTCGGATCTGAAAAATAAATGCTTATCAGAACAAAAGCAGACTCGTAGTATGTGCATATTTGTTCAGTTAAACCTTATAAGAACACAGGATCTTAGCAGTGCAGTCAATTTCTCTTAAAGCTGGTGGGTGTCTTTTGTGGACTATGTGTCGCTTACTTATGCAAATACTTGTTAATTTGCACCCACCATATGATCATGGAACTATGCAAAGTTACTTTTTATTCTGAGAATGCGGTCTGTGGAAGTAAAAGTCCATTTGCGAAGAGCGTTAATCAACGAAGCACAATTCGTCTTTTGATTTCACTCGTATTCGTCAGTCTACAAGCTTTTTAAGTCGTTTTTCTTTTTGCTAAGAACTTTGCCTCGGAACACCTTTGCCGTGCCGGGCTTATGAAAAGGTGAAAAAGTTAGTTAATTCTAAGTTGTATGGGAAGAACAAACCCTATTAATAGAAAGTTATTCATTTTGCTGAATATTATGAAATGATATTAATTTTTGGAGAATGTCGACGAAACGCTCGCGCTGCTAGAAAATTACACGCAGAACATTTCCCTGATTTGCTGTGTCCAAGTTCTTCTACCATAAAACGTGTTGCTATAAGTTTATGAACAACAGACACTGTGAGTCTACGACCACGCATTGGAAGACCTCAAGGATCTAGTGCGCTGGTTCGTGATGAAGATGTTGTCGCTTATGCTCTTTTAAACCCTCAGATCAGTACCAGAGAAATGAGCTTGGCACGTGGCCTTTCCAATGCAAGAATTTGGAAAATTTTGAATCGTCATGGTTTGCACCCATACCACGTCCATTTACAGCAGGCTTTATATGAAGGCGATAATGAACGACGGTTGGATTGGTGCAATTTCATTCTAGAAAAAAAAAAAAACGATCAACTTTCTTTTCTGCATGACGTTTTGTGGACTGATGAGGCCTGTTTCTCTTGTGGGGGTTGTAACAAACAAACGCAATTCTCATTTTTGGGCTCTGGATAATACTCATGAGACAAGAGATGTTCGTCATCAAAGAAAATGGTCTGTTACAGTATGGTGTGGGATATGGAGAAACAATTCTTGGCCCTGTATTCTTTGAAGGTCCGCTTACTGGAGGACGTTATTGTGACCTTCTAAGGGAAGTACTTTCCGATTTTTTTGATGGTCTTCCGCTTCAAAGTCGTCTGCTTATGTGGTTTAAACACGTGGAGCCCCAGCACATAAAGTATTGCCCGTTCAAAATTTCCTCAAACAAACTTTCAAGGAGAGGATTATAGGATATGGTGGGAACGTAGAATGACCTCCCAGGTCACAGGACTTAAGACCAATGGATTTTTATTTTTGGGGCCATTTGAAATCCCAAGTTTATGCAACAAAATGTTTCGGAATGTTTTGAAACAACGAATTATTAATGCCTGTAGGAGTATTCCTTCGCGTCAGCTGCGTAAGTTGCCAGAAACTGTACTTCGTAGAATTCAAACATGCGTTGTAGCTGATGGCGGACATTTTGAATTTTGTGAAGGATTTACATGTGATCTTACCCCCACTGTTACTGATGGTACTGTTATTAGAACGAGTTACTACATTAAAATGGAAGTTTATACAGTTCAGCGTGATTTTCGACGACAAGCCACTGTGACAAGTGAGAATAATTGCTTGGTTGAATTCAGCTATCAAGTTGGTGGTAAAAAAAAAATCATCTACTTTGTTTTTGTCCTGATAGATCAATCACTACTGCAAGGGTCTCTTACTGTGAGCTGCTTTCCCCCCGAAAAATCTGTTGATTTTTGTATTTGTTGAGCTCCTGAAGGGGGTTAACCATAGGCAATAATTTATTTAAGGGATGCGGGGATAGATTAGGACCATAATTTCCAAGATTTCCTTCTAAAGTTTTGGATACATAAACTGAAACCCTAAATTTACTACACAGCGGCCTTTTACGCAAAGTTTAGGTGACTTTACAGCTTCTTGGCAAAAAGTGAGAGAAGTCGGGGGTTGGGGGTCTTTCGAACCCTTAGTTTTGCCAACGAAAAAATCATTCCCTCAGATGCCTTTTCTTACGAAGCTCAGGAAAAGGCAGAAGCATTTAAAGATTTGCGGGGAAAACAACTTTTCCTTGTAGATGTGCAATAGCTCAAGAGGGCACAGCCCAAACCTGGAGAGCTATTAGAAAATTTTCTGCGGATTTACACTAAGGTAAAAACGCAGTATAACTTTGTAATTGAAATTTTTTTCCTAACTTGCTCTGTTTACGAGATAGCCCCCTGATCAGTGGGACCTGGAGGGTCATTCACATATCTCTTAAATAGATCATATCCGTTATTAATACTTGTTGACCCTGTTTTTCTGTTCCAATTCATTCGAGTTATTGAAGTGAGACAAGACTTTGGGAAACGCCCTGTGTATACATATATATATATATATATATATATATATATATATATATATATATATATGGGATGTAAGGTCAAGTGATGCGTAACATCACAGCCTCTCCTTGACAAATGTCAACCCCGCCTTCTCGTGGTGCATCCTGTTCCCACTAAAGGGGCTCTGACGACCGCCCATAGCGGTATAACTATACCATCGGGATTAGAGGAAATTCTATCCCACACTCACCAACCCGCTTGGCCAGCGTGGTGAGTTATGGCCAAACCCCTCCAAAATGATTCCACAACTTAAATCTTGGCCCTCAGTCTCCGGCAGCTGGAATGTACCTGGCCAAGGCAGCGGCCAGTGCGACATGAAGGCAGAGGGTGCTAAGAATCCCCGGAGGACCGGACTAGGCTGCCATCTGATGCTGACCTTGGCAACGTACAATGGACGCTCCCTATCTTCTGATTCAAGGCTTCTTGAATTGGAAGAGGAATTACAAAGGATCAAGTGGGACATCGTGGGGCTAAGTGAGGTAAGGAGAAAAGGAGAAGATCTCATGGAACTGAAAAGTGGACATCTCTTTTACTATCGTGGGACAGATACTGGCAGAACTAGTGGTGTTGGATTTATAATAAACAAGAAACTGAAGGATAAAGTTGTAGAAGTTGAAAGTTCCTCTGACAGAGCTGCACGACTTGTTATCCAACTCTCGAAAAGATACCAGGCTCAGATTATTCAAACTTATGCACCCACCACAAGTCATCCTGAAGAAGAAATTGAAGAATTTTATGAGGAAATTTGTCATCTAAATAATAAAGGTAAGCAGCACTTGAAAATAATTATGGGAGATTTCAATGCAAAAATAGGGCAACGGCAACAGAATGAAACTTCAGTAGGTAAATTCGGTCACGGCAACAGAAACCAGCGTGGAAATACTCTCTCGTTGAGTTTGCAGAGGCAGAAGGGTTTTTCATCTTGAACTCCTTCTTCAAGAAAAAGCCACACAGGAAATGGACATGGAGACATCCAAATGGGACGACAAATGAAATTGATTTTATTATGTGTAACAAAAAATTTGTCATAGAAGACTGCAGTGTGCTAAACAAGTTCAACACAGGTAGTGACCATAGATTGGTGAGATGTAAGATGCACCTCAACGCTAAACTTGAACGTGGCAAGCTCATAAGACAAACAAAGTCTATTGACATAACCAACCTCAAAAAACACCATAATACCTTCAAGTTAGAACTGAAGAACAGGTTCTCTGCTTTAGAAGGCCTAACATCGGAAGAAGTGGACATCTCTGAAGTTAACAGAAAAGTAACCAAAGCTCTTATGGAAACAGCAACAAAATTAGCTGGGTCTAAGAACAAGTTGCATGTGAACAAATTATCAGGAAAAACCAAAATGTTGATGCAAAAAAGAAGAGAGATGAGGACAACTAAAGAAGATGTGACTTCCAAAGTGGAATATATAGAGCTATGCAAGACAGTAAGAAAAAGTATCACTGAAGACGTAAGGAAATTCAACTGTGAACTAGTGAGGAAAGCAATTGAAAACAACCAAAGCCTAAAGATAGCAAAGGGACATCTCAGTAAGGGAAGAAAACAGATTATGGCACTGAGAAAAGAAGATGGTTCTGTAACAAGAAATAGAGGCGAAATTTTGACAAGAGTGAAAGATTTCTACTCCAAATTATATGAAAGGGATGATATATGCACTCCAGACATCATGAAAGATACCAGTACCAGAGTTCCTCCAGTCCTTCCAGCAGAAGTTGCACATGCAATCAAGAACATGAAGCGAGGAAAAGCTCCAGGAGAAGATGGAATTACTGTAGACATCATACAAGAAGCAAGTGGAGAAATCGAAACAGTACTCGCCCAAATTTTCACTCGATGCCTTAATGAAGGAAAGATTCCTGAGGATTGGAACACCGCTACAATGATCCTGCTACATAAGAAAGGTGACATTGAGGATCTCGGAAACTACAGACCTATCAGCCTCCTATCAGTAGTTTATAAAATCTTCACTAAAGTTCTTTCACACCGCTTGAAGGTAACACTGGACACGGCTCAACCGAGAGAACAAGCTGGATTCAGGAGTGGCTACAGCACAATAGATCATATCCACGTGCTGAGAGAACTAATTGAAAGAGCGAGGGAATATGAACTTCCATTGTGCATGGCTTTTATCGATTATGAAAAAGCCTTTGATTCGGTGAAACCATCAGCAGTTACAATGGCTCTGAAAACCTGCGGTATTGAAGATGCATACATTAATATTATTAATAACATCTATGAAAATGCAAGTGCAAAGATTAGGCTGTTTGAAAATACAACACACGTAAAAATTGGAAAGGGAGTGAGACAAGGTGACAACATATCTCCGAAGCTCTTTAATGCCACATTGGAGGGTGTTTTTCAGTCGCTGAGCTGGGAAAACAAGGGGATAAAGATTAATGGAGATTATCTAACCCACCTTCGTTTTGCTGATGACATAGTCATTTTTGCAACTACCCCATCAGAGCTGCAGAGTATGATCCAGGAACTTGCTGACAAGAGTAAAGAAGTGGGATTAAAAATGAACTTTCAGAAGACAAAAGTGATGTTCAATGCTTTTACAAGAAATGAAGATTTATCGATTGATGGAGAAAAGCTGGAGATAACAGACACGTACGTTTATCTTGGACAGCAGATATCAAGTGAGGGTCACATTGATGAAGAAATTAATCGGCGTACAAAACTTGCCTGGAGAGCTTTTGGAAGAAACAGCATAATTTTCAAGAGCAATATGCCATTATGTCTTAAAAGAAAAGTGTTTGATCAATGCATCCTTCCAGTGCTTACGTATGGTGCAGAGACGTGGACCTTAACTAAAAGAGACATACAAAGGCTGCAGACAACTCAAAGTAGCATGGAGAGGTGCATGCTTGGTGTAACCAGGAGAGATAAGAAGAGGAACTCGTGGATCCGAAAAATGACTAGAGTGGAAGACATCATGATCAGAGTTAAATCCCTGAAATGGCAATGGGCTGGACATACTGCCAGAAGGACAGATCATCGATGGACAGCCGAAATTTTAGATTGGATTCCAAGGGACAGGAAAAGACCCAGAAGAAGACCACATGGGAGATGGGTGGATGAAATTCGAAAGTATGCAGGGGTGACATGGAGGAGACTGGCACAAGACAGACCGTTGTGGAGGAAACTTGGGGAGACCTTCGTCCAGCAGTGGATTGATAATGGTTGACAATGATGATGATGATGATATATATATATATGTATTTTTTTTTTTAATCGGCCTCCACCTTCCCCATAGCCGTCCAACTCGCACCTTTTTAATTTTAAGTTTACTCTTTTTTCACGGTTTTACATTTATTGAAGAAACACTCATACAAACCCATACACAATATTCAGAACAATTACTATAAAAATATTATAGTAGGAACACAATCACTGTTTTTATATTACACACCACTTTTCTTTTTTTCCCAATCTGAAATCTTCGCCTGCAATGCTGCTTCTTCCAAATCTAGTTCCTTCCGTACTCTTTGTCTTCCCTTCTTCAATTCCTTTATTTTATGATCAATTTTTCTTTTTACCTTCAGCTTTCTTTCTTCTTCGTTTTGAAGAACACTTTTTTCTCAAGATAATCCTGATATCTTCGTCTGGAGGCTCTTACAGAAAGAAGAAGCCTTCTATTGATGGCAATGTGTTCTTCTCCTCCCACATTTTTAATGGCATCAAAAACTGTTCTCTGACAAATCAGGGATTCTTCCAGGAGATTTTCCACAAGAAGAGACTTATTTGACAGAAAATCCACCTTCCACTGAAGCATTTCCATGAGACATAATGAGACAAATTTTTATTACATCCCAAAGTTCACCGAATTGTTTTTGGTTGTCAAGTAGAGCACTGTAAAATTTGTCTAATCCAATGGAATCATCATGACTGTCTAAAAAAATTCATCAAACTGAGACTTTAAAGCAGATTGAACTTCTACACACAATGAAGCGTACTGTTTATTAGCTTTTTCAGCACAGTAATCTGAAATCCTGTTTGCAATAAGTAAAACTTCAAGCACAATTTCCACTCTTTTCTTGCCTAGACTCGGCTGCAGCACTATAATATTTGGGTCCAAACAAGTTACCCCACGGACAAACTTAAATTTTAGTGGGCTTTTCTCACGAAGTTTTTCAATCATACTGGCCACAAGTTTCCTAAATTCAAGCTTAAACTCTAATTTCTCTCTTTCTGAGCACTTCACTTCTTTTAATAGCTTTTTAGCACTAAATCCAATATCAACTTTCTCAATTGAGAGAGTTGATATTGGATTTAGTGACAGAAGACTATCAGCTTCACTTAATTTGTCAGGCTTCAAAAGCTTCATGCCATCAAATTTTTCATCAGATCCAACAAATCAGCGTGTAAGGAAGGAATGAAAGGCTTTGAGCTCTGGAACCTTCTCAAAAAAAAAAAAGATTCACACTCTGAAGCTATAGTCCTCCTAAATGCAGCCAATTTGCCTTTCAACAGTGGACTTTATATGAATTCTGCAAAAAAACATGTGCTGTTTGCTGGAAACCAATGATTCTTGAACATATTTCTTGATATGATCATAGACAAGCAATGCCCTAGTCAAACAATTAACATTTTCCAACCACCTTACAGTGCAAAATTTCAAAGAGAAACCTTTACATCCAGTAATCATAGTATAATTTGCACGGCGAGCAGGACTATCTTTTAAAAGGTAGTATAAGTTATACAGAAAGTGATGTATATCCCATTTCACTGCTTCAAGTCCCATTTTCATAGCTCCATTGACCACATGAAGACCACATACTCCAATGTCAACTAATAATTTACCATCTGGATTTTCAGTTCTAAGTTTATCTTTCAGCTTTTGAAGAAAGCTGAGATTAATGTTTGGCCCATCCATTGACACTTGTAGTATGTTATCCAAGGGAAGAGGTGTACCTTTAATGAATTTCTCTAAAAGGTCATTAGCTGTTGCCTGTCCTAAAAACACACTACTTAAGTATCTAGTGGAAACTTTTTGCAGATTGACGTCCCAATAACGCACAAACTGATCCATTTGCCCACGCTGAGCAATTTTGTTTAGTGATTCATCAAAACAAATTACAAAGTAAGTGCACTGCTTCCGATTGACCATTAAACACTCTTTGAAATGTGGTGCCAATCCATGGTTTATTACACAAAATGCTTTGCTTTTGCCTAAAGTAAATTTTGAAGCTATCGCACTGTCAGGAAACATTAACTGAAATGTTTTGTTAATCTGTGTACAAGAGTTCAGAGACATTCGCTTGGACAACACTTTCATGGCCCATATTATTTCCGACTTTGTTACATCATCTTTCACTACATAAGCATTAATGTCACTGGGCTTCACATCATCTTTCACAACATAAGTATTTGAGTCATTAGACTTAATATTTTCTAGAAGTACTGATTCCACATTTCCTGAGCTTGTTGATGGCAAAAGTTCATTATTACAAAGAGAGTTCTTTTTCACAGAGGAAGTGAAAGAAGCAAGACTGGGCAGAGACATTTTAGCATGGATGTTTTTCAAATGATTAGGGCCATTTCCGTGGCTGGAGACTGCCCAACGCCCCATGTTGCTAAGCTTGAAAGTTTTAGAGCACACTTTACAAAATGCTGATTCATTATTGCCATTCACAGCAGCTATCCAACCAGAAAGCTCAGGACTTAATTGTTCGTCCAACCATTGTTCATTAAACACACAACGCCTTTGACATTGCTGCAGTCTTAATTGCCTTTTAACAAGGTATAACTTATATCACAAATTTTCTTCTACTCATTTGACCTAAAACAAAAAGATAAATGTTAACATAACAAGTAATGTAACACAACTTACAATAATAGGTAGGAAATACAAGGTTACATTAGTAGGAAGGGGAAGTTAGTGACTGTCTGCAACAACAAGTGCAAGTGTGTTGGGCGATGAGGGCGTCACTCCCCGATGCCGGGTTAAAACTAATTGTCGTCTAACTGTGAATGAAATTTCCCTGACTTTTTTTTAAATATCACTGATTTTCCCTGACTTTACCAACATTTCAGGCATTTCTCTGACCAATTTTCATTTCCATGACTTTTCCCTGATTTCCCCAGACTTTCCAGAATGTGGACACTCTGTAAAAGCAAATCTGCAAGCTAGTGAATTTTTTGGTAATATGTGATCTCTCTCTCTCTCTAAGCATTGTTAATTTCTGTTGCAAGATTCTGCTCAAGGATTCCATTGGAATATATTTCAAACCACAATTCACTTATTTGTTGCATATTACAAAAAATCAGGAAAACCGAATGCACAAATTGTGGCATAATTTTGGAGAGATTGCAACACAATACAATAGCAGTTCATCCTTTTCAGCATTGCTTGCATATTTCAATAAAAAAAAAAAACAAAGTAAAAACAAAAAAACATTATTCAGATGCATCAGCACAATATAAGAACAGAAAAAAAAAAAAAAAAGATTGATTTCTGATAAAATTAATAGATTTTGAAACAGTTGCTCAGTGGAACTTTTATGCAACATCCCATGGTTAAAGTGCTTGTGATGGTGTTGGTGGCAATTTTAAGTCTTACAGCTAAAGGAAGTTTACAAAGCCCATGTAATATGCAGATTATGACACCATATGAATTATATAACTGGACAACTAAACACATGCCAGCTTGTGATTTTGAATACCTCAGTGAAAGCCAGTATGAAGCTGAAAAAAAGCTACAACAGCCATATTTTGAAATGAAAAAAGAGAAAACATAGAGAGAAAACTTATGTTGATTATGGCATTTACACTAGAATACAATTGTATCTCAGTTTGAAGTGAGCAGTCTAAATGCAAAATAACAAAACATCACACATAAAACATTTTCATGTGATGCACTTGATGCAAACTTTACATAAAAATAGTTTTTTTCAGTGGTTACAATATAAAAAATTATCACCACTGAACAAGAAGATGGGTTTTTGAAGATTTTAAAATTAGATATCAGTGCCAAGTTCAAATGCATAAACACTAGATCGCCCGCTAAGGTCGTTACCCCTCAGAACGCCTGCCAGAGTCATTTCGACTCCTGCATGGTTTATATGGGAAAGACATACACATTATACATAAGAATGAATAGATTCTTAAACTCTTATATTTATGAATTATACATAATACTTTTTACTACAGATCGTAGGTTTTTGAAGTTACAGTTTAAATCAGTATGGGGAAATTTTTTTACAGTAATTCATAAAATACATATACTTATATGAATTTTAGAATTTAGAAGCTAATGTTCAGACATACAATTTTTGCATGTGTAATCCATCTTAGTTACACATTTGCCACACACCATTTTCTTGCACTACATACAATCCTTAGTAGTCATGTTCCCTTTGCAAAATTTTATTTCACATTTTCTTCTCTTTGGTGCTGCCTTACCTGAGAAATCTTCTGAGCATACATTTTTTCCTTGACTCATTTCGGATGCTCATATAGTTTTGACGCATCTCATTAGCTAATAATTGAATAAAGGTTTGCCTTGCAATGCATCTTCCGGTAACTTCTTTGTAAATAAATAATCCATGCATTTATAGCTGCCAATCTAACATATTATAAAATGTATGAACAGGCCATATTCTTGACGGTGCCTTCACAGAATACGTTCTAGCTATTTTGATCAATAACGTCTACACCACATTTGGTTACATTATAAAAACTAATAGTCTCAAGAGTCTTCTTTTCATTATTAGCAATATCGACACTTCGACGAAGAGTACTAAGAATCATCACATTTTTCCTTCTCTTTCCTTGGTATACTGTAAAAGTAGCACCTGTTTCTTCATGGTTTAGAATTTTCATTTCGTACAATGTACCCCAGGAACTTTTCACAGATTGCAGAATTTCTCTTCTGGCCTTGCTTATTTCCCTACCAAGCTTGTTCAATTCTGTTGTAATTGTTTAGCTAAATGAAGTGATGTGAAGAAGTTGTCTAATGTGACATTCCTACCCTTCTTTGCCAATGGCTCCATCAGTCGCATAACAACATATTCAGATAGACTCTGGTTGTGAGGCCGTTCTTCATTTCTGCCTAAATAAGGGAAGGCATTGAGCAGATTTTTAGTTCGTAAGTCTACAGCAAGCCAAAATTTTTGTCCGGATTTATCAGGTTTAGATGGTATAAACTGAGCAAACAGGCAACATGTTTTGCTTGGGAATAACTGTTTGTCTATTGTTATATTGTCACCTGGTTTGAAGCAAGTGATGTAGTTTTCGATGAAGCAATTCCAAATTTCAGACACCATTCTGAAATTGTCGAACTGCAATTGAGTGGAGCGTGTAGATTTCAAGTCAAATCTCAAAAATCGCAGAATGTCACAAAATCTGTTTCTACCCATAGTTTCAATGCCGAAATTCAGGCCCCATGAATTAGACCACAAAGAATGAAGGTCAATTCCTTTCGCTCCACTTACGCCTCCAGCGTACAGTGTTCCTATAAATGCACGTAGCTCATCCACAGAAAGGAACCAGTGGCCATTCTTCATAACACGATGCACCTCGGCTTCTGTGCATTTTTTTATATGATGTAAAATCTTGTTGTCCATAAACAGAAGAACTGCACTTAAAACGCTATCACCTTTCACATTTCTCTTTGCATGATTTGTCGGTCCGCAATCCGGGCGTAGGATACTTTCATTGGAGTATCTCCCAGGCATTCTTTTATTTCCGCACATTTTCCGTTCTGTACCGTCACAAGCAATGAACATTTCCATATTACTAGAGGAAGTATTTATAATCACTTCATTCTCACTTATGTCCAAATCCGAGGAATGATTATTTCACATTCATAATTGACTTCTTCAGAGTCCTCATAAAGTTCCGATAACTCTCCAACTTCCGATTCATTTTCTGTCAGTTCTTGTAAAAGAGCTATCCATTCTTCTGGTGTTAGTCCTCTTTTGCGAGCCATTTCACCAATATGTTTTAACTAAACTGCAGTCAATAGCAGAGATACAGAGACAACAACAGTAAGAATCTAAACACTCCAATGAGTCAAAGAAAGATGTGTACGTGATCTACAGGTGCACGGAACTAACCAATTTCCCAACCTGTGGAGGGGGAGGGGAACTATGCGTGATCAGACACTTCCGTCGAAAAAGTATGGCTTAAGGTCACGGTGCCGTGGAGAAATGAGGAAATTTTGTTTCATTTTTTGGAGTCGATATGACTTCGTTGGGCGTTCTAGGTATATGGGTCCATTAATCCTTTGAAAATTAAATTCCATTATTCTGCTTTTCTTGAAGTTATAGACATTACTAATTTAATAAAAGTCATGGAAAGACGGTAAATGAATTCAAAATTTACGGCAGATACAAGGGTTTTCATAGCCCACAGTGTTGAAATGGCGCCGGTAGGTGTTCTAGTTTTAAGTAAACTCTTTTCAGCTAATAACATGTACCCTTGTTTAAAGCTGAACTGCTACGATATTATGAAAGTTTTCATATTTTTTATAAATATTGCATAAAATGATTTATAAACAAGAGTAAGCCATCAGCAAATGTAGTGCATATGCATTCCTTTTTATTCTGCCAGTTAGCTAGATTATAAAGCTTCTCTATTGAACAGTGGAACATGCATATTTTAGTCACATGGTAAATTTATAGAGCATGCAAATTTAACAATTCCTCATAACTATTGATGCCCTTCAATTGCCACCCTCAAATTTACAACACATTATCATGATGTCATGCAATTTCACACATTAAAAAAAAAAAAAAAATCAAAACGTCACTTTTCGAGAAATTCAAGGTCAAAATTTTAAATTATGCATTAAGTAATACATCATTTTAAAGCCAATGAAAAGAGTTTTTTTTTAAACCAAACCTCATCACTGTGTTAAAAAGAACTTTTAGTCATAAGTATTTTTATGACATACAAAACACTGAAATTTGGCAAATTTCTTGAATTTTATGACCTCGTATCCCAGGAAATTTAGAAGCTATTGTGCTAAAAATTGGCACACATTCATTTCTTGTGTATATCAACTAATCCACAAAGTTCCATAAAACTCCAAAGTGGTCAGGTTGAAAATGTTATTTTTCTGTGTTGATTTGACATGGAATGACCCAATTCTAATCTTAGGTTTAAAGCCTAAAAATTTCACTATAAAAATGTTTTTGGCCAATGAAAATATTGCTCAACAGCTAGTTGTCTGACTAACATCGTCTTATTTCTTCTCGCTGTGAAGGCCAGATATCAATCTCTCTGAGAAGTTGTGACAATTGAGCAGCCTGGAACTGGTCAGATTCCTAATATTGTTGGCTATAGTTTGGAGAAGGCTATTCAAGAGACTATGTGCTCTGGCTACTTCAGCTTGGGTCTGTCTCACCAACATCCTATTTTGACCGCTATCCATCTCTCACAAACATCAGAGATACTCTGGATGTTCATCTGCATGTTCTCTAACATCTTGTGCAAGCTAGAAGGCTTCAGAACAAGTGCTGTGCAAAACGAAGAGCACCATATCTGTGCTTTTTGTTATAGCATATTTTGCATGTGACTGTACAAGCACATGTATGTACATGACATTCCTTTTAGCTGTTCTTTGTCATAGGCTGATCAACTTTCTACCACATTTCATTACATCCTAACTATTATGTTGATATATCAACTTTTATGTTCATAACTTGGCTTTTGTCCACCAGTGCATATGTACAATACAAGCACGATAACTACAGTAGAACCTACTTAAAAAAAAAAAAAAAAAAAAAAAGTTGATATTTCATGAACATTGTTTGGTATAGTGTTTTCTGAGAATAATGCCAAATCCTGTTTATAGTCACATGTAAACATCATCACCAACCATTATCAATCCACTGCTGGATGAAGGTCTCCCAAAGTTTCTTCCACAACAGTCTATCTTGTACTAGTCTCCTCCACGTCACTACCGCATGTTTTCGAATGTCATCCACCCATTTCCCATGTGGTCTTCTTCTGGGTCTTTTCCTGTCACTTGGAATCCAGTCTAGAATTTTGGTTGTCCATCGGTGGTTTGTTCTTCCGGCAACATGTCCAGCCCATTGTAATTCCAGGGATTTTACTCTGATCATGACGACTCATCCTCTTGTCATTTTCCTTATCCACAAGTTCCTCTTCTTATCTTTCCTGGTTACACCAAGCATGCATCTCTCCAAGCTTCTTTCAGTTGTCTGCAGTCTTTGCCTGTCTTTTTTAGATAAGGTCCACATCTCTGCTACATACATAAGCACTGGAAGGATACATTGATTAAACACTTTTCTTATAAGACATAATGGCATATTACACTTAAAAATTGCACTGCTTCTCACAAAAGCTCTCCAACCAAGTTTTATACGTCAATTAATTTCTTCATCAATGTGACCTTTGCTTGATATCTACTCGCCAAGGTAAACACATAGGTATCGGTTATCTCTAGCTTTCCCCCATCAATCGATAAATCTTCATTTCTTGTAAAAGCATTGTACATCAGTTTTGTCTTCTGAAAGTTCATTTTTAATCCCACTTTTTTACTCTTGTCAGCAAGTAGCTGCATCATACTCTGCAGCTCTGAAGGGGCAGTTGCAAAAACTAGTACATCATCAGCAAAATGAAGGCTAGTTAAATAATCTACATTAATCTTTATCTCTTTGTTTTCCCAGTTCAATGATTGAAAGACATTTTGCAATGTTGCATTGAAGAGTTTGGGAGATATGGCGTCACCTTGTCTCACTCCCTTTCCGAATTTTATTGGTGCTGTATCCTCAAATGAAATCCTCAATGATGATCTCAGATCCTCAATGTCAACATGTAAACATACCATAAAGGATTCTTTATTTGACAATTCCGATCCCACCATCTGCCAATATGTTTGCATAGCATTCTGTATGACTTTAATAAAAGATAAATGATGCAATGAAGGGAGGTGCTAAGAACACTGTTTATTTTTAATACACTTCGAATCACCAAGGGAACTCACATAAATCTGTAAACTAAATGGCAGTTGTCACTACTGCTTCATTGTTGTATTTGTGCAACTCTTTCTGCTAATGCGTAAAAGACCTTCACACCCCATTTACAAGAAAGCGAGTAAGCATGAAAGACCGTAAACATTTCACAGTTAGGCATTTGATATCAATCCTGGGCAACAGATCAATTAGCCTGTGGCCGACACCTACAGTTTGTGTGTTTAGGAAGAGGGAAACACTACTCCAATTTCACTTGTGAAGAAGTGTGAGATGGCAAAAAACACCTACCATTTTGTAATTTTCCCTTGTGGGCTCACAGACTGTACAACGTGCAAAGCCAAAAATAAAGATAAGTTTTATGTTTTAATTTCGTGAACAGTTGAAATTTAAAATGTTACTGAAAACAGTTATAAACCACACCTAGTTAAACACAGCATTTCAGAGCTGCATGTTTGTAAAATGAAATTTAGCCCTGCAGCATTATATTCAGAAAATACAATAACATTAATTCAAGATTAATATGTTTTTATTAAACTGATCTTCATAAAACTCCCTGAATTTAATGAGGAAGGAAAATTCAGCTATTCATATTTTAAAGAATGGAATAATAAAAAAATATGCATACCCAAAGTTTGCCAAAAATTAAAAAAAAAAAGTGCTTTTACTACTTTGAAAAAATGTAATTAGTAATTTTTAAAAGTGTAGTATATGAGTAATTATGAAACACCAATCCAGATTTTTCTCATATTAAAAAATATTTTACTAACACTCAATGTATTTGGAACCCTTTTCATCTTTAGTAATAAATATAATATGCATATTTTAAAACAATAACATCAAATTTATCATGTTTTGTAATGCCTACAGGCAACAGCAATGTGTTCAAGATGTGAATACACTGCACTTATAAAGATTCTTATAGGCATATAAAAATATCTAATAAACTAAGCTTGTTTTTTTAATACACGGACCTATTGCTTTTTCCACTTTTTTCTTTTTTTACAACTGCAGCCAGTCCAAATTACATGAAACTTGTCCATCTCTTGCAAAAAAACTCAGGTCCTTTGGTAGAAACTCTGGCTAGAATCTTTGCATGCTAAATCACCAAGGAGAATGCATCCCTTATCCTATTCGGTGCAGCAAAGCTTCTCTCGCCAGCAGCTGTCAGCAAAGGACTTGATTTTAAACATTTAGAATACAGGTAATCTGTCTCTTCTTCATATTTAATTTCATTGGTTCCTAGTTTAAGTTGACAAAAGTTCAGCATTACCATGCCTTTACATTTCTCCAGTAACACTTTTACTGAAATCAATTCTTCTCTAAAATTTTCTTATGGCAAAGTTTGCTTATATAGTGGATGCCACTTCTTGTCACAGTATCTCACAATTAAATTTTCCATAGCTTCATCAAGCATTCAATTAGAAGGTGGAGATGATGGATTCAGAACTTCATCAAAGTTGACAAAAAGTTTCACAATGCCCTTATCAAACCCCCTGTCTAGTATTTCTGTGAGTGAGGAAATAAATGTTTGTTTTTGCTACTTCTCATATTTAGTTCAGATTGTGAACATATTATAATGTCTGTTTAATATCCCTTTTTTCTTCAGATCCCTGTAGGAAAGATTAAATGAGGACCTGGGTAATTTTCCATTCTCGGAATTTATGTTTTGGTCAGTTCTTATCTAGCCACTAAAGAGCTGAAACAAATTGTTGCATTGAAAAGATAATGACAGCTTATCAATTAGAGCTAGGACATCCCTCAATAAACAAATAAAGAATATACAATCATATGTAAATGCTTCTTTTTATGAATCACTAGCTTTGCCACCAGCTGATTTAAAAAAAATTAATCTAAAATAGCTACCTCTTCCATTAAAACTAAAAGTATAGAATCACAACTTTAGTGTACCGCTTCAATTGCTTGACCTAAAAGATAACCGATGTAAGGATGATGAATTAAAACAGGAATAAAGGTTGTTTATAGCCTCACACTTTGCCAACTTTTGAAACACTCCCAGCTACAGACTGATAGCAATAGCTAATCTGTGTGCAACACAATGTATGTGTATCATAAGAGGGTTCTCTTTCTTCATCTCAGTGTCCACACCATTCACTGTGCCCATCGTAACAGATGCTCTGACTTTGCCATATCCCATGAATTTAGTCAGAGAAATGCTTCTTCTAAAATATTTACCAGAATTTTTGCACTATCGTCTGAGGTGCACTGCATGACCTCCAATGAAAGATTGGCAAAAAAAAAAAAAAAGTGGATCTCTAGTTTGCAATTTTTAAAAATTTTTACATACACAATTAATTTTTTAGTTATAGAAACATTTGTACTTTCATCAATCTTAAACGACATGAAGGAGCTTTTTTGAACATCACATATCAGTTGCACAAGAACAGTATCTGATAGAGCTCTTTCAATCTCAGTATTTTTTCGACGATGCATATATAAACAGCATCATACAAAATTTGCACTCTCAAAGACAAACATGAAACTCTTTACTTTGGCAGTTACTTGCACACTCTGAGCATTGCTCTGCACTTTATCCCTTTATTCTGGTACATTTAAAATAAGAAATTCTTTAATGCAACAAGTCTCTTTTAGGGTTACTCTGATTTTTAGAGGAGATCTAGATTTGTTTTAATTTTGAAACCTGACCATTTTGTGACATTTTGGTGAAATTAAATTCTGTTAAATAAATATCACCTGTTAACTGTGATTGGCACAGTAACCAATTTTAATTAATTATGCAGTAGTCACAATAACAGCAACATACAGAACAAGACAAGACAATAATAATGAATTCTATTCTTCACGTATTAACGTGCAAAGAACAAAATTGATTGACCACTTTTGTTCTAACATATTATTATTCAATTCTGTTTTTAAACACAATCTCTTTACAATAAGCACTTTCACAATAGGATGTATTTGACATGTCTCTTATTTTGAAACAAAAAATTGACTGAGATTTCAGTTTTCTTTTATTTACGTTTCCCTCACACATGGAGGCAACGCACATTCTGCAATCACTAGCAGCATCAGTTCACTTGTTTATAATGCTTCTTGTTGCATTACAAAAGCTTTATTATATGTAGAGATATTTCAGTGTCTAATGAATCATGAGTCACCTGGGTATACAGAAAATTTTGTTGTTTAACAATTCTCAGTGGGGAAATATATACAGCTGATAAACAATATATTTTTTTTTCTTTCTTTTCAAAGTGGTTTCTGTTAATATTACGCCTGTACAGCATGATAATATCACAGGTGAGAGATGCTGATGGAACATATTAAAAGCTCACATTATTTGCATCTTTTTTGGCAATAATTACCAATTAAGTGCACTATTTTATGTGCAAGTCTGTAATGACTTCACAATCAGAAAGATCAAACTTAATTCTAAGGTCTTGGCTTCTTCCCTTTAATACACTTCATGTACATTATCCAGAATAGTTGTTATGCAGCTGGCCTTTTGGGTTTAGACTTTCTTCATATCTGCACGCAGGTTGCTGTTGTTATTCCTCAGGTCATGAACATTCTTGTTTTTATTCACAGGACGCTACATGTTGAATTCTTACTGTTGCTTGACGTACGTGATAACTCGTTTATATTAGACACATACTCACTAGTATGCAAGTGTTGTCGCCATTCATTCAGCTTTTTTTTTTTCCCCTTCAATAAATGCTCACTTGATCTGTGGTTAGCAGAGCAAAGAGGTACATCGGCCTTCTGAAGATGGCAGTGATACTGTTGAAAGTACTTGGGGAATGTTGTGACTGGCCGAGTAGGGTTAGCATTTGCTGCAGGGTATTGTAAGATATGGGGCAGGTGGAGCGCTACATAAATCACAGTTGATGGAGGTTTGACTGGTGTGAAATGTAAATAGTGTAATATAAGTTATGTAGATAGCGGTTTTAAACTGAGTGGTCTGAATGTGGTGTGTAAATACACTAAGTGGCCACTTTATTATGACCACCTGACAGTTTTAAGCAAATGAGCTATGGCTGCACGCTGTTGAAGCTAGAGGGAGAGGCTAGTATAAAAAGGGAAAGCTCAGTGCTTGTGGCAGTAGTAGAAGTGATTTTTGGGCAACGAGATGGGTAAAAAATGCGATTTAACGGACTTTCAACGTGGGATAATTGTAGGAGCTTGGAGCGAGTATCACTGAAACCGCCGCATTCGTGAAATGTTCCAAAGCAACTATTGTTAAAGTGTTTAAAGACTGGACTGTCAGCCAAAAAACTGGGTCTCTGTGTGCAACGTGTGGTCGTCATCGACTAGTGACTGCTTGGGCGGAACGGAGAGTGTCCAGACTGGTAACAGACAACAGAAGGGCAACAGTGCAGCAAATTACAGACCATCTTAATCAAGGATCCCTCAAATGATCTCTGCGCACACTGTTCGCCATACACTGCATCGGATGGGATATGGCAGCCGAAGGCCTGTTCAAACACCTTTGCTGTCTGCAGTTCACACAGGAGCACAAGGATTGGACAGTCGATAATTGGAAACAAATTATGTGGTCCGATGAATCACGTTTTCAGTTGCACCATGCCGATGGCAAACTGAGAATTTGGCGGAAACAGCACGGAATCATGGACCCCAAATGCATTGCTACAACCCTTCAAGCTGGTGAATGCAACGTTATGGTTTGGGGAATGTTTTCCTGGCATGCTTTGGGCTCTTTAATTCGTGTTGACCAACGTCTGACTGGCACATCATATCTAAACTCTAAACATCGTTGTGGACCAAGTGCATTCTGTCATGTGGATGGTTTATCCAAATGGCTACTTTCAACAAGATAATGTGTCCTGCCAGAGTGCTCATATTGTACAGGATTGGTTTCAGGAACATGCCGGAGAGTTTACTTTGCTTAGGTGGCCCCAACAATCTCCAGATCTCCACAACCCAGCAATCTCACACTCCTGGAAAGTGCTATTCATCAAGCATTGTCTCAGATTTCACAAACCACCTATCAATATCTCGTGGAGTCCATGCCATGAAGAATCAACGCAGTATTAAAGGCAAAAGGTGGCCCAATGAAGTACTGAGGGGTGGTCATAATAAAGTGGCCACTTAGTGTAGTACGTAATAGTGTTTGTATGTGGTGTGTAAATAGTACACAATGGTGTTTGTACAGAATAGAATATAGGTGTGGCATAAGTGGGTATTTATTCTGTATGCAAGTGTGTATTTGAATGGAGTACTGTTTTTAGAAGTGTGAATTTGAGTGGAAAGTTATT
This sequence comes from Macrothele yani, assembly GCA_039090855.1. Taxonomy (NCBI): domain Eukaryota; kingdom Metazoa; phylum Arthropoda; class Arachnida; order Araneae; family Macrothelidae; genus Macrothele; species Macrothele yani. The sequence continues at coordinate 501,177 of CM077007.1, forward strand.
GAAGGAGAAACAAATAAAAAAAAAGCGGCTGAATGAGTAGTGACAACACTCGCATACTAGTGAGTATGCGTCTAATATGAACGAGATATCATGTACATCAAACAACAGTAAGGATTCAACATGTTGTAGTGTCCTGTGAATGAAAACAAGAATGTTCATGACCTGAGGAATAACAGCAACCTGCACGCAGATATGAAGAAAGTCTAAACCCAAAAGGCCAGCTGCATCACAACTATTCTGGATAACGTGCATGAAGTGTATTAAAGGAAAGAAGCCAAGACCTTAGAGGTAAGTTTGGTCTTTCTGATTGTGAAGTCATTACGGACGTGCATATAAAATAGTGCACTTAATTGGCAATTACTGCAAAAAACATGCAAATAATGTGATTGAGAATTACACGCATAATTTATTTTGAGCAGATGAGATCGGGGTGAGTGAATTTCGGTCGTGAATGTAATCCGATAATATGCGCTATAGAGGCCTATTTCACAACTTCGTGTTGCGAGACATTACGGCATATAAGAAAGCAAAAATTTAATTACTTAAGTCAGAAAATCAAGAGGAATTTTTGGTAACATGTCGAGACTTTGAACTAACACCTACATACTTGAAAATAAAGAATTGCCCAGTCAATAAAAAAGATATCATCCAGGAATGCAAAAAAAGAGAGATAGATTAAGAGCTGAAATTGTAAATAAAAGAAAATTTTTAATTTGAATAAAACATGTTTATATTTATTGAATATAATATGTAATAAAGAATATAAAAATTTCTATGGTTCATAGAAGGAAGAGATTTTAGATGTAACCTTGAGAGAAATCGCTGATATCGCAGAATATGAAAGAAAAAATTCAAAAAAGTCATTGCAAAAAAGTTACATGCGATGATGGATAATCAACAAGTACATGAACAACATGGGAATAATTATAAAGTTTATCAGAATAAATCCACTATGGCCTTGAGCTTCTCGCAGAGAGCAATTTTGCAGAGGGGAAAGAAATTTGCATTTCCGCGAGGCTTACCGAAGACAGAAGAATTGATACCAAACCTTGATGATATGATGCGTAGTGTACCAACTGAAGATCATGGAGAATTTGGAAGTAAATTGTATAGAATTATTTTGAAGGAATTTAATGAAAAAAATAAAAAAAAGTATCACTTAGATAAAATTAAATATGAAAAGGAACAACTGATAAAATTAAGAGATGACCCAACTATTAAATTCTGTGAAGCCGATAAAACAGGACAAATAGTTATTTTAAACATAGCAGAATATAATCAAAAAATGAATAAAGTAATTGAAGAGTTGAATTGTAGTATTGCAGCAAGATCCAACTGAATCTCAAATGAGACACTTGGCTAAAATAAGAAATCACAGCACAATGCCTGAAGAAATAAAGAATGCGTATCCACCTATGGGTACGGGGATTCCAAGAATGTTTGCAAAAATAAAAACTCATAAACCTGATACCCCTATGAGAGTGATCGTATCTAAAAGGAATTCCCCATTAATAATGTTGGAAAAAATATTTACAAGTATTTGGCACTCATATTTATGAAGACCAAATTCACTGTGAAGAATACTTATGAATTCATTGAAAAAAATTAGAGAGATTAAACAAGATTTATGTGAATATCATATGGCTAGTATGGATGTACGTGCCCTTTTTCCTAGCACCCCAGTAAATCAAGCGATTGACATAATAGCTTAAAAATTATATGTTACATATAATGAAGTACAAACTGAAGAATTAAAAGAAATTTTATTTTACATATATGAAAATAACATTATTTTCAATGACCAGATTTACAAACAAAATTACGGTGGACCTATGGGGTCAACTTTGTCAACCTTGTTTGCCGAAATAATAATGAGTGACATAGAAACAAAAATAATTAGTAAACTTGAAGATCCACCATTAATATACTGCAGGTACATTAATGATATTTTTCTGTTATCCAGGCTAAAAAATGAGGAACTAGAAGACTTGACAAAAAATATAAAGAAATCTATCAATCCATCGAATTAACAGTTGAACAAGAACAAATAAATACACTGGCATTTTTGGATTTTATGGTAATCAAAACAAAGGACAATTTACAATATAGAGTTAATAGAAAATCATCATATATTCCTGTGTTGATACCATTTCAGTCATCGCACCCAATAATGCATAAAATAAATAGTATTAAAACACTAATTAAATAAGCTATAACACACTCATCAGAAGAACAATATCAAAAAGAAGAATTGGAATATATTGAAAAAATTGCACAAGATTTTGGATATCCTAAACACGTATTAAGGAAATGGATTAATGAAGTAACTCAAGCAAATAATAAGAATAGTACAAATTGTAAAAAATCATTAAGATATGTAGGAGCGATCCCCCATTAAGATATGTAGGAGAAGGTATTTCTGCTGAAATTAATAAGCTTTGTGGCAAATATGACATACAAGTAGGAAATCAAGTACATACTATAAAAAATATAGTAATAAAAAATAATGAAAAGATCAGCCAACTTGATACAGCTGGTATATATATGAGATATCTATAAATAAGAAACCACCTATGTCATATATAGGCAGCACTAAGAACAAGTTAAAATATAGATTGAACCCAGATCTGAATAATTGGAATAAAAAAGAAGCTAAAACATGAAATTCGAAGATATTAAAATCATTAAGAGCTGTAAAAATGAAAGGCAATTAAGAGTTGCAGAGTGTTAATAAAACAAAACAAAACAAAAACAGATCAAGAGTATGTAATATTAACGACCCAAACAACTTAAATGACCATTGGAAAGCCTTAATTAAATTAGAACAATCAAGGAAGGAAAAGAAAAAAAAAAAAAAAAGGGAGCACAACTGACAATAGATGGTTGCCAGAGAAACAGCTATGCGGAGTTCACGACTGAAGCTGGAACCTCGACGAATTTGCTCACTTGATCTGCGGTTAGCAGAGCAGAAGGGTACTTTGAACTCCTGAAGATCGCAGTGATACTGTTGCAAGTACTTGGGGAATGTTGTGACTGGCCAAGTAGGGTTAGCATTTGCTTCAGGGTATTGCAAGATATGGGGCAAGTGGAGCGCTACACAAATCACAGTTGATAGAGGTTTGACTGGCGTAAAATGTAAATCATCATCATCATCATTGTCAACCATTATCAATCCACTGCTGGACGAAGGTCTCCCCAAGTTTCCTCCACAACGGTCTGTCTTGTGCCAGTCTCCTCCATGTCACCCCTGCATACTTTCGAATTTCATCCACCCATCTCCCATGTGGTCTTCTTCTGGGTCTTTTCCTGTCCCTTGGAATCCAATCTAAAATTTCGGCTGTCCATCGATGATCTGTCCTTCTGGCAGTATGTCCAGCCCATTGCCATTTCAGGGATTTAACTCTGATCATGATGTCTTCCAATCTTGTCATTTTTCGGATCCACGAGTTCCTCTTCTTATCTCTCCTGGTTACACCAAGCATGCACCTCTCCATGCTACTTTGAGTTGTCTGCAGCCTTTGTATGTCTCTTTTAGTTAAGGTCCACGTCTCTGCACCATATGTAAGCACTGGAAGGATGCATTGATCAAACACTTTTCTTTTAAGACATAATGGCATATTGCTCTTGAAAATTATGCTGTTTCTTCCAAAAGCTCTCCAGGCAAGTTTTGTACGCCGATTAATTTCTTCACCAATGTGACCCTCACTTGATATCTGCTGTCCAAGATAAACGTACGTGTCTGTTATCTCCAGCTTTTCTCCATCAATCGATAAATCTTCATTTCTTGTAAAAGCATTGAACATCACTTTTGTCTTCTGAAAGTTCATTTTTAATCCCACTTCTTTACTCTTGTCAGCAAGTTCCTGGATCATACTCTGCAGCTCTGATGGGGTAGTTGCAAAAATGACTACATCATCAGCAAAACGAAGGTGGGTTAGATAATCTCCATTAATCTTTATCCCCTTGTTTTCCCAGCTCAGCGACTGAAAAACACCCTCCAATGTGGCATTAAAGAGCTTCGGAGATATGGTGTCACCTTGTCTCACTCCCTTTCCAATTTTTACGTGTGTTGTATTTTCAAACAGCCTAATCTTTGCACTTGCATTTTCATAGATGTTATTAATAATATTAATGTATGCATCTTCAATACCGCAGGTTTTCAGAGCCATTGTAACTGCTGATGGTTTCACCGAATCAAAGGCTTTTTCATAATCGATAAAAGCCATGCACAATGAAAGTTCATATTCCCTCGCTCTTTCAATTAGTTCTCTCAGCACGTGGATATGATCTATTGTGCTGTAGCCACTCCTGAATCCAGCTTGTTCTCTCGGTTGAGCCATGTCCAGTGTTACCTTCAAGCGGTGTGAAAGAACTTTAGTGAAGATTTTATAAACTACTGATAGGAGGCTGATAGGTCTGTAGTTTCCGAGATCCTCAATGTCACCTTTCTTATGTAGCAGGATCATTGTAGCGGTGTTCCAATCCTCAGGAATCTTTCCTTCATTAAGGCATCGAGTGAAAATTTGGGCGAGTACTGTTTCGATTTCTCCACTTGCTTCTTGTATGATGTCTACAGTAATTCCATCTTCTCCTGGAGCTTTTCCCCGCTTCATGTTCTTGATTGCATGTGCAACTTCTGCTGGAAGGACTGGAGGAACTCTGGTACTGGTATCTTTCATGATGTCTGGAGTGCATGTATCATCCCTTTCATATAATTTGGAGTAGAAATCTTTCACTCTTGTCAAAATTTCGCCTCTATTTCTTGTTACAGAACCATCTTCTTTTCTCAGTGCCATAATCTGTTTTCTTCCCTTACTGAGATGTCCCTTTGCTATCTTTAGGCTTTGGTTGTTTTCAATTGCTTTCCTCACTAGTTCACAGTTGAATTTTCTTACATCTTCAGTGATATTTTTTCTTACTGTCTTGCATAGCTCTATATATTCCACTTTGGAAGTCACATCTTCTTTAGTTGTCCTCATCTCTCTTCTTTTTTGCATCAACATTTTGGTTTTTCCTGATAATTTGTTTACATGCAACTTGTTCTTAGACCCAGCTAATTTTGTTGCTGTTTCCATAAGAGCTTTGGTTACTTTTCTGTTTACTTCAGAGATGTCCACTTCTTCTGATGTTAGGCCTTCTAAAGCAGAGAACCTGTTCTTCAGTTCCAACTTGAAGGTATTATGGTGTTTTTTAAGGTTGGTTATGTCAATAGATTTTGTTTGTCTTATGAGCTTGCCACGTTCAAGTTTAGTGTTGAGGTGCATCTTACATCTCACCAATCTATGGTCACTACCTGTGTTGAACTTGTTTAGCACACTGCAGTCTTCTATGACGAATTTTTTGTTACACATAATAAAATCAATTTCACTTGTCGTCCCGTTTGGATGTCTCCATGTCCATTTCCTGTGTGGCTTTTTCTTGAAGAAGGAGTTCAAGATGAAAAACCCTTCTACCTCTGCAAACTCAACGAGAGTATTTCCACGCTGGTTTCTGTTGCCGTGACCGAATTTACCTACTGAAGTTTCATTCTGTTGCCGTTGCCCTATTTTTGCATTGAAATCTCCCATAATTATTTTCAAGTGCTGCTTACCTTTATTATTTAGATGACAAATTTCCTCATAAAATTCTTCGATTTCTTCTTCAGGATGACTTGTGGTGGGTGCATAAGTTTGAATAATCTGAGCCTGGTATCTTTTCGAGAGTTGGATAACAAGTCGTGCAGCTCTGTCAGAGGAACTTTCAACTTCTACAACTTTATCCTTCAGTTTCTTGTTTATTATAAATCCAACACCACTAGTTCTGCCAGTATCTGTCCCACGATAGTAGAAGAGATGTCCACTTTTCAGTTCGATGAGATCTTCTCCTTTTCTCCTTACCTCACTTAGCCCCACGATGTCCCAGTTGATCCTTTGTAGTTCCTCTTCCAATTCAAGAAGCCTTGAATCAGAAGATAGGGAGCGTCCATTGTACGTAGCCAAGGTCAGCATCAGATGGCAGCCTAGTCTGGTCCTCCGGGGATTCTTAGCACCCTCTGCCTTCATGTCGCACTGGCCGCTGCCTTGGCCAGGTACATTCCAGCTGCCGGAGACTGAGGGCCAAGATTTAAGTTGTGGAATCATTTTGGAGGGGTTTGGCCATAACTCACCACGCTGGCGAAGCGGGTTGGTGAGTGTGGGATAGAATTTCCTCTAATCCCGATGGTATAGTTATACCGCTATTGGCGGTCGTCAGAGCCCCTTTAGTGGGAACAGGATGCACCACGAGAAGGCGGGGTTGACATTTGTCAAGGAGAGGCTGTGATGTTACGCATCACCTGACCTTACATCCCAAAATGTAAATAGCATAATATAAGTTATGTAGATAGTGGTTTTAAATTGAGTGGTCTGAATGTGAAGTGTAAATAGTACATAATAGTTTTTGTATAGAATAGAATATAGGTGTGATATAAGTGGGTATTTATTCTGTATGCAAGTGTGTATTTGAATGGAGCACTGTTTTTAGAAAGGTTATTGAAAGGAAAAAAAAGCTGAATGAATGGCGACAACACTCACATACTAGAGAGTATGCGTCTAATATAAACGAGACATCACGTACGTCAAACAACAGTAAGAATTCAACAAGTTGTAGTGTCCTGCGAATGAATAAACCCAAAAGGCCAGCTGCATAACAACTATTCTGGATAACGTGCATGAAGTGTATTAAAGGAAAGAAGCCAAGACTTTAGAGGTAAGTTTGGTCTTTCCGATTGTGAAATATTAAAAGCTATTTAAAAGATATACAGTAGCGAACAAAAGTATTTGGCGAAACACTTTTTCGAACATAATTTTTTTTTTTCTGCGAGACCAAATCGGGTCATTTTGGTATATGATGTGTGTTGATTCGTGGGTTACAATGCCGCGTAGTTTGTATTTCGCTCAGAGTGAATTTGTCATTCGAAATGGGCCATATTCAAGAGTCACCAATTATTACCCATTTGTTTGCTGCATGTATTAATGTTTTTTCTTGTGATTTTTGTGGGTTTTGTGATGTGTAGTGTGATAATAAGTCAATCTTAGGTTTTCAGAAATGGGTAAAAAGGCGGAGATCCCTGTTGGAGCTCGCCAGGTGGCCGTGAACACGATGGAATCCAGAATGCGTGTCACCAACATTGCGAGGGCCCTGAAGATCAGACACCAGTCTATTTCAGCTATCCTGCAACGTTATAAGAAGACTGGGACCGTTGAGAACAGTCCGTGATGTGGTAGGCCTCGTTCTACTACGTTGCGTCAGGATAGACGCATCCTCCGTCGATATCGTGCTGATCCCACCTTGACTGCTGTGGACATCACCACCGAATTCCGCGACAGCGACGACCTGAACGTCAGCCGAATGACCATCTCCCGTCGTTTCATTGCTGGTGGATTGAATGGAAGACACCCCGCCAAGAAACCACTCATCTGAGTCAAGAACCGACAAGCCAGAGTCGCATTCGCACGCCGTCATCGACACTGGACCGCGGCGGACTGAAGTAAGGTGCTTTTCACCGAGGAGAGCAATTTCAACTTGTTCGGAAGTGATGGCATCCGATATGTACGACGTCCGTGTGGCCAGAGATTCAACCCCCAGTTCATTCAGCAGACTGTCGAGCAGGAGGAGAATCGCTCATGGTTTACGGCGCCTTCTCTCGCAATGGAATGGGCCCCATCATCAAGATTGACGGATTAATGACCGGCCAGAGCTACACAAACATGCTCATCAATGATGTCTTCCCATGGGCAAACCAGAACATGCCACCCGGATGGATCTTGCAGCAAAACAACTACCCGAAGCACACCTCCAGAGTAGTGATGACAGTCTTTCAGCAGCAACAGGTCACACTTCTAGACCGGCCAAGCCAATCTCCAGACCTCAACCCCATCGAGCACACGTGGGAGAAGCTGGAGTGAAGATGTGCGAAGAAAACCTGCCGGAATAAGGCCCAGAAGTTCGACCAGCTGTCTGCAGAATAGCCGCGAATTCCGCAGGTCACTGTCGAGAAGCTAGTGAACTCGATGCCGGCCCGTTGTGCAGCTGTTATTAAGCCTTGTGGGTATCCCACTAAGTATGAGTTATTGTTTTGTCGTTTTCTCGTACTTGTTTTCTGTTATCGTTGCATTAAACGAATGTGATACACACCTACTTTGTTGGTCAATTTGTATGATATTTGCAATTAAGCTCGGTACCTGATCTGTGTTAAGGTTTCCGATCCATCTGCATATGGGTCATGTTTACAACTGAATAACACATATATCCCAAAATGACCCGATTTGGTCCAGTAGAAAAAATATTATGGTCGAAAAAGTGTTTCGCCAAATACTTTTGTTCGCTATTGTAACTTTGCACCTTTGAATTTCAGGCAGATTGACATATTCTATTCTTGAATTTCTATTTGTCACTTTAATTTTGGACACCAATTTGGTGTCCAATTCAAGAATATGCCCAAAACAAGACTAATGATTGTACAAAATTTTCAGACATGTGCAAAGGGAAAGTTGATATATCCAAGCGACATTGTGCTAACTCCTGTGGAAATGTGAAGATAACTGTACATCATCGAGCTGGCAGATGTGCTACCTTGATTAACATTGTGCCGAGCAGGTTGTAGCAATCGAAGCTGGAGTTGGACTGTTAGTGGAAGAATGGTTCTGCACCACTGCTTAAAAGAATCTTTACGGTGGACAGCAATCAGTAGATTGGAAGCAGGGAAATTGCAAGCTGAGGTAGCAAGACTGCTGAATGTGTTGAGGCAGCAGGAAACTGGAACCCTATCCAGAAGGCTGGGACAAGGACACTCACAAGCAAGGTGCGATTTCAACGATTAGCAACTAGCAAATAGATAGCGAAAAATCAAATTTGCTAGTGGAAAAAAATCGCAGTTAGCAAATATTGCTAGTAAGGTAATTTCTTTATTTAAAGTAACTAAAAATCATTATTAATCCATGAAGTTTACATAACAGTTTCTATTATCACTTCTTAAAACAGCGACGATCAGCAATTCTCTTTTGCCAATTTCCTTTCAACACTTAATACCCATCCCCCATATTTTTCATCCCTTCCAGTGGAAACTGTCATAGAAGCACATTGAAACTCCTCTCCATCGTGCCCTCATTGGTCTATTACAGAAACTGAACGTGACGTCGGCAATAGTTGCTGTGGCAACCCAGAGCTCTGGGATGGATCGGTTGTTTGACCACATGCTCTGCCACTCTCCCTTCTTTTGCCCCACAAACTTTGTCCTCAACTCCTGTCGTACCCTAAGCCAAGCGATCGCCTACTTACACAAGTCTTGATAGTCGTGCACAGGGCTCTACAAATCCCGGGCCTCAAATTCGGGCCATGGCGCCTAATTTTCGTCTTACTTGAAATTTTGTAATTTGCAGTAAATACTGTAATTTCTGTTGTATAATCCATAGATTATCTATTAAAAGTTATAAATTTAGGAGATTGTAAGAATATATATAAGGAAAAAAAAACACCATGCAGCGTTTAATTTTTTTAAAAAGTCCGCGAGGTAATTGTCAAGAGAGGTGGTGTTATTGGGAAAGTACCGAAAATGCGGTAACTGAAAAAATGTAATGTAACAGCGAAACAAAAGACCGCGAGGAGATTGTAAGAATATATGTATATTTATTTGTACTTTAGAAGCATTTTGACAGAAAATATGATGCAAGGAAGGCGTTACTATTCGCGCGTGCGGAAGCCTATGTGGTGTGAGAAATCCGCTACTCTCGGGAACCCCGCAAAGCTATTCCGTAGCATGTAAACTTTCTGCGTTAGTTAATTTTTTTACTTTCGGTATTCAGTTAAAACGTATTCAGAAATAAGACAATGCTATGGACTGTCCGCAATTTCAACGGATTTTTTTAGTGTAATTAATGAACTTCGGTAATGCTGCAATGCATTACCGAAGCGATTTTAGTTCTTTATTTGCTTAAAAGTAGCACAGAAGAACTTCAAAATGCCAGTTACTTTTTCAATAAGACGATCATTCCTTTCTTACATCTTTGGATTTCTGAGGCGGTCCTGTGAATTGCAGTTTTCTGTCGGAAATTACTATTCACGATTAACATGATAGGTGCGGATTATACGACTGTCGTACATGCCAATTATTACGGAATGTCTAGTTTCTACAGATTTTGTTGTCTGACTACGGAACTCGCGCTCAAAACTACCGATTCTACGAATTTTCATTTTGTTTAAAAACATTTTTTTTATTGGGAAGGGGGGGGGGGTCATTTTCCGTCTGGGGACGGTATTTCGTTTCAAAGCTTTCGAAAGCAGTAGTTAAATGGAGTAAAAAGAGTTTGCCCTAATCGTAATTTTTTTCTCCCGATTATGCGTTTGTGTCTAGTATTCTTGTTAAATATCATTTTATGGCATATATGCTCGTATTTCAGCTTGAAACTGTAGCAAGAATTTGTGGAAACGGAAGTTAAAAGCCGCGAAAATTGCCTCCTAATCTTCAGGCTTGAGGTTCTTCCGCGAATTCGAGAAATTCCGTCTTTTTTGTTATGATGGCCACTCAGGAGATCGATGCACAAGTAAACAGAATTTGAAGGGGGAGGGGTTGGAGGAGGACGGAATTCTATCTTTACGAAACTTTCGAAAACGGAAAGCCGACGGAGTTCAGATTTTTTCCGTAACCATAATTTCTTTTTCTTGCGATGTTGCTTCTGTTCAGGATTTTTAAGTATCATTTCACTGCACAAATTTTTGTATTGCAGCTTGAAAATAGGAGAAAAATTTCCAAAACCGAAAGTCGGACGGATTTCTTGTAACACCCCCCCTCATGTTCCCACTCTCCAACGCTGTTAAATCTTGATAAAGGAAGAAGGAAATTCCCGAAAACGGAAGTGACGAAAATTTGTAAAAATTGATGCATGGTGTTCAAAAGTATTAATATTCCCAAAGTTACACCATTTATCTAAAATAGTTGAAGCTTTGATATCATGCACTCATGGTCCTCAGACTGATGGTTTTTATCAGATGGCATAAAAAACAAGAAAAGAAAAGTGACAATGAAGAAGTAGGGAGAGAATGATATCAGCAGAAAGAAAAATTAAGCAGTGGTGCTGTGAAGTTGCAGAGTCAATAAAAGACAAACTGACAGTAGTATGCATTCTTGCTGTCTGTTTTGATTTTTCACCAGTTAAAATTTCAGCTCCCCCCCCCCTTTTTTGGTCTCATCTCCTTAAACTGCAATTTTAGGGGCAGTATGATCATATGGTAGATGGAGGTTCGTGCATTGCGCGTTCACTTGCTTGGATTTCGTCTGTCAAGCATCGTGGAATCCTGAACACATCTTACCGATTTTTACAGGTGGAAGTTTCGAATCTTGCTGAGGAAAAAACTTAGTGTTTCGCGCGTGTTAAGTTTGTTTCATTAGAGTCCTTGTTTGTTGTAACGTTTTGTTGAGACGCATATTTGTTTTTTACAAAGAGATGGATTATTTCATAAAATAGTCCATGTAAGCCATGTAATACTAGTTATTAGTAAAGAGGCTGTTGGCAGGTAAGGACTGTTTTTTTTTGTTTGTTTTTTAAATATCATGGTCTGTGACAGGCTGCTGGAGATTATGCGAAGGAAAAACTTGCTTTTCTCAGAATTTCACGATCTACAGATCATATGCCGCAGCGGATTATACGTGTTTTTTTTTTCTCACAGCCTTTGGATTTTTTTTTTTACACCTTTGTGGATCACGAACAAACATTTTTTCTGAATTTTCTGGTTTATAGATTATACAAAGAAAAAAAAAGGCACTTTAAATTAATATATACAAAATATGACTTCCGGAAATAGTATTTTAATAAAATCGAATAATCTGAAATTTTTTGAGATCGGCTATACTGAAAGATTATAAAAAGAAAATTATGAAGCAAATTGGAACTTTATTTTGCAATAAGTGGTTTGGGTAATAAGGAAAAAAAAAAATGACAACAAATATGGTTTACCACTTTTCGTTCCAGCGTCATAACCAAACATGATTTTTGTTCGTGCGTTATTGACTTCGTTTCACCTGGCACCAGGGCAAGATTTCATCTTTTTGCTCACTAGCAAATTTTGCTAGTGACCAAATAGTTTGCTAGCAAAACATTTGCATGACTAGCAAGTAAAACTAAATCACACCGTAACTTATTTTCTAATAAAGTTACACAGAAATTTAAATATGTGTATAAATATTTTGACTTACCGTTTTGAATAATGAATAGAATCTCAGATAAGTTTAGTGACTATCTTTATTATTAATTTCTAACAAATTCTCATACCACATGAATATATTTCACTGACATTCTAATTCAGATTTCTTCCCATATGGTTTTACGCTCAGGGTGTCTGACTTTGTCATCATACCACTTTATAACTGCTGACCGTGGATTAAAAATCTCTTCTTGTGGCCCTTCTACAGTATTTCAATTGTCATCAGAGCATTTAAAGTTTCAACAGACAAATTGTTCCTCCAATCCCCTTGTATTCTTTTTAAAAAACTGAATCCCACCTCACAACATGCAGTACGAAGTGGAAGTATCGCACAAATTTCTGCTAAACTTCTACACACTTCATATCTGCCAAATACCACACAATGTTCTACGGAATTAGTTGTCTGACTACGGAACTCACTATCAAAACTACGGATTCTACAAATTTTTCTTTTGCTATTATTTTTATGATATACACGAGATTCTTACAGGGATTCGCGGAATACCGCTTTATTTATTTATTTTATGTCATCAGTTAGATCATTCTAACTGATGACAAAAGAAAAGAGGGGGGGGGGTCGTTTTCTATCTGGAGACGAAATTTCGTGCTTCAAAACTTTCGAACATAGTAGTGAAACGGAGTAAAAAATTTTTGCCGTAATCGCAAATTTTTCTCCCAATGTTGTCTTTGTGTCTGCTTTTCTTGTTAAATATCATTTTATTGCATAAATGTTTGCCTTTTAGCTTGAAACTGTGGAGAACAATTGGAAAAAACGGAAGTTGGCTGCTGCAAATTTTTTCTGTAATCTTCAGGCATGAGATTCTTCCGCGAATTCAAGGAATTCCGGCTTTTTTCGTTATTATTGGTATTCCGTCTTTACGAAACTAGAAAACGAAAGGTCGACGGAATTCGGATTTTTTCCGTAATCATAATTTTTTTTTCTCACGATGTTGCCTGTGTCAAGTATTATTGCTCATTAACATTTTACTGGATAAATATTTGTATTTCAGCTTGAAAATACAAGAAAAATTTCCAAAACCAGAAGTCAGACGAAGCAAAAGTTTCTTCCATAATCGTTTACTCTCTCCACGAACACGTTTCGTAAAAAAGCGTCTATCTATGCCACGCAATAAAGGCGATCGCTTGGCTTAGGGTACGCAGGAGTTGAGGACAAAGTTCGTGGGGCAAAAGAAGGGAGGGTGGCAGAGCAGGTGGTCAAACAACCGATCCATCCCAGAGCTCTGGGTTGCCACAGCAACCATTGCCGACGTCACGTTCAGTTTCTGTAATAGACCAATGAGGGCACGATGGAGAGGAGTTTCAATGCGCTTCTACGACAGTTTGGAAGGGATGAAAGATATGGGGAGGATGGGTATTAAATGTCGAAAGAAATTGGCGAAAGAGAATCGCTGTTTTAACAAGTGATAATAGAAACTTATGTAAACTTTGTGGATTAATAATGATTTTTGGTTACTTTAAATAAAGAAATTACCTTACTAGCAATATTTGCTACTGAGATTTTTTTCACTAGCAAATTTGATTTTTCACTAGCTATTTGCTAGTTGCTAATCGGTGAAATCGCGCCCTGCCTGGCACCTAAATTTTGGAGCTGGCTCCTAGATCTAGAACATATTTGTGGAGCCCTGGTCGTGCATACATCAAATACTGCGCTCTAATGATCAGTGATGAATAAGCAAGAATAATTCCACTTATTCGAATGGTAGAAAAACCGAAAGAAGCAAACCAAAATGTTACTGGAAAATAGCCTGCCAACACTGGCAAAAGTCTTATCCATAGTAACTAGCCTTATTGTGTGGCATAGATGGACGCTTTTACGAAACGTGTTCGTGGAGGGTGTAAACGATTACGGAAGAAACTTTTGCTTCGTCTGACTTCTGGTTTTGGAAATTTTCCTTGTATTTTCAAGCTGAAATACAAATATTTATCCAGTAAAATGTTAATGAGCAATAATACTTGACAGAGGCAACATCGTAAGAAAAACAAAAAATTATGATTACGGAAAAAATCCGAATTCCGTCGACCTTTCGTTTTCTAGTTTCGTAAAGACGGAATTCCAATAATAATGAAAAAAGCCCGAATTCCTTGAATTTGCGGAAGAATGTCATGCCTGAAGATTACAGAAAAATTTTGCAGCAGCAAACTTCCGCTTTTGCAAATTGTTCTCCACAGTTTCAAGCTAAAATGCAAAACATTTATGCAATAAAATGATATTTAACAAGAAAAGCAGACACAAAGACAACATTGGGAGAAAAATTTGCGATTGCGGCAAAATTTTCTTACTCCGCTTCACTACTGTGTTCGAAAGTTTTAAAGCACGAAATTTCGTCTCCAGATGGAAAACGACCTCCCCTTCTCCCAAATATGGATCTTCAGAATGATCTGACTGATGACAAAAAAAAAAGCCGGTTCCGCGAATCCATGCAAGAATCTTGTGTATATCATAAAAATAATAGCTAAAGAAAAATTTGTAGAATCCGTAGTTTTGATAGTGAGTTCCGTAGTCAGACAACTAGTTCCGTAGAAACTACGGCATTGTGTGGTAGTTGGCAGATATGAGTGTGTAGAAGTTTAGCAGAAATTTGTGCGATACTTCCACTTCGTACTGCATGTTGTGAGGTGGGATTCAGTTTTTTAAAAAGAATACAAGGGGATTGGAGGAACAATTTGTCTGTTGAAACTTTAAATGCTCTGATGACAATTGAAATACTGTAGAAGGGCCACAAGAAGAGATTTTTAATCCACGGTCAGCAGTTATAAAGTGGTATGATGACAAAGTCAGACATCCTGAGCGTAAACCATATGGGAAGAAATCTGAATTAGAACGTCAGTGAAATATTTCATGTGGTATGAGAATTTGTTAGAAATTAATAATGAAGATAGTCACTAAACTTAGATCTAAGATTCTATTCATTATTCAAAAAGGTAAGTCAAAATATTTATACACATTTAAATTTCTGTGTAACTTTATTAGAAAATAAGTTACGGTGTGATTTAGTTTTACTTGCTAGTCATGCAAATGTTTTGCTAGCAAACTATTTGGTCACTAGCAAAATTTGCTAGTGAACAAAAAAGATGAAATCTTGCCCTGGCTATGTGACAGCAATTTTACTTGATAGACACAATTTTCAGCGGTAAATAATGTCAACAAATCTTTGAGATCAGAGATTGAAACTCCATCCATTTTAGCCAATGGCAGGGCTTCTTCTTAGCCAATGACAAAGCTTCTTATTAGAGTCAATGGCAAGGCTTCTTATTACAGCCAATGAGAAATCTTACTGGTACACCATTTTACATTTGCTGTTATTTCAATTCTGAGCTTGTGAGTGTGTGGTTATCAATTTATCTGTAACATTGTTAACTGTTTAATTGTTATTTTATTTTATCTTTATTGTTATCTTTATTTAATCAATTTCTTTTTATCAAACTATATCATTTTTTTTGCAGGTGCAGTTTCATTAATCAAAATGGACTTTAAAAGTCAAATTTTTTGTTGCAATCCTCTGGGTAAAAGTGGACACACAAGGTTTAGAAAGAATCTCAGAAAAGTACAGCCTTGGATGGTTCAGAAATGTCCAAATATAACATTAGAACAGAAAATATGTAGTTCATGCAGAAAATCTTTCTCTGAAATGCCAGGTCCTTCATGTATAATTGAAACAGATGCAGAGGCAGAACAACCTCGGTTAAGTGAAGATAATTCAGAAGGAGTGGTGAAGAGTGAGATATGGACTGACAGAGACAACTTTGGATAGTCTGAATGATAAGTTACTTTCTCTAGGCGAATCTCCTGTGAAAAAAAAAAAGATTAGGTGTTGGACAGTACAGTAAGAAGAAATATCAGAAAATTGGCGAAGTGATAAAAGACTACATAGGTGTTCCAGAATGTGATAATCCTGTGACAGTGTCTGATGAATCGGTCATGATTTCACAGTTGAAAGAAAAATTTCAAGAAACAGACTCTAGCAGCGTTAAAGTCCAAATACTAACAATATTACCTAGAACCTGGAGTATTCATAAAATTCAGGAAGAATTTGGTGTAACATATTACATGGCACGAAAGTCTAAAAATCTTGTGGAAGAGCAGGGTATTTTAGCAACTCCAAATCCTAGGCCTGGGAAAACTCTCAGTGACAGCACAGTTGAAAATGTTATTGCATACTATAATAGTGATGACGTGAGCTGTTGTTTACCAGGAAAAAAGATTTTGTTACAATGATGGAATCAGGATCAAAAGTACAAAAACGTCTTATTCTAGGAAATTTGAAAGAGATATTCCAAGGATTTAAAGACAAGAATCCTAATGTCAAAGTAGGGTTTTCAAAGTTCTGTGGTTTACGCCCAAAGAACTGTGTGCTGGCTGGTGCAAGTGGAACACACTGTGTCTGTGTGTGTTGTGCTCATGAAAATGTAAAACTTATGCTAGCAGGGTGCAAATTGCAAGACTTAACTCGTAATGATGAATTACCAGTTAGGACATACAAAGATTGCCTTGCAAGAATAACTTGTAACCCTCCTCTTCCAGAATGCTTCTTTTTCAAGTGTTATTCTTGTCCTGGTATAGCACACTTACTAGAGCAAATAAGTAGCTTATTCACCATGAATGGGATTGATGAAATTGTTTATAAATTGTGGACTACAACTGATCGCACAACACTAATGACAGTCTGTAACACTGCAGAAGAATTCCTTGAGACCTTTGAATCGAAAGTGAAATTGCTATTGCCACATTCTTTCATAGCTATTCAGCAGTCATACTTTCTGCCAAATCTGAAAGAAAATCTTGATGATAATCAGTGTGTTGTGTTGTGCGATTTTGCTGAGAATTATTCCTTCATACTGCAGGATGCAGTCCAAGGATACCACTGGAACAATTCCCAAGCTACTATTCATCCTTTCGTTGTGTACTACAAAAGTTTACACACACTTCAGTTGGATCATGTTTCTTTTGTTGTCATCTCAGAATGTCTTAAGCATGACACTATCAGTGTTCACCTTTTCCAGAGCCAATTGTTGCAGTTGATATCATCACATTTTGACAAGAAAGTAGAACACATCTATTACTTCTCAGACAGTGCAGCCTCACAGTATAAGAACAGGAAGAATTTTGTCAATCTGTGCCATCATGATGTAGATTTTGGTATCACAGCTGAATGGCATTTCTTTGCCACCTCACATGGAAAGGGGCCATGTGATGGCGTGGCAGGCACTATTAAGAGATTAGCTGCACGTGCCGGCCTTCAGTGTCCACACAATGACCAAATTATGACACCACGACAACTGTATGATTGGGCTTCCAGAAACATTCCTTCGTGCCATTTTAAATACAGCATGGACAAGGACTATGAGAACCATAAGGAGTTCCTCGAGATACGTCAGGCTAGTGCTCGACCAATTCCTGGTACTCAAAAACTTCACTGTAATACCAGTAAGCTGCACAGCTATTAAAACCAAGATGTATTAAAACTCAACTGAATACAAGGTTGAGTCAGTATTGCTAAATCCAATAGAACTGGATCTGGAGGATATTCGTGGCTATGTTATTGTTGAGTATGATAACCAGTGGTGGGTTGGTTGTGTTTTGGATGTGAACATTCACACAGAACAAGTTAAGATAAGTTTTCTGCACCCACATGGACCTTCAAGTGTCTTTCACATACCCACAGAAGCCAGATATATTAGAAGTGGATAAAACAGCGGTCATTACGAAGGTTGACCTTTGAACAGCAACAGGTCGGACATATTTTATGGAGAGAAGCAAAATAGAGATGGTCACTAGCAAGATGGCATCACATTCTTTTGGTTTGCAACCTTATTAACCAAGCGGTTCACTTGTATGTGTACACCACTAATATAACCTGTAACACATTGTGAAATTAATACATACATGCATCTAGAAAATAGTTATTGTACATTTGTCTGAACCTAACCTGGAGGACATATACTCCTATTAATCCTACACTGCCTTGCCAGTGCCAGCCTAATATCTGGCACATGGGTAGAAGAATGTTGTAGCAATAAAATATATTTTTTTTGTAATTTTTTTAAGATGGCATGTTTTGAGATATTCAAGATCAAAGGTCACAGTGGATGACCTTGAAACTTTAATCTGTTGTAAGAAGGTCATGTATTGTATCTATAGAAAGCTCAATGCTTTAGCTTTGCAGCTGTGTTTCAATTGTCACTGTACTACAATTAGGGAAACAGTTACAGCCATTTATAAGTGTGCGAGTTTGTCATTTTTTACGAAAATTTTTCGATTTTTATTATGTGTGTATCTTGGACAATTTTCAAAATAAAAATCTGAAAATTGGCAGAATTACTTACCTTGTCATATGTGTGCTTCATACCAAATTTCATCAAAATCAGAAATGGTGAGGTCAAAAACTTATTTTTTTATTGATCTGACGTGGAATGTCCCATAAGCAGGGCTGCCAGCCTATCACTCCCAAAAAAATAGTTGCTTCAGTAGCCCCTAATGGTAAAAATAGTAGCCACTAATGGTAAAAATAATAGCCTTAACAACTTATGTTAATGACTAAAATAGTTGCCCAAAAAAGTGTACGAGTTTTAGAATGTAAGTGCTCCACACCCAAAATGTTTTTTTTGTTAATTTTTTTTATTTATTTCAAACACCATGGTGACAAAATCAACATGTGTGTGTGTGTATATATCATCATCATCATCATTGTCAACCATTATCAATCCACTGCTGGACGAAGGTCTCCCCAAGTTTCCTCCACAACGGTCTGTCTTGTGCCAGTCTCCTCCATGTCACTCCCGCATACTTTCGAATTTCATCCACCCATCTTCCATGTGGTCTTCTTCTGGGTCTTTTCCTGTCCCTTGGAATCCAATCTAAAATTTCGGCTGTCCATCGATGGTCTGTTCTTCTGGCAGTATGTCCAGCCCATTGCCATTTCAGGGATTTAACTCTGATCATGATGTCTTCCACTCTTGTCATTTTTCGGATCCACGAGTTCTTATCTTTCCTGGTTACACCAAGCATGCACCTCTCCATGCTACTTTGAGTTGTCTGCAGCCTTTGTATGTCTCTTTTAGCTAAGGTTCACGTCTCAGCAATATACGTAAGCACTGGAAGGATGCATTGATCAAACACTTTTCTTTTAAGACATAATGGCATATTGCTCTTGAAAATTATGCTGTTTCTTCCAAAAGCTCTCCAGGCAAGTTTTGTACGCCGATTAATTTCTTCACCAATGTGACCCTCACTTGATATCTGCTGTCCAAGATAAACGTACGTGTCTGTTATCTCCAGCTTTTCTCCATCAATCGATAAATCTTCATTTCTTGTAAAAGCATTGTACATCCTTTTTGTCTTCTGAAAGTTCATTTTTAATCCCACTTCTTTACTCTTGTCAGCAAGTTCCTGGATCATACTCTGTAGCTCTGATGGGGTAGTTAGTTGCAAAAATGACTATGTCATCAGCAAAACGAAGGTGGGTTAGATAATCTCCATTAATCTTTATCCCTTTGTTTTCCCAGTTCAGTGATTGAAAGACATTTTCCAATGTGGCATTAAAGAGCTTCGGAGATATGGTGTCACCTTGTCTCACTCCTTTTCCAATTTTTATGTGTGTTGTATTTTCAAACAGCCGAATCTTTGCACTTGCATTTTCATAGATGTTATTAATAATATTAATGTATGCATCTTCAATACCGCAGGATTTCAGAGCCATTGCAACTGCTGATGGTTTCACCGAATCAAAGGCTTTTTCATAATCGATAAAAGCCATGCACAATGGAAGTTCATATTCCCTCGCTCTTTCAATTAGTTCTCTCAGTACGTGGATATGATCTATTGTGCTGTAGCCACTCCTGAATCCAGCTTGTTCTCTCGGTTGAGCCATGTCCAGTGTCACCTTCAAGCGGTGTGAAAGAACTTTAGTGAAGATTTTATAAACCACTGATAGGAGGCTGATAGGTCTGTAGTTCCTGAGATCCTCAATGTCACCTTTTTTATGTAGCAAGATCATTGTAGCGTTGTTCCAATCCTCAGGAATTTTCCCTTCATTAAGGCATTGAGTGAAAATTTGGGCGAGTACTGTTTCGATTTCTCCACTTGCTTCTTGTATGATGTCTACAGTAATTCCATCTTCTCCTGGAGCTTTTCCCCGCTTCATGTTCTTGATTGCATGTGCAACTTCTGCTGGAAGGACTGGAAGAACTCTGGTACTGGTACCTTTCATGATGTCTGGAGTACATGTATCATCCCTTTCATATAATTTGGAGTAGAAATCTTTCACTCTTGTCAAAATTTCGCCTCTATTTCTTGTTACAGAACCATCTTCTTTTCTCAGTGCCATAATCTGTTTTTTCCCCTTACTGAGATGTCCCTTTGCTATCTTTAGGCTTTGGTTGTTTTCAATTGCTTTCCTTACTAGTTCACAGTTGAATTTCCTTACGTCTTCAGTGATACTTTTTCGTACTGTCTTGCATAGCTCTATATATTCCACTTTGGAAGTCACATCTTCTTTAGTTGTCCTCATCTCTCTTCTTTTTTGCATCAACATTTTGGTTTTTCCTGATAATTTGTTCACATGCAATTTGTTCTTAGACCCAGCTAATTTTGTTGCTGTTTTCATAAGAGCTTTGGTTACTTTTCTGTTAACTTCAGAAATATCCACTTCTTTCGATGTTAGGCCTTCTAAAGCAGAGAATCTGTTCTTCAGTTCCAATTTGAAGGTATTATGGTGTTTTTTAAAGTTGGTTATGTCAATACATTTTTGTTTGTCTTATGAGCTTGCTACGTTCGAGTTTAGTGTTGAGGTGCATCTTACATCTCACCAATCTATGGTCACTGCCTGTGTTGAACTTGTTTAGCACACTGCAGTCTTCTATGACGAATTTTTTGTTACACATAATAAAATCAATTTCACTTGTCGTCCCATTTGGATGTCTCCATGTCCATTTCCTGTGTGGCTTTTTCTTGAAAAAGGAGTTCAAGATGAAAAACCCTTCTGCCTCTGCAAACTCAACGAGAGTATTTCCACACTGGTTTCTGTTGCCGTTGCCCTATTTTTGCATTGAAATCTCCCATAATTATCTTCAAGTGCTGCTTACCTTTATTATTTAGATCACGAATTTCCTCATAAAATTCTTCAATTTCTTCTTCAGGATGACTTGTGGTGGGTGCATAAGTTTGAATAATCTGAGCCTGGTATCTTTTCGAGAGTTGGATAACGAGTCGTGCAGCTCTGTCAGAGGAACTTTCAACTTCTACAACTTTATCCTTCAGTTTCTTGTTTATTATAAATCCAACACCACTAGTTCTGCCAGTATCTGTCCCACGATAGTAGAAGAGATGTCCACTTTTCAGTTCAATGAGATCTTCTCCTTTTCTCCTTACCTCACTTAGCCCCACGATGTCCCACTTGATCCTTTGTAGTTCCTCTTCCAATTCAAGAAGCCTTGAATCAGAAGATAGGGAGTGTCCGTTATACGTAGCCAAGGTCAGCATCAGATGGCAGCCTAGTCAGGTCCTCCGGGGATTCTTAGCACCCTCTGCCTTCATGTCGCACTGGCCGCTGCCTTGGCCAGGTACATTCCAGCTGCCGGAGACTGAGGGCCAAGATTTAAGTTGTGGAGTCATTTTGGAGGGGTTTGGCCATAACTCACCATGCTGGCCAAGCGGGTTGGTGAGTGTGGGATAGCATTTCCTCTAATCCCGATGGTATAGTTATACCGCTATTGGCGGTCGTCAGAGCCCCTTTAGTGGGAACAGGATGTACCACGAGAAGGCGGGGTTGACATTTGTCAAGGAGAGGCTGTGATGTTACGCATCACCTGACCTTATATATATACACACAGAGAGATGCCAACCTGTTTCAGATGTTTTCAGTAGTACTCATAAAAATTTTCAGTAGTTTTGGCCATTTTTCAGTAGTCATACCAAAAAGAATAATTTTAACCGAGGAAAACAACTCATTTAATTAGCATTTTTTTACTTATTCATTTTTATACATGAAAATCTGTATCAAATATTCCAAATTTTTCACATGGAAAATAACATACCATGACTAATACAGTCTTTTTACACAACAAACAATTGATTAAACAGCTTTTTTTAGTGATTTTGCTGTACAGTGTTTTGCAGATTTGAGTTCATCAGAAAATCTTTTTTCATAACACACTTGCCCAGAGGAGAACATATTCATTTTTGCAATAAGAAATGCTTCTACAGTTTCTAAACCTAAATTAGGTTGTAAAGGGGCTTGATTTTTTTGCACTAAACTAAAATCTCTTTTACTCACAGCTTTCAAGTGTGGAACTACAAGTATTGGAAACATTACTTTCGAGAGAATAGTATACTTAACCACTCCATTACAGCCTCTTAATCTTGATATTTCTGACCAAGTGACATCTATTCTATCTGTTACTGCTATGGGTCTCTAATTTGCCAGCTTGATAAAAAGGAATTCCACTTCCAGTATATCAAGTTCATTTTCAGTTATTATAAATGGATCTAAATGAAGGATCTACTACTTCTGCATGTTTTAAGAATTCATCATAGATCAGTATCTTTTCTTGAATATAAGAACATTCTTCAATGTGAATTTTTCTGACAGATGTATAGAACTTAGAAAGACAGATGAATATAACTTAAAAAGTTCGGTTTTATTTAAAATTATTTCGCTTTAATACAGTCTTGTTTTTACTCCAATTACCAGTTGTGTCCTTTCTGACTTTTCTTTTTTGAAAAACTGTTATTTGAAAAATTAAGCTCAACATCACCATCAGCTACGAAAGTAGGCTTCACAAACCCCTTGGATGCCATGACAATTTTATCCATCATACTGAAAGAACTTTCAGTTTGAGGACCATGAATGCATGATAGCTTTCACTATTTTAGATAAAAGGTAGTGTAACATGGAGAATATGAATGCTTTTGAATATCATGCATCAATTCTTAAAAAAATTTCAGCTTAGTCACTTTCGTTTTCGGACTCTCCCTCCTTTATCAAGCTGAAATGCAAACCTTTTTTTGGGGAATATGTAAGAACACAGGATACACGTTTGGAACATTGTTGGGGAAAAAAATTACAGTTACGGGAAAAAACCTTTGCTACGTCCGATTTCCCTTCTATATTCAAGGTGAAATACAAATATTTACGAAATAAAATGAAATTTAACAACAATACTAGGCAGAGGAAACATCGTGTGAAAAATAAAATTACTATTACGGGAGAAATCTCCACTGTTTCCGAAAGTTTTGAAAGACGAAATTTCCATTTTCGAAAGTTTCAGGAGGAAAGCATCCTTCACCACTGCCAATTGCCCCAAAATTTCTGTTCAATTATGCATCGATCTCTAGGATAACCCAAATTACGACGAAAAAGAAATTCCTTGAAGCTGAAGATTACACGGGAATTTTTGCACCGTCCAATTTCTGTTTTCGGAAATTTCCCCTCCATTTTCAAAGTGAAATACAAAGATTTATGGAATAAAATTATGTATAACAACAATACTGGACAGAGGCAACATCGCAGGAAAACGAAATTATGATTACGGAAGAAATCTTTATTTTGTTCACTTCAGTTTTTGAAAGGCGAAATGCTGCCCCGATGTTTTTTTTTTTTTTTTTTTGATTGGAGGTTTAACGACCACCATGAGCAACTCAATGGGCTATAAGCAGTCGCCCGTCCCTAATTTAGGGTCACTGGTTCCAGGGAAGGGAAAGAACCAGTGCCGTAAGACAAACACAACATTCATGCCTCACCGGGATTCAAACCCGGACCCCGTTCGGACGAATGATCAGAGGCCATCGCTTAGACCACTGTGCCACCGAGGCGGTGTCCCGATGTGTATTTTTACGCGTTGGTAAAATTCTTCGATGCATAGTTTTACGCGTTTCTCGATGTGTGTTTTTGCACGTTGTTGTGTATTTTACGCGTTTCTCGATGCATATTTGTTGCGTGTTGATGTGTATTTTACCCGCTTCATGACGCAATTTCTACGTGTTGCAAAAAAATTCCCCATGCATATTTTTACGTGTTGGTAAAATTTCGATGTGTACTAGATGTGTAATTACGCATTTTGGCAAACTCTGCAAAGAAATCCAAGCACACTTTTTCTGCAACGCAAGAAAAAAACTTCAAAATATAAATTTCTGACATGAATGGTCGATGCAAGATTAAAAAAAAAACCCTCAGATGCCAGGCAATGACACTCACGTTCTGCACCAAACGATTTTCAACAGCTTACACCTGCACTGCGAAAAAGCTTCAGGCCGAACTCCGCCCACGTCCAAAGCGAGCTACGCTCAATGTGCCCAGAATGTTGCATGCTGGGGAGGGAGGGTTTTTACTTAGAATGACTTAGCACAAGGCCACACTCAGAGTGCCGGCCGCTCGCGTGAAGATCCGAGCAGCAGCATCGCAAGCATGACGGTTCGTGAAGTGACTGCCATTGTGTTGGGAAGGGGAACAAGCAAAATAAAAATTAATAACTTCTGTTAATTTTCTGTAGAAAAATCACTGTTTTCCATATTCCGTAGTACAAGAGCTTTTTCTGTAGTTGTTGGCATCTCTGTACACGTACATGTACACACACACACACACACACACACACACACACACACACACACACACACACACACACACACACACACACACACACACACACACACACACACACACACCAAAAAGGGCATCTCAAGTTTCAATATAATGCTACTCAAGACACTCAGAACTATAAAGGTTATGGAAATTATACCCCCCCCCCCCCAAAAAAAAAAAAAAAAATTCAATTATATATCAAAAACTACTTACATAAACTAACCTGATACAAACTTTGGAATTACAAAACACTTCCTTCTTTGTCATTATTCTGGAGGTCAGATGTTCTCATCTGTATCAAGCCAGTACGGAGAGCTTTCTTCTGCATTGTGGTTGGTAAAAAAAAAAAAGATTTTCCAAGTGGGCTTCATACACTGTGTTGAAAAAAATGTTGTGTATTTCTTCTTTCAAAGGCCATAGTTGTGGACATTCAGTGTTATGATGATCCCTTGTTTTGTTCTGTACACATAATAATCGTAGTTATCTGATATGAGGTATATCAAGAATCTCATTCAAATAGATGAACATTTTGAAATACTTCAAACTTTTCTTTTATATAGCTATGACAATAAATATCAAACACTGTGAATGTGATTAGAATGGAAAAAAAAAAAACACAAAGCCTAGAACTAAAAAAATGAAAACTTGCAGTTTATTATCATCAGGAATGGAATGGGTATAGTGTAATCTCCCTCTTCAATAATGGAAACTTTTTAACTCATAAGTAATAATAATGGTGCTTAACATGGTTTTGAATTATGTTGTAAAAGAGTACATTTTATTTTGATTCCCATATTTGAAAGGTAAACGTGAAAAACCTGTCTGAAACGTCTTCATTTCATTAGGGCATGGACAACCGTCTTACAATTCAAGCTCAAGTCTGTGTAGGTCAGGTATAATTGATATGAAACATTACACTGATATACACCTGCCTTGATAGTGTTACAGTCATTCTTCACAGTGTCCTTGATGCTTTTGAGACAAATATAAAGAAATTACTTTATCCTGTAAAATTATTCCAACTCATAATTACAGAAATAAGAAAACAAAAAACTTGACTTTCTTCTAATTTGGGTTACTTTTATAAACCATGATCGATTTTCAAAGCTCTAACAACAGTAAAACTAAGATTATCCATATTTTATAACTCTTCTGAAAAAAATTACTGTCATAGAACATCAAAAACTTTTATATGATGCCCCCCATGTATAAACAAACTGTTTTTTATCATTTAGCAATTGGGGGGGGTGTCCTCTTTAAAGTTTACATTATTCTTATACCATGGTAACAATTTGTAAGAGTTATATGCAGTAAATTATTTCAAAAAATTGAGTGTGAATTTATACCACTGTCATCAGTGCATATAAGGGAAGGCTTAACAAAAAAGCTTCCTCATTAACATTAGATTTATTCCTTTTTTGAGGCTATCTGCATAAATGTATCAATTAGGGAAGATTTTCTTTTATGAACTACCCTATTCATTTTTAATGCTTCCAGTTCACGTTGTCTTTCCTTTTGTCGGAGTTTCTCTGATCCTTCTAGAATGCCATGTGCAACTCGTATTGCAGGCACATTTTTTTTAATGCTTGCTTTAGTCTCTCACTGGCTTCTTTAAGCAGAGTCTGATGATTCTTGTACTTCTCTTTTTTCTTGAACAAGAATTTTTATCTTGTTTTCCATGTTTTCTATAGTTTGCTTTCTGCTCTTCAAATCCTTTATTTAGCAATTCTTGTTTCAATCTCTCAGCACTTCCTTTCTCTGCTTTCAGTTGCTGTTCCTTTAATCTCTGCTCCTCTTCCAAATGGTTGCTATATGACCTATGTGCATTAAGTGCTAATTTTATTAGTTCTTTGGTTATTAGCACCTTCGCAACTTCATTGTTATGCATTTTTAGTGCATCTTGAATTGTTAGTCTCTCATTCAACATCTTCTCAGACATAGATGCCTTCTCATCTGAAAGAACTTTTCCACGATACAGAAGAGCCTCTCTCTACATTGAAGTTGCCATATGATTGAAGTTGCAAGGCATGCATGCTTTCACAACTTTAGCCAAAGATGGATATTTCCAGTCTCCAAATGCCTTTTGATACAATATCTCTCTCCAAAAATGATCAATCCTAATTTCGCTGTTTGGAATAAATTCTTATACATACAAGTACATATACCTAGACCCATGTGACTAGAGGAACGACCTACTCAAATGACAAAAAGTACTGTCATTATTTTTAACAGATACACAAAAATGTCTCACCAGGTGTTTTTTCGATTCATTACCACTTAATTTTTTTCGTTATGAACAATTCCTAATTTATATTAAACAGTTCGTAGATAATGTAAAGTGAATTAAAATGTCTGTTGGCGAAAACATGCATTTTCCGTGTCATTCGGAAAATAAAGCTGTAAAAACAATCACGTAGCATTCATGAAATTCTAGGTATAAAATTTTCGACTTTAAATTGATACATTTAACTGCAAATAAACTTTAGTAAGCACAGAAAAAAATAGTCTTTATTATGGCGAAGGCAAGATACGTGCTTGCTGCCGTACGGCAATTTCTGCTGTATCCCAAACAAAAAAATGGGACACTTTTTCGGCAGAATATCTTGATTTGAGTAGGCCGTTCCTTTAATCACATATGGGTCTAGTCTATACTTGCCATTGACTTTCGTCCATCATATTTGCAATAAAGCTGAAAGCAATAAAATGGACAAGACATATCGATAAAGATTAACATGGTTCATACGCTTTTTCAATGACAAAATTCCAGGACTTTTCCAGGACATACAATCCAAATGCTCTTACTTAAAAACATAGTGAAACCATATGCCTGTTCAATTTGTAACCTACAATAAACAACTTCATACACGCTTGGGCAAAATTAATGCAGAATGTTAAAAATGATGTCTGCTGCAGCTAATCAGCAACTTAGAATCACTAATAAATACTGAAATACCAAAACTATCACTGAAAATGTGACTAGGTTTAATATCTACCAAACTTTTATGTACTGTATACTACACTGATTTTGAGAAAACTTTATTTTTCTACTTTGGCTTTAGTTTAATTATTGAAGCAAATTACAGAATAAAAAACCCACCATAAAACTCAAAAATACATAGGTAGGCATTTCTTTTGAAATGCTTTAATACACCACACAATCAATACATAAAATACTATTTGTATTTAATTATTTTGAAATACTGCTTACATTAGAAATTTAAGGGTAAGGAGAGGTGAAATATCTAGAACTTTTTCAAAGGACCAAAAGGATTGTTATTTCTTAAACACATAATCATGGTAGCAAGTATTTGTGCTACATTTTATTTATGGAAGGAATTTTCAACATAATATCGATGCTGTAGCTATGTTTTAAATTTTTACTCGCCAGCAAACAAAGTATGCACAAAAATTTCCAACGGGGAAAACCTTATGTTCAAGGGCTGTGTGCAATTATATTCATTAGTAATCATGGCAATTTAACTGGGCATGATTAAAAAACTAATTATAGAAGCTCAGAAAATACTAAGAAACAACCAGATTTACATTTTTGATATTAGAAAGCAATCTGATTTTATGGCAAATCTTTATATAAAGTATTCATTACAAAATTTCAGTAAAGGTAAAATACCCCCCCCCACAAAATCAGCTATTTACTTCCACCAGTGGCTAAAAAATAGGTTACAAAAATTAACAAATGGCGCAAAAAACGTTTCCCATAGCAGAAAGAAGGTATTAGAGACAAAAAGATTTTTAAATCTATCAGTTAAAAGGAGAGATATAGAAGGAAACATGATTTAACTATGCATTTCAGCGGAAGAATTTTGCATAATGGAAACAGGAGAAAAGCATTCTTCATAGCAAAAGCTATGCTAAGGAAAAATAACTTTTTAAATACGTCTGCCGGAAGCAGAGATAGCAAGAAAAACGTTTTGACCTTTACAACCCCTAGGGGGAAAGTTGTACATTATTTGAAGAGGATCTTCTTATTGTAGCAAAAATCTCATTCACTCTCCATCTTTATCATAGCAAATGGAATACAGTAAAAAAAGAAATTTCTCAATAGGGTTTTTACAGGCAGAGATAGCCTGCAAACAGAAGTACACAAACACCACCTAGCGGCAGAATTGTGAAAAACAAACCTCCTCAAACACAAACCTAAAGTGTTCCATACGGTAAATGGTATCTGGCGTTAAAATAATTTTTTAAATTGAACATTTAGAAGTCAGATATTAAGAAAAATAGATTACATATTTGCACCCCCTAGCGGCAAAATTGTGCATTATTTTGTGAAGAAAATACAAATAAGGAGTTTTCAAAGTTAGGTATCGGATCGAAAAAGAATACTTTTCAGTCAGGTTTTTAGTCCGCAGATATTGCTGTAAATGGAAACGTGAGCTTACGCCCTCTAGTGGCACACTTGTGTGTTAAGAAATATTTGAAATTTTATGAGAAACATTTCCCAGTGAAAATGTTCTCCATCAAAGAAATAATTTTTCAAATCGGACTCCTGAAACAGAGATATGGACAAAAATAAGATATACGTGTACGCCCCCCGGTGGAAAAATTGTGCACTATTTTAAGCAGGAAGAATTCTTAAAAAGCTTTCCAAGTTGACGGTATCGGTTCGCGGAAGAATTTTTTCAATCGAGTTTCCAGCTCAGATTTTGTTGCAAATACATCAGAAGCCAAAATAAACATTTATGCCCCTGGTGGACAAACCATTCTTTACCAAAAATGAGAATTTGTGTGCAAAACATTTCAACCTCAAGAGCTGTATCAGACTCAAAAATAATTTTTCAAATTGGACTTTTAGAAGCAGAGATATTGGGAAAATCATGATTTACCTTTACGCCCCCTAGCGGAAAATTTATGCTTTATTTGAAAAACGGACTGTAATTAAAATAGTCTTTGCTATAAATGTCATCGCAAGGAAAAATATTTTTTTCAATTGGATATTTAGAAGCAAATATACGAAATGAAATGCATTTAAAATTTGATACGATCTCCATTTGCACCCTTCTAGCGGTGAAGTTGTGCATTGAAAAAAACAAACAACAGAACGGATCACCATTCTCACATTTTAAGCTTCCCAATACAAAAATAATTTTTCAAATCAAACTAATAATTGTGGAGATATTGTCTCCCCGGTGGGACAGACAAAGTGACAACATAAGCATGCCACAAAAGATGCTAATAACGCAGCTTCAGTCCTAAACAAGAAAACTGATAGCCCCTCTCCCCCAACACACACACATTTTGCAGGGGGTGGGGAGGGAAATTCATCAGACATAAGTTATGTCAGTAGAAAAATACTCAACTACAAAACATCGTGCAGGGACAAAAAGGCAGGAATGGATAAAATTCCAAGACATGCAACAGAATTTTAGGATATTTCCCAGAGAAAATGGAATTCCAGGATGTGCATGAACCATGGATTCAACATATACATATCTACACTGACGGAAAAAAAAATCCCAACACCAAGAAGGGGTTGTGTTAGATAAACGACAGTTGGTAGGCAGTGAGAGTACATCTGTAAGATGACGTCTATGCACATTTTGCGCTCGGCGCATACGTGTGGCGCTAGTAGCGCCCTCGGAACATGCAAAGCAGGTTTGCTGTAAATATGCGCTGTAACGTTCGTGAGCATTAGTTATCGTTGAGATTCGACGTAGGGTGTTGATGTTAGTCAAGAATGCCTTTAAGAAGACAAAGAAGCCATTATCAACAGCTCACGGAGTTTGAACGAGGTCGTGTAATAGGGCTACGAGAAGGTAGATTTTCTTTCCGCAATATTGCAGAACGACTTGGCAGGAATGTAGCCACTGTGCATGATTGTTGGTAGCGGTGGTCAAGGGAAGGTACTGCCTCAAGAAGACCGGGTTCCGGCCGGCCACGTGGCACTACTGAGAGGGAAGACCGCCGTGGCGCATTGTACCGCTTCTGCGGCAGCAATTCGAGCTGCAGTTGCCACCACAGTGACACAACGAACTGTTACAAATCGGTTACTTGAAGGACAGCTCCGAGCCAGACGCCCTGTAGCGTGCATTCCACTCACTCCAAACCACTGCCGTTTGCGACGTCAGTGGTGTCAAGCTAGAGCTCATTGGAGGACGGAGTGGAGATCTGTTGTGTTTTCTGATGAAAGCTGGTTCTGCCTGGGTGCCAGTGATGGTCGTGTGTTGATTAGAAGGAGGCCAGGTGAGCGCCTGCAACCAACCTGTCTGCGGCCGAAACACACTGGACCTACACCTGGAGTTATGGTCTGGGGAGCAATTTCCTATGACAGCAGGAGCACTCTCGTGGTTATCCCACGCACCCTGACGGCACAGTTGTACGTCGGTCTGGTGATTTAACCTGTTGTGCTGCCATTCATGAACAACATTCCAGGGGTGTTTTCCAACAGGATAACGCTCGCCCGCATACCGCTGTTGTAACCCAACATGCTCTACAGAGTGTCGACATGTTGCCGGTGCCTGCTAGATCACCAGATCTTTCCCCAATCGAGCACGTATGGGACATCATTGGACGACAACTCTAGCATCATCCCCAAACAGCACTAACCGTCCCAGTATTGAGCGACCAAGTGCAACAGGCATGGAACTCCATCCCACAAACTGACATCCAGCACCTGTACGACACAATGCATGAACGTTTGCGTGCTTGCATTCAACATTCTGGCGGTTACACCGGTTATTAATGTACCAGCATTTCACATTTAAAATGGCTCTTCTCGCGCTTACAATAAGCTGTGATCTTGAAATCTTAATCGATTAAATATGTTACCTATACAAATGTATTGCCGCCATTTCATTACTCTACAACTATTTTTTCATGGTGTTGGGATTCCCCCCCCCCCCGTCAGTGTATATCAAAGTTGATATTCACGTGTATCAATATTAAAACTGATGTTATACAAGCACATTGATATACGCAACACAAATTACGTTTTTTTAAAAAACAGTTGCCTTACGATTAAAATAGTTCGTTTTTCTGAAAATAGTTGCTTTTGGCTGTTTTTTAAAAGAAATAGTAGCCATAGTCGCCTGTCATCAAAAATAGTAGCAATAGTCACCTATTTAGTAGCCACTGGTAGCCCAGCCCTACATATGCATCACAAAAGGAGAATCAATTCCCTTAACTGAGTGTTGCTACTACATCAGTGGTCGCAATCTCTGGTGGTCACGAGTGTACCCCACTCTCACAAAGCATGCTGTGTCTCACTGTCAACCATGAGTTGGTTGAAATTATTTTACTTATAGTTCATAAAAAAATTATACAGGGTGTGTTTGTTAAAACTCAATTTTCTTCAGGTTCCTTCAGTAAGAGGAAACTCATGGTTACAGCAAGAGTTGTGGAAACAGAAGAAGAAAAGTCCAGAGAAAAGTAACAATTCAGTACCTAATGGAAAGACGATTAACATAGTTTATAAAGATGTGTTATGAACTGAGTTTTTTCTGTATTTATGTATTTCAAAGATATTATTACTGCACTAATTACAATGTTTGCTATGGAATAAAGCAATGCCATTACTACACACACACAGCCAACCCTTCATGTACCGCCACATTTTGAGTAACGCCTCCTCTTAGGTCTGAACAGACATGTTTGATATAAAGCATCCCTTGATATACCACCACACCCTTGGCATCTGCCAAGGACCAATGGATATTACTGATCATAAAGATGTGTTATGAACCGAGTTTTTTCTGTATTTATGTATTTCAAAGATATTATTACTGCACTAGTTAACAATGTTTGCTATGGAATAAAGCAATGCCATTACTACACACACACACACACACCTTCATGTATCGCCACATTTTGAGTAATGTCTCCTCTTAGGTCTGAACAGAAGTGTTTGATATAAAGCATCACTTGATATACCACTACACTGTTGGCATCTGCCAAGGACCAATGGATATTACTGTGCTGACCTGTCTTTTCCAACAGAAAACATACTTGATGTACTTGCAAACTGTGCGAGCATTTTAGCTGAGTCTATTCTCCCACGACTGGGCCTGTACCAACAAGACAATGCGCCGCGACACAAAAGTGACGGGACGCCACATTATGGGTAGAGAAGCATTCATCTGAGTTTCGGGTGTTGCCATTGCCACCCAAGTCCCCAGATCTGAACGTTATAGAACACATTTGGGATACCATACAACACGCTATCGCACACAGGAATCCGAGACCACAGACTAGACCTGAATTGTGGAACGCTCTGCAGGAAGTATGGTGTACATTGCCTACAGCATATTTCCAGAAGCTAGTGGAGTCTATGCCCCATCGTATTTCTGCAGTCCTGCGCTCCCGTGGGAGACCTACCAAGTGTTAGACTGGTGTACCAGTTTTTATGGCACTTCAGCGTATATATTAGGGTGCACTTTTTTTTTAACTTCAAAATGTTTGACTGCATACCCGCCGATTTTGTTACAATTAGTCTAAAATGCTATTAAAAGAAATTTCTGGATGAACGAAGCATTTCAACCTGTGCAGACTTGAGTGCGAATGTGCGGTACGCCGACTCATTTCCACAAGTAAGTCATCAGCCTGGGGGAATATCTATTTATGCAGTCAGTTCACTTTGGTTCCTGAATGTGCTATATGTATTTGTGCTTTGTTAAACTAACATTATGTCGCATAAATTACGAAGTCTGAAGAAGTGTTTTTTTAGTAGGGGATGTAACTCACCAAATAACCGGAATTAAATTGACATCAAATCGACAAGTGCTGTTTTGTTTTACATACGAGATGTTAAGCTCACTGTCAGTCAAAGTGTGAATCTTGTTGTGCGGGAGTGTATGATATTTTGGGAAAAAAGCAATACTGACAAGAGCCCAGCCCAGGTGTACAAACAAAACTAATTGATTTGTATTCTGCGTGGAGAAACTTAAAAAAAAAAAAAATGCACAGAAGACACTAGATATTTTAAAGTGTCGTGAAGAGGAGTTGTTACATTTGGAGACAGCAAGCAGCTCATTGCTGTCCCAAAATTACCAAATTCATCTGGTAAAGAGCAAGCACAAGCTGTTTGGATTACATTAAAAGATTGTTTGAAACCAAAATACATCAGGTAACAAGCAGTCCTGACAAACCTCTTTTCAAACAGTTGAGAGATAGCTGGAAAAATATTAAACCTACTAATTTTCAAAGTGGTAAGAAAGTTGTGGAAGAGTTTTTTAATCAGTTTGAAATTAACGAAATGTTAGAATTTTACAAAGCTAAGTTACAAGAACAAATATTAAGAAGTGATTACAGTGAACTCGTAGAACTGCGAGTAATATTTTTGGGAGGGAATATGGAAAAGAAACTAAAAATCAGCCCTCCTGGTGTGATGCATTAAGCCCAGTGGGTAGCAAGAGCAATTTATTCCTTGAAAATGTTTTTGCTAAGTTCTGAACCATCAGGGTTCGTACACTTTTGGGAAAAAAATTCAAGGACTTTCCAGGACATAAATAAAAAAATTCCAAGATGATTATTACACTTTGCAATATCACGGTCAAATTATTTTTTAAAAGTAATTTCGGTTTTAAGTAATAAAAATGATGAAAGATGTAAATGGATAAGTGTGCTTTTTTACTCATTACATTTGTTTCTAATGTTTTTAATTGGAGAATTACCCAATAATGCAAAACTGAAACATGGTGGTGCAATTACCACATGGCCTATCTCAGAAAATTCTTTCCCTCAATCTGGAAATCATTAATTCAATCAGTCATTTTAGCCACATCACTATTCTGCACTATCTTCCCATGTAATCAGTCTATTACTGATAACTGAAATTATTATAAAATAAAGCAAGGGCAGATCCAGAATTTAATGGGGAGGGGCACACGTCTAATCAGCTAAAAGAAGAAATATAGAAAGAAAACATTATACAGGCCCTATGCCTGCTAGTACAAGAATTGAGAACAGTTGAAAAGTTGAAAATAGGCGAAAAATACACTGAAGTGCCAGAAAAACTGGTACAGACGAGCTTATGCACAATACACTGCTGGCCACCCAAAATGCAACACCAAGAAGGAAGCATCCGATTGGCCTGAAATTCGCAGCATGCGTTGCTTGCGAGAGGACATGCAAACGATTAGCATTGCAAGGCATATGCAAATCATGTGCGCCCAGCAGGACACCGAGAAGCACTATAAGAAGGGTGCACAGAAGGTGGGGTGTAAGTAGTGGAAGTGTGTTGTGCTGCCGGACCTGTGTGTCGGAGGCTTCCTGATGCCTCGTTGCAGAATACGGCAGTCTTTCCAACAAGTTTTGGAGTTCGGCAGAGGACGAATAGTGGCTTACCACGACAGTGGTTTATTGTACCGAGACATCGGCGCCCGTGTGGGACGACATCCCCCCACAGTGAGGTGAATATGGATTTGGTGGGTGCAGGAGGAACGGACGGACGTGAGATATTGCCGCAGTCGCGTCACACCACCGAACGAGAGCACTGGCATGTTGTGCGGCGGGCATTGGCGGCTCGCATCGCCACATCACGAACGGTAGCGCAGAAATTAGGGTGTGTTGCGCAACAACCTGTGTCAGCACGTACCGTTCGATGTCATCTGCAGGAGCGGGGACTTGTCACATGGCGCCCATTGATGTTATACCACCGGCGAGTGCGACGGCAGTAGGCCGTTGAACGCAGTACCTGGACTACGAAATGGCAAGACAGTGTCTTCCTGACGAACCCCGCTTCTGCCCGCAACACCACGACAGTCGGATCCGCGTGTGGTGGCACAGCGGCGATAGACTGTATGACGCCTGCATTATGCATCGCCATACCGATCAGCCGCCTGACGTTAAGGTTTGGGGCGCAATCGGATAAGACACCTGCACCCCTCTGGCACACATCGCCGGTACACTCAACAGCCACCGCTACATCTCCGACGTTTTGGAGCCTGTAGTTCTCCCTTACCTGCAGAAACTGCCAGCGCCCACGTTTCAACAGGACAATGCGCGCACGCAGGTGGCACACATCGTGCAATAATTCTTCATGGCCCACCAGGTGTCACTGCTGCCGTGGCCTGCGTGTTCTCCCGATATGTCGCTCATCGAACACGTCGGGTAGCTGATCGGTAACCGAGTGGCCCGGCAAGCACAACCCGCGGCTACGCCTGATGAACTGTGGCAACGTGTGGAAGCAGCCTGGATTGACATACCCCAAACCCACATCCAAAGCCTCTTCCATTTGATGCGGCGGCGTGTAGTGGCCGTAATTGCCAGCCATGGGGCCACACAAACTATTGATGTCTGCGTGTTCCACAAGTCGCACGTGCCTGTACGCTCAATCGTTTCATCTTTGTATCCGTTGTTATGTGTCCAGTAAATCTGGCTTTGCTATCTCGTGTCCTTCTTGGTGTTGCATTTTGGGTGGCCAGCAGTGTACATAGAAACGTCCCCTATGCGCATACTCTGTGATAGACATCCTTGCCAGCTGTCAGAGCTTTTTTCGGCATGAGAATGACAAGCAGACTTGCCAACCTTAAAAAGAGAAAAATCCTGCAATTTTCTATGAAAATTCTGCAAGCATACTTTCGTATTTTTGAAATATCAATGGACATAATTTGAAGCACTAATGTTACGTTAAGGCATATAAAAAAATATAAAATTTTTTTGTTCAGTTATGCATCGATCTTGAGGATAACCCAAATTATGATGGAAAAGGAGAAATTCCTCGAAGCCGTTGCACTCTCATGCCTAAAGATTACAGCGAAATTTTTTCGCCGTTGAATTTCCGATTTCAGAAAATTTTCCTCTATTTTTGAACTGAAATACAAATATTTATGGAATAAAATTATATATAACAGTACTGGACAGAGGCAACATCACAGGAAAAAGAAAATACGATTACAGAAAAATCCTTATTTCGTTTACTTTCCGTTTCTGAAAGACGAAGTACCATCCCGATGCATATTTTTACGAATTGGTAAAATTATTTGATGCGTAGTTCCACGCGCAGATAAAAATTCCCCGACATATTTTTACACATCGAGAAAAATTCTCGATGCATATTTTTACGTGTTGGTAAAATTTCGATGCGTACTAAATGCGTAATTACGCATTTTGGCGAACTCTGGTAGGCACATCACTTGAGCACTCCCGTGGAAAGAGACGGAGCTACTGCACGATGTCATGAAGCAAGAGAGCCAAAGATGACATTATCGCATGACACTGCGCTCGTAATGGTTAGGCCTGGTAGAAAATCAAAGTGGATGGTTGCATGGGGTTGAAATATTTTGATTGAGCAATCGAAATATTAAAAAATCTGTAAAAAAAACCTCTATCCTTAAAATTAAGCAGAAATCTGTAAATTTTACGAATAACCCGTAAAAGTTGGCAAGTATGCAAGTCCATTTTTGAAGATTTCCCCATTTCGGCAACGACACAAAATGTTTTTGTCCTGTCACATGCATATTTTTTTGCAATGTTACTATATCTGGGAACATTTTCTTAAAAAGCACACTTGCATGGTCAGCACAGCTCAAAGGTAAGTTATGTTACATGAGGAATGAAGTAAGCAAGCACTCAGGACGGATAATGGCATCGGAAGAGGAACTATCTCGAGCAAAATTTGATGTTTTGTTATTTTCTATGCCCTTAGAATTGTCCATGTGTTTTTGCATACGAATGTGATTAACGATATCTCCTTTGCGCTTGTGGACAACGGAAAAATAACATCTACAAATAGAGCAAAAAGGCAAATTGTTGGCCCTTCCTTGATTTGATTATACACAGATAATCTGTCGTATAACACTTCTTAAAAACAGACAGATATTTTCTACCAGCCATCGCGTGATTAAACACGTGCACGAAAAGTTCTCAGAAATTCCTGTTAAGAGAGACAAAGTACATCAAACAAATCCAAACGCGCTTCCGATACCGTCGATAGAAGAGAAATCTGCATCAGTACGTACGACCAGCACCAAGCCTGTTCCTGCTCCGTGGCTGTAACGCCAGAGATTATTAGCGGACAGAAGAGTAAACGTCGCTGCCAACTGCTGACTCAGAGGGGAAAGGTCGCTTCTCCACTAATGAACCGATGCCTCGGAGAACTTCAAACTTTCCCCCTCGTTATTTTTTAATTTACGCTATATGATAATCATGATGGAATCTGGCAATATTAATTTAAAATCCGGAATTCTGGGAAATGTAATGAAATCCGGTATTGCCTGCCTAAACTCGGAGGGTTGGCAGGCCTGGACAAGTAATTACGATTTAAGCGATTTTCAATGGGGTGTTATAGTTGGCACTCGTGACATGGGCCATTGTATTTTGGAGGTAGAAACAAAGTTCGGATTTTCACAGACAACCATTGCAAGGGTGTGCCGTGACTACAAGAATTCCGGCAAAACCTAAAACCTTCAATCTACGATACCAGTGTGGCCATAAAAAGACATTGGGTGAATGTGACCATCGTCGGCTGTCAAGAATCGTTTCACGCGATAGGCGTACAACACCCTTGCACATATTATCGGAATTCAATGTTGGAGCCTCAAAAAGCATCAGCGTCCGGATTGTGCAACATACCCTGCAAGATATAGGCTTTGGGAGCAGACGCCCAACTCTAGTCCCCTTGATGGGTGCACGACCCAGAGCTATGCGCCTCGCTTGGGCATGGCAACACAGCCACTGGATAACTGGAAACAAGTAGCTTGGTCCGACGAGTTGCGTTTTCAACTGTGTCTGGCAGATGGAAGGATTTGTGTGTGCGCAAAACCCACAAAGCCGTGGATACAGCCTGTCAACAGGGAACTGTACTGACTGGTGGGGGTCCGTAATAGTATGGGAAGTGTTTAGTTGGACTTCACTGGGACCCCTGGTACGTCTACAAATGTCTGTGACCAGCCAACGCTATGTGTGCATTCTTTCTGACGAGGTACACTCATTCATGTCCTGCATTCATGCTGATGGGTTGGGCCTGTTCCAACAGGACAATGCACCTCCATACAAGTGTTGGGATGCCACATTATGGTTAGAGGAGCATTCATCTGTGTTTGGGGTGTTGCCATTACCACCCAAGTCCCTAGTTCTAAACGTGATAGAACACATTTGGGATGCCATACAACGCACTATCGAACACAGGAATCCGAGACCTCGGAATACACCTGAATTGTGGAATGCTCTGCAGGAAGTATGGTGTGTATTACCTACAACATATTTCTAGAAGCTAGTGTAGTCCATGCCCCATCGTATTTCTGCAGTCCTGCGCTCCTGTGAGGGACCTATTAAGTATTAGACTGGTATACCAGTTTTTCTGGCACTTCAGTGTATTCTTCATGGAAAAAGCTATGGTAAGGAAAAATAATTTTTCAAATACTTCTTCTGGAAACAGAGATAGCGAAAAAAAAAGAAGTTTCAACCGTTACGCAGCTAACGGAAAATCTTTGCATTATTTAAAGAGGATAATGCTACACATCTCTATTGTAGCGAATGACATACAGTAAAGAAGAAATTTCTCAATAGGGTTTTCAGAAGTGACGATACAGCTGCAAACTGAAGTACAAAACACCACCTAGCGACAGAACTGTGAACTACAAAATTCCCCATACACTAGACTAAAATGTTGCACAAGTTAAATGGCATCTGGTGTTTAAAGAATTTTTTAAATTGCACATGTAGAAGCAGAGATATTGAGAAAACAGTTTAAAACTTAGCGACACATAGTGGCGAAAATGTGCATTATTTTTAGAAGAAAATACAGTTTTCATAGTTAGTAGTATCTGACCAAAGAAATAAGTTTTTCAATCTGATATTTAGTTCCGCACATACTGCTGTAAACAGAAACACAAACTTACGCTCTCTGGTGGCAGATTTATGCATTAAGAAAAGTTTGATAGTATATGAGAACATTTCGCACCAAAAATACTCTCTAACAAAGGAAGAATTTTTGAAATCAGACTTTTAGAAGAGATATCAAAAGAAATAAGATATGCATCTACGCCCCCTGGCGGAAAAACTATGCATTATTTTAAGAAAAAGGTATTCTCAAAAGGTTTTCAAGGTGAAAGGTATCGGTCCATGAAAGAATTTTTTCAATTGAGTTTTCAGGTTGCTGCAAATACGTCAAAGCAGAAATAAACACACATGCTAAGTGGTGGCCAAACCATTCTTTACCAACTACAACAGTCGAACCTTGGTATGTCGAAATATTTTTATTTCCCTTCACGCGTAATAAAAAACTTAAAGAAAAACAACCTCGTTAACTCGAAATGTTTCTAATCTCACTCTTGATACCTGAAAATTTTCCCTTTGTCATCCTTAAATATAAAAAATAAAAAAAAATTCCCAGAATACCCAAGAGTGCTTGATGCCACACAGGAAAAACGTGAAGCTGGTAGGAGCTCAAACCCTCCGAGTTACACTTTCAGACACCCCCCCAGACACAGGGGAAGCATCAAGAAAAATGCAGTAGTTTAAATCACCTGGAATGGCGACAGTCGGTCGGGAAGGAGGCGACTCACTGGGCTGCCAAAGCTTTCCTTCCATTCTTTTGACGGATCACGAAAAATTTCGAAATCCCTAGCAGTACTTTATCAACAATTCTGAAAAATAAAGAAAATATTGTAAAGAGTTTTGATGACAACCACGCGAAAAGGAAATAAAATAAAATTAGAAGTTCTGATTTCCCGGATGTTGAAATATGCTTAATGAAATGGATTAGCAAATGTCGTTCACAGAACTTGC
This sequence comes from Macrothele yani, assembly GCA_039090855.1. NCBI lineage: Eukaryota > Metazoa > Arthropoda > Arachnida > Araneae > Macrothelidae > Macrothele > Macrothele yani. Next base: position 541,673 of record CM077007.1, read on the forward strand.
CTTTTGGTGGGAACTCTAGTAAAAGAAAAAGCTGAAGATTTTGGAAAAAAGTTGGGACACACAGATTTTAAGGCGAGTAACAATTGGTTCGAGAACTTCAAGAAAAGAAACAACATAACTTTTCTGAAGATGTGTGGTGAAAGTGCCAGCGTCGACCAAGAATTGTGCACAGACTGGAAAAAGAGAGTATTGTCATCAATCCTGGAAAAATATGATCCAAAAAATGTTTTCAATGCTGATGAGATAGGATTATTTTTTAAGCGTATGTCTGATAAAACTATGGCCATTAAAAGTGAAGCATGTCATGGCAGAAAAGAAGCAAAGAAAAATTGACTTTGCTGTTTTGTGTTAATATGGATGGTTCTGAAAAGCTCAAACCTATTCTGATAGGTAAATCTGCTAAATCCCGATTTTTTCGGGAATCAAATCTTTTCCAACGGCTTATTTAGTGAAACAAAAAGACTTGGATGACTGAAGAAATTTTCACTAATTGGTTAAAGGAATTAGACAGAAAAATGTCTGGTAAACAGCGTGATATTGTTCTTTTCTTGGACAACTGCACAGCACATAATGGAGTGCCTAAATTAAAATCTATTACAGTTATAAGAAATAAATTAAATAAGCCTCTAGACCTAGGTATTATTCAAAGTTTTAAGGTAAAATATCATCACAAAGCTGTACAAAAATGCATTGCTGACATTGATGGAGGGACATCACTGAAGAAACCATAGTTAATTGTTTCAAAAAGGCAGGATTCATTCGAAATGCTGAAAATGAAAAGCATCCAGATGATCCTTTCAGCGAAAATGAAGATAATCAACAGCTAAATGAAGACTGGCAACGTTTTGCTAAGACATTACATATTGAAGAAAGTGGGACTTTTCAAGATTTTGTTGAAGTTGTATCAGAGGAAGAAGATGGAATTGAGGAATCACCTGTACCAAAAGTGACTTGCCAAGAAGCCAAGTCATTAATAGAAAAACTTTGAAATTTCATCGAGTCAATGCCGAATATGACGCCAGAGACTTTCCATGCCCTTGCCCAACTGGAAAATGTGATTGAACGATCCAGTACCTGTAACCAAACTGTTATGACTATTTTGAAAAGTGAAGAAATGTAAGATTACATTTTTGTACGTACTATACATGTACATATAACATAGTACTGTACACTACAGTACATACTACTGTATAATAAAATGTGTATCCAGTCATTTCAAGCTTCGCTTTATTGGTCATCAGCATTTTTGTGGATAATACTGTACATACCCAATTCTCCATTGCAAGATAAGGTAAGTGATTTTTTAAAAAATTGTACAAAAAAACAGTACATATTCTTTTATGAAATTCCCCACAGCAGAAAGTTCCTGGTCTGTCTGCAACAGATATCATTGCGCCACAAAATAATCTGCGGGAATAAAATATTTAACAACAATAAAGCGAGAGGCATCACTAGGAAAAAAATTGTCATAAGTGGAGAAATCTTCGCTCCGTTCTACTTCCGTTTTCGGAACATGTTTCTCCATTTCCCATTCAAATGCAAACATTTATGTAATTAAATGATGATTAAACACTACGGAAGCATAGCATGTGGAGAATTATTAGAGGGAATTTTTTTCCCTCCTGTACAACTTTGGTTTTCAGAAAATATTCCTATATTTTTAGTCTTAAATACAAACACTTATCTAATAAAATCATATTTAATGAGCATATAGGGCAGAGGGAAACATCACAAGAAAAAGAATCCAAGATTTTTAGGTTCCGTCAAACTTTCGGTTTCAGAAATTCTTGCCTCCATTTTCAAACTAAAGCACAAATCTTTATGCAATAAAATGACATTTAACAACAATATCGAACAATCTGCTCTTCAAGCATAGAGGGAACGTTGCAAGAAAAAAAAAAAAAAAAAACGATTACAAGAGAAATCCTCACTCTGCCTAACTTCTGTTATCGGAAATTTTGAAAGGCGGAAAACTTGCATCTATGATAGTGAGTCTACAAGATGGTTTTAATAGAGTTCTAGGGATGTCGTTTTTGTTTGCAGGACCAAAATAAATCTGCGACATGCGTCGGCCGTCGCCATGATTCTTCTACAGGGATGGCTACAAAATAAACCTGCGATGTACGTCAGTTGTCTCCGCGATTCTGCTACGAGGACGAGTACAAAACAAATCTGTGACGTACTTCTACGGGGATGGCTACAAAATAAACCTGCACCATACGTCGGCCGTCACCACGATTATGCAACGAGGACGAGTAGAAAATAAATCTGCGACGTCCATCGTCCATAGTGAAAAAAAAAAAAAAAAAAATTACGATTACGGGATAAATCCTCAATACGCCTAACTTCCGTTGTCGGAAATTTTGAAAGGCAGAAAACTTGTATCTATGATAGAGGGTCTGCAAGATGGTTTAATAGGGTTCTGAGGATGTCGTTTCTGTCTGCAGGGCCAAACTTAATTTGCAATGTGTTGCCACGATTCTGCTAAAAGGACGAGTACAAAATGAATCTGCGACGTACATAGCCGGAAGCCGCGATTCTGCAAAATAAAACTGTGATGTACGTTGGCCGTCGCCAAGATTCTCCTACGGAGATGGCTACAAAATAAACCTACGACGTACGGTGGTCGTTGCCGCGGTTCTGCTACGATAAGTAAAAAATAAATCTGCAACTTACGTCGCCCATCGCGAGAAAAAATAAATAAATACGATTATAGAAGAAATCCTCACTCCGCCCAACTTCCATTCTCGGAAATTTTGAAAGGCGGAAAACTTGCATCTATGATAGGGGATCTGCAAGATGGTTTAATAGGGTCCTGGGGATGTCGTTTTTGTTTGCAGGACCAAATAAATCTGCGACGCACGTCGCCCGTCACCGCGATTCTGCTACTGGGATGAAATTTTGAAATTTTTTGATATCGAATCTTTTTGTACTTCCTTTAAGTTCAAAATATCGAGGTTTGACTGTATTAGAAATTACAGTCAACTCTCATTATAAGAAAGTTCAAGGGGACTGAAAATCAGTTTCTTATAACCGAAATTTCTTATAACCAAATTTGGATTCAATTGGTTAAAACTTCAATATTAAAGCATATACATAATGTACAGTACATGTATTTTATGAATAATCAAGTATACATCAATACATACCTTTTATTATAAAAAATCTGTTCTATAGAAGTCTATTTTTTTGCATTTACCATTACAATCGTATCACATTTTTGGAGTCCAATCAAACATTGCTCTTTCTCTGCTTCTTGAGCACTTGGAATCCTACTCACATGGACCTTCACCTTCTGAATCATATCCATGATTTTCACCCGCATCGGTAGCTGCGGTTCAGAAAAGTTGCCATCCTATTCTTCACTGCTGCTTCCAGTGTTTTCAACAGGATTCACTTGGATGTCTGTCAGCTCAAGCGATGTTTGAACAATGTTATCTGCAGTGACAAAATCCTCAAAAAAAAAAAAAAAAAAAAACACCTTTCACATCTAATTGAACCCACTCATCAAGGGGAACTTCATCCTCAAAGTCTTGCTCTAGCTCAGATTTTTTTCAATATAAAATCCAGCTTTCCGAATGCAATTCTTAATTACTGTAGAGTCCACTGAATTCCAAGCAGTGTACAAAATCAATGGCAATTTTCACATTGATTTTAGTCTTCTTTCTTGCCTCCATGTTTAAAACCACCAGCCTTACTAGTCTCTTCCAATAATGCACTTTTAGGCATCGGATGATCCCCTGATCAAGGAGCTGCAGTTGAGAAGTGGTGCTTGGAGGGAGATTCAACACCTGAAATGAATCCAGCTTTATGCAACATCTATGGGTGGAACAGTTGTCCAAAACAAGCAGAATTTCCCTCTGTGTCTTCATTTCATTGTCCCATTCCTTTAACCAGGTTTCAAAGATAGAAGTCACCCAAGCTTTCTTATTAGACACATAATTTACTGGTAAACACGGAATCCCTGCAAAACGCCCCGGCTTCTTCGATTTACCAAGCACAACAATTTTTCTCTTGTCTGAACCATTCATACTGCATGCAAGAAGTGTCAAGGGCTCCTTACTTTTTTTACCACCATGACATTTTTTGTTTTTGAATGCAAATATTTTATCTGGCATCATTCAGAAAAATAATCTGGTCTCATCTGCATTGTAGACATCTCGTGCATCATACACTGACGGAAAAAAATCCCAACACCACGAAAAAATAGTTGTAGAGGAATGAAATGGCGGCAAAACATTTGTATAGGTAACATATTTATTCGATTGAGATTTCAAGATCACGTCTTATTGTAAGCGTGAGAAGAGCCACTTTAAATGTGAAATGCTGGTACATTAATAACCGGTGTAACCGCCAGAATGTTGAATGTAAGCACGCAAACGTTTATGCATTGTGTCGTACAGGTGCTGGATGTCAGTTTGTGGGATGGAATTCCATGCCTGTTGCACTTGGTTGCTCAATACAGGGACGGTTAATGCTGGTTGGGGGTGACACTGGAGTTGTCGTCCAATGATGTCCCATACATGCTCGATTGGTGAAAGATCTGGTGATCTAGCAGGCCACGGCAACATGTCGACACTCTGTAGAGCATGTTGGGTTACAACAGCGGCACACGGGCGAGCATTATCCTGTTGGAAACACCCCTGGAATGCTGTTCATGAATGGCAGCACAACAGGTTGAATCACCAGACCGACGTACAACTGTGCCGTCAGGATGCGTGGGATAACCACGAGAGTGCTCCTGCTGTCATAGGAAATTGCTCCCCAGACCATAACTCCAGGTGTAGGTCCAGTGTGTCTCGGCCGCAGACAAGTTGGTTGCAGGCGCTCACCTGGCTTCCTTCTAACCAACACACGGCCATCACTGGCACCCAGGCAGAACCGGCTTTCATCAGAAAACACAACAGATCTCCACCCTGTCCTTCAATGAGCTCTAGCTTGACACCACTGACGTCGCAAACGGCAGTGGTTTGGAGTAAGTGGAATGCACGCTACAGGGCGTCTGGCTCGGAGCTGTCCTTCAAGTAACCGATTTGTAACAGTTCGTTGTGTCACTGTGGTGGCAACTGCAGCTCGAATTGCTGCTGCAGAAGTGGTACAATGCGCCACTGCCATATGCTGTACATGGCGGTCTTCTTGAGGCAGTACCTTCCCTTGATCACCGCTGCCAACAATCATGCACATTGGCTAAATTCCTGCCAAGTCGTTCTGCAATATTGCGGAAAGAAAATCCACCTTCTCGTAGCCCTATTACACGACCTCGTTCAAACTCCGTGAGCTGTTGATAATGGCTTCTTCGCCTTCTTAAAGGCATTCTTGACTAACATCAACACCCTACGTCGAATCTCAACGATAACTAACGCTCACGAACGTTACAGCGCATATTTACAGCACACCTGCTTTGCATGTTCCGAGGGGCGCTACTAGCGCCACACGTATGCGCCGAGCGCGAAATTTGCATAGACGTCATCTTACAGATGTACTCTCACCGCCTACCAACTGTCGTTTATCTAACACAACCCCTTCTTGGTGTTGGGATTTTTTTCCCCGTCAGTGTATATTTAGCAATGATTGGTATTAACTTGGTCATCCATTCTTTTGCAGTGGTTTTGGAAACTGAGGTGGACTCACCACACAGCTGATGGCAAACAATATCGTATCGATCTTTGAATCTGCTAATCCAACTGCTGCTTGCCTTGAAATCGGTATGTACAAATCAAACGGCAAAGACTCTGGCCTTCTCTTCCAAAATAGCATTGCTAATAGGTAGACTGCAGGCCCTTATGTCTTTGAACCACGAGAGTAGTGCACTTTTGATGTCATGATATGAGAGAGCTCGAATTTTTTTCCGATCTTGCTCTATGATGCCAGATAGGACACCCCCCCACTGCACTTAGAATGTTGGAAAGTGTGGAGGCTGGAATTCCAAATTCTGCGACAACATCCATCTTTTTCCTTCCACTATCAACAGCTTCAATAACCTTTATCTTTTGCTTGATTGGCAGAGCTTTTTGCTTTGGTGCTATCGTTCATGAGCAATTGAAAAACTTTAACTAACAATTCAGAGCTGTAAACAACTCTAATGCTTCATGTGATGCCTGATCAGTCTGGACAACATGACAATCCGGGGTCCCATTAAATGCACACCAATTTCTCCCTGCTCACTGACCTTGCAATTGCACACCGGTTGAGCTCGTGTCCCAAACGAGCTCTCTCAGCTTACATTCGCACTAGCTATGTCATTCAAACATGGTTTCAAGGTTGTTCCAATATTTGGTGCGCAATTTTAGGTGCATCCTTTCATATTAAACGGTCAGCTCACTAGTTCACTCTCTAATGCAAACAGGAAGAAATAGAATTCAAAAACAGTGCAAAATGAAAAGATGAGAACAAAGAATACTTGTGTACTATATGTAACAATGGACCAATCTTCATTTAAAAATGCACAGGTGATGACCTAGAATTCCTGGAAGGGGTAAGTAAGAACAGGATTTATCCCTTCCAAGAAAATGTTTATCATGCATTGTGGGGAGGGGTGAAGGGGGGAAAAAAACCCTGACGTGCATTATCTGGTGGAAGTCGCTGCGTAAATGGCCTTGAAATTCCATGGGAGATAAAGAAACATTGCAATACAGGTGGAAAAAAAGATTTGGAAATACATTTTCTGGAACTTTCTTATAACCGAAATTTGATTTTTTCCCCCTTTCTTATAAACATGAAGCTTTTCTATACTTTAACATTAGGCCAACCAAAGTTATAAATTTATTTCTTATAACTTTAAATTTCTTATGTTCAAGTTTCTTATAACGGGAGTGTACTGTATATGCGAAACATTTCTCATCAGGAGCTGTATCCGATACAGGAAGAATTTTTCAAATCTGAGCTTTAGACGCAGAGATGGGGGGGGGGATTTACCAAGTTATGCTCCCCAGCAAAAAGTCAACGAATAACTTGAAATTTTTGAAAATATGAGAAACATTTCGCACTCGCAACCCGAAACACCATCAGACAAAGAAGGAATTTTTCAAATCGGACATTTAGAAGCAGAGATGTCGACAAAAATAAGATATAATCTACTGTCTCCCTGGTGGAGAGAAACCATTCATTATTTTTAGAAGAAAATATTCCAAAAAGGTTCATCGATGTGAGTGGTATCGGTCCGCAGAAGAATTTTTTCTATCGAGACTTTAGAAGCTCAGATTTTGCTGCAATACATCAGAAGCAGAAATTAACACTTATGCCTCCTGGTGGCCAAGCCATTCTTTACCAAAAATTATAAATTATAAGCAAAACATTTCCTATTAGGAACTGTATCCGGTTCAGGAAGAATTTTTCAAATCAGAGTTTATAAATAGGGATATCGGGGAAAATGCAGTTCACTTCTACACCCCCTAGTGGAAAATTTTTGCGTAACTTGAAAAAGTGACTATACTTAAAATAGTCTCAGACATAAATGGAATCTAAAGGTAAAACAATTTTTCAATTGGATGTTTAGAAACAAATATATGGAGTAAAATATATTTTGAATTCGACATCTTCTGCATTTACGCCCTCAAGCGTTGAAATTGTGCATCATAAAAAACAAAACAAAAAACAAAACGGAATGCAAGGATTATCATTCGCACATTTTCAGCTTCCCAATACAAAAAGAATTCTTCAACTCAGACTAATAGTTGCAGAGATATGGTGTCCACAGACAAACAGACGGACGGGCAGGTGGACAAACCGGTAACATAAGCACGATCTTTTTCACAAATGACGTGCTAAAAAGAGGTAACACTGATTTCCTAAAAGACATTCAAATATATTTTTTAAGCACTAATTTCAAATTTCAATGTTTTTCAAGACACCTTTAAAAAAAAAAAAACATTGTTTTTCCAAGATATTCTAGGCCTTGAAAATGTTATGATTTTCAAGCACCAGTGTGCAAACCCTGACTATGCAACAAACACAGCTTTGAAAGACATTTGTCTATTCATTGTAATGGTTTATGTTAAACCATGCCTTTAGTGCAGTGCAGCTATAAAAAACCCTTATCAAGATTTGTGCCCCTTAAAGTCATTGAATCATACAAAAGGGTGGATACCACAGTTTCTAGAGCAGCTTTGACATTTTTTTGTCAGCACCTGTGGTATTTATCTGAAGATGTGTTAATTTTATCACTGTTTGATGAAGTTGATGTAAAAACAAAAATTAAAATGGTAGCAAATTTAGAGAGAGAGAGGGAATCAGCCCATGGAAAGGAGATATGTTCCATCATGTGGAGAAATGACTGAAAAATTATTAGGTACGTTTATTTTCATTTCAGTTTACTGTAATACACAAAAAGGTTACTTTTAGTTTCTAATTCACTTTGTACTTTGTTTTAGAAAAAACACGGCTGATTTCATATCAACGAAAAGTAGAGATTTGTTCAGGCGTCTACAACATTGTTTCTTTTCGGGAATGTCCTTCTACATTGGAGAACAACATTTCCTTTTTAGATGTCAAAAGGAAAGCTAACATGTTAAAAGCAGTAAATGATTCAGCTGAAAGAGCTGTTAAATTAATGCAGGACTTTCACAGACTATTAACTGTGGATGAGGAACAAAAACAGTTTGTACTGCTTTACGTGCAATATCATTGAAGGCAAAAAAAAAAAAAAAAAAAAATTGCAAAAAAAATATTCATAGTAGCTTTGTAACTTGTAATGTGTCATTTTATGGGTAAAAATGTAACAAGAATTTAACAAGATATTTGATATTATATTTACTGGTAATTTTGGGATTCAGATTTGCTTAATGCGCTATCATTCCTAGTCAGACTTAGTTTTCAAATTTGACACTCGAGTCGGCACAGGTTAACATCGTTCGACTCAGATGAAATTTCATGTCCGAGTAAGTCTGACCAGCATGGAACAAAATTAAGGGGTATGTGCACAAAGCAGGCTCAAAATAATTAGCTTTAGAGGTGATATCTAGAATACTGGAATGCATCCCCCCCATCTCAGCTTACCATGAGATGCTACTGCCCTATTCCTTTTTATGGATGATGACAACTGTCCCCATAGGGCTTGGCTAGTTGATGAATACCTGGAGAGTAAGGACATTCACATGACAGAGTGGCCTGAACCCAATACAGCATGTATGGGAAGAGCAACTGCAAGTTGGAAGTCGATTCCTGGGACTCTGATACACCTTCCTTAGTGGAGTGGCGAGCCCCTCACCTCCCAATTTCATTAACAGCCTTCTAAACCGCAAGAGGGCTGTGAGACCACTTTTGCTGTTCGGGGTAATCACACTCCTTATTAACCCCTCGAAATCCGTGGCACTTGCTGCATCACTTTTGGACTGATGTGCTGTCATGCACATGCTTCCTCTCCATGTGGTGATGGCATTCCCTTTCTGTTGTGTATTGCTGAGTTACTGATACATATGTATGTTGGTGCGAACTGTCATTAAACACTATTGTGCGGATTTTGCATAACTCACGACGATAGTTACATTAGACAGATTATGGAAATTACGTAGGAATAAGGACGTTAATTCTTAGCGTCAAATTTTTGGATAGTCACCCTACCCTTCATCAGGACGAACACTACAGTAAGTGTTGCCAACCTTGGGTAAAACTCCAACCTTTCAAATCATTTAAAGTAGTTCCTCTTCTCTCAATCTCAAGACCTTCCAACAGTTTACAGAAAATTTGATAAGAATTAACATCCTTATTCCTAAGTAATTCCCATAATCTGTCCGATGTAACTATCATATGACCATCTAGGAAGGCCATGACTTGATTTTTTACTAACTCACAATTTTTATTTGTCATGTTAATTTTGAACACCAGTGTAGTCAAGCGAATCAACATTCTACATTAGCACCGTGAGATCAATATATTAAACACATTTAATATATTGACCTTGTTTATACTCAAGTTCAGCTGTAACATGTTATTTAATACAGTACAATATATAGGTTTATTTTCGTTTTTTCTAAATGAGACAGGAGAAAATGGAAAGAATTTCACAGCAGAGGAGGAAATTCACAAAACTTTTGAAGACTAAGGAATGTACAAAATGCAAATGGGTAGTTATAACATATAGTTACTGAACTAACCTGGTTAGTGATGTCATAAACAACAATTGCAGCCTGGGCACCTCTGTAATACATAGGAGCCAAACTATGGTATCTTTCTTGACCAGCAGTGTCCCATATTTCAAATTTTACAGTTGTTTCATCCAAACATACAGTCTGTGTCAGAAATGCAGCTGCAAAGAACATTATTTAACATTAGAAGAATACTCACCATTCAACACCTCTCAAGCACATAATGAAGACTATAAAATAACCTTTCTTTAAAAACTCATATTTACATAGAGCTCGGCACGGCCCTGCAAAGTACTTTGGAGATGATATATGGAAATCAATGAATATACATTTGAAAATTACATTCTTTAAATCACGTAACAAAGGAAGTGGAAACATATTTTTCATATCAAAGGTTTGGGGATTGTACTGATAGTGCTATATGCAAGGATAAATGGAACTATCTTCATATAATGTGCAATAAAAATAATTCATAAAAAGTTAAAGTTAGGAGTAAGCAATATCATTCATATTGTGCTTTAGTAGGTGAACAGGATGAAAAAAATAATTCCACTACTTTACTTAACAAATTAGATGGCATCAGAAAAGTTGGGCATCAACACGAGAGGGGGGATTGCAATGTTTGAACTTTCACTTGCAGAAGTTAAAGTTAAAACAGAAAATCTATGACAATGCAGGGGAGGAGGGAGATTCCAGACAAAAGATGTACCACTTTTCTCTTCTGCATTCCAAAATAGTCATTTAATTGAGCCAAAGCCACTTTGACAGTAAAAACAAAAATACCAAGAAAAGTATTGTGTAAGCTCTCAGAAGTTGCGAGTTATGGGCCTGGGAAACACCAAAACATAAAAAGGTCATTCATTCCACGTCAAATCAACAAGACTCATAATCAGACTTCTTTTCGTTTCCTTGAAATTTGGCGTAATTATTAGGCATGGAGACTCAGCTCTCCCTACCCACAGAGTTGCAAATTACAGGAGCTGGACAGAATAATGTCAAAACCATGCTCACAGATGTGACCTTGAATGCAGCTGCACATATCACAATATGTGAAGGTATCCACCACTTTTTGGTTGTAATAGCTTTGTTAAGAACCTCAAAGGTCCTGTTTAAGTGCATCTAAAGTATATTGTTGAAAAATTTCTTTCATGGAGATGGCGAAATGAGCGACCTAATGGACTTTGAAAGAGGGCTAAATAGTTGGTGCCTCCATAACAACAGTCGCCAGGGTAGTGGAGGTATCGAGAGCTACTGTGTATAGCGTCATGACAGCATATCGTGTTTGTGGCAAAACCTAGTCTGCGAAACACAAGAGCGGCCGCAAAACTGTTAGACATGTTCTATGTTCTTAAATAGTTTCAATGATTTCTGTCATATGATTAACATTGTTTGTGTAATTTGTTAAATGGCTTGATATTATTTAGTGTACACCTGCATACATCCAATGCATAAAATATGTGATTTGCTTCCTTTTATGCACATAAGTACTGTGCTCATTTATGGGCTAAATGCAAATGACCATTATCTGCTTCACCTGTGTGTTACTAACTAACAGCAGGAAGATTTCTATTTGGGGGAATGGCAACAGTTATTCTCTAGTGTTCAGAGAGAGTGGTTGTCTAGTTTTTTTTGTTACAGTTCATGTTGTGTTGTGCCATTGACAGCCATGAGATGTGGTGTTGTATGATGCATAAATATTCCTTTTGCATCTGTCATGTTACTGTTTTTCATGCACGTTTACATTTGGAGAATAAAGGGTAATAAAATACCATAATGTTACGAAGTATTTATTGCAAGTTTTTTAAATTGTCTGAAGTGCAGCTTTAACCTGACTTGGACATACACTTCAGTGAATCTGGGGCCCACTGTCCCTACAAGAATGGTAGTAGAGCGTGGTTGGTAACATCATCAGCAGATACTTCAAGAACTGTACGTAGAATTTTTTGTTAAAAAGGAATTTTATATGCAGGTAACATGGATTCTCTGAAGGTTCAACAAGCATATTGAGTTTTGCTAAACTAAATAAAGATAATTTTCGTCAGTGGAAATTTAATATGAAAATCTTGCTTTTGAACAAAGGTTTGGATTTGTTGATGAATCAGAACCAAGCCTGAACCTGACGTTTCTGTTAAAAAAAATGCGTCAGTTTGACATTGGTAGTGCAAAAGCCTTGTTTACCATTTGTTTAGGTATTGAAGAATCTTGTGGTAGATGCAACCACTGCAAAAATGGCTTGGGAAGCAATTTGTAATGCATTTGAACCCACCACCCATACTAGAAGAGCGGCTTTACAAACTGAGTTCACGTGCATCCACTTGAGGTCCCCTGTCTGAGACTATGAGTATGTACACTGAAGTGCCAGAAAAACTGGTACAGATGAGTTTTTGCAAAATACATAGCAACAGCACCTATGCACATACTCGGTTGCATCTGACAGTGTGTATATAAAAGCGATAGACATCCTTGCCAGCTGTCAGAACTGTTTTCGGCATGAGAATGACAAGTAACATAACGATTTAAGCGATTTTCAACATGGTGTTATAGTTGTCGCTCGTGAGATGGGCCATCGTATTTCGGAGGTAGAAACGAAGTTCGGATTTTCACAGACAACCATTGCGAGAGTGTACCGTGACTACAAGAATTCTGGCAAAACCTCCAACCTACGATACTAGTGTGGTCGTAAAAAGACATTGGGTGAACGTGACCATCGTCGGCTGTCAAGAATCGTTTCACGCGATAGGTGTGCAACACTCTCGCAGGCATCATCGGAATTCAATGCTGGAGCCTCAACAAGCATCGGCGTCCGGACTGTGCAACGTACCCTGCACGATATGGACTTTGGAAGCCGACCCAACTCTAGCCCCCTTGATGGGTGCACGATACAGAGCTATGTGCCTTGCATGAGCACGGCAACACTGCCACTAGACACTTGATGACTGGAAACAAGTAGCCTGGTCTGACAAGTCGCGTTTACAACTGTATTGGGCAGATGGAAGGATTTGTGTCTGTGCAAACCCCATGAAGCCGTTGATCCCGCCTGTCAACAGGGAACTGTACCAGCTGGTGGGAGGTCCGTAATGGTATGGGGTGTGTTTAGCTGGACTTCACTGGAACCCCTGGTACGTCTACAAACGTCTGTGGCCAGTCAACGCTATGTGCGCATCCTTTCTGACGAGGTACACCCGTTCATGTCCTGCATTCATGCTGATGGGTTGGGCCTGTTCCAACAGGACAATGCACCTCCACACAAGTGTCGGGACGCCACACTATGGTTAGAGGAGCATTCATCTGTGCTTGGGGTGTTGCCATTCCCACCTAAGTCCCTAGATCTGAACGTGATAGAACACATTTGGGATGCCATGCAACGCACTATCGAACACAGGAATCCGAGACCTTGGAATACACCCGAATTGCGGAACGCTCCGCAGGAAATATAGTGTGCATTGCCTACAGCATATTTCGAGAAGCTAGTGGAGTCCATGCCCCGTCGTATTTCTGCAGTCCTGCGCTGCCGTGGAGGACCTACCAAGTATTAGACTGGTGTACCAGTTTTTCTGGCACTTCAGTGTATATAGGCCATTTACTAAGAGCAACAAAAGATCTTCAACTGGCAGGAAAGAATATCACAGATGATGAAATAGCAAATTACAGACCTCAGCACAGACTTAATTGTAAAAAGTAGTGAAAAAGTGACTTTTTCGGAGAAAAAAGTGAGAAAAGTGATTTTTTTTTTGAAGTGACTAAATAGTGACTGCTCAAATAATTGAAAACCAGACTAAACCGTTTAAAATGATAGAACACACAAACACACACTGTGTATGGATAGAACATATAATTTGCTTGAACCGATTTACTTTATTCTTTGCTCAACAGTGAACAATTCACTTTATATTTTGTGATAGAACATATGTTAATCAATGTGATTATCTGTTGTAAAAATAACAACAATATATTGGATGGGCAGGTGATTCTTTTCAATAATTTTTCATACACTACTGCTCGTGAAAATTGCAACACCAAGAAGGAGGAACCATGCGATTCGAATGAAATTTATACCAAATATTACTGATATGACTGTACATAAGTGATTTAATTTTCGGAACAATACAATTTTTACCAGCAAAAATCAGTATCTTGTGAAGCCTCTGCGAGCTGCAATAAGAGCTTCGAGACGGGTTGGCACTGAATTGAAAAGGCATTGGATGGTGTCCTGGGTAATTAATTGCCAGCCAGCATGTATACGCGACCACAGATCATTGGTACTGACCACTGGAGGACTTTGATGGGCCAGTTGCCAAGTGACCATATACCAGACATGTTTAATAGGCGACATGTCTGGTGAACATTGCTGCAAGCCAGGGAAGAAGCGGTATCTGGTGTGCTGCGAAGAAGGGTTGAACATTCCTGGCAACATGAGGTCAGGCATTGTCCTGCTAGAATATATCGCCTGGAGTGCTATGAAGGAAGGGTATGACTTCTGCCTGTACAACTTCCCTGATGTAGCGGTCGCTGGTGATATTGCCCTCAAGTCATAGCAGCAGAGATTGTAAATGTTACCCAATGGCACCTCACACCATCACACTTGGCGTTCGGCATGTATAACACCCGACAATGCATGCTGGAATAAGGCACTCACCACAATACTGTCTAATGCGTATGGGGCCATCATGGTAGTCCAAGTTGAATCAGGACTCATCCGAAAACACAACACATTGTCAATCAGTACGCCATTGTCTGCATTGAAAACCCCATTGCAGCCTGAGGCATCCATGGTTCAGGGTCAGAGGAATATGCCACAAAGGGATGCATGCAACCAGTCCTCTGTGCAGCAAAAGCATCGAACTATGGAGGCAGACAATGCCACACTTGTTTTAGTGCTCCACTGTTGTGCTAACACTTGCGAACATGCGGAACGTTTCATCACTGCCATGCGGACGAGGGGTCTGTCATCCCGCGGTGTCGTCACATTTCTCGGTCCACTGTCGGATTGTCGATGCACCCGATTTCCGTTTTCGGACACTTCCCTTCCATATTCAAGGTGAAATGCAAATATGTACGAAATAAAATGAAATTTAACAACAATACTAGGCAGAGGAAACATTGCGTGAAAAATAAAATTATGATTACGGGAGAAATCTTCACTGTTTCCGAAAGTTTCAGGTGGAAAGCATCCTTCACCACTACCAATTGCACCAAAGTTTCTGTTCAGTTACGCATCGATCTCGAGGATAACCCAAATTACGTCGAAAAAGCAGAAATTCCTCGAAGCCGAAGATTACATGGGAATTTTTGCGCTGTCGAATTTCCATCTTCAAAGTGAAATACAAAGATTTATGGAATAAAATTATGTAGAACAACAATACTGGACAAAGGCAACATCGCAGGAAAACGAAATTACGATTACGGAAGAAATCTTTATTTCGTTCACTTCCGTTTTTGAAAGGCGAAATGCTGTCCCGATGCGTATTTCTATGCGTTGGTAAAATTCTTCGATGCATAGTTTTACACGTTTCTCGATGTGTGTTTTTGCGTGTTAACGTGTATTTCACGCTTTTCTCGATGCATATTTTTACGTGTGATGCGTACTTTTACGCGCTTGAGAAAAATTCCAGATGCATATTTTTACGCGTTGGTGAAATTTCGATGCGTACTAGACGCATAATTAAGCATTTTGGCGAACTCTGCAACGAAATCCAAGCATATTTCAAAATATTAATTACTGACATGAATGGTCGACGCAAGATTTAAAAAAACAAACAAAAAACTCCGATGCCAGGCAATTCAGCATCAAACGATTTTCAACAGCTTGTCGCTGCACTGCGAAAGAGCTTCAGGACCAACTCCACCCACGTCCATCAAAGCGAGCTACGTTTCAACGTCCCCAGAATGTTGCATGCTGGGGAGGGAGGGTTTTCACTTAGAATGATTCAGCGCAAGGCTACAATCATCGAGTGCCGG
Source organism: Macrothele yani (assembly GCA_039090855.1). NCBI lineage: Eukaryota > Metazoa > Arthropoda > Arachnida > Araneae > Macrothelidae > Macrothele > Macrothele yani. The sequence continues at coordinate 557,713 of CM077007.1, forward strand.
CCGCTGGCGCTAAGATCCAAGCAGCTTTGATAGGCAGAATCGCAAGCAAGACAAATGACGGATCGTCAAGTGGCCACCGTTGCGTTGGGAAAGGGAACAAGCAAAATAAAAATTAATAACTTCCGTTAATTTTCCGTAGAAAAATCCCGGTTTTCCGTATTCCGTAGTACAAGAGTTTTTTCCGTAGGAACTACGGCGATTCCGCAGTTGTTGGCATCTCTGCATATGTGACATTGGAAGCACGCAAAGAGCTACACGCTACACATTCCAAAGCAAACTGTGTGTACTACACATGCTCACACTACCCACTGCAAAGCAAACTGTGGGTACTACACATGCACACGCATGGTGCACTCAGAGCAGTGCAATTTCCTATGGATTTTCCCCAATGCCCTACATGCCAGGATGCCTTTACCTAGCCTAAGTCTATGGACCAAATGTGGGAAGAAAATGGTTAACTTCGCGTGCAGTGCGAAGGCATAGCATATTGATCACCTTCAAAACTTTTTTTTTTTCGTTGTTATTGAGAACACTAAAGGACACTTTTCTGCACTAGGGGTTACTCGATTTCAATTACAAAAAAAACCCCGCAGACTTAGTGTGCTGTGCAAAGACCTAATTGGTCGATTAAAAAAAAATTCTTTTGTTATTCTTGTTGACCCAAATGGCAACTTTTCCACACTAGGCGATATGCAAACTAAGAAAAAAGTTTTTTTCGGCCCACCCTACTGACTACCCTGTCCACTGGTTTTCCAGTGTTTTCCTTCGACATCCTTATGTGAATAGGGATGGGGGAATAGTTCCCATTGAAGTCGTCCCTGGACACACCCAGACCATCCTCACCCAACACTACCATCATGTACAATACAATAACCGTGCCCAGTTGGGTTTCAACACAAATATCAACAGAACTTTCACTAAATATTTTACATAGGATTGCGTCCACCAAATGTTTAGTGGGCGGGGGGGGGGGGGGGGGTTCCAATTCTAATTTCTGCACTTCCGCCAAAAATAATACAGATAGAATTTTATTCAATTTTTTTTCACTATTAGTTCGCATAAAAGTTGAAATAATATGAGGGTTGTGCCGAAAGTCATGCAAAACTGGACATAACTTTTTTATTAACTGACAGAGGATGTTCAAATTGCACATGTTGGTAGAGTAACTCTTTCTCTATACAAAGGTACTACTCAACAGTCTCCATCACAAGCAATGTATTTGCATCATCGTTGACCCCAATGCTCGAATCCTCTTTGAAAAAATTCAGGTGTAGACTGTTGTACCCTCTTCTTCACAGCCACTTTCATCTCATCTGTGCCATCAAATCATTGTTCCCGGAGACTGTTCTTCATTGGACCGAACAGGTGGAAGTTGGACGATGCCACAGCGCAGCTGTACAGTGGATGGGGGACCACTAACCAGCCTAATTTGCTGATCACTTGATTTGTTCCCAGAGATGTATGTGGTCTTGCACTGTCATGGTGAATGTCGATCCTTTTCAGATTCTTGTTCGTTGTCTTCCTTCTTATGGCTTCTTTAAGCTTCTTGAGTGTCTCAATGTACCGCTCGCTGGTCACGGTATGGCCACGTTCCAGAAAATCAAGAATGACACCCCTGTCATCCCAAAAAACAGTCACCATTGACTTTCTGAGCTGATCGCTGGCTCTTGAACTTCTTAGGCCTCGGTGAAGAGGTGTGACACCATTCCATGGATTGATTCTTTATTCCAATATTCCGGATTGTAAAGATACACCCATGTTTCACCCCGTCACCAGATAAAAAAACAAAAACAAAAAAACAAACGCGTCTTCATTGGCTTCAAACGTTTCCAGAAAATCAGATCAGACTTCCACCCTACTCTCTCCTTCAAATCGGGTGTCAACTGCCGAGGTACCCACTTTGCACACACTTTCCAATACCCTAAGTCTTCCACCATCTTCTGTATGGCATTGTGACTACAGTTCAATTGTGTAACAAGTTCACGGATTGTGACCCATTTCTCTGCGCGAATCAATTCATCCACTCATTGACGATTCGTGTCACTGGTCACAGATGATGGTCTCCAACCGCCTGGCTTGTCGTCAATGCAGGTTTCCTCTTTTTTTAAACTTCTTTATCCATCTGTGAACATTGTCCTTGTCAATGGTGTAATCTCTAAACATTCTGCAGCCTTCTGTGGATGTCAGACAGAGTGCACCCTTCCTTTGTCAAGAACTCAATGACAGTCTGTTGCTTCTGCTTGGAATGGATTATTTACCTGCAATTAAGAAAAAGGGTTACTATAGAGGAACAGTTACTCTACCAACATGTGCAACTGAACGACCTCTGTCAGTTAATAAAAAAAGTTATGCCCACTTTTGCATTACTTTCGGTAGAACCCTCGTAAATAAAAATGTTAACTGCAAGTAAAAATATGGATGGCACTGAGAAAAACATAATACTTCAAGATCTTCATTTTTTGGCAGCATCGTTACATGCTTTTGACTGTCCATCTTTCCGCTGTAATTCAAGCCGATGCTGAACCTCACAAAAAACACCGCACATGCACGCATGCACATACACGTCATCCATGTTATTGAAAAAAAAAATGGCTATCGACAGTTTGGAATTTTGGAATGATTTTCTAAATGAAAGTCATACCAATGCAGAATGATGCTGAAAACAAACTACCGTTTGTAACCGCCCTATACCTGCCAACTTCCAAAGATCAAAATACAGAAGATTTTAGAATTTCCCCCCTAAAATTCAGAAATTTTTAAAGTTCAAGGTAAAAAAAAAAAAACAATTTCTTTGAAAATCAAACTTTTTTTTAATTTGAAAAAAAAAAAAAGATTAAAAGGTTCTTTTTTGATGTGTACTACTGTATATATATTGAAGTGAACCATATTACATACAGTGTTAAAGTTTACTATGCCATTAGCTTTAAAAAAAAATATATATTTTTTGTAATACAGAGGATCATTTATTTTAAACAGAAATCTAAGAAGAATCACAAAACAAGGCGATATAAAATAAAGGGTGTATCTGAAATAATTTCACCTTCAAATAGCATTTATTTTTCAAAATAAATTTTAGCAATTTACTTTGCAAATCAAATGTGTGGAGGGTAAATTACTTTTATGCTTCTTAATGAATAACAAGAAAGATGACACCGAATTTTGGGATGTAATAAAAGCATGTCTTTTGAATGCATTCTGATGCAAATTAAATTTATCAAAGCTATTCAAAAGTGATGAAACCAGTTTGGAAAACAATCGATAAAACATCCAGAAATAGAAACATCTACTTAGTTCTACCAGCTGCTTAAAATATGTTACGAAAATAACAAATGGTGAACAAAAAGTTTCTTATCAGAGACAAAAAGAGATATTCAAATCAAACAGTTAAAAGGAGAAATATAGAAGGAAACATGATATAATTCGTCTGCTAGCGGAAAAGTTTAAAATCATTCTTCATGGAAAAAGCTATGCTAAGGGAAAAGAACTTTTCAAATACGTCTCCCCGGAGCAGACGGGGGTGGTGGTGTCGACCTTTACGCAGCTAGCGGGAAATCTTTGTTTTTTTTTAAAGAGGATAATGTTCCACATCTCCGTTGTATTGAATGATATACAGTAAAGAAGGAATTTCTCAATAGCATTTTTACAAGCAGCGATACAGCTGCAAACTGAAGTACATAACCACTTACAGATAGAAATGTGAACTACAAAATTACACATATACTAGTCTAAAGTGTTTTACAGGGTAATAGCATCCAGTGTTGAAAGAATTTTTTTTAAATCGGACATGTAAAAGCAGTGATACCGAGAAAAACAGATTAAGCATTTGCACCCCTAGTGACGAAATTGTGCACTAGTTTGGAAAGAAAAAAAACACACACACACACACACACACACACACACACACACACACAGATAGTTTGCGTAGTTAGTAGTGTCTGACCAAAGAAAGAATTTTTTTCAATCGGGTTTTTAAGTCCCACAGATATTGCTGTAAACGGAAATGTGAGCTTATATCCTCTGGTGGCAGCCTTGTGCACTAAGAAAAATTTGAAATTATATGAGAAACTTTTCGGTGTGAAACACCCTCCAACAAATAAATAATTTTTCAAATCAGTCTTAGAAGCAGAAATATTGAAAAATAAATACAAGATATGTGTTTATGCATACTGGCAGAAAAAACATGCATTAATTTAAGAAGCATTCTCAAAAGGTTGTTTGATGCGAGCGGTGTCAGTCCACGGAAGAATTTTTTCAATCGAGTTTTTTCAGGAGCTCAGATTTTGCTACAAATAAATCGGGTGCAGAAATTAACACTTATGTCCTCTGGTGGCCAAACCATTCTTTATCAAATATTAGAAATTATATGTAAAGGATCTGCCATCAGGAGCCGTATTCAGCGCAGAAAGAATTTTTTAAATCGAAGTTTTAGAAGCAGAGATATCGGGGGAAATGCAATTTACATTTACACCCCCTAGAGGAAAGTCTATGCATTACTTGAAAATTTTAAAATTATATGAAAAAAATTTTACACCGGAAACACCATCTAACAAAGAAAGATTTTTTAAAATCCGACTCTTAGAAGAAGATATATTGACAAAACTCAGATATACATCTCTGGCCCCCTGGTGGAGAAACCATGCATTATTTTAAGAAGAAAAGATTCTCAAATGTTTATCAGCATGAGCGGTATCGGTCCACGAAAGAATTTTTTCAATTGAGCTTTTAGAAGCAAAGATTTTTCTGCAAATACCTACAAACCAGAAATTAGCTCTTACGCCTTCTGGTGGACAAACCATATTTTATAAAACATTAGAAATTACAATCAAAACATTTCCCACCAGGAGCTCTATACGGTGCAGGAAGAATTTTTCTAATCCGAGTTTTAGAAGCAGAGATATCAGGGAAAGCCCAATTTACCTTTACTCTCGCTAGCAGACAGTCAATAAATTACTTGAAAATTTTGGAATTATATGGAAATCATGTTGTGCAGGAAACTCTATCCAACAAAGAAGACATTTTTCAAATTGGACCATTAGAAGTAGAAATATTGACCAAAAATAAGATATGCATTTACATTTATGCCCTCTGGCGAAGAAACCATGTAATATTTTAAGAAGAAAATATTCTGAAAAGGGATTTATCGACGCGAGTAGTATCGATCCACGAAATAATTTTTTCAATCGAGATTTTAGAAGCCCCGATTAGGCTGCAAATATAGCAGAAGCAGAAATTAACACTTACACCCCTGGTGGCCAAACCATTTTGTACCAAAAATTAGAAATTACATGCAAAATATTCCCCATCAGGAGCTGTATCCGCTGCAGAAAGAATTTTTCAAATCAGAGTTTTAGAAGCAGAGATATTGGGGAAACACAATTTATTTTTACACCCCCTAGCGGAGAATCTATGCGTAACTTAAAAAAGTGACCATACCTAAAATAGTCTTCGCCATAAATAGAATCAAATGGTAAAAGTATTTTTTCAATCGGCCGTTTAGAAGCAAATATATGGAATAAAATGTATTTTGAATTTGGCATCATCTGCATTTATGCCCTCTGGTGGCAAAATTGTGATTGGTTGAAAAATAAAATAAAAATAAAATAAAGGATCACCATTCACACACTTCAAGTTTCCCAACGCGAAAAGAATTTTCAAAATTGGGCAATTAGTTGCAGAGAAATGGTGTCCACAGACGGATGGACCGCTAACATAAGCACGATCTTTTCTTACAAAAGATGTGCTAATAAAGTCTAAAAGCACACACAAAATGCCTATCTACCATTCAAAACTAGAGCATGAAAAGATTGCCGGCTTCCTTCCTTCCTTGGCTCCTAGCAACAACAACAACGCTTTAGTTTTCCCCATGGCAGGACTAGATAAAAAAAAAAAAATTAAGAAAACTATTTTCCCGAATTCTTCACGTAATTGGCTAAAATTTGTACATATACTATAATTGGCTAGGAGATGACGACGCTAAAAATTTCAAGTGAATTGGCAAAAACGTTTTTAAATTAGCCTTAAAATGCCGATTACAAATTCTGGGCATGTCAGCCACATGATAAAGAACAAATAAAAAAAATTATGGCCCGTTTAAAAAGTTTTTAATTGATTTACATGAAATTCGGAGGGCTCATTCCTATTAGTGATTTATAGCGATCAAAATTTCAGAGATTTTCATGAAAAATCCACAGAGATAAACTTTTGTATTTTTTATTTCACTTGAAAAAACCCTTGAGAGAACCCGCTGGCTGCTGTGGGCGGGGTTACGGAGAGAGGTGCAGTGTGTGTGTCACTGCCTCTTGTTTCGTTAGCCTCGCTCTTGCTGCTGCAATGAGTCACATTTACAACTCGTGACCCCACCCATGTGTTTGACAGGGATGAGAGTTTAACAAAACAATTTATTTTTGTTTCAGCATTTCTTTTTTCATCTGACAAAAAATCCCCAGATATAGAAAACAACAATGCAAAACTATAGCTAAATTGAAAAAAAATTACGGGCACACTTAAGAAAAAGGTGAGAATAAAGACAAAATTTTAAAAAGGTGACAAATGAGAAAAGCGACTTGCGCCGAGGTCTGGAATTAAATGTTATTCCAGTTACCGCAAAATTATGATAATGTGGTAATGCAATTATATCAATTATCTGATAAAGACTTTACCTCTTTAAATGTAGACAGGTGTTATTAGCAGAATACGACAGGATTCAGCATTAGGTGAGTTTTCAAATAGTTTTGCTAAAAATAGTGCTTTTATCAGGGGTGCTTATTCTGTGAAATCAAATTTCCTGAAACCAAACCCAAATTTCCTGAAATTAACGTAGATCAATACTTACAAAAAAAAAAAAAAAAAAAAAAATAATCAGAATATATGTGTTACATTCGTAATTTATTTTCCAAGTTCTGATATTTTTTTAAAGAACAGTGGCCTTTATAAAATTTTACTAATTGCAAATTTCCAGTGTTTGGCCCTTCAAAGCTATAAATAATACTTATAAAAAGCAAAATACTGAGAAAAATAAAATAAAAAAGCTGCTCAGGAAATTTTTGTCATTGCATTGAAACCAATGACAAAGATTTCCTGAGCAGCAACCAGCAGGCATCCCGAAGGGAAAGGGGGAGGGGTGAACAAAAAGTCAGCAGGGAGATCCTCCCTAGATCTCTGTGATGATAAGTCTTGAAGGTCAAAAGCAGCAGACAGAGTGGGTGGGCCACTAAGCCCTGGGGTGGGGCAGGAGCAAAGGGGCACTGCCAGGAAAAGGGGTGAGAAATTTCTGTTTGCAGTAGCTCTGGGCAAACCCAGCACTAAACCACAAAGGAAAGCAAACAGTTAACACACTTTTAGAAGACAAATATAACATTAGGTGGGGGGAGGTGATCTCTCCCAGCTGAATTGGGTAGACACAGAGTGGACCCCTGTTTCTCTTCTCCTCTGTGGGGGTAGATTGGCAGTCAGATTTCCCAACTCCCAGTGGAATTGAGTTTTGCTTTGGCCACCAACCAAGGGAAAACAGGGAAAGGACAGTGACAGGACTTGCCACTGGCTAAAAAATAAAATTTCTGGAGAAAAAAAAAAAAAAAAAAGCCGAAAATTCCAGTATGACGACGCAAATTTCCGTGAAAACACACAAACAAAAACACGCCGAAAATTCCCGGAGTACAACGCCACCGAAAATTTCTGGTGGGGGAAAAAAAAAAATGAAAGGCTGAAAATTTCCGGAAAATAAGCACCCCTGTTTTATGTTCCATGAACAACAGAAGGACACTAAGGGCGGCACACCTTTGCTTATACATGGAAAATATCAGGAAGCTAAAAGATGTTATCAGTATGGATCTGTAAACACTTAGCAAGAAATTGTCAAAAACCCAGAAGAGGTTTCCACATTCAAAATGGGAAAAGCGTACTAAATAAATCAGATTCTGCTGGAGGTGCATTTTTTGCATCAGCACATATGTCTATAGCATGTACAGTAGACTGGGTTATTGATACAGCAGCTACTGAACATTTCTGTAATGACAACAGTTTATTCATTGATTTTTGTGCCACACCTGATAGAGAAGCAACTATTGCTGAAGGGTCAACAAAATGTTGGGACATGGAAATGTGCAATTATCCATTACACAAGATAGGGGCAGAGCATCACTACTTTTAAAAAATGTATTGTATGCTCCAGGGATGAGTAGAAATCCGATATCAGGTGGATTGATGATATAGCAGGTTATAGTGCGCTTATCAAAAACAAAGCCATAGTGATTAAGAATGCTTACAATGATATATTTTTAAGGGTACCATTAAATTGTTAAGTTCTATATGATTAAAGCACATGTGATAAAGAAATCAGCCACTGTTGAAGCACATGATGTAAACAGAAATAATGTCATGTTATGGCATACTAGATTTGAACATCATAATGTTACCGCTTTAAGGGAATTTTCCAGAACTGAGAATGTTTGCGGTCTGGGAAAATTAGTTGGTACCACTGAAGATTGTGATGTATGCAATCTTGCTAAAACAAAAAGAGCATCATTTAAAAGTATTGAACATATCAGGACTGCACAGATTCTCGAATTACTGCACATGGGTGTTTGGGATACAGCACCAGTGACATCTATGGGCGGCACTCAATATTTTTTCACACTTATTGATGACTAGATGAAAGCCTGTCAGTAATGACGGGGAAAAATAAAATTTATGATACAGAAATTATTGACATTTATTTATTGCGCCAAGTCAATAGATGGCAACGTTGGCTCACAGCTTTTTGAAAATTTCCCAAGCAGTCGGTTATGGAATTTGATACGACGGGCTGTCTGTTATGTGTTTTGCAAAACCTTTAGTCCCTTATTATATTTGCACTTTTAAGGTATTAAACCCCTGCAAAGTGCGCATAGCTTACGTGCAATTCATAAATAATATACTATTAAAAATCACCAATCACTTACCCTAAAGATCATGGTAATTTACATCCACAAAACACTTCAAGCACGTCAATTATCGTAATGTTGTTGGCCTTCAAAGGTTTACAGACACCTTGCTTACAATTCCTTCTTCCGGGGATGAAACATCTTTTTTTTTTTTTTTTTTTTCCATTTGCTAGACAAACAACGCTGGTTTTTTTTTTTTTAGTCGTATGAGATGTAACCATAGCTCGTCAATTCCATAAAAACCACAAGCCTACTACTCATTCATACATTCAATTAAAAAAACTATGTACATATTTACACTACATTACATTCCCAGGTGGTTAAACCTTTGTCAACTGTGAGTAACAAAATGCTCCATCCGTTTCAAAACCCGTGCTAATCCCACTGCAAGTGTCACCCTCATTCAGCCCCTCACACACAATCCTCTAGCGCTTTCAACAGGCTACTGTCGTCCTCAGGAGGCAGGTGTGTCTCACCCGCCCACCACAGCTCAAGTGAGCAGAGCCATCGAGGCACGGGCTCCAGTCGCAATATCTGAATCTTTGTGTCTCTGGCGCCATCTATTGTCATTGCTGCTCTCATTTCTTTTTTCTTTCTAAGCTGTTGTTCAATTTTCATTAAGGCCTTTCATTGTTTAAGTTGCTAGGCTCATTAATGTTGCATAATTTTGATCTGTTTTTTTCAATTAACACTGACTCTGCAATTCTCAACTGCCTTTTGTTTTTACAGCTCTTAATAATTTTAATATCCTCAAACCTTGGACATTGTTGATTTTCCATACAGTATTGGGTTAATGCTGTCTTAGCTTCTTTTTTATTCCAATTATTTATATGCTGGTTCAATCTATACTTTAATTCATTCTTGGTGCTGCCTATATATGACAGAGATGGTTGCTGGTTTATAGGGATTTCATAAATTATGAAGTAACTCAAGCTAACAATAAAGCAAAGATTGATAAAAAAAAAACTAGTAAAATATGTAGGGGCAATACCATATGTTGAAAATGTTTCAGCTGAAATTAATAAAGTTTGTGGCAAATATGACATACAGGTACTTACTGTAAAAAATTTAGTGATAAAAAATGAAAAAATCAGCCAATTGGATAGAGCAGGAATTTATGAAATCCCTATAAACCAGCAACCACCTGTGTCATATATAGGCAGCACCAAGAATAAATGAAAGTATAGATTGAACCAGCATATAAATAATTGGAATAAAAAAGAAGGTAAGACAGCATTAACCCAATACTGTATGGAAAATCAACAATGTCCAAGGTTTGAGGATATTAAAATTATTAAGAGCTGTAAAAACAAAAGGCAGTTGAGAATTGCAGAGTCAGTGTTAATTGAAAAAAACAGATCAAGATTATGCAACATTAATGAGCCTAGCAACTTAAACAATGGAAGGCCTTAATAAAAATTGAACAACAGCTTAGTAAGAAAAAAGAAATGAGAGCAGCAATGACAATAGATGGCGCCAGAGACACAAAGATTCAGAGATTGCGACTGGAGCCCGTGCCTCGATGGTTCTGCTCACTTGAGCTGTGGTGGGCGGGTGAGACACACCTGCCTCCTGAGGACGACAGTAGCCTGTTGAAAGCGCTAGAGGATTGTGTGTGAGGGGCTGAATGAGAGTGACACTTGCAGCGGGATTAGCACGGGTTTTGAAATGGATGGAGCATTTTGTTACTCACAGTTGACAAAGGTTTAACCACCTGGGAATGTAACGTAGTGTAAATATGTACATAGTTTTTTTTATTGAATGTATGAATGAGTAGTATGCTTGGGTGGTTTTTATGGAATTGACGAGCTATGGTTAAATCTCATATGACTAAAAAAACCCAGCGTTGTTTGTCTAGCAAAAAAACAAAAACAAACGATGTTTCATCCCCGGAAGAAGGAATCGTAAGCAAGGTGTCTGTAAACCTTTGAAGGCCAACAACATTATTATAATTGACGTGCTTGAAGTGTTTTGTGGATGTAAAGTACCATGATCTTTAGGGTAAGTGATTGGTGATTTTTAATAGTATACCTTTAGTCCCTATTTCTTAAACACTTCCTTGTACACAACATTTTTTGTATACATTGACTGTGAACCCTGCATCAATTTCCCCTGTTCTTTTCCGTGAACTATTTTTGCCGTCTCAACACCATGCACAGCGCCATTATTAATGCTTTCTTGTTCAACTTCATAAAGCATTTTGGATGCGTCAGCAAAAGTGGATTATTTTGAGACATGAAAGTGCTTAACTCTTGCATCAGACTTGGATTGCACTGGGTGTTTTCCCTAATCCTCATTCTCTGATCACCAGCCTCTTCCAGGTCCAATATATACAGTTGAGCAAACTTTCTCTGGCCCCATTTGCTGGGTGCAAAGCTCCTGCTAGATGGTAAATTTGTGCATTAATTTGGAAACGACAGGGACCGCATCCAGGAGGCGGAGCAATGTTAGCTCAACGTCAAAGAGCTATTTATTGATCTTTTGTTGTCCATGAAATTTTTCGCATATTGATGCTGTCCCTTCATTAACTGCTGAATAACAGGGACTGATCTTATAACATCTAATTCTACTTTGCCTTTATGACAGCATTGCGTAAAAAGTTTTTGTCAGGTGGCTGTTCTGCCGCAAAATGCTTTCCATGACAAAATTTGCAAATACTGTCCGTGGAACCACAGTTATGAACATCTACATTTGGTTCTACAACGTTAACTGTGTCAAGAACAGCTTGGTTTCTAGTTTGTGGATTTTGTCGGCGGATTGCATCACCACGTCTCTGGCGTAATATTTGCGCTTGTGACATGTTTGCAATCAGATGTCGTTCGTGACCTTGTGCAATTTGTTCTGAGGTCACGTTTGCAATTCGGAGTCGTTCCCGACTTCGTTCAATTTGCTGAGGAGTCATATTTGCTACGCGATGACGATTCCGATCTCGTTCTCTTTGCACAGCAGACATACTTTCCCGACAGGCCTTTTCTTGCTCCGCCTTTCGTCTTTTTGCTGCTTCCTTCTGGAAAGCTACTTCATCAGCAGATTTTTTTCCATTTGGGAGGCATATTTGTAGTGTTGTTGTTAAAACTCAAGCAAAACAAAATATTTTGAGAGAAATGAACCACAAGAATTAAATGCATGCATATCGCACAACCCCGAAAAAAAAAAAAATATATATATATATATATTTAACTCTAACTTCGAACGAAAGAAAGATGTAAACAAAACATTAAACTAGAACAGTTATGGATAACACAGATATAAATGTTAGTCTTTTTCTGTTAAACAGCATAATAAAGCATATCAAAGGTATATGAAGTAGCACCAAAATTATGATGAAAAGTTCTTCAAATCTCTAAAGAGTTGGCCGTGTGACGTAACGCATCTCTGAAGTCATGTGAGAATGGATTTGGATTAGATGACGTCACAGCAGCAGCTGTGTTCTTTGTTGCTATGGCAACAAAACAAAGTCATACATGCAGACTGTGCGCATGCAGGTAATTACGTCACCTACAAGAAAAGCAAAGCGTGACGTCACAAACATTTGTTTCTCGGTTGTTGCTACGACTACTTAAAAAGTGGCACGGAGGAGGAGGACTCCAGCAAATTATATATTAGGATTATTCTAGATATTCCATTGCCTATTTCTTAAGAGTGAAGCATTTGAATATTTTAAAGTTTATTAAGTCTGAAATGGAAAGGCAAACGAGTATTTTAAGATGTATGTATTAATTCTGAAATGGAAAGGCAAACTGGGGAAGAAATGTATAAAAACAGACAATGGAATGGAATTCTGTGCTAACTATTTTGAAGATTATCTGAAACACGAGGGTATTGGGGTTGAGAGAACAAACCCCTATTCGAAGAATTCTTAATATCATCACATCATACATAGATTACACTAAAAAAATGATGTGGTGGGACGTTTCAGTTGTGACTTCTACCTTCATCTGCCATGGAATGAAACATGTGGATTCAACCATGTGGTTTAAGCATCAAATTTTGCCAGATTTCAAAATAGCTTCCCAAATGACAGGGATGTGAAAAGATGCATCTGTATTGTAGGTGTTAGGGGTAAGGAAGATTTCAATGCTTTCGCGGTACCCGAGGGCTTTCCGATTGCTGAACGGAGCGATACTTTTAACATTTTGCCAATCAGGAATCGCGGACATATCACCGATACTTAAAATTGAAAGGGAGGTGGAAGGGTTGTCTTTTTAAACACAGGGGTGCTTATTCTGTAAAATCAAATTTCCTGAAACCAAACCCAAATTTCCTGAAATTAACGTAGATCAATACTTGTAAAAAAAAAAAAAAATCAATAAAAAAAATCAGAATATATGTGTTACATTTGTAATTTATTTCCCAAGTTCCGATATTTTTTTTAAAGAACAGTGGCCTTTATAAAATTTTACTAATTGCAAATTTCCAGTGTTTGGCCCTTCAAAGCTATAAATAATACTTATAAAAAGTAAAATACAGAGAAAAATAAAATAAAAAAGGCAACTTACATAATTGATGCCTTGCCTACCTGTGTCAATAAGTGTATTTTCTTGTGCAGAAAAGACTGAAATGTATATGACAAAGTTTGTTCAGTTTATACTTAAATGATTTGTATATTCACGTAATAAGTCATTTTTTGGTGTAAGTAAAACTATGGAATAAACTAGTAGTTGCAGTTGAATATAATGTTTTAATGAATGCAGAACTGCATTCATCTCTGTTGAACACATCAATGCTGCTGATGGAGGCAAAACTTCATACTTCATAATGCTTTAGAAAAAAATTCGGTTATTTTGTTTTTATTTTGCTGCATATCTTTTTGTGTGAGATTTACGTTTACTGCACCCAGATTCCTGCTTTGGTGTTGACAGATTTTGTGTTGGAATTTTAGGGCTCACCACAATCTTTGTACTCACAGAGCTAGCTGCTAATGATTTATTTATTCCAGAAAAATGATCTCCAATTACTTCATACCTTCTATCACACTTTTCCTTAGTTGATTTGTGATGAATTTTCCAGCTCTGCAACATGTTCTGTAACAAAGTTTTGTCAACTGCAGTGGTGATCGGATTTTCAACACCAAACATTTCTTTGCTTAGAGGTCATATTTGATGGTATGATAACTGTCTAAACTTTTTGCATCTAAACTAGTTCTGTGCTGTGTGATGATATTATCCATGAAATTAAATGGGCTTTCCACAATTGGCCCACGAAAGCATGAGATGAGGGCTTTTACAAGTTTACCCAAAGTGGAGTACTTTTGTATTCCATCATGTGAGCACATTTTTGACACTGCAGCTCAGTATTTATCAATGCCTTTGGGAATTTCATTTTTTTTTCACATTTCTCATTGGCTGAGTAATTAAATATATCACTAATTGCTGTATCGATTTGATAAGATCCGATTTCTTCATCAATAACAAGCATTTTGTTAGCAGATAGCACTGAGCTACATGCATCAGACAATTTTGAAAGAGCTACATAAGTAGTAGTTTGGCCCCTAAGAGAGGGGTCTAACCCTGAAAAACTAATCAGAGTAGAATTTCCCACAGGAAGTTTTTGGATCATGTATAAGGAGACTGCCAGATAACATTCCTTTAGCTCTTTCTTAAATGAAGATACCATATAATCATTTGATGTACTTGCAGCAATAAGTTTTTTGGCTTCTCCTCCAACAAATATATTTGTCTGGCAGGTGATTATCACCACTCTTCAAATCTATTTTCATAAGATCCTTGTGAGTTTTGCACTTAGAGATTATTTCATGTTTAATGAAAAATGATAAAATTTTATTTATCAACACAAAAAGTTCAACATGCAATCTATGCAACATAGGTTTTTTGGTCTTAAACAGTTTTATGTATTCATTGAATATAGGCAGAACAGCTTTGTATAGATGGATTTCATGTAATGTTTTCTTTTGCACCACAAAAAAGGCTTTCCATAATTTTATTCTTCCTTTCTTTTCCCATTCCTGTTAAACTTTTTGATTTCAAAGAATCTTGGATTTTCACAAGTTTGGACACACAAGAATTACTAATTTTTCTTTCCTCATACACTTTATCCAAATCAGACTTATACAAATTTCTGTCTGAATCTTTAATCCAAGAATAATAAAAGATTAGCAAAGCATCCCACAACAAAATCATGCGTTCAACGGCTGGGAGCACACACAACCATCTATGATTTGGTCGTGAAAGCGGGGAGAGCTTTTGAATTCCTGAACTCTTACAGATTTTGAAAAATAGTTCTCATTTGTCAACACTTAGAAAAACAAAGTGAATGTTGTCACACAATGATTCAATGTGCATTTTAAAAGGAGCAGTGAATCTTTTTACACTGTTGTTAACAGTATGGCAGCTATCACCATCAATATGAAGTAGATGTGGAGCTTTGTTGTTACGAACTAATGTTTCTATACCATTTTTTTTTTACCCCTCATAGTGTTGCATGAGTCCATCAGGAGACTAATTAGGTTACTCCAAGGAAAAACCATTTCCTTCCATTAAATTTAGTATTTTTGAGTAAATATTGGCTGCAGTACAAACCTGAAGTTGAATCGATAAATGTCGTATTACGACTTCCTGTTGCTCAGGGCAAAAATATTGTGCAAGAATAGTTAAGACACTACAATTCGCCCGACTTGTGCTCTCATCAATATTTAATGAGAAGGGAGTCTTGTCTGAGGGTATCGACAATTTGGTTTTTTATTGTACGAGCAAGGCCATCTCTCATTTTGTATGTAACAGTTGACCTATTCATAATTAACGCCTGTAATGCCTTAGGGTCCTTTGACAATGTCTGGGCCAGTTTTATAAGTTGAGGCCCAAGTGTATAGGGAAGAGAGTGTTCCGCTATGAATGAACATAAAATTGCTTCTGATCTAACTGTACGGGTACTTAGATCTAGTGGCTTTTCATCACCAGCAGGGTTTTCTGCAGACATACAAGAATACAAGTTCATTGAACTCTATACAGATTTTTTGAAGATTTGTGTTGTGATGAATTTGAATGGCTTACCAATGCTTTTACACCATCCTTTTCATATCGAATGCTTTTGTTGCACCAAATGCTGAAACATTCCCCAGGAGAATCAGTTTTTCGACACCATATCCCAATGGCGTCAGCGTTGGCATCTTGCTTCTGAAGCCAATCCCAGCGATATTTATTGCAGATATCTTTTTCCTAAACTTTTATGAGCTCAGCCTCAGAATCTTTCGAAAACTTCATTATCATAAATTACATGTGATGTCAGGAACAGAAACTATTCTGTAGAATAACACTTCACCAGGAGGAGCAGCAGCAGGATAACCAGTGGTCCCCAGGGCAGCAGCAGTCCGATGGAGCAGGAACAAGTTGAAGTGCTTAGGAGTGCAGTAAACGCAAGTTACCATACTACTGAAGCAGAGTGGGAGAGGGATGAAGAGGGGACAGTCACCCACATCCTGGACTTAGATTTTTCTGCATTTTAAGAAAGCCAGAAGGTCAAAGAGTGCATTAAAACCAATGACAAAGATTTTCTGAGCAGCAACCAGTAGGCATCCCAAAGGGAAGGGGGAGAGGTGAACAAAAAGTTAGCAGGGAGATCCTCCTTAGATCTCTGTGATGATGAGATGAGAAGTCTTGAAGGTCAAAAGTAGCAGGCAGAGTGGGTGGGCCACTAAGCCCTGGGGTGGGGCAGGAGAAAAGGGGCACTGCCAGGAAAAGAAAGGGGTGAGAAATTTCTGTTTGGAGTAGCTCTGGGCAAACCCAGCACCAAACCACAAAGGAAAGCATACAGTTATAGTTAACACACTTTTAGAAGACAAATATAACATCAGGTGGGGCGGGGTGGGAGGGGATGTCTCCCAGCTGAATTGGGTAGACACAGAGTGGACCTGTTTCTCTTCTCCTCTGTGGAGGTAGATTGGCAGTCAGATTTCCCAACTCCCAGTGGAATTGAGTTTTGCTTTTGCCACCAAGGGAAAACCGGGAAAGGACAGTGACAAGCCACTGAGTACAACGCCGCCACAAATTTCCGTAAAAAAAAAAAAAAAAAAAAAGCCGGAAATTGCCGGGAAAAAATAATAAATAAAACGCCAAAAATTCCCGGACTACAAAGCCACCGCAAATTTCCGTAAAAAAAAAAAAAAAAATAAAACGCCGAAAATTTCCAGGAAAAAAATAAAACGTTGAAAATTTCCGGAAAATAAGCACCCCTGTTAACATCAGCAATATGTTCCATCAATCGCCGGTTGATGCTGTGGTATGTACCACCATTGTAGTGGGTAATGCCTGTGGAAGTGCTGACATGGATAGAGTAGACACCTTGTAAATCTAGGGGTTTATTGGGATCTCTGTTTTTAAGGATGAAATTGAGAAGATGTGGAGGAGGTTTGACTGCAATCCTGTAGCCAAAAGATTTGAAAATAGAGGAAACTTTACGGGTGAAGGACAGGCTATAGGGAAAGTGCCAACAAACTGATGAGTGGTGAAAGGTTCAGGCAGTAAACTAGTATTTATAGAATAAAGTTCATACTGTCTAGGAATGTTGAAAGTGTTTTATTTTTTTGCTAAAACACACTAGCGCTTTTGAAACTATTATATCATTTCATCATCAGGTGTGCAAAATAAGATACAGATCCTTTCAAATATAACCTCAAGGGGTATTTGAAGTGTGTAACGGCAAGTAATATATTTACATGATGGTTATGATCAGGAACACTGAGGCGCGTGTTTGATTTAAATATTAAATTGTTGTGGAAGTTAGCTATAAAGAGCAGTTGCGGTTTTTGATGAAGATTGGATATTTAACATAGCATCATGTTATAGTTTTTGTTAAGATTTCTTTGTCAGTTCACGAAAAGTAGTCTCTTCCTCAATAAGGTGTCTTGCTGTAATGAAGAACCCCTTATTATTCTACTCCATCCTTGGAGACACCTTATTGAGGAAGAGACTAGTTTTTGTGAACTGACTAAGACATCTTAACAAAAACTATAACATGATGCTATGTTAAATATCCAATCTTCATCAAAAACTGCAACTGCTCTTTATAGCTAACTTCCACAACAATTTAATATTTAAATCAAACATGTGCCTCAGTGTTCCTGATCATAACCATCATGTAAATATATTACTTGCCGTTATAACCTCAAGAGGTATTTGAAAGGACCTGTATCTTATTTTTTACACCTGATGATGAAACGATATAATAGTGTCAAAAGTGCTAGTGTGTTTTAGCGAAAAATAAAATATTTCTAACGTGCCTAGATGGTATGAACTTTATAAACGTAAACCGGTACGCAATAAATTCTCACCGAGTGTATGTCTTCGTAAAATCATCATATCTTACACAGTGCATCACTTGGGAAGTTTTAAAATTTAGCAAACTAGTAGTCCTATTCTGTGATTCAAATTTCTTAATTAGTCTATGTACTAAGAGGGGTGGAAAGCCATGCAGTTAGCCAATGTTGATGTTCTGATATTCTTTTTGTAAAGCAGTAGGGCTGTTCCAAATAAGGTTGGCTCTGTGTATGTAAGACTTTATAGCAGCCAATTTATATATTTCAAAGGTGCAGGAATGGTAAGGGATGATATTATGGGTGTCAGAAGGTTTCCTGTAAACCGAGAGACAGAGTGAAAAGTTTGGATTGATGTTAACATCCAGAAAACTAATATTGCTGTTGACCCTGGTTCTTGAGACGAGAATTTCACATGGAGGGAATTTGGAAGTTATGGAGGACACGAGTTCTATTAGTTAGTGTTTCTGGTGTGGCCAAATGATGAAGATGTCATCAACATACCATGACCAAATGGTGGGTTTTAAGAGGGATGGGGCAACGATTCATTTTTCAATATTCTGCAAATAAATTTCAGCAAGTAAGGGGTAAGGAAGAGACCTCATTAGTACACCCTGTTTTTGTTGGTAGTAGATACCATTGTATACATAGCAGGAATATTTTCCAATTAATCATTTCAGAGCGCAAAATTTGCGGTCGCCCAGTCAGCAACGACGACCAGAAATATATTGTTGCCGAGCAGCAAAAATATTCAATTGTTTTCCTGTTCGGCATTTAATGCTGTTGAACGGTATCTTCACAATTTTTTTTTTTTTAGCTAAAGCAGTATCTTCACAAAAATAATTTGAACTGTGATGGTGGCTTCACTTTTAGTAAAATGTTATCTTAAAAATATTTCAGTGTGAGAGGCATCTTAAGTATTGTATTTAACTGTACTTTCTTTTTTTTTTTTTAGTCACGGAATGTTTTCAGTAAAACGGTCTCTGACGGAGGGGTATCAATTACTGGGTCACCACCAGCAGCCCAGCAAGCCAATGAGAGCCTCTTCCGTGAGCTGCGTAGCAATAGCCAGGGGTCGTGCTGCAGATTGCCATCTTTGCAATTTGCAAAAATAAAATCAATTTGGCGAAGGAAAAACAGCTTTAGCGATTACCTTTTTCTACTGTTATAAAACTTTTGGCGATAAAGAAATGAACTTTGCGAATAAATTGGCGAAAAATTTAGAAGAGCCAGCAGGACCCCTGGCAACAGCTGATGCGAAGCTCGCTGAAAGGAACCCCAAAAAGCATTGTGGGCAGAAGCCTTTCTTGCCTGCGTGCGTTTCTAACTCAGAGTGGGGATGGGCATACGATGGATATTCATTCCCGAAACATTCACACATCCGTAATATGGGTGGGAATTTTTGACGTATCAGCGAAAACCATGATGTTTTGCTAAAGAACCAAAGAATTCCCATCTTTCCCATCTGCAGCAGTTGTTGGCACATCAATGAATAAATCGCTGTTCAATATATCGGTGATAGCTCACTAATTCAACATCGAGTAACCATAATATTTGTTAAAGTGCTTGATTTATAGTAAACCTTGATGCATTGGCTCCAGTAACATCGAGGACAAGAATATTTTCGGCGACGAAACATCGCAGAAAAACGGCAAAACAAATTGCTAATTCGCGACATAGGAAGGTAATATTCCTTTTCTCAGTATAAGAATACGAAAAGAAAGGTGATATTTTGTTTCTCTGTATAAGAATACGAAAAAGACAAATTCACTTATCGAAGAAATATTTCGAGTTGATTACGCTATTGCAGTTTCAAACATCAGTCATGAAACCTCGATTTTTTGGGGAAGGGCAGGAGAGGACTTATCGGTTCCCGTAACATCTAGGAAAAGTACTCCATTTTCGGCGATGAAACATTGAGCAAAATGGCGAAAAGTCCCTAATTCAGGACCTAAGATTATATTTAAAAGAATGCAGCAATGAGAAATTCATTTACTTCACATAGAAAATATTCTTTTGCAGTTAAAAACATCGATCATCACTTGGAAAAACGTCTATTCTCAAAAACACAGATATTTTCCTCCATCTGTACACCGGTTAATCTTTGCCGTACCAGCCGGGATTCTGGGAAACGTATTTATGTACATATGAGGAAAAGGAGCATGGTGGTGAAGGTGCTGACAATTCCTTTTATGGGGGGATTGGGTTGTGGTGTATGACCGACATTTTTTAAAATGTTATTTTAGTTATTTCTTTTTCTCCAGCACTCAAAAATATAGGCTTTTGATTACTTTCCTAGTTTAATACAACCTGGAGAATTATTATTATTGCTATTATTTTCTGAGATCTCAGCTGTATTACAATTGCAGAGTTGTGAATATATATATATATGTATATATATTTATATAGCAAAATTTGACAAGAGTGAAAGATTTCTACTCCAAATTATATGAAAGGGATGATGCATGTACTCCAGACATCATGAAAGGTATTAGTACCACAGTTTTTCCACTCCTCCTAGCAGAAGTTGCACATGCAATCAAGAACATGAAGCAGGGAAAAGCTCCAGAAGAAGATGCAATTACTGTACACATCATACAAGAAGCAATTGGAGAAATTGAAACAGTACTCGCCCAAGTTTTCACTCGATGCCTTAATGAAGGGGAAAGCCGCCCCGGTGGCGCAGTGGTCTAAGGCGTTGGCCTCTGATCATTCGTCCGTAAGGGGTCCGGGTTCGAATCCCGGTCAGGCATGGATGTTGTGTTTGTCTTACGGCACTGGCTCTCTCCCTTCCCTGGAACCAGCGACCCTAAATTAGGGACGGGCGACTGCTTATAGCCCATTGAGTTGCTCACGGTGGTCGTTAAACCTCCAATCAAAAAAAAAAAAAAAAAAAAAATGAAGGGAAGATTCCTGAGGATTTGAACAACACTACAATAATCCTGCTACATAAAAAAAGGTGAAATTGAGGATCTCAGGAACAACAAACCTATCAGCCTCCTATCAGTGGTTTATAAAATCTTCACTAAAGTTCTTTCACACCGCTTGAAGGTAACACTGGAAATGGCTCTACCAAGAGAACAAGTTGGATTCAGGAGTGGCTACAGCACTATAGATCATATCCACGTACTGAGAGAACTAACTGAAAGAGCGAGGGAATATGAATTTCCATTTTGCATAGCTTTTATCGATTATGAAAAGGCCTTTGATTCGGTGAAAACATCAGCAGTTACAATGGCTTCAAAATCCTGCGGTATTGAAGATGCATACATTAATATTATTAATAACATCTATGAAAATGCAAAGATTCGGCTGTTTGAAAATACAACACACATTAAAATTGGAAAGGGAGTGAGACAAGGTGACACCATGTCTCCCAAGCTCTTTAATGCCACATTGGAAAATGTCTTTTAATCACTAAACTGGGAAAACAAAGGGTTAAAAGAAGTTTAACACACTCATCAAAGGAACAATATAAAAAAGAAGAAATTGAATATATTGAAAAAATTGCATATGATTTTGGTTACCCTAAACAGGTATTAAAAAAATGGATTTATGAAGTAACTCAAGCTAACAGATAAAGATTAATGGAGATTATCTAACTCACCTTCGTTTTGCTGATGACGTAGTCATTTTTGCAACTACCCCATCAGAGCTGCAGAGTATGATCCAGGAACTTGCTGACTAGAGTAAAGAAGTGGGATTAAAAATGAACTTTCAGAGGACAAAAGTGATGTACAATGCTTTTACAAGAAATGAAGATCTATCGATTGATGGAGAAAAGCTGGAGATAACAGATGCGTACGTTTATCTTTGACAGCAGATATCAAGTGAGGGACACATTGATGAAGAAATTAGTCTGCATATAAAACTTGCCTGGAGAGCTTTTGGAAGAAACAGCATAATTTTCAAGAGCAATACGGCATTAGTTCTTAAAAGAAAAGTGTTGAATCAATGTATCCTTCCAGTGCTTACGTATGGTGCAGAGACGTGGACCTTAACTAAAAGAGACATACAAAGGCTGCAGACAACTCAAAAAAGCATGGAGAGGTGCAACTTGGTGTAACCAAGAGAGATAAGAAGAGGAACTACTTGTGGATCAGAAAAATGACAAGAGTGGACGACATCATGATCAGAGTAAAACCCTGAAATGGCAATGGGCTGGACATACTGCCAGAAGAACAGACCATTGATGGACAGTCGAAATTTTAGATTGGATTCCAAGGGACAGGAAAAGACCCAGAAGACCACCACATGGGAGATGAGTGGATGAAATTCGAAAGCATGCAGGAGTAACATGGAGGAGACTGGCAAAAGACAGACCGTTGTGGATGAGGCTTTGAGAGACCTTCATCCAGCAGTGGATTGATAATGGTTTACAATGATGATGATGAATAGCAAAAAAAAAAAAAAAAAAACAACGAAAAGAATAAAGCAAAAACCAAGAACAAATTTGAAATTCCAAAGCACCAAAGGCTGCATAGTAGAAAGATCAAACCAAGACAGAAAAGCAAAACTCAAGAAGCAAATTTTGATGAAACGAAGACTAATCATTTGATTCCCATCGTTGGGATCTTGCCTGCTTTGGACAGTTGGGGATTGGTAATTGTTGTTGTTCTGCTCCTTCTCATTCTTTTTGTTTTGTTAGTCTTCGTTTCATCAAAATTTACTTCTTGAGTTTTGCTTTTCTATATATATCATCATCATCATTGTCAACCATTATCAATCCACTGCTGGATGAAGGTCTCCCCAAGTTTCCTCCACAACGGTCAGTCTTGTGCCAGTCTCCTCCATGTCACTCCTGCATACTTTCGAATTTCATCTACCCATCTCCCACGTGGTCTTCTTCTGGGTCTTTTCCTGTCCCTTGGAATCCAATCTAAAATTTCGACTGTCCATCAATGGTCTGTTCTTCTGGCAGTATGTCCAGCCCATTGCCATTTCAGGGATTTTACTCTGATCATGATGTCGTCCACTCTTGTCATTTTTCGGATCCACGAGTTCCTCTTCTTATTTCTCCTGGTTACACGAAGCGTGCACCTCTCCGTGCTACTTTGAGTTGTCTGCAGCCTTTGTATGTCTCTTTTAGTTAGGGTCCATGTCTCTGCACCATACGTAAGCACTGAAAAGATGCATTGATCAAACACTTTTCTTTTAAGACATAATGGCATATTGCTCTTGAAAATTATGCTGTTTCTTCCAAAAAAGCTCTCCAGGCAAGTTTTATATGCAGACTAATTTCTTCAATGTGTCCCTCACTTGATATCTGCTGTCAAAGATAAACGTACGTATCTGTTATCTCCAGCTTTTCTCCATCAATCGATAAATCTTCATTTCTTGTAAAAGCATTGAACATCACTTTTGCCTTCTGAAAGTTCATTTTTAATCCCACTTCTTTACTCTAGTCAGCAAGTTCCTGAATCATACTCTGCAGCTCTGACGGGGTAGTTGCAAAAAATGACTTTGTCATCAGCAAAACGTTGGTGAGTTAGATAATCTCCATTAATCTTTATCCCTTTGTTTTCCCAGTTCAGTGATTGAAAGACATTTTCCAATGTGGCATTAAAGAGCTTGAGATATGGTGTCGCCTTGTCTCACTCCCTTTCCAATTTTTATGTGTATTGTATTTTCAAACAGCCGAATCTTTGCACTTGCATTTTCATAGATATTAATAATATTAATGTATGCATCTTCAATACCGCAGGATTTCGAAGCCATTGTAACTGCTGATGGTTTCACCAAATCAAAGGCCTTTCATAATCGATAAAAGCCATGCACAATGGAAGTTCATATTCTCTCGCTCTTTCAATTAGTTCTCTCAGTATGTGGATATGATCTATGGTGCTGTAGCCACTCCTGATTCCAGCTTGTTCTCTCGGTTGAGCCATGTCTAGTGTTACCTTCAAGAGGTGTGAAAGAACTTTAGAGAAGATTTTATAAACTACTGATAGGAGGCTGATAGGTCTGTAGTTCCTGACATCCTCAATGTTACCTTTTTTATGTAGCAGGAACATTGTAGCGTTGTTCCAATATAATATATATATATATATATATATATATATATATATATATATATATATATATTTACATAAACAATCATTAAAACACAAAACTTGCTGCAAATTAACTGTCTCTTGCATGTCACAGTGGTGTGATGGCGAGTGAAATTTTTTTTTTTTTTTTTGGCTAGTAGAGTTAGACCTGAAATTTTGAGCACTGATCATGTCCTCCATAACTTCCAAATTCCCTCATATAAAATTCTTGTCTCAAGCACAGGTCGAGAACAATATTAGTTTTCTGGATATCAGCATCCATCCAAACTTTTCACTTGGCCTCTTGGTTTATAGGAAATCTTCTACCACCCATAATATCATCCCTTAGCGAATATTCCTGCACGTTTGAAAAATATAAATTGGCTGCTAATAAAGTTTAAATACACAGAGCTAACCTTATTTGCAATAGTCCTACCGCTTTACAAAAAGAATATTAGAACATCATCAACATCGGAAAATTGCATGGCTTTCCACCCCTCTTATTACATTGACTAATTAAGAAATTTGAACCACGGAATAGAACTACTAGTTTACTGCCTGAATCTTTCGCCACTCATCAGTTTGTTGGCACTGTCCTTTAGCCTGTCCTTCACCCACAAAGTTTCCTCTATTTTCAAATCTTTTGGCTACAGGATTGCAGTTAAATCCCCTCCAAATCTTCTTAATCTCATCCTTAAAGACAGAAATCCCAATAAACCCCTTGATCTACAAGGTGTCTACTCTATCCCTGTCAGCACTTCCACTGGCATTACCCACTACATTGGTTGTACTTACCACAACATCAACCGGCAATTGATGGAACATATCGCTGATGTTAAGAAAGGCAACCCTTCCACCTCCCTTTCAATTTTAATCATCAGTGATACATCTGCGATTCCCGATTGGTAAAATGTTAAACGTATCGCTTCGTTAGAGAGTGAAATCTTGCATTTCACTCTCTAATGTATACAACCATGACATTTAGGTATTGGTCACATGCCTGCCTACTAAATAGATTTAATGTATGTATTTTGTTTCAAGAGAATTAAATATATAGTACAATATAATGTAAGGGGAAAAATTGCTGATGAGGTCATATGCATAGAAAATCACTCACGTTAGTACAGAACAATGTCTTTAATTAAATGAGAAAATTAATCAAATGTCTTTATAAGATAAAAATGTTGTATGGAAATTAAATCTTGAAGGTTTGAAAAACTTCAGACATGTTTGTTGATAAGTAATAAAAGTTTGATGAAGAATAAATGTTCATTCTTGATTTGACACAAAATTATTAATGAGAAAATATGATAAATGCTTGCAAAAACGTTAGACATTTTGTAGATAAATAATAAGTCATTCACAACTAATGAAATTTCATTTTCTTAAGTGGTTTCTGTCTAACAATTTGTTCTAACCTTTTATGAATTAGCCAGCTAGAGTTTTCTTTCTCTTGAACCAATTCATTTGATTTTAATTTGCTGCATAAGTTATTAGAGATATTCTGCTCTTTTCATTTCTTCTTCCTTATCTTGTAATTCTTTCTTATATTCTGAATACGATGATTTCATATTTTGGCATAAATTTTTATTTACAGGGTCATGCAAATAATCATTTTTTTTTTAATTTCAAGGCTGACTTATCCTGATTCAGAAGCTTATATTTCATGGTTTGAACAGATGAAAATGTTTCAATTTTCATGTTGCTGGGTTCTTTATCAATTACATCCCCCATCATACTAAAGAAATTTTCCACTTCAGAGCCAGAAAAACAACTCAATAATGCCTTCATTATTTTTGAGAGGGCACTGAATTTGTTTAACTTAAAAAGTGCATGTTTTGGGATTCACTGAAATTTATTTATGTAAATATTAAACTGGAGCACATCACTGCATCCTAAGTATAAAATTACCGACATTTAACAACACAGGGTAGAGGGAATGCCGCACGAGTGGGGGATTACGATTGCTGGAGAAATCTTCACTCCGTCCGACTTCCGTTTTCGGACATTTTCTCTACATTTTTCAAGCTAAAATACAAATATTTATGCATTAAAATGAAACTTAATAACAATACTGGGCAAAAGAAACATCGCGAGAAAAATAAATTAGGATTATGGGAAAAATCTTCACTCCGCTTAACTTCAGTTTTCGAAAGTTTTGAAATATGAAATATAGTTCCCAGACGGAAAAGCCCTCCCCTCCCCCAAAACAGCTTCTTTTCAGTTTCACATCGATCCCAAGAATGACCCAAATCATGACAGAAAAAGCGGAATTCCGCGAATCCACGAAATAATATGTACAAGTAAGAAGTAACTAAGAAATGGAAAAACACGGATTTTATGGAAAATGAAAGTGAAAAATCGATACTGCGTTGCTCACTCTGCCGTGAAACAATTTTACGGGACACAGCAGCAGCGCGAATTCCACCACAGGCGGATTAAATACTGATCTAGAAATTTAATTTCGTTTAATAAAAAAGAGAGAAAATGATTGCTCTCTATTGATTAGTTTTGAAGAGGTATGTATTAGAAAGAGAATAACATGCATTTCATTAGGAAAAAAAAAACCAAAAAAAAAACCGAATTTGCTTTTTTACACTATTACCGAAGATATTAAAAACAAGGAACATGACAAAAATACACATCAAAAATAAAAATATAATCAGGCAGAGAGAGAGAGAGAGAGAGAGAGAGAGAGAAGGGGAAAGGGAGGGGGGGGGAGAGGAGGACTTGGTCGAAAAAATTTAATATGAGGAAACGGAAAACAACGTGACATTCTCAACACCCAAGAAACATTCCCGAAAATATTTAACAAGTGTTAGAATCTTGAAAACACAAAAATAAACTTTACACAGATGTTTAATATCATTATTTCATTGAGATTTTCGATTTCCGTTGCATACTCGACGTTTTCCGCCGTTCGTAGCGGAACGATTTCCATAGCATACTTGATGTTTTCCATCGATAATTTCCATAGTAACTAAGTAAAATTCCTAGTACTTGGAGTCGCTGAAATATTCTTCCCACCACATGGATTTACTCAGCATCAAGCGGAAGAGTGCGCACGGAGAATTTACTGTACCGAAGTCCCGACGATGACAATGGGGCACAGAGGTCCTGGTGCCCAATGGCACAAAACCTGCCTTTTTGTAGCAAGACGGCACAAGACTTTTGTTATGGCACTGTTTGGCGCAGAATTTCCATCCCTGGAAGAGGTGAAGTCATTCCCAGCCGTAACCATCCCGTCGTTCGAAGTCATTACGATTTTGCTTTCCGCAAGAGCGAGGCACACTCCCACCCCTCCCATAAAAATTTTATTGCATTTTTGGAATAATATCGGGAACACCAAAAACGGAAAAGAAAAAGCAGATTTCCGCGTAAGTCTTCTTTCATGCCTGCTTTCAGGACACATGCAGATCTAAGGAAGCTCAGACCTGTCCGATTCTGAAGACTGTTAATAGAAGGTACCCTAAAGACCATAGTCATGGATTTGAACAGAGAGCAAACAACTAGTTTTGCTGCAAGCCCAGGAAGTCAGTAACAGAAACCTTCGAAACAATCAAAACTGTTCACGGGGACAATGCCCTATCACATGGTTATGTTTTTGAATGGTATGATCACTTACGCGAGGTAAGGGAAAACTTTGGGGATGACCCAAGGATTGGAAGACCATCAACCAGTAGTTCTGAGGAAATGGTAGAGAAAATTCGGGCTCTGGTGCAGTCAGGTCATCGAATGACGGTAAGGATGATGGAGGGCGATCTCCATAACAATCGTGAAACAATCCGGCCGATTCTAAAGGAAGATCTCGGGAAAAGGAAGATTTGTGCAAGGTTTGTGCAGCACAGTTTTGATTGAAGAACAGAAAGTGCAAAGAGTCGAAAGCTGCAAGGCGTTCACTACGGCCGTGGAATCCTACCCTTCGACGCTGGATCACATTGTGACAGATGATGAGACGTGGTGCTTTCAACATGATCCAGCAGCAAAGAGGGCATGGAGTGGAGGGCATCAAGTTCGCCAATACCCAAGAAGGTTCGTCTGCAGAAGCAAAAAATCAAGGCAATGCTGATCATGTTTTTTGACAGCAGCGGCGTCATTCACAGGGAATGGCTTCCAGAGGGTGCAACAATCACCAATGCCTTCTACCTGCAAGTTCTCGATTGCCTATGGAAGAGAATTCATCGTGTGAGACCACACCTGCAAGCACGTGAAAGGTGGTTCCTTCTGGATGACAACGTGCGCCTGCCCACTCAGCACTGTCGGTGACACAGTTCCTCGCCAAGTCCGTAGTACCCAGGCTTAACCATCCACCCTGCTCCCCGGACTTAGCTACTGCCGACTACTTCCTGTTCCTTAAAGTGAAACTGGCATTGAAAGGATGACATTTCATCACTGCTCAGGACATCAAGAAAACCATTACAGAGGAAATGAACAGTGTTCCAGTAAATGAATTCAAAAAAGGTTTCACACATCTACTGGAGCGATCAAAATGGTGCATTGATAAGAAGGGGGACTACTTTGAAGAACCATAACCACAATTGGACTCTGTGCATTAAACTTTCCTCATAACAGCAGCTGTCCTGGAACTTTATTGTCAGACTGTGTATTAACAAAACCTACGACTTTTGTCAAATTGAAAATGTTTTGCGATTGGTAATTTCTAAAGCATTCTCACTGAACAACACAAGCTGAATTATAGATATACCAGAAGATCTTAGAAACAGGGGTAGATCTGTTAGACATATTCCATGTTCTTAAATAGTTTCTATGATTTCTGTCATACGGAGTAGGATCCAAAAGTTCAGGGACAGCCCCTACCTGTGACAACACAAGCATATAGTTAAAGTTACGGCGTCCGAAATACATCCCGCCATCCCTCCCCTCTGTAGTCAGAATGGCTTGGCCAATGGAAAGTGATTGGAATGTGAACGCAGACATTTGCTGCTGTGGTTAGTTGTCTGTCTTCTGCGATGTGAGAAACATAGCGTTTGAAGAACAGCGTTGTAACATCACATTTTGTCAGCGTTTGGCTAAAATAGCTGCAGAGACCTTAGAAATGCTTTTGAAAGTGTACGAGGGGTATCCGCATTTCAAAGAAGGCCGAGAATCCATTGCAGATAATGAGTGCTGTGGTTGACCTATGTCTGCACGGAGTGCGGAGTGAGGAAAACATTACGATGGTGGTGCAGTGTGTTCGTCAGGTTTGTCACCGAATTATTGAGGAAATTGCTAACACAACTAATTTACTGGAGACCACATGCCAGCACATTTTGATGGAAGATCTTAACATGCACCATGTGTGTCAGCACATTGTCCCTAGTCTTTTGACCTCCGAACAAAGAGATGTGGATATCGGGCGAATTAATCGACAAAGCCGATAGCAATCCTACGGTTTTGGATAACATAAAATGTCTTGATAACATTCCTTCACAGGTGATGAAACGTGGTTCTATTTATTTGATAATCAGCCAAAGCGTGCTTCTTCAACATGGAAATAACCGCCTTCACCGCGATCAAAGAAATTCAGGCAAGATAGCCACAAAGAGAAAGTCATGCTGAAGGTGTTTTTTGATTCTCACGGCATTGTCCATTCCAAATTTATTCCTGAGGGTACAACAGTTAACAACAAACGTTATCTGGGCATTTTACGTGACTTACAAGACTTAATCCGTCGTAAACGGCCGGAGATAAGGCGAAGTGCACAATGTTACCTTCTCCATGACAACGCGCCTGCACATCGGTCCCTACTGATCACCGATTTTCTCACCAGAAATCGCACTAAATTGCTTCCATATCTCGCCTATTCACCCAACTTGGACCCCTCCCATTCCCCTCTTTCCACTAATGAAACAAAATCTGCACGGACGTCGTTTTGTGTCAACAAATGAGGTAAAAACAGCAACGCAAGAGGCATTACGAGGAGTTGCAAAACATGGCTTTCAGAAGCTTTACGGGCGCTGGCAAAAGTGAATCGTTGCCCAAAGGGATTATTTTGAAGGTGGTTGTGGATCGGTGTTTTAAAGTATTCAAGGTAAGGCACTATACGCCAAGTCTACGAACTTTTGGATCCTACCTCGTATTATGATTAATATTGTTTGTGTAATTTGTTAAATGGCTTGAAATTATTTAGTGTATACCTGCGTACAACAAATGCATAAAATGTGTGATTTGCTTCCTTTTATGCACATAAGTACTGTGCTCATTTATGGGCTAAATGCAAATGACCATTATCTGCTTCACCTGTGTGTTACTAACTAACAGCAGGAAGATTTCTATTTGGGGGAAAGTCAAAAGTTGTTGTCTGGTGTTCAGTGGGTGTAGTTATCTGGTTTTCTTGTTACAGCTCACGTTGTGTTGTGCCACTGACAGCCATGAGCTGTGGTGTAGTATGATGCATAAGTAATCCTTTTTCATCTGCTGTGTTACTGTTTTTCATCCATGTTTACATTTGGAGAATAAAGGGCAATAAAATACCATAACCTCTTCAATTCAATCCCCTGGTACCGAATTGGGGACTATGGCAAAAAACAAAAAAAAAAAAAAAAACCTGATTAAAATATGAATTTGCTCCAACAAACCTCAAAACCATGGTACCTGATTGGGGACTTATAGTTTTATTTATCTCTCAATAGATAGATCCACCATACTATGGAGTGAAACAGCAACAGCAGCTGAAAATGGTGGAAAGGCGGGAATCTGATCCTCGGCCGACAAGTGGTGAGTGTACTTTACTTTTTAACCAATACTAGCTCTAATTTTACATTTAATTGTTTCTTACATGACAATTAGATGTGCAATCATTGCATTTGATACTTTTCAGAATTTTGCTACTATTATTTTAACAAAATCATAGCTCATAGAGCAAGGTACCCAAATGGGTACCTTGGATTTCTAATCAGAAGTTTCACAGCTAATATATATATATTTTTTTCTCTTGTAGTGCTTTTCTTGACTGACAATGAAACACAAGCTCTTCTTGCCCAAAGTGATGGGGAACTTTCAGATGTTGATGATCCTGAGTTTTTAGCAAATAGTAATTCTGAATTTTTAGAAAATAGTGATTCTGAATTTTTAGAAAATTGTGATTCTGAATTTTTAGAAAATAATGATTCTGAATTTATAGAAAATAATGATTCTGAAAGTGATTCAGAGTTGACATGACCAGCTGATGTATTTGATGTGCAGCAAGAAGGTACTTGCAAAAGATGGTCAAAGGATGTAAAACAAACAATTGATGTGAAACAACCAGCAGTTGTAAAATCTTACAACACATATATAGGAGGAATGGACCTAACGGATCGATTACTTTCCTATTATTGCATATCCACTCCAACGAAAAAATGGACAGTGCATGTTTCTGCCCAATTTTTAGACATGGCAACGTGCAATGCTTATATTTTGTACACTCACCACTGTAAATTAAGTGATGTGTGAGAAAAAGATATTCTGCCACTGATAGATTTCAAACTTGCTGCCACTGAAAGTTTAATTTGAAAGGAGACTTCAAAATCATTAATTGAGGAAATAACCTGTGGAAAAAAACCTCAAAGTAGCCCCCATAGCAGTAAATGATGTAAGATTTGACAGAGTAGGACATTTCCCAGAGCATGTGAAACTTCCAAGTCAAATGAAATGAAATGCTGCAACCCTGGCTTAAGGATAGGACCAGAGTAAAATGCATGAAGTGTAATTTGTTTTTGTGCCTCCAAAACAGAAACTGCTTTCTGGAATTTCATATCAAGTGAATCTACTGAACTTACGAGATTTTGTAACATTGTGGTATTTAGTACTCAAATACACTTATGTAAGAATTTATCATTTCTATAAGTACATATGCTCATATGTACGCATTAAACATGCATGAAAACATATATTAATATGTAAGAAGCTACCAGTAATGTAAATAACATATAACCTATTTTGCGTTAGTTACCAAGGTACCCAATTGGGTATAACTAATTATAGCATTTAATACCATGGTACCACCCAGTAGGGTACCGCTAATTAGAGTAATTAAAAAATGTTAAATTTATTATTTTTGTTTGCACTCCGTTTTCTTAACACCACTGTAGCAAAAAAAAAAAAAATAGTGGAAGTGTGCAAAAATGTTCTATATTTGTCTCAGGGAACTGAAGAGGGTAATATTACCAGGGATCATAGCATACTTCTGGAAAATTTTAGGTAGGAATTTTAGGACTTTTTAGAAAAATTTTAGGAAAATTTTAGGAGTGTATTTCAATAAAAACTAGATGTATATTTGTATACATCTAGTAAAACAACTTTGTATACATTGTAAAGAGTTTGCTTCACACCCTTCAACCATATATACTGATACATTGCGCATGACATAAAAATTTCTGGCTCCAACATAAAATCACATGACAACAGTCAAAAAGATGGGTTACACCTGCTGTGCTTATGGTTGCTCTGAGCGATATAGTAAAGAAAGTTCTATGATTTTTCATGGGTAAGAAACGAATTAAATATCTAAGTCAATAAAGTTCAATTACTTAACCAGAAACTTGCAGCTACTGATATAAAAATATAGTAACTTAAGAAAAAAAAAAATGGAATGCATGTTCCAAATTCTTCGCAAATTGTTCATCACATTATAAATCACAAAATGTAAACAACCCGATCATGCATGTATATAGATCATAAGTAAACTTACCTGAAGAGTTTTCATTATATATGAGGCGCATTCACATAATACACCGAAAACACTGAAGTTCTGCAGCGTAAATTAGTAATAATAACAGCATTTTTATACGAAATTTGGAGTCTGATGATGACGTGCCCAATGTTTGAGCCATGGCGGCTTTGATGCAGCTATTGCCAATGTGCAGTCCATTAGTATATATGGTCGAAGTTCACACCCAATTTTTTTGCATAATGCCTAAAGTTTAAGTATGATTTACTTCTAATGTTCAGCTCTTATCTTTTCACGTGTTATTATCATATTCAAGTATATTTACCACATTCAAGTTTCACTTTGAACATTAATATGCTGTTGAACCAGAAGCAATTCACGATTTTCACAGTAAAGTTTTCAGGTTTCACATTAAATTATAATATCCTAAAAAGGTAATTGAAAACCAAGAACTATGTACAATTGTTCACTGAATTACTTTTTTCATATTATTGTTTTAACCTTTTCCTGATTAGCCTATCTTTTTCTGCTTCCACCACAACTAATTTACTTTCAGTTTTCTTTATTTCAGCTGAACCTTGTATGATCAAGTTAGAGGCAACTGCTATTTCAACAGTATTTTGTTTTTCTACAGCTTTTCTCATTCTTTCTGTTCCCTCTTGAATTACTGCTAGGGAGGCTTCTTTATCTTTTTTAAGCCTATTTTTATTTCTGCCTCATTTTCTTTTATTTTGTCATCAAACTCAGCTTTTCTTTTTTTCTCTAGCTGCTTTTCCTTATTTTCCCTCTCTTTCTGCTTCCTTTCTTTTACCTTTTTTTATTCTTCTTCCTTCAGCTTATCAACATACTCTTTATAAAATTTATGTGAATCACGAACACTATTTAACAAATTTCTTGTTATGGGAACTTTACTTACACATCCATAGTGTTTAATGGCCCCTTTAACTATTCTTAATGATGATAGTTGAGTCTTTTAAGTTAGCCTTGTCCTTCCTTAACAGAGTAGTGTAAACCGAAAATCCACTTTCTGCATCAGCATTACCATGAGGTAAAACTAATATTGACTTGATGAGTTTAGCAAGATTTGAGTATTTTTCTTTTCCGCTAGTCTTTAATACTAAATATATTACGCCAGTAATGATCAATCCGCACTGGAATATGCCCTTCCTCTGAAAATTTCACTAGTTCATCTAGAGTTGGCTTATTGCAATTTAAAAGTTTCCACTCTACTCTTACTCTATCAATTTGTTCCTCAGAAAGATGCAAAACACTTGAAATTCTGGTTATTTCCGAAAGTCCTTCAGTGACTGAAAGTTGATTTGACTCTTTTTTTGGTTCTTTTACCTTTAAAACTTCTATGTCTCTTAGCTTTTGATTGCAGAATGGCAAATTTGACTTTAAATATTTTGTGGTTGCAATTAGTGATGATCTTACATCTAAGAGAAATAATTTCTGCCTGGTCTCCTGAACATTCCTGAGGAGATTTTTTGTCTTCATACCAACTTCTAACTCCCCTAGTGTTTTCCATGAATTTTTGTTTTCAAAATCTACATTCTTTAGGTCTTCTCCAAATTTCCCTGCAATATCATCATCTTGGATAAACTGAGCCATAACATACATTCCTCATTAAAGTATTTAAATCAGAATATAACTGATGTATTTTTGGTTCTTCACTCTGATAACATAATGAAAACTTTTCAAAATTTTGGTGTGAAAATGAAATTAATGCTAAATAGCAAGGAGTTAGCTCATTTTTCAGGAAACAGTGAATTCTTTTATACCTTGCCGAATTGCGTAGTTGTTTTTCAAATATTTTTTGAGATGGCAAGAAGTTTAAAAAATATTCTGTAATATTTAGCCATTGATCCAAGAGCCTCTGGGCTACAGAACCAACGGTTAACCATCTGTTGCTGACATGACGCAAAAGAAATTTGGCTGCGACCAATGTTATATCCTGGACAGATTTATAATCCTCTCATCTTGCAGCATACTCTTTAAAAAGTAATGCATATCAGTAGCAAATTCGTCAAAATCTATATTTAAGCTTGTCAAAAATTTTTTAAATGCATTACTAACAACATGCAGGTTGCAAAAACCTAGTTCCAAAGATTTCTGGCCTGTTTCTTGTTTTACAACTTTATTGAATTTGCGTAAAAGCACTTATTTACATTTGGGCTGTCCATGGATACACAAATAATTCTGTTCAACGAAATATTGAAGGATGATAACACATCAAGAATTTCTTTTAGCAAAATATCTGCTGTTATATGACCCAGAAAAACGCTTGTTAGGTATCGGCAAGAAACTGAATTTATTTCTGAAGACCAGTACCTGAGATACACATCGAACTGCCATTTCACTTGTGTATTTGTAGTTTCATCAAATGCTATAGTAACCTTTCCTGGGCTACTAGATGCAATGTCTTTTTTCAAATCCTCTTCAAAATATTTTGACAATCCATGTGATATCACATAAGCAACTTTTTTTCTTTAAGTTGCATTTTGGCTGCAATAGCAGAATCAGGAAACATTTCTTTGAAAAGTTCAACTGTTTCAGTGCATGAAACAAAAGACATATTTGTCCTTTGCAACTTTCATGGACCATAATGCTTCGGCTTTAGCCAACTGTAAATCATGACTCAGTACTTCACTAATATTTGTTTTGGGCTGAAGATCCCGTCCTCCAAAGGCTTTCAGGATGGACTTATTTTGAAATTTACTTTGAAATTTCTGCAAATGTTTCTTTCCTTTATGATGTGCTTTTACTTGTGAAAAGCCACTATTAGAAATGTTGAAAATTTCTGAACACAATATACACTTAGCAGAAAATATTGTTTCAGTTGCAGAACACCATTCTTTCAACTTCACTCCGTCTAATTCTTTGGCGAGCCATGCATCTTGAAATTTTGTTTTGGATTTAGGCATCTTAAACACTTGTATTACTAACCAGAAAATGAAAGGGAAGTACAAAAACACGTTCCAATATTGCAAAACCAGACAACTTCCCAAAATTTGGCTGCAAGGATGTCAGAAGATGGAAAAAAAAAAAAAAAAAGCAGGTCACCACTAGAGAACTGAACCTGCACACAGCACAGAGAACACCATAAAAGACGCAAAACCAGAAACTATCATACGCATCTCACGCAAGTTCAGTCAAAGCGAGTCGGAGCCGAGATATATTGCGCATCGAAGGTCGCTGTCGCCGACGCACGATCGAAGGTCAATGATCCCGTGCTCTACTGCCTGCCACGATAACACTCAGCTACCATCCCATCGTCATTACCGGAGGTTACGGAAGGAGACCACATGTTTCCTCTTTGCTTCCACCCACCTGCGGTTTACAATAACAAATCATCAGCAGAAAGAGGAGGTTCCACAAAGCATGTACAAAAATAAAGTACGATCTTCTGCGTGCCACGGTGTTCGTCTGCAAAGCGCAAACCAGGAGTGAAAATGACCCCTCCCCTTTTCCCTTAGATCTCTTGTTACTCTCGAAAACTGTCCGAAGGCAAAAAAGTGGAGCGCCCGCCCCGAAGCAAGTGCATCTCGATGGCGTCATTTTCCCCTCCCTTCAGCAGCACAGCATATAGGCTGTGTTTCTACAATAACAGGTCTTTTTACCTTACCGTAATGGTAAATTTATTGGCGTTAATAACGGTTATGTTTTTAATAAATAAGCTTACGAAAATTTTAGGATGAATAGCAAATTTTAGGTATAATTTTAGGAATTTAAGGAGGGTCACAAAATATTAGGAATTTTAGGAGGAATGCGATCCCTGTATTACTAAGTATTTGCTGCAATTTCCTCAAATTGTCTGAAGTGTGGCTTTAACCTAACTTGGGACATACTCTTCTGTGAATCTGGAGTCCATTGTCCCTACAAAAACGACCCTGACCGATAGAGACAGCAGAGCATTAAAGAGGATTGTTACCCATAATGAGAAGACACAGAACTAAAAATTAGTGCAGAACTCAATCTGCATTTCCAGACCCCAGTATCAATAAAACACTGTGCAGGGAACTGCATAAACAAGATATTCATGGCAGAGCTGCTATTGCAAAACCTCTGGTGACCCGGTTGAATGCACAACGGTGACAGCAGTGGTGACAGGAGCACACAACGTGGACTGCCGATGCATGAAAGTGTGTAATGTAGTCGGATGAATCTACATTCACACTGTTCCCTACTGCAGGATGTGTTTATGCGTGAACACGATCAGAAGCATACAACCCACACTGTCAGCACCCAAGAGCAGTGCAGCATGGTGGTGGTTCTGTCATGCTCTGGGTGGTCATACTGTGATTTTCAGCAGGTCTCCTGATTACCTTGAAAGGACGGAAGGGTGTATGAAACCATATTGTCTTGTCCAACCAAGTCCATCCAATGGCTCGGGAATTGTTTCCTGCAGGGGATGTCATCTATCAAGATGATAAGCCCCAAATCACAGAGCTCTGAATGTCCAATCATGGTTCGAGGA
The DNA here is from genome assembly GCA_039090855.1 of Macrothele yani. Classification (NCBI taxonomy): domain Eukaryota; kingdom Metazoa; phylum Arthropoda; class Arachnida; order Araneae; family Macrothelidae; genus Macrothele; species Macrothele yani. The sequence goes on from CM077007.1 coordinate 595,061, forward strand.
ATGTGAGGACGAACTTTCACACCTTTCTTGGCCTCCCTAATCACCAGACTTCATCATCAAGCCACTGTGGTCTGTGTTGAGAAAGAGTAAGATTCTCTTATCCTCCTCCTGCATCTCTTAAGGACCTGGAGCAATTTCTTCATGAAAAATGGTGTAACATTCCACTAACCACCATCCAGGATTTGTATGCATTCATTCATTCCAAGGAGGATTTAGGAGGTTTTGAATGCCAAAGGTGGTTGGTTGGTTGTTGAATTTTTAAAGGCACAAAGGCCACGTGTGGCCAAAGAGTGCCAAACACAAGATAATCCAACAAACAGTATAAAAAATGTGGTAAAATGCTTAAAAAAAGGCTGATTCAGTAAAAGGGAAAAATGGAAATGATGCAAGGGGTAAAAACTAGATACGTTTAAAAAAGTCAATCTGTTTTAAAAAGGAAACACAGCGGATGTATCGCAGTGGCCATCTAGGAGCCGCTGCAGCGTAACAGCATCCTTGGTAACAAATGAGAATGAAAGAAGTGAAAACGAACGTCATGAAAACGAACACAACTACAAAGAATATGACTGACAGTGATTCGGCAATTGCACGTCTCACACATCGGCGCAGTGTCGCCACACAGCAGGAAGCGGTGGGTGAAACGGCAATGCCCAATGCAGAGACGCGCAAGCACCACTTCCTCCCTATAGTTCCAGCTACATGATGATCTCCAAACTCCAAGATTAGGTTTAATACGCAGCTTATTTCCCACCTCTTGGTCCCACAGACCCTGCCACGTTCGCTTGATATGATCGTGAACAATAAAGCGGAAATCCCGGTGAAACAGTGGCAAGGGTGTGACGACCAAAGAGGAAGCAGATCTAGCAGCCGCATCAGCACACTCTTTACCCGAGATTCCAACATGCCCAGGAATCCAGTAAAAGTGAACCTGAAAACCGGCCCCGAGCAAACGACAAAGAAACTTAATCACATCCAAGAGAACAGGATGGTCACGGCATTCTGCAGATGACAAAGACTGCAAGACACTTAAGGAATCCGTATAGACCATAGCACAATGATGAGAACTCGACTGAACATGGAGAAGGGCGAGATACACAGCACGCATCTCCACCGGAAACACCATGGCCTCAGCGGGGGATCCACGCAACAGAAACATTATCTACGCAGACGGCAGCTGATCTGACAACATCACCCGTCTTAGATGCGTCGGTGAAAACTGGAACATAATCAGGATTGAGGGAACGGTGTTCAGCGAAGAGCTGCTGGTACACGGAAGCAGGGGTTGAGGACTTGATCAAAAGAAGTAAAGTTGAGATCAGTGACAACCTCAAAACGCTGCTGCAGCGGGTCCCTAATGATTCTGGTCTCTCCAACAAGTGACAAGTTGAGTCCTGCATCACCAGCTATGGCCGCCATACGAAGACCGAAGGTTGGAATGTACGAGGGCTGGTTCTCAAATAAACGAGCATGCTGGGGATGGAAAACTGCATCGCACAAAGGATAGTCTGGAAGAGATATAAGTTTCAAGTAATATTGAACAGACAGCGTAATTCAAGCGATGGTTAGTTTACATCAGCATAAAGGCTGGGAATCTGAGATGTTTGAAATGTTCCTGTACAAAGACATAGCGCTTAATGGTGAACAGTATCCAAAGGCTGGAGAACTGGAAGACGCGCAGAACCATACACGATACAACCATAATCCAGTTTCAACCGTTTAAGCGAATGGTAAATGCGAAACAAAGACTTCCTGTCTGCATTCCACGAGACTCTCGAAAGGATCTCAAGAATGTACAAAGCCTTCACACAGGAAATCTTGACCAGCCGAATGTGCGCACAGTCGATGATCAGTCTAAAGAACTTGGTCTCTGGCAAAACTGGTATGGCTGTTCATTCCAAATGAAGGTCTAGATAGATGCCACGCCTCCGGCAGAAATGGACACACGCTGTCTTGTTGGGAGAAAGAATGAAACCATTGCTGTGCGCCGCTTTAACAATCTGGTTAATTGCAGACGGCAACTGCCTTTCAATAAAATTCATGCTTGATGACGAGCAGAAGATCTGCAAGTCATCGACATAAACAGTAGCCAAAACCGCAGGAGGAAGATTTCTGAGAAGACAATTAATGCGGAGGATGAAAAATGTGACAGATAAAATGCAACCTTGAGGAACACTTTGTTCTTGATGGAACGGTGCAGAGAGCGTCGTACCCGAGCGCACATGAAACACCCGATTGCGAAGAAACTTTACAATGAATATCGGAAGATTTCCTCGCAACCCGTATGCGTGGAGGTCACAGATAATACCGTGCCGCCACGCTCAATCATAGGCTTTCTCAATATCAAAGAAAACAGAAACCAAGTGCTGCCTACGCACAAACGCCTCGAGCACAGATGTCTCAAGGTGCAGGAGATAATTGTGAGGTGAACAATGACGGTGAAAGCCACTTTGTGATGGTGAAAGAACATGATTTTGTTCTAAAAAATGAATTAACCGGGAATTTACCATCTGCTTGAGAACTTTACACACACAGCTAGTGAGAGCAATTGGACAATAACTAAAGGGAGACTTAGGACCCTTGCCGGACTTGGGAAAAGGCAGAACAAAAGCTTTTCACCAAGATTCTGAGAAACTGTGCGCCAACCAAATGCGATTGTACAGGATTAAAAGATTATCTAGATACGACTGCGAGAGATGCCAGAGCATATCATAGTGGATGCCATCAGGACCGACAGATGTCGCACCGGACCGATGCAGAACCACCCGTAGTTTGCTGAAGGGGTAATTATAGTCGGTGTTATGAAAAGGCGCAAAGGAGATATTCCTCTGAAAAGAGGAAGGAAACGCCAGATCACTTGATACAGAGGCAAACGCCTCCTCCCAAACAATCTGCAATCTCCCCGACTTCAGCATATGTGTAGCCGTTACTCTCGGGAATGGCAATCTGGTGAGAACTGTAGTTACCCCGGATTTTACGAATCTTGTCCCACACACTTTTCGAATTGGCACGCGAGGTGAGAGATGACACATACTGGATCCAAGACTCCCTCTTGCTATGTCGACGCACCAACCGAGCATAGGATTTTGCTTGTTTGAATGTAACGAGATTAGCATCGGTTGGATAACGCCGAAACGTAGACCAAGCCTTATGTTGAGCTCTCCTAGCCGCTGCACATTCAGGGGTCCACCAAGGCTTCGGACTTCTGGAGAGTGTCGTAGATGTTTTTGGTATAGAAAGATCAGCTGTCTGAAGAATGCAATTCGTGACATCAAGAACAGCTGCGTCGATTGACTCCTGGGTCACCATTGCAGAAGATATCACTGTGGACGATGTGAAGACCTCCCATTTCGCACGCTCCATCCTCCACCGAGGAGGACGGGAGGCAGGAGATGGCATGTTTGCATGATGCGAGAGGACAATTGGAAAGTGGTCGCTCCCGTGGAGATCGTTACACACCGTCCACGACCAATCGGCAATAATCGATGGTGACCCCAAGGTCAAATCGATCGCACTGAAGGATCTTGTTGGCTCATGGAAGTACGTGTCAGCACCGGTGTTAAAAAGGCAGAATTTCTTCGGCTGCTGAAATTCTGCGTCGACGTAATCTAGTCTTAACAATAGTCCCAAAATTATTCTAACTCATCACCCCCTTCTTTTAGAATTGTGCTGATGTTCGTGTTGAACTTTGAATGTGGACTACCCTTAATGATGTGGTACAACAGTGGACACCGGACAAGAGGCATAATTCATTGCAATCCAAGGGGACAGAAGCCGGAGTAAGAATTGTGCTGATGTTCGCGTTTATGTTTAACTTTGAACGTGGAATACCTTTAATAATGTGGTACAACAGTGGACACCGGACAAGAAGCATGATTGCAAACCAGAGGTACTGAAGCCGGAGTAAGATGTGAGCGCAATATGCGTTGCTCCATATACTTCATTACTGATTTTTATTTATGTCTCACAGGATATAACCTATATGAGCTTTCAACATTTCAATGTAAATATACTGTACATGTAGAAATATTCCTAAATTCAGGTTTAAATATTCCATTATCATTGAAGTCAACTTGTCTTTTCTGAGCTCATATACTACAACGTGTGTAACAGTACTATAGAGGACTTTGTCCTAATATACATTGTCAGGTTATTTGTCACTGTGGCCCTGCGGTCGCTGTGAACAATGTGTGACAGTCTCTGCTCCCCTCTGGCATCAATGAGCTGCGGACGACCACGGCTGGATGGCGGTTCGTCGTTTGACCATCTGTGCACCACTTTTGATACATACTCACTGCAGTGGCATGTGAACAGCCCACAAACTGTGACGTTTCCGAAATCATAGCTCTGAGGTGCCGTACTATCACAATTTGTCCTTTATCAAACTCAGATAAATCGGCAGGTTGTCCCATTCTGACTCCGAACACTCTACTAACCGAAAGCAGGTCCTCAGGTTGTATATTTACTGCTCTGTGAACTTCACCTGTGCCACGATTCGGTCTCCAGGCGCACTCATTTCACTAGGCTGGGGGGTGGTCGTAATGTAATGGCTAATCAGTGTACATTACCATGAAAAAAAAAAAACAACTGCAAAATAAAATAAAAATTAGCATGAAAGAAGCAAATGTGCAGCAAGCTTACAGGAACTGTTCAAATATCTGTTTTTAATATCTCAGGAGCAGTTGAAGTGGGCTGGATAAAACTACAGTAAAGGTCAGATATGATTTGTAGGACATATATGTTAATGATCCCCACATAAAGAAAAACTCATCTGAAGGCAGGCATTTTTAAGCAGTGACATAACTAATAATAAAAAAGTAGTAAACCTAAGCAACTGATCATAATTTTACATTTCTATCACACTACAGTATGACATTATTTCTGCTCTGAAAGTATACTGTTAAAAGCCAATGATATTTTGAATTACTACAATAAGTAAAAAAAAAAAGGATCATCCTGTATTTTGCATATTTTAAATTTCAGTTCATGCAAAATAAGTCAATGCTAAAAACTTTGTTTTAGTAACCACACACAATCTTTCCTTTTGTTTTTTTTTACATTTGTTTTTTTTTAATTTATTCCACATAAGAACAAATGTAAAACTTCTCCAGCCATCCTGTATGTTTTACTTATCCTCTGAAATCCATCCATAGCCTAACTTGTATTCAGTTCAAGTAAAAAATAATCTATATGAACAGCTTTCAAATGAAAAGTGTGTGAAGGAAGTTTTCTCATACTAAAATTACAGAAAATTTCTGTAAAAATTTTATTAAAAAGAAAATTACATTAAAGTCTATATTTATGATGGACCAAATTTATTGTGTCTTCCTGCACCTATACTCAAAGCATAATTAAGGGCATATGCTTAAAAAGGTACCTGGGTACTATGGCTAAAGAGGGTGCCATGATTTCATGCATCCTTGATGCTGCTAAATATGAAACAATGCCACGGCTGAGTGAATTTCCAGTTGAGTAGCCATGAGAAACAGGGCATAGAAGAATCAAAACATCTGTTCATATGGATATCATTTAAAGAACAATTAGTTCACATTTCTACAAAATAAGTTCAGGACTGAAAACAGAAAAGTTTGTGTTCAATATTACTGATAGCATGCCTCTAATCAAAAAAAGTAAATTACATTTATCACATGAAACACAAACAGAGAAAAAGCAAACTTACCACCAATCGTACTTTCCTGGTATTCATGGAACTGGCCCTTGACAAATCTTAAAACTAAACTAGATTTCCCGACAGCAGATTCTCCCAGTAACACAAGTTTAAACTGACAAATCTTGCCTTGTGATGAACTGTTTGGTCTTTGAGCTCCCCCTCGATTTGCCATTACAGGCTCTGAGTATTAAGACAGATGAAAGAAAAATCAATTTTGTGTTCATATGATTTGATTCACAAATTTACAGAGAAAAAAAAAGCAAGTTGTGCAGTATGCACGCATGACATATTAATTAAAAATCTGGACATCTGAATTTTTTTTTAGCAACAATGTGCATAGATCTACAAAATTTAACTGAAATTTACGTACAACACTACAGTTAATGATAAAAAGAATTTGTACTATATATCTATGTACTACAGTGAAAAGGACATATTACACAGTTAAATTTTTAAGAATTTAATAAATAACCCAAAGAAGGGTCAATCACGTCGGATAGGGAGACACTGCTTACAGTAACATTTGCAGCGAGTGCTTCCCTGTCCCACAGTCGGCATCATCAGGCTTACACGACGTCTTCCTAGGGTAAACCTTGCTTGTGTAAAAGTCACTCTCCAATGTGAATGGAAAAGGGTCTGACACTCTTTCATTCTGCGCATCAGGAAACACTGGACTATTTACGACTGTGCTGCCATCTATTGCAGGTCTGTATTGATTTTAAGCACAATAATACTGAATTATAATGGTGAGTACCCTTAACTAGAAAAAAAAACATAAAAAAATACAAGGATTATTCAAGGGAACATTTTTCTTTTTCAAGGGCATTATCGGCAAAATTTTATTTGGCTAAAAACAGTGTTCGAATTCCCCAGTGAGTTACTAGCTTTGGCAAGTTAAGTCTGAACTATTTATTTTATTAGTGCATTTGGCCAGAAAGAGTTCTAATTAATAATTGAATAAAGACAAACTTCTTGTATTGTTCATGGATATACTAAAGGAACAAGCAAACTAAAATTGCAAAAAAGGGAAATGAACTTTGCTATAATACCCAGGAAACTGTGTTGTGTGATAAGATATTAAAAAAACTGGGGACAGGGATTAGTACGTGCATAGTCTGTTAAAAGATGTTATTTTATGTACAGTAAATATAGAATCAGTTACACCATTATTGCAATGGCTTAAAGGATTAGAAACACAATACTAATAACACTGCACTGTTAGCACATCTACACAAAATTTTGACAGTCTGAAAGATGGCAACCCTATGCACCTTTGGAAAACTGTTGCTTTGAAGCTTTAAACTAAAACATTTTTGTACAGCATTGGGTGTGTGGAATTATCTTAAATGCATGCTATACATATAATGCCATGTTACCCAGCTTTAAACACCCAAATGTAATATAAAACACAAAATGATTATTTAAGCAAGTAACTTACTCTGCAGAATCCACACTTCACTTCTATTGACTATGGAACCAGTGCCAGCTTGTTAATTACTTCTAAGTGCAAGACTGCACTCCTGTATAATATAAACTTAAAGTATCTGTGATACATAGTCATACTCATAAATATTCTTTGTAAGTTGCAAAGCATTAATTGTCTTGTAGCATAACAGAAAAAAAGCATCATGCCCTTATGATGATTATTTGGCACAAAGATGATAAACTGAAGAATATTCTGGAATATATGAAATTTGGTAGCAAAAAAATAAAGACAAGTTAGTAAAATCATGCAATGCATTGATTATAATACGCTTTCCAACATTACAGAAATCATTACTCAAGTTATCACTCAAGTTATGAGAATAATGTCTGTGGAATAAATCTTGGTCCTGTGCCCTGACCTTTGATCCCATTTCGATGATATTCAACAGAACCGGCTTGGTATACCTCCGAAATAACATGATAAAGTTTTGTCGCAATCGAAGCATTTTTACGTAAGTTATGATGCATAAGGGCTATGGAATAGATCCCGCTCCTGTGTCCTAACCTTTGACCCCATTTTGCCCATTTTCAATAAGGTTTGTCGCCAGGTGGTCCCCCACCACATACTGAAATTTCATCAAAATCGAACCTTTTTTGCATTAGTTATGGCGCATAACAGCAGTAGAATGGATCCCTCTCCTATGTACTGACCTTTGACCCCATTTCGTTCACTTTAAATAGGGTTCCTTCCCAGGTGATCCCCTACAAGATACTAAAATTTCATCGAAATCTAAAAGTTGTTACGTGAGTTATCGTGCTGACGGACATACGCACACAACGCGTGACGTAATGAGGCAGATGGGAATCGCGACCATCTGCCCGCCGCAAGAGTGTGACGTCATAAATCTTTAATAGGATCCACACACAACGCGTGACGTAATGAGGCAGATGGGAATCGCGACCATCTGCCCGCCGCAAGAGTGTGGCGTCATAAATCTTTAATAGGATCCACACACAACGCGTGACGTAATGAGACAGATGGCGTGACCGCGTGCCAACATTCTCAAATGCGAGTTGTGACATCACAAGATTTCTAAGCATTGGTAACATTAATGGAACAACGCCATCACTAAAAACGTTATAATTCGGGGTGGTTATTTAACCCACTAAACGAATTCTTCTGAAGTCGAGATCAAGCTAAATTGATTTCTAGTACAAGAAAACGGTAGGTAAACGACTTTCAAAATTCTCAGAGCCGTTTTCAAAATAAAATGTAGATACATACATACATACAAGAATTGCTACTTTAAGGTGGACGTCAAGTAACTTTGCTTCCTATACTTCCAATGGAAAAACTTTTGTACACATTTTCTTCACAATTAATGCGTTCTCAAGGATGAAAATTTGAACATCGATTAAAATATCTTCATTTTATAACTTGCAATACTTAATATTTTCTAAAACATAACCATAATTATGCAATCAAACATTTTTTTGTCCACTGACGTCATCAAAGTACAGGTCGCGCCATCTTTTCTCTGGTTTCAACACCACCAAAGGAAAAGTTATTGATTTTTAATATAATTATGGTTATATTTTAGAAAATATTAAGTATTCCTAGTTATTTTAAGAAGTTATTTTAATCGATGTTCAAATTTTCATCCTTGGGAACACATTAATTGTGAAGGAAATGTGTACAAAAGTTTTTCCATTGGAAGTATAGGAAGCAAAATTACTTTACGTCCACCTTAATAATATGGGATAAGGACAATGGAATGGATCGCAATCCTATGTTCTGACCCTTGACCACATTTCGGCCATTTTCAATAGGGTTCGTCCCCAGGTGGTCCCCTACTATATACTGAAATTTCATCGGAATCAAACCATTTTTATGCACGTTATGACGCATAAGGGCAATGGAATGCATCCCGATCCTATGTCCTGACCTTTGACCCCACTTCACCCATTTTGAATAGGGTTCGTCCCCAGGTGGTCTCCTACCACATAGTAAACTTTCATTGAAACCGAACCATATTTACGTAAGTTATGATGCATAAGGGTAATGGAATGATCCCGCTCCTACGTTGTGACCTTTGACCCCATTTATCCCATTTTCAATAGGATTTGTCCTTAGGTGGCCCCATACCACATAGTAAACTTTCATCAAAATCGACCAATTTTTACGCCAGTTATCGTGCGGACGGACGGACAAAGCGGAGCATATACGCTTCTTCAACGTACGGTTGGAAAGCGTAAAAAACCAGCTCTGAAATAAGCAAAATTTATACAAGAAGTTAATCTAAATGTAATTCTTATAATCAGCCTTTTTGTTTTTTTACATAACCTTTAAGAACTTGTGTTTTTAAGTACTCAAGCCTTTTGAAGTCCTCTCAATTTCAAACAACTTTTGCTGCTTATCTTGGCTGAACGCCTAAGACTTCGATTTGGCAATCATTGTTACATCACTAGTATCTTCTGCTTGCTCAGCATAACTGTCAGCAGATTTCAATAGTTCTTGTATGTCTTTTTCAAGACATATTTTCTTTTTTTTTCAGTTCATCTGCCTTTCCAGAATCAACAGCTCTCTTCTGACCTCGTACCAAAGATGCCATCATTTGGTCTTCCAAATATGTTAGGTATTTTTTGCCATGCATTAGCTACACAACTTCGTAATTCTTTGGTGATCATAATGTTGTGCACATCACCACCTGAAAGTTTTATGTAGTCACATATCAGCCTGTGTACTATGTATGTATGTATGTATGTATGTATGCTCTTTCACATTTTGTATCTCAATTTTTTTGTTGACACTAAAGCCACATTCAACAGTTGCCTGACCATGACTGGGCAAAAGCATTTGTCCAATAACTTTCCACAAATTAGAATATTTCTTAATATTTATTTTAGCACATAAAAATGTGTCCACACGAGAATTTTCTGGGTCAAAATCACTGAAGAGTGAATGTTCAGTAGCCACCTCAGTGTCTAGAAAAATGGAAAACTGTCTAATTACATCATCACATTCACTCTCTTGCAACTGATTAGTTTTAGCCAGGTAATTCAACACTAGAAACAATTTTTTCACACAACTATGCTTGTTATTTGCCATGTGTCTTGGGTCAAAGCACGACAGGTCTCTCACTAAACTGTATGTCACAGGTGATTTTTCAGTCAGTTTAGCCACAACTGTAACAAGAAAACTTTTGCATTCCATTCTAATGTTGAATACATCACAACTGCTGACTTTTTTCACGGCAAGAAGTGTTCTCAGTTTTTTTTTCAGCAATAAATCCAATGTCAAAGTTTTTCAATTTGCAATGTAATTTTGGATCTTTGAAATCTAATCTGATCAACTTGAACATGATATTTGCTTCTTTCATGATGTGTGGTTGAATGAACCTCTGCAGCAGTGATATCAGAAGTTGTTTGAAATCATCAGACAAGAAGAAAATCATAGGCTTATCAGTTTGATATTTCAGAAGGAATGGATACAGAGCTTTTGCAACTGACAAAAAGATACACAATTTTACTTCAAGAAGATTATCCTCTACACTATGCTGGACAACTGAAACAGACTTGCACTGAGGAGTGGGAAGAGATTTCTTTTTAATGGCATTTACATACCTTAGAACATCAGGTAATAACTCCAATGTACATTTAGTTGCCAAAATGTTTTCAAGCCATCAATGTTTGACAATGTTTTCTGGAAAATTTACTTGTTTTACAAGCTTTGAAAAACCTTCATGTTTTGCTGGAGAATCTTTAAACAAGAAATACAAACTTCGTAAAAAACTGCTTATTTCCCAGTTTGTTGATTGACTACCACATTGGAAAGCATTGTGAACTATGTGTAGTCCACAACTTCCAATGTTAAGCAGCTGCTTATTAAATTCTTTGACAGCTTCATCTTGAAGCATACTGAAAAATTTCCAATTTACATTGGGCCAATCCATGGACAATTGTAGAACTTTAGATAGCTTCAAAGGCAAAATGGCAGTTTCAAATGATTTAAACAGATCTTCTGGCGTAGCATGTCCCATAAATACAGAAGTAAAGAACCTCGTTATTGACTGTATCATTTGACCAAAATCATACATGAATATCCATTTGCTTCTTGTCTCATTTCATTCAGACTTTCATCAAATAATAAAACATAATTCTGCTTTTGGGCCAACTCTTGCAATATCAAATCTTTCACAAATGGAGCAATACAAAAAAACAGCATAATAACTAGTTTTTTTTTTGGCACCGTATGAAAATTCTGAAGCAATAACACTGTCAGGAAAAATTTGTCTGAGAACTCTTTAAAGGTCATCATTCGATCTGTAGGAATTGTGACTTTTAATGGTTTTCATGGTACATATGATTTCTGCATCCATAACATTTTTTGCCACATGAATAGCAATTCCAGTTGTTTGTGTAACCACTGCATCACTTTTTTTTTTCTTCCATTATCATTGGTTCCGAAGTTTTGGGTTTCAGCAGGGATGAAATATTTGATGACATTTTGATGGACAATAACTGGGTGTGCTTAGCCCCTTTCATATGGCTTTTTAGTGCAGATTCACCCATTTTTGCTATGCTGAAAGACTTACAGCACAATGCACATTTTGCTTGATGTTTGTCTGTTGGATGGCACTGAAGCCAATTATTATAATTTCTATTTTCCAACCAGTTTTGATTAAACTAACACTTGCCTGCCATTATGAATAAATTTGGCAGTTTTCCACATTTACAATTCCTGTCATAAAATCTGCTTTCCAATGTTGGCTAAGAATTACTACAGAAGAAAAGTAACTTTTAACTATCCAGAATTAAAAAATATATATAAGTATACGTCCTTTTTTTTTTTCCTTAGCTGTACAAGCACACAAGAAAAAAATAATCAAAATCACATGCTAAAACAGAAATTATAGCAACTAAAATAAATCTCACTGAAACTAGAACCAAAAATTCCCAACCTTCTGATTTACAGACACAACGAAACTACAACCAAAATCTGAGCTCCACTATGTGCAAGTTCTTTTCCCATCGTTAAAGTAATGCGAACCCATCATTGTCTGGAGGCAAAGTACAAATTCTGAAGTTTTCAGAAGATTGAGCTTTGTGGCTTGATGAGCCACAAGTAATTAAAATTGCTTCCGATCTCTCATGGATAGGAGGCATCTCTTCTCCAAAACTAAAAAAAACAAACAAACCCGAAAACACCTGGATTTTCGACCTTTCCCGCTGGCTCCAAGAGCAATCTCCCCCCTCCTTCCCCCTGCGCCTTGGCGAACAAAGTCCACTCATCACATCTCTGCCGTCAAATCTGAAGCAGAAGTTTGCAGCTCTCATTTTCGTTCCTGAGCACTGAATATCCCACACAATTCTTGCTAACTGAGGTTTGTTTCCAAACAAGGCTGTTTTGATACGGGTACAGAGAACTGAACACATTGGAATTTCAGTGCCATAAAATTGTTCTGCATAAACAAATTTCGTGTGGCTATATTCCCCAGTACTTGAACAACTATTGTTCATAAATTTTTTTTTTAATATTTCATTTTCAGTAAGAAATTTAGACATTATCATGATTTTCGGGCCTAAGACTAAGCGGAGAACTGACCACGAAAATTTTAAGGGGCCGTATAAAAATTGCGTCCTGGGCTGCTCCGTGGCTACATCTCCGGAGATTGGTTATCTGACGCACATAAAATTTCCGTAATTTCGTATTTACAATATTTTTCTATAAACTACAGCTAAACAAATTCTCTGCGAGTAAGTGCAAACCCAGGAAACTTGGGGGGGGGGCTTAAAACCTAAAATATGAATTATGAAGAATTTCTGGTCCGATCGGGAGATTTACAGCGTTTAGCAGCTACAACTCAACGAATTATCTGAGGGCATGTTCCGGCCCTGGAAAAAACCGGGGGGGGTTAATACCAAAAGTGTAAAGTACGAAGAATTTTTGTCCGATCGGGAGATTTTCAGCCTTTACAAGCTAAAACTCGACGTACTATCTGAGGGCATTGTGCCTACTCAGCAAACCTGTCTGGGAGGAGGGGGGTGTCAGCATTTACAAACTTTACAAAATTTTATAACTCTAGACATTACAACATTATCTGAAGGCATGAACCTACTCGGCAAACCTGTCGGGGGAGGGGTACCAGTAGTATAAAATATAAAGTATTTCTGGTCCGATACGGAGATTTTCAGCATTTACAACCAGAAATACTTTGTTTTATAACTATATCAAAATTATAAGATATGAATTTCTCGTCCGATCGGAAGATTTTCAGCATTTACAAACTACAACTCGAGACATTACAACATTACCTGAAGGCATGAACCTACTCAGCAAACCTGCGGGAGGGGAGGGGTTACCAGTAGTATAAAATATACAGTATTTCTGATCCGATACGCAGATTTTCAGCATTTACAACCAGAAATACTTTTTTTTAATTTGGATATTAACCTCCTACCCCCAACAGCTTTATTGAGTTAGCACAAGCCCTCAGAGAGTTTGTTGAGATGATCGTTGCAAATGCTGAAAATCTCCCGATCGGAACAGAAATATTTACATTTTACACTTTTGGTATTAACCCCCCCCAGGTTTCTTGAGTAGGCATATGCCTTTAGATAATGTGTCGAGTTGTAGCTTGTAAATGCTAAAAATCTCCCGATCAGACCAGAAATTCATTATATTTTACACTTTTGGAATTCCCCCCTTTACAAATAAAACTTCCTCCCTCCTTCAATAATTTTTTTTTTTCATGGAACTAAATATTTATACTTCATTATGTTATTTTAAAGTGATTTTCACCCATGGATGTAAAGTTCACACAATTTTGACAAGTTTTGATAAACTTAAATTTATCATAGCAAAACATCAACTTGCAATACTCAAATTATTGAAGGGGAAATCAAATCAAATCGGAAGTAGAATTTATGGGGTCATTAACACCACAAAGAACTGATCAACCAGTTGTCCCTGCACAGCCAGAGTTGTATAAAAATAAAATGTTCTGCGTACACAGCTATTAAAACAGAAAACTCGCTGCAAACCCGCAAACCATGATAACAATAGAATGAGATAATTTAAAGGAAAATTAATAAAATAAAAAATTATTAGAACATTACAGATTCCAATGAGGACACAATAAGTACATTCCAATTGAATGTGCAGCAATGTGTGTAAAATGGACTTTTATAGCAAAATATTAAAATACTGGACTACGAACCCCATAAAAACAAGAGATTAATTAAAGAAAGTTTTTATATCCAGAAAAACAGTTCTATCAATGAACCTTCAAAAATTATATATATCATTTTCAACAAATTAATTCAAAAATACTGGACTTACAAAATGCATAAGGAAATTATTTTTATTTAATTGGCAGCTGAAAGAGGAACCTGGCAAAATTTAAGTTCTGTGTAGACAAAACTTTTAATACGGTTCGTATACATTGAGAACAGGCCTCGATAAAATCTAGAGGCCAGAAATGTCTGTAAAAACAAAAGAACTCAGAAGATGTGAAAAATAATTAAGTTCTTCAGTTGTAATAGAATTAAGTATATGAATCAGAGTAAAGAGTAAGTGTTTTAATTGCTGTATATAGGCCTAACATTCTAATTTTTTTAATCTACATGCAAAAGCTGTCTGCAAACCTGCTAATGATTTGGAAACTATCAGCGTACGCACGTACGTCTACATTCTGCTACTCTGCACACAGTGACTATTTATGGTCGATAGAGAATGAGGAGGGGCCCCCGGAAATGTTTTGTGCCCTGGGCGTCGCATGTAGTAAATTGGGCCCTGGCCAAACCGCATTGTCCTACTCTCAAAACTCCGTGAGTTATTACGTTTTCAAAATGTGCAAGACTTTTGGATCACTTGGTATTTTATTCCACATTTCTACATATTAATGACAAATGAATATGTAGAATAAAATATTACATTAAACTTTACTGCAAATTACAAAACCAAAACAAAAGTACATATTAGATTTGAATTACCTTTGTTGATGTTGCACTTTCATTTAAATTTTAATTTCCAGTCCACCCAACAAATAATCAGTCAGAATCCCTCTTTCTTTTGTCGTACAGTAAAGTGTTGGGCCGTCGGGGAGCTTGGAAGAAATATAAGCATGGCCCTCAATACTAACACGAGCCAAGTTTTCCAATGCTTCTTCTTGCAATTTATTGCGATTTGCAGTCTTTATCCTTCCCATGTAGGAAAATCCTCTTTCCACAACAGCATTTGAGACAGGAAAGACTCAAGAGTATCTCAAATACGTGAGCCAGGTTAGAAAATGTTTCTCTATTTGTTTTCAAAACAAAAGTCCATAAATCCTGCCGACTGAAGAGTCTGAGGCTTTGGTTCCAAAACACTTTCAGCTCCTGTCACTCTTCCTCTATTTGCAAAAGGACAACATTATTCCCTAAAAGAAGTGATTCGAAATGTTTTTTTACCAGTTCAATTTCATTTTGTCCACAGATCATTAAAGTATCCATTTCATTAGGCCACAGTGTAACATCCAGAATTTTCACACATTGAAATAATTTGCCTTTGATGTCCAAAAACCTTTGTCTGCTGCATTTGTGAAGTTCTTTAGTTCTTTACCATATTTTGTTACCCCATTTGCATCCATATACAATGAGCATCATGTTAAAGATAATCCGTCAAATGGCTCACCTTTTACAACTGCAGAAATGTTAGATGCTGTATCGTCATCATTAGCAGTTAAATTTTTAAGGGCGTGCTCTAGTTTATAGAGGCAAGTGGTGGCATGTATAAGGTCACAACTATCTTTCTGTAGAGCTAGGCATACTTTCGAGATGATGCCATATATTTTTAACATCAAAAGCAGATGGTACACGAACTTCCTTGATTTTTAAATTTTTAAATAGCCCTTTATTTTTGCCACATCACTAGTTTCCAAAGTTGTATTTTCCAAATGAGCAATGACGAGGGCACATGACTTCACAAATGCTATGGCCGATCTTTTTTTTTTGTCGTCGATCCAGCGTGTGCCCTGAACATTTTTTGGAATATATGTTTCGGCATTTTCTTGTTTGTCCAATATATCAGCCAATTCTTGCAGTTCCTTTCGTCTTTTTGGACGTTCATCATCATTTTTATAACGTTTCAAAATACGTATCTTAAATAGAATCTTTAACAGCCAGTTCAAGACTATGATTGAGGCAATGCATTATTACAAGCCACGGGCAATCTTCTTTTAGTTTTGTAGCCAGTTCTTGCCTAATACCTAGGTTGACACTTGCACCATCTGAACAAAATGCAATGAGCTTCTTTTTCAAGTTAATTCCATAGTCTTCTAATATGCGTAATAAAGATATTTTTAAATCTGTTGCACTTCCAGAAGTAACATCACGCAGGGCAACAAATTTAGTCAGCATATTTCCACTAGAGTCCATGTATTTTACGTACACAAGAATTTTCTCACAGGTACTCACGTCTGTTGATTCATCCAACAAAACCAATATGCAATTGGAGTTCTCCAGTTCAGCACATAATTCTTTAGTCCACGGTTTGGCAATACAGTCAATAAATTCAGCACATTTTTTCCGATTAAGATACCAGCAAGATGAACACCATGCAGTTTCTCCAATTCAGCAATTCTGGGGAATATAGAGTATGGTAGCTCTTCTTTTGCTACAAAGTAGGCTATATCAATAAGCTTACCTTTAGAATCTATCATTTTCTTTATCTTCGATTCGGTTCAAACTCCTTCCAATTGGACAGTAGTACTTGGCTTTAGGTCAAAATTTACAGCTGATATATGCATATACAGAGTTGTATAAAAATAAAATGTATCTGTGTACATAACCATTGAAACAGAAATTCTACCTGCTGCAAACCCACGAATCACAATAACAAAAGAATAAGGTAATTTAAAGAAAAATTGATAAAACAATAAATAATTGTTAGAACATTACAGATTCCATTGAGGACAAAATAAGTACATTACAATTGAATGTGCAGCAATGTGTATGAAATGAACCTTTATGGTAAAATATTGAAATATTGGATAATGAACCTCATAAAAACAAGACTAATTAAAGTTTTTATATTTAGAAAAACAGTTCCATTAATGAACCTTCAAAAATTATAAATAGCATTTTCAACAACTTAATTCAAAAATAGTATAAAATATTTTAATTTAATAACTGGCAAGTGCAAGAAGAACCTGGCAATAAAATTTAAACTGTTTCTGCGTAAAGAAACTTTTGATACAGTTCCTATACAGTGAGAACAGTCTTTAATAAAATTTAGATGCCAGAAACATCTGCAAAAACAAAAGAACTCAGAAAATGTGAAAAATAATTGAAAGTACTTCAAGTTAAAATAGAATTAAATATATTAATCTGAGTAAAGCTTGGAGTAAGTGTTTTTACCTCCAGCTAATAAAATATTTTTTTTAATCTACAAGCAAAAACTATCTGCAAGATCTGTTAATAAAATGGAAACTATCCGCGTACTGCATACGTCTACATTCCGCAACTCTGTGCATATCAGATTTCATATGCTTCACAACATTGTCCTTCTTGTGTGCAGAACTGCTGATTCCAGTAATAAATGCTGAACTGAAGTTTCTTTTGTACTTCAGTCGATCCTCATATCGTTTACACAAAGCGCAGCATACCTTAACCACAAGATTTTTTTCATTTAGTTCATAATCTAAACTACTTTTATTTGGATCAAGAACATTAATCCAGTTTCTTACTGTTTGCAACTGTACAGCCATGGCTAAATGTGATTTTCTCAAAAATGACTAGTTCCACCACTTGTCGATACGTTGCCAAAGACTTCTCTTCCGGCATTTCAGGTCTCTTGTATTTGCACGCGAAATCCCCTTTTTTAGTTGACTTTTAGCATTAGGAAACCATTCGAGCCTCTCATTGGTTAGTGCAGAAGTCCAAACATGGCTCTCAGCCCCAACGCAGTCTGTGTGTGTGATTCTGGAATGAGTGACGAGTTAACTGTAGTGATGGGCATAATAGAGTAGAAATAATAGATTCACTCGATTATGGAAATCTCTCGAAACATTCTATTACGCCAAATTCATTCGAATGAAAAAACCTCTCGAGTGGAGTGTGGAGTGCTCCTACGCCGTATCCTTTGAACGAGTGCATTTGAAAGGAGAAATCGCGTCTACCCAAGATCATCTTGCATGGTACCGAAATCCGAAAAGTTCGGAAGTATACTTGCTTTTCGCGTGATCGAATTAACTTGAGCAGGAAGGATCCCTTGGGTTCATTTCTAAGTTCTTGAGACAGGTTATGCTATTCTAAACAATTTAGGTGTCCTTAGAGTCATTCCGTTAAACAATTTAGGTGTCCTTAGAGTCATTCCACCCTTGGCCTGAAAGCCGATTATTGGCTTTCAGGCCAAGGGTGGCAGTGTTTCTGAAACAACACAGCTTGTGAACTGTTCGAGTGCTGCTGTGGTTAAAGTGTATTCTGATTGGAGAAATAGTACCATTGCGAATAAGCGATGTGGAAACTGCAGAGCACCACGTGCCATTGACGTGAGATGTGAACTCGGCAGCGAAGGTGCGTGAAGGCAGATTGACATGCTACAGTGGAGCAACTCACAGACCGAATGAACCAGGGAGCTGCTGGAAGCGTGCCTAAAATGACAGTTCAGCGAACCCTGCTGCCTATGGAGCTCTGATGCAGACGGATGGCCACTGCACCTATGCTAACGCAGTTGCATCGGCACAAAAGGCTTACATTTGCACGGCAGTATCGGAATTGGACCTCTGCTGATTGGCAAAGGATTGCCTTTTCTGATGAGTCACATTTTCTGCTTCATCAAACGGATGGACGCTAGCGTACAAGGCGAGAAACATCCGAGAACAAACACTCTTCAACCATTGCTGACAGAACCAAGCTGGTGGGGGCAGCGTTGTGGTCTGGGGAATGTTTTTGTGGCATATCTGCGGAAGGCACTATGGACCGAATTCATATGAATCCATCCTTGCAGACTACATACACCCATACAGGCAGATTGTCTTCCCCGGGACGGATGGGATCTTCCAGCATGACAGTGCGAGGTGTCATCAGCTACAAATGTCTGAGAGTGGTTGGAAGAGCACGATGAAGATTTCAAAGTACTTTCCTGGCCCCCTAATTCCCCAGACTTAAACCCAATTGAGCATCTGTGGGACCACCTCAATCGTGTTGTTCGCTCAATTGATCCTCCACCACGAACTCCCCCAGCAGCTGTCAGATGTATGCATTCAGCATGGCTCCACATACCTGTGAACACACCTTCCAGAACCTTATTGAATCACTCCCAGCCTATCTAGCTGCTGTCTGTGCTGCACAAGGTGGTTACTCAGGATATCAGCCGGTGGTCACAATAATGTAACTCTACTGTGTATATATCTCCCTTCAAAGATTATTTAAACTTTCAAAAATGTAAACTATTGCAAAAAGTGGTTAAGAAGACCAACTGTCGACAAATTTACGAAATCTCACAAGATACTGAAAAAACTCTGGAACACTTTCAGTGCAAGAAATTTTAATTTTGCCGACACAGTTAAAATTACAGAGAAAGCTTATGCACTTATGCTGATTATGACATTCACACCACAGTGCAATTATTTCCCAGTTTGAAGTGAGCAGTCTAACTGCGAAATAACAAAGCATCATACAGAAAAACATTTTCATGTCATGCACTTGATGCAAATTTTGCTCTTTATTTTTCATAAAAACAGTTTTCTTCAATTATTACAATATAAAATTGTCATCACTGAACCAAAAAAGAAATTTTTTAAGATTTTAAAATTAAATATCGGTGCCAAGTTGAAATGCATTCGTCAACTCTTTTCGGCAAATAACAAGTACCCTCGTTTAAAGCTGATCTGCTAAGATATGTATGAAATTTTTCATATTTTTTATGAATATTACATATGATTTTAAAACAAGAATAACCCATCATCAAACATAGATCATATGTGTTCCTTTTTATGCTGCTGGTTGGCTAGATTATAAAGCTTCTCTACTGATCAGTGGAATATGTACATTTTACTTGTGCAGTAAATTTACCGAGCACATAAATTTAACAAATTCTTGTGACTTTTGATGCCCTTCAATTGCCACTCTCAAATTTATAACATAGTATTACCATGCCATGTAATTTCACACACACACACACGGCACTTTTTGAGAAATTCAAGGTCAAAGTTTAAAATGTGTGACATTAAAATTAAAAAATTTAAGTTATGCATTAAGTAATACATAATTTTAAAGCCAGTGAAAATAGGTTTTAAAAAAACCAAAACATTATCGCTTTTAAAAGAGCATTTTTCCTTTTGTTCAAAAGAAATTGAAGTTCAAAATCGGGACAACTCTCCGCCAACTTTCGTTCTCCGTAAAGTCATTCTCTGCAGAAGGAGCAAGTAGCAGCGATTTAAAACTTTAATTTCGCTCTATGCAAAAGAAAAATGCTTGCTCTGTCCTCTGATGCAGCAAGAAGTGACTACAAAATGGGGGCAGCACACATTTTAAGGGAAATTAAATGTGGAAAATCAGTACTGCCCCTGTTCACAATCTTGTTAGACAATTTTACAAGTCACTGAAATGACATATTTCACCATGGACAGATTAAGTACCTAATGAAATCTTCCAAATATGTGGAGACAATGTGAATAGACAAAGTCATTGCTCTTTCCACGTTTTTCTTTAATTAACACACAGCAACAGGAAAATTGTTTCCGGACAAAGCTGGGATTGTACTCCAGATCTCTTGATAACTAGCCAAGGTGAATGCTAATTATCAAGAGATCTAGGGCGTAAGGCGAACGCAGTCTGCTAGTTATCGAGAGATCTGGGGTACGATCCCAGTGGTGTCCGGAAACAATTTTTTGGTTGCTGTGTGTAAATTAAAGAAAAACACGGAAAGAGCTACGACTTTGTCTATTCACGTTGTGTCCACATATTTGGGAGATTTTCACCATCAGTCTTACCCTTTGGATTTATTAGCTATAATTTAATAGCTTGTGCTGTTAAGCCCCACCAGATGGATACGTCTCAGTTGCTGAGTCCATCTCTATGGATTTGTGAAGTCAGATGCTGACAGATAAACACACATAGAGCTGTGGATTGTTGGCCACCGTAGTTCAAGGCAAACAAACGCACTCTGCTAGTTATCGAGAGATCTGGGATACGATCTGAACGGTGCCCGGAAACAATTTTTCAGTTGCTGTGTGTTAATTAAAGAAAAATGTGGAAAGAGTGATCTTTGTCTATTCAGATTAAGTACCAGTTTTGAAATTTAATTTCACTTACAAAAAAGGGGCAACCGGAGCAAAAACGCTTCTTCACCTATTGGTTTTAAAAAGAAACTATGAAAAACAGGAAAACATGCAGTTCATTAGAAAATATTTTTTAAAAATATGACTTTTTTCATGATCACCAAAGGTATTGAAAACAACAAGCAACATGATCAGAAAAATAAAAAAAAATAAAAAAATATAATAAAAGGGAATAACAGAAAAATTCCAAAATGCGGAAATGGAAAATGACGGATCATCATTACTGCTACAGAGCAGTCATATCCGACAGTACTTTCCCCAGTTTTTCCAATCACTGACCACCCTATCTTAATTTTTTGACCTTTTTCACAAAATTTTTCATTGCAGGAAAGGATTCTAGTACTACTCCAGGACTTCATGAAAAAATACAAAAAAAAAAAAAAAAAAAAAAAAAACCCTCAAAACTTTCAAGATCTGGAAGGGGGAGATAAAATTTTAGGATGTTTCTAGGATTTCAGGGGCCGTGATAACTCCATGTGATCAGAGATGCTTAAGAAATCCAAAACATATTGAAGAAACATCCAAGAACTGCCATGATATTGAAAACACCCAAAAAACACTCCCCAAAATGTTTAGTGAATGTTAAAACCTTGAAAACACGAAATCAAACTGTACACACATCATTAAAAAAGATTTCATTAATTCTTTACAAAGACGCTTTAACATCTGTAAGTTCTGTTTTACACATTATAAAACGGATACAGTTTGCTGCGGTGCATTATATTATTCAATTTGGATATAATTCAGTTAAAAGTCCTAAAAATGTTACTTACCAAAGTGTGTTTTCGTTCCTACATTGGTAGTTTATCGAGAGCCTTTTGGTCAAAAGTTGTAATCCTACTTCTATACCCTGTAGCAGAATTGCGGCGACGGGTGACGTATGTCGCAGATTTTTTGTTTGTTTGTTTGTTTGTTCTGCAGACAAAAACTATATCCCTTAGAACCACATGAAATTGTCTTGCAGACTCCCTATCATAGACGCAAGTTTTCTGCCTTTCAATATTTCCAAAAATATAAGGTAAACGGAGTGAAGATTTCTTCCGTAGCCATATTTGTTTCCTGATGGGTGACGTATGTCGCAGATTTATAGCAGAAATTGCGGCGACATATATCGCAGATTTATTTTGTACTCATCTGACTCTGCAGCAGATTCGCGGCGACATATATCAGATTTATTTTGTACTTGTCCTCGCAGCAGATTCATGGCGACATATAGATTTATTTAGTACTCTTCCTCGCAGCAGATTCGCGGCGACATATATCGCAGATTTATTTTGTACTCGTCCGCACAGCAGATTCACGTCAATGGCGACGTATAGCACAGATTTATTTTGTATTCATCCCCGCAGCAGAATTGCGGCAATGTACATCACAGATATATTTGGTATTCATCCTCATAGCAAAATCGTGGCAATGGCCAACATACATCGCAGATTCACTTTGTACTCATCCCCACAGCAGAATCGCGGCGACAGGCAACGTATATCGCAGATTTATTTTGGTCCTGCAGACAAAAACGATATCCCCAGAACCCTATTACATCATCCTGCAGACTCCCTATCATAGATGCAAGTTTTCAGTAATTCAAAATTTCCGAAAAGATTCCACGCCTGTCACCTAGTGTCATGTGCTGTCAACTCACAGATTTTTTTCAAATTTTTTTTATGTATAGGTACCTATGAGATAACCTCAAATTAATTTTTCCAGTTTTTTTGATCCAAAATTGGAAAAAAAAATAATTTGGTTTCTTTGTGCAGAATACGACAATATGATTCGGGAAAGCACCAGTTGTTTAATGCACAATGTAATAACTTGTGATGCAAACCTTCGTCAGGTTTTAAACGAGGTTTACTAAAACATAGATTACAATATTATACAAGTTAAAAAACACATAAATAAAAGATCTTTTGACCTGACATTCAGGTCATCATCAGGTTTTGCCGAAAAAACACTGGTCATTATGGTCACCCTACATTATATGAATATACCAAAGAAAGAATAACGTATTGCAACACTACACATGTGCACCAAATGATACAAAATTATCACCAAGAAAGAAATTTTATGTGGCCTACACTATAAAAAATAAAAAAAAAAAAAACTATTTACAACGTAAGATAGAAAGTTTTGTGTAAATTGTAAGTCTACTGTTAATTCTATAATTATTAACACACGATTTCCAAGCGGTAGGTATCATATATGGCATATCATAGTTACAACATTTTTCTTGCACGTGATAGATACAGATGCTTTCGGCGAATAATGTCATGTTTTTATTGTCCGCTGTTGCTATTACTTTAACTGCATCCCAGTTTGGATCACATGTTTCAGTTTCAACAAGACGTGCTAGTGCCGTGGTTCTCGATCCTGTACGATTATCATACCCGGGGGGTCTGAAATCTGGTAGCCAGACATTGGAACAGCGGCAAGGTTATTATAATATCAAAGTGATGTACACTTCTGTCCAAAAAATAATGCTTTCCTCTTTTACCCTCAGCCTTTAGCTTATTTTTCCCAGGGAAAAAAAAACTATACTCACTCTTTTTTTCCTCTTCTGGGGTCCGAAAATTCTTGAATTATCGTAATTTTCGTCGTATTATCCGCAGACCCTGGGACTCCCACATTTTTTTTTTCGTATAATCTGCACATCACAGATGCTGATCCGGAAGCAGAATTTCCGATATAAAGACCAGAGTCGAAAAAAGTATGAAAAAAAACCAATCTAATTAAATTAAGAAATTAATTTTTAAAAGGTAACTTTTGTACTATATTTTTATCTTAAAACAAAGCTTAGTAGTAATAAAAATTTTTGCTCTATGGCAACCATACAGCACAAAAAATTTATTCACGCCAATGCAGTTCTAGAGTATTGCATTACTGATAACACAACAATTAACAGAAATATACCTATATCATCATCATCATTGTCAACCATTATCAATCCACTGCTGGACGAAGGTCTCCCCCAAGTTTCCTCCACAACGGTCTGTCTTGTGCCAGTCTCCTCCATGTCACCCCTGCATACTTTCGAATTTCATCCACCCATCTCCCATGTGGTCTTCTTCTGGGTCTTTTCCTGTCCCTTGGAATCCAATCTAAAATTTCGGCTGTCCATCGATGATCTGTTCTTCTGGCAGTATGTCCAGCCCATTGCCATTTCAGGGTTTTTGCTCTGATCATGATGTCTTTTCACTCTCGTCATTTTTCGGATCCACGAGTTCCTCTTCTTATCTCTCCTGGTTACACCAAGCACGCACCTCTCCATGCTTCTTTGAGTTGTCTGCAGCCTTTGTATGTCTCTTTTAGTTAAGGTCCATGTCTCTGCACCATACGTAAGCACTGGAAGGATGCACTGATCAAACACTTTTCTTTTAAGACATAATGGCATATTGCTCTTGAAATTATGCTGTTTCTTCCAAAAGCTCTCCAAGCAAGTTTTGTACCCCGATTAATTTCTTCATCAATGTGACCCTCACTTGATATCTGCCGTCCAAGATAAACGTACGTGTCTGTTATCTCCAGCTTTTCTCCATCAATCGATAAATCTTCATTTCTTGTAAAAGCATTGAACATCACTTTCGTCTTCCGAAAGTTCATTTTTAATCCCACTTCTTTACTCTTGTCAGCAAGTTCCTGGATCCTACTCTGCAGCTCTGATGGGGTAGTTGCAAAAATGACTACGTCATCAGCAAAACAAAGGTGGGTTAGATAATCTCCATTAATCTTTATCCCCTTGTTTTCCCAGTTCAGTGATTGAAAAACATTTTCCAATGTGGCATTAAAGAGCTTTGGCGATATGGTATCACCTTGTCTTACTCCCTTTCCAATTTTTATGTGTGTTGTATTTTCAAACAGCCGAATCTTTGCACTTGCATTTTCATAGATGTTATTAATGATTTTAATGTACGCATCTTCAATACCGCAGGATTTCAGGGCCATTGTAACTGCTGATGGTTTCACCGAATCAAAGGCCTTTTCATAATCGATAAAAGCCATGCACAATGGAAGTTCATATTCCCTCGCTCTTTCAATTAGTTCTCTCAGTACGTGGATATGATCTATTGTGCTGTAGCCACTCCTGAATCCAGCTTGTTCTCTCGGTTGAGCCATGTCCAGTGTTACCTTCAAGCGGTGTGAAAGAACTTTAGTGAAGATTTTATAAACCACTGATAGGAAGCTGATAGGTCTGTAGTTCCCGAGATCCTCAATGTCACCTTTTTTATGTAGCAGGATCATTGTAGCGGTGTTCCAATCCTCAGGAATTTTCCCTTCATTAAGGCATCGAGTGAAAATTTGGGCGAGTACTGTTTCGATTTCTCCACTTGCTACTTGTATGATGTCTGCAGTAATTCCATCTTCTCCTGGAGCTTTTCCCCGCTTCATGTTCTTGATTGCATGTGCAACTTCTGCTGGAAGGACTGGAGGAACTATGGTACTGGTACCTTCCATGATGTGTGGAGTGCATGCATGTATCATTCCTTTCATATAATTTGGAGTAGAAATCTTTCACTCTTGTCAAAATTTCGCCTCTATTTCTTGTTACAGAACCATCTTCTTTTCTCAGTGCCATAATCTGTTTTCTTCCCTTACTGAGATGTCCCTTTGCTATCTTTAGGCTTTGGTTGTTTTCAATTGCTTTCCTCACTAGTTCACAGTTGAATTTTCTTACGTCTTCAGTGATACTTTTTCTTACTGTCTTGCATAGCTCTATATATTCCACTTTGGAAGTCACATCTTCTTTAGTTGTCCTCATCGCTCTTCTTTTTGCATCAACATTTTGGTTTTTCCTGATAATTTGTTCACATGCAACTTGTTCTTAGACCCAGCTAATTTTGTTGCTGTTTCCATAAGAGCTTTGGTTACTTTTCTGTTAACTTCAGAAATATCCACTTCTTCTGATGTTAGGCCTTCTAAAGCAGAGAATCTGTTCTTCAGTTCCAACTTGAAGATATTATGGTGTTTTTTAAGGTTGGTTATTGCAATACATTTTGTTTGTCTTATGAGCTTGCCACGTTCAAGTTTAGTGTTGAGGTGCATCTTACATCTCACCAAACTATGGTCACTACCTGTGTTGAACTTGTTTAGCACACTGCAGTCTTTGATGACAA
Source organism: Macrothele yani (assembly GCA_039090855.1). NCBI lineage: Eukaryota > Metazoa > Arthropoda > Arachnida > Araneae > Macrothelidae > Macrothele > Macrothele yani. The sequence continues at coordinate 621,586 of CM077007.1, forward strand.
ATTTTTTTGCTACACATAAAATAAATTTCACTTGTCGTCCCATTTGGATGTCTCCATGTCCATTTTCTGTGTGGCTTTTTCTTGAAGAAGGAGTTCAAGATGAAAAACTTTTCTGCCTCTGCAAACTCAATGAGAGTATTTCCACGCTGGTTTCTGTTGCTGTGACCGAATTTACCTACTGAAGTTTCACCCTGTTGCAGTTGCCCTATTTTTGCATTGAAATCTCCCATAATTATCTTCAAGTGCTGCTTACCTTTATTATTTAGATGACAAATTTCCTCATAAAATTCTTCAATTTCTTCTTCAGGATGACTTGTGGTTGGTGCATAAGTTTGAATAATCTGAGCCTGGTATCTTTTCGAGAGTTGGATAACGAGTCATGCAGCTCTGTCAGAGGAACTTTCAACTTCTACCACTTTATCCTTCAGTTTCTTGTTTATTATAAATCCAACACCACTAGTTCTGCCAGTATCTGTCCCACGATAGTAGAAGAGATTTCCACTTTTCAGTTCAACAAGATCTCCTTTTCTCCTTACCTCACTTAGCCCGACGATGTCCCACTTGATCCTTTGTAGTTCCTCTTCCAATTCAAGAAGCCTTGAATCAGAAGATAGGGAGTGTCCATTATACGTAGCCAAGGTCAGCATCAGATGGCAGCCTAGTCCAGTTCTCCGGGGATTCTTAGCACCCTCTGCCTTCATGTCGCACTGGCCGCTGTCTTGGCCAGGAACATTCCAGCTGCCAGAGACTGAGGGCCAAGATGTAAGTTGTGGAGTCATTTTTGAAGGGTTTGGCCATAACTCACGACGCTGGCTAAGCGAGTTGGTGAGTGTGGGATAGCATTTCCTCTAATCCCGATAGTATAGTTATACAGCTATTGGCGGTAGTCAGAGCCCCTTTAGTGGGAACAGGATGCACCACGAGAAGGCGGTGTTGACATTTGTCAAGGAGAGGCTGTGATGTTAAGCATCACCTGACCTTACACCCCTATATCATCATCATCATCATTGTCAACCATTATCAATCCACTGCTGGACGAAGGTCTCCCCAAGTTTCCTCCACAACGGTCTGTCTTGTGCCAGTCTCCTCCATGTCACTGTCACCCCTATATACTCGCCTGTAAGTCAAAAGTTTTTCAAAGCACATGAGTTGGCTTACACACAGGTCAGTAAAAAAAAGAGGGCTGAACTTCCGTGAATTCTCTAGCGGAGTTTGCCGACAGATTTGTTTAAGTTTTAGACCGCAGCTTTTCGCGTATCACTGCGAGCTAGTTTTCTGACCTTTTGAAAACTGTCGCGTAGTGACAAGATCATATCCTCAGTTGTGCCCCTGACTTGAAGTTTAAATTCGGCAGTGTAACTGAAACGTTGCCTTCCCAAGACATAAATAACAATGAAGGACAATACCAGCAGCAAAGACGTTCAACGCCTAAGGATGAACTAAACACAAGCAGTACAGAGCATACGAGATCCAAAACATGGGATAATCCGCAAAAAACATTTTTTTTTAAATTGGCTTTAATCTGAATCAGTATATAATCCTTAGAACCTAAATTAAAATTTTTTTTTTAGCAGATAATTCGTGGAAAATATGACAAAAATTACGGTGCACATTTTTCAGTGATATTTTCCATGGTACGAGATCCAAAAACAAGGGATAATCCGCAAAAAACGTTTTTTTTTTAAATTGGCTTTTATCTGAATCAGTGTATAATCCTTAGAACCTAAATTTTAAACTTTTTTTTTTAGCAGAAAATGGCCCAGGCAATTTTTTGGTCGCCTTCGCCGACCGCATTTTTTGACCTCTGATCATACCTGTGCTCCAACATGTGAATTTTGACACTTCGCCGCGTGGAGCCTATACATACTTTGTCGACCAGGTCGGGGTCCCGGGGTATGGAGCTTGGGAATTTCGGGCCCAAGAAGGGGAAAACCCCATGCTTTTTGTTCCAATGTTGGACTTGGGCGAAATTTTCAATTTTCATGTGATTTAGGCCTTTTCACTTTCTCTATCACTTACGAAAAATCCTCCTGTTTCACTTATTTTTCAACCAAATGGGATTATTTTGGCTTCAAATTAAAGCTATTTATTTTCTGTATCAAAATAAGGCAAGGGTCGTACTCTTCCAAGCAAAATAAATTCAAGCACTTTTCAAACCCGAATTATCATATGTGTTTACTGTTGGTCAGTCATTAGGTAGGTATTTTAGTAAGTATAGACCATTAATCTTAGCTGGGGTGAGCACACCTTCAATGACCTGCCTGTTATCCCCTGACCCCTTTTGGTTTATTTTATTAACTTTGAATTGACCCTTTGTTTCGGTGCTTTTTGAAATAATTTTATTTTGTGGAATATTTTGAAAGGGTACATTACTTTCATATTTATGTGCTGGTATGATCCTTATGACCGCCAATAGCGGTATAACTATACCCTCGGGATTAGAGGAAATGCTATCCCACACTCACCAACCCGCTTGGCCAGCGTGGTGAGTTATGGCCAAACCCCTCCAAAATGACTCCACAACTTAAATCTTGGCCCTCAGTCTCCGGCAGCTGGAATACTGTACCTGGCCAAGGCAGCGGCCAGTGCGACATGAAGGCAGAGGGTGCTAAGAAACACCGGAGGACCGGACTAGGCTGCCATCTGATGCTGATCTTAGCTACGTATAATGGACGCTCCCTATCTTCTGATTCAAGGCTTCTTGAATTGGAAGAGGAACTACAAAGGATCAAGTGGGACATCGTCGGGCTAAGTGAGGTAAGGAGAAAAGGAGATCTCATTGAACTGAAAAGTGGACATCTCTTCTACTATCGTGGGACAGATACTGGCAGAACTAGTGGTGTTGGATTTATAATAAAGAAGAAACTGGAGGATAAAGTTGTAGAAGTTGAAAGTTCCTCTGACAGAGCTGCACGACTCGTTATCCAACTCTCGAAAAGATACCAGGCTCAGATTATTCAAACTTATGCACCAACCACAAGTCATCCTGAAGAAGAAATTGAAGAATTTTATGAGGAAATTCGTCATCAAAATAATAAAGGTAAGCAGCACTTGAAGATAATTATGGGAGATTTCAATGCAAAAATAGGGCAACGGCAACAGAATGAAACTTCAGTAGGTAAATTCGGTTACGGCAACAGAAACCAGCGTGGAAATACTCTCGTTGAGTTTGCAGAGGCAGAAGGGTTTTTCATCTTGAACTCCTTTTTCAAGAAAAAGCCACACAGGAAATGGACATGGAGACGTCCAAATGGGACGACAAGTGAAATTGATTTTATTATGTGTAACAAAAAATTTGCCATAGAAGACTGCAGTGTGCTAAACAAGTTCAACACAGGTAGAGACCATAGATTGGTGAGATGTAAGATGCACCTCAACACTAAACTTGAACGTGGCAAGCTCATAAGACAAACAAAATGTATTGCAATAACCAACCTTAAAAAACACCATAATATCTTCAAGTTGGAACTGAAGAACAGATTCTCTGCTTTGGAAGGCCTAACATCAGAAGAAGTGGATATTTCTGAAGTTAACAGAAAAGTAACCAAAGCTCTTATGGAAACAGCAACAAAATTAGCTGGGTCTAAGAACAAGTTGCATGTGAACAAATTATCAGGAAAAACCAAAATGTTGATGCAAAAAAGAAGAGAGATCAGGACAACTAAAGAAGATGCGACTTCCAAAGTGGAATATATAGAGCTGTGCAAGACAGTACGAAAAAGTATCCCTAGAGACGTAGGGAAATTCAACTGTGAACTAGTGAGGAAAGCAATTGAAAACAACCAAAGCCTAAAGATAGCAAAGGGACATCTCAGTAAGGGAAGAAAACAGATTATGGCACTGAGAAAAGAAGATGGTTCTGTAACAAGAAATAGAGGCGAAATTTTGACAAGAGTGAAAGATTTCTACTCCAAATTATATGAAAGGGATGATACATGCAAGCACTCCACACATCATGGAAGGTACCAGTACCAGAGTTCCTCCAGTCCTCCCAGCAGAAGTTGCACATGCAATCAAGAACATGAAGCGGGGAAAAGCTCCAGGAGAAGATGGAATTACTGCAGACATCATACAAGTAGCAAGTGGAGAAATCGAAACAGTACTCGCCCAAATTTTCACTCGATGCCTTAATGAAGGGAAAATTCCTGAGGATTGGAACACCGCTACAATGATCCTGCTACATAAAAAAGGTGACATTGAGGATCTTGGGAACTACAGACCTATCAGCCTCCTATCAGTGGTTTATAAAATCTTCACTACAGTTCTTTCACACCGCTTGAAGGTAACACTGGACATGGCTCAACTGAGAGAACAAGCTGGATTCAGGAGTGGCTACAGCACAATAGATCATATCCACGTACTGAGAGAACTAATTGAAAGAGCAAGGGAATATGAACTTCCATTGTGCATGGCTTTTATCGATTATGAAAAAGCCTTTGATTCGGCGAAACCATCAGTAGTTACAATGGCTCTGAAATCCTGCGGTATTGAAGATGCATACATTAATATTATTAATAACATCTATGAAAATGCAAGTACAAAGATTCGGCCGTTTGAAAATACAACACACATAAAAATTGGAAAGGGAGTGAGACAAGGTGACACCATATCTCCAAAGCTCTTTAATGCCACATTGGAGGGTGTCTTTCAGTCGCTGAGCTGGGAAAACAAGGGGTAAAGATTAATGGAGATTATCTAACCCACCATTTTGCTGATGACGTAGTCATTTTTGCAACTACCCCATCAGAGCTGCAGAGTATGATCCAGGAACTTGCTGACAAGAGTAAAGAAGTGGGATTAAAAATGAACTTTCAGAAGACAAAAGTGATGTACAATGCTTTTGCAAGAAATAAAAGATTTATCGATTGATGGAGAAAAGCTGGAGATAACAGGCATGTACGTTTATCTTGGACAGCAGATATCAAGTGAGGGTCACATTGATGAAGAAATTAATCGGCGTACGAAACTTGCCTGGAGAGCTTTTGGAAGAAACAGCATAATTTTCAAGAGCAATATGCCATTATGTCTTAAAAGATAAGTGTTTGATCAATGCATCCTTTCAGTGCTTAAGTATGGTGCAGAGACGTGGACCTTAACTAAAAGAGACAAAGGCTGCAGACAACCCAAAGCAGCATGGAGAGGTGCATGCTTGGTGTAACCAGCAGAGATAAGAAGAGGAAGTCGTGGATCCGAAAAATGACAAGAGTTGAAGACATTATGATCAGAGTTAAATACCTGAAATGGCAATGGGCTGGACATACTGCCAGAAGGACAGATCATTGATGGACAGTCGAAATTTTAGATTGGATTCCAAGGGACAGGAAAAGACCTAGAAGAAGACCACACGGGAGATGGGATGACGAAATTCGAAAGTATGCAGGAGTGACATGGAGGAGACTGGCACAAGACAGACCGTTGTGGTGGAAACTTGGGGAGACCTTCGTCCAGCAGTGGATTGATAATGGTTGACAATGATGATGATGATCCTTATTGTTTGCTTTAACTTTTTATTTTTGATGTATGACACTGATGCATTTTTTGACGCAGCCAGGAGACTAATAGAACACGCATGAAGCACAAGGAACTCCTGGAAGTTCCACCCTCCAGCAAGAATGTGCCCCTAACCCCAGTAAACAGAAACCCATCACAATTTGCAAACACATAACTCCACTTATGTTACTCACATGGCTGATGCTTTACTCTGTAGTGATATCATAGCCAAGGCATCAGCTGTCCACACACTCCCCTGGGTGGAACGCAAGTTCTGCGCTGTTTGATCAGCTTGGTGTTTCATCAGAACTACACAGAAATCTCCTATACATCTTTTTAGCACAAACAATTATTTAATACATGCTATGCTCTTTCATGTCGTTACTTAAAATATAAATAAATTCAAGTACTATTTACAGAGCCTCAAACTTTTTACAGTACTTTCAAGGACTTTAAAATGAACTTTTTTTATTCAAGGATTTTTTAAGGTTTTCAAGGAGCGTATGAACCATGTAAGGTATAAAAGTGGTACTAATGCGAGAAAAAAATGTCACTGAGCTTTCAAAGTGGATTTTAGTGACTTTGTACCTTGGTACGTTCAGTAAGCCATAGCTTGCAAACCACAACTAAAACAAGTATCATTTTTTTTATAGAATGAGCTATCCATATACCTTTTATGATTTAAAATAAAAAAAGGTGTTTTTTTTGTTATCAAATAAAAAATTAATTTGTTTTGTGAAAATTTTACTTCAAATTTAATGTTTTTGAGCAAGTTTAAGGTCCCTTATTGAACCTCAAACAACCGCACATTTGTGAGAATAGTTAAAATAGTACCCTCTTATGTTACAATGTCATGTAATGTTATTTTCACATTATTTCACTTTCTATGTGGTTATCAAAATATTTTTTTTTATTTTTTTGCATTGTATTTAGTTAAAAATGAATACAGATCTTGAAACCTTGACATTTTTTTGTAAAATACTTCTGATATGGTCATAGCAGCCTGATGTCCACTGTATGCAACAAGATCTTTCTAAATCAGCAAAATGAAAATGAAATGTAACAGGTTTCTTTAATAATTTCAAATGGGAAAAAAATCTAACAAGTCATTTATGAATAAAAGCGAAGGATTTAGGAAATAAGTTTACACGAGTGTGCCTGTCCTAACAAGAAAAATCTATAGCAGCATGCATTGGAATGGATGACAAAATTTTCATGAATGAGCATGTTTTTAACAGGAAAAATTCTGTAGTTGCCTCATATTTTATTCCTTCAGTCTCACTCCAGACTGTTTCAGTGTGATCATGTAGTGAGTGTTTTGGTGGGTCAGTGAATATATATATTTTTAAACTTATATTTACATGCATAGGTGTTTTTATTATTATTATTACAATTAATTTTTTTATATTATTTCAGATTCTGACTTTAATTTAAAAATACTGCTTCATTTTAAATCATGGAAATGTGTTCAGTTAGACATCACCTACAAGGTTTAAAACTCAGGCTTCACGCGACAATAACACATAAACATATAAAACGAGCGAAACACACAGTCACATATGGTAAAATGTTCGTTTAGTGGTAGCTTTCGGTCATCCTACGACCTTGATCACCCGCAATCGACTGGATGGGCTGGTTGCCAGAACTACAATTTGAAGTTGGGGTGTTGGAAATGTTGACAGACTTTAGAAGAGAGATCCAAATAAATCTCTGCGTTTCGAAGAGAGCACTAAAATTTTGTTCACCAAAAACTGCAATTCAGAGACCCCTCACAAAATCTCATTTATTTGGATCTCTCTTCTAAAATCTGGCAACATTTCCAACACCCCACTTCAAATTGTAGTTCTGGCAACCAGCCCATCCAGTCGATCGCAGGTGATCAAGGTCATAGAATGACCGAAAGCTACCGCTAAACAAACCTTTTACCGTACGTGACTGTGTTTCGCTCGTTTTATGTTTATCACCTACAAGAAGACTGTTCATCAACTCAAGTAGAAGGTAGTCAAGAATAGTTTGTAAGTTGTTCTGAACTTGGGGAGAAAGAAAGGGAACTTTTAATAATTAACTAAGAACTAAATTGTGAATTTTGAAAACATGCAACTATCCACCAGCATTATTTTCTTTCAACATTAGCTGATCGACAAAGGGTATGTTGTGATCCTTTTAAAAGACACAAAAAGAACATCTATAAAAGCCTTAGAACTATTTCCCTTCCATTTTCAAAATTTTTTTTAACAATGTGTTGATACCAGGTACAAAACTGTGTATACTTTGTCTGGAGAACAGTTTGAAAATACAATTTTTCTACAATGTCCAAGAAAGCCATCTTTCAGGCAGTGATTATGAACCAGATGATTCAACTCGTGAAGTCATTGAGAAGCTAAATGAAAGCTGTGAATTGATTCAATGTTCTCCCATTAAAGTTACAAAACAAAAACTTATGATGAAAGAGTAGTAGTTTATCTGAAAAACCTCAGCGAGTTGCAAGTGGTTTCCAAGACATGGCAAGCAATACTTTTATTTATCTGAAAAACCTCAGCGAGTCGCAAGTGGTTTCTAAGACAAGGCAAGCAAGGCCTCTAAAAGTGTTCAATCTTCATCAAGAAGAAATGAAATTGAACAAAGAAACAGACAGAAGTGCAGTGATTATAGTAGCCTAATGTATAAATTGAAAAACAAATTTAAAAGTTAAGATACTGACTCTTGTTCCTGAGTCGTGGAGCATCCCACAAACAATCAGGTTTTTTGAAACCACCAACTACATGGTGAAAAAGGCTCTAAAAGATATTAAATAAAGAAGGTGTTTTAGGTAAAGTTGACAAAAGGAAAGGTCGTACTCTAAGTGCTGAAGTTGTACAGAAAGTAAGAGATTTTTATTGTGACGATGACATCAGTAGAGTTTCAGTGAAAAAAAAGACTTTCTATACCAACAGAACATGGTAAAAGAGAACTGAGAACAAAGAGTCTAATACTGCACAATTTAAAAGATGTCTATTTATTATTCAAGGAACAAAATTCCAAAGCAAAAATTGGTTTCACAAAGTTTTGTGAACTGCGTACTAAAGAGTAACTGTAAGTAGTCATGGTATTCATTCAATGTGTGTATGTACCTACCACCAAAATGTTAAGCTTATGATGAGTAATGCACATTTAGGCAGGTCATATCAAGAACTAAAACTAGTGTGTAACCTGGAATCAGAGGAATGCATGCTTCATCGTTGTCCTGAATGTCCCGATGAATCTACACTTGGAGATTTTCTTATGGGTTAGAATACCTTGAAATTAAAGAAACAGTTTTTTTTAAACAGTGGCTTCAAACTGACCGATCATCTCTTGAAACTTTTGTAAAACTTTAGTAAAAATCGAACAGTCACATCCTCTTCACCATAGTTAATCTTTTCAACAAATCCCACATACCAACAGGAATCATAAACACATGCTATGCACCAGTTAACATATAACTGTAACTCATCTTGAAAATTAGTTACACTGATTTTGGAAATAATACTGTAATATTTATCAGAACTTAATCTCAAAGCACCAATTCTGAAATTGGGAAGTGGTGTAAAGTGATGCATTGTGCACGTACCAGGAAGAGCTTTTGCTTTCTCAAAACGGGGACTAAGCTGATTACCAGGGTTTGAAAAATATGGACGCCCGGTCGACCAAAAAAATTGTCCGAGCCATCACGGAAAACATCACTGTAAAACATGTACCGTAATTTTCGTTGTATAATCCGCGGATAAACGCCGATAAAAAAGACGTTTTTGTGCGGCCGTTTAATTAAAAAAAAATCCTCAGATATTAGTAATTGTGCAGGAGAGGGGTATAATAAAAGGAACTCCCTCGGAAACATTCTCAGTTCAGAACTTTGTGTGGAGAGGAGGGGAGGAGTGACAAAATGACCAGGGCAGGTCGCCCAGGCGCCTAATTTTCTTCTCACTTGAGATTTCGTAATTTGCAGTAAATACCGTAATTTCTGTATAGTCCATCGATTAATTATCTATTAAAAAGTTATAAATTTAAGTACTGTGGACACCAGTAAAGAAAAAAAAAAGTGGTGCGGCGTATTAAAAAGTCCGCGAGGTAATTGTCAGGAGAGGGCGTTACTGGGAAAGTACCGAAAATGCTGTAACAGAAAAACTAACGTAACAGCAAGATAGAAGACTGCAAAGAGACTATAAGAATATATGAATATATATACATACATTTTTTTTACTTAGAGGCATTTTGACAGAAAATTGACGCAAGGAAGGCGTTACTATTTGCACGTACGAAAACCTACGTGCTGTAAAATCCGTGATTTTCGGGAATCCCACAAAGCTATTATTCCGTAGCATGTAACCATTCAGCAATCGCATTGGCCATACTGTTCACTTAATTTCCTTCATTAAAATGGTGAAACGAGAATTGCATTGCCTCGTTTTGGTGTGCTAATTGCATTAAGGATTTTTTTTTCTTTCGGTATTCAGTTGAAACGTATTCAGAAATAAGACAATGCTATGGACTGTCCGCAATTTCAATGGATTTTTTAGTGTCTAATGAACTACAGTAATGCTGCAACAGCTAGCGATTTCAGTTCTTTATTTACTTAAAAGTACTTCAAAATGGCAGTTACTTTTTCAATAAGACTATAATTTCTTTCTTAAATCTTTGGATTTCTGAGTCGGTCCTGTGAATCTCTGTTTTCTGTCGGAAATTATTATTCACGATTAACATGATAGGTGCGGATTATACGACTGTCATACGTGCTAATTACTATGGAATGTCCATAGTTTCTATGGATTCAGTTGTCTGACTACGGAACTCACTCTCGAAACTACGGATTCCACGACTTTTCATTTCTTAAAAAAATATTTTGCTATTATTTTATGATATATATACATAAGATTCTTAAAGCAGATTTGCGAAATTCTCCATTTTGTGTGTGTGTGTGTCATTTAGATCTTTCAAAAGATTCATGCAAAACCGAAGAAAGGGGGATGGGGTGTGTCATTTTCCATCTGGAGACTGTATTTCGTGTTTCAAAGCTTTCGAAAACAGTAGTTAAATGGAGTAAAAGAATTTGCCCTAATCGTCATTTTTTTCTCTCAATGTTGCGTTTGTGTCTAGTATTCTTGTTAAATATCCTTTTATGGCATATATGTTCATATTTCAGCTTGAAACTGTAGGCAAGAATTTGCGGAAACGGAATTTAGATGCAATGAAAATTTCCTCCTAATTCAGGCACGAGATTCTTCCGCGAATCGTGAAATTCCGCCCTTTTCGTTATTTTGGCCACTCAGGAGATCAACACACAAGTAAAAAGGGGGGGGGGGGGTAGATGTTCACCAGAGGACGGAATTCAATCCTCACGAAATTTTCGAAAACGGAAAGTCGACGGGGTTCAGATTATTTCCGTAATCGTAATTTCTTTTTACTCGCGATGTTGCCTTTTCAGTATTTTTAAGTGTCATTTTACTGCATAATTTTTTGTATTTCAGCTTGAAAATAAGAGAAAAATTTCCCAAACCGGAAGTCAGACGTATTTCTCGTAATCGCTATACCCCCCCTGTAAGTTTTTGCACTTAATCTTGATAAAGGAAGAAGGAAATTCCTGAAAACGGAAGTGACAAATTTGGAAAATTTGTAAAATTGATGCATGGTGTTCAAAAGTATTAATATTCCCAAAGTTACAACATTTATCTAAAATAGCCGAAGCTTTGATATCATGCGCTAATGGTCCTCAGGCTGATGGTTGTTATCAGAGGGCATAAAAAACTAGAAAAGAAAGAAAAACGACAATGAAGAAGTAGGCAGAGACTGATATCAGCAGAAAGAAAAATTAAGCAATGGTGCTGTGCAGTTGCAGAGGCAACAGAAGACAAACCGACAGTAGTCCACATTCTTGCTGTCCGTTTTGATTTTTCACTAGCTAAAATGTTCAGTTTTTTTTTTTACCCTTCTTTGGTCTCATCTTGGCTTAAAACAGCAATTTTAGAAGCAGTATGATTATATGGTAAGCGGAGGTTCATGCACTGCACGTTTACTTGCTTGGATTTCCTGTCTGTCAAGCATTGTGGATGAATTCTGAATGCATCTTAATACTGATTTTTACTGGTTAAAGATTCGAACTTAAATCTCACAATCATGCCCTCGCCGGGGAATCAACTTTGTGTTTCGCACGTGTTAAGTTTGTTTCATTAGAGTACTTGTTTGTTGTAACGTTTTGTTGGGGCGCATATTTGTTTTTTACAAAGAGATGGATCATTTCGTAAAATAGTCTTGTGTATTTCATGCAATACTAGTTGTTAGTAGCAAGGCTATTGCCAATGTTGGCAGGTATGGACTAGTTTTTTTGTTTTCTTCTTTTTGAAATATCATGGGCCGCCCCGGTGGCGCAGTGAGTGGTCTAAGCGATGGCCTCCGACTATTCGTCCGAAAGGGGTCCGGGTTCGAATCCCGGTCAGGCATGGATGTTGTGTGTCTTACAGCACTGGCTCTCTCCCTTCCCTGGAACCAGTGACCCTAAATTAGGGACGGGCGACTGCTTATAGCCCATTGAGTTGCTCACGGTGGTCGTTAAACCTCCAACTAAAAAAAAATATCGTCTGAGACATGCTGCTAGGCATTATGCAAAGGAAAAAATTATTTTTCTCTTTGGATTATATGCCCTTGCGGATCTCACGAAGGAAATTGTTTTTCTGAATTTTATGGTTTACAGATTATAACGAAGAAAAAAAAATAGGTGCCTTGAATTAATATGTACAAAATATGAAATCCAAAAAATTTGAAGCAAATTTGAACTTTATTTTGCAGTAAGTGGTTTGAGTAAAAAAAAAAAAAAAAAATTGACAACAAACATGGTTTACCACTTTTGTTCCAGCGTCATAACCAAACATGTTTTTGTTCATGCGTTATTAACTTCGATTCACCTGGTGCCTAAATTTTGGAGCTGGCTCCTAGGTTTAGAACATATTTGTCCAGCCCTGAAAACGACAGACCGCAAAAGTTGTAGAGAGGGACAGCACAAGTTATTTTGTCTTTGTATTGTAGGGAAAGAGAAAATGCTGACTGTGCTTGTGCTCTCTCTTCGTCAATTGGCCAATAAAAATGTACGCAAAGTGCTCGCTACATGAACTTACACATGCACGCCTCATTTCAAAGTTACGTTCTGGATCTCGTGTGTGCAGTGCGTAGTATTTTAGTTCGCCCTTCGCCATTTTGACCAAAGTCTTTGCTGCTGATAGTTTCCTTCATTACTATGAATGTCTTAAAAAAAGAAACGTTTCAGTTACACTTCCAAATTTAAACTTAAAAGTGGGGTAACAGCTGAGGATATTATCGTGCCACTACGCGATAATTTTCAAAAGGTGAGAAAACTAGCGTGCAGTGACACGTGAAAAGCTGCAGTCTGAAAGGTAAACAAACCTGTCTGTAAACTCCGCAGAAGAATTCATGCGAGAATTTGCGAGAGAAGTCAAGCCCCCTTCTTTTTTTACCTGTGTGTAAGCCGACTGCCCTACTTTGAAAGCAGGATTTCTTCCAAAAACTTTCGACTTACACACGAGTGTATAAATGGTATTTCTATGAATTGTTCTGCATCAGTGTTTATCATGGGCAATGTGTAATGCAATTGGAGCTACTACATCGGCACGATTAAATTTTGCACTCTATGGATGCCACGCCACCACTAAGCTTCTTTTGTGTTCGAAGATAAAAATATATTAAAAAAGCTTCCTTTAAAAAATGAATTTCTTTATTTAATAAGATAATTTTTTTTTTTTTTAATTTCTCCAGACTCCGGGGTCTTTATGTGACCGACTTTTCTGTCGAAAATTCCGCTTTTGGATCAGCATTTGTGATGTGCGGACTATACTGCAATTCTTTTTTTTTATTCTGAATGTCACAATCTGCGAATTAAACGCTGGCGCAGATTATATGAGGTTAAAAAAAAAAAATCTGCGAGTTCCAGTCTGGGGATAAACGACGAAAATAACGCTAATTCAAGAATTTGCTAGCCCCAGACACAAAAAAAAAAAAAAAAAAAAAAAAAGGAGTACTGTTTTTTTTTTTTGCCAGGGAGAGATAAGTTGACGGTAGAACACTTTTTTGGACAAAAGTTCCCCCACTGGTCCAGTGCCTGGCCACTAAAACATTTAGCTGGCTACCAGATTTCAGAATATTTTTCTACCCCTGCTGATTACACACTATGTTCATCTCTTCTGCACTCTGCACACACAAAGAAAAACGTAATTTCTTTTATATTATCTTTGCAGGGTGAATTCCATGCCAAATCAACCAGTCACTCAACCTGATCATTTCAGATTTCAATGAAACCTTCAGGGATCATTCTCCCTAGTGATATAAATGAGAATATATTTAATTTTTAAATTTTTGAAAAATCATTTTTTGGCTTGCATAAACTCTTTCAATCTTGAATTTTCAAGTTCGATAAGGCCTAAAGAGTTGTTTGATCCCTCATTTTAAAGAGAATTTCATAAGTTTTAATTTGATATACAACTTGACTACGCTTAGTGAATTTTTTTAATTTTAAAGACAAAATTAAAATTATTTTTTTTTAAATAGTTTTTTTTAATTTTGAAAAATATGGTTTTTGTAATATTATAAGCTTTAAATCCTGAAACTTTTAGAGTGGGATCTTAATGGGATCAGGTGTTATACCAATGGTATTGTTTTAAATACCAGTTAGGGATACATTGCTAACTTTAACTTTTGTAAGGTAAAAAATAAAAATACATTGGCTATAAGGTAGCCAATTTACTTTGGGGTCTATTACAGATAATGATTTACTAAACCCTGCAACGGTAGCCCTAGTCAAAGAATTTTATCAAAATGATGTGGTTAGTCGTCAAATGCCTGGTAAAAAGACTTTGTTTCAGTCAAAAAAGATGGCAAGCGTGTACATGTTAAAAAAGTATTTAATTCTAAGTACATTAAAATAATCATATATACTGTTACCAGCGTTACCCTGAGCAGATAATTGGAATTTCTAAATTTTGTGAGCTTTGTCCCAAGCATTGTGTTCTTCCTGGGTCCAGTGTGACACATTCTCTGTGCATTAGCACAATACATCAAAAATCAGAATGCCAAATTAATGATGGCTCAGTGTAAAATACCTGAATTGACAAATGGTGAACTCCCAATTAAAACATAAAAAGATGTAACAAGCAATATAATTTGCAAAACACCAACATCTAAATGTTACTTCGCAAATTGTGTTAATTGCCCAGGAAGTCATGATTTGAAGAAGCTTTTGAGCTTAATAGTATTGAAAATGTGAGTTTCAAACAAGGGATACAGATTGATAACAAGTGTGTCCTGGAAACTATTATAAAACCAACAGAAGAGTTTTGGGATTATTTGTTTCAGAGTCTGCCAAAACTTTTAAGACACTCTTTCATTGCTATTCAACAGTCTTCCTATTTGCAACACTTGAAAGAAAATATACCTCAAAACCGCATTGTACTGTGATTTTGCTGAAAATTATGCGTTTAGGCTTCAAGATTCTGCACAAGGCTTTCATTGGAACAATGCTCAAGCAACAATACATCTGTTTGTTATATACTACATTGATGAGGAAACCAAAAAGTTGGTGCACCTGGGCTTAGTTATTCTTTCTGATTGTATGGTGCATGATACAGTTGTTCATTTGTTTCAATGCCTCATGATTGACTTTCTTAAACAGAATCTGTTCCATAAACCCAAAAAGCTGAATTACTTATCAAATGGAGCATCATCACAGTACAAAAACAAATCAAACTTTCACAACCTCTGCCATCATGAGAAAGATTTTGGCATCAAGGCGGAATGGAACTTCTTTGCATTGTCACATGGAAAAAATGCATGTGGTGTCAGAGGAACTGCTAAACGATTAGCGGCATTGGCCAGTCTAAGAATGGTCTACAATGATCAAATTATGACCCCTCGCACACTTTATGATTGGGCTAAAGACAATATTGTCAATATCAGTTTTTTGTATTCCACTACAGACGAATATGAGGCAGAGGAAAAGACCTTGAAGAGTAGGTTTGAAGCAGCAACAACAATAAACGGTACTACTCAACAATTTCACAGTACAGTCCTGGTAATGAGACTAGAGTTTTAGTGAAAAGCTACTCATTTTCAGAGGAATCAAGTGTAGAAATAGTTTCACATGCTGACACTGATGGTGATCTGGATATTAATGACATTGTTGGCTTTGTTACATGCCAATACTCAGACAAGTGGTGGTTAGGTTGTGTGTTAGGAATAGAAGCAGATGAAGTAAAAATAAGTTTTTTGGAACCACATGGCCCTTCTCAATCTTTCGAATACCCACAATTTACTGACATACTAGTTGTGCATAAAAGTGAGGTTTTAACATAATGTTGATCCTACAACAGCTACAGGAAGAGTTTATCGACTTACAGACTCAGAAACCAAAACGGCAAACAAGAAATTATTTGTTAAATTAAAGAAGAACTAAGAGGTCGCTATTTTGGTGTAACTACAACTCTGAGTGCTAACTAAAAAAAAAACTTATTAATTTTACCAGGTAAAACTTTTAGCCTGTTGGGACCATCCTTCCCTTGTTTTATGTTTGACTATGTATTAGTATGATGTATTATGTAGATTTTAAAACTCGGTGTCTTATTATGTAAACACACTAAAACGAGAATTATAATCCATTATTACTTGTACAGTATAAGTTTTTTGCCATAGCTCCCGATCCCGTTGAGATCCCACTGTAAAAGTTTCAGGATTTAAAGTTTATATTACAAAAAAACATTTTTTTTCCAACATTTTTAAAAAGTCTTAAAAACATAAATTTTTTTAAATTTTTTATTTTTTCTCCATCAAGCATAGTCAAGTTGCATAACAAATTAAAACTTATGAAATTCTCATTAAAATGAGGGGTCAAACAACTATCTAGGCCTTATAGAACTTGAGAAATTAAAGATTAAAAAGTTAATGCAAGCCAAAAAATTACAATTTTTCAAAATTTTAAAAATTACATGAAAACCCAATGAGATAAATTTTTTTTTAAAAATGTATTCTCATTTATATCATTAGGGAGAATGATCCCTGAAGGTTTCATTGAAATCTGAGATGGTCAGGTTGAATATCGAAATTAAATTTTGGTTGATTGGCATGGAATGACCCTGCAGAAGTTATACATTGTTGCAGCAGGTGTTATTTGTTGAGCTAAAGGTTGCTGCAAACTAGGTTTTGTTGTTAGCCTTTTTATCTGTACCAATACATTCACATGGTGACTTGCCATGGCTTGCTGCAAAAAATGACCACTTCCCTGTCAATCTAAAAAATCCAGTTCATAATGCACAAGTTCAGAAAACTTTTCCAGTTTTTATATTGTGCAGAACAACCACCAGTGAAATACTCAATATTTCTCAGTCTGTGGTAATTCACAACTTTTTTCTAAACTGAAGGAAGTAGAAACATCCACAACGACTAGAAATTTTAGTAGGAGGCAAAAAGAGAGATAGCAAGTGAGGATAGCACTTTATTTTGACGTCCTGTAAGGACTCAACATTCATTAGTACTTATGGTGGCGGGCATTTCATTATTGATGCGAACAAATTTAGGTTAATTTCCCCCCCTCCTTAAAAGTATTTACATGCACTAGATGAAAAACTAAAGAAAATTTACCTTATTACAACTTTACATCGAACAGCTTAAATTACTTTTATCTGATTGCACATTTTAGATATCAAAGTAGAATATTTCTCCTTGTTGAGTTTATGTATTATGTACTTACAAAAAAAATCTGAAGATCCAAAATAAATTATTTTATTTGCTGATGATTTGAAATGTACATACGTGTATCCAGTGGTGGAAATGGGAATTTTTCACTGCCGGAACGCAACATACAACTTGTAGTGTTGTCGTCAAAACCCATCAAAATGACGTCGCAACGTTTTGTCTATTTCTGACTCCATAAGTCAGAATTCGTCAAAAAGGCTTAACGCAGTTTTGACAGGTTTTGGCGACAATACTACAATTGTACAAGTGAATGCATTAAAAATTTAATATTCGCAAACCCATTTGCTGTAATAAAACCACAAGGAAATTTCATTATTAAACTTTAAAATGAAATAGTCACATTTAGCTAAAGTCAGAGCTGTTTTCTTTATCCAGAAGTACGTTTCTTTTTTATTAGAAAGACCACGTGAATGTGTGCCGGTGCAATTAAAGGTATCACCCTTTTTGGAGGTGTCCTCAAATAACAAACATCGGAGAAAAAACGTCAGCTCGTATTTGAGGCAGAGTTATGTAAGTAACTACTGTATATGGGGTGGCAAAGTAAAGAAATTCGGCTTTGTCTGAAATATCCATTTATTTAGCTGCAATATCTATTATAACTTCGATTTGAAAAAAAATCATCTCCTAAAATAATCTCCAAAGTTATTAACTATATGTCAACAAAATAGTTTCCATATCATCTACTGTTTCGCACGTTACTAGAAATTCGAGCACGGGAAAAACGTCCATATAATAAGAAAAATTTTATTTCAACTTGTCAATAATATTCCTTTTTTTCTTTTTGATGTTCTTTATAATAGTTTAGAATTTTATTATGAAGATTACAAATTTATATGAAAAAATGTTTTAATATGTGCAGTCAAATGCATCATAAGTTGTCAAAGTCCTCCAATACGTAGAGACAATATGTATTAAAAGATTATTATTCCAGTTTTTTAAGTCATGATTTACGAAATTAATACAATAGAAAAGAACTTTCGAACCTTTTGATTATGATGCGTTGAATCAGTAATAAGCCATCTTGTTATCGAAGAAGGCATGATTTTCCTTTCCTGTGGTATCAGCTTCCAAGTTGAACTTCGATCTTATAATTTCTTATTATAGATGATGGTTGCATGTTTTATTTTCCGTGGCTCGATATCCCAAACTAGTTTCAATTCCTTCTTTTTGGAATCATCTTCAGTGGGTATTATGATCTTCTCATACATGTTGTGTTTCGGCCACTTACATCGATTCTATTGGCAGCGTCCGACTTTTCACGGCAGTTGTACTCTTGCGCATGCTATTTTTGGTATTAATGCACGTTCTTAGTCGTGTTTTGATATAACCGGATAACATGAATTCCGACTCCAAATTAATTGGTGTTGCCATTCGTTTGTTGAAAATAATTAATAAGGTCTTTTATTATATTTTTTATCGTTAATTTCTTTTTCGATAAAATATTTCCAAGCGTACGGTAGATTCATTGGATCATTATTATTACAATTTATTTCTTTAGTTTTTTCAATCATTATCGCTTCTGAGGTTAATATTTGATTTTTAGTTTTATGTGAGGTTATTAATTTTGCATCATACCAAACAGGATAAGCTTCATTTTCAATACAATGATTTATTAATGATGTTTTGTTTTCTTTTTTATTCCAGTTCGATATATGTTCTTTTAATCTGGTCTTAAATCTTCTTTTTGTACTTCCTATGTATACTTTATTTCTTTCATTTCTTTCTATTTCTGTATAATGTTTTGTTGGTATAGAATATACTCCGGCTTTATCAAGCATTGATCTTCTTTCATTTCCATTAGTTAATATAGTTTCGTTATCTATGACGGTTTCTGCCAATATCATTTTTTCTTTAATGCATTCCTTCTTTAAGATATCTGTTATTGGAGGAATGTAGGGAATTTTACCAGCAAATTTTATTTCATTTTTTTGTTTATTTTTATTTTCATTTAAAGATTTCTTTATATTTTCAAGTATATCATCTATGATCTTTTTCTTGTATCCAAATTTCATAGCAGTTCTTTTTATCCAGTTAATCTCAATCTTTTCTTTGTGTTTATTACAGGAATGGGTTAATGCTCTTCTTATGTAAAATTGAAGTGCTGCTCTTTTATATTTCCAAGGATGATTTGAATCAATCGGAATTATCGTTGGAGTATAAGTTGGATTTCGATATACTTCGTATTCAATCGTATTATTTCGCCTGAATAAAGAAATGTCGAAATAGTTTAGTTGTCTCTTAACTTCTTTTTCCATAGATAACGAAACTATATTAACTAATGGAAATGAAAGAAGATCAATGCTTGATAAAGCCGGAGTATATTCTATACCAACAAAACATTATACAGAAATAGAAAGAAATGAAAGAAATAAAGTATACATAGGAAGTACAAAAAGAAGATTTAAGACCAGATTAAAAGAACATATATCGAACTGGAATAAAAAAGAAAACAAAACATCATTAATAAATCATTGTATTGAAAATGAAGCTTATCCTGTTTGGTATGATGCAAAATTAATAACCTCACATAAAACTAAAAATCAAATATTAACCTCAGAAGCGATAATGATTGAAAAAACTAAAGAAATAAATTGTAATAATAATGATCCAATGAATCTACCGTACGCTTGGAAATATTTTATCGAAAAAGAAATTAACGATAAAAAATATAATAAAAGACCTTATTAATTATTTTCAACAAACGAATGGCAACACCAATTAATTTGGAGTCGGAATTCATGTTATCCGGTTATATCAAAACACGACTAAGAACGTGCATTAATACCAAAAATAGCATGCGCAAGAGTACAACTGCCGTGAAAAGTCGGACGCTGCCAGTAGAATCGATGTAAGTGGCCGAAACACAACATGTATGAGAAGATCATAATACCCACTGAAGATGATTCCAAAAAGAAGGAATTGAAACTAGTTTGGGATATCGAGCCACGGAAAATAAAACATGCAACCATCATCTATAATAAGAAATTATAAGATCGAAGTTCAACTTGGAAGCTGATACCACAGGAAAGGAAAATCATGCCTTCTTCGATAACAAGATGGCTTATTACTGATTCAACGCATCATAATCAAAAGGTTCGAAAGTTCTTTTCTATTGTATTAATTTCGTAAATCATGACTTAAAAAACTGGAATAATATTAATCTTTTAATACATATTGTCTCTACGTATTGGAGGACTTTGACAACTTATGATGCATTTGACTGCACATATTAAAACATTTTTTCATATAAATTTGTAATCTTCATAATAAAATTCTAAACTATTATAAAGAACATCAAAAAGAAAAAAGGAATATTATTGACAAGTTGAAATAAAAATTTTCTTATTATATGGACGTTTTTCCCGTGCTCGAATTTCTAGTAACGTGCGAAACAGTAGATGATATGGAAACTATTTTTTGTTGACATATAGTTAATAATTTCTGAAACCACGTAATGTTTTCGACAAATGTTGAATTAATATAATCTCCAAAGTTTTTGCTTCACCAAGTCTTCTTGCATCTTTTCTTCACGTTCTCTGCAAGCCAAAAAATCTGCATTTCTCTTTTCGTCACTCAACCATTTCCGTACGTATGGCTCGGGATCGAAGATCTTTGAAGGAACTGCGTTTATTTTTATGAGCATGAGGTTGCTGACGAGTGTAAAGTTTAAAGCGTTTCTTAAATCAGTTATCAAATTCATGGTGCTAAAACCTCTTTCACACTCAGCTGTTGATATAGCAACTGCAGCAACAGATTTTAATAAGACTTTTAAATGATGTGAAACTTTTTTGGTTTCCTTGAAATGTCTGAACTCTTCAATGATTTTCCTTTCTTCCTCCAATCCGAATATTCGGCATAAACTTAGAACCTCTCCTTCTCCATATAAAATATCTATGTCGGTCGGCCAAAAAGACGGATACAAAACCTGAAGTTGTTTTACAATGTCCTCGCTGCTGAATAATCTGGCAGATAAATTGTTGGCAACACTCCGAAAAACTGAACACGGTTTATTTTCCCCGTCAGATTTATATCCCCTTGAATATAAGTCCACCCCTTTGAACACCATATTTTTTACAGCATTTGATGCTACTAAATAAAACTCGCCAAAACCACCATCAGCTAAGCCTTGAAAAACTTTCACTGTAAGGGAAATATGCAAATGCGCTTCTGGTAATGATACAGAATTTCCTTGAAGACGCAGGGACAATGAACTAAGTTCCTTTAAGGCAGCTTTCATTAGCGCCAAATTTTCCAGGAAGCATGTGCTCGTAAGTCTTTTCAGTAAGCCAGAAAACATGCTTCTTTCTTAACTACCCCTTGAAGCATCAGCACATGCGCAGCTTTAAAATGCAAAGGCAAGGCTGGAAACATATTCCAGACAGCAGATACTGTTCGCTCACTAGATGCGACCCATCTTGTTCTAAGAACTCTCCCGATTAAAGAAAACAAAACTGCTATTTCTTCAGCACAGTGATGCAACTCGCGGGCGTTCTTTGGTGAAGCACGATACAAAGAATATAATTTATTGCAAAACGATTTAAAACTCTGTATACCGTAAACCTCTTTAATTACGTCCACGACAGCAAGTTCTAACTTATGATTTGCACAGTGCCATATAATAAGTTCGGGAATTTTTTTTTTAAGCTGTTGAGCCACACCAGGTATGGAGCCTGCGAAGTTTGCAGCTCCGTCGGAAGTGAAAGATATCAGATTTTTTTAAATAAGCTCTATTGGAAAGTACTTCACCAAGCAGTTCATAATCGATTCAGTTATTGCTGTTGCTTTCAAATCATGTAATTCAACCAAGTCAAAAAATAGAGTTTGGGCATTTATATCATCCGGATCTATGGACATTCTTATGCAGATTATGCGTACTGAGAGTCGGCTTACAGCTGCACACTCATCAACCAAGATACCAAATTTTATTTTTTGATTTCTACACAGAACTTTTTACGCATGTCATTTCCTATAGAATCGCAAATATCCGTACGTCTTCCTAGACTGCAATATCCTCCCCATCTTAGTGCCATTTTTTTTGAAGATCAATCAAACCAGGAAAATCGGCAAAAGGTCTATTGTTCTTTGCAATGAAATATGCGGTACTTAATATTTTGTAGGTATTGTCCACTTTATTTTTATTTATTTTTTCAACAATATTTTCAAAGACTCCTTCAGAACGTTTTGCGTTCATTTTAGAAGCTTCTTTATGAGCGTGACTTTCTCTGTGCTACTTTATTTTTTTTCCTTAGAGCCGTATTTTGCTCCTTCTTATCGTCATCCGTAGATCTCATTTTGCAATCTATCCAGTCCTTAGAAAGCCTTGCACCAGTTAAAAATTCTGAAACGTTCATATTCCCGGCGGTTTTACAGACGGCACATCCTAAACACCCATTTTTTAAAACAAGCCAAGAGCACTCTTTCAAAAAATACTTACTTTGATCCTCAGTCCAACACTAGGGTTTACCATTTGTTGAGTTTTGCCGAGATTCAGATTCTTCTAATGAACTTCCTGATGCAGTGATTTCCTTTGACTGTTGTATTTTCGGCGATTTTCTTGGTGATACTTCACACGGAGTCCGAACTTGAACAGGGTAGGAAGGTTTCCAAATTCCCGAGTTCTGTTGTTTTTTTCTTTTAACTCATTTTTTTCTCAAAAAATCTGTTAGTGTTCTTTTCATTATTTTCAGTTTTTTTTTCACACAAGAACAAATTAAAACTTACAACAACTACTACAATATCAGTCAAAAGTCACGTCCTACCCCGACAAGAGCTGGAGTTGAAGTGACAGCATATGTAGAGTGTAGTAATTAAGCTTGTTGCCAGGTTACAGGAACTGCGAAGTCATTTTATGCCAAGAGCGGAGAGAGGTTGCAAGGTCATCGAGCAATCAGCTCCTGTCATGACCTTCGCTCTCACGCAAACACTTCGCACACATCGTGGAATTAAGCGGCGTTACAGTCGTCACCATGGCAGAAAACAGCGAAGGAAGGACGCCAAATGGCGAAGAGAAATTTTTTGAGAACTACAGCTACAACTCCGGTAGTACCTACAAAAACGTCGAGTGAGCTTTATTAGAGGAAAATAATTTAAAAAAAAATGATACGACGAACAATTAATACAAGATGGTGTCATTAATTGAAATGTATAATGCATTACGAAATGTTTTATGAAAATTAAATGCTCCCTTTCTGTTGGTGTCTATGCCGGGACACAGGGTTTTGCTTCCGGAACGCGAGGTTTCACTCCCGGATCGGCATTCCGGTACGTTCCGGCCCATTTCCACCACTGCGTGTATGTGTGTTCTCCATAACTGAAAACTACTAGCCATAGTTATTACACAAAAATTTCCCAACTTGGGGTCCCAATTCCCAGTTGGAACCCCAAGTTGGGAAATTTTTACAATCCATCAAAAACTGATGATTTATGCTTGTGAGTATTGCAGATTTCAATGCCATTTTAAGCAAGGTTTTGAAAAAACAAATTTAATAAAAATGTGGCCTTATTTTATATCTGAAAATGTGCAACAAGGCGTTTTTTTAATCTATATGACCGTATGGATCATATAGATTAAAAAAAAAAAATTATGTGGCTGCAACAGTTAGTTTTGATTTTTTTTGTCATATGGTGTAGTTGTGAAAACTGGTACCCTGAGGGTCATTCAAGTCAAATCACAGATTTTTTTTTTTTTTTGTAAAATGCAACCGACCGACTCGGATTTTAATGAAACTTAGCAGGTGTTATACCAGATAAAGATATGGGAAAATCCTAAGTTTCAGTTTTTTAAACCTCATAGTTTTTAAAATACAGTGCTCCAAAATTTAGCCGAACACCCACTTTTACAGTTGTGCAGTAGCATGAACATGCTGTAGTTTGTGTGCTACTGAATTTAGGAGAATGAAACTTTGGAATCACGTGGAAAACGGTCCCTACATACATACATGAGACCGGCCGATGACAAAAAAAGCTGAACTTTTTAACTGGGTGGAAAATTGGGACACTCGAACGTGCGGTGAGCAAATTCAAATACAGCATATATACAATATATAAGATTACACTAGCCATATGAAATTATTTTCTGTAAATTGTGTAAGTAAATATTAAAGTGAAGCACATTATTATATTCACAATAGAAAAGTAGGGATTTAAGAACAAAATAAAATGAAATATTTTAAAAAATCAGATTTAAAACTTACATGTGAATCTTTACTAGCTAAATCCTGAGGTGAAAAGTATTTGTCTAGAAAAGTTTGCGAATTTAGTCAAGCAATTAGAAATTTGCAAGAATTACAAACATATATCCACAGATTAGTTTTTAGTCATTGAAGAAGTCAAAGAATTTCTCAATGTAACCTTATAAAATGACTGCAAAATTTTTGCTTGCGTTGTGAATATGGTGACATGAATCTCCATCAATGTCAAGCAAGTGGGGAGATTTTCTCTGATGAATTCTTGTTTTTAAACCTGTTTTTGAGCCTCTCATGACATATTCTTTCCACTTAGCTTTCAAACAAGCAAAACAAATTCCTTCTTAGAAAGAAAGAATGAAAAAAAAAAAAAAGCGGAAAGCTGCGCCACGAACTTTTAAAGGCTTCGGGTAGACGTAATACTGGCCCGAAGCAGTGCATCCCCCCCCCCACTTAGCTTTCAAACATGCAAAACACATTCTTCCTTAGAAAAAAAGAAAGGAAAGAAACAGAGTTGCGTCACGAGCTTTGTTCAGCGGCTTCGGGCTGACGTTATCCTAGGCGGGCGCTGCGCTTTCTTTCCACTAAATTTTCAAACAAGCAGAACACATTCCTCCTCCTTAGGAAAATAAACAAAAACAAAGAGGTGCGTCACGAACATGGTTCAGAGGCATCGGACCGACGCAATACCGGGCAACAGCGAAAGCAGCACGTCCGAGCCAACGTAATTCCGGATCACGGCAAAAGAAGCACGCCAGACCTACATAATCCCGGCACGGCACCGTGCTTCCTTTCCATTAGCTTTCAAACAAGCAAAACAAATTCCTTCTCTTCGGGGGGGGGGGGGGGTGTTAGAATAAGTTTAAGAAAAGAAAGCTGCGTCACGAACTTTATTCAGATGCTTCAGATCGACGTAATCCCGGGCCACGGCGAAAGAAGCACGACGTGCATTTTTTTTTTTTTTTTTTTCACACTTTGAAACAAGCAAAACAAATCCCACCAAATCAGAAAAAAAAAAAAATTACAAAGGGCTGTGTTACGAACTTTGTTCAGAGGC
Organism: Macrothele yani; assembly: GCA_039090855.1. Taxonomy (NCBI): domain Eukaryota; kingdom Metazoa; phylum Arthropoda; class Arachnida; order Araneae; family Macrothelidae; genus Macrothele; species Macrothele yani. Next base: position 647,080 of record CM077007.1, read on the forward strand.
TTTTACATCGATTATTTACAAAAACAGTAAAACTTTCTTAATAACAGCGAAAATCTGAATATCCATAATTTTTTTGTTAGTCACCCGTAATCCCGGGGGAGATTCCGTAATTTTTGGCATCCTCCGTAGGAAGAGGTTTCACGAGAGCTTCGATTCTCGAATGATCTCAGAAAAGCGGGAATGCAATCGGGTACATTTGCAAATTACAAGAGAGTTTCTGGCGATGACGTCTCGAATAGAATCAAGCGGATAGAATGCAGAGTGGCGCTTTTCCCGCAAGACACGGAAAGGACTGCGGGAGTTTTCCTAAAGCATGAAGTAGGCGGAGCTTCCATCCTTCGCACTGCGATGCTCAAGTGACTGACATTCCATCCATTGTTGACAGCAGTAAACGAATTGAGCTCCTGACTCCACCCTCCAACATTTCTTCTTGCCCCCACCCCCGCGTCTGCTCCAAAAACAACGCTTTCAGCTAGAAAGCGCTTAGTTCTTTTACTCCACAAAAAGCGGAATCGCGGCAGAATTCTGCTTTTTTTCTATAGAACGACCCCCCCCCCCTTAAAAAAATCCTCAAAAATTTCTCTTCATTTTTGCAATGACTTCAAGAATGACCAAAATGATGCCGAAAAAAGCGGAATTCCGCGAATTCGCGGAAGAATCTCATGTATGTATTGAAAACACTTTTCATTTCCCCTGAAACACAAGTGAGCACCACCTAGTGGTGAAGTGAAAAATTACAGCAAAATTTAGACATTTTATGGGAGGCTCGGTAGAATATTGCTTTGGCATGAGGGAGATAATTTTTTTTTATATATTGATGTTTAACACATCCTATAACATTTATACATAATATCTAAGGTATTGTTTACCTGATATTGTCAAAGTACTTTGCACGTTGTTGCTCTGTGAGGCACGTGCTCCCGCCAATAGATGGCGACACATGAGAAGCAATCACCTAACACATACAAAATAGCTCAACTTTCCCTTCATTTTCCCAACAAGCAACTCCAGCGGCTACACAAATGCGAGGAAACCGTTGTGTACATGTAGAAGGTCCGACGATGACACACCGACCGTGTCGAAAGCGCTCGCCGTAACGTGGTGACGACGAACCCCTTGCGAGATGTATCCTGACCCGATGAGTATAACTCTTTCTACTAAAATCTTTTAATTAATGGTAAATTTAAAACGTTTGATTGTACGAATGAATGAATGTGGAACTGAAAATATATAACCTAATTGTTTTATTTCAAATTTTTTTTTTATAATTATCAAAAAACCCGTAACATTAAGACCTCTCGGGCCGGGAGCACGTGCCTCACAGAGCAACAACACACAAAATAAGTTGACAATATCAGGTAAACAATACCTTAGATATTATGTATAATTAACCAAAAGCACGTTTATAGCATAAGACAACCCTTAAGGTTGCCTAGCATGAATTACATATTTTGTAATCCTATAAACATATTTGAAAAAAAAAATGGTGGTTATCTGGTGGTTATCAGCATATGCTCCAATGCTCCAAAAACAACGCTTTCAGCTAGAAAGCGCTTAGTTCTTTTACTCCACAAAAAGCGGAATCGCGGCGGAATTCTTTTTTTTTTTCCATAGAACGACGACCCCCCCTAAAAAATCCTGAAAAATTTCTCTTCATTTTTGCAATGACCTCTAAAATGACCAAAATGCCAAAAAAGCGGAATTCCGCGAATTCGGGGAAGAATCTCAGGTATGTATTGAAAACACTTTTCATTTCCCCTGAAACACAAGTTAAGTGAGCACCACCTAGTGGTGAAGTGAAAAATTACAGCAAAATTTAGACATTTTATGGGAGGCTCGGTAGAATATTGCTTTGGCATGAGGGAGATAATTTTTTTTTTTATATTGATGTTTAACACATCCTATAACATTTATACATAATATCTAAGGTATTGTTTACCTGATATTGTCAAAGTACTTTGCACGTTGTTGCTCTGTGAGGCACGTGCTCCCGCCAATAGATGGCGACACATGAGAAGCAATCACTTAACACATACAAACAGCTCAACTTTCCCTTCATTTTCCCAACAAGCAACTCCAGCGACTACACACATGCGAGGAAACCCTTGTGTACATGTAGAAGGTCCGACGATGACACACTGACCGTGTCGAAAGCGCTCGCCGTAACGTGGTGACGACGAACCCCTTGCGAGATGTATCCTGACCCGATGAGTATAACTCTTTCTACTAAAATCTTTTAATTAATAGTAAATTTAAAACGTTTGATTGTGAGAATGAATGAATGTAGAACTGAAAATATATAACCTAATTGTTTTATTTCAAATTTTTTTTTTATAGCTATCCAAAAACCCGTAACATTAAGACCTCTCGGGCCGGGAGCACGTGCCTCACAGAGCAACAACATGCAAAATACGTTGACAATATCAGGTAAACTATACCTTAGTATTATGTATAATTAACCAAAAGCACGTTTATAGCATAAGACAACCCTTAAGGTTGCCTAGCATGAATTACATATTTCATAATCCTATAAACATATTTGAAAAAAAATGGTGGTTATCAGCATATTTTCTCAGATGGTTACAATTATCTGAATTTCATAGAGGGCTCTCCTTCAACAGTTCAGCCATTTTGTTCTACAAACCTGACCCACCGTTTTGGATCTTGCTGAAAATTAACATGTAGGTTTACCTAACAAAGCTGCAAAACACTGCAAATTTTTTTATCTTCCACATTCCATAGTTTCCAAGATACAGCTTTCGAAAGTTAGGCCTAACCACTCGTTCAACAGCAAACTGATCCTGTTTCAACTTGTGGAGTCTATTATATGGTACCCTTTAAGTTCAAAACATGTGTACATGCACAGTTACTGAGTGCAGTGCTGGCTCATAAATCCAAACATTTAAATATTTTTTATTTAAGCGTATGATCCATAAGGAGCTCGGTCCTGTAACCACAGTGCTCAGTATGAATAAATGCTGTTATTAACAGTTAATTAAACTGAAGTGATGAGTAAGAAATAAAATCATACATTTAAAATAAGTGCCATTTTTCAAGTAGCTGTAAAAAAACTTCTGGAAAAAAAAAAAATCAGTTTTTAAAAATTAACTACAATTTGCATTATCCTGAACCAATGGTGGAATAAGTTATAATTACCTGCATATTAATATTAAGCTGCTATTCATTCCTTGCTTGAATGTTATAAATATTCAGTTACACATATAACAGAACTGTAGGGGACTTTTCTGTGCTGCACATCACTTAACCTGAACAGCTTTAGTGTCTTCTTTACGAAAATAATATGCTCGGGCCGTGCCCGTCGTTATTGGGGGTTGCACTGTACACAATATATGCTGCATAGGCACATAGCATATATCATCATGAACAGCCCTTGCAAAACTGCCAAAATTTCTACTACCAATGTGGCTAGTGGAATAAAAATTTTACTAGCCAAATAACAAAATCTACTGGCCACACAAAATTTAAAAAATAATAATTCAGTAACTTCCAACTTCATAAAAACAGATGCAGAGCAGTTACTGCATAGGATCATTAGATTGACTGCAAATATTGCATATGCTTTTGTTCCAAAATGATGATTTTTTGATAATTTATTTTCAGTGCTGTAATGTCATTACATTACTCTTACTATTTTAATTTACACATACATAATTTATTTTTGAGACACCATTGAATTTAGATGTCTGATTTCTTTTAACAATATTTAAAACAAAGGGAAAAAAATCTAGGATATATATACATAAAGTGGCACTAATAATGTTGATACTGTTTACCATTAATACATACTGTGCCTGATCTTCCCATCAAAGATATCTGCCCACCACAATTGAATAGCATTTTGAGGATCAAAATCTTCAATTGAAGTGCCATTGCATCTAATCATCATCAAGTCGTTTAAAGTGTCACTATTCAGACATGCTCAATTACTGGTTTTTATGAGGTTCATTGCTGATGCTAAACATCAATGGTCTCGTGCGTCGCTACTGCCGAAGTGCTATCACACTACGCCACAGCAATTTTCTTTCGCTTCCGATACTTTCTCATGCATTCTGCCGCGGACATTGCAGTGTTTATTGAAAGCTGACGAGTTGCTCTTCCGTGGACTACGTTCAATGTATTTCTGCTTGGATTTTCGACGAGTATATGCTGACATTTTGAAAATTTTCATCTGCGATCTAAAGTTTCACAACCAACACTGTATTCGATTTCACTTCTAGTGTTTTTAAGCTTTCGTTTGAAACCAATTTCGATGTCGTAGCGCTTTGCAGTGCCGAGTTATACTGATTACAAGATTGCGCTGCGCGGTGCGGCGCAAAGCCCCCTCCCGCTTATCGCTGCGCGGTAACTCAAGGTCGCTAACAAGTCTTTGTTCCCTTAGCTACCGAATGACACTTGGTTTGGTTCGCGTTGATAATATAGAAATTATTAGACCGAACTCAATGCCCATTTTTTCGCAACGCTCAACTTTCCGCACTGGCCCACCTAGAACTGGTCTGATTTTAATGACATATTCACGTCAAAAACCCCTGCCACTTACTTCCTATTGTTCTTAAGCTGTGGTGAATTTTCGCGATCCAACGCATGGAACACGCGACCTCTTAATAGCATCGTCAACGCACGGAGGCCCGACAAGAAACCTGTTTAAACATCATGTCTGCATATGGTACCCCTACAATGCCCACGATTACTCGCCTGGCAGGCGAATTTCCGATGAGTATTCCCCCGACGCAGCATCTTGAACGAGACACCGCGAGAAACTACATCAGAGATGTGCGCATGCATGAGGATCAGCCGATATTCACGTGTGTCAGACTGGGAAAACCACTTTGATCAACAATGCTTGGTGGCGCATGATGGCCATTACATCGTGAACAATTAAATCACGGTGGTGATGAATTGTAGTTTCGTCAGTTGAAACACATCGATGTTAAATTCACACCATTTTTTCGCAATGTATCAATACATTGCCGAGTTCTAGTGGGGGAAAAAGTTGGACAAAATAGTTGCTCACTTCGGGGGAAAATCTACTCGCCATCATTGGCTGCTATACTAAAAAATTTACTAGCCACTACGAAATATCTGGTTGCCATTTGGAGACCGACATTCACGAGGCCTGATCATAAAGTGGCCAGTAAAATCACTTTGCAGGAGCATGTGGATGCATAAACTTAATTTTCACATCTTCATCCTTTTCAATATCACTGATCATACCAAAAACCAGTTATTATATATGCATGCTACATAGCATTGAGTGTGCAACTGTGGCCAATTTATAAGTTCAGTGCTACTTTTGAAGTTAAATATCAAACAATATTTGTCATCTCTACTTATCCTCTTCATTCCTATGGTATTTGATGAAAGTGGACAAAAATATTGAAAACTCCTGGAATAACTGACGTTTCTAAAAAATGTTCCCGTAGGTTGTTTCTGTACAATTTCAATTTCAGGCTTTGATATAAAGTGGAACTCTATGTGTTTTTATGTTTGCAACACAAAAATTAAAGGCATCCATCGGTTTTGTGATTTGATTTTTGATAGGTCGTTGCAGGCTTGCTCTGCTTACAATTAGCTTCACTGTAACATCAATACCATCGCAAGCCGATTTCCCGTGGCTAGTGGAAAAAAATGACAGTGATTCAGATATTGCAAAATCATTTTCATGCTTGCACAAATTCAAAAAATTCTTGCGATTTTTATATTGTGCTGCACACCCATCTGTAAAATAATAAACCTTCACAACTTCTGGATATATTTATTCTTGATGTACTGCATTGCTGTTTGTTGAATTCTGTACACCATACAAGCATCATGGTCCACATCGTCAGAAAAGAAGCAGTGATTGGAGATTTTAAGCAACTGTCACCTCTTGTGTACATAATAACTGGGTGAACTGTGCATGCCTCTGATGTCCAATAATAGCCTTGTGCCTTATCTTGTATGAAAAATGAGTAGTTCTCACTGAAGTCCGTAAGAACAATTGCCATGTCTGGCGTAAGCATTTCTTTGAGTTACTTAAGAAACCTGGATTGTTCCTTCACAATGTATGCATGTGGGATAAGTTTTTCCATCTTCAACAATAGCATTTGCAAAAAATCTTCCATTGTTAAAGTTTGTTTAATTAATTCTGTTCTTCCACTTGATACCCACTGACTGAATTCAATGGTATTATTTTCATCATAGTCTTCAAATTTTGTTTTCAAAAAATTTGCTAAGTTATCTGCAGATGGGCAGTTTTTGCAGTCCTGAGCATGCAGTTATGATCTTTCAAGCCACAAAACATGTAACCCATTAGTGTTTCATACGATTCCTTAAACTGAGCAGCATTCAGAAGTAATATAACATTTTGATGTATAGTGCACACACAGCACATATACAGAATGAGTACCAGCAGCACCAGCTAAAACACACCATTTTGATCTTACACAGCAAAATTTTGAAAATCCAACCTTTCTGTCAGAATATTGCTGTTTAAAAGAGCTATACAGTTCTTTAAGATTGCACAAAATTAGCCTCTTCTGTATATGCTGATTTTTTCTGAGGCTTACAAAATCCTTCTTTCCTGACATCTGCCGAGAAGAAGTGTCATCTTCATAAAATCCCTGAATTAATTGCAATATTTCATTGCTTAGTTTTTTCTCTATCCTTGGTTCTGGTAGTGACATAATTCCTGTTTTCTTAATCAGTTTTTTAGATTGTCACATTAGATATTCTGACACCTGAAATATTTCAATAATCATCTTTTGGGACCAGGATGGAGAAGCCATTGTTAGCATTTGGATTTTTTTTTTTTCTTTTTGCCTGTTCAATGTGGGAAGTTTCTCTTTCATCAGAGCCACAAGATTATCTAAATCTTTGGCCATTTGCTTTGTTGCACTGGTCTCAGGGTATTTTCATTTTCAGAGCTTGAAAAATCATGTTGCAGTACACGGGCAACTTTATGTTTAACACTTGATCGTATTTGTTTTATTTTCCTTTTTCCATATGACAATCTTCTGTGCTGTGGTACAGAATGCAGCTTCAAAAGAGAACAGCCAATATTGATTTCATACAGTGTTTGTTCTTTTTCTACCGATTCTTGTAGTAGTGTTGATCCGTTGTCACTTGTGCTTTCACTTTCATACTGTGCAGCTGTGATGTCTAAACCAGATTCAGAGCTCACTTCCTATAGTCTCATAGCCCTATTTCTACAGTTACAACAGATCTGCCCAGGTTTGACATTAACATGTTTTTGCATAAATTCTTTTGCTAATTGTAGACTGACCATCCTTAGAGAGCTTCTAACAGAATTTTTATGAACTTGAAATGGATTGCAACATGATTTTTGTTGTTCCTCAAATTTTGTTATATAGTAGTATTCATGATGAAAACATGTTACAATACTTCCACAGTATGCTATTTCAGCTCTTAAACACAGTATTTCTTTATCAACTTCACTTATCTCCTCAACTCTTTTCAGTCCCCTTTGTGACACATAGCATGTTTCGTGACATAATGTTTGGGTCAACTGCCCAACACTGCAGAGGTTTTGTTGATCCATTACTAAGGAAGTAAGCAGTAAGAGAATATGTACAAACTAAGAAAATGGTTACTCCTGTTGATGCTCTGTGCACTGATACTCTGAAAAATTTATTTCACACATTTCAAAGTAGTTAAAAATTAGTCAGTGCTTAAAAATTTATATTTGATTTTGTTTCACTTTGTCAATTGTAAAAAATGGAGCAAAAAAACCCCCTGCAGATTGAGTCCAAATTATTAGTTATTGAGAATATAGGAATTTATTTTTTAAACTATAAGGAATACATTTAAAAATAGTTAGCCTTTAAATTTGATTTGGAAATTCACCAAAATTGGGAAAAATCTTTGTAATCATGGTATACAAGAAATTGCTTTTTTGTTTTGATCTTGTTGCTACTTAGCTAGCAATTTATTAACAAGATTACATATTTGATTATTCTCAAGGTATGCTACAGGGTAGCAAATTGGAAAGTTGAAATTTTATGTAAAAAATGAACAAACTATTTCTTTTAATTTTTGCAGAGGTTCTTACCCCTCAGCATGTGAGAGTAACTATATCTTGTGAACACACACACGCACTAAGATTTAAATTGAAAAGCTGCCACATGATATGCTTCATCATTTGTATCAAGATCAGTTTGCTGTTGAACGAGTGGTTAGGCCTAACTTTCGAGTGCTGTATCTTGGAAACTATGGAATGTGGAAGATAAAAAATTTGCAGTGTTTTGCAGCTTTGTTAGGTAAACCTACATGCTAATTTTCAGCAAAATCCAAAACTGTGGGTCAGGTTTGTAGAACAAAATGGCTGAACTGTTGAGGCTTTCTATGAAATTCAGATAATTTGAACCATATGAGAAAATATGCTGATAACCACTATTTTTTTTTCAAATATGTTATAGGATGTGTTAAACATCAATATAAAAAAAAAATATCTCCCTCATGCTAGAGCAATATTCTACAGAGCCTCTCATAAAATGTCTGAATTTTGCTTTAATTTCTCACTTCACCACTAGGTGGCACTCACTTAACTTGCGTTTCAAGTAAAATGAAGTGTTTTCAATATGTTTGGATCATTTTCCACGTGATTCCAAAGTTTCATTCTCCTAAATTCAGTAGCACACAAACTATACAGCATGTTACGTAAAATAGTAGCATGCTGCTGCAAAAGTGGGTGTTCGGCTAAATTTTTGAGCACTGTATTTCAAAAACTGAGGTTTAAAAAACAAACTTGGGATTTAACCATATCTTTATCGGGTATATCTACTTGCCAAGTTTCATTAAAATCCGAGTAGGTGGGCGACATGACCTCGGCGATCTGACATGGAATGAATGATCCATGACTGACTTTTAAGATAGATCCATCCAATTTTTAAAGTGGCATTACTTAAGATCTACTGGACCAACTGCCACAAAATTTTCCCAGGTTTTGTAACTCACAAACAGAATACTTTGCACCAACTACCAAGTTTCACAAAAATCTGAGACAGGTAGGTGACATCTTGTGCAAATAATGGATGAATTGACATGGAATAACTCTTTTGTCATTTTAACTGTGTTAGCAAAATTAAAATTTCTTGCACTGGAAATGTTTATGAGTTTTTCAGTATCTTGTAAGACTTTGTAAATTTGTCCAGTTGCTGTCTTTTTATCCACTCTTTGCAATGTGTCAGGGTTAAACATCAATATAATATCAATCCACATGAAGTGGTCCAATGCTTGTATGCTTGACCATTTTTAAAAAGAAATTATATTTTGCATGCTGTTGACCTTATGTGTTGACAGTTCAAAACCACTATTGTTTTATTTTTATTCACACTGCTTTCAACATGGTGGCCATTTTTGTATCTTGGTGTATGGCATTTTTGGCATATGTAAGGGTTAGCGGTAACTTCATTATCTCAGCTGTGGTAAGTCTAGGACAAAATTTCAAATATTGTTATGTTAAGCCTATTGTAAGGTACTATTTTGTCAATTATATTATGCTTCTGAAAATATTCCTTCACCATAAATTTTTTATTCAAAGTTTTGGATCAAAATAGCTAAAAATGTCATTTTCGGGGTGGTTATTAAGGGGGAAGGCAATTTATTTAAGATTTTAAATTTTTTTTTGGAAGTCATCATCATCATCATTGTCAACCATTATCAATCCACTGCTGGACGAAGGTCTCCCCAAGTTTCCTCCACAACGGTCTGTCTTGTGCCAGTCTCCTCCATGTCACCCCTGCATATTTTCGAATTTCATCCACCCATCTCCCATGTGGTCTTCTTCTGGGTCTTTTCCTGTCCCTTGGAATCCAATCTAAAATTTTGGCTGTCCATCGATGATCTGTCCTTCTGGCAGTATGTCCAGCCCATTGCCATTTCAGGGATTTAACTCTGATCATGATGTCTTCCACTCTTGTCATTTTTCGGATCCACGAGTTCCTCTTCTTATCTCTCCTGGTTACACCAAGCATGCACCTCTCCATGCTTCTTTGAGTTGTCTGCAGCCTTTGTATGTCTCTTTTAGTTAAGGTCCACGTCTCTGCACCATACGTAAGCACTGGAAGGATGCATAGATCAAACACTTTTCTTTTAAGACATAATGGCATATTGCTCTTGAAAATTATGCTGTTTCTTCCAAAAGCTCTCCAGGCAAGTTTTGTACGCCAATTAATTTCTTCATCAATGTGACCCTCACTTGATATCTGCTGTCCAAGATAAACGTACGCGTCTGTTATCTCCAGCTTTTCTCCATCAATCGATAAATCTTCATTTCTTGTAAAAGCATTGAACATCACTTTTGTCTTCTGAAAGTTCATTTTTAATCCCACTTCTTTACTCTTGTCAGCAAGTTCCTGGATCATCCTCTGCAGCTCTGATGGGGTAGTTGCAAAAATTACTACGTCATCAGCAAAACGAAGGTGGGTTAGATAATCTCCATTAATCTTTATCCCCTTGTTTTCCCAGCTCAGCGACTGAAAAACACCCTCCAATGTGGCATTAAAGAGCTTCGGAGATATGGTGTCACCTTGTCTCACTCCCTTTCCAATTTTTACGTGTGTTGTATTTTCAAACAGCCTAATCTTTGCACTTGCATTTTCATAGATGTTATTAATAATATTAATGTATGCATCTTCAATACTGCAGGTTTTCAGAGCCATTGTAACTGCTGATGGTTTCACTGAATCAAAGGCTTTTTCATAATCGATAAAAGCCATGCAGAATGGAAGTTCATATTCCCTCGCTCTTTCAATTAGTTCTCTCAGCACGTGGATATGATCTATTGTGCTGTAGCCACTCCTGAATCCAGCTTGTTCTCTCGGTTGAGCCATGTCCAGTGTTACCTTCAAGCGGTGTGAAAGAACTTTAGTGAAGATTTTATAAACTACTGATAGGAGGCCGATAGGTCTGTAGTTTCCGAGATCCTCAATGTCACCTTTCTTATGTAGCAGGATCATTGTAGCGGTGTTCCAATCCTCAGGAATCTTTCTTTCATTAAGGCATCGAGTGAAAATTTGGGCGAGTACTGTTTCGATTTCTCCACTTGCTACTTGTATGATGTCTGCAGTAATTCCATCTTCTCCTGGAGCTTTTCCCCCGCTTCATGTTCTTGATTGCATGTGCAACTTCTGCTGGAAGGACTGGAGGAACTCTGGTACTGGTATCTTTCATGATGTCTGGAGTGCATGTATTATCCCTTTCATATAATTTGGAGTAGAAATCTTTCACTCTTGTCAAAATTTCGCCTCTATTTCTTGTTACAGAACCATCTTCTTTTCTCAGTGCCATAAGCTGTTTTCTTCCCTTACTGAGATGTCCCTTTGCTATCTTTAGGCTTTGGTTGTTTTCAACTGCTTTCCTCACTAGTTCACAATTGAATTTTCTTACGTCTTCAGTGATACTTTTTCTTACTGTCTTGCATAGCTCTATATATTCCACTTTGGAAGTCACATCTTCTTTAGTTGTCCTCATCTCTCTTCTTTTTTGCATCAACATTTTCGTTTTTCCTGATAATTTATTTACATGCAACTTGTTTTTAGACCCAGCTAATTTTGTTGCTGTTTCCATAAGAGCTTTGGTTACTCTTCTGTTAACTTCAGAGATGTCCACTTCTTCTGATGTTAGGCCTTCTAAAGCAGAGAACCTGTTCTTCAGTTCCAACTTGAAGATATTATGGTGTTTTTTAAGGTTGGTTATGTCAATAGATTTTGTTTGTCTTATGAGCTTGCCACGTTCAAGTTTAGTGTTGAGGTGCATCTTACATCTCACCAATCTATGGTCACTACCTGTGTTGAACTTGTTTAGCACACTGCAGTCTTCTATGACGAATTTTTTGTTACACGTAATAAAATCAATTTCACTTGTCGTCCCATTTGGATGTCTCCAAGTCCATTTCCTGTGTGGCTTTTTCTTGAAGAAGGAGTTCAAGATGAAAAACCCTTCTGCTTCTGCAAACTCTACGAGAGTATTTCCACGCTGGTTTCTGTTGCCGTGACCGAATTTACCTACTGAAGTTTCATTCTGTTGCTGTTGCCCTATTTTTGCATTGAAATCTCCCATAATTATTTTCAAATGCTGCTTACCTTTATTTAGATGACAAATTTCCTCATAAAATTCTTCAATTTCTTCTTCAGGATGACTTGTGGTGGGTGCATAAGTTTGAATAATCTGAGCCTGGTATCTTTTCGAGAGTTGGATAACAAGTCGTGCAGCTCTGTCAGAGGAACTTTCAACTTCTACAACTTTATCCTTCAGTTTCTTGTATCAAATAGTCTCAGTTAAAAATTATTTGAAACTTGAGAGTTGCATATTTTTTTTTTCTATATGGCAGTAAAAATGTACTTTTTCCAAAAAATTGCCAATTTTAGAGTTTAATATCTCTGGTAGGCAGTTTTTTAAAAATCTGAAATTTACTCACATTAAAGGTACTCTATTATAAGCAACATTAAGTAAAATTCTGAGTTTGAGATTCAATTGGTTTAAGAGATACAGCCTTGCAAAAGTCATAAAGCATCCGTAATGATGATGGTTATAGGTTTTCATTTTAAAATGATTCCTACGGCTTGAGAGGAGACAGCAGCATAAAAACAAAACAAAAGTATTATTTCCAGGAAGTTTTGAGAGTACTAAACACTGCAAAGAAAGAAAATTTCTGGCATATATTGTTGCTTCTGATGTCTCATTGTTAGTATTCAAAATAATTCATTCATTTCCACCACCCCAGTTAACATGCATGTGCATTACCAAAATTTAGTAATATAATGGTCCTTTACCTTTATCTTTTAATTTTTTCTTTCAATTATGCTGTAACTTTGACTCCACACAATAGTTAACACAGCAACCTTAACTAAAAGAGACATACAAAGGCTGCAGACAACTCAAAGAGGCATGGAGAGGTGCATGCTTGGTGTAACCAGGAGAGATAAGACTCCCATGTGGTCTTCTTCTGGGTCTTTTCCTGTCCCTTGGAATCCAATCTAAAATTTCAGCTGCTCATCGTTGGTCTGTCCTTCTGGCAGTATGTCCAGCCCATTGCCATTTCAGGGATTTAACTCTGATCATGATGTCTTTCACTCTCGTCATTTTTCGGATCCACGAGTTCCTCTTCTTATCTCTCTTGGTTACACCAAGCATGCACCTCTCCATGCTGCTTTGGGTTGTCTGCAGCCTTTGTGTGTCTCTTTTAGTTAAGGTCCACGTCTCTGCACCATACGTAAGCACTGGAAGGATGCATTGATCAAACACTTTTCTTTTAAGACAAAATGGCATATTGCTCTTGAAAATTATGCTGTTTCTTCCAAAAGCTCTCCAGGCAAGTTTTGTACGCCGATTAATTTCATCAATGTGACCCTCACTTGATATCTGCTGTCCAAGATAAACGTGTGTGTCTGTTATCTCCAGCTTTTCTCCATCGATCCATAAATCTTCATTTCTTGTAAAAGCATTGAACATCACTTTTGTCTTCTGAAAGTTCATTTTTAATACCACTTCTTTACTCTTGTCAGCAAGTTCCCGGATCATACTCTGCAGTTCTGATGGGGTAGTTGCAAAAATGACTACGTCATCAGCAAAATGAAGGTGGATTAGATAATCTCCATTAATCTTTATCCCTTTGTTTTCCCAGTTCAGTGATTGAAAGACATTTTCCAATGTGGCATTAAAGAGCTTTGGCAATATGGTATCACCTTGTCTCACTCCCTTTCCAATTTTTATGTGTGTTGTATTTCAAACAGCCGAATCTTTGCACTTGCATTTTCATAGATGTTATTAATAATATTAATGTAAGCATCTTCAATACCGTAGGATTTCAGAGCCATTGTAACTGCTGACGATTTCACTGAATCAAAGGCTTTTTCATAATCGATAAAAGCCATGCACAATGGAAGTTCATATTCCCTCGCTCTTTCAATTAGTTCTCTCAGTACAAGGATATGATCTATGGTGCTGTAGCCACTCCTGAATCCAGCTTGTTCTCTCGGTTGAGCCATGTCCAGTGTTACCTTCAAACGGTGTGAAAGAACTTTAGTGAAGATTTTATAAACCACTGATAGGAGGCTGATAGGTCAGTAGTTCCTGAGATCCTCAATGTCACCTTTTTTATGTAGCAGGATCATTGTAGCGTTGTTCCAATACTCAAGAATCTTCCCTTCATTAAGGCATCGAGTGAAAATTTGGGCGAGTACTGTTTCGATTTCTCCACTTGCTTCTTGTATGACGTCTACAGTAATTCCATCTTCTCCTGGAGCTTTTCCCCGCTTCATGTTCTTGATTGCATGTGCAACTTCTGCTGGGAGGACTGGAAGAACTCTAGTACTGGTACCTTTCATGATGTCTGGAGTACATGTATCACCCCTTTCATATAATTTGGAGTAGAAATCTTTCACTCTTGTCAAAATTTTGCCTCTATTTCTTGTTACAGAACCATCTTCTTTTCTCAGTGCCATAATCTGTTTTCTTCCCTTACTGAGATGTCCCTTTGCTATCTTTAGGCTTTGGTTGTTTTCAATTGCTTTCCTCACTAGTTCACAGTTGAATTTCCCTACGTCTTCAGGGATACTTTTTCTTACTGTCTTGCATAGCTCTATATATTCCACTTTGGAAGTCACATCTTCTTTAGCTGTCCTCATCTCTCTTCTTTTTTGCATCAACATTTTGTTTTTTTCCTGATAATTTGTTCACATGCAACTTGTTCTTAGACCCAGCTAATTTTGTTGCTGTTTCCATAAGAGCTTTGGTTACTTTTCTGTTAACTTCAGAAATATCCACTTCTTCCGCTCATAGGCCTTCTAAAGCAGAGAATCTGTTCTTCAGTTCCAACTTGAAGGTATTATGGTGTTATTTAAGGTTGGTTATGTCAATACATTTTGTTTGTCTTATGAGCTTGCCACGTTCGAGTTTAGTGTTGAGGTGCATCTTACATCTCACCAATCTATGGTCACTGCCTGTGTTGAACTTGTTTAGCACACTGCAGTCTTCTATAATGAATTTTTTGTTACACATAATAAAATCAATTTCACTTGTCGTCCCATTTGGACGTCTCCGTGTCCATTTCCTGTGTGGCTTTTTCTTGAAAAAGGAGTTCAAGATGAAAAACCCTTCTGCCTCTGCAAACTCAACGTCAGTATTTCCACGCTGGTTTCTATTGCCATGACCAAATTTACCTACTGAAATTTCATTATGTTGCCCTATTTTTGCATGAAAATCTCCCATAATGATCTTCAAGTACTGCTTACCCTTGCTAATTAGATTCCGAATTTCCTCGTAAAATTCAAGTTCTTGTGGGTGCGTAAGTTTGAATAATCTGAGTCTGGTATCTTTTTGAGAGTTGGATAAAGGGTGAACTTTTAGAACTTTATTCTTCAGTTTCTTGTTTATTATAAATCCAACACCACTAGTTCTGCTAGTACTATCCCACGATAGGAGAATTGATGACCACTTTTCAGTTTAACTTTTTCTTCTTACCTCAATTAGCCTGCTGATGCCCTACTGGAGTTTCTCCTTCAATTCCAGAAGCCTTAAATCAGAAGATAGAGGTCGTCTATTGAACATAGCCAAAATTAGCATCAGATGGAAGCCTAGTCGGGTTCTCCGGTGGCGATAACAGCACCCTCTGCCTTTATGTTCCACTGGCCGTGTATACATATTATTACACACACATTAACTAGCTGCACATAAAATACACACTAGTGCCTGTGCAGTTTAACTCTGCATCTTTTCCTGTACCAAATTTCTTTTTAGTGTGCTAGAAATCCTTCAGACATTGCATTTTTGGAAGTCAAATTTTGCACTTCATATTTTAATTTATTTGGGTAGTCTATGGAGATCAGTTCAGTTCAGTTCAGTTCTGGAAGCCTACAGTAGTTTCCATTCAATTTCTCAATGTAGTTCATTAGACTGATTGAATCTAATATAACCAAATTATTTTGATATAGATACAACTTCCAAAGTGACGAAAAAGCCTTCCTCTTAGCCAGCCTTTGCAAATGTCAGTAGCCAAATGGCGACCAGATATTTTGTAGTGGTTAGTAAAATTTTTAATATAGTAGCCAATGATGGCCAGTAGATTTTTTTTTACCAAGTGAGCAACTATTTTGTCCAACCCCCCCCCCCCCCCGTGAATGAATATAGAGTTCAGTTTTCTCACCCATTTTACTGCAGCTGCTTCAAAGGAAAATCTGCTGACAAATCAGCCTGGAGCAATCAAAGGGTCAAGGTTAGTAAAGCAACCTTTGCCATGGTATATTTTGCATAAAGTATAATGCCATCTACAGGCAAAAAGATTATTTTTGTATTTCTGTTTAGCCACATATAAGCTGAACAAAAATAAACTGTTACGGCAATGTTTTCCAGATGATGCAGCTGTTACATCTAATGCCATGTAGTCCTGCTTCTTGTGAGCATAGCTTTTCAAAAATGAACCTCATAAAAATGAGTAATCATGTACGTCTAAATAGTGACACTTTAATTACTTAATGATGATTAGATGCAATAGATTTTGATCCTCAAAATGCTATTCACAATTGTGGTGGGCAGATAATTTTGATGAGCAGATCAGACACAGTACATATCAGTGGTAAACTGTATCAACATTATTAGTGCCACTTTATGCATATATATATATATATATATATATCCTAGCTTTTGTCCCTTTGTTTTAAATATCATTAAAGAAATTAGACATCTAACTTCAATGGCCTCTCGAAAATAAATCTTGCATATGCAAATTAATATAGTAAGAGTAATAATATTACAGCACTGAAAATAACGACCACTGTGAGCAACTCAATGGGCTATAAGCAGTCGCCCGTCTCTAATTTAGGGTAACTGGTTCCAGGTAAGGGAGAGAGCCAGTGCCGTAAGACAAACAACATCCATGCTTCACTGGGATTCGAACCCTGACCCCTTTCGGACGAATGATCAGAGGCCATCACTTAGACCACTGCACCACCGGGGCGGCTTAATCATTTTGGAACAAAAGCATATGCAATATTTGAAGTCAATGTAATGATCCTATGCAGTAATTGCTCTGCGTTTGTTTTTATGAAGTTAATGGGAGAGGGAGGGATCTCTCATAAGAAAAAACAAAAAAAAAAAACATTCACCCCTTTAAGTTTGTAGAAATGCAGGTAGAGATGTTACTGAATTATTATATATATTTTTTAACTTTGCATGGCCAGTAGATTTTGTCATTTGGCTAGTAAAATTTTTATTCCACTAGCCACATTGGCTAGTAGGAATTTCAGCATGCTGTTTTCTTCAGAGCTTGTTTAACAACAAAACAAATTCTCAAGGCATCACAAATCATTTACATTCACCACCGCACAGAAATGCGATGTTTTCAATCAAACACTGTAATTCCAAAAGAAAATAGAATTTGAAAGGAACTTTTGTTGTGGAATAACTTTTTTACGGGTCTTATAGGTTATTTTTTATGAAAGTTGGTTGTCAAATTTTCGAACTAAAGCCTAGTTCGTCATCAGGACTACGCCACTGGAGTAGTTAACATTTCGTATTGTTTTCTGAAATGAAATGACTGAGGAATCTGTAATTCTTCTAAAACTTTAAAAACCCAGATTTCCAGGGCAGCCATTCCATGAAAAAGTGGACAAACAGGGAAAAAATTAAATTGTATCATATCACTTATGATACATCAAATTGAAGGTATGAGTGCATAGAATTTGAATTCATAACAAAAAATGCTATATAAATAATTGTCTCCTTGCATTTCAGTCTTAAACATCAAGAACAAAAGGTAGAATTTACATTTAGAAATTAGACATCTTCAATACCAGTTGTGAAGATGTTTCAATAGCTGTTCTTCACTTGCAGTTGTATTTGTTAGATGTAGCAGAGTCCAAACCACCTTGTAACAGCATATTTTACAATTAAAAGTAAGTTGAAATTTAATAATATACTTTTTTTTAAAGTCAGCTGACTGTCACACCCGTCACTAAAAAAGACCATATAGGTAGTATATATTAACTACCCCTTTGTGTAGAAATGTAAAACTTTGTGGAAGTTTGGCTGCCAGCAATCCAAGTACGTAGAGTCATTCCATCTCAGCTCAGGCGGGACATGTCAGGTGACCATTTTAGATTTGTTCCAAAACATTACAGTAGTTACAACTACTGGCGACATAAAATATTCTGAAAGGATTTTCCTAAAAAAATTTTTTTTTCTACAGCTACAGCATTTTGAAGTTTGGCTAAAATCTAGCAATCTTTGAAAAACGGGGGAAATGCTGTATTTTAAAGCGAGCACTGCTTCAAAACTATTTAATCTATTCACTTATTTTTTTTTAATTTTTGTAGCTATTGAATTAAATTTTAACTTGGCATAGCTTGAATAAGCCTGACTGACATTATTTATAAGGAAAAAAAAAAACACACCATTATCGGAAAAAAAAATTGTGTTTTCGAAAAAATATTTCCCATTAAATAATTATTTTTCAGGTAAGTAAAGGATGGGAATCTGAAGTCCCTCAATGGTAGTTTTACAGCAAATTTTATTTTAAACATGGGATGCATGCAGTCCATAAAATTTAATTTTAAGTTATGCAGAAGTTCAAAAAGCTCAATTTTTGAATGACATTAACTCAAAAACCACATTTTTTAAAAATCTGAAAATCTGTCCATTTGATGTCTTCTTGGTTGTTAATAAATTGCTCATTGCAGAATAGTGTATTTTTGCCTGGTTAATTTTATATATATTTTTAAAGATTGCATGTTTTCAGCCTTTGAGCGTTGTTGTGTAATACAGCACGAAATGCAATAGATTGTCCATATTTCACTGAAAACATCATTTAATCAGGTTTCAAAGTTAAAACATAGGTTACTGGTGTTTGATTAGTACAATTACATTATATTTTGAAGTTCAGTACAAAAACATACACTAAAAAATGTGCAGAACTTTATAAAAATTTTTTTTCACAAATAGCATTTTAGATGATAAACAATTTCTTAGCAGTATATTAATAAACTTACCTGTAAAAGGTTTATATAGAATGATTAGGCACAGTAGATGTGGTTGATTTTTCTCAGCTCCTGTTGGTCAAAAGTATGGAGTCGTGCAGATAGTCCAAGTAGAGTAGGATTCCTTACTTTAAGCAGCACATTTTCTAATGGCATTGGACATTCATCTTTCTTCTTTCCAGATTCCTCTGGCCACTGAAACCCTTTAGCTGGACCGTGGGGATGCATAAATGATGCAGTAATGTCACTGAGCTCTCGACCTGTAATCTGTCTCATCCACTAATTATTGTCATAAACACACCCAACAAACTCACCTACCTGGAAATCACTTACTGAGTAATGGTTTTTCACCTGGCTGGATGTTTCAACTTTTTCAACTTGATGTTTAATTGTACGTCCCATATAAGACTCGTTATTTTTAACCAGCCAGTAATGTTTTGATTGCATTTCTAAAACAGGTTTTACATTAGCCCCCCCCTCCCCGGTTCTTCCTTGCAAGACCTATAGGCTTGAACAGTTTTACCTTCAAGAATCAGTAGTGTTATATTTTGTAAAAAATGAGAAAGTTCAGCAACAAATGAAGCTGCATCTCTTATGGCTTGCGCAGACCCTCTTTGGAGATTAAACTTTGTTGTATAATGCTTACATAGCCCACCTATAGCATCACATAAACTTTTACCATGCCCAGTCACTGAAAAAATCCACTTTTTTCCCTCAATTTGATTATTTTTAGAAAGTTCATAAATTTGGTATTTATTTTTGAAATGTCCAGCAGCCCCATCGGAAATGTAAACAAGTGATCTAATATTTTCTAATTGGTACAACTTAGAAATTTCTTTTTTAAAAATCTCTATAGCACAGAGAGCATGCATAGCTGTGTCATGAGCTGTATCATCAGACACTACAACAAAACTTTTTATCTCTTTTTCAAGATATGCAACACATGTGAAGAATGAAATCTGAACATTTTGCCAGTGGTAACTTTGTATTTCATCGGACAGTATCACTGTCCAATTTTCAGCAAAATCAAAATGTAAAACTAGAATGTCAGAACTTTCTTTCGCAGAGATTTTTGCTTCAGCTATTCCTTCTCTTTGGATTTTCCTGATTTTTCTATGAGAAATTGCTTTCTTCACCCAACATCTTACATCTTGCAGAAACTTTTGGACAGATACAGATTTTCTTATGAGGTCACCCCCTTCCCAAAGAGCAAATGTAACTTCTTCATTCAAGCAAAGAGTTTCAACGGTCAGTGCTTCTGTGCTGGGGCAGTCACCACACTCTTTATTGCTTATTGTCACATAAACACTTCTGTAAAAGAACTTCTTCCTCAATTCGTGTGTTTGTTATATTTTGGAGAGCTTTACATATAAGTTTCAGATTACTGCAATAAATACAAATGCATAGTGCTTGTATTGGCTGAATTTTGACCCACTTTGGACGTAGAATGTAAAACTTTGAAAGACCAATTTATATATTTGGGTTGTCTTTTTTTCATTAGCCTGTATGCCTCTTTGATTGATCTTGTCATTAATCTTTTTTACCTTTTTAATTTTCTCACCATTATCATCTCTAACACAGATAATATCATTTTTGTTTGGACTATCCCTAGTACAGTCTGTACTATCATCTAGGTAGTATAACAATGCCAGAGTTGGAGCTTCTGTAGACAATGGATGCCTACTGTAGGGGTCAGGTTGAGTGTAGATTCCCTTTTCTAACCTTGCATGGTTTATCTATGAGGTACTTTGATACTGTAGGTAACTCTCCCTTCAAATCAGTTTTACTAACAGTCTGTGGTAGCAATGTCAGTAATCGCACTTTTTCAGTGTAGTTACAAGTATGAAGTGCTGTATTAATATTAGAAAACCACTGATTACAAGTAGAACAGTCAGGCTTCTCAAGAGACAACTGACTTGAAATACCAACTCCATGTATGTCTTCTAATTTCTGCACAGCTGAAGTTGTTAGTGTTTTCTCTAACATCAACTTTTCCCTCTTCACATAAGCTTTTCTCCTATCCTCGATAACTTCCAAAGGGGCTTTAAATGGTGACACATTATCAAGCATTGTAATACTGCTATTTAAAACATCCACAATTTCATGACTGGGAATGAAAAAACCCTCTTTCTCTGATGTGGGAATTTCTTCTTCAGTTTCATTTGCACATTCCAAAATTTTTCTTTTGTAAAAAGCCACACAATTGCAACACAAATAACCATTTCTATTTACAGATAGGCCTACAATCCTTTGAATTTCATCACCTAAATCATCAACACCAGAGAACCTAACAAGCTTAGTTTTGTACACAACTCTTTTGTGTCTTTTAATGTAGTCCACACATCTAACTCTCTCAGAACTATGATCAGACATTATAAATTATTCACTGAACAATACTGAACATCCCTCATCAACAGACGAGCAAACTGGAGGGGGAGAAAGGTGGGGAATTAGTAAATGAAGGACATAACAGCTGCTGATTGGTTGTTCAGTGAGCAATCAATGGACATGTTTGTTCTTGCAAAAGCCTGTCATTTCAGCATTGTGGCTTGTGCAATTTCATTACAAAATGCTATAAATTTATGAGGAGTATCAGTAGAACAGTGGATGGTTACAAAATTAACAAGTTTAACAAAATAAATAATTTAAAGTATATATAGATAGAGAGAGGGAAGAGTATGAGGTCGCAAATAATTCCCCTAGGAAAGAAATGAAATTAGCAAGAACATACTGCCATGTTCTGCAAATATTTTTTAGTATATGCTTTTGAGCTGAACTTCAAAATATAATGTAATTGTACTAATCAAACACCAGTAACCTATGTTTTAACTTTGAAACCTGATTAAATGATGTTTTCAGTGAAATATGGACAATCTATTGCATTTTGTGCTGTATTACACAACAACGCTGAAAAT
Organism: Macrothele yani; assembly: GCA_039090855.1. Taxonomy (NCBI): domain Eukaryota; kingdom Metazoa; phylum Arthropoda; class Arachnida; order Araneae; family Macrothelidae; genus Macrothele; species Macrothele yani. Next base: position 668,984 of record CM077007.1, read on the forward strand.
GTGCAATATTTAAAAATTATATAAAATTAACCAGGCAAAAATACACTATTCTGCAAAGAGCAATTTATTAACAACTAAGAGGACATCAAATGGACAGATTTTCAGATTTAAAAAAAAATGGGGTTTTTGAGTTAACGCCATTCAAAAATTGAGCTTTTTTCAAAACTTCTGCATAACTTAAAATTAAATTTTATGGACTGCATGCATCCCATGTTTAAAATAAAATTTGCTGTAAAACTACCATTGAGGGACTTTAGATTGCCATCCTTACTTACTTGAAAAATAATTATTTAGTGAAAAAAAATTCTGAAAATGCAAAAATTTTTTTCCCTTATTAATAATGTCAGTCAGGTTTCATTTCATTTCATTTATTTATTTATTCTTTCAGTTGCCACTACAGCAACTAGGAAAAGGAGGGAAAAAGGCCGTGAGGCCTGACATAGCCCTCCTCTCCCCAGAATACAAAAAACATAAAGCTTAGCAGAAAAGGCAAGCCAACACATATATGGTAGGTACACGTACTTGCTCACAACCAACACATATAACAATGTGTTCCATCAACAATAGCCTTCATTATAACTAAACAAATAAGTATCATATACACTTCACTACATAATCACATATATATTTATAAATAAACAACAAATAACGTTTGCACCTCACTCTATAATCATACCAACCCACATTTCTTCCATTTAGTCGAAATTGCCTATTGTTTACTAATTATTTCATAAGATATGCCTTTAGTTTTATTTTAAATAAGTTAAAATTATTAATTGATGTTAGTTCTTGGGGCAATGAGTTCCAGAATTTTGGGCCACTATAATTTATGTTCATTTTAAGTTTCTCAGTTTGTGGGAACATTGGAATTAGTAGTGACCTATTCCTAGTATTGTGGTAATGAGTATGTATATTTAGTGTTATTATATCATTGTGTATACCATTTTTAATTCTTTTATACATTATTTTTCCCAAGTTATAATCATATAATTGCTTTATCGTTAAAATATTATATATATTGGGGTTCACTTTTGACCGAATATATAAAATTGGTTGAAAATTATTTGATGTTTTAAGATCTATTAGTCTTATAAATATTTTGCAGTACCTGTAGTTTAATAATATTATATTGTGTGGTTTGTCCCCAGGTCAAAATGCAATAATTAATGTGTGTTTGAATTAGAGTATGATATATAGAAATTGGGATGTAAGGTCAGGTGATGCGTAACATCACAGCCTCTCCTTGACAAATGTCAACCCCGCCTTCTCGTGGTGCATCCTGTTCCCACTAAAGGGGCTCTGACGACCGCCAATAGCGGTATAACTATACCATCGGGATTAGAGGAAATTCTATCCCACACTCACCAACCCGCTTGGCCAGCGTGGTGAGTTATGCCCAAACCCTCCAAAATGATTCCACAACTTAAATCTTGGCCCTCAGTCTCCGGCAGCTGGAATGTACCTGGCCAAGGCAGCAGCCAGTGCGACATGAAGGCAGAGGGTGCTAAGAATCCCCGGAGGACCGGACTGGGCTGCCATCTGATGCTGACCTTGGCTACGTATAATGGACGCTCCCTATCTTCTGATTCAAGGCTTCTTGAATTGGAAGAGGAACTACAAAGGATCAAGTGGGACATCGTGGGGCTAAGTGAGGTAAGGAGAAAAGGAGAAGATCTCATCGAACTGAAAAGTAGACATCTCTTCTACTATCGTGGGACAGATACTGGCAGAACTAGTGGTGTTGGATTTATAATAAACAAGAAACTGAAGGATAAAGTTGTAGAAGTTGAAAGTTCCTCTGACAGAGCTGCACGACTTGTTATCCAACTCTCGAAAAGATACCAGGCTCAGATTATTCAAACTTATGCACCCACCACAAGCCATCCTGAAGAAGAAATTGAAGAATTTTATGAGGAAATTTGTCATCTAAATAATAAAGGTAAGCAGCACTTGAAAATAATTATGGGAGATTTCAATGCAAAAATAGGGCAACGGCAACAGAATGAAACTTCAGTAGGTAAATTCGGTCACGGCAACAGAAACCAGCGTGGAAATACTCTCGTTGAGTTTGCAGAGGCAGAAGGGTTTTTCATCTTGAACTCCTCCTTCAAGAAAAAGCCACACAGGAAATGGACATGGAGACATCCAAATGGGACGACAAGTGAAATTGATTTTATTATGTGTAACAAAAAATTCGTCATAGAAGACTGCAGTGTGCTAAACAAGTTCAACACAGGCAGTGACCATAGATTGGTGAGATGTAAGATGCACCTCAACACTAAACTTGAACGTGGCAAGCTCATAAGACAAACAAAATCTATTGACATAACCAACCTTAAAAAACACCATAATACCTTCAAGTTGGAACTGAAGAACAGGTTCTCTGCTTTAGAAGGCTTAACATCGGAAGAAGTGGACATCTCTGAAGTTAACAGAAAAGTAACCAAAGCTCTTATGGAAACAGCAACAAAATTAGCTGGGTCTAAGAACAAGTTGCATGTAAACAAATTATCAGGAAAAACGAAAATGTTGATGCAAAAAAGAAGAGAGATGAGGACAACTAAAGAAGATGCGACTTCCAAAGTGGAATATATAGAGCTATGCAAGACAGTAAGAAAGAGTATCACTGAAGACATAAGAAAATTCAACTGTGAACTAGTGAGGAAAGCAATTGAAAACAACCAAAGCCTAAAGATAGCAAAGGGACATCTCAGTAAGGGAAGAAAACAGATTATGGCACTGAGAAAAGAAGATGGTTCTGTAACAAGAAATAGAGGCGAAATTTTGACAAGAGTGAAAGATTTCTACTCCAAATTATATGAAAGGGATGATACATGCACTCCAGACATCATGAAAGATACCAGTACCAGAGTTCCTCCAGTCCTTCCAGCAGAAGTTGCACATGCAATCAAGAACATGAAGCGGGGAAAAGCTCCAGGAGAAGATGGAATTACTGTAGACATCGAAACAGTACTCGCCCAAATTTTCACTCGATGCCTTAATGAAGGAAAGATTCCTGAGGATTGGAACACCGCTACAATGATCCTGCTACATAAGAAAGGTGACATTGAGGATCTCGGAGACTACAGACCTATCAGCCTCCTATCAGTAGTTTATAAAATCTTCACTAAAGTTCTTTCACACCGCTTGAAGGTAACACTGGACATGGCTCAACCAAGAGAACAAGCTGGATTCAGGAGTGGCTACAGCACAATAGATCATATCCACGTACTGAGAGAACTAATTGAAAGAGCGAGGAATATGAACTTCCATTGTGCATGGCTTTTTATCGATTATGAAAAAGCCTTTGATTCGGTGAAACCATCATCAGTTACAATGGCTCTGAAAACCTGCGGTATTGAAGATGCATACATTAATATTATTAATAACATCTATGAAAATGCAAGTGCAAAGATTCGGCTGTTTGAAAATACAACACCCGTAAAAATTGGAAAGGGAGTGAGACAAGGTGACACCATATCTCCGAAGCTCTTTAATGCCACATTGGAGGGTGTTTTTCAGTCGCTGAGCTGGGAAAACAAAGGGATAAAGATTAATGGAGATTATCTAATCCACCTTCATTTTGCTGATGACGTAGTCATTTTTGCAACTACCCCATCAGAACTGCAGAGTATGATCCGGGAACTTGCTGACAAGAGTAAAGAAGTGGTATTAAAAATGAACTTTCAGAAGACAAAAGTGATGTTCAATGCTTTTACAAGAAATGAAGATTTATGGATCGATGGAGAAAAGCTGGAGATAACAGACACGTATGTTTATCTTGGACAGCAGATATCAAGTGAGGGTCACATTGATGAAGAAATTAATTGGCGTACAAAACTTGCCTGGAGAGCTTTTGGAAGAAACAGCATAATTTTCAAGAGCAATATGCCATTTTGTCTTAAAAGAAAAGTGTTTGATCAATGCATCCTTCCAGTGCTTACGTATGGTGCAGAGACATGGACCTTAACTAAAAGAGACATACAAAGGCTGCAGACAACTCAAAGCAGCATGGAGAGGTGCATACTTGGTGTAACCAGGAGAGAATAGAAGAGGAACTCGTGGATCCGAAAAATGACAAGAGTGGAAGACATCATGATCAGAGTTAAATCTATGAAATGGCAATGGGCTGGACATACTGCCAGAAGGACAGATCATCTATGGACAGCCGAAATTTTAGATTGGATTCCAAGGGACAGGAAAAGACCCAGAAGAAGACCACATGGGAGATGGGTGGATGAAATTCGAAAGTATGCAGGGGTGACATGGAGGAGACTGGCACAAGACAGACCGTTGTGGAGGAAACTTGGGGAGACCTTCGTCCAGCAGTGGATTGATAATGGTTGACAATGATGATGATGATATAGAAATTAATATTTTTGGTGTTAAGTTTGGCAAAGCACTACTGACCATTCCGATATTTCTAGAAATTTTGTTACTTAAATTTTCAATGTGTTTGTTCCATTTCAAATCATTGTGTATAGTTGTACCTAGATAAGAATGTGTTGAGACCGTATTAATCCTGACTCCATTCATCAGAATCGGTAAATCGTATAAATGTGAAGCTTGTGAATTAGAGAAAATCATTTAGTTTTATTACTATTAACAACTAATTCATTTGCATTCAGCCAATCTGTTATTAATTTTAGCTGAGTATTAGTTCTTAGTGTAAGCTCATTCATATCAGTTCCCTTTAAAATAATAGTTACGTCATCTGCATATAGGATTGTATCATTATCTTTTAATACTGCAAATAAGTCGTTAATATATAAATTAAAAAATAAAGGACCAAGAACCCCTGGGGTACCCCACAGTTTATGATTTGTAATATGGATCGATTCTGATGAATCTGGGTGTATTGCATTCTTTCTGACAAGTAACTTTTGAATAAATTATAGCTAGATCCCCGGAGTCCTATAATATTTAACTTATGAAGTAATATATCATGATTTAGGGTATCGAATGCTTTTGATAAATCAAGAAAGACTGCTATTGTTATTTGTTTTTGTAATAGATTTTGTTGAATTATATTTTGTGTATGTAATAATGCTAGTTCAGTTGATTTATTTGGTACAAATCCAAATTGTATGTGATGAAATATATTATGTCTTTGAATGTATGAAAATAGTCTGGTATGAATTAATTTCTCTAGTATTTTTGCGAAAATTGATAAGTTTGCGATTTGACGATAATTATTTATGTCGTTTTTTGACCCATTCTTATATTTCGGAGTGATTTTGGAGATTTTTAAGGCATATGGAAATATTCCGGTTTCAAGTATAAGGTTATAGATCTGCAACAATGGCTGAACTATGATATCTGCCACAAATTGTATGGCTATTGGAAAAAATTCATCGTGGCCAGGTCCGACATTTGTATTGATTTGGTTTAAAGCATGAGTAAGTTCAGTCCTTGTAATTTTCGACATATGAAAAGTATTTAGTCTTGAAAGATTTTGTAGGTATTTAGTAAAGTGGATTCCTGAGAATATAAGTTGTTGCTTGGTCAATTGTGGGGACAATATAAAGTGACTGTTGATCTCATTAGCTATAGCCTGTTTATCAGTTATTTTATAAGTTGATTTGGTTAAATATTGCGGCGTAACTGGGCTGATATTTTCCCCCAGTAATAGATTCAAATGTTTCCATGTTAATTTAGGGTTATTTTGAGAGAATATATTAGTGTAGTAATTTCTTTTCAACTTCCGAATATCTGAATTCAATTTGTTTCTATATGTTTTAAAATTCTGGAAGTCGACTTGTAGTTTACTTTTAATAAATTTGGAATACAGTCTATTTTTTTTATTTATTCGATTTAAGAGATTCCTTGTTATCCATGGTTTCCTATTTTTTTTAATTTTATTACTTTTCGTTATTATTGGAAAAGCTTGATCGTATGAGTCTTTTAACAATATTGTAAATAAGTTATGTTATATTTGGATTTTCCGCTGGTAGGAAATTTAACCAATTTATAGTTTGAAGCAGATTCCGAAATTTTTCCAGGTAATTAGAATTTATTAATCGTATTTGTTTGTTTATTAACTGTTTCTCCACTACATGTGTATAAGTGTAAACTGTGAAGATTGGTAAATGGTCACTGATATCATAATTTATAACTCCTGATAAAACTGACTCTTGTGGAGCATTTGTGAGTGATAATCGTTTCTGTGTTAGGTGTAATTCTCATTGGATGTAATATTGTATTGATAAATCCAGCAGCAGTTAATATTTGAACAAAGTACTGAGTCTGTGAATTAGTAACAGAAATATTAATATTGAGATCTCCCAATAAAAATCCCCTTTTCCCGGTTAAATTCACATAATTGAATGCCTCTGTTAATTTTTCGAAGAACTGAGTTGTATTTGATCCTGGAGGGCGATAGCACACCATTATAATAGTGTGTTGATCTTCTATTGACAAAATTTCTATGGTAGAGTCAGTAAATGTTAAGTTTTTATTAATTGTGTAATCATGATAGGTATCCTTAACGTAAATTGCCACTCCACCTCCTCTTGAGTGGGTTCTATTTTGATAAAAAATCTTATAGCCATCCAAGCCAACCCTATAATTTTCACTAGGAAACCATGTCTCTGTTATACATAAAATATCTATTTGCGAATTAGTAACCTGAATTAGTGCCTCAATAAGAGTTAGTTTATTTAGTAAGGATCTCGCATTAATATGAATAATTTTCAATGAATTTGTGGAACTACAAGAAAAGATATTATTTATTTGTTGTGTTGTATATAAATTATCTTGCATTAAATTTGTCTATTTGCTTGCTATTTGTTAGTAGGAATTATAATCTTAAGTTGTAAGAGTTCAAAAGCCACTCCCTGCAACATCTATAAAAACGATGTGTGAGATCTCCCCTTCTTTATCAATAATAGGATAGTGTCCGTACTTCTGGGTATATAAATTAAAAATAGTTGTATATAAATTACCTTGCATTAAATTTGTCTATTTCCTTGCTGTCTGTTAGTAGGAATTATAATCTTAAGTTGTAAGAGTTTAAAACAACTCCCTGTAACATCTATAAAATAGATATGTGTGATCTCCCTTTGTTTATCAATGATAGGATAGTATATCACAAAGTCAAGCACAATAAGCACAAACACTAATCATTCTAACATTTCAGGTAAGTATCATATCTCAATTTGATACACAAAAATATTCATTATATACAAGAAAAAAAAATAAAAGAATATGAAAAAAGAAGGATAGTAGAAAACCTATCAAATCTGTTTTATTAAAAAAAAAATAAAAAAAATAAACACAAATCAAAATTTTGTTGGAGACCCAAGAAAGCTACCCTCATAGCATTTTCAAGGAAAATAAATGCATATTCACAGTGTTCTGCAAGATATTTCTAATCAGAAATGAATAGGAAACTCAAAAACCAGTTCTTGAGGCAATTACCAAAATAGAGTCGTTCCTCTATTGAAGATTGAGTGTAAATCATAGTGTTATAGGCACTATGTTAGATTTGCAGTAGGCATATATATTATTAGCACCCTACAAAAAGAACACACAAAAAGAAACAGTAGGTATATTTCCCTTTTCTGGCAGTATCAAAAAAAAAAAAAAAAATCCTACCATATTCTCAAACACAATATAAGACCTTCCATCAAGGAACCAGACCTAATTCATATAATTCTTCCAAGAAATAAATTTTTTTTTCTTGGGTCATGGTCACTCTTCTTTATAAAAACACTGCCATTTTTCACCCAGGCATATTTAATTTTCTCTTGCTGCAGTAATTTTCTTGCACTCCAGAATAAATGTCTGTAAACTGGGATTAAATTCTCATTGATAAATATTTTAGTTGTTGGCAAAGTAGTATTTATTTCTGAGTTCAATATGACAGTCTTTTTCTTAATTAGCCAACTGTCTCTTGCTGTTCGAGATTTGAATTGTATAATTACAATTGCATTTGGCTTTCGAAAAGCATCATATTTGAGTGGGTGAATAACATCAATATCTGTTGGGTGAAAATTTGTAATCCCAAGTTTATCAGTATATTTACCAATGTAAGTCCTCAACTCAGATTCATTATTGATTAGTGTTAAGTCAAGCCCATGTAATTCTAAATTCTTGTTTCGGTAATATTGACTTAGTTCATTGATTTCAGAGTTTAGTTTCTGAATTTGATGTTGTTTAATATCATTCTCCTTTAGTAAGAAATCCTGTTTTGCATTTAGTTCCTTATTATCTCTTTCAAGAGACTCACACCTATTACAAATATCTTTATATTTTACTGCAACAAGGTCAACCATTTTTTTATATTCTGCCAAATCTTTTTTGATTTCTGATAATGGTTCCAGTTTCGCATTTATCTCATCTAATGAGTGTCTGAGATCTTGTTTAACTTCAGCATTTGACTGTTGAATTTTTAAATTTATATCACCCAAGGTAACCATTATGAGGTCCATGTTTACAGTTCCAGTACTATCAGAAAATGATGCAGCCGCTGTGGATTTATTCGAAGCCGCATTTCCTTTTCTACCTGCCGTTATATTTAGTTATAATAATAATTAACCAGATCACAAATAAACCGCAAATAGCTATTCGAACTTAGTCACTCTTCAATATGTCGGCAGGTGTCAGCACATTCTATTATAGCCAAGTTGAAGTCGTGTCAGATTATATGTCACAATTATCAGTCAGGAAATACAAATGTAACCCAAAAGGAGTATTCAAGATAGTAGTAGTGGCATATTAAAACACTTTATACACTGGCACATGCTAACAGTCTTACAAAGTCAATTGGAAATAATACTTTAGGTCCCCAAGCTTCTGGACGTTCAACTGACATGTACGTAGGTTATAACGACAATTGACTTAACAGAAATTTACCTTGGTTGAGCAACTGCATGTGTTACCTGGTTTATCTTCCACATTTTCAATAGGTATCCTTCACACATGTGTATTCATAATACTCTATCATTGAAATTTGCAGCAAGTAGCACAAACACCTTCTTACCACAACATGCTTGACTTGACCGATCTTTATTCAAACTATGCTAAGTTAAAATTTAATTCAACAGCTACAAAATAAAAAAAATAGTGAATATATTAAATAGTTTTGAAGAAGCGGCTCGTTTTAAAATACAGCATTTCCCCCATTTTTCAAAGATCGCTAGATTTTAGTCAAACTTCAAAACGCTGTAGCTGGAGAATTTTTTTTTTTTTAGGAAAATCCATTCATGATATTTCATGTCTCCAATAGTTGTAACTACTGTAATTTTTTGGAACAAATCTAAAATGGTTACCTGACACATTTTGGTACTGTCTGCCTGAATTGAGATGAAATGACTCAGTATAGAAAAAGTAATTTAGGAAAAATTAATTTTTGGACCTCAACTGATGGGCGACACATTTTGATGATGGGTGCGACATAATTTATGTGACGGGTGTGACATTATAGAAAGTCTCACTTAGGTGTCTCACTTTGGTACTGAGGTGATGCCTGACATTGCCACAACTCTGTTTAATTAAAAAGAAAAGACTTCAAGCTGTATTCAGATAGCACAAAGAAAATAATAAGTTTATGCCATAATGATATAAGTAAACAGGCACCAGGAAAGAGATGTGAAATCAATAAAGCACTCACTATTAAGGGAGGCACAATTTAATACAAAAGAGACACATGCTGATGACTATAAGTGATGCTTTCACACAGTTCAAAAATGAAAATCAGAACATTTTAATTAAAAAAACACTAAGTTTTACGACCTGCGTCCTGAATACGTGATGTTAATTTCCTAAACACCACGGAATTATGTGCTTGCAAATATCATGCAAATTTACATTTTTTAATACAATCCTTGGCCAGCAAAATTCCAATTCCCCAGTTTCCTTTAAATGAAAAATAACGTAAATGAATTTATGGCACCTCTATTTTTATTGTACTGTGAAATTGATTTTTTTTACGGGTCTTATAGAGGTTATTATTCAAAAAAGTTGGTGGTCAAATTTTCGAACTAAAGCCTAGTTTGTCATCGTGACTACGTCAAGTGATGTAGTCACAGTGAAAAATAACTTTTGAGTGTTTTGTGCTGCAGCATTTAAAATGAGAACTGCATGATTGGATTTTGCACAGACTGTAAAAGTGATGTTTGCATGTGTGTTGAAGAGATATAGACATTTGTAACATGGAAACAATGGAAAGATAGTTTCCAAAAAGTGGTTGAGATTTATGGTTCTGTTTGAAGAACTGTGCTTCATAATCAATTACATTATTATAAAATTCATTCTTTTGTAAAAACAGTTCAGTCACTAAATGAAGGTGTGCTCCAAATTGATTTTGCTGAAAATTACAGTACTAGGCCTATCTCCCAAGATGAAATCCAGAGTGGACACTGGAGGTACCAGCAGATAACTACTGTATATTTACCAGTTGTGCATGAAATATTAAGTATACTGTAGTTGTAACAAGTGATGAGCTCAACCATGACAAAAACGCTGTGTGGGCCTTCTTAAAAATTGTTATAGCTACATTAAAAGCCGAATTTCCCAAAATAGAAAAGTTGACAATTTTTTCTGATGGAAGTGCAGCTCAATTTAAAAACCAATTCACTCTGTAAAAATCTTTATTTGAAGCACGACTTTGATGTCGCTGGAGAGCGGAACACTGGAATGCAAAGTAGAGACAGTGAAATCTAAGGCGATGATTATTAATTCTGCAGGATTTTTTCTAATGTGTAAATAAACATGTTACAAGAGTCAAAAGTGTTTATTTATGCTGATGATATAAGTCAGTCAAAACCGTTACTCGCTAGCAGGTGGGAACGATTATTACCAGTCAACGGGTTGCGATCGAAACATCACTTCCAAATCTTTGATGATAGTCACCATTTTTGGTCCGGACAGCAGCATCAAACTTAGATTATGTAAAAGTAATTTCTTGTAATAATGTGATTGAAGAACATGCAGATACTCATACTAATCATGAAGATGGTTCTTTTAAGCCTGAAGATCTTGTTGTTGGGAAATTTGTACTTGTTTCATTGCCTGTAGAGTCTCCTAACAGTAAAAACCAGTTGAATGAGATGTACTATGCAACTATATTGCCACTGGATAATTATAAGGATTACTTTAAAATACATGCAACCAAGTTACACCTATTGGATTTGGCTGGAAGATGGTTTTGTGTGAGAGCTTTTCGGTGATTGTGAAGAAAGACATACCTCTATCACTGGCGAACAACAGGGGACAATTAAAATTTAAGGTAAGTGGAAAATTATTTTTAAATGAATATCCACACATTCTCATTCATTTTGGTACGTACATATATCTTTTATATATACTATAAATATTACATAATTTCTATATTTTATTGGTCACTAATTCTACTCAAGTACATATTGTTGACAAAAGAACTATAGAAATACATTTTTGCATCTCTTGCATATATATATATATAATTACTACCTACAAAGAGCTGCATGCATATTGAAGTGCACTATGTCACATAATTGTCACAAACTTCATAATTTTAATTTATGGTATTGCAATAACAAATTGATTTGCTAAACAATATAGATTTGTTAACTTAACTATGCTTGAACAGGGAAAAAATATTTTAGTGCTGTACTACTACTTAACTCACAGTTTTTCAAATAAACGAACAGTTATGGAAAGCTACGTCACGGAAGAGTCACACCCGTCACAGACAATTAAATTAACACAAACCCAAAATGATGAAGCATCTATTTTTGACTTGAAAGTAATGAAGTAGAATAGCATATGTAAATAATTGGAAAAACTTAACTATGCTTGAACAGGGAAGAATGGCTGTGGGTTAGAATGTGACAAAAACTTGGAATTCAAATTATGCCCAGATTACAAACACCACTGAACACAAACAGGTTCATCTGCAGTGACCTCTTGAAATAACAGCTTAAAATTCCTTAAGTTCCCAAAGTAGATACGGATATCTCCACATGCACAATAGCACAGTGAATTCATGCTCCAAGAATGGAGAATATCAGCTGTGACTGGTCATGGAGTCATGATATGGCTGTAGTAATGGCTGATGTAGGGTTCCTACTCACCCCTCCCTGGCAAACAGCTGTGTCACCCATGCATAATGTGCCATTACTTAAATTTGGTTGAGCATTTCCTGAAGGATAAAACAATATCATACAACTGAAGTTTATTTATAAGGTTTCACAATCACATCTTACCAAAAACCTTTGAAAATATCAATTCAAAATAGAGAAAACAATGCTATCAAGACTAGATACTTTCATGGATGCTCTGTAAATTTTTACAATGGAATATAACTATAAGTATTCAGTGAAACTATCCAGAACACTGCTGCATATCCATAATAGTCACAGGGCAGAATTCTCACCAAATTAAAACATGAAATCTAATTGATTTTATGTTTTAATTTATTACCATCTACGCAGATGAAAAAAACAATAAAAAAACACTCCAAATGTTGGAATACATGGTTTGATATTATTTATGCTAATAAATGGTTTCAGCATAGGTTGGATTGTTACAAGCCTCCTGCTTGTAGAAAGGAAACCAAATGCAGATTTTCTTGCTGCAAGTTTTTTTTTTCTCTCAGCCATTTTGCAAAATTCTCAATTAAAGAAATAGAAACCATAGGAAATGTGACATACTTAGTTCTGTTTTATTAAGGTTCTTCAAGACCCTTACCAATTTGACACAGGAATCAAAACACCATGTTTAAAGTACTTACTCACATGGATGTACATTTGGTTGGGCATTTTTTACATACATTTCCTGCCATTTAAAAATTTAAGCACTTTTTACATGTATCAGGCTGTTTACCCATACTGCAAGGGTTTCTCCATGGTGAAACAGGCTTTTGTGACCATCCCAAATGACCCCACTCCCATACACACATCTATTCATAAGATTTCTTTAAATGTGACAGCCAGCACCACTACCAGAGTTGAATGGTAATAATTGAAGCACATATCTGAGAAAACGAGGGGAGGGGGTCAAATGTAATTGCTGGTTAGAGGACTGAAGAATTGCTACTATTCTTTCCTTGCTCTACACCTCTGTTCTCCTTAATCTTGTCGGATTGTGTACAAAAATTAAAGCTATACGGTGGGGTTACGAAACAACTTGTTCCGATAAAAAGATCAAATAAATAAGAAAGGCTTGTCACTGCTATCTTACATATTCGTACACAACATTAAAGGGGCAAGTGTTACACCAACACAGCGGTGGGGGGAGTAGCACGCAATTTTTAAGTCGGAAACGCTACCATTAAGGGTAATTATGTCATAATCTACCTACACAACAGAAAACAGATTTTCCAATAACTGGAGGTGTGGGACTACTATTTCTTACTTCTACCTAAAATGAACTAATTAGATTATGAGTCACCGAGAAACTGCTACGTCAACATTCAAGGTCGTAAACAGGAACTTTTTTTCTTTCAAATCGGGAATGAAACTGACACTTACCAACAAGCGAAATATACCGCACATAAAACTTTGTTTCAATCTCATACATTTGATGATTTAACGGTAAGATTTTAGTCAACATTATAGCATTTACGTGCAGTACGATTCATGTTCAAAGTATTCGAAAAAAAAATGCGTTGGGTATATATTTAACATTACAATACAAGTTAGGGTCTCAAAGATCAGTTTTGGAAAGCCAAATCAACAACTTAGTTAAAAAGCAAGCGAATAGTCTATGGTACATTAACCCTAACTGTGCAACAACAATTTAAGGCAGATGCGAAACACATACCTTGATTACAGACTAGCGTGAAAATTAAACAAAATATACGGAAAGTATAATCCTGTGACTGCACTAATGAAAATTTGAAGTTGCTTTTACTCGTAACTGACACTTCCAATTTTCAGAATCAAAGGCATAAATAAACCTACGTCATTTACTAGAACCATAGGCCTACAAGACGGACAAGTACCACCCTCAGACACACCACATTGCGACGACATATCCTCTAAATCCGCCTGACACAATAAGAGAGAATCAGTGCGTACCTGTTTATGAAATAAAATGCGCAAATACAACTAAGAATTATCGCAAGTTATTTAAATATAAAAAATAATAATTTATATTGTGCAAATTACCTTTAAAGTCTGTAATTTGTCAATATGATATGGAACTATATTGTATCAGATCCAGCTACACTTCTCCGAAAATCAGCTGTGCTTTTACGCCGGAAGTGTCGTACTCTACTATTCTGCAGGGCAGTGTTTATGTACAGAAATAATTTAATCTTTAATGGGATATAAAAACTGTGAAGATATTTTTATGAAATGATGCAAAATATATTATTAAACTTTTAAGAAGGACAAAGTTACGTAACGTGGAGTATGTGAATCGTTTAAATGTCTGGTCACTGAAGCAAGTAATTCAAACTTGACAGTTGTGCGAAGTTGGTATTAGTAACATTTATTTTATTTGGGTGTGTCTGAAGGATACGACTTGGCAGTAATCAAGGCAATTTTCAAGATGCAGTGCCGTAGCGTAAAGAAAAATTCGGGGTGAGAAAATAAATTTGAAAGAAATTTGATTTTGGGTATAGTTCCACAGTTAATGTAACTTGAACTGGGTTTTTCGATTATCACTGGAAATATATTCGTAATCACCAGTTTTCCATTTAAAATTGTAGAGTGGTATGTAATGTACGTACTTTCCATTTCTTTATAGAATTGTTTGGAATGAATGCCATTTAATAAATAGCCTTCGTGTGAAGCCCCCCACCTCTTTAGTGGCTTAACCATGCTGTTAAGATAAAACGAGGTGGAGGACAAAAGTAACAATAAAAAAGAACAGTGAAATAATTTTGGTGCTTCAAAGAACTGAGTGATTAATCGAACTATTGCAGTACGGGAAGAATATGATTGGCATTTATTTTTTGTAGGAAAAAAACTTAGATATGTAGGGCAATGTTATTTCAGATATCATAAAAATGTTATGTAACAATTCTTCCATTTCACCAACCCATGGGAAATTTTATTTGATCAGCCAGAAAATATGATTAACTTGCATGTGCCGATTTCAGTTTGAATATGTTAATATTGCACAAACCCAGTCAATGTGTTGAGTAACCAAACTAAGATTTATCTAATTTCTGCTGCTCAAGAGGTACGAGCTTTTTTGAAGTGAGGCAATTAAGGTAATAAATTACCAGTTCTAAGTAACGTCATAGAAATTTATTGATTATGAATATTCAGATCGCATGACTGGCAAATAAGTTTATTTTCAATTTATTTTATATTTAAAATAATTTGAGGTATCTTCCCACATTACCTGCAAGAGTTCATTTATCAGAGAAATAGTATTCATGATTATGATATCAGGCATAAAAATCATTTGGGCATTTCCAGAACAAGTAGTAGACACTGGTTGTATTCAGTATTTGTCGCAGAGGTCAGGCTTCTGATTGACAATGCTTTAAGTAATTCCATTTTGTGTGTTGCTCCGTTTTGTTTACATGGCACCTTTGGACACCCACTTTCAAGGGAGCAAAAACAAACTACTTCTGATCATCAAACAGAGGTCATCGCTCTTTCCACGTTTATAAGTGAGTCACAAAAAATTCTCGTTGGCCGCCATAGGGAATCGAACCCAGGGTCTTCCAGTTACGCGCTGGATATGCTTCCACTGCACCATAGCGGCCTCGAATTCCTCAAGACTCGCACACACTAACTTTGGCAGGTTGCTTCTTGGAACCCCACACAATGTTGGGGATTCACCAAAGTTGGTAAGCAGCAACTGAACAAATAATTTCATTAACTTAATTAGTACTTCTGATATAATTTATTATTCAGCATTTCATTTCTGTAACACATCTTTCTTTATAAAATTACTACTTAAACTCTGTTTTGTTCACATCTGTGGACACCCACCAATATGCGAGCAAAAATAGCATTTTATTTCTATAAAGCAAATCTTATTTTTCTTTACAAAATCTTAGCATTCCAATTAAAAAAAAAAATACTTTGCTCTAACACGGTGCTAGGTACAGAACTGAAATACTAATAAACGTAAGGCTAGATGCGGCTGGTTTCAAGGAATTTTATCATTTGCCAAATGAAGTAAAAAGGATTTCTTTGAAAAAATTCAAAAGAAAGGTAATTTCAATCAAATGTTCCAGTTCCAGTTTGTAAAAATAAGGCATGTAAATGATAGTCCATCTTGATTTTTATATTTTCAAAATGTGCAAAATATTGAGTTTGTCGTATTTCATAAGCCAGACCTGTTTGTAATCTGGGCGTAGCCCAAAATTCTGGATTTTTGTCACATTCCAAACCTGGAAATCTGGGTTTTTAAGGTTTAGAAGAATTTGAGATTCCTCAGTCATTTCATTTCTAAAAATGCTACAAAAACTAAAGTTTCTTTCGAGTTCCATTTTCTTTAGGAATGATTGAAAATACTGCATTTCCATGCGGATGGTGAATGTAGACTATTTGTGACACCTTAAGAGTTTCTTTTGTTATCAAACAAGCTGAAAAGAAGGGTTTTTTTTTCATCATTTTGTAAGTTGCATCTTTATCAAATTTTTGGTTATATTAGATTCAGTTAATCCAGTGAGCTACATTTAGAAATTGAATGGAAACCAGTGTAGGCTTTTTTTTTTTTTTTTTTTGATTGGAGGTTTAACGCCCACCGTGAGCAACTCAATGGGCTATAAGCAGTCGCCCGTCCCTAATTTAGGGTCACTGGTTCCAGGGAAGGGAGAGAGCCAGTGCCGTAAGACAAACACAACATCCATGCCTCACCGGGATTCGAACCCGGACACCTTACGGACGAATGATCAGAGGCCAGCGCCTTAGACCACTGCGCCACCGGGGCGGCCAGTGTAGGCTTCCAGTACAACTGATCTCTATAGACTGCTCAATTAATGCATCATATGAAGTGCAAACTTTGACTTCAAAAATGCAATGTCTAAAGGATTTCTAGCACACTAAAAGAAAATTTAGTATAAGAAAATGTACAAAATTAAACTGCACATATACTAAATGCCTATTTGTTGTGTAGCTGGTGTAATATATAAATATGTGTGTAATATATGTATAAATACTCCTGTAATATGCAATATATATACAGTCGGAACCGTTTATAAGGAAGTTGAAGGGAGTTAAGAAAAAGTTCGTTATACGCAAACTTCGTTTTATCAGATTTTGCCTTAAATGTATCGGCAAACGAGCAAAAGTTATGTAAAAAAGCACATACAGTATACTACTACTGTACGTATGTATTAGAAAGCAGAAGTACAATAATTGAAACATTTACCTTTAATTTTTCATTCACACTTCTGGAAGTTACTATCCAGAGTTGCCTGTTTTTGGGATTGAACAATTGCTGTTGACAGCTGTTCTTCTATTTGATCCAACAATGCTGAACAAAACAGATTTTTACGTAAAAAAAGCACGCAAATTATCAAGACTTTCAATTGCCACTGCATTCGAAATTTTTTAACTTCTGCATATTCTTCCTCCTCATTAGTGGACGCGTCATACTGAGAGTTCAACACACCATCAACGATGTCTTGATCTGTATTTTGAGATTCCGTTGAGATGTCATTGTCAGCCAGCAGATAATCTGGAAAAGATAAATCTGAGAAATGAGTCCTTTTGCACTCAGGTGATTCCATGTTTCGTCTTTAGTAGTAACCACTGTGTCTTCATTTACTACTGAAACATCAAAACCAGCATGTTTCCAACAATTTTTTATGGTTACATCAGTTACGGTAGTCCAAGCATTAGATAGCATATCACATGCCATTCGAACATCGATGACAGTTGGTTGCCTCTTTTCCACGTTAATAAGAATTTTTCTGAGTAATATTTTGCGGTAATGAAGTTTTAGGTTTTTTTATAACACCTGATCCATGGGCTGAAGTTTTGATGTAGTGTTTGGTGGAAACTGATGTACATTTGTAGACGTTAACACTATGTTAGACGAATGTGCTGCACAATTATCGATGAGCAGCAGAACTTTCCTATTTTTCTTTGTCATTTCGTTGTCAAATTGTTTCAACCATTCTGTAAAGAGTTCCGATATCATCCACGCTTTCTTATTAGCTCTGTAACTTACTGGTAATTTTTCACCTTTCTTGAAGCATTTGGGATTTTTTGATTTCCCAATTACGAAAAGTTCCCTTTTATTGGATCCATCCATATTTGCGCACAGCAATACAGTTTAACGGAGTTTTGGGTTTTTCCCACCAGAACATTTTTCACCTTTGAAAGCTAAGGTTTTTTTCTGGCAATAACTGATAAAAAGCACCAGTTTCATCAGCATTGTAAACATCGCAAGCTTCATACTGCGAAAATAAGGTTTCACTTGATTCCAGCCACTTTTGGGTTGTTTCATCATCCACGGAAACACTCTCTCCGCAAATGGACTTAAATATGATTCCATGACGCTCTTTAAATCTTTGAAGCCAACCATTGCTTGGCTGAAAATCAGGTTTTCCTAGAAGTCGGGCAAAATCTAATGCTTTTTCCTTCAGCAAAGGGCCAGAGACTGCAACATTTTTGCTTCTCACTTCTTGGAACCACTTTAATAGCGCTGCTTCCCCGTCTGTATAAAGACCTTCACGAAATCATTTTCTATCGTGGCTAAAAGAACCTTCCGAGAACTTTCGCTTCAAACCATCTTTATTTTTTAAAATTGTGGATAGTGAATTTGCCGGAATGCCAAATGTTTTGGCTACGTCACACTTCTTTTTCCCTTTCTCCACCAAATTGATTTCTTCAATTTTTTTACTTAAACTCAGTGTTTTTCGTTTAACAACTGACTTGATTTGTCAGCTTGTGTTGATGCATTCTAACGAACGAATTTGTGAGAAAAATTGCTGCTTCCAAAGCTTTAAACCATCGGCTGCGCCCGCTTAGGAATTGCAGAAGTGCGATTAAGACAAACGTCTGCCTGTCTGGTCCATCCGAACAATTTAACATACGGCCCCAAAACGAAGA
The DNA here is from genome assembly GCA_039090855.1 of Macrothele yani. Lineage (NCBI taxonomy): Eukaryota > Metazoa > Arthropoda > Arachnida > Araneae > Macrothelidae > Macrothele > Macrothele yani. The sequence continues at coordinate 687,937 of CM077007.1, forward strand.
CGCTGACATTGGACACCCCTGGTATGATTCCCCAACACCCCACCCCCTGATTCTTTGTCGCATTGCTTCTTCTGTTCTCAAGCTGGGAAACGGATCATTTACCCTCTAAGCTCTAGGGGTGATGAAGTCTTTTCCTTAATCCTCCTTTAGTTAAAGAGGATTAAGGAAAAGTGGAGGATTCCGACACTGCCTGGCTAGTCTTCGGGCATTTCACTGAGTCAGAGGTCTCAAGATATCCTGAAGAAGAAAAAAAGAAACTGGCTACCGCTCCGGCAGGAGAAATGTTGAATGGGAAAAAGGCTAAAACTTCGTTATGTATGATTTTGGACAAAACTGCTGTTCGTAATATCCAGTTGAAATAACATTACGATGGCATTGAAAATTCAGGGAACTGCAAAGACATTGTTATATATGAACCTTCCTTATATCCGAGCTCGTTATGAGGGTTCAACTGTATATATAGCTCAGAGTTTCAGGTTCTTATGTCGCCTCACAATCACCCCTGATAAGATTTTTGCTTAATGAAATTGTTACTTACTAATATAAAAATGCATTTATTCACTTAATCCGTGTGCCTACTCAGAAGACATGACCATTATACAGAGTTTAAGCTGTCCAAAAAAATGAAAAATGGGGGGGGAGCGAAATGCTAAAGAAAGTCTGCTGCTTTTGTTGATCGGCAAATCGTAACATCAATTTAATTGTTCACACCAACAACACTTAGGACATCAGTGAAGATTAATTATTTTGGAAGATACTAACACATTTAAAAGAAAACTGTATTGGGTAGTATAAGTTGATATACAGCTAATAATTAAGTAACAGATAAGCACTTATTTCTAAAATCGAGATTAAATAAGCTTAAAATCCAAATTTTTATCACTTGCCAGGACATTGCTTTTTCTTGCTGCAACACACAATTTTCTATTTAAATATGACATTTTATCCGTCCTATTAACCTGCACCCATCTGTACAAGGGAACAGCACCATTTTTGCCTAAGTTTCTCAGAACGTATAGATTCAGTAGCAGTTTTACTTCCTTTTTTTTTAACTGACAATTTTTTTCTGCTGATTTATCAGCACTATCTTTGTAATCTTTGCATTCCTTAACAATGAATTTATTCATGGCGATGGTGGCACGTGTATGGTATGATAGACAGCACCGGGTGTAGTGAGCAGCCTCTAGCATGTATTTTTCTTTCCTAATCAGTGTTTCGTCTGTGAATACAGGAATTTGTTACGGACATATATACATAAATGTCAACTATTCAGTTGTTGCATTATTTACTGTTTCTCACGTTGTTGTTGAAGTGCTTTCGGGAAACATCTTTGTTTGACGAAGGGTTATAATTATATAACGTGCCCTAAAGTTTATAATATATAGGAATAAATCGATAATAAGAGGTTAAGAATGTTACTCACATTTGGTCATGGAGCATTCCGGGATATTGAAGAGCCCTTTGTAGTCCTATTGTGACAGAATCCTGTTCATCATGTTTCAAATGGTAGACATCTCTTTTTTTCACACAAACGTTGATTCAGTCAAATCTTCGTATTGAAGGGTTAAGTTCAGGCTTGATGTTAAATCTTGTTATTATTCTATATTTTGTTTCGAAATGGTAAGGTAAAAGCAGTAAATGAGTATCGCTCTTTTTGAGTCGTCATTTAAAATATGATATTTAAGAACATTAAAACAACTAAATATTCTGAACCTTATGTTGAAGGGGAGTCGATCTGGTAAGAAATATCCTGTATTGACGAAAGTTCGATCCTCGTTTCCCGTAGCACCAAATTCCATACTAGTTTCAACTACCATTTCGTAGTCTTCTTCAGTGGGCAAAAATGATGTATTTCTCATCATTCATGTTGTTCCTTGGCCATCTATCTCAAATCCACTGGCAGAGTCAAAAGTTCCACATCAGCAGAACCTCCGCACATTCGGATTTGGGTTTGACTGCACATCTCTATTAGAGAAAAAAAGAAAAGACATTGATAAACTAAGTAAGAAAAACTACAGATTATATAACCAATGTATGCAAGAAGTTGATAAAGAAGGAACTAAAGTGGCACTAACCAAAATATTTGCTAAACAACTAGTAGATAGGCATTTTCATAAAATTAAAAATCCAATAAATGACCAAAATAGCAAGAAAAAAAAATGACACCACTAGATGACAAACCAATGTGTTCATTAATAAATCTAAAACTGAATTGACATCTTTGCAGGTTAAAGCACTTAATAGAGGCATGAGATATGCATATCAGCAAAAAATTCCAAAAACTGAAGTTATAATTCCATACATGGAAGACGTCATCAAAAAACTACCGAAAAAAAAAACAAAATCCAACATGATGATGAGAACAATCAATAGCAAAGAAAAAGAAAAGCAACTACCAGCTATAAAGTACGAAAGACAAGAATTGATGAAACTGAGGAACAACCCAACAATTACATGCATAAGCGCAGATAAAGCCAAACAGGTTGTTATATTGGACAAAGAAGAGTATAATTTAAAAATGAAGAAAGCTATTGCCGAGTTAAATGTCGAAGAGACTAATTATGATCCAACGGACAGAATTATAAGAAAGATGGCTAAAAAAAATCATGGCCATTTACCATCTTATATAAAAAATAGAGCCATTCCACCTGTAGGAGCATCTATTCCAGGCATATTTAGCAAAATCAAAACACATAAAGAAGAACCCTTAAGACCAATAGTGAATAAAACTGTTGCTCCAACTATCCTCCTAGAGAAATAATTATTTAAACACTTAAAACAATACTATAATCAACATGAATATATGATTAACAACTCTGTCGAAGTTATTAAAAAGACAGAAATCAAAACAACTGAATTTATTATTATATTGAATATCTTCAATTATTTGAAAAATCTTAGCTATCGCTTTTGCTACGTTATATTCTGGACGTCGGAAGTTGAGAAATTCCTTGCATTTGAGACATGATGTTACTATAAAATAGAATAAAAAAGGCTCTACTCACAATGTTTTTTGGTGGTCCTCTTCTTTTTATTGTTTTCAATTTTTGACGTTAAAATATCATGGTTCATGCCTAAAAGGTGATTATAACTTAAAAAACGAAGTCTTGGCTAAAAAATCAATGAACAGACAAAGTTTTTTGCTAAAAAAGTTTTGGCTAAAAATTAATGAACAGTTAAATATGATTATGACTTAAAAAACGAAGTGTTGGCTAATTTTTAGCCAATACTTTTTTAACAAAAAACTTCGTCTGTTCATTGATTTTTTAGCCAAGACTTCGTTTTTTAAGTCATAATCACCTTTTAGGCATGAACCATGATATTTTAACGTCAAAAATTGAAAACAATAAAAACAAGAGGTCCACCAAAAAACATTGTGAGTAGAGCCTTTTTTATTCTAATTTATAGTAATATCATGTCTCAAATGCTAGAAATTTCTCAACTTCCGACGTCCAGAATATAACGTGGCAAAAGCAATAGCTAAGATTTTTCAAATAATTGAAGATATTCAATATATTTATTATCACACGTTTTAATTTAAATTTGTTTCCCTTCATAAGAAATAAATTATATGGTTTGAATTTATTATGATTAGTTTGGATGTAGTCTCTCTGTATCCAAATACTCTAGTTTACGAATCAATTAAACTATTAGATCAGAAGTTAAAAGATTGAGAAATTCCTGAATCACGAAGAGTCAGTAATATCCAAGCAGTTAAACTTGTAGCTGATAATAACTACTTCACATATGATAAGTAAATTTATAGACCAAAATAAGGTGCACCAATGGGATCCCCGATTTCCGGTCTTCTTGCTGAAATAGTATTGCAGGACATTGAAAATAAACTTATTAAACCACTCAGTGAAAATAAGCTGTTAATATATTTGAGATACATAGATGATATCCTTATCTTCTGGCAGCAATCTGAAAAAGACTGATGCATTCATACAAAAATACAATAGCTTTTATCCATTAATACAGGTTACTATGGAAAAAGAAATTAATAGACAACTACATTTTTTAGACATTTCTTTATTTAGAAACAACATAATGATTAAATATGAAGTCTATAGAAAACGAACGTTTAGTCCAGCAACTATTCCGATTGATTCAAGCCATCCATGGAAATATAAAGGATCAGTATAACAATTCTATATTAGAAGAGCTTTAACCCACTGAAGTAATAAAACTGAGGACATTACAAAAATTAACTGGATAACCGAAACAGCTGAGAAGTTTGGATACAGAAAAAAGATAATTGAAGAAATACTTGAAAATACGAAAAAATCTGTTAAATAAAAACAACATTAAACCTAAGACAGAAATTAAATTTGCAAGTAAATTCCCTTACATTCCTCCACTAACGAATATTTTAAAGAAGGAATGCACGAAAGAAAAAATGATACTGGTGGAGAGTTATCGATAACGAAACCATATTGACAACAGGAAGCGAAAAAAGATCAATACTCGAGAAAGCAGGAGTATACTATATACCAACAAAAAACTCTACGAAAACGAACGAAATTGAAGAAAAGAATAAAATATATCAAACAAAGGTCTTCGCTCTATCCACGTTTATAAGTGAGTCACGGAAAAATTCTCATTGGCCGCCACCGGGAATCGAACCACGGGTCTTCCAGTTACGCACCGGATATGCTTCCACTACACCATAGTGGCCTCGAATTCCTCCAGACTCGCACTTGCTAACTGCCAAGCCAATTTGGCAAGTTGCTTCTTGGAGCCCCACACAATGCTGGGGATTCATTAAAGATGGTAAGCAGCAACTGAAGAAATAATTATAAACGTGGAAAGAGCGAAGACCTTTGTTTGATGTTCCTGGTCCACGTCAAATGTCTATTAATTATTCATTCACCTTCTAATTATTACTTCAGTTGCTGCTTACCATCTTTGGTGAATCCCCAGCATTGTGCGCGGCTCCAAGAAGCAACCTGCCAAATTGGCTTGGCGGTTAGCAAGTGTGAGTCTGGAGGAATTCGAGGCCGTTGTGGTGTAGTGGAAGCATATCTGGCGCGTAACTGGAAGACCCGTGGTTCGATTCCTGGTGGCGGCCAATGAGGATTTTTCCGTGACTCACTTATAAACGTGGAAAGAGCGAAGACCTTTGTTTGATGTTCCTGGTCCACATCAAATGTCTGTATTAAGAATAAAATATACATAGGAAGTACTAAAAGAAGATTTAGGACCAGATTGGGAGAACATATATCTAACTGGAACAAAAAAGAGAACAAAACATCTTTAATTCAACATTGCATTAAAAATGAGGCAGTCCCAGATTGGCTGGAAGCAAAATTAATAACATCACATAAAACAAAGGCTCAAATTTTAACATCGGAAGCGGTGATGACAGAAAAAAACTAGAGAGACAAATTGTAATTATAACGACCCAATGGATCTTCCATATGCTTGGAAATACCTCATAGAAAAAGAAAAAAAAAACAGATTAAAAATTAAAAAATACAGAAACAAGATAAATTGTAAGTCTGTCAACATACAGAAGATGGCGACACGGGAGGAATTGGAATCGGGAACACGCACAACGTGAGATGCGCAGTCAAACCAAAATCCGAATGTGCGTAGGTTCTGCCGACATGGAATTTTTGACTCTGCCAGTGGATTTGAGATAGATGGCCAAGGAACAACATGAATGATGAGAAATACATCATTTTTGCCCACTGAAGAAGACTACGAAATGGTAGTTGAAACTAGTTTGGCAATTTGGTACTACGGGAAACGAGGATCGAACTTTCGTCAATACAGGATATTTCTTACCAGATCAACTCCCCTTCAACATAAGGTTTGGAATGTGTAGTTGTTTTAATGTTCTTAAATATCATATTTTAAATGACGACTCAAAAAGAGCGATACTCATTTACTGCTTTTACCTTACCATTTCGAAACAAAATATAGAATAATAACAAGATTTAACATCAAGCCTGAACTTAACCCTTCAATACGAAGATTTGACTGAATATCAAGCCTGAACTTAACCCTTCAATACAAAGATTTGACTGAATCAATGTTCGTGTGAAAAAAGAGATGTCTACCATTTGAAACATGAACAGGATTTCATCACAATAGGACTACAAAGGACCCTTCAATATCCTGGAATGCTCAATGACCAAATGTGAGTAACATTCTAAACTTCTTATTATTGATTTATTTCTATATATTATAAACTTTAGGGCATGTTATATAATTATAACCCTTCGTCAAACAAAGACTTTTCCCGAAAGCACTTCAACAACAAATTGAGAAACAGTAAATAATGCAACAACTGAATAGTTGACATTTATATATAATATAAATTATAACCACGTAAAACATTAAACACCTTGAGATGTTTGAAGAATTGATAGAATTTGTTAGTGACTTCGATCGAATCCTCGCTTTAGAGTGAGTTGCTCTAACTAACTAAACAACACTGACATAATGTATAGCTGCAGATTTGTTGTCTTGACATGTGCTTTTACCTCTGTAGTACGTCACATCATCTCCCTCTTATTGTTTTTTTTTTTTTCTTTTGAAATGAAGAGTGAATTTTCATTAGTTCCAGATGATATGTGCAATGAACATCACACATTTTTCAAAGAACCCAACGGCCAATAGATCCATTTTTACGTTCAGGCACCAAAGTGAAAACAAAATTTGTTGGTGATTTGGATTGAACTTGCATTTCCTCACTCCGGTGTAACTTGCTGCAACCGACTAAGCTACGCTGACAGAATGTGTAGCTGCAGATTTGTTGTCTTACCCATGCTTTTGCCTCTGTAGTACGCCACACGTCTTGGTGCGATCTGCAAGAGTTTGAAAGGTCACTCTGGTCAAGAATGCACTGACAATAAGGGGTTGTTTTTGGCGGGGGTTGCTGTATATATCACAGCTGACTCTGGTTTAAATTCAAACTTTGAATGAGAGAAAGGGGTCTCATCCCTCTAGCCTCTATAATCTTAACCCACCCCACCCTTTATGAAGTGCGGTAGAGTGTAATTGGGTAGGGGGATTGAGCCAACAAGTGTAGCAGAGTGCAAATCGCTGCCAGAATTTTGAAAACCGTAGTTGTTACTGATATAGAAAAGCGAGAGCAGAATCTTCTAAAAGGTTTATATTTATAAACGTTTGGCACCATTTTATGACAGACACTAATTTTTCTCTCGAATTTTGGATGAACACTGTGTTTCGCCAAAATAGCGACTTTAGCCTAACCTCTGCCATTATATATCCTACTGCAGGAATTAAGTTGACTAATGATAATGTTCTTAGACAAAATTCTGGAAATGCATATCTGGTTTCAGCTGCAGGATTGTATGGTTTTCAAGCATTTTGAGGAGTGCCCACATGGATGAACATGAAATTACAATATTTCTGTGATGGAAATAAATCTGTTGCCGCCCCAGTAGCATAGTGGTCTAAGTGTTAGTTTCTGCCCATTCTTCTGAAATCAGTCTGGGTTTGAATCCCAGTGAAACAATTCCAGAATTAAATTTCGATCTCTCCAAATACTCAACAAAACTTGGCAATTCTTCCATTCATCCCTGAAATTTGTTTCAAAATATCAAAAAATCCTTAGATCATCAAATTTCAAAGTGATTTTCACCCTGTATCTAACATGTTCTGCTCTACGAAAAAGGACCCAATTCCTGGCAAAAACTCTTCCAAGGGATCTATCACATCCAGTGTCAGTGTGGCCTGTCATACATAGGTCAGAGACGGAGATAACTTAAATTCAGATTGAAAGAACATCAATCATATATTACAAAGTGTGAACTTAAAAATCAATCCATAGCTCCCAGTACTGTTGGGAAAATAACCACTAATTTCTATTTGATGATGCAAAACTTTTATAGACCTAATTTAAAAGCACTTTACATTTTTCAAAACTGTAATAACCTGGTAAATGATTTATCTTCATCTCCATATCTATCGAGTTCATGGAAAGCACTCAACAAAAGTGATGGCCGCCACGAGACATTTGACATGTGAAACTGGTAACATCATCACAAGCAAGAAATGAAAATACTTAGACCTGATGAAGCTGGACCATAGTTTCCAGTGAAACTATAGCATACTTTTAAGTTATAAATATTGCATTCATAAATGTTTTCAGAAATTAAAAGGAAACATAGATGTGTTTGCCTTATGGCACTGGCTCTTTCCTTTCCCTGACCAGTGGCCTTAAATTAGAAATGGATGACTGCTTGTAGCCCAATAGGTTGCTCACAGTGGTTAACCCTTCCCCCAAATCTGCTCTACATTAATATTTGCGTGGTTTTATCATGAAAGAAAAAACCTATGGGGGGGGGGGAAGAGAGAGAATAGCGCAGTTATGTTTCTATTTCTTTGTTTGTCACAGAACATGATGAAGGTATCTGATATTTAGTTGGTTTAGATAGTTAAAGGTTGTAATGTTCATAGAAAACGGAACCAAGTGTTGGAAAAATTATGTTCTGAATAACTTAAATATAATTTATAAGTGCAAGATTTAAAACAAAGTATGACAAGGTAAAAGAGTGTAGAAGTTCATCACAGTTGAAGTCCCTGTCAAATCTTGGACAGAATATGTGAAGTCCTTGAAAATTAGGATAATGTTTTCAAGGCCTGAAATATCCTGGAAAAGCGGTGTTTTTTTAAAACTGTCTGGAAAAGCCTTGAAATTTGAAATTAGTGCTTAAAGGGGATGCAAATGCTTAATCTTTTTTTCCCAATATCTCTGCTTCTACATGTGTGGTTAAAAAAAATCTGACACCAGATGCCATTTACCTTGTAGAACACTTTAGGCTAGTAGACGAGGAATTTTGCAGTTCACAGTTCTGTCGCTAGGTGGTGTTTTTGTACTTCAATTTGCAGCTGTATTGCTGCTTCTAAAAACCCTATTGAGAAATTTCATCTTTACTGTATGCCATTCGCTACAATAGAGATGCGGAGCATTATCCTCTTTAAATAATGAAATAATGCAAAGATTTCCCCGCTAGGTGCGTAAAGGTAAAAACCTTATTATTATTATTATTTTTTTTTTTTTGCTATCTTTGCTTCTGGAACACATATTAAAAAAATTCTTTTTCCTTAGCATAGTTTTTTCTGTGAAGAATATTTTTCGCCTATTTTTAACTTTTCCATTATTCTCAGTTCTTCAGCTAACAGGCGTAGACTTATATCATGTTTCCTTCTATATTTCTTCTATTCAAAGATAAAGTTTGAAGAACGCCAACTCTCATAGAGATAACCTAAAACAAGTGACAACAGTGCCACCTCATCTTAAGAGGTAATATGCTCTGCGGGAAAGTTAACATTCAGGAGCAAAACACGTTAGGGGGACTACGGCAGTGAAGCTTTTCTGTGATCCATGATGGTTTCCTTCGATCTGATGCCTATTTGCTTAGAGCGTTTTTTTTTTTGTTGTTGTTGTTGTCTGCTGTTTTCTGATATCCTGCCCATCCCTTATTTTGGTGAGAAAAATATGCAATAACATTAGTATTTACAATTACTATTTAAATTAAATGTTAGCAAATAATATAGTTGGGCCTAAGGATCTGTACAAAATGCTAACATTTCTTAGTATTTGGCATTACTGAAAATGTTTCTGAAAAACTGAAGAACAAACAAAGGCCTTTTAACTAATCTGATTGGCGTAACAAAATTAACATATCCGATTTGCGAAGCGATTATGCTACCGAGAAGGTAACAATCACATGCTGTTAGTAGCTCGGTTGACTGTTCTTTACCCAAAGAATTTAAATCAACAGAAATATGTATGCGCTGTCTGCTTCGGTATCAGCCTGTATGTTGGCTTCTGTGCACTGCATTTTAACTCTTAGGATATGGCGGCACTAGTTACAGTATGTCTTGCTGAGCCTTAACTTCTTCTCAGTTAGATATTCTTTGTTCTATTAACTGATTAGAGGTGTGACCTCCCTATTCTTAAATTCTGGATCTGCCCTTGCTTTATTTTATAATTTCAGTTGTTATCAATAATAGACTGATTACATGGGAAGATAGTGCAGAATAGTGATGCAGCTAAGATGACTTAGATTGAATTAATTATTTTCAGATTGAGGGAAAGGATTTTCTAAGATAGGCATTGTGGTAATTGCACCACCATGATTCAGTTTTGCGTTATTGTGTAATTTTCCAATAAGAAACAGTAAAAAGAAATGAAATGAGTAAAAAAGCATACTCATCCATTTAAATCTTTCATTATTTTTATCACTTAAAACTGAAATTACTTTAAAAAATAATTTGACCATGATGCTGTAAAGCGTAATAATCATCCTGGATTTTTTTGCATCTGTCTTGGAAAAGTTTTGGAAACTCCTTGACTTTTTTTTCCTCCAGAAGTGTACGAACCCTGAATCCTCTTCTGGGTCTTTTTCTGCCCCTTGTAATCCAGTCTAGAATTTCAGTTGTCCATCAGTGGTCCTTTCTTCTGGCAACATGTCCAGCCCATTGCCATTTCAGAGATTTTACTTTGATCTCAGTGTCTTCCACTCTTGTCATTTTTTTTATTCATGAGTTCCTCTTCTTATCTTTCCTGATTACAACAAACATGCATCTCTCCATGCTACTTTCAGTTGTCTGCAGTCTTTGTATGTCTTTTTTAGTTAAGGTCCATGTCTCTGCTCCGTACGTAAGCACTGGAAGGATGCATTGATTAAGCACTTTTCTTTTAAGACATAATGCCATATTGCTCTTAAAAATTGTACTGTTTCTTCCAAAAGCTCTCCATCCAAGTTTTATGTGCCAATTAATTTCTTCATCAATGTGACCCTCACTTGATATCTGCTGCCCAAGATAAATGTAGGTATCAATTATCTCCAGCTTTTCCCCATCAATTGAAAAATCTGCTTGTAAGAGCATTGTGTATCAGTTTTGTCTTCAAAAAGTTCATTTTTAATCCCACTTCTTTACTCTTTGCCAGAAAGTTCCTGGCTCATACACTGCAGTTTTGAAGAGACAATTGCGAAAATGAGTACGTCATCAGCAAGAGAAAGGTGAGTTAAATAATCTCGATTAATCTTTATCCCATTGTTTTATCAGTTTAAAGATTGAACAACATTCTGCAATGTGGTATTAAAGAGTTTTGGAGATATGATGTCACCGTATCTCACTTCATTTCCAATTTTAATTGGTGCTGTATCCTCAAATAGCTGAACCTTTGCACTTATAGTTTCATAGATGTTATTAATAATGCTAATGTATGTATCTTCGATATTGCAAGATTTCAAAGGCCTTTTCATCTTCTCTCTATATGTAAAACAGACTGTGTGTGTTTTATATATAGAGAGAAGGCAGATATAAAGTGTGTATGAAGTGTGTAGAAGTTTAGCAGAAATTTGTGCGATACTTCCACTTAGTACTGCATGTTGTGAGGTGGGATTCAGTTTTTTAAAAAGAATACAAGGGGATTGGAGGAACAATTTGTCTGTTGAAACTTTAAATGCTCTGATGACAATTGAAATAGAAGGGCCACAAGAAGAGATTTTTAATCCACGGTCAGCAGTTATAAAGTGGTATGATGACAAAGTCTGACACCCTGAGCGTAAACCATATGGGAAGAAATCTGAATTAGAATTTCAGTGAAATATATTCATGTGGTATGAGAATTTGTTAGAAATTAATAATAAAGATAGTCACTAAACTTATCTAAGATTCTATTCATTATTCAAAAAGGTAAGTCAAAATATTTATACACATATTTAAATTTCTGTGTAACTTTATTAGAAAATAAGTTACGATGTGATTTAGTTTTACTTGCTAGTCATGCAAATGTTTTGCTAGCAAAGTATTTGGTCACTAGCAAAATTTGCTAGTGAGCAAAAATGATGAAATCTTGCCCTGTATTGCACGGTGTACATCGGTTTGAATGACGTCGAGTTGCTGCCACCGTGTGATATGGCTAACAGGCAATCCAGTAGACGACATCTGGATGACTTTACCAGAGGTTGTGTCATTGGGAAGTTGAAAGAAGGTTGAAGTGTAACTAGTGTGGCCAAGGAGTTCGGGATAGCTCACAGCATCGTTTCACGAGCTTGGAGAGCATTTCAAATGACAGGAACAGCTGTCTGAGAGTTTAGCAGTGGTCGTCCATGAGCAACCACGGCGGCGGACAACCGGTATATTTCCCTACAGGTGAGAAGAGACACACGGCAGACAGCGGGAGAAATCGCAAGGCACATGCAACAGACAACTGTATGTCTGTTATCGCGTTTTACGTAGCCAGGAGGCTGCACAAAGGTGGGCTATTTGCACAACGACCAGTATGGCGTGTGCCATTAACGCCTGCTCATCGGAGGCGGTGGTTTCTGTGGTGCGAGGAACACAAGAACTGGACACATCAGCAATAAGGTCGAGTTCTCTTTACGGATGAGAGCCGATTTAGTCTGACGAGCGATTCTGGACATATACACATCTGGAGAGAGCAGGGAACATGCAATCATACCTCCAACATCATCGAAAAGGACCGGTTTGGAGGTGGCGGAGTTCTCGTTTGGGGTGGTATCATGCTTGGTAGCCGTACGGATCCCATCTTCCAAGGAAGTTCAGTCACTGGTGTCCGCTATTGTACCAAGGTTCTCCTGTCTCACGTGCATCTGTTTAGAGGTGCTGTGGGTCCTGAGTTCCTCTTCATGGATGACAACACTATACCTCATCGTACAGTGGCTGTCGCAGAGCTGTTGGAGAGTGAAGATATTCAACGCATGGATTGGCCCGCAAGGTCCCCGAACCTAAATCCAATTGACCACGTGTGGGACCTTCTCAGGAGATGCTTGGCAGCACATCACCAGCCGCCAGCAACGCTTCCGCAGCAGCGATTGGCGCTACAAGAGGAATGGCCCGCGATGCCTCAACAGCTCCTTGACAACCTCGTCCTCAGCATGGACAGATGTTGTAAATCCTACAACGTAGTCAGGGGTGATCATATCCCCTACTAAAGACTGGATTTTTCTTGGCAGCCGCCTGTCACATGGACGTTTCTGTCTTCTGTCCAGTTGTGCTCGAAGCTACCTTTTCAATAAAGTGCCTTTGTATCCTTTGGATTCCTTGTTTGGACGGTTTTGCTCACTTGTCCCATATTCTTACATCTTGGGGATCTTATGGTGTGATTTGAGTCGATCTGGAGCATTTCTGCACGATGTTACATTCGAAAAACCATCTTGTCCTTAATTTTTGCACGCCAGTGTATTATGACCTTAAGGGCGGAGAAGAAAAAAAGAAAATAGAACGTTTTTCAATCTCCGTTATTAATTCAAAAGTGTCGTACGTCAGGTCATCATACTATGCCTCAATTTTTCATCTCAATCAATTTCATTGCATAAGCCTTCTGCTTTCAAACTTTTTGAATTATTTACATTGGACGTAACAACTACTAAATAATTCAAATACATTTTTTTATCCTAATATTCTATTCCGGGAAGTTGTACTACAAAGTTGTATAAACCTTGATTTACCAGTCTTAATTTAATTGCGGATATAGCTTTTACTTTATACTATCACTAGCCCGTCAATGACGGGTACAACAGGCTAGTAATCAATAAGCCATACATAATGAGTTCATATTTCCTCGTTCAGTCAATTAGTTCTCTCGTTACATGGATATGATCTATAGTGCTGTAGTTACTCCTGAATCCAGCTTGTTCTCTCGGTTGAGCCATGCCAAACATATAGCATGGCTGCCAATCCTTCCGATTTTGGGGCGTCTTTCCGATATTCCGATCGGAAAGTGATTTCTTCCGATTTTTCATTCTCATACCAAATTTTTTTTTCTCCCCATTTCAAGAGTGGGAAAAAATAATCTTTATTCCACTTAAAAAATCCTTAACACAAGATGATTAATAAAAAAATTCTCCTTATTTCCGCTGTGAAGAGAAAGTGCGAGCGGCACGGTTTTCTGCTAACACGTGGACTTTTGGATGGATCAGAGTACCTTTCCCTGCGTAAGCGGCACAGTGCCGGTGACAATTCCCATCAGGCTATGCAGCTGCGTAACGTAAGGTTACAATTACGTGCTCTCTCTCGCTGTTTCCCCCCTCCCCCGTTCTCCTTTTCAGATAACGCATTGTTCGTCCCCGGGGTCGCAGCTTCTCAGAGGCCAGTGTGGGTGTGTCTTGCATTCCAGCACTCCCAGTTCGAAACGCTATTTCAGAACGTAGTTATCGTAGAAAAAAAATTCTAACAGATTTTAAATCTGTGGAATTTTTAATCCCAGATCAATACCCAACATGACGAAATTAAGCAAAAGCTGTCAGTTTTGTGAAATTAAAAATGCGTTAGGCATGGTTTCGTAACTTCTTCTGTGGCAATAAATTTGACCTAACAAATACTGTAAGAGGAAGTTGAAAAAAAGGAAAAAAAGTCCAATGTTCATTCGAGCTTGTGCTTCTCCAGCAATGATTTACTTTGCTGGTCCATTTTTCAGTAAGTTTTCTATGCTTTTCAATCGTGCTTTTTTTGTTTGTCGCTCAATAATGTTCATAAAAATGTCTTGGCTTGATTCAATGAAATTAATATGATGGGGTATTATTTTTTTCCTCTGCAAATTGCATCTCTTTAAGCTGTTGCTGTTTTACTACAGCAGTTTTACTCGCATTTTATTTCAAAAGTATAAATCCAGATCAAAAAATGAGGTAAACATCTATCGTCCAATAGCAAACTTTTCAGTTTTTTCAAAAATTTTAGAAAGTTTGATCTACAACAGACTAATATCTTTTACTCACAAATTTAATATTATCCACCCAAATCAACATGGATTTCAACCTGGTAAATCGACAGAAACAGCTTAATTATACCTACAGCAAACAGCCCAAAACAATTTTGAATTAAACCTAAATACTACTGCTCTATTCCTAGACCTATCTAAAGCAATTAATACCCTTTACTATAGCATATTACTACACAAACTTCACACTATCGGAATTAGGAATAATGCACACTCGCTACTTAAAAGTTATGTCAGGTAGACAACAATACACACAATTGGCCAATATCAATCCTCTCGTCAGCTTATGCCATCCGATGTACCACAGGGTTCCATCCTGGGGCCACTGTTATTCAATTTATACATTAATGATATCTTTAACTCAATTACAAACATTGATATTTTATATGCCGATGATATAACTGATCTTGCCTCAAGTAATGATACTAATAAGAACAATACGAACGCCAATACCAAACTTAATAATATCCCTAACTGGCTATTCTCCAATGAACTAATAATTAATACTATCAAAACTAAATCCCTCCTTTTCTAGACAAAAGTCTCCTAGGACAACCACTCTCTACCACTCTATTCATAAATGGTACAAAATGCCTCGGACATGATCTTGTTTCTCTATAATTTTTTTGATGGCCAAACATCTCGTTGGGAAGATTTTGAAAAAATACAATCAGATATGAAACTTCCGGGTCATCGGTTTATGAAACATGTTTCCTCTAGATGGCTGACATTAGAACCAGCTGGAGAGAGACTTTTAGAACAATGGTCAGCTGTTGAAAAATACTTTCTTCAGTTCATACCCCAGCACAAAAGCAAGTTGATAAGTTCTTTGAAATACAAGAATATTGTTAAACTATTAAAAGACAAAACTACCAAAGCAGAAATTATGTTTGCTTGTGCAAGTGCTCATACATGTTCAAGATTCACTGGTTTCCTTCAGAAGAGAGATCCTTTAATGCATCTAATCTATAATGAGCTCACAAACCTCGTCAGAACACTCGTGAATCGATTTTGTGTTAGTGCTGCTCTATTGTGTCTGGAAGCATTTTGTGATAAGTATTACTTGCCATTGAAAAACATAGTGCTCAACACTAGAGAAAGTGAATATCTCAAGAAGCTAAGCACACAAGAAAGATGCTATATTTCCATGAAAGCTAGAAAGCATTATGTGTCTGCTTGTACACATATTTTAGAAAAGTCTTCTTTGGATAAACCTGTGTTGTGGTATCTTCGATGTTTGCATCCTGCAAAGAAGGTGAAAGAAGGATGATGCAAAAACATAGTGAAATTAGCTGCAGTTCTTCCAATTGAGTACAGTGAACAAGCACTAGTTGATGAATGGAAACTATTGATGTTAGAAGAAGAAAAATCAGGTAGTGACAAGAACCCAGTGGACGTTTACTGGAGTCAGTTTTTTGAGAAGACATATACCTCTGGAGAAAAGAAATACCCTACTGTTACAAAAATTGTGAAGGCTGCACTTGCACTTTCGCATGGCAATGCAGATGTAGAAAGGGGATTCTCATTGTTGGGAAACATCTTGAATGAAGACACCGCAAATATGTGTGAAAGAACATTGGATGCTTATATGACTGTAAGAGATGCTGTGGGGAATGTGTTTGAGGGGAAGGCTCACTTTGTAATTATCACTCAGGAACTTCTTCAATTGGCACGCACAGCTCATGTCAGATACAAGCAGTACTGTGAAGATGAGAAGAGAGTGGCTGAGGAAAAAGGGAGGAAACAAGAAGAACAGGGAAAAGAAAAATTGTTGCAAGCAAGTATGAAGAGTAAGTTTGAAAAAGAAAAAGTAAATATTGAACACGGTGAACAGGCACTGAAGAAAATGAAAGAGGAAGAAAAGGAGAAAAGATTGACTGTTGACAGATTACTGGATGACGCAAACAAGTGCTTAAAAGAAGCAATAAATAAAAAGGACTTGGTGGGAATTAGTGTGGCCCAAGCAATGTTGGAGAGTGCTACGAAAGTTAGGGAACAAGAAGTGAAGAAAATTAAAGACATAGAAAAGGTACAGAAAGCAGTTGATAGGCGAAAAAGCAGTGTTATAACAACATTTTTTTCAAAGAAGTAAAAACAAAGTGAGACTTAATGACCTAATTTTGTAAAGAAAGCTAGATGATTTTCCACATTACATTTAAAAATTCAAAGTTGTAAACATTTTGTTTGTATTATTCTGAAAATGGTACTGTACAGCTGCACTTTAAAGCTTTTTCTAGTTCTAGGTATATTTGTGCTGAATAGGAGCATGTCAGTATTACTATAATAAAATGCAATGATTTTCCTGATTATTTTTTATTATTATTATTATATGTAATTTTGTAATAGCTTTATATGTTGATTACAATTAAAATAATAAATAGGTGTGAGTTGGCTGGCTATGGGGATGGTGGAGGCCAGATTAAAAAAATGCTTTTGACCCTTCTTTCCTAATGAGAAATTTGAGTCAGTATTTAGTCTGTTTATTTTATGTCCAAATCAGTAAAGTCAGTTTTTGTAATCAAAATGGTCAGTAAGTCAGTAATTTTAGTCTTAGGTTTGGTTTCCATTGCTGTTCATGCAGACACTTGACACATGCTAGATTGTACCTAGTAAATATATTTATATAGAGAAGAAAATATTTTTAAAATGCAAGGTGTTGTCTATGAAGTAAAATGTAGTTGTGGACTGTCTTACATAGGTGAGACGGGTCGTAGACTAGAAACTTGTATAGCACAGCACAAAGCTGCTGTAAAAAAATTGCTCCAACAAGACAGGTTTAGATCAGTGGCATAGCCAGAGGTGGGGGTTCGGGGTTTGAACCCCTCCCTTGAGGGGAGACTGAGCATGAATTTAAAGTGATATATATATGTGTATACGAGGCTTTCACCAATGAACCAAACCCATGGACCCCCCCCCCCCCCATTAAGAAATTTCTGCCACTGGTTTGGTGGATAGGCATGTTAGAGAAACTGGTCACAACATGGACTGGAATTCCCTTAAAGTCACCAGTTTCCAAAGCAATTTTCGAAAAAGAAAGCTAAAAGAAGGAATAGAAATTGAGCAAAATCAGAATTCCATCATCAATGACTGCAAAGACTGCCTAACATCTGGCAGGATTTGGTGAGACATAACCGTAACCATCAAGATTAACTGTAATTGCGAGTGACAGGAAAAAAGTGACAACAAAAAACAACCTGAAGAAGGAGAAGTTTTCTCTGAAAATTTGCAATTAAAATAAAAAAAATTCTTAGTAAAAATTCCCATAATAGAAGTTTTTGATTAGTAATATTTAAGGGTTTTAAAGCATTTTCTATGAAGTCTTTTGAATTACTAGTTCCATTGATGTTGATGATGCAGCACCAGATGCTGGTGAGATTTAATGATGAAAACCATGTAATTTATCTGTGTTTTTATCATGACAAATGCATTATTAGTAGCTCCTTTAAAATATTAGGGTGAATCAAAAGTCATTGCCATTTTGAAGAGTCGTCCGATGTCAGGCAATTACTTGGTGAGCATGTGTTATGCAGTTATTCAGATAAGAACAATTCATGACTGGAAACCTGTTATCATCTAGTTGGTGTAAATAGGAGCACATGCTACTGTGATTTTTGGAAAAAAATTGCTGTCAAAAGCTGTGGGCAGGAAATACATGATGTGAGTGTAGCTACAGTTTTCCTTTAAAAAATGTTTTGACTGCTGCAGCTTCTGAGAGGGAAATTTCTGCTTTGGAAGGTGAAGGAGCAGTGTGTGAAAGACAGGCAAGATTTTGGTTTCTCTGCGATTTAAAAATAGGGACTGCAGTCTTGAAGACAAAGCACGTGCTTTAAGACTTTCGACGGTGACTTCTGAAGCTGTAGAGTAAAATTCACGCACAAGCACTAGACAACTGTCAAATGAGCTGGGAATACCTCAGCCCACAATTGTTTGCGAACTGCACAAGCTTGGTAAGATGCACAGAAGCTGTTGACAAGTACCCCATGAACTGACTGCTACTCAAGCTCGGCAACATGTGCATGTGTGTTGCCAGTTGCTGGAAAATCCTCAGGATGACTGTTTTGTTATGCAAATTGTGACATGATGAAAAGTGGATATCTTTCCATATTTCTAACATGAGAAAACAGTGGTTAGATCCCAAAAATTCATCAAAACTAGTTCCAAAAAAGGGGACAATTTCAGCACAAAGCTACACTATGTGTATGGTGGAACTTTAGAGCCCCATTCATTGGGAATTGGTTCCAGATGGTTGAGGTATTAATGTACAGCTGTACCAAAAGTGCCCTGCTCTGGTGAACCATATACACGTTACTCTCCAACAGGATAATGCTCCTGCTCATTGTGCCCGGTCAACTAAGGTAAAAATACAGGAACTGGAGGGTTTTGAGCTAATGCCCCACCCTGCTTAAAGTCCAGATCTTGTGCCTTTGGTCTACCACTTATTCTGGTCCATGGCACATTTTTTATGTGTGAAGCACTTCCAAAACATCCATGGTGTTGAATTTAGGGTCCAAGACTTTTTGCCTCTAAACCAAAGGAATTTTTTTGCAGGGGATTCAAGACATGGCATCACGGCGGTGTAGGACCATTGAGCATGATGGACTCTATTTTGAAGGTTAAACTTTTACATTCATGCGTATATACACATTTTCATCAACTGTTAGTAAACGGCAATAACATTTTAATCACCCTGGTACTGCATGTAATTTCAAGACTTTGTATTTTCATTATGTTAAAAATTTCTCCAAAATTCAAGTGTATTAGTATTTTTCAAAAATACAGAGGACGTGCAGAAAGTAATGCTTCTATATTTATATACATGTCCAGTGGCAAGGTATCAAATTGAAACAAAACAAGAAAAAAACCTCAGTATTTCTACTTTAATTCACATATTTTATTTTTCTACATAGTCCCTCTCACATTCGTCAATGTTCAACAAGTTTTTTTAACCCATGGCTGGTGAGGTGAGATTTAACAAACCCCAGTCAGAAAATGGGGTTTCTGAGAGTCTGGTTAATAATACAACTTTAGTAAGTGTCTTTGCATCAACTTTATTGTTTAATGAACATAATTAACACAATAAAGATAAAAAATGTAAGTTTGATAAAATACACTGAATATTTTTGAATATAAGCTACTTCAAACAAATTAAAAATTTCAATTTTTTTTGAAATATCTACTCTAAATCAAATTTGGGAAAAAAAAATCAAAATTTTTCTTTTGCAAAGTCAGTAAGGAGGTCTAACGCTACAACATATAAAACAAAGAATAAAAAAATTGAATGAAAAGTGTAAATGAAGACAAAAAAAAATATTGTTTGAAATATGATTTCATGAATGGCCAGTTACCCCAGCTTTTTACTAGACACAGTCTGTGCAAAATAAAACACTGCATGTACCGCAAATAGGTGTTTTGCATGCAACACATGTGAACCTTGTTTTCTTTTAACTTTTTCTGGGGCATTTACCACATCTTACCTGCCTGTCAAGTTGCAGCAAGTCCTCGGTAGGGATGCTCTTCAAAATTCTTGCTATGTTTTGTCACAACTCGCGGGATAGCTGTCCATTCAGCGGTCTTACACTTAGGCGAGACTCTACAAGTTCTCTAGCAAGTAGTTTCATGTAATCAAGTCTTCTCTGCTTGGAATTTCCAGAATGGGAAGAAAAGATGATGCATGCATTGGCGAGACTGATGTTTACCAAGGTGTAAAAAATTGCCATTGGTTGGTGCGTCGACTTGTGGAATACACTATGCATTTTTCATCCAGGGCATCCACGCCTCCTTTTGTTGCATTGTAGAACTCGATGATTTCCGGTTTGCCAGAAACTTGGTCAGTGCAGGAGGCATGGTGCATTGATGAAACTGGTAAAACGGCCTTGTTTTTCTTCGGCACAAAGGAAACCAAGGGGACATCGTTTGTGAATCCATGCATGACTGACGTTTCTTCTTGATTTTGAGGGGAGAAATTCTTTCGGTATTTCCATTTTGTCCTTTTTCAGGGTCCCAACATAGGTCAATCCCATTTTTTGTAGTTCCGATACCAGATCGATAGAGGAGAGCCAGTTGTCGGCTGTTATGTTCCGATTAGTCCCTCTGGTCAGAGCAGCTAGTTGAATAACTAATTGAGTTGGTTTGCTCACTTTCTTTTCCCTGTCAGAGAGAGTATTTCCATCACAATCTTTACCACAGCATATGTATGCATTGTAGAAATAGTGGGTCTTTGCATCATTCTGGACACCTTCAACCCATACTTATGGGGCTTGTTTGGGATGTACATCCTGAATTTGCATTGGCCTCTAAATCCCACAAGTATCTCATCCATGCAACTATATTGCTCAGTAGAGTAGCATGGCTGGCAGTTTTTGATGAATTTTTCGAACACCCAGGAGATCGCCACAGTCAAGTTGGTTTTCTTTCTTTTGTGTCTGTCCAAAGCGTTGTTAAAGCAGAGGCACAGTAAAATGCTCCAAGGACATGGTGCAAAAACATGCTCCAAGGACATGGTGCAGCGAAATATGTCCCGCCCTGTTCCATTCGTAGCAAACAGTGCTTGGAGGTCTTCGTGGTTGGATTTGAAGACTGCCAAAAACATTAGGATTCCCAGGAAAGCCTTGAACTCCAGGGTGTCTAAGTCTCTGTAATCATGCCGCTTCTCATCAGACAACTTCTGTCTGACTTGTGACAGCTTTTCATTCGTTCGCAGAATCATTTCCTTCATCAATTATTCTTCAGTGAACAACAGCTCCCAGGATGAATTATGAGTACAGAATGTCCCAATCTGTTTTGCAGCTCCAATGATGCGGGGAAGGTGTGTTATGATGTTGTGTTTCCTTATTCGGATGTTTGGATTTGGTGTTTCAGCAGACCACTTGAATTTGTTCTTTCCAAAGTATGTCTTCAGAGTTCCTTTCTTCTTTTGTGCAGGTGCTTCAACTCTGTTGTTAGACGATTCATCTTGACTGGATGTTGGTTTCTTCTTCCTCACTGTGGGACAGCTCTTGTTCCGATTGACTGTCATGGTCGGTTTGAAAATCCGGGTCAACAGTGTTATCCTCGTTGCCACTGAATTCACTCTCTTCAGCATTGAGAATATCCTTGACCCATTCCGAGAAACCAGGGTCACCTGGTTTTATCGAAGTCACCAAGGGCGCCATAAATGCTGAAGGACAAATGTGGCTTGTTCACAATAAATTTAGAGCATTACAACTAAAAAGAAAATAATCGCATAGTTACAAAAAAAGTTACGTAACTGGTGATGTGAGGTTTGACGAACCCCAGGCTGTGAAAAAAGAAAGATAGCTCTTACTCACGATAGCTTTTTGATGCATCTAAATCCTCGGCTGCTTACTAACGAACTTCCTGAAACCTACCAAGACCGCTGACCTACTGCTCAAAGTCCTTACGGCGCAGTTACGGTTTGTTTTTCTCTCGGGGTTAGGGAAACCCCACCTCACCAGCTATGGGTTAAATCAGTCTCTGTAAAAATCTTCAAGGTTTTTCTCGGAACCATTTTCTCATAGCAGCTTGAACATCTTCGTCACAGGTGAACTAAATTCCTTTCAGATTGTCTCTTGAGAATAGAAAACCAGAAGTCGAATGGCACCAAACCTGGGCTGTTGCTAGGGTGTTCAAGAACTTCAAACCCAATTTTCTGTATGGCCTCTGAAGTGAAAACACTGGCATGGGGCTCAGTGTTGTAGTGTTGCAGAATCATTGACTTTTTTTCCCCGTAGACGTGGTTCATTCTTTGTTTTAACTTTTTTTAAAGTATGCACTTAGTTCCCAGAGTTGATAGTTGTACCGTTGACCATTTGCTCCTGATGAATAATGCCTCTGTAGTCCCAGAAAACCAGAACCCAGTGAGAATGCAATTACCAGCAGAATTTTGAGTTTTGAATTTTTTGCTTGAGGAGAAGATGGCTGTTGGTATTCCAGTGATTGATTTTTCATTTCTGGGTCATAAAGGTGAAACCAACTCTCATCCCTAATCACAATGCTTTGGAGATAATCGCTTCCACAATTTTCATTACAAGCAAGCAACTTTCGGCATATTTCAAGTCTTGATTTCTTCACTTCAGTCGTTAGGGGATGCAGTACCCAACAAGCACACACTTCGTTGTATCCTAAAGCATTAATAATGTCGTTGACACTACCTAAGCTAATGTTCTTCATACCTACTATGGGTCTTTGAGTTATTCTTCAATTTTCCCTAATGAGCATATTGACTTTTTGCCTGTTAAAATCGCAAGTTGTGATTACGGGTCTCCGACTCCACGGCTGGTCCTTTACGGCCAGCATTCCTCCATTATCCTTTGATTTTCTTACACAACAATGAACATGTCCAAAGTTCTAGATCCACAAACTGTAACTAATCTAGCATGAATTTCTTCAGTAGGTATGTTTTCATGAGTTTAAAACTCTACAACTCATCGTTGCTTGACACCCGTTGTCACAGTTGAAAAAGAATCGTCCATTTTAAACACAATTAAATATGAACAAGTAGATGTACAGAGTTCTATTACACAGTAAAATGACGCTAATGGCACAAAGAATCGTTTGTCATCTGACTGGTTGCTAGGAAACAAGCTGTGCCCAAGACATTTGTGCTGAGGCCGCCCCTGTGGCGCAGTGGTCTAAGCGATGGCTTCTGATCATTCGTCCGAGTTGGGGACGGGTTCAAATCCTGGTGAGACATGAAATTGTCTTACGGCACTGACTCTCGCCCTTCCCTGGAACCAGTGGTCCTAAATTAGGGACAGGCGACTACTTATAGCCCACAGAGTTGCTCACGGTGGTCGTTAAATCTCCAATCAAATAAAAAAAAAAATTGTGCTGAGGCATTACTTATTGAACATGCCTTGTATCTTGCTTATAAAAATCTAATGTAGATTATATTTTGAAATAAATTTCTGAAAATCATTTGAGAACTTCTCCATTTTGGTTATTTTTTATGTTCAGGTTGTTGATCTTGTTAATCCAACATTGCTGTCAAATTTTGAACAACATGTACAAGGCATCAAAGAGAATATTTATGCTAGTAATAAACTTGCTCCACTTGGAGAAAATCCTGTGCCAGATTTACCAGCTGAAGTTACAAGTCTTTCTTGGACTTTCGGAAGGATGACCGATTCTGGTGAGTTTATGATTTAAAATTTTAGATTTGTTCCATAATCTGAAAATAAAATGTCAGGATCTTTATAAATGATAAGAAATGTCTATGTTTAGATTTAATGTGCAGAATTAATTGTGAAAATCCATCTAATGACTGCAAAATACTTTGCAGACATTTTCAGGCTTTGAGGTGAGGTTGCTATTGAAACTTGTTCACTACGCTTTTTTTTTTTTTTTGTTGTTGTTTGTGGTATAAGTAACCAATTTTCAGTAAAACTGCTGTTATTAACTTTAAAGAAAGTTGTTGATTATGTGATGTTCATATTAGTTACTGATTAGTGTTTCATCACTTATTTTTAGAGACAAAAAAATATTGAATACTCAGAGCTTCATCATCACCTGAAAATCAGAAGCAGTCGTTCATTTATTACCATATTACATTTGCTTTTGTGAAGCTGTTCAGATTAGGTAGCCACAATTTAAATTTCAAAAAGGATGATAATCTTGTCCCTGACATAACACAAGTGTTACCCTGTTATTCTGATAGGGTTACCCTGTTAACACTTGTGAATTTTAAATTGTGGCTACTTAATCTGAACAGCTTCATGAAAGCAAGTGTAATATGATAATAAATGAATGACTGCTTCTGAATGAACGGAAAATGACATAAATGAAGGAAATCAAAATTATTTGCGCTACGAGAAGGAAATGCTAATATTTAAATGAAATGGACAAGTTTGTTTGAAAGGTTTGCGAAAAATTCCAGACCCCACTACTGATCTGATATTCAATTTTGAAAGAGGAATGTTGGAGTACTAAGTTTTTGTACTCCAACATTCCTCTTTTAAAATTTACTATCAGATCAGTAGTGGTGTCTGGAATTTTTGTTGAGGAATGATGGAATCTATTAATTGGAAAAATTATATTTGCACAGTACTATAAACACAGTGATGCTGTTATATATGATTAACTCATGATTAGTAGTAATTTAATTGATTAAATCAGAATTAATGATATCACAATTTTTGGCAGTTTTAGAAACCAACAGAAGGAAAAAGAAAATCTTTCTCTAGTTCATACTTCATCCATGGTAGGAAATGGTTTAAGCCTCAGTTTTTGTATGCTTTGGGGCAAGTGCCTGAGAATGCACACAGAACTTTCCACTTATACATTACAGCACTGTCCTACCGTTAATGTTCTGTCATCTGTGTGTTGTTTCCATGAGAAAGAATATTCAAAATTCAGCAACTTAAAAAAAAAAAAAAAAAAAAAAAAACATTTAATAAGAGGGGTAGAACTCAATTATATCTGCCTTATGCATCTGAAATTTCCAATTAACTTCAGTTAAAATGGAAAAGAAATTACACTATGGTTACCAAAATCACTTTGCTCCCTGGGTGAGCATATGTTCCATGAAGATTTTCTGATTTGTAACTTTATTCAAGGAAAAATTCTTCTGTTTAAAAAAATGCAGAGTGAATAGAAATGGTGAGATACGTGGCTCCTGGACAATGTAGCATTGTCACTCCTCTTGCCAGTGGACTAACTCACTGCTTGCCAGATATACAAGTAAAAAGATATCACTGCATCATCTGGCACACTTTTTCAATTTTCACTTCAGTCGAAAGCAGCCGTGAAGGGAGGACGGTGAAATCAGAGTTCCAGAGTCTTGCAGTTGTTCTCAAGAAGAACTTTTTTAATAAAAAATTGTTTGCTAAAGTCTAGGATTTTGTTTTCAGAGAATTAGTAAACTTTCAGCAAGTTCTAATTTTTTTCTGCATTTTCTGCCGGAAAAATCTTAGGAATTTCGTTGGGATTTGAGCTCTAATTCATTTGTCACTACATAAATGTGCCATCTCACTCCCTCT
The DNA here is from genome assembly GCA_039090855.1 of Macrothele yani. NCBI lineage: Eukaryota > Metazoa > Arthropoda > Arachnida > Araneae > Macrothelidae > Macrothele > Macrothele yani. The sequence continues at coordinate 713,644 of CM077007.1, forward strand.
TTGAAAACAGATTTGTACATAAAAATGATTTATCGGACAGTAAATTCCCGAAGTTTTTTTTGCAAAAATACGAAATAAGGTAGATAAAAATCTAATAGTGCTAAAAGTTAAATAATAGGTGATTTTGATGAGTAAAATTAAACTCCATTGAACTGCAAATCACAAAGTTTTAACACCAATCGCCTAAATACCCCGAAAATCGGAAAAACTAGTGAAACAACAAAGTTAAAAAAAGTTCCCTAGTAAAACTACTATGTATACACACATTTAAGAAAACTAGGAAACAAATCGGAATAACTAACTGATGAAAAGGTGAAATAAACTTTATATTTAATACTATAGTAAGAAAAAAACCTCAACACCACCACTGGTTCATTAGGGAAACTTAAAAGAAAGTGCAATAAATAGGCAGTCAACCAAAACACACTCAGGTGCCGTTCCGGTGAATGCAACTGAATTTCAACAAAAACTAAGAGTGATGGGATTACAACTAAAGGCAAACTAAGTTAAATATTGCATATAATAACACAGCAATATGTTCACTGAAAGTACTGTTTCTCACGTTATTTATATTTAGGTACAAGAGGAATATCTCAGCATAATGTGCTACAATTAAAAAAGAATGTTAGTGTTGAACAGTTAGTTCAAAAAACATAAAAAGGATTACCGGTGAACAAATGTTGTATCACAGCTGAACCGACTACAGCCAATCCAATGTTGCAAATGATGTAATAGTCATTCATAAGTTATTAATGCATAGATTGAATGAAATGTTTAAAAGAATGGAATCCCAAATACAAACCTTGAATGAAATCATTATATCTCGTGTGATTCTATCATATAGTTCACATACAATTACGTGACCACAAGGTTCTTCAGGAAGACGCTTTAACATGTGTAAATTCTGTTTTACACGTTCTCACGTTCCATTGCATGAAATGTTTGAAGGAATAAAACCTAAAAGCATAACCTTGGACACAGCACTAAGTTGAAATGTTGTATTGCAGCTGAACCGAATGCAACCAATCTAATGTTGAAAATGATGTAATAGTCTTTCATAAGATATTAGTGCATAGATTGAATGAAATGTTTAAAAGAATGGAATGGAGGAATAAAATCCAAAAAACATAACCCTGGACAACTCTAGGTTGAAAATTAAAAACATCTAAAAAGTTATTTGGAAGTTAAAAACAAACAATAGCAACATCATGAAAAAAACAGACACAATATCTTTTGAATCTCATAAGCTAACACCAAATTCCTCCTCTTGTCCATTTTACCAGACTAGTTTCAACTAATATAATTAGTATGACCACTGAAGATTACTATATAATTATATTAATCTTCTAATAATTTATTAGAATAATACTATATAATTATAGTAATCTTCAGTGGTCATACTAATTATATTAGTTGAAACTAGTCTGGTAAAACGGACAAGAGGAAGAATTTGGTGTTGGCTTATGAGATTCAAAAGATATTGTGTCTGTTTTTTTCATGATGTTGCTATTGTTTGCTTTTAATAAATTAATTTGCTTTTAGACAAATTAATTTATTCGATCAATTTGTCTATCCAATTTCGGGACCCGTGAAGAAAATGTGCCGATAAATCCTTAAAAGTATAAACTCAAGAGCCTGATGAGAACAGCCATACAAAGATTCAAACATTGACCACTTACAACTGAGAGTTACGTGGAAAGTTTTTTCTTGAATTACGTTTGATTACAGAGGTATTTGTTCGCAGTAAATACTAATAATTTCCAACTAAGAAATTGCATTTCACACAACGGAACTACAACATGTAAAAGTTCCTACAGTTAAACCACTATTGAATGGATTTAACTGAAAAAGAATGACGATATTTAAATTCTACGTAGTTCTGGTATTTATACGAGTCTGATGGATTACTTTCAAATGAGGACAAGTACATTTTTAGACGAACCGTCCTCGAGGACGGGTAAAATTTCCGAGATTTTTCGTGCCCTGGTAAAAGGTTTTTTAGTGGTAGCTTTCGGTCGTCCTACGACCTTGATCACCTGCGATCGACTGGGTGGGCTGTCGATCACTGGTGATCAAGGTCGTAGGAAGACCGAAAGCTACCGCTAAATGAACCTTTTACCATACATGACTCTGTGTTTTGCTCGTTTTCTAAGTTTATAGGTCAGGATTATTAGCTTGCTTCCACAATCATGGTCAATCTCCAAAATTTGTGCACAATTTGAAATCGGTGAATACCTCATATGAACAACAAGAATAATTTTTCAAAATCATGTTGTATTACCAAGTTTCGCTTACCAAAAGGAAAGTGGCAAGAAGATTTCAGATAATACCTTATCCCAAGTAATCAGTTTTTATGAGGATGATGAATGCAGCAGACTGTGTCCAGGAATAAAAGATTTTGTCACCATAAGAAACAACTTGGGAGAAAAAGAACAAAGACAACAGTGGCTAGTACTTTGCAACTTAAAAGAACTGTATGAAAGGTTTAAAGAATTGCATTCAAAGACAAAAATTGGATTTTCCAAATTCTGTGAATTGCATCCAAAATGGTGTGTGCTAACGATATATCTCGTGATTCTATCATAAAGTTCACATGCCATTACATGACTGCAAGGCTCTTCACAAAAATGCTTTAACATCCGTAAGTTTTCTGTTTTACATGTTATAAAGTAGGTACAGTCTACAGCAGTGCATTAAGTTATTTAATTCAGATACAATTCAGTTAAAAGTCCTAAAAATGTTACTTACCGAAGTGTGTCTTCGGTCCCACATCATTAGTTTATTGAGAGTCTTTTGGTCAAAAGTTGTATCCTACTTCTATATGGTTGTATGTGATGTTCACTCGTTAGGGTTAACTTGGTTCCGGCACACTATGCTGTGTTGCTCCTACTCTTTATGAAGTCAGCACAGCATAGTGTGCCGGAACTGAGTTAACCCTAACGTCTGGACATCACATACAACCATATAGAAGTAGGATACAATTTTTGACCAAAAGACTCTCAATAAACTAATGATGTGGGACCGAAGACACACTTCGGTAAGTAACATTTTTAGGACTTTTAACTGAATTGTATCTGAATTGAATAATTTAATGCACCGCCACAGACTGTACCCACTTTATAACATGTAAAACAGAAAACTTACAGATGTTAAATTGTTTTTGTGAAGAATGGTGTGTGCTAGCTGGGGCACCAGGCACACATTCAGTATGTGTGTGTTGTATACATCAGAATGTCAAAATGATGATTAATGGGGCAAAACATAATTATACTTGCAAGGAATTGCTTTCACGGATGTCCACTCTTTCCTGGTCAAGATTTTGTTTTAAAATGCTTGAATTCATTCCAAGATGATATATTTCAAATATCCTACAAACAGTAGGTTACAACAGATTGATGCACTTTGGTGACAATTGTGGAGCCATATGCAGAATTCAAGGAAATTTTACTCAGGAAACTTAATATTTAAAAAAAAACGTCATCACATAGCAACAGTGCAATCACATTTCTTTTAAGTCCAAGGAAGCACTCCTAAATTCTGACAAGTGTATACTGCCTTGCGACTTTTCAGAAAACTTTACTTTTGTGGTACAAGATGAAATTCAATCGTATCACTGGATAAATAGCCAAGCTACTCGACACCCATTTGTTTGTTATTTTAAAGCTCATGACAAATTACAACAAGTAAGTTTTTGTGTAATTAGTGATTTGATGACACACAATGCAAAATCAATACATACATTTCTACAAAAACTTTTGCCCATCTTAAAAGACCACCTTCCCAAAGTGAAAAGGGTAATTTATTTTACAAATGGTGCTGGAGGACAACATAAAAAAAAAAAAAAAAAAAAAAAAATGTTAACCTAGTTTACTATAAGAGAGATTTTAGCATAGAAGCTGAATGGTATTTCTTTGCCACTTCTCATGGGGAAAAGGACCATGTGATGGAATAAGCAGTACTGTAAAGCAACATGTAACAAGGGCATCCTTACAACTTATTGACAAACATATTTTTAACACCAGAAGACATGAAAAACCCATTAGAAAGAACCACTCACTCACCATAAAGATCATGGTAACCTCCAATGACAACACACTTCCAACACGTCATTCATCGTGATGTAACTGGGCTTCCAAGGTCTACAGACTTCTTGCTTACGCTTCTTATTTTCGGGTGTGAAATATCGTATTATTATTTTTTTTTCTTTTCCTTAGCCTTATAAGATGTTACTATAATGCTTGTCAATTCGATAAAAAATCACACATACAACTCATTCATACAATTCAAGTAAAAACTATGTACATAACCTTACATTCACAGGTGATTAAACCTTGGTCAACTCTAATTATCAAACTCCTCCTTCTGTTTCACAACCTCTGCTACTCCCACTGCAAGTGTCACACCCATTCAGCCCCTCACATCCAATCCTCTAGTACTTTCAACAGGCCCCTGTCATCTTCAGGAGGCAGGTGTGTCTCACCCGCCCACCACAGCTCAAGTGAGCAGAGCCATCGAGGCCTGGGCTCCAGTCGCTATCTCTGAATCATTGTGTCTCTGGCGCCATCTATTGTCCCTGCTGCTCTTTTTTCCCTCTTTCTTTTTACGCTGCTGTTCAATTTTTATTAGGGCTTTCCATTGTTCATTTAGGTTACTTGGCTCATTAATGTTGCATAATCTTGATCTGTTTTTTTCAATTAACACTGATTCTGCAATTCTTAACTGCTTTTCGTTTTTACAGCTCTTAATAATTTTAATATCTTCAAACCTTGGACATTTTTGATTTTCCATACAGTATTGGGTCAATGCTGTCTTAGCTTCTTTTTATTCCAATTATTAATATGCTGGTTCAATCTATACTTTAATTTATTCTTGGTGCTGCCTATATATGACACAGGTGGTTGCTGGTTTATTGGGATTTCATAAATTCCTGCTCTATCTAATTGGCTAATTTTTTCGTTTTCATTTATGAATTGCACGTAAACTATGTGCACTTTGCAAGAGGTTAATACCTTAAAAGTGCAAATATAATAACCAGAAGACATGTTCAAATACTGTACAGATAAAAATAAAAGGAATACAATTCCTTTTTGTATCACAAAAAGATATTGATGAAGAAAATGTCATACTTGCAAATAGATATGCTTCTGCTTTAAAAATAGCAAACACTAGAATTCATCATTGCTTTATTCCAATGGAGAACAATAGATTAAGAATTCAACTTGTGTCAAGCAGCAAGAAATATGAAGTTGTTAACATATCTAAAGTTTTTGCAAATACAGAACTTGCAGAGGAATCCAAAAAAAATGGTGATTACATTGCATGTGTATATGAATCAAAATGGTGGCTTGTCATTATCAAAGAATGTTCTGAAGAACACAGAGATTTCAAAATTCAGTTTTTTCATCCACCAGGTCCAGGAACATCATTTTCTTTGTCAACTAATGACAAAGCATGGGTTCCACAGGCCAACATTTTAAAAGTCCTCACACCACTGCAATTAACCACTGCTACTGGAAGAGGACACAACATTACCCCAAAACAGACTTTGTCTTTGATGCAATTCTAGTAGGCCATTTAAAACACATCTGAAAGAATGTTCCAATTTGCTGTCCCATAATTTTATTTTTCATATTAACTTTGTACTGTGTTGTATAAACAGGTGAACTACTATGGTGGGCATATACATTTTTGTAGACTGAAATGGGTCAATTTGTATTGTCATTATTTCAGAAACTATTGTGAAACACAAAACAAAACTTTCAGAATATTTAGATATGCAATAGAAGATAGTCCTCAGAAAAAATAAGGTGTTTATCTGCTACCCCTTTTGATTTATTGTATCCCCAAAATGGAAATTTGGGCAATGTTTCAGTTATAAAATATTTTCTGAATAAAAAAGGGAAGCATAACAAAAGTTGAAATATGCTTTAACATTCTTAGCAACATATGAGGATTTCCTGAAAAAATATTCACTTTGTGTTTAAGTACCCTTCTGGTATAAAAATGCTGCTGAAAAGTAGCAAAATGGGCACCCACACCTTGAACTTTGACCCCCTACAACCTGACGAATTATTATGCTATAGAAATGAGGTTATTACATATGCATGTACAGGTTATTACCTCTATTTAGTCACCCATTAAGTGTCATTATCTCTACCATTACTCAATTTGGGTTAATTAACGATAAACCTTATTTTAGGTCATTTTGAGGGGTTTGAGTACCCATATTTCCAAAGGGGTTGGGAAAATAAATCCAAAACTTTGTTTTCAGGGTACTTTTATGTTGTACTGTAACATATAAAAAAATGAGGAAAATCAAAAAACCCACAACTTGCAAGCACCTGGTGAATTCATATGGAATGTAATGACCCTATATTCTCGTGATTTAATTGTCATAGTTTTTGTTGGTAGTGTGTAAAAAAAGACTAGTTTCATCCATATTGTAATTGTCTTCATCAGTGTAACCGCTAATGATTGATGATAGTCAGGATTTCCAGTCATTACATAGTTCTTTATCGACATCAGCTGATTCGCCAGCTATAGCTCAAAAAACAATGTTATGGCAGACACGAAATCTGTTGAGCCCGCCGTTATTAGCTGAAAAAACTTCAACCCCAAATTCCTTTGCAATTTAAGTTGCCTTTTCTTTCATTATAGGTCCAGTAATGGCAGTTTTTTGGCCCTGGCATACTTGAACCATTCCAGAAGTTATGAAATATGCAATTCATGAGACAACCTTAAGGGTTGTCTTATGTTATAAACGTGGTTTAGATTAAATATAGATAATATCCAAGGTATTGTTTACCTGATATTGACAAAGTATTTTTCATATTATTGCTCTGTGAGGCACGTGCTCCCAGCCCGAGAGAGGTCAATTATGCTACGGGGTTTTTTTTTTGGTTAGTTAAAAAAATTTGTATTGATAAAACAATTGGGTTACATATTGTCAGTTCAACATTCATTCATTCACACTATCAAACATTTTAAATTTACTATTAATTAAAAGATTGTATTAGAAAAAGTTATACTCATCAAGTCAGGAGACTCTCACAAAAGGCTCTTCGTCAAGTTACGGCGAGCGCTTTCGGTACTCCTTGAGTACCGTCGTCAGGCCATCTACTACCTACACGAGGGTTTCTCGTGTGTGTGTAACAGCAGGAGTTGTATGTCGGAAAATGAAGGGAAAGTTTGTGGCATGTATGCGTTAGGTGATTGTTTCTCATGTGTCGCCATCTATTGGATGAGTTGGTAGGTATATCAGTTGTAAGTACAATTCTTTTTCATTTTTAGTGTAGATATTTTTGAGCTATTATTATTTATTTGTAGAAACAGGTGTATTATTTTTAGTCCTTTATTACATGGTGTAACTTTTTGTAATGTTTTTTTTTTTTGTCTTTTTTTATGGATTTTTTCACTTTTTGAATTTCATACACACCTGCTGATTGTAATATATTACTGTTATATATTTTCTTTATAACTAAGTCACCAATATTCTGAACAGAATGACCAAAAATAATGTGTTTCTTCATTAATCTTAAAAATTTTCCACTTAGTCCTCTAATAATAGGAAAGGAAGCTGAAAATTTGTATTTCTTTTTGGAATGTTTTGACTAGACTCCTTTAAATTCTTTTTGTATTCAAAAATCAACTTTTTAATAGTTTTTGTGTCATACCCATACAAAAAACACAAAAACTGTTAAAAAGTTGATTTTTGAATACAAAAAGAATTTAAAGGAGTCTAGTCAAAACATTCCAAAAAGAAATACAAATTTTCAGGTTCCTTTCCTTTTATTAGAGGACTAAGTGGAAAATTTTTAAGATTAATGAAGAAACACAACATTATTTTTGGGCATTCTGTTCAGAATATTGGTGACTTAGTTATAAAAATATATATATATATATAACTAATATATTACAATCAGAAGGCATGTATGAAATTCCTATTGTTTCACAGAGTTCTGGAGACCATATCTCTTACATTGGTATCACAAAAAATAAATTAATAAAAAGATTACATCAACATATAAAAAACTGGAACAAAAAATAAGAAAAACTGCACTTATTCAACACTGCGTTAATCATAAACAATATCCTGATTTTGAAAATATTAAATTACTAACCACCCACACAAACGAAAAAGAATTAAGGATTTCTGAAAGCGTTATAATTGACCAAAAAAAGATAAAACATGCAACTTTCAGGACCCCACCACCCTAAATACAGCCTGGAAGCCACTTATAAAAAGTGAAAAACTCCAAAAAAAAAAAAAGACAAGAAAAAGAACATTAAAAAAAGTCACACCATTTAATAAAGGACTAAAAATAATACACTTGTTTCTACAAATAAATAATAATAGCTCAAAAATATCTACACTAAAAATGAAAAAGAATTGTACTTACAACTGATATACCTACCAACTCATCCAATAGATGGCGACACATGAGAAACAATCACCTAACACATACAGGCCGCAAACTTTCCCTTCATTTCCTGACATGTAGCTCCTGCGGTTACACACACACGAGAAACCCTCGTGTAGGTAGTAGATGGCCCGACGACAGTACTCAGTGAGTACCGAAAGCGCTTGCCGTAACAATGTGATGAAGAGCCTCTTGTGAGACGTCTCCTGACCCGATGAGTATAACTTTTCTAATACAATCTTTTAATTAATAGTAAATTTAAAACGTTTGATTGTGCGAATGAATGAATGTGGAACTGACAATATGTAACCTAATTGTTTTATTCATAAAAAAATTTTTAACTAATAAAAAACACCTCGTAACATAATTGACCTCTCTCGGGCTGGGAGCATGTGCCTCACAGAGCAACAACGTGTGAAATACTTTGTCAATATCAGGTAAACAATACCTTAGATATTATGTATATTCATTCCAGAAGTGAATCATTCACATTCTAGAATTTTTCCTTTCATTTTCTCCTTCAACCACCATTTTAGTTTTCGTCTTTCTTTTAAAGCTGCTTCCTTATTTTTTAAAATGTTGTTTATGTATGTCTTTCCAGACTTAAACATATCAGCCAGTTTTCTCTCAGAAACTCCATTTTGATTCTTGTTGATCACTTTCATTTTATCCTCTAAATTCAGAACAACTCTCTTGCATGACATCTTATAGGAAGAAAGAGCAAAAGAGAATAAATAACAAATTAAAGACTTTCGGTCGCTAGAAAGTGAGAGAGTTCAATCTTTTCAGCTAAGGGGGATTTCAGTTGTTGCATAAACATCCAGCACAATGATTGCCATCTTCTTACTGAAAAGGTCAATACGATGCCCTTAAGGCAGCTAATGACCAAATAAGGTGGAACCCATCGCCCAACCCTATTCCACTTAACTGACGATTATGGGCAAAACACGTAACAATATTAACAAAGAAAGGTAACTTGATCACGCTAGTTACGTTAACTAAAACTTTTACAGGAGGCATTCGAAAATCGAATGCCTCCTTCCTCACAAGAAAGAAGACCTGAAATTCTGTGGTTCTGTTCCTTACCATCCTTCCTATGCTTATAAGTTACAGATCCTTTTTAGAAGTTTTGGTTACCATCTTGCCATTAAATCTACCCCAAACATCTTGAAACTTCTACAAAGGGATAGGGACAAAGTTGAAAGCCTGAACCTCCCAGGAGTTTACTGCATTCCTATCTCTTCTTCTACTGGGGATAACTTATACATTGGAAGCACATACAGGAGCATTAGCCATAGAATTTTAGAACACAGAAAAGATGTTTCGAAAGGCAATCCCAACACTGCCTTGTCTATTTTGACAATGGAAGACACATCTGCAGTTCCCCACTGGAACGAAGCAAAACGAATTGCTTCGTTTGACAATCGTTTTGCCCTCCGTTACCGTGAAAGCATAGAAATTATTTTCAACTCAATGACTTGCAACTCCGAATCTCCTCTCTACATTCCGTTGATCTGGAGATCAATTCTAAGTTTTGGCAACAAAAATAGGAAAAATTCAAATGTAGAATCTGGCAACAATTTTAGTCCTCCATTGGCGTGATGAAGACCTAAGATAAGGTCGAAAGCTTCCAACTTACGAACTTTTTGTAAAAGTTTTAGTTAACGTAACTAGCGTGATCAAGTTACCTTTCTTTGTCCACTTAACTGTTCTCTGTCCGGCCAAAAAGGGGAGTGAAATAAAGAGGAGTTTTAACTGTCAGCCCCTTTCTCAGCCTTTGCAGGAAGTGTAGTGACAGGACTCTGTCTTTGTTTGCGTTACTACGTAAGCCATTAGAATTGCCTGTCATTGCTGAAAACTCCTTCACCCCCCCCTCCTCACACTCACTTCCATGCAGAAGGAAACTTCCTAGCCATTTAAAATGACTCTTCCATACCAATGCACATTTGTTTAATTTATTGTTTCATGATTCCAGGGTATAGGGAAAATTTTCAGCAGGAATAGTAATCCAGATAATGCAGTTTTTGTGCAGTGGTCCTTACTCAAAGATGTCGTTAAAAGGGGGTGAGTGGTCTTTCAATAAGGGAAAGGTTAGCATTAGCGCTATAGGTTTCGAAATCGGTTCCACAGAAAAATGGTCATAATGAGAGGTGGTCATCAAGTAGGGATAATCACTAAGAGAGGTTTCACTGTATTTTCAATGCACCAAGAATAAAATATATTTTGATATTTAAATTAGAATCTTTGCTATTTCCAAATGCCTGCCACAGAAAATTTCGTCATAATTTTCTTCACCCAAGCTTCTAAAGTGGCTTGCCAGCAGAATCACACTTCAAGAGTATGTCCACAGCTGGTAATAAGTGCAGCTGTCTGGTAAGCTGATCACATTTGCAAGTGTCAAACTTCTTCAATTAGTGTTACAAAACATATCACTGTGCCATAATATTTGCCCTTTTTAGGTATCAATCACCAGCAAAGTGCATATATTTACGTGCAATTCATTAATGATATACTATAAAAACAACCATTCACTTTCCCGAAAGATCTTGGTCATTTTTTTTATCTTGTAACACTTCAAGCACATCAATTACAGTATATTGTTGTTGGCTTTCTGAGGTTGAACTGACTCTTTGCCTACGCTTTTCCTTCTTCCGGGGATGAAACGTCGTACTATCTTTTTTAATTTTTATTTTTTTTATTTACTGGACAACATACGCAGGTTTCTTTCTGCCATATGAAACGTAACCATAGCTCATCATCACGATAAAAACCTCACTCATACACACACTATAACCACTCATTCATATATTCCGTTAAAAACACTATGTACATATTTACACTATATACATTCCCAGGCAGTTAAACCATTTGTCAACTGTGATTAAAAAAGTGCTCAATCCATTTCAAACTCCGTGTTAACCCTATTGCATGTGCCAACCTCATTCAGCCCGTCATACATAACCCTCTAGCGCTTTCAACAGGCACTGTCTTCATCAGGAGGCAGCTGCGTCTCACCCACCTACCACAGAAAAAGTGAGCTGATTTATTGAGGCCCGGGTCTCAGTCGCAATCTCTGCGTCTCTGGCGCCATCTATTGTCATTGTTGCTCTTTTTCCTTTTTTTCTCTCTTAGCTGTTGCTCTGTTTTTATTAAAGCCTTTCATTGTTCACTTAAGTTGCTCGGCTCATTAATTGTTGCATAATCTTGATCTGTTTTTTTCGATTAATATTGATTCTGCAATTCGCAACTGCCTTTCGTTTTTATAGCTCTTAATAATTTTAATATCTTCAAACCTTGGATAATGATGATTTTCAAGACAGTATTGGGTTAATGTGGTTTTTTTTTTTTTTTTATTCCAATTACTTATATGCTGGTTCAATCTGTATTTTAATTTGTTCTTGGTGCTGCCTATATATGACACAGGTGGTTGTTGGTTTACAGGAATTTCATAAACTCCTGCTCTATCCAATTGGCTGATTTTTTCATTTTTTATTACTAAATTTTTTATAGTCTGTACCTGATTTCCTACTTGTATATCATATCTGCCACATATTTTATTAATTTCAGCTGACACGCCTTCAACATATGGTATTGTAAATTGTATAGAATTGTTTTGAAATAATTTAATGAAAAAAGTAGTAAAAAATATCATTTAGATAAAATTCAGTATGAGAAAGAACAAATGATAAAATTAAGAGATGACCCAACAATTAAATTTTGTGAAGCAGATAAAGCAGGGCAAATTGTGATTTTAAACACAACTGAATATAATCAAAAAATGAATAAAGCAAATAGAGGATCTGAATTGCAGCATTCTGACAAGAGACTCAACTGAATCTCAAGTAAGGTACTTGGCTAGAATAAGAAATCACAGCACCTTGACTGAAGAAATAAAGAAAGCATACCCACCAATGGGTACTGGAATACCAAAAATGTTTGCAAAAATAAAAACTCATAAGTCTGATACACCTATGAGAGTAATAGTTATCAGAAAGGAATTCCCCATTAATTAAGCTGGAAAAAAAAATATCTACAAATATTTGGCACCATTGTTCATGAAGACAAGGTTCACTGTGAGGAATGCATATGAATTCATTGAGAAAATTAAAGGAATTAAACAAGATTTAAGTGAATATCATATGGCTAGTATGGATGTGCGTGCTCCGTTTCCTAGCACACCAGTACCTCAAGCAATTGACATAATTGTTAAAAAATTATATATGTTACAGACAATGAATGCAATACAGATTGAAGAACTAAGAGAAATTTTATTATACATATATGAAAATAACATTTTTATGTTTAATAACAAAGTATACAAACAAAATTATGGTGGACCTATGGGGTCACCATTGTCAACTTTATTTGCAGAAATTATAATGAGTGACATAGAGATTAAAATAATAAGTAAACTAGAAGATCCACCACTGTTATACTGCAGGTATGTTGATGACATTTTTCTGTTGCCGAGGCTAAAAAATGATGAACTTGAAGACTTGACAAAAAGGTATAGTGATATTTATCCATCGATTGAATTGACAGTTGAACAAGAACATAACAATACATTGGCATTTTTGGATATTATGATAATCAAAACAAAAGATAATATGCAATACAGAGTGCATAGAAAATCATCATATATTCCTGTGTTAATTACCATTTCAGTCATCGCACCGGTTAACACGTAAAAGAAATAGTGTTAAAACACTAATTAAAAAGAAGTTTAACACACTCATCAATGGAACAATATAAAAAGGAAGAAATTGAATATATTGAAAAAATTGCACATGATTTTGGTTACCCTAAACAAGTATTAAGGAAATGGATTTATGAAGTAACTCAGGCTAATAATAAAGGCAAGACTGATAAAAAAACTATTAAAATATGTTGGTGCAATACCATATGTTGAAGGCGTGTCAGCTGAAATTAATAAAATATGTGGCAGATATGATATACAAGTAGGAAATCAGGTACAGACTATAAACAATTTAGTAATAAAAAATGAAAAAATCAGCTGATTGGATAGAGCAGGAGTTTATGAAATTCCTGTAAACCAACAACTACCTGTGTCATATATAGGCAGCACCAAGAACAAATTAAAATACAGATTGAACCAGTATATAAGTAATTGGAATAAAAAGAAGCTAAGACCGCATTAATCCAATACTGTCTGGAAAATCATCATTATCCAAGGTTTTAAGATATTAAAATTATTAAGAGCTGTAAAAACGAAAGGCAGTTGCGAATTGCAGAATCAATATTAATCGAAAAAAACAGATCAAGATTATGCAACATTAATGAGCCTAGCAACTTAAGTGAACAATGGAAGGCTTTAATAAAAATAGAGCAACAGCTAAGAGAGAAAAAAAGGAAAAAGAGCAACAATGACTATAGATGGCGCCAGAGACGCAGAGATTGCGACTGAGACCCGGGCCTCAATAAATCAGCTCACTTTTTCTGTGGTAGGTGGGTGAGACGCAGCTGCCTCCTGATGAAGACAGTGCCTGTTGAAAGCGCTAGAGGGTTATGTATGACGGGCTGAATGAGGTTGGCACATGCAATAGGGTTAACACGGAGTTTGAAATGGATTGAGCACTTTTTTAATCACAGTTGACAAATGGTTTAACTGCCTGGGAATGTATATAGTGTAAATATGTACATAGTGTTTTTAACGGAATGTATGAATGAGTGGTTATAGTGTGTGTATGAGTGAGGTTTTTATCATGATGACGAGCTATGGTTATGTTTCATATGGCAGAAAGAAACCTGCGTGTGTTGTCCAGTAAATTAAAAAAAAAAAATGATAGTATGACGTTTCATCTCCGGAAGAAGGAAAAGCATAGGCAAAGAGTCAGTTCAACCTCAGAAAGCCAACAATAATATAATTGATGTGCTTGAAGTGTTACAAGATAAAAAAATGACCAAGATCTTTCAGGTAAGTGAATGGTTGTTTTTATAGTATATCATATCACTGTGTATTGTGACTAAAAATTCAACATTTGTCAAAGTTCTCTGTTTATGCACTCAGCTTGGAAATATGAAGTTAATGTTGTATGCTTCAGCAGCCAGAGTTGTAGTAAAGGTGTAGTGTTTGGGATTCTTTTTTTGTTGTTGGTGGTGGTGTTTGTGATGCATGTTGGATACATTGAATGGTAGGTGGCTGTTATGTTACATCTGTAGCCAGCCATTAAATGGATACAATTTAGTTACTGTTTGTCAGAGCAATTTCGTCTTTTTCCACAAATCACTGGCAGCCGAGTTGTACATTTTATGAATATGTTATGTCAGTCATGACAGAAACCATCCAAAATATATTCATTTTTTGAATCTGTATGTTCAGCTCTATAAATTCACTTGTATTTTGCAACTTATGATCCTTCCCAAACTTGTTTTGCATTGGACACATGTTTGGTAAAGATAGAGATGACAATTATTATTATTATTATTATTATTATTATTATTATTATTTGTCTTTTTATAAACATCCCTGCATATTTGAATCTTTTTAGGTACTGTTTTTCTAAAATATTTTTTCTTTACATGTTCTGAAATGTGCAAGGTGAACTTAACAAACAAGTTATAATTTCAATGTAGCCTAGTTAAACTATGATGAATGTGATAATTTATCTTTCCTTTCTGTCTTCCCAAAATATCCATGAAAAGAGTCCCCATTTTTAAATATGTAACAATGATTTCAAGTATTGTTTGCTACATTCATTCATAACGTGCAGAACTTAAAATGTAAGTTTCCAGTTACTAAAATTACTATGGCCATAAAGGCTTTTATTTTCACTTCAGGTTATAAATTAAGAATATTTTAAACATCTGGAAAATAATATGAAAACATGTAATTTTGTCTGGGAAAGTATTGCTTGTATTGAATTAGGTAGCATTTATCAGATCTCGTATTAATGAGGGCTTTTAGCACATACCACCCATAGATTATGTCATCATATTTAAGTGACAGTTGTGTTACTCTATAATTATATTTTGAGAAACAGTTCATGAGATTATTTGGAATTCAAAATTTGATCTGAAAATTGCATATTTTTTTCAGCAGTAGAAAAACAATTTCTTTTAATTCTGTTAACATTCAATTCATTTTAACCTTTTTTGTGTTTGTGTCATTCTACTAAAAACAAATAAAATTTTAAAAGATTATTTTTAATTAGAAAAACTAACTTTCATTATTAGTACTAAATATTTTACCAAGTCCTTAAAAAATCCTTAATTTTACTTTCAGAACTCGGAACATCTGATTCGCGGTTTTCATGGCCAAGCAAACTTCCTCCAACTTATAAATGGAGTGCTTCTTAATTGTTTCTTGCGCGTATGTCATGTCATGTTGTAGGAGCAGTATGTAGTGTGGGATAATGGTTGTAGGTATATGTAGTGTGGAATGATGGGAAATTTCTTATGATCTGGGGTGTAGATATTACAACATAAAACAAACAAACAAAAAAACGCGCTTCTGTGGTGACGTCATTGTTCTTAGTGGAGGTCCCAGTGATGACGAGTGGTTTTGCTTTCGTTTGATCATCGACCGTTTTATTAGTTACGGATTATCAGAACTATTAATTTTCTTTGTAGGTATGTGTTGTGCAGAGATGCTGTTTACTACGGATTCTCCACAGTTTCTACAGTTAACTACCACATACTACGAACTATGCATTTAATTAATTTTTCTACGGAGAATTTAGTATAATACAATTTCTTTTCATTGCCAATTACTACGAACGGTTGCAATCAAAGATTTGAGGCTGGCTTCAGAGCAGAGTGTATATTCTTTGCCCAGAGCAAAAGAAAATCTCTTTTTCTCTCTGTCTTTGTCAACCAGCCAAAGAAAACGTTCCACCACAGCAGCTGCATACAATTTGCTGCCTTATCGTGTTCGTCTTTAAAATTAAATATTGTAATTAATTAATATTGATTCTTCCTAGATTATATTATATTTAACATTGTAAAAGTGTTGTGCATTCCTCTGATTTTTATGTCATGAACCTTTAGAAAATGTGTTTTATATTTACACCTTAATTGCGCAGTTGTTCTGAACAGCCTTGTCTTGCTGCTTTCAATGTATACATATATTTCAAATGTTTAATGTAATGGTTTTTCTGATGCTCTGAAGCGATGCTCACTGAGAAACATCTGCCTGTGCTTTTCCCACTTCTACTATATGACTGTTAGTCACAT
Organism: Macrothele yani; assembly: GCA_039090855.1. Classification (NCBI taxonomy): domain Eukaryota; kingdom Metazoa; phylum Arthropoda; class Arachnida; order Araneae; family Macrothelidae; genus Macrothele; species Macrothele yani. The sequence continues at coordinate 730,257 of CM077007.1, forward strand.
AATGTTAGATCTGGCGCTTGCGCGCCAGATGCGACATATTTTCTCATGGTCCTCGCCCTTGGCAGTGAGCTTTTGTCTATGTTACTCCGACAGATTTGTAAAGTGCACTTTTTTCCCCTTGTAAAAATGTTCTGCTAAGGAGAGTGGTGTTTTTTATCACGTCTTTTGTAAAAAAGATCGTGTTTATGTTATCGGTTTGTCCGTTTCTCCGTCCGTCCGACCGTCTGTAGACACGATATCTCTGCAACTAATAGTCCGATTTGAAAAATTCTTTTTGCATTAGAAAGCTTAAAATGTGCGAATGATGACCCTTTATTTTGACTTTTTTACGGTGTACAATTTCGCCGCTAGAGGGCATAAATGCAGATGATATCGAATTCAAAATACATTTTATTCCATATATTTGCTTTTAAATATCCAATTAAAAAATTCTTTTGCCTTTCGATTCAACTCATGGCGAAGATTATTTTAGGTATAGGGTATTTTTTTCAAGTTACGCATAGATTCTCCGCTAGGGAGTGTAAAAGTAAATTACGTTTCACCCGATATCTCTGCTTCTAAAACTCTGACCGATGCTGCTCACGTCGTCAAACCATTTCGGAATATTTCTTTTTAGAAATAATGCATGGTTTCTCCGCCAGGTGGTGTAGATGTGTATCTTATTTTTGTCAATATCTCTGCTTCTAATGGTCCAATTTGAAAAAAAATCTTCTTTGAAGGATACAGTTTCCGGTGTGACATGTTTTTCATATAATTTCAAAATTTTCAAGTAATTCATTGACTTTCTGCTAGGGGCAGTAAAGGTAAATTGCGCTTTCTTCGATATCTCTGCTTCTAAAACTCCAATTTGAAATATTCTTCCTGCACCGGATACAGCTCCTGGTGGGAAATGTTTTGATTGTAATTTCAAAATTTTAAAAAATATTGTTTGGCCACCAGGGGGCGTACACATTAATTTCTGCTTCATAGGTATTTCCATCAAAATATGAGCTTCTAAAATCTCAATTGAGAAAATTCTTTTGTGGACCAATACTGCTCATGCTGATAAACATTTGAGAATATTTTCTTCTTAAAATCATATATGGTTTCTCTGCCACGAGGCATAAATATATATCCTATTTCTGGCAATATCTCTGCTTCTAAGAGTCAGATTTGAAAAATTCCTTCTTTGCTAGATAACATTTCCAGAGTAAAATGTTCTTATATAATTTCAAATTTTCCAAGTTATACATAGACTTTCTGCTAGGGGGCGTTAAAGTAAATTGCATTTTCCCCGATATCTCTGCTTCTAAAATTCCGATTAGAAAACTTCTTTCTGCACCGGATACAGCTGCTGATAAGAAATGTTTTGCCTGTAATTTCTAGTATTTGATAAAGAATGGTTTAGCCACCAGGGCGAGTAAGTGTTAATTTCTGCATCTGATGTATTTGTAGCAAAATCTGAGCTCTTGAAAACTCGATTGAAAAAATTCTTTCGTTGACAGATACCACTCACATCGAAAGACCTTTTGAGAATACTTTCTTCTTAAAATAATGCATGGTTTTCCCACCAGTGTGCATAATGGCATATCTTATTTTTGTCGATATCTCTGTTTCTAAGAGTCTGATTTGAAAAATTCTTTCTTTGTTGGAGAGCATTTCCGTGGGGAAATGTTTCTCATAATTTCAAATTTTTCGTAGCTCTCAAGTCTGCTACCAGAGAGCGTAAGTTCACGTTTCCGTTTACAGCAATATCTGCAGGATTAAAAACCTGATTGAAAAACTTCTTTCTTCGGTCAGATACTATTAACTATTCAAACTGTGTGTGTATTTTCTTTCCAAATAGTGCACAATTTAGGGGGTATGGTTCACTTCGTCGACACTATACAGTATATGCAAACAGTAGATTCCTAAAAAACCAAAATTAAGTTCAGAACCACCAAATTTGGTATACTTAGATCGTAGACGGTTTTTGGAAGAGGTCGGGCCCGGCGTGAAAGGGGCCCCATACAAAATTTTCGCAAAATCTACAGTTTTCAATTTAGAACCACCACATTTTTTTATACTATCTCATGGTACTCTAACTTAGACCGTACATGGTCTTTGGAAGAGGTCGGGGCCCAGGGTCAAGGGGCCCCCATACAACATTTTCGTAAGATTACAGTTTTCAATTTAGAACCACCAAATTTGGTATACTATCTCATTGTACTCTTAAACTAACTTAGACCATAGACAGAAAAGTTCTAGGCCCGGGGTCAAGGGGCCCCATACAACATTTTCATAAAATCTACAGTTTTCAATTTAGAATCGCCAAATTTGGCATACTATCTCATGGTACTCTAACTTACATGGTTTTTGGAAGGGGTTGGAGCCCGGGGCCAAGGAGCCCCCATATAACATTTTCGTAAAATATACAGTTTTCAATTTAGAACCACCAAATTTTTTATACTTCCTCATTGTACTCTAATTAGATCGTACACAGTTTTTGGAAGGGGTCAGGGCCTGGGGTCAAGGGGCCCCATACAACATTTTCATAAAATTGTCAGTTTTCAATTTAGAACCTCAAAATTTGGTATACTATCTCATTGTACTGTAACTCAGACCGTAGACTGTTTTTGGAAGAGGTCGGGCCCGGCGTGAAAGGGGCCCCACATTTTTGTAAAATCTACAGTTTTCAATTTTGAACCACCAAATTTGGTATACTATCTCATTGTACTCTTACACCAACTTAGACCATAGACGGAAGAGGTCAGGGCCCAGGGTCAAGGGGCCTTATACAACATTTTTGTAAAATCTACAGTTTTCAATTTAGAACCACCAAATTTGGTATACTGTCTCATGGTACACTAACTTAGACCGTACATGGTTTTTGAAAGGGGTTGGGGCCTGGTGCCAAGGGGGCCCCATATAACATTTTCGTAAAACCTAGTTTTCAATTTAGAACCACCAAATTTGGTATACTGTCTCATGGTACACTAACTTAGACCGTACATGGTTTTTGAAAGGGGTTGGGGCCTGGTGCCAAGGGGGCCCCATATAACATTTTCGTAAAACCTAGTTTTCAATTTAGAACCACCAAATTTGGTATACTATCTCTTGGTACTCTAACTTAGCTCGCAGATAGGGTATTAGGGGGCAGAATTGTGTTGCAGTTCTTAAGTAAAAAATGGAAATTTTTGAGAAAATTTTGTATGGGGCTCCCTTTACCCCAGGCCCTGACCCTTTCCAAAAACCATGTATGGTCTAAGTTACAGTACCATGAGATAGTACACCAAATTTGGTGGTTCTAAATCGAAAACTGTAGATTTTACGAAACTTTTGTATGAGGGTCCCTCGACTCCAGGCCCCAACGCCTTCCATCTATGGTCTAAGTTGGTGTAAGAGTACAGTGAGATAGCATATCAAATTTGGTGGTTCTAAATTGAAAACTGTAGATTTTACAAAAATTTTGTATGGGGCCCCCTTGACCCCAGGCCCCGACTCCTTCCGTCTATGGTCTAAGTTGGTGAAAAAGTACAATGAGATAGTATACCAAATTTGGTGGTTCTAAATTGAAAACTGTAGATTTTATGAAAATTTTGAGGAATCAACTGTTTGCATTATAGCGTCGATGAAATGTACCTGTCGACGAAATGAGTTGTTGACTAAGTGATTGTCGACGAAATAAAGCGAGACCGCAATTTAGGTGCTAGGGGCGCACCTTCTTATTTTGTTTTTCTCAATATCACTGTTTTTACTTGTGTGATTTAAAAATTCTTTCAACACCAGATGCCATTTACCTTGTAGAACAAGGGCTAGTATATGAGGAATTTTGTAGTTCACATGACGATTTGTAGTTCACATGACTGAAATCTACATGCAACATATTGAAGTTTCCATAATTCCTCTACACCCTTTTCAACCTTCCCTATGGTTAAGATATGTAGACGACGTTTTCATTAGCTGGCCACATTCCGAGTCTGAGCTACAGATACTGATCAACTCCATTACAGAAAAATTTCCTTCCATTAAGCTCACTATATCTAAGGAAGTAAATCACAAAATTGATTTCCTGGATGTATCTATCTGCAGAAACGCTGATCTCTCCATTACTCGTTCCGTCTATCGAAAACCTTCTGCAGCCACTAACATCATTCCCTACAAATCTTGCACCCTGCATCTCTACAAGCTTGCAGCATTGAAGTCCTACATCCACAGGGCTCATATCATTTGCAACAGCCAACTCTCTCTTCAAGAAGAACTCTCCAAAATTTCTACAATAGCCCTCTCTCATGGTTTCCCTGCTGTTACAGTCAACTCCCTCGTAAAGAAATATGAAAACCATTCGAAAATCGAATGCCTCCTTCCTCACAAGAAAGAAGACCTGAAATTCTGTGGTTCTGTTCCTTACCATCCTTCCTATGCTTATAAGTTACAGATTCTTTTTAGAAGTTTTGGTTACCATCTTGCCATTAAATCTACCCCAAACATCTTGAAACTTCTACAAAGGGATAGGGACAAAGTTGAAAGCCTGAACCTCCCAGGAGTTTACTGCATTCCTATCTCTTCTTCTACTGGGGATAACTTATACATTGGAAGCACATACAGGAGCATAAGCCATAGAATTTTAGAACATAGAAAAGATGTTTCGAAAGGCAATCCCAACACTGCCTTGTCTATTTTGACAATGGAAGACACATCTGCAGTTCCCCACTGGAACGAAGCAAAACGAATTGCTTCGTTTGACAATCGTTTTGCCCTCCGTTACCGTGAAAGCATAGAAATTATTTTCAACTCAATGACTTGCAACTCCGAATCTCCTCTCTACATTCTGTTAATCTGGAGATCAATTCTAAGTTTTGGCAACAAAAATAGGAAAAATTCAAATGTAGAATCTGGCAACAATCTTAGTCCTCCATTGGCGTGATGAAGACCTAAGATAAGGTCGAAAGCTTCCAACTTACGAACTTTTTGTAAAAGTTTTAGTTAACGTACTAGCGTGATCAAGTCACCTTTCTTTGTTGTAGTTCACAGCTCTGTCGGTAGGGGTTTTTGTGTACTTCAGTTTGCAGCTGTATTGCCACTTCTAAAAATATTATTGAGAAATTTCTTCTTCACTGTATGCCATTTGCTACAACAGAGATGTGAAGCATTATCCTCTTTAAGTAACACAAATATTTTTCACTAGCTGCGTAAAGGTCGAACGCTTTTACCATGAAGAATAATTTTTGCCTAATTTCGACTTTTCCGCTAGCAGACGTAAACTTATATAATGTTTCCTTGTTTTTATTTCTTCTTTTAACTGTTCGATTTGAAAATCTCTTTGTCTCTGGTACCTTTTTTTGTAGTATGAGAAACTTTTTGTTCACCATTTGTTAATTTTCGTAACATACTTTTTAGCCACTGGTGGAACTAAGTAGATGTTTCTATTTCTGGATGTTTTATTGACTGTTGGAACCAGTTAATTGTTTTCCAAATTGGTTCCATTGATTTTGAATAGCATTGATAAATTTAATTCGCGTCAGAATGGATTCAAAAGACGTGCTTATTACATCCAAAAATTCAGTGTCATCTTTCTTGTTTTTTATCTTGTCAGATTCACAGGAACTTTCTTTCTTAATAGTTTGTTTTAAAGCTTGTTTTCCCCAGATCATTCTTTGTTGGGAATCTTTTAATTCCAGTTTTGATTCTTTTGTTATTTATTTGATGATTTTATTTTCATTACTCACTTGCACATTAAGTTGTGACATTTTATTTCCCCGCATCTTAGCAGAAAACTTATATTGTGATAATCAAATGTTGCATGGATTTTTATTATAATTTATTTTATTTGCATTGCCTTTTTCTTTTATCCTTTTTTCTTTTCAGAATTTATTTATTTATGCAATTTAAAATATCTTTTTGATTAGTTTTTTCGTATCATAAGCATTTAGTGTTATTTTTTGATTTATTCACATAATAAAGCTATGAAACCTTTCATAGTTAATTGTTCTCTGCGTCGTTGGTTTTTGCTCCTATCAGGTTTGTCGCATGCGAATTTACTTGCAATAGCGTCGAGTAAACGGCCACCTGCCTCTACTAATATTCTTGTATCTAAAAAGAAAAAAGTTGTTAAAAATTCAAGGAGAGTTATTCACAAGAATTTTCGTGTCTAAAATCATCTCGGGTATCCAAAAACCATAGGTTTTATTCCCTGTGTGCTGATGATTGTTTAACCCCCATGGAGGAACAGACGATTGCAGTCGGTATTTTCATTATAAAAAACAGGAGGAATAACCATAAGTGTGTGGCATCACACATTTATGGCATAACATATTTATTAAAAGGTGGAGTTGAAATAGAAATGGCATGTATTTTTTGTGTATTCACTCAGTTTTTTTTTTTTTTTTTTTTTTTTCCATTTTAAGGGTACTTAGGTATGTTGCAAAATTTATCCAATCCAAGTATTGTCCCCCATCCAGATTAGAATGTTGCTAAAAATGTAGCAGTGTACTCTGGGAAATACGCATACTACCCTGCAAATTTTAATGCAGGAACATGACGTCACTACGAAAAAACTACAGGCACCACTCATATGGACTACTGGTAACTTCCTTCAGATGTCGGCATCTCTGCATCAGTTTTGTGTCCAATTCTTTTGTTGACATTTTGATAAGAGCTGTTTATAAGTAAATCATGTTCCCATTTACAGACAATATTGGAATGGCACATAAACTTCTGGAGAAGAAAGAGGATATATGTCTTTATGAAGAAGTTAAATGACAGTAGGATTTGATTTTACAACAAGGGGGTCTGTAGCTGAGTTTTTATGCACATTTGGGTGAATATGACGGTATATGCAGCATTAAAAGGAATAGAGCCTGTTAGCATATACCTGATTCTGGCTGAGCAATGCATTAGAGCCTGAACCGCTGGCAACTTTCGTCACTTTACTGTCTGCTGTCCTGTAATCATTGACCAAAATACCACCAGAACATTTCCAACAATTGTAGATGTTGTGCCATGGAACTGGTGGTTTACTGCTGTTGTGAAAGCAAAAGGTGGACTTGCACATCGTTATGTACTAGTATAATAAATTGTCCTTTCAGTGTGTGTGTGTGTGTGTGTGTGTGTGTGTGTGTGTGTGTGTGTGTGTGTGTGTGTGTGTGTGTGTGTGTGTGTGTGTGTGTGTGTGTGTGTGTGTGTGTGTGCCAGAAAAACTAGTACACCAGTCTAATACTTGGTAGATCCCCCACGGAAGCGCAGGACTGTAGATATACGATGAGGCATGGACTCCATTAGCTTTTGGAAATATGCTGTAGGCAATGCACACCATACATCCTGTAGAGCATTCCACAATTCGGGTGTATTCCGACGTCTCAGATTCCTGTGTTCGATAGCGCGTTGCATGGCATCCCAAATGTGTTCTATCACGTTCAGATCTAGGGACTTAGGTGGGAATGGCAATACCCCAAACTCAGATGAATGCTCCTCTAACCATAATGTGGCTTCCCAACACATGTGTGGAGGTGCATTGTCCTGTTGGAACAGGCCCAACCCATCAGCATGAATGCAGGACATGAACGGGTGTACCTCGTGAGAAAGGAAACGCACATAGCATTGGCCGGTCACAGACGTTTGTAGACATACCAGGGGTCCCATTGAAGTTCAGCTAAACACACCCCATACCATTACGGACTCCCCACCAGCCGGTACAGTTCCCTGTTGACAGGCGGGATCCATGGCTTCATGGGGTTTGTGCCGCACACGATTCCTTCCATCTGCCCGATACTGTTGGAAATGCGACTCATCAGACCAGGCTACTTGTTTCCAGTCATCAAGTGTCCAGTGGCAGTGTTGCCGTGCCCAAGCAAGGCGCATATCTCTATGTCGTGCACCCATCAAGGGGGCTTGAGTTGGGCGTCAGCTCCCAAAGCCCATATCGTGCAGGGTACATTGCACAGTCCAGACGCTGATGCTTGTTGAGGCTCCAGCATTGAATTCCGATGATACCTGCAAGAGTGTTGCACGCCTATCGCGTGAAATTATTCTTGACAGCCGATGATGGTCACGTTCATCCAATGTCTTTTTACGGCCACACTGGTATCGTAGGTTGGAGGTTTTGCCAAAATTCTTGTAGTCACTGTACACCCTTGCAATGGTCGTCCGTGAAAATCCAAACTTCGTTTCTACCTCCGAAATACTATGGCCCATCTCACGAGCGCCAACTATGACACTGCGTTGAAAATAGCTTAAATCGTTATATTACTTGTCATTCTCATGCCGAAAACAGCTCTGACAGCTGGCAAGGATGTCTATCGCTTTATATGTGCACTGGCGGATGCAACAGAGTACGTGCATAGGTGACGTTGCTATGTATTTTGAATAAACTCGTCTGTACCAGTTTTTCTGGCACTTCAGTGTATATTGTATATATATATATATTAAAAAACCTCCTTCAATAAACTGATAGGCAAAGCACAATAAAGAGAACAAGGCAACAACAACTCTCAAATAAATAAATAATACTTCAACCACAAACCCTCAAACAGAAAAAAAGAATAAAGAAGAAAAAAAGGAAGAATTTGCTAATATACTCAAGTTGCACAGAGTTTGCAGCATACTAGGAGTATAGGCTTATGTAGAATATCAAATCAAAACTCTCTGTATGTAAAAATACTACAATGAACAAGTGAAGTATTAACAAGTAATATAAACCAACTTGTACTCTTCAGGAAAACACCAAGTTGAGTGAACGTGGCTTTTCGTATGTCAGCGGAAAGTCCAACATTTAAGGACTCGCTGACAGTGTTCTCTAAGCCACGGAAAATAACCAAAAAACATAAACACACGATAAAACACATATGCAGCACAGATACACTACATGTACTAAAACTTTACTGATGAACACACATACCACATGAGATCTTTCGAGGATCACAATGTCCCCATCCTCAGATGTTACATTCACGAGTAAGACTAAGATATATATATACATATATACACAACACCATCGTCACAAACCAGCAATAACGCAACGCCATTTATGATTTACATAGTGCTTTTAAAATAAATCATGAAAATGTTTAAATAAAATAGTCCATGGTTCCAATATAACTTTAGGGACATAGTCATTACAGCAACGAGATCCGAATGATGTAATATATAGGCTCTCCATAAATAATAATCGTGAGAGCTTACCTGGAGAGTTTATAATGGATACCTCATTCCATCTTGGAGTATAGGAACCGGTTGCAACCAGACGAGACAAGGCGATTGTTAACTTGCCATTACGAACATAATATTTATGTTCCCTGACTCTGGTACTCAAGTTCCTCTTTGTAGAACCGATATATACAGTATCCTTAGTGTCTGGAACTCTGGCTTGTAGAGGAATGGTGTATACGCCGTGTCTAGTATGTGGAGGCACCTTGTCCCGATCCTTCTTGATAATGCATAAATATTTCTAGTCGTGAGACCAAAGTCAATATTAAATGGTTTACACTTATTTCTTAATACATTAACCATCCTGGGCACATACGAAAGTGATCCCACAAAATGGGGTTTACGGAAGTCTCTAGAAAGAGTCTAAACATTATACTGCTTAATTTGCCGAAGCAAGCGATCCACCACCGAGGGCTCGTATCCATAATGACAGGCAATTTGTTTAATCTTGACCAGTTCCAAATGTCGTAATTTAGGGTTGGACGAGTATGAAAATGCTCTACGTAATAAAAACCGAATAGACGCAAATTTGTAATTAGTCGGGTGATAAGACCGAAAGGGTATAATTTCAACACTGGTAGACGGTTTTCTGAATACAGAAAACTGCAAATGATTCGAGGGAGTCCATTCCAAAATAAAATTCAAAAAGGTAAACTCCGGTTTTGTTCGATTTCTAGGGTGAAATTGATGGACAGAACCTTTGAGGAACAATACTCAGAAAATAAAACCAGATCTGAAACGGAATATGTCCAAAACAACAAAATATCATCCACGTATCTCACAAATAATAATGGAGTTTGAGGGTAGACGGATAAGATGTCCTCCTCCAAAGACTGCATCAATATCTCTGCAAGAATAGGGGGAGAGGGGAGCCCATGGGAGCCCCACTCTCCTGGCGGTAGATAATGTCATTGAACTTAAAATAGGATCTCGTCTGAACAAGGCGCAACGCTGTAAGCACAGACTGAACCTCCAGTATAGAAACATCAGCTGCTAACAACTTGGACTCAATAATTCCGAGAACATGTGTGACAGGAATGCTAGGAAATAACGATTCTACGTCGAGCGAGGCCATCAGAAACTTAGACTCAGGTTGAAGAAATGGTCGGATCCTGGACAAGGCCTGAAGTGAATTAGAAACAGAATACATGGGATTAGAAATTAATGGTTTCAAATGTGCTGCAAGGGTTGATTCCAGTGGGCGGGTAGGACTAGACAAACTAGAAACAAGAGGTCTTAATGGTAGATCTGGTTTATGCAATTTGAGTTGTCCAAATAATTCAGGTGTTCTGGAGCCACACGGAGGAGACAAAGCTGAAATCGAAGACGAAGGGAGGCTTGCAAGGGTTTTCATACGAGCCAATGCTGATATAGTAGCCTGGGTGGGATCAGTCTGGACGACAACAGTATTGATCTTGGAAATTGCTGTGCACATTTTCTGGTGGTACTCCGTCTTGTCTAATATAATGATCTGATTTGACTTGTCCGCCGAAATTATAGCTAGCTGTGGGTTGTCACGAAGAACCTTTAATGCCTTGCGCTCAGAATTGAATGTATTATTAAGTTGTCGGTCGAAATGTCGTTCCCGACTGCGAAGAGCTTTAGCCATTCTGTAACGCATTGGGTCCTGTTCTTCAGGAGGGACCCCATGGATCACGGTTTCGATCTGAGACACGACAGAAAAGAGGTTGGGTGCAAGTTCTGGGTAGGCAAACTTAGAACCACGTTGGACTGCTCTGGTTTGGCAGGCACTTAACGTAACAGCGCTAAGATTCAGATACGGTGGTTTATTGAGCAACTCTTGATATATACCTCTAGGGGAATAGTGATTAGTAGATTTCTTAAAGGATACAGACCTTGCGACAAGTAGTCTCAATTTATGAATATGGCCTTCCTGTATCTTAGTAACCTCGGTTGCAATAGACGAACTGCACAAAATAAATGTTCTGTCCATAACAATGGCATGGTTGTTTTTAGTGAGAAATAAATAAGCCTCATAGATACGCCTGAATAAGCTCTCACAATTATTATTTATGGAGAGCCTATATATTACATCATTCGGATCTCGTTGCTTTAATGGCTATGTCCCTAAAGTTATATCGGAACCATGGACTATTTTATTTAAACATTTTCATGATTTATTTTAAAAGCACTATGTAAATCATAGATGGCGTTGCATTATTGCTGGTTTGTGACGATGGTGTTATGTATATATGTATATATATATCTTGGTCTTACTCGTGAATGTAACATCTGAGGATGGGGACGTTGTGATCCTCGAAAGATCTCGTGTGGTATGTGTGTTCATCAGTAAAGTTTTAGTACATGTAGTGTATCTGTGCTGTAGCACAGATACACTACATGTACTAAAACTTTACTGACGTGTTTTACTATGGGTTTTATCGTGTTCAGTCGATATTTTAACTTTCAACAGTTTTAACACGAATCATCCTTCATCAACATAAACACACCTGGATCATTTAAAGTCTGGAGTCCTAAAGAACAGCTGCTGTCAGAACAACCAAAGGTTACAGAAAGTAGTTGAAAAACACAAACTCAGGACTAACGCTTAAAGGTCTGGAACATTAAAGAATAGTTGTTATCAGAACAAGTCGAAATCTAGAGATAAGCTCACAGATAAACAAAACCTTATCTTAGGCCAATAGGTTTTTAAAAGTGTACTAGTGTAAGCTGTGTTGTGGTTAGTGACATTGCTGTAAGTGACCCATCAAACAGACTGGTATTTCCTATACTTTAATATTGTAAGGTCATATGTTAATAATTTCTCCAATGTTAAATTTTGGGTCTAATCGCTTAACAAGTTGAGAAAAGTAGTGAATAATAAACCTAATAGGATATTGATTACGAACCAAGTTATTGAATTTTTTTTTAAGTTTTCTTTTAATGTAGAAGAATGATTGCAAATTCTACCAATTCTGAGAATCTGGTTAATAATATTTCTATGTAATGATATCGACACATTTGAGGTCCAATGTATGTATGTACATAACAGTGTCAAAATCTAAATCTTGTTTTTATCGTAAATTCTGATCAAGACACTGTCAGTATGAGTAATGTTGTATTTAAACTCAATATCAAGAAAATGTAAGGCGTTACAATCAGAGTTAGTCTTTTCCAGAACCAACTCCTTAGGATAGATATTTTGAGCGATCATCTAGAAACTTGGTACATTTATGACTAATATGTCATTTACATACCTATAAACATGCCCTGTGGTCAATTCCAAATATTCGTCCTCTGTTTCTTCATAGTGTAGAAGATAAATATTGGCCAGTATACTCGAAAATAACTGCCCATCGGAATACCCACAACTTTGCTGGAAGATATGTGTTCCCATAGCAATAAAATTCTATCCTATACAAAAATCCACTAAGTAGTTCCAAAATTGTCTGTTGATGTTCAACTGTGTTTCTTCTTTATCATTGAGTCAGTGAAAATTTAACTTTCTTTTGCTATATATATATTTATTCTATACATACATACATACATACATACATACATAAAATCCTGAGAGTTTTTTAAAATTTTTGAATAGTGATTAAAAAGTGCTAAATTTTAATTCTAAAAAATGAGTGTGAATCCTGACTTTTTGCGCTGTATCGATTCGAAGATGGCACCTTGTTTATAGTTTTTGTTTCGCTCCTGGTGAACTCCCTGTTGGATTTTTGCAGAACTTTTGTCAATTTCCTTCTATTTTTATTGAAGGACTTTGCTCCACCGCCATTCCAAAGTTTCCAAGTTTTTTTACTGTCGTTATTTTTTGGAAGGGTAGACTTTTGTTGTTTGAACTTATACGTCAGAATTGTTGACAAAATGTTCAACTGTCTCTTTCCGGTGATGCCATCTGACAAAATGAAAATGTTCTCTCAATTGTTCAATACTTTTTGCACTGTATCGATTCCAAGATGGCGGCTTGTTTGCAGTTTTTGTTTCGCTCCTGGTGAACTCCCTGTTGGATTTTTGCGGAAGTTTTTTCAATTTCCTTCAATTTTTATTGAAGGACTTTGCTCCACCACCATTCCGAAAGTTTGAGTTTTTTTACTGTCGTTATTTTTTGGAAGGGCGGACTTTTGTCGTTTAAACTTACAGCACTTACTAAATTTACCACTAAGGAAAACAAAAGTGGTCCAAGAAGCATTTCCGTAAACCATTATGCTAAACCGTTAAACAACTGAGATAGCTTTACCAACAAAACATATGCACAACAAATTCTCTGCATCACCATGGCAGCAGGTCATGGAACCAGAACGTTCCTCTGTGGTTACCGTGAAGACAGACAAACCATTCGTTTCTTTCCTTTGCGTCTTTAAAAAATGCTTAAAAATCAGAAAATGACTTTTTCTTAATTTTTTTTTTGTAAAAAATGGATGATAGTTGTAAGTTTATGCTCTAAAAATTGCAATGTGTTATGATTTATAGTTTGCCATATATCCATTTTTTTAAATGGATCCCATTGCGAAATTGGGGATTTTGTGAAATTAAAAAATTTAATTTCTCGTAAACTAAATCAAAATAAAAAAAAAAAAAGGGCGACGAGGTGCGAAAATTCAGTCATGGTACTACATGCCTACAAAGTTTCGTGGTTCTGTTGCTGTTAGTGTGTCTGGAACGCGACCTGATAGCACTTTTTTGCTTACCTTAACTTTGAAATACAATAGCTCTTGAAGTATTGCCAGAATCGTAAAACGGTTTATTTCAGCATGTTCTTCAAACAATTCTTTACAAACGATGTAAATTTCATATTTTTGTGTTCAATACGTTTTGTGTGCGAGCTAGGAAAGCAAGAGTGTTGCGGAATTTCTAAAACAGTGGCAGCAGCGGCGACAGTTACTTTTTTTTAGAATAGAGAGATAACTATTATCTTTTAGGCTGGCTTCTCTTGCAGGTTCAGCAAATGAGCACAGGGGATGTACCTTAATTTAGTGCTTACAGCTAAAGAAAAGAACATTGTCCTTGAATGTCCTTCAATTAATGAGCTTGAATGTGTGTGTGTGAGAGAGAGAGGCTGAAGCTTTGTGTTCTCCCTCTATTGTGATATAAACAGTAATAAATCAAACTAACCCTGATTTTATTTCTTTGCTGAGTGTATTTAACTTGTCACCATCACATTCATAACTAAGGCACCACACAGCTTTTAAAAAGAAAAGAAAATTCTCATTTGAAACAAGCCTCCAACCATTTCCCTGCATGTAGTTTTTGCCAACTGGTGATATGCACATTTGGGAAAATGCTCCCCAAGTCACAAGTGGCCAAAAAATATGTTTGTGTGCAAACAAAGAGTGCTGCAATAATAAATGAAATTGCAGGTCTGAAAAAGGAGAAAATTGTCTTGTGGGTACAGAATAATTCAGTTTCAATAGGAATTAATGACAGCAGTGATGGCAATTCTAAAATACATCATGTGTATATTTAATGTTGTTTATAGGGAGAAAAAAGCAGAAAGTAAGCATTTTTCTCCCCATACATGTATGTAGTGTGGAAGAAATATTCTTCTCATAATACGTGAAAAATATGTCATGATAATTAACACAGCAATCAGACATCTGGATTGGCTGTATTTTTTACTGTTCTCACTTAACATCAATCACTCAGAAAACTTGAAAATTTCATTGCTCTGGAGCACGAATCAAACCCGCATCTCCCATATATATATATATATAAACTGTAATCAGGAGATGCAGGTTCCATTCCCACTCTAAGGCAATGAAATTTTCAAGTTTTCTGAGTGATTGATATTACGCAAGAACAGTAAAAATACAATCAATCCAGAGATGTCTGATTTCTGTGTTAATTATCATGATTTTTCACCACAAATTTTGAGTATTTAGAATAAATGAGTGGTAGGCAATGCACATAACTAACAAACAAATTAAGAAGAAGATAGTGTAGAACACGCTAAGTTACGTATAAAAGTTTAATGCAAATATATTTCAGCCATTACTATGGCCTTCATCAGTGCGACTATGATTGGTTTACGTAGCCAGATTGAAAAGGTAAGTTTTGTAATGGTAACTTCGGGTGACGTGATGCAATGAGGGATTTCCAGATGTAAGGAACGAAAATGGGGTGCTCAGAGTTGCAATTTTTGGAAAATAAAATTACCAAACTTTCTTTAAACCTCAGAGCATACTGATTTTGGAAGGGAGCCAACTTTTTAGTATTGGACCAAAGTGAAATAGCGGAAATGTCAGCCATGGTAAGAAGAGAAAAGGCAGATGAAGGTTTTCCAAATTTCACATCAGATTTGTCTTCCTGAAGTCTTTAGAGAATTTTCCAGAATGAACTTCCTATGTACTCGGTTAATCCAACGTTAGTCTTGAATGGAATTTTATACACTCCAGGCGAAGAAAGCGGAGGTCTCAGGTCTCTGTTATTACGGAGTATAACAGAAAATGAGTGGGAAAAACGAACGGCAAGTCTATATCCTTCTCTTTTGAAGATACTGATGGGTTTGTAGGCAGAAGGTTTGTGGTAAGGGATAGAGGCAGCAAACGTTAGTTCCTTTTTGGTGAAACAGGTTGAAGAGCAACAACTGGCTTTTTCTTTGCATTTTGAATTAATTTAGAAACCAGGAGAGGGGGAAAGCCATGTTGAGTAGCGATCAAGCAGATGTTTGCTAATTCATTTGTTAGATTAACTTCAGTGTTACAAACCAAATGAGATCGATGAATGAGAGACTTGAGGGCTGACAGTTTATATTGGTGGAAGGTATGAGAATTGAAAGGAATAATGCTATTGGTACAAACTGGTTTTTGGTAGACAGAAGTGGAAAGAAGATTATTACATTTTGAGATGCTGACATCCAAGAAATTTATCTTGCCATCAATTTCTTCATTAATAGTGAATCTAATGGACGGGAATTTTTCAGTGATTAAATTTGTGAGTTGCAGTAGATCTTTTAGGATGAGGCCAGATGACAAAAATATCGTCGACATAATGGAGCCATAAGGTAGGTTGTTGGTCATGTTGCATCACTATTGATTGCTCAATATTTTGCAGGTATAATTCAGCCAAAAGTGGGGAAAGAGGTGACCCCATCGGTACACCTTGGTTTTGTTGATAGGTGAAAATCCTCCAAATATGTGGCGTCAGTAAATAAATAAATACATCGCTCTTTCCACGTTCCAGAAACACATAGCAACCGAAAAATTGTTTTCAGCCGCCGCCGTGGCATTATACCACGGAACTCTCGATATCTAGCAGAGGGCGTTAACTTTACAAGTTAACGCGCTTGGCTAGATATTGAGAGTTCCGTGGTTCAATTCCACGGCGGCGGCTGAAAACAATTTTTCGGTTGCTATGTGTTTCTGGAACATGGAATGAGCGATGTATTTATTTATTTACTGATGTCACGTATTTGGATTATTTTCACCTTGGATCTCGCCCTTTGGATTTAACTGCTATAATATATATAGCCAGTGCTGTTAATACCCACCAGTTGGAGACGTCTCAGTAGCTGAGCCCATCTTATGGATTTGTGATGTCAGAAGCTGACTTAAATATACACATAGCACCGTGGATCGTTGGCCACCGTTGTGTAAAGTTAACGCGCTTGGCTAGATATCGAGAGTTCCGTGGTTCAATTCCACGGCGGCGGCTGAAAAGAATTTTCCGGTTGCTATGTATTTCTGGAACGTGGAAAGAGCGATGTATTTATTTATTTGTTGATAGCATTGATTATTAAAAACGAAGAAACTGTGTTGACGTAGAGAATACAAGCAATCATACAAATCCTTGGTTAAAGTGCCGTCCATGGGGAATTGTTCTTTGAATTTATGAATGAGTAGCATGTGTGCTTCAAATTGAAGCACAGAAGGAAAAAGTGATTTAACGTCCAGGGTAAACATACTTGCATTTACGTGCGTTGCCTACCACTCATTTATGATCATGGATTACGCATCTACCGGGCAATCAAACTACGATTGGCCTAAGGAATGGAAACAGTTTCGTAAACTTTGGATTAAGGTGATGTTCCTGTTATGCCAACTGAACTTTCTCATCAAATGTAAGTTCTTTCAAGTTATCCCTTCTGCTTTTAAACTTCAAAAACCAGCTCTAAAAGGTTGATGTCAGAAGATTATTTATACCGATAGCAAGAATCTTCCCACTGCTGCAACTCGTGATACTAGGGCTCAGATTGCTAATTTGGAATTACTGTGTTTCAACCACTATCAAACTCTCGTTTTCGACCAACCCGTTCCTAGTGAATAAGTTCATGATTATGATTCATCAATCCATCTCTTCTGTCAAATTCTGTGAAGACAAAAAACATGCTAAGAAATTACGTTTCTTAAGCTCTCAGTCAGATTTTGTCAACCGCTCTCACCGGGAGTCAACCATGGACTCTCCCACCTCGGATGCCGCTAAATTCATCAACTTGTCTACGTTTGTTCTGCCATCCGTCTTCAATGACTGTCTTAACCAAGGCCCAATATTGCTCCTCCTTCTACTGAGAATCTCGTGGAAACCATCCCCTTGCTTGAATCTGCTATTCATAACACCACTTCCGATGCTCAGCAAAAAATATGTACTCAGGCTGCTGCCATCTTTATTAAGCAAGCACACTCAAGTTCTGTCAATAATACTAAGTTTGCCTTAAAGCTCTTGAAAATTAAACAGTTCCTAATAGCTAATAATTTAGCTGTATGTATGGCTGATAAAGTCAGCCTTCTAGTCATTATCAAAAAGGATACCCTTAATCAAAAAGTCAATGATTTCCTCCTTTCCACCAATTGCAAACTTCTTTCTAAAAATCCTGTGGAAACCTTGAAATCATCTGAGGATCGCCTCAATAAGTTACAGTCGTTAAAGGTTTTCTTAGGAGAATTTTCCGCTCCTTCTTTCTACAATTCTCCTAGATTATTTGCCCAAATTAAATTACACAAAGCTAATGCTCCAATTAGACCTCTTGTGGAAAATACTCACTCTCCTGCTTGTAACCTAGAAAAACGTCTTGCCAAAAAATTCAAGATTATCACTAATAACCACCCCTTCAATATCTCGTCCACTGCTGAATTCATCTCTAGACTTCCAAACTCCATTGATGGTCATGCAAGTATGTTTACCCTGGACGTCGAATCACTTTTTCCTTCTGTGCCTCAATTTGAAGCACATATGCTTCTCATTCATACATAAATTCAAAGAACAATTCCCCGAGGACGGCACTTTAACCAAGGATTTGTATGATTGCCTGTATTCTCTTCATCAACACAGTTTCTTCGTTTTTAATAATCAATGCTATCAACAAAACCAAGGTGTACAGATGGGGTCACCTCTTTTCCCACTTTTGGCTGAAGTATACCTGCAAAATATTGAGTAATTCAATAGTGATGCAACATGACCAACAACCTACCTTATGGCTCCGTTATGTCGACAATATTTTTGTCATCTGGCCTGATCCTAAAAAAAATCTATTGCAACTCACAAATTTAATCACTGAAAAATTCCCATCCATTAGATTCACTATTAATGAAGAAATTGATAGCAAGATAAATTTCTTGGATGTCAGCATCTCAAAATGTAATAATCTTCTTTCCACTTCTGTCTACCGGAAACCCGTTTCTACCAATAGCGTTATTCCTTTCAATTCTCATACCTTCCACCAATATAAACTGTCAGCCCTCAACTCAAGTCTCTCATTCATCGATCTCATTTGGTTTGTAACACTGAAGTTAATCTAACAAATGAATTAGCAAACATCTGCTTGATCGCTACTCAACATGGCTTTCCCCCTCTCCTGGTTTCTAAATTAATTCAAAATGCAAAGAAAAAGCCACTTGTTGCTCTTCAACCTGTTTCACCAAAAAAGGAACTAACGTTTGCTGCCTCAATCCCTTACCACGAAACTTCTGCCTACAAACTCATCAGTATCTTCAAAAGAGAAGGATATAGACTTGCCATTCGTTCTTCCCCTTCAATTTCTGTTATACTCCGTAATGACAGAGACCTGAGACCTCCGCTTTCTTCGCCTGGAGTGTATAAAATTCCGATGAAGACTAACGTTGGATTAACCGCGTACATAGGAAGTTCATTCCGGAAAATTCTCTCAAGACTTCAGGAACACAAATCTGATGTGAAATTTGGAAAACCTTTATCTGCCTTATCTCTTCTTATCATGGCTGACACTTCCGCTATTCCGCTTTGGTCTGACACTAAAAATTTGGCTCCGTTCCAAAATCGGTATGCTCTGAGGCTTAGAGAAAGTTTGGTAATTTTATTTTCCAAAAATTGCAACTCTGAGCTCCCCATTTTCGTTCCTTACATCTGGAAATACTCATTGCATCACGTCACCCGAAGTTACCATTACAAAACTTACCTTTCCAATCTGACAATGTAAACCAATCGTAATCGCACTGATGAAGGCCATAATAATGGCTGAAATATATTTGCATTAAACTTTTATACGTAACTTAGCTGCGTTCTACACTACCTTCTTAATTTAAGTATTTAGAATAAATTCATAAATGAAGAATATGAGTTTTGCTCCATATTTTCTTGATTTTTGAAATATGTTCTTCATTTTCTAAAATGTGAGGTATATGCAATTTTCTGGTGCTCCATGTAGCAGGCTGTAAAAGCAGAATGGATACATTTTTGCCTGAAGTTAGTGCTGTAGGCCTAAGGTGGCAACAATGCATCAAATGACATGTATTGGTGGACAGCCCATGTGTGCAGTTTGTTGATCCAGGATGTGGCAACCGACAAGATTCATATTCCCCTCTGTCTGTTGTTCATGTTTAATCTTGGGAAGCCACTGGAGAAGCACAAGGGTGGATTTGTTTGACATATGATGAGAAAGCTGTAGGTGCAAGCACATGTCATGAACGAATTGTGCAGTTCAATGGCTGCGATTGCAGCATAAAAACATGCAGTGTAGCAGATGGCCGAAGGAGATGCTGAGAGCAGGTGTGCAAGATCTTCTGAACAAAGGTCCCATCCAGTTGACCACAATACTAGCAATAGAGTTAAGTGTGAATCGACAAGTGTGGTTTGATGGTTACATGCCATGGAAACAATTAAAAAATGGAGCCCACATGAATTCTTCGAGCACAACATTGGTCAGAGGCAGAACATGTGTTTCATTGCTTGCTGTACATTGGAAAAGGGCTCTCTGTGGAAAATCTGTATGGGTGATGAAAACTGAGTTCACTATGATTACCTGTAATGCAATAGGTCATGGATAGACGTTGGCCAACTAATGACATTAACACCAAAGTCAAACTTCCGTGTTAAAAAGTTCTCTGTATTTGAAGCGCCATGCAAGTTATGGTGTATCATGAGCTTATGCCACCAGGTCTGACTCTGACTATGGAACACTAAAGTCATCAACTGCTGCATCTGAACAAGGAACTGTAATGGGAACCATCATTTTTGGGACTTGGGTGTCAGAAGGTCATTCTGTTACATGATGATACAATACCCCACATCACTGCAGCAACCCAGTAAGCTGTCATGCAACTGGAATAGGAGATTCTCCCTAATGTGGCTTACTCCCCAGACTTAGCCTTGTCAGATTTTCACTTGTTTTGCTTGAAGCAGTGCTTCAAAAATATATACTACTCGCTGTCTGTGCACGTTGATTAAGCTTCATGAAAATTCAGTTTCAAGCTAGAAGACGAGTTTTATTTTACAACTAAAATCACTGAATAATTTAAAAGATACATGCAAGATCTTTCTGGCTTGCTTCAAGCCCATCCTCAGGCCAAATGCAACAGCAATATGATGACATGGCAATTAAATACAAGAAGGACAGAACCCATGATGCAACAGTTATATTATGTAACATGTGAACATGCAAAGAGATAGCAAATAAAATCACAGCATGCTAATAAACAAAATGACTTACATGGTACCAACAACTACATGCTCCGTATCGTTTGGATCACAAATATACTTAACTCGTATAAAGTTTCCAAGGTTGTGGTAGTACATATGGTACATCATCATTGCAACAAATATTTGCAAAATGGTAAATATATAGGCTTTCGGTGAACAGGATTGTAGGTTTATTTGGTGCAGAGGCAAGTATTTGTATCTCATTTCATTCAGGAGTATGTTGGCCCCATGCTACAAGTCTAACAAAGTGAGTAGTAGTAGCTCCAGATCTAATGTCATATTTATGCTCCACCACACGAACAACAATGGTACGAAGAGTCAATCCTATGTAAATTCTGTCCTGGGTTGAGGGATCATTGGCCTTTAGGGGTATACTGTATACTCCATGTTTCCGGCTGGTGTTCACAATGTCCCGATCCGTTTTGATCAAAGAGAACAAATTAGTTGTCCTAATGCCAAAACCAATATGATGTTTAATGCAAGCATTTCGTAGTACTGCAATCACTGATGGAACATAGTCTATTGACCCAACACAACTTACAGGTGACATCTCGCGCTGTAAAGCAGTAAAGACTAACCTTTGAGATCTGCATATCAAACCATAAACACATTCACACGAGTATCCCCGAATTTCAGTGTGATATCAATAATTTTTGCTATTTCCGCTTGCCGTAAAGAAATTGTTGATGAATGTGTATAAGCACAGCGAATCATGAATCTCAAAGATGCCAACTTGTGTCCAAGAGGGGTAGCAAAGGACTGAGGAATTAAAACAGGAACACAGGTGGATTTTCGATAAACAGAGGAGAAAATCGAGGCATTTAGCAAATCGTGCTGAAGCAGGCAATCTAAAAAACGAAGTGAGCCCTGGTCCTCAGATTCAACAGTAAACTTAATTGTAGGTAATTTTGAGGATAATAACTCTGCAAACTGATGTAATTTTTCGACCGGATGTGGCCAGAAAAGTAAAACGTCATCAACATATGTAAAATAATGGTTTATAGATCAATTCATATTAACAGTTCATATTCCGACTTAGAAATCGATCGGAAAACGCTACTATTCATTTTTACGTGCATTATTTAAAAAACTTGGAAATATTCTAGTTGGACAATGCTTACCTAGGCATTCCATTTCTAGCGATTATTCACTTTTCACGCATGTTTCGGGTCTTCGTTGACGCTATTGTCCTGTTGTCCGTTGTATGTGCATCTACCTTTCACATCCAATACTCTGCTTACTTTGGGTAGATTCAGTAGATTTTCACTTTAGGATTCAACAACTTCAATTCTTTACCATTATTAATGCTCTAAATTTTTCACCCAGTCTTTGGGCATCCTCAGGAGCATGACGGCTTTCCCACTGATATTCGTGGTTTATTTCTCGTCATAGGAGTCCGATACCCCACGTTGCCATTCATCGGATACGCTGTATTAGATACTTTTCTTAATTAAACCAAGCTGGTGCCATCTTTGTTTCACTAATTCGAACTTTTTTTTTTCTTTTTTTTTTTTCTCTCTTCAAATGGTCGTTGATGTCGTCTTTCCGTATTCTTCTTCATTTCATTTTCTATTCCCTTGTCTCTTTTGTCGGTTTTTCTTTTGTTGTTCTTTTTCTTGTCTTATTAGCTCTTTCCAAAGGCTATATAATGTATTAGAGTAATTCTGGTTGCACACCCTTGTTTTATTTTTATAAATTAGGATCGATTCCTCCATTCTCATTTGTCTCTCTGATTTTTTATTCTTTTTTAGCATTTTAATTTCTTTGAATTTTGGGAATGTTCGGTGGTCAATACAGAATTGCACTAATACAGTGATTGCTTCTTTTTTTTTTTTGCCAGTTAGCTATGTGTTGTTTTAGCCCTTTTTTTAACCTGTTTTTAGTACTCCCTATGTACGATATTGGGGATATGTGTGCAATGGGAATTTTGTAAGATCCTGATTCCTCTAATATTTTGCTCTCAGTTTTTTTTGTTAATAGTCAGATATTTCAAGGTGTTCACTGAATTTCCTAGTTGTAAGTTGACCACCGAACATTCCCAAAATTCCAAGAAATTAAAATGCTAAAAAGGAATAAAAAATCAGAGAGACAAATGAGAATGGAGGAACCGATCCTAATTTATAAAAATAAAACAAAGGTGTGCAACCAGAATGACCCTAATACATTATATAGCCTTTGGAAAGAGCTAATAAGAAAAGAAAAACCGACAAAAGAGACATGGGAATAGAAAATGAAATGAAGAAGAATACGGAAAGACATCAACGACCATTTGAAGAGAGAGAAAAAAAAAAAAGGTCGAATTAGTGAAACATCGTAACACTATCTTGTGGGTTTTTATTTTCCAAAAAATCCTAAAGCACTGTTCTGACTAGAAAATTTAGAAAAGTTTTATTTTCTTTTATTGCAAGCAGTCTACTTCTAAGGGATTTAAAAACACCAAACGAAAGAAAATTGACAGAAATAAAGCTTCCCACGTGTGATTTGAAAGTGGCTTACACCCATCCTCATGGAAAAGGATGAAAAAAAAAGTCTCATTTTTAAATTTAATGGTTTTTCTCACCTGCTGAATTTAAGATTGTGAGTTGCCTGTTTGATAGTGCTGTCTGCTGTACATCTTTCAAAACTTTTTTCCAACCCCAGGTAGACAAACACAAAGGTTGTAATGTGTTAAATACTGTATTAACAGAATTAAAAGTGAAAGCTTTTCATTCTTTTGAGAAAAATACATTCAAGTAATATTGACTAAACATTTTCCATGTCAATATTGAATGTTTATATCAAAAGTTGTAACGACCTTCGCACCTTTCCTCATCTTCAGGACTATACAAGGTCTGTTCAAAAAGTTTTCAAACTTTTTTATTTTTATTTTTTCTGGCTTACCTACGTGCAGTGCACTTTTGTCTCCTTCAAAGTACATTCCTTCGCAGTTGATACATCACTCCCAGCATTTTCCCCAGTTCAGGAAACACTGCTTGAAAGCTTGTTTCAAGACTGTATGCAACTTTGTTAGCAAATCTTTTTTTTATGTCATCTAATGTGGCAAAATGCATTCCTAATGGCAATTTTGAACTTAGGGAAAAGGAAAAAGTCTGCAGGAGCAAGGTCCAGTGAATAGGGTTGCTGAGGAACGATTGTTGTGTTGTGTTTTGCTAAAAAGTCATGAATCAGTTATGACTTGTGAGCTGCTGCATTGTTGTGGTGGAACATCCATGACTTCTTTTTTCGAGCCACAGTCCAATTCCTCTGAACACTTGCGCACAATCGCTGAAGAACATCACAGTAAAATTCTTTGTTCACTGTTTGTGCTTGAGGGACAAACTCATGATGTACCACACTGTTACAGTCAAAAAACATTATCAACATCACATTGACTTTTGATCTGACTTGTCGTGCCTTTTTTAGTTTTGGTGAAACCCACTGAGAAGGGTTTCACCAAGACTGAGGAAGGCGGTTTCCACATCATATGAATATACACTGCTGGCCACCCAAAATGCAACACCGAGAAGGAAGCATCCGATTGGCCTGAAATTTACAGCATGCGTTGCCCGCGAGAGGACACGCAAACGATTAGCATTGCAAGGGCATATGCAAATCATGTGCGCCCGACACGCCACCGAGAAGCACTTTAAGAAAGGTGCACAGAAGGCGAGGTGTAAGTAGTGGAAGTGTGTTGTGCTGCAGGACCCGTGCGTGGGAAGCTTCCTGATGCCTCATCGCAGAATACAGCAGTCATTTCAGCACATTTCGGAGTTCGACAGAGGACGAATAGTGGCTTATCGTGACAGCGGTTTATCGTACTGAGACATTGGTGCTCGTGTGGGACGACATCCAGCCACAGTGAGGCGAGTATGGATTCGGTGGGTGCAGGAGGGACGGACGGACCCACGTGAGCGATTGCCGCAGCACACCACCGAACGAGAGGACCGGCATGTTATGCGGTGGGAATTGATGGCTCGCACCGCCACATCACGAATGGTAGCGAAGAAATTAAGGTGTATTGCGCAACAACCTGTGTCAGCACGTACCGTTCGACGTCGTCTGCAGGAGCGGGGACTTGTCGCATGGCGCCCATTGCTCCGATTACCATTGACGTTACACCACTGGCGAGTGCGTTAGCAGTGGGCCATTGAACGCCACACCTGGACTACAGAATGGCACGACATTGTCTTCTCCGACGAATCCCGCTTCTGCCTGCAACACCACGATGGTCGGATCCGCGTGTGGTGGCACCACAGTGAGAGACTGTATGGCGCCTGCATTATGCGTCGCCATACCGGTCCGTCGCCTGGTGTTATGGTTTGGGGCGCAATTGGATATGACACCCGCACCCCTCTGGTACGCATCGCCGGTACACTCAATAGCCACCGCTACATCTCCGACGTTTTGGAGCCTGTAGTCCTCCCTTACCTGCAGGACCTGCCAGTGGCCACGTTTCAACAGGACAATGCGCTGCCGCATGTGGCGCGCATCGTGCAACAATTCTTCACGGCCCACCAGGTGTCACTGCTACTGTGGCCTGCCTGTTCTCCCGATATGTCACCCATCCAACACGTCTGGTCGCTGATCGGCAACCGAGTGGCCCGGCAAGCACCACCCGCGGCTACGCCTGATGAACTGTGGCAATGTATGGAAGCAGCCTGGATCGACACACCCCAAGCCCACATCCAAAGCCTCTTTCGTTCGAAGCCGCTGCGTGTAGCTGCCGCTATTGCTAGCCATGGGGGACACACGAACTATTGATGTCTGCATGTTCCGCAAGTTGCACAGGCCTGTAAGCTCAATCGTTTCATCTTTGTATCTGTTGTTATGTGTCCAGTAAATCTGGCTTTGCTATCTCATGTCCTTCTTGGTGTTGCATTTTGGATGGCCAGCAGTGTATTTAGGTTTCATTGCCATTTATAATGTTATTTAAAAAGTTGTCATCAGCATTAGCTTGATCCAAAAGTTTTTGACTGATGGGAATGTGTTGGTGTTTCTGCTCATCAGTAAGAAGCCATGGTACAAATTTTGCCATTACGCAATGCATGTTCTATTTTCCAGTTAAAATTTGATTACACGAACCAATAGCAATGTTTCAATCTTTCTGACAGCAAGATGATGATTAGAATGAACAGTTCAATGCACTAAGGCAATGTGGTGTCATTTGTTGATGTTGACAGCCGACCTGATCATGTATCATCCTCTATTGACTGCCAACCACTTTTAAAGTGTGGTACCAATCATAACCCTGTGTATGACTCATACACTCATCACGATAACTTACTTTAACATTTCATAAATTTCAGTGAACAATTTTCCAAGCCTAAAACAAAATTTAACATTCACACGCTGCTCATAATGATTAGCCATTTTGAAAAATCGCGAACCACACCTCACTCACTCACAGACAAAAACCTTTCCAAACAAAAAGTTAACAAGATAGCTTGTTGTGCTTAATGTCTATCTTTAGAACAAGAACCCCGTTGTCTGATGACATTTCAAGGTGACTTCAAACTTCTGCCTACAGAGGTGCCAACCATTACGGTTTTTCCATAATTATTATGGTTTCGACTGTCAGATTACAGAATTACGAACAGGTTGGAAGAATTACGAATTTCAATGTGTTATGGAAAATCTCAATTTTTTTTTTTTTTTTTTTTTTTTTGGTTGGAGGTTTAAAAATCTTAATTTTCTATCACTTTTTGTTGAAATACTATGAATTAAGGACAGTTTGTAAAACTAAATAAGAAAATTATTTAACAGTTTCCTATAAAACCTCAAAATCCAAATTTTTTAACACATTTTTTTTTAAAAAGATTGTGCATTTATCGGTTTGTCCGTCCGTCCGTCTGTGGACACGATATCTCTGAAACTATTAGTCCAATTTCAAAAATTCTTTTTGCATTGGAAAGCTTGAAATGTGTGAATGACGATCCTTCGTGTTATTTTTTATATGATGCACAATTTCACCACTAGAGAGCGTAAATGCAGATGATATTGAATTCAAAATATATTTTATTCCATATATTTGCTTCTAAACATCCGATTGAAAAAATTATTTTTACCTTTCGATTCTATTTATGTCAAAGATTATTTTTGGTGTAGTCACTTTTCCAAGTTAAGCACAGATTTTCTGCTAGGGGCGTAAAAGTAAATTGTGTTTTTTCCGATATCTCTGCTTCTAAAACTCTGATTTGAAAAATTCTTTCTGCGGAGAATACAGCTCCTGATGGAAAATCTTTTGCGTATAGTTTCTAATTTTTTTGGTAAAAATGGTTTGACCACCAGGGTGTGTAAGTGTTAATTTGTGATGCATTTGCAGCAAAATCTGAGCTTCTAAAATCTCGACTGAAAAAATTCTTTCATGGACCAATACCACTCATGTTGTTAAATCTTTTCGGAATATTTTCTTCTTAAAATAATGCATGGTTCTCCGCCAGGGGAGTAGATGTATATCTTATTTTTGTCAGTATCTTTGCTTCTAACAGTCCGATTTGATAAATTCCTTCTTTGTTTGATAGTTTCTGGTGAGAAATGTTTTTCGTATGATTTCAAAATTTTCAAGTAATTCATAGACTTTCTGCTAGGCGGCGTAAAGGTAAATTGCCTTTTCCCGATATTTGCTTTTAAAACTGCTTTGAAAAATTCTTTCTGCACCGGATACAGCTTCTGATGGAAAATGCTTTGCATATAAATTCTGATATTTGGTAAAGAATTGTTTGGCCACCAGGGGGATGTAAGCGTTAATTTCTGCTTCTGATGCATTTGCAGCAAAATCTGAGCTTCTAAAATTTTGATTGAAAAAATTCGTTTGTGGACCGATACCACTTTTGTCAATAAACTTTCCGAATGTTTTCTTCTTAAAATAATGCATGGTTTCCCCGCCTGGGGGCGTAGATGCATATCTTGTGTTTGTCAATATCTCTGCTTCTAAGAGTCTGATTTGAAAAATTCCTTCTTTGTTGGACAGCGTTTCCAGTGCAAAATGTTTTTCATATAATTTCAAAATTTTCAAACAAAAACAAGCGTTGTTTATTTTTTATTTCTTCTGACAACAAATCGTCACTTCTAATGTTGGTAAGGTTTATTGTCTTTCCTTAATTGTCTGTTTTTGACGAGTGGAAATACGAAAGAGTCAAAGTTCAGCAACTTTACCAGGATCAATATTCTAAAACATAGCTGTGCATAACGAAATCAAATGTTTCCGAAAACTACAGATTTTATACCGTGTGTGGCTATGATTTTTCAGTAGCCCATGCATTACGAGATGATTGCCAATGGCATATCCAGTCAAAAAAATATGCGGATTATTACTAATCAAACACTACTATTATGCGAATTTTTTACTAGGAATTTTTTAATTTTAATTGCAAATTTTTGGAGAAAACTCTTCAGGTTGTCTTTTTGTTGTCACTTATTCCTGTCACTATCGTGTTTACGGTTATTTTTCATCAAATCCTGGCAGATGTTAGGCAGTGAAAATCCTTTGCAGTCATTGATGATGGAATTTTGGTTTTTCTCAATCTCTATTCCTTCTTTTAGCTTTCTTTTTTGAAAATTGCTTTGGAAACTGATGACTTTAAGGGAATCCCAATCCATGCTGTGACTAGTTTCTCTAACATGCCTATCTAAACCAGCCTTGTTGGAGCAATTTTTTATAGCAGCTTTATGTTCTGCTATACGAGTTTGTAGTCTGCGACCTGTTTCACCTATGTAAGATAGTCCACAACTACATTTTACTTCATGATTAGTAATTGAATTAAGAAACTAGGAAGCCAATTCTCAACATGAGCTTTATTCAAAGAATGAGGATTATGTAAAGTTAAAGACTTAATAAAAGCCTTTGGGTAATGTTTTTGCAAAGAAGAATGAAAATGGCATGATCAATGCTGAATTGCTGTTTACTACATTCGTTGTGGAGCATAACCTACCTATAGCAAGCTGTGATCGTGCTGGTCCCTTGTTTCGGGCTATGTTCTCAGACTCTGATATCGCGAAAAAATATGGCTGTGCTGGAACGAAAACTGGTGCACTAATTAATAACACAAGGAACTGTACACCAATTACACTTAAAATAGTACTAGTGATCCGAATTTCTTGGCATAGAATATAAATAAAAGTTTCCAAGCTTTCGCACATCAGCCAGATGGCTTTTTCAAGGAAGGTAGTCAGCTAACTGCAAATTGGATAATGGAACAGTTCAACAATTTGAACGCAGTGACTTAACTAGAAAATAAATGAATAGGTGCAAATGTGATCGTCATTCGAAGAAACGAGGTCACGTTGGTTGAGCTCGCGGTACTGTGTTAGAGAACACAGCATTATATGTAGAATTGATTCCAAATGCGTGGCAACTCAAGAGAGACGCTATCATTGCAAGCCTCACTGCTGGTCAAGATTTCCAAGGTTTCTCGAATTGCAGTAGATTTGGGTGTGGAGTATGAAGCAGATTTATTGATATCATTCCACATAGGATCGGTGGACTTGAACTTGACCTCTCCTGATAGGGCAGTGGTTATTTTACCATCTTTTGTATCTCTTTTATGTTCGTTGATTCTAATCCCAAATGAATGTTTGAACCGATGTAGTATCGCCAGGAGCTGTCCAGATATTGTAGTGGGATTGCATCAACACCTGCCTCATTGAGAAAAAGGGGCTTGTCAATATTTCCCTTAATCGTCGTATATAAAGATGCCAGAGACCTTATGCCGACACTGAAGCTCATTCTCCTGAGCTTGTTTTTGAGTTGATAGGAAACTTTTGGTATGTAAGGAATAGAGCCCAGGTAGCGAAGTTGCGGCATAAAAAGATTGACACTGTTGGTTCTGGCTTTTTCGATAAAGTTGTGCATCTGGTTTGACGTATATCCTGCCTCAGTGGTCAATTCGTTGATGTTTTTTTAGTTCCGATTCTCTAGAACGAACATCGGAGGACACAGTGAAGGTTCTTCTAATTCGAGAATGGAAGAAGGTTGTCTTGTAATCACCAGGGCAGAATGAACTTCGGAGCATCAAGTTGGGAACGGAGGTGGGTTTATAATAGACTTCCATACAAAGGTGATTGTCACTGTTCAACACCATATCAGCAGTATCAATGGAAGTTTCAACGGCAGATTCATGAGAACATTGAAAGAGGCTATTTCTAATTCATCAGTTTATTCGTAAGAGTCTTGCCTCAGCATCTTCAAATTAATGGACTTAGTCTCAAATTCCAGCTACTTCAGTTTCCAAGGGCAAGTTTTATAAGCAAGTAAATGGTGCTCAGATTGGATCTTCGCTTTCAGCCATCCTCACAGAAGCAATACTTCACCCCATTGAGCAACATATTTTCAGTAACATTACCCCAAGGCCCACCACCTGGTTGCGATATGTGGACGATGTATTTTTCATATGGCCTCACGGAAAGGAGACTCTCCCATCTTTCCTTGATAAAGTCAATTATATACACCCTACAATCAATTTCACTATAGAGTTTGAGCGCAGTGATACCTTATCTTATCTCGACATCTTAGTGAGAAAATCGCATGACAATCACCTTCGTACGGAAGTCTGTTATTAATCCACCTCCATTCCCAACTTGATGTTCCGCAGTTGATTCTGCCCTGATGATTATAAGACAACCTTCTTCCGTTCTTGAATTAGAAGAGCCACTGAGGCAGGATATACGTCGAACCAGATCCATAACTTTATCGAAAAAGCCAGAACCAGCAGTGTCAATCATTCTATGCCGCAACTTCGCTACCTGGGCTCTATTCCCTACATACCAAAAGTTTCCTATCAACTCAAAAACACGCTCAGGAGGATGAGCTTCAGTGTTGGCATATAAGGTCTCCGGCATCTTTATATACGACGATTAAGAGAAATATTGACAAGCCCCTCTTCTCAATGAGGCAGGTGTTTATGCAATCCCACTACAATATCGGGACGGCTCCAGGCGATACTGCATCGGAATGATGAAACTCTGTTTGGAATTAGAATCAATGAACATGAAAGTGATACAAAGGACGGTAAAATAACCACTGCCCTTTCAAGAGAGATCAAGTTCAAGTCCACTAATGCTATGTGGAATGATATCAAGAAATTAGCTTCATATTCCACACCCAAAATCTACTGCAATTCGCGAAACCTTGGAAATCTTGACCAGCAGTGAGGCTTGCAATGATAGCGTCTTTCTCAAGTTGCCACGCATTTGGAATCAATTCTACATATAATGCTGTGTTTTCTAACACAGTACCGCAAGCCTAACCAACGTGACCTCGTTTCTTCGAATGATGATCACGTTTGAGCCTATTCATTTATTTTCTAGTCAAGTCACCACGTTCAAATTGTTGAACTGTTCCATTATCCAGTTTGCAGTTCACTGACTACCTACCTTGAAAAGCCATCAGGTTGATGTGTGAAAGCTTGGAAACTTTTATTTATATTCTATGCCAAGAAATTTGGATCACTGGTACTATTTTAAGTGGTGCACTAATCCAAAACATGGTGAGCTACACAGCAAGATATTGTCTCTGCTGTACAGAAAAAATCAATTTCATTAGCTACAGAGAGGAGTACCAATTCAGGTGATCACAAGTGTTATCCATTTGTGCTATCATATTTTGATGAAGACTAGGGTCAAATCTGCTGTTTGTTGTTGACAATACTAGAGTCCAACCATTCATCTGGCCTTCCCAAGTATTCTGCATTGCCTAAACTAATGTTGGCAATATGGACTATACCTCATAGCAATTCCTCTACAGAGAAAATATTTAGTACAGTGAGGAAAAACCACACAGTCTTCCGCCCAACAATGAGCACCAAAACATTAGGTACTCTTCTTGTACAGAAAAGTAAAGCATTTTCCTCAGGTGAGCGGTGTTATAAAAAGAAGTTTTCTGAAAAAAATATACCACTAGAAAACAAGCAACAAAGGAGTCTTTGTGTCATTGCTGACATAAAGACTCCTTTATTGTTTGTTATATTGCTAGTTTAATTTCATAATTTTTTGTCAGGATAGTGTAAACTTATAAGGTTGTTACACATTTCTTGCATTGATTTCTCATGAAATACCTTTCCCGTGCGTTAACGAGGAGGCTTCGTATGGTGCTTACTGATAAGGCACCTCTGTACCTATAACTGGAAGTTTGGAAACTTTTTGAACAGGACTCTTACTTGCAATCCTGCAAGAGTCATCACATTTTATTTTATTTTGGTTCGTATCCACCTCAGACCAGTTGCTGCTAATTCCTCTTTATTCTTTTAGCATTTACGAGGTGATTACGGTAGTTTGACACACTTAAATCACACAGTGAAAATGCGAGCCAGATTTTTTTTTTTTTTTTTTTGTGTAGCAGTGACAAATAAGTAATTTAATTCAATTTACTCTGACTTAGGAGTTATTGTTCTGGTAGTGAATGAAAGACTTTTCCTAGACCTACATCTCTGCCTGTTTCTATATACAGACCAGACTCTTCAACATCATTTTACCTCATCTACTACTGTAGTTCCGATAATAATCCTTATGCCTCTGTTAGCGCAAAAGCCCAAGAGCTTTCCACATCTCCATTAGTCTGCTATGCCAAAAGGCATCTGCCACCCCAAAACCATGTGTTCCTCCTAACCAAAGAATTTCCACAGTCTCCTGTCCAGGAATATTTTTTTTAATCCCTTATTTACCACCTATCTTAAGAAGTTAATCTTTACCTGCCTGGCTGCATGTAAACTGCCCTTAACCTCACATCTCTCAATCATACTGCTTAAAGCAAAAATCTCTTACCCAAAATATAAGTACAATGCTTTGGTACATCTGTATTCTCAGATGAATCTAATGCAGCTAATCTTTTGTTGATGATCATCAGTAGGCTCAAAACATATTTACCTTGACATACATACATACATACATACATACATACATACACACACTGAAGAGCAATTGAATTAGAGACAGCTGTCGTTATGCAAATGTGGCTCTGCGGGCGGCCCTGTAAATGGAAATGACATGACGAATGCAGCGATCCGACAATGTAAGGAGTGATGCGACGGGAATCAATAAGAGCCGGATGTAGTATGGGTAAGACGAAGGATCTAAGCGCATTTGATCGTGGGCAAATTGCCTGGCCCCGACGAATGGGCCACTCCATCTTGTAAGTCGTGCAGGCACTGGGATTTTCCACGAGCCACTGCGTCACGGGTGCACCGTGAGTACATCGAATCCGGTAAAACCATCCCTGCAAGGGCCAACTGCCATGGACAACAGCCTGTGGATGAGCAGGGTCATCGTCCGCTAGCTCGCATTGTAACAGCAGATAGATGGGCCCCAGTGCAAGAAATCACTCGGCAATTTAACGCTGGTGCACAAAAACGTGTAAGCAGCCACACTATCCAGAACCATCGTCCCACGAGAGTACCACTGCTGACTGCACATCACAGGGTGCAAAGATTAGCATGGGCGCTGGAACATCACCACTGGACCCTAGGCATGTTGAAAAATGTTGCCTGGACTGATGAGTCGAGATTCACGTTGGTACATGAGGACGGCAGGATACGATTACGGCGCAAACCACATGAAGCGATGGATCATTCTTGCCAGCAGGGTACTCTTCAAGCTGGTGGGGGTGGCGTTCTCGTCTGGGGACTGTTTACGTGGACTGAAATGGGACCCCTGGTACGTGTGACATCGTCCCTCACAGGTCAACGTTACCGGGATATCCTGGACGACCCTTTGCTCCCGTTTGTGTGTCTTCAACATCCCACTCGGGACCTCATCCTGCAACAAGACAATGCACCGTGCCATCGCTCCCGAATTGTATCCGAATGGTTGGATGAACACTCCACCGACGTGATCTCGCTTCCTTGGCCAGCTAGGTCACCTGACCCTAATCCCATCGAGCACATCTGGGATGCCATCAAGAGAGATGTTCGAGGCTCTGACCCCCCGTCCATCAAATCTTCGTGAACTGTGGGAGCTTGTTCAGGGGTCGTGGATCCGTATGGCTTCCCAACGCTTCCGGTGTCTTGTCGAGTCCATGCCGAGACGAATCGCCGCCATCATCAGGGCGAAAGGTGGTGCTACACGTTACTAGACAGGTATCTCTAATTCAATTGCCCTTCAGTGTACATACATACATATCACTAAGCTCTTCTCTGAGATTCAGAGGTTAGCTCTAAAAAGAAATACAAGCTACCAGATATTTTTACTTACTGTTGTATCAAACTTCTCCATTTACAGCGATCTTGACATACAACTCGGGCTTCACTGATATCCATTACACGCCGTACACAAGATCTTTTATACTTCATACTCATAATCTTTGTCTCATGCAGAAACTCCTGAATCTGATCCACCCAGGTCTTCCTTGGTCTTCCTCTGCCTTTCCTTCCTGCCACTTGGGCTAAAAAGATTTTCTTAGTAAGCATCTCATCACTCATTCTTTCAACATGGCCAAACCACCGAAGCATATTAGTCTCCACCTTGCTAACAACATTTTGCTTCACATCATACAACTGCAATGCATCTTCATTTCTCACACAATTAGACCATGTCTTACCACAAACCCCCGTAAGTAAGGCATTTCTCTAGCACACAAACGACTTCTATGTTTCTTCTGCAGTACCCAGGTTTCACTACCATACATCAGAATAGGAACAACTACACTTTCATACACAGCCATGCAGGACTTTCTTGAGAACCCATCATTCCTGTGAAAACCACCCAGAGCAGCCATGACTTTCAATGAAGAATTCACTCGCCTACTAATATCACCATCCAATTTGTTCTCTCTGTCAAACTTGCTTCCTAAATACACAAACTCATTCACCTGGTCAATCACTGTGCCATTTAGACCTATGCCATATTCAGCACTACCAGTTCCCCATTCAAAAACCATTACTTTGGTTTTTCCCTTATTTATACTCAGTTTGAATTTCATGCAAACTTTGTACATCCGGGACAACATACCCTGCAATTCACTTTTGTTCTCTGCCAGAAGGACAGTGCCATCAGCATACAGCAATCTGCATACATGGATATCACCAAGACATAAACCATTATTATCCATTTTGGCATCACACATGCATCCATCCATAAATATATTAAACAGCCATGGTGACATTACACAACCTTGTCTGACTCCTGCACCAATAGGAAACCATTTTGATAAAACACCATTCGCTTGTGCACAAGCTCTACTATCAGCATGCATGGCTTTTACACTATTAAGTAGATTCCCAGTAATACCATATTCATTCAATACCTTCCACAAAAGTGTCCTATTTACTCGGTCATAAGCTTTCTCTAAATCTATGAAGGCAGCAAAAGCTTTCTTACCAACAGCCAGATACTTTTCAATCATCATGTGTAATGCATAAATTTGGTTAGTGCAGCCTTTACCAGGCATAAAACCACTTTGAACATCCCACGCTTTCTCTGATGTAAGACCCCATACTTTTTCAATCACAACCTTACCAAACACTTTCCTTGGCACCCTTAATAGGCTAATACCACTACAGTTCTTGCATTCAGTCTGATCACCTTTTCCCTTATACTGTACAAGGGAACAATAATAGCATCCTTCCAATCTCGGGGACCATTCCTAACTTCCAGCACAACTGGCAAATTTCAATTAACCAGTCAATTACAGAGTCACCACCATATTTCAACATTGCGGCAGTTATGCCATCAACTCCCGGAGCCTTACCATTCTGAAGAGATTTTAGAGCTTTATACACTTCTTCTCTTGAGATCCCTCACTGTGACATCATCTGCATCTGTCTCAGAATCATCTTTGCTTTCCTGATCTAATAACTCACAGAAGCATTCACCCCATCTTTCACTTAACTCATTGGGCTCCCATACCATTTCCCCAACCGTATTCTTCACACAACTTACAACTTTGTTTCCCCTATTTTTCCTGAGTCTCATGTACCTCCAAAAAGATTTCCTATCTTTCCAAAAAGCCAATTCATGTCTTTCCACCTTCTCCTTCCTCTCTTTTACCTTACTCTGGTGCACCAGCTTAGCAGCTTCATGCTTCTTACAGCAATATTCATCCACAGAAACCCTACCTTGCAACATCAACCAATAGGCTTCCTTCTTTCTCTTTACTGCCTCTTCAATCTCACTATTCCACCAAGCATCACCTCTATTGTTACCCACTATTGTGGTGCCACAGACCTCTTTAGCAACAGTGACAACACAGTTCTTAAAACATTCCAATTTCTTTTCTACATCCCTCTCACAAGACTTAAGCTTTTTCAGTCGTTCTCTGAGTAAGTCAGAATAACGCTGATCTTCAAGGAGCCTATCAACCTTCATTCGTTTTATCCTGGGTCTCTTCCTATTCCTTTTCCTCCAACCAACATTCAGTTTTACTCTTGACACTACTAAGTGATGATCAGAACAAGCATTCGCACCTCTCATCACACAGGTGTCAACAACTAAATGTTTAAGATGCTGATCATAGACAACAAAATCTATCGCACTCTTTTGACCAAGAGTACGAGTTTCCCAAGTATATGTGTGGATATATTTGGTTGAAAAATGTGTTAGATACACACAAGCCATTCTCAATGCAGAGTTCAATTAATCTTTCACCATTATCATTCACACAAAGATCATTAAACTTACCCAGAACATTGTCAGAAATTGCATTCTGCATGACTATTGTAGCATTAAAATTCCCTGCTATTATAACTTTCTCTTTAGCACCAAACTGGCTCAAAACAGCTTTCAGCTCATTCCAGAAATCTTTCTTCTTATCAGAAGGTTCCGATTCACAAGGAGCATACACCACAACAATTACTATTCTCTGAAGTTTCACTTTCAAACAAATCCAGAGCATTCTCTCACTTATGCAACTATAGTGAATCAAGTTTTTCTTTATCTTTTCACTTAAAATCACACCAACTACACCAGCCTGTCTTCTTACATTATCCAATACTCCAGACCACACACTCACTGTGCCATTCACTTCCTCTATCCCAATTTCCTTCTTTTTGGTTTCATTTACACACAGCACATCCAATCTATACTTATTCATCTCCTCAATCACCTCATTCATCTTCATTCTTGCCATTTATACCTTTAGTATTCCATGCACCAATCTTACATTCACTCAGCCGAGATCTCTTTCTCATATGCCATTTAGAACGTCCAGGTCGATTCCGTGGTGGACCATCCTTCTCAAGTGTGGTAGGTCCACCACCCACACTTGAGTCCGGGTATTGATTTCTTTTTGTCTTTTTAATGAGGTAAGTACATCAGTGTAAGGGATTAATTAGCCCACAGCTGACGGTTCCAGTTGGTATTTCAACCTAAGGATTCTGGAACAAAACCCAGTGAGTTGGGGGTCTTTTCACCAATGTCACACAGAACTAGCTGGCACCTCTCCAAGATTCACAGAGCCCCTAGTTGCTGTTGTGTGTGCCATTGTTACCACGGAGCGTTCCGAGGAGGCAAAGCCATTGCTCAGTGCGACCGCCCACATTTTTATCTTGACGACTCTACCAAAATGATGTAAACCAAGAATTTCCATATAGGCATATTAACCCTTTCACCAGCTCATGAAATCTGATTCAGCCGCATTGAAAATGCCACTGAAGTCCGCAGCAGTTGCGTCAAGCGCAAGACAAATCACACACTGTGGAAGGGACAAATCCTGTCAGCATGAAAACCGGTCTTGCACTGTGAAACTGTCTTGCATTTCTATGGTCAGCTTAACTGCAGGACACTGAATTGGTGATTTGGTAACTTGTGTAAAGCCGAATCTCGTATAGTTCTTCAAGACAAACACGCCTGATACAAATTTCAGTATTCATTCAGTGCAGAGCTCAGTATATTAAAATTTATGTTACCAAATATGCATGTCAAGAATGTAACTCTCACTTCGAATCATGTACTTAAAATTCCATTTTCTGAAATAAGTAAAACACTTAAAGTAATTTTGATAGAAATATTTTAACATTTTTCTTTAAGTCATAATATATTTTACTTAAAATTCATAATCTACTATAAAATATTTGTAATTATCTTAGCCTTTTGTGATTTGAGGGAACGCTTACACCAAAATGGCACCACACAACTTTAAAAAAAAGAAAAAAAAAAAGAAAAAAAGATGAATTTATGTAAACTTTAGGTGCTTAATAATGGTTTGTCACACTTCCTGGAAATAACTATGATATGTCTTAAAATTATATTTTTAGGTTATTTATTGATTGTAGTTAATATTTGTGCATGTATTTATGGATTGTAGAGAGAGCGAATGTGTCAATAACTCACTTTCATAATCAAATGTATTCATTACATTCAAAATCTGTGATAAATTTCTTAAAAGTGGAAACAAAAAACTGAAAATATAGCAAACTCCACCTCCCTCTTGAAGCAGTGTTACTTGTGGGCAGAAATGTTATTTTGCCCAGGAAAAACTGAATGGTGCTTTTTTCTATTTGGATGCAATGCTGGGTTAACTTGTAAAACAGGTGTTCTCTAAACACAAAAGTATGTACTACACCCACATCTATACAAAAGCAACTTTCATTTAAAGGATAGTAAATTAAGGCAATATGAGGAGCAACCTGTTGAGCACAAAATAGGGATTACAGATCATGGAGTACCCTGCTTTGAAAATTGTTGCCCCTGGGTTAAAAACACACTACACACGTTCAAGCTGTTAATCCATAGGATAACAATGAACACATTCCACATGTGCAAGCTGTTTCAGGAAGGCTTCAGGGGATTTGCGCCTGATGCGGTTAAACTGCTTTCAGAGGAGCAGGGAGAGAACGAGTTGCACACATTCAAGCAGTTTTAGACACAGGCGACCTTGAACACACTCAGCATGTTCAAACTGCTCAGAAGGTTCACATTTGCAAAGATCATTTCTAAATCAGGGTTAGAGAGTGAGAAAGAAAGGGTGGAAGAAGAGGAGATGCAAAAAGAGAGTTAAAAGTGCTAAACTACTAGTTCACATTAGTACCAATAGGGTATTCATGCTAGAATTTGCAGTCATAAGACATGATTAAAAAAATGGAGAAGAAAAAAGAAACTTGATTGTAAGAATGATTAAACGAAATAATTTTATCCTTTGATTAATTAAGGAATAAACAAATGAATTGCACAGTGCCTTATTATTGTATTATTGTAAAAAAATGAAAAGAAATGAAAATGCTGAATGCATCCTTATACCCTTTTTACATGGGTTTAATGAGCATGTCATCTTTCAATGGTATGTGTACACTTAAACATCACTGGTTAATGAAGGTACGAGGGTTGTCCTAAAAGTACTTGTAATGCCTCTTTGCAAATAACTACACTATCAGTTGGTATACACCCCTAAAAAAAAAAAAATTGATGCACCTCAAAGCAAGCACCCCATCATAATGAAACTTAACACATGTATTGTGGAAAAAGAGATAAAGTGATTACAATATCACAGCAGCAGAACTCTTTAGTACAGAAGAGCCAAATAATAACTGTTACATGTTAATACCTCATAAAGCCATCTCTGGCTGCAATGTATGTTGATAAATGGTGTGGCATGGAGTCAAATGAAAATCTGTTGTTCTGTGACAGATTGTACCAAGGTTTCTGTAAGGGTTGCAAAAGACCCTCAATATTCTATGATGGCAGCAGCTGATGTCCCAGCATGCCGTAGGCATGTTCAATAGGAGAAAGATCTGGAGACTTTGCTGGCCAAGAGAGTTGCAACACTACAGAACCACTCTTGGGAAAGCCTGTGTGGCTCAGCATTATGCTGCTGGTAAATGGTCTTGGCACATATGACATGAAAGACAAGATGACGACAACAGGTCGCAGGGTTTTGTAAATGTCCTGCTACATTGTTAATGTTCCTGTTACCATGACTAGAGACAGCTGGCTTTCAACACTATAGCACATTCAATGATGGTGATGTGCTTCTACACAGCTGAGTTTGAATATGAAAGCAGCCAGTCCTCCTCCATATGCAAATGCAGTGATCATCTACCCCAAGGTACATGGTGACATAGATGAGAATCAGCAACTGACATGAAAATGACCTTGAAGCAACTTCAGGTTTGGTCTGATAATGGGAACAATGGGGGAAAGGATTAGCTGGTTGAAACGTTCATTGGGTCTTCAGGAAGACGCTTTAACGTCTGTAAATTCTGTTTTACACGTTCTGTAAAGTGGATACATTTTACAGAACGTGTAAAAGAAAATCAGGAAGACGCTTTAACGTCTGTAAATTCTGTTTTACACGTTCTGTAAAGTGGATATAGTCTGTGGTGGTGCATTAACTTATTCAATTAAAATATAAATCGGTTAGAAGTCCTAAAGATGTTACTTACGGAATTGCGTGTTTTGTCCAGCGTCAGTAGTTATTGAGTTTCTTTGTCCAAAGTTGAATCTTGCTTCAATATGGTCAGTTGTTAGGGTTAGTTTGAGAGCCACTTGGTTATAAGTTGTACTCTACTTCGGATATGTCCAGATGTTAGGGTTAGCTCCGTTTTGGCTATGTCGACATCATATTGAATGGGTAAAGGTTTCCAAATAATAATGAAAAATTCTTGAGTTAAGAGTTACTATTTACATACAACTTGAAGTTCCACGTTGTATTTGGCCTTTAGGGCTATCTCGTCAATGCTGCACTCTCTTGGAAATGCTGAGGAAGTCTTCAAAGTTTGGTCAGGTTCATAAAAAATTTAAAAGCTTTAAAAGGTTCCAGTTAAAATTATCACATACACCACCTCATACCGTCCACAGTCTCAATCACCGGACGCGCATTTCACCTAGGCTCTACCCTGGCGTTTTCAACGGAGACTTCACACCA
This sequence comes from Macrothele yani, assembly GCA_039090855.1. Lineage (NCBI taxonomy): Eukaryota > Metazoa > Arthropoda > Arachnida > Araneae > Macrothelidae > Macrothele > Macrothele yani. The sequence continues at coordinate 771,040 of CM077007.1, forward strand.
TCTGTCGAAGTCTGCTATCTGAAAGTTTCGTGTCCACAGTGCGCATGTTCCCCATTTAATCCATTGCCAATGTCATCTAGTGTCAGGTCACATCAACTTTATCTTCATCTACGTCACTCTCGCCCTTCCTTTTTCTCTTCCTCTCTCTATTCCATTTCTTCTCAGTTTCGATCAGGTTCCTCCAAGCGTACGAAAGGTCGTATGGACTGTTATTATTGCAGTTAAATGGTTTGGTCTTATTTATTATTACTGCTTCTGCTATTTGTATTGTTCTCATATTATTCTGCTGGTTTAATATTGTAATTCCTTCCCAATAGGGTATACATTGACTATCCAAACAGAAGTCAATGAGTGTTGTTTTATTCTCTCTTCTGCTCCAGTTCTTCATGTGTTCGGTCAATCTGATTTTAATATTTCTTTTTGTACTGCCTATATATTGGTTGATGATTTTATTTTGATTATTTATTATTGGTATAGAGTAGACACCTGCTTTTTGTAAGATTGGGGTCTTTCTGTGATAGTTACTAAGAGATTTTGTTATATCTCTCGTTTGTACACCAAAATCTAGGTCATATTTTTTACATGTTTTCTTCATAATAGTTGTGATCTCCGGTATATATGGTAATGATCCACAAAATTTTTTTACCTGTTGAGTCTGTGTACTCCTTTGTTGTTTATTTCTAGGGTTGCATCTATTAATAAGGTTATTTATTTTCTTCACATCATAACAGAAATTTATTGCTGTGTTCTTTATCCAATTCAATTCATTTTTTAGTAGTTGGGCATTAGATGTATGAGTAAACGCTCTATTGATATATGATCGGAAAGCTGCAAATTTGTAAGATGCTGGATGGTGAGAGTTCTCAGGAATGATATTAGTGATGTTGTCTGGTTTTCTATATACTTGGAAATCGATGTTATTTTGTTTATGAGATAGTAATATGTCTAAGTATGGTAAGATTCCATCCTTTTCACGCTCCACAGTGACTTTAATTGTTTCGTAATAGCTACTATATTCATCTATGTACAACTGTAGCTGGTTATCATCATGCTGCCATACCATAAGGATGTCATCCACGTATCTGCAAAACATTGATGGTTGTGGTATATCTCTTTTCAGTCTCATAGATTTTTCGATGTTCTGCAAAATCACCTCTGCCAACGAACCCGAAATCGGGGATCCCATCGGTGCTCCCAATGATTGTCGATATATTTTGCCTTCATAACTGAAATAATTGTTTTTATCAATAAAAAGAAGTGCTCTTCTTATGTCTTCAATTTGCTGTGTTGGTATTTTATTTTCACACAACCTTTCAACAATGAGGTCAATTGCATCCAGAGTAGGGGTATTTGGGAAGAGGGATATCACATCAAGGCTGGTAAGTCTTATTTTCTTATTCCAATTGATTGCTTTATCCTGTATTAGTGTAATTACCTCTGTGGGACTGTTCACAGTATATTCATATTGTTTGTAGATAGGAGTTAAAAAGTTATATAGTGCTCGTTCAAGATTTATCGTAGGCGACTTATTTTTCGCAACAATTGGTCTAAGTGGATTTCCAGGTTTACGAGTCTTTATTTTACCATAGATATTCGGGGTTGTAGCTCCCGTGGGAGGATATGCTTTCTTTTTAATCGTCTCAGGAAGGAAACTGTGATTTTTGAAAGTCATCAATGTACGTTTTATTTTTTCTGTTGGGTCTTTGTCTATGATTTCGACGCCTAAGTCCTGTATAGTTTTTTGCATTTTTTCATCATATTCTATCCTGTCCATGATGATTACTTGATTAGTTTTGTCAGATGTTGTTATTACGATCGATGGATTATTTCATAATTCCATAAGTGCTTGTCTTTCATATTTTATTAAATTAGGCTTCTCTGTGTTTTTCTTTCATGATCTTGGTTGCTGCTCTATTTATTTTAAATCTCAGGGGTTCTTGAGCTTTCTTTGGAAGTACGTTGATAATCTCTTCGATCTTCGGAATAAATTGCTCTGTTTTTCCTAGGTTTTCACTAAATGCAAATTTACTACCTTTATTAAGTGCATTTATTTGCAATTGATTAAGTTCCAATTGTGATAGGTTTACATAGGTATGGTTGATATTATCCTGATGTTGTTGGTCCTGTTTCCTTGATATCAATATTGTCAGTTTCTTTAGATGTCTATATTGGTTAGTTTTCCTGTTTTTTTCCAAGCATATATGTATTCTATTCATTATATTATCAATTATGTCATCTGTATATTTTTTCCTAATATTAGTATACAGGTTATATGACTGTCGAGATAGCTGGAAGATCCTCTGTCTCTTTGTTCTTATTTCTGCTCTCAGTCTTTTAGTTTCGCTCATTTCGAGTATTCTTTGATCTCTAGTGTTTAAGGCCCTGGTCTTAACTCTTAGGTAATTGGGAATAACCCCATTGTCCTGACTTTGTTTCAAAAAATCAAGATGGTCAACTTGGTCATTGAGTTTTACTCTTGTTTTCTTATAGTTTCAAATATCATGATTCAGCATTTTCTCTTGAGTCCATGCAGCACCGTGGGCAACTATGCTTCCCGCAGGTGTTATTGCGTTAATTACATCTCCAGATCGTAATATCATTATATCTCGTGTGATTCTATCATATAGTTCACATACAATTACGTGACCACAAGGTTCTTCAGGAAGACGCTTTAACGTCTGTAAATTCTGGTTAGCTTCATTTTGGCTGTGTCGACATCATATTGAATGGGTAAAGGTTTCCAGATTATAATTAAAAATTCTTGAGTAAAGAGTTACTATTTACATACAACTTGAAGTTCCACGTTGTATTTGGCCTTTAGGGCTATCTCGTCAATGCTGCACTCTCTTGGAAATGCTGAGGAAGTCTTCAAAGTTTGGTCAGGTTCATAAATTGGGATTCTTTGAAGTCCAACCTAAAAGTAGTGATGGGCGATTTCGACTGAAAATTAGTAACTTATAGGTAATAGTCCCAAACCATCGAATAAATCAATTATTTGCAAAACTAGTTGAATTAGTTGTTTATTCACTAGCTCTCCAGTCAGTCATTGTTACCACTAACTTGTCGAATAAATCAATCTGATTGACTGGCGCTCCCTTGTGCAGAAAAAAAAAAAAGAAAAAAAAAAGGCACTATGGATGAATGGGAAGCATTTCTTGGTGTAGGACGGGGGTTCCTGCGTGGCGAACCAGACTCCAAACTGTGTGTGTGCGTCTATCATGCTGACACGAATAGACATTCAATTACTGCATCAGTCGTTTCGTTGGTAGGGTTATTGAACAACTGAATCAGTCTTGCCAATGTCTTGACTAAAAATTAGTAACTAATTCAGTCCATAGTCAAAACTGACCATTGACTAATCAGTTGATAGTTCTTTTTAGCGATTCTACCCATCACTACTTAAAAGTAACTCCTCAGATTAAAGCCAAAGGGAACATGCAAGAGAAAAAAAACAGAGGAATAAAATTATGCAGAAAACTACAGATCATGCAGAATTCCACATTTTCACATAATTTATATGGCCCTACTTAAATCTTTTTTTAGTAAAAAATTCCAAACGTTTATGACATAAGAAATGCTTGGTAAGTTGTTTGTCATAGACATTGATCCATAAAAAAGAGATGCTGACACTTCATTGACTATTAGCATGGGTGCCTTATGATCTCGCAAATGAAGTGAAGTCTCAAAACATGAACATTTATATGTGATGTAGTAATTTGGAGAGACATAATTTAGTTTTTATCATGAGCATAATTAATATTGTTTTTTGTTTTTATCTGTGAAAAATCTAGATCGACGTCCACTGCAAGATTTCATCATTTGTGGCAGAAGTGAAGTATTGTCATTTTTGTAAACTTATGCAGTAATCAAAATTTTGAGATTAAAAAAAAACAACTAAATATTCTCTGAATAACTAACTTTGTAACAGCAAACTTTTAAAATTACACAACTTAAAAAAACAAACCTGCTTTTCCTTTTACTGCAATGACACTACTCTCCTCTGAAAAGGAAAGGAAGAAAGAAAACAAAGCTCCCTGCATCTGTATCGTTTCACAGCACCTGCACGATAGATTGTAAAATTACGGTACCATTGAAGGCCACTCTGCTTCCTTTTCCAGATAGAAAAAAACATACCACCCCTTTCACCATATTGTTCATTGTGCAGTCGAGGAGCACAAAACAGAAAGAAACGTCTTCTCACGTGAAATTAGATATGTCTCCCTCTTTCCAAACAGATAAACCATTCTTCTCTTGATTCTAGTTCTAGTTGAAGAAATTTTGTTCAATTTTCCTTCCCTCTGGGGTTTTTGGATTTTTACAGACGTTTCTGGCCTCTTGATTTTAGTCAAGGCCTGTCCTCAATGTATAGAAGGATTAACAAAAGTTTTGTTTACTACTGAAAATTTTAAATGTTGTTGCCGGGTTCCGCAAACTGTTTCCAAGTTCCTCACACTGTTGCCAGTTACCAAACTGAAATGTTTTCTTTGTGTATTTTGTATTTCTGTTGTTGTTGTAATTAAGTTGTTTAAAACACCACTTATTAGTTTTGAAGGCTCATTGATGGCTCTGTTTTTTGGATGTAATAACTTTCTTTCATTAGTCTCTTGTTTTTATGAGATTCATAGTCCAATATATCGATTTTTTCCCATAAAGGCTCACATTTGCAAAACTACATATGATTTGCTAATACACTGTTTTGATTTTTGTTATTAATAGCCATTTAAAAATGCATTTATGTCTAGCATTGCCTTGAAAAAGCATCCCAGTAGAGTGCAAAAGCTTGGCAAATCTTTGTGCTTATTACATCACAAAAATAAATGGATTTAATATGCTATATGCATTTCTTCAGTGTTCACGGTCTGGTGTATTTAAAATAATGTTAGCATAAACATTTCTGCAGTGGGAAAGAGTTGCTAGAAGACAACAAACATCTGGGAGAAACAAAGACTACGAAGACCAGACATGATTGAAAAGGTGAGGAAAATCATCTCTGCTGACAGAAATGCAGCCCTTCATATGATTTCAGAATATCTAGAAGTGAATAAGGAAACCATTTGGCAAACAGTAATGCAAAATTTAAAGAAAAGGAAAGTGTGTGTGTTCATGATTTGTACCACGTTCCTGAACCAAAAATCGACGACGAGCGAGAGTTCAGTACCACAGAGACTTGATTGCTACCATTGAAAGAAGTCCAAATTTCCTGAATAGTATCATTACAGCCAATGAGACATGGGTCTTCCAATATGATCCTGAAATGAAACGGCAAAGTGCTGAGTAGAAGTTGGGCAACTCTCTGCAAGCCAAAAAAGTTAGTCAGTCAAGATAAAAATCAAAACAATGCCCATTGCCTTCTATGACAGCAAAGGAATTTTTCATAAGGAATTCATGTCCAGTGGACAAACTGTTATTGCTTCGTTTTACATGGAAGTTCTTAAACGTTTGCTGCAAAAAATCAATTGTATGAGGCCAGAGTATCGAAGATTGCAATTGGTTTCTTTTGCGTGACAATTCCCCTTCTCACGAGGCAGTCACCATTTGAGAGTTTTTGGTCAAAAAACAGTTCTGCATGTTGTCACACCCTCGTTATTTGCCGGACTTAACTCCATGTGACTGTATCCTATTTCCCAAACTCAAAGTACCACTTAAAGGGTGCTATTTTGATGATGTACACACCATTCAGAAAACTATGACGAGGATTCTTAACAGCATTCCTGTAACTGCTTTCCAGCAGTCATTCCATGCACTTTGTGAATGTGCAAACTAGTGTGTAGATGCCGGATAAAGCTAATTTGAATAAACTATGGTTTGTAATTTACTACAGTGATTCATTACTTTTTATCTAGCATTAGTCTCATTTTCAAATTGCTGCAATGTGTACTTCCCCCTACCCCAGTTAGCTACCCCAGTGTAGTAGGATTGATAAACACTCTGCTGTGAAATACTCAAGGCCTGTTACCCACCTCCACCCACCTTCTCAGCAAGCATGGTGTGAAATTCTTTCACCTATTATGATGAAGAGTTTTACAAATGAAGCAAGGAAATAGTGCTGACGACTCCTATTTACTGCATCACTCTTTGCACACCCTCAGCACTCATTTCCAATGTTATTAGATAAGAGTTGTATAGGCAACTCAAAAGTGCACTACAATTAGTCTCCTAAGTCCCCTCCACCTACCACTCTGCCCCATTTATTTCCAATAAAAGGTATACAATGTGCCACCATGGGCAGCAGAATGCTTCAGCCAGTTGAAAAAAAAAGTTAAAAGGTATTGACCTTTGAACTTTTTTTTTCTAAATGTGTGGAAGGCTTTTATCATCTGCATTTTACATACAACAATTTCTGTGTGCTTATGTTGATATAGTTTAGATGGGGGTATGTATACGAATAAACTGTGTTTCTAAGAAGGTGATATGCATTTCTGAAATATGCCAGAAATGACACTCAACCTTCTGTAATGCCATGATACATCCTTGCTTAAACTTTCCCCAAGTCAAAAGCAGGGCTCAAGTAGGGAGAGCCAGAGAAGAAGAATGGGATTAGTGATTGAACATCTTCATTTTATTTTAATTTCAATCAAACTACAATCACAGAGCAAAATGAAATAGTAATTATTGACTCAAATATTTTTTAAAAGAATCCTTTTGTAAGTCAGGAATCCCAATGCAGTTAATGAAGTCAGTGCCATTATAGTATCGTGAAGGGAATACGATATTACACCATACAATACAAATTTTGAAGATGAGAATCTGTTTTTTGGTGTAAATGAAAAAAATGCCGGTTGCTTCAACTAGCAAATACTGTGATGGTTATATTCAAATTAATCGGAAACTTGAGACTTGGTCGCTCTGAGTGGTGTAGTGGTTAGCATATTGCGCGCTATCTCGGAGATGCGGGTTCAATTCCCGCTCCGGGACGACGCAATTTTCAAGTTTTGGGATATTATCTAACTTACCATCCTTGTTATATTTACACCAAAAAACGGATTCTCATCTTCAAAATTTGCCATTATGGTATTTCATCTGCACACCTGCTTTTTATATATTTCTTCTTTTAAAAATGGCATACCATCTCTGTTGTTATCACTCCCCAAGCCAAACTGTATGAGCTGAATGTTAGGCACTGATCCTTAGATTTAGGTAAAACTCCCCAGTAAGAACTGACAATTTCTGGTAGGAAATAAAAATAAAACTTCAATACAATTATCGTTAAGTATACATTGCTAAATTATGTTTTACTTTATAATTCAAAATTTTGGGCCCAGTTAACAAATTTCACCATCCACTGCCCCCAAGTGTTCTGCTACCATTGGCAGAAATAAAGATTTAATTTAAATGAGTAGAGATTTAATTTAAATATTATGGAAGCTAACTGCACTAACTATCGACGGAAGGTGGGAGTGGTCAGTTCACTCGCTAGTCAAGTTTTGGGGCAGTCCCTACCCTTCTTCAGGATGCATTAATTAAGTGCGGCCACTTATGAGACAAATTCTAGAAAATATGGTATAATAGCAAAAATTATACAAATTAAAGATCAAGTGTGACCCCCCCCCCCATCCTCACTAATTTTTCTGTCCTTGTAGTTAAAGGTGTAATATTGGGTTGTCAGAAAAGTCATGACGTATTTTGGCACCCGATGGCGGTTGGGCGTTTTTGGAAGTACTAGAGGCATGCGCACCTCTGTTATCGCAATGGCATTCGACAGGTGCCAGTTCTAGCTGCAGTCTAAAAGGAAATGGTGAGCGATTTGGTTGATTTGCGGAGATCTGACATCAAGTTGAAGATGGAAGACCAAACTGTGCATTTTTGCCATATTTTACTGTTTTACTTCCGTAAAGGGAAGAACGCGCGGCAAGCTTGTGAAAAGTTGCATAAAGTGTACGGTGATAATGCTCTACAAGAACGTCAGTGCCAGCGGTAGTTCGCAAAATTCCGTGCTGGTGATTTTAACCTCAACGATGCTCCTCGGTCCGGGAGGCCAACCGAGGTTGATGACGACCAAATCAAGGCATTGATCGAGTCAAACCCACGTTACACAACATGAGAGATTGCAGACACATTGCACATCCATCATTCCAGCATTCACGACCACCTGAAGAAGCTGGGATACGTAAGCAAGCTCGATGTGTGGGTTCCTCATGAACTCAAAGAAGCTCAATTGACGACTCATATAAACATCTGCGATATGCTCATTAAACATGAGGAAAACAATCCTTTTTTGAAGCGACTGATAACTGCTGACGAAAAGTGGATAGTGTACAACAATGTGCTGTGCAAACGGTCTTGGTCCCAGCGTGCTGCTTCGCCTCAAACGACATCCAAAGCAGACATTCATCAGCGGAAGGATCTGGTCTCAGTGTGGTGAGATTTTAAAGGTGTCGTGTTTTTTGAACTCCTACCACGGAACCAAACAATCAATTCGAATGTGTACTGTCAGCAATTGGACAGTTTGAACAAATCCATCATCCAGAAACGTCCAGAGCTTGTTCATCGTAAAGGTGTTGTGTTCCATCATGACAAAGCGAGACCACACACAAGTTTGATCACCCGCCAAAAATTATTGGAACTTGGGTGAGATGTGTTGCCACACCCAGCATACTCGCCTATCCTTGTGCAGTCAGACTTCCACTTGTTTCGCTCTCTTCAACAGTTGTTGCGTGGTATAACGTTCAATTGAGATGAGGCTGTAAATCAGCACTTTGTACAGTTTTTCGCCACGAAAGACAGGTCCTTCTATGAACGAGGCATTCTGCAGCTCACTGACAGATGGCAAAAAGTTATCAAACAAAACGGGCATTATCTCATTGATTTATCTTTGTTCTTTCTATCAATAAATGACCTTTGCAAAACATGGCTAAAATACGTCATGACTTTTCCGACAACCCAATAAATTAACCTAAAATTATTTTTTTGATAAGGACAGATCAAAATGAAAAACATTAAAAAAAACATAAAAATGCAGCTTCATGTAATTAAAAAGACTAAAACCCAGCAAAGCACTTTCTAGGTTCTCTAGACCCTGTTTTTAATTGACTGTAGTACAACAGCAAATAGGTGTCATGGACATCTGCATACTGGAAAGTTCTATATCTAATTGTTGTTGCACCAGAGTCACTTGAAAATAAGGTCAGGAAAACCACAAAAATATTTAAAATTATGCTAAGGCTTTTCAGTTTTTTAAAATGTTTTCAATAGTTTACATCTGTCTTTTTAATGACAAATAGTTTTAGGCTTATTTGCATAGAACATGAGGTTACAGAGTTTCATGCTATAGATAAACCATTTTAAAAGTAGATAATCACAATCAATACCTATTAAAACTGAATTCAAAAACTTTGTCAAAATGTTTGAAAGGCATGCATAAGAGGATCTGGATTTTGTGTGGCACATGTACAGAAAATGAATAAATAAAGTCTACATAGTTAAAATTTTGTCTTTATTATTTCAATTAGTAATTTTTATGGTACTCTGATGAGAGAATTGAATTAATTTTCAGTGATTTTGGAATAACTTTTTTACGGGTCTTATAGAGGTTATTTTTCATGAAAGTTGGTTGTCAAATTTTCGAACTAGGCTTTAGTTCAAAAATTTGACAACCAACTTTCATGAAAAATAACCTCTATAACACCCGTAAAAAAGTTATTCCACAATCACTATGAATAGAGGTGCCATAAATGCATTTACAACTAGGATTAATTTTCAGTTCACGGTATACATACATATCAGATGTTTTTAGTATATTGACATTACTCAAGGCCAGTCTTTAGGGCTGTTCTTAATCAATTTGAAAAAGCAGAGAAAAACAAGCGTCTAAAATAAAATTCTATTTGCTTTACTTGAAATTTTGCATAATTAAAAAAAAAAAATCACACGTTATTTTACTTGAATCAGCACTATGTAGCATAGTAAAATTAGTTTTTCTTTCTGTTCTGTTGATCTACATGACTGTGGCTAAAATACAAGAATTACACATAAGTCACTAATGAAATTAAGTAACAACAATTTGAAACTCACAATTATTTTAAAGAGGTTAATGACTGAAAAATGAAAACAATAAAATAAAATGAAGTGCATTTTCTTAACAGATGATAAAGATATGTAAGCAAAAACAAAAATATAACTTTTCTTCATTATAGCAATCTAAAAATTAAGTACAAAAAATAGCTGCAGGAATACAACAAAGCAATAATAAACAAAGAATGATACTGTGTACAACCTTTTGATTTTTATTAAATCTATAATAGCATTTTAGGCCATACCTATACAGAGAATGATTTTCCATGTATTAGAGTGGCTTATACATTGTGCAAATGCAGCATGAAAAAAAATTAACAAACTTAGTATATTGTCTTAAATTAAAGGTGAAAAGAATTCAATATCTAAGCAAAATTATTTCACTAAACAGTTTAATAATGATATTGATATGAAGAACAATAAATTAATAAACTCACAATAATCTCATTATCTCAAATATACAGCTACCAAATTAGCTTTTCTTTAAAAGCATGAAAAAACCTTGCAAGCCTTTTCTCAATTTCAGCATGGAAGGACTCATTTTTTTAAAAAAAGTTTTTTTTTTAACTACCAGTAATAGCCAGTTATATACTTTCTGTATAATTCATGACTAAATGAGAAATTAGTGATGAAAGTCAGTTTTCATTTGTGAGTTGTGAGAAATGAGTGTTAATATATACAACATAAAAGCAAACTTTCAAGGTTCTGAATTTGAAAGAATTTCAGTGTAATGATGATAATAAAGGGTACTTGATGACACCTAAAATTTACTACACATGGGTGTTTAAGGGAGAATCATTCAGGTGTGATGTAAAACAAACAAATTTCATTCCACTAAACAAAGTTAAAGTATTTAATCAGATAAAATTATTTGCTTTCTGAAGTAATCTTACAGCAAATTGAAAAATCTGTGATGCAAAATAATAATATTTCACAACCAGCATTTTTTTTTTTTTTTTTGTAGATACGTGGATGACATCTTTATGATCTGGTAACGTAGTGAACAAGAAATGCAGGTCTTCCTTGAAGCATATAACACATATTATGCATCAATTAACGTGACAATAGAAAAAGAACAGAATAATACATTACCTTACTTAGATATTTTATGTCACAAAAACCAAAATAATAGAATTGATTTCCAGATATACCGTAAACCTAACTATATTGCCAACGTTATTTCAGCTAATTCTAACCATCCTATTTCATATAAGTACTCAGCTTTCAGGTCATACATCAATAGAGCGATAACCCATACCTCCAATAACTGATTGCTAAATAAAGAATTTAATTGGATCAGAAATACGGCCTCTGCTTTTGGATATGACATCAGGATAATAAACAATCTCATAAAGTGGATAACAGAGAAGACAAGAAATAATCATTTCAGAACACCAACTGATAAAAAAGAAATGAAATATTGTGGATCAGTATCTTACAATCATGAAATTAATAGCATATTGAAAGAAGCATGCAAGAAATTTGGCTCGGGCTTTGGTATAAAGACCAGAAATATCGAGGACACATTAACTTCTGGTCACGGAAACACACCGATATTGCAGAAAGTGGGTGTTTACTCAATCTCAATAGGGGACAGCAAAACAAAATTATCAGCCAATATATAGGAAGCACCAAAAGAAATATCAGGATAAGATTATCGGAACACATCAGCAATTGGTTCAGAAAAGAAAATAAGACTGTACTTATCGATTTCTGTATAAATAATCAATGCACACCACTATGGGAAGAAATAAAATTGATAAATCAGCAAAAAAATTGGAAGACCATACAGATTGCTGAATCCATATTAATAGAGAAGACCAAAACATCAAATTGCAATAACAATTCACCATATGAGCTTTCATATGCCTGGAGAAATTTAGTGGACACCGAAAAAAGATTAAAAAAGGAACATAAAAATCAAATCAAAAGACGACAAATACAGGAAAATCAAACTATTACACCAGATGTCACCACCATATAGGATGAAAACTGACCCATGCACAATGTACATCATGACTTCTGGAGATACGAAACGTAGTCACTTACCAACAGACGTTTCATTTCCTGTTGAAAACGCCTAGGAAGAGACTAGGGCGAAACGCGTCCGGGGACCCTGGTGGACCTGAGAAGGTGGTGCATGCATTATGTAAATAGTTCATTTGTCAGTTCTTCTGACCATCCACATTTCATTTTGTTCTTTTAAATTCGTTTACTATCAGCCTTTTAGATTCGTTCGCTATAGTTCTTTTGGATTGTTCATTGTTAGCCTTTTAACCTGCCTATGACATACCCATTACAGGGTTTTCATTCTCAGTTATATTATTCTTTTGAGCTTACGATACAATATATAACAAGATTCTTTGGGTCGAATACTACTTTGGCATTGTTGAACACCATATTATAGTCACCGTCGGACTTTTTGCTATGCATAGCCGCTGAACACCTGAGACCAAACAACTTGCGGAACTACGATGGTATGCGAACAAAAACGACCTCTGGACGAATATATGTGAGTAATTGCTCTTGTTTTCTTTTAGTCTTTATTTTTTCAATAATAATCATCATAAATAACTGCACCACTATAATCACATGTCCATATTTTAACGTGCGTAATAGCAATTCAAAAAGAGATACTGAATTTCTATGTATTATATGTTTTACATATTGTCACTGTTCCACAACTTACAGAATTTTCAATGATGCGTGCTTACCTACTGAACAGCATTCATCTTGAAACTGTCCAATCAACACCAGTTTCTCAGGTTATTGTGCAATGCCTCACAAATATGGAGTGCATTGCCTTACAAATTTCAACAATTTTAACTGACAATGTGACCTACATGACTTGAGCTTACAGGGAAGTGCTGTGTACTCTACTGCCTAATTTGGTGCTCATGACTTGCAATGCTGATATTGTAAACCTAGTCTGACCAATGATGTATGTATTTTGCTGAGCAGGACAAGTTTATGGGATGCTTTTACAAGTTGTTCAAGCATTGTCCTGTAAGAAAGTGACGTTATCTACAGTTTTTAGCAGAAAGAAAAAAATAAGGTAAACTATGCCCAGTACCCTGATAACACGCTAGAATTCCTAGTTCAAAACAGTGCAGTACCCTGCTACATACTGTGATGTTTATGTAGACTTCCTTGACAGTGAAATGGAACGTACTCCTGACACTGCCAGTCTCAATGTATGCCAGTCCCTGATGGAAAGTAAATACATCTGTGAAGACTTTCAGTTCATTGCTGAACACACCCAGATCCTGGTGAACATGCTGCAAAACATGTGGAGTGTCTATTCACAAGGCATACAACAAAGTATTCGATCTTCGATCTAAATTAAAGCTAAAATCGGAGGCAATCTATTCTTGAAAAGCTGCATGTAATTTGTTTCTGCAAGAGATGTTTCATAAAACCGTAGCAAAGTTGGACATTTATATTTATTGGGTTGGTGCGAATGAAATGTCTGGCAAAAGACCAGCACACATGGACGGCGAGAACGGAAAAGTAGGGCAACTTACCTAGGCAAAATAATCCCCCTCGGCATTGATACATACATGATCCAGGAATGAAAAAAGTCTTGTGGCTGGGACCTGAAGAAGTAATCAACTGCACGTTGAACCTCGTTGTCTGACGTGAACTGTTTCCCGGACAGGAAGTGATCCAGGCGGCGAAACAGATGATAGTCTGTCGGACACAAGTCCGGGGAATAGGCAGAATGAGGCAGTGCTTCATGGGGAATAGGCAGGCTGAAGCAGTGCTTCATAGCCCAAGGCACTTAATGTCAGCGTTCATTGTGCAACATGAGGGCGGTCGTTGTCCTGGAGCAGAACACCACCATGTCTGTTGACCTAAGCCGGTTGTTTCTGCAGCAATTTCCGGTGCATCTGGTGTAATTCAGCACAATAAAGTTCTGCAGTGATGGTTTGGCTTCTTGCCAAGAAACTCCGATGAATTATCCCGGCTGTGGACCACCAGACAAGGAGCATCATCTTCTTAGTGCGCAGGGGTGGCTTAGGTTGCTGTCCAGCATACTGTGCCTTGCAATAACCATTGTGCAGGTCGTTTCCGATTATCATAAAGGACCCACTTCTTGTCGTAGGGGACGATTCGATGCAGTAGAGGTTCCTGTTTATTCCTGGCAAGCAGCAACGTGCAGACTTCCAAACGCCTAGTCTTGTTGGCAGTTGTCATCTCATGCGGTAGCCACATGTCCAGTTTTTTTACCATACCCAGCGCAGCCAGATGCCAAACAACTGTCGTGTGGTGGACACCTACCTCTGCCGCTATTTCGCGATACGTTTTTCGGGGGTCCGCTTCAACCACACATAACAGAACATCGTCAGAAACAGCAACAGGTCAATGACCGTGTGCTTCGTTTTGCAGTTCTGTATCTCTGCTTTGAAACTTCACAAACAATCGCCGAATGGTTTGTTCGTTGGCTGTATTCTCCCCAAATGCTTTGTTAACATTTCGAGCGGCAATTTCTGCAGAATGGCCCAGTTTAAATTCATACAGGAAGATTACTCTAAAATCCGGCATCTGCATGTTTCCTTTGCAAGCCACGTTACATCCAAACAAACCATGCCTGAACCTTGTTCTTCACACATGTGCTAGCTATTTATAGTTACTTTGTGACGTAATACCTGCAACACCTGTGGGTGGTTCCATTCCGCTGTGGTGGGTGGGGGTCTGTCTCCACTGCTCATTCGCACTGGCGGACATTTAATTCGCACCAACTCAATAGACGTTACTGGCAGACCGCTGCCAAATTAATCATGCAAGTAAACATGCTTCAGAAAACTTAATTACATCAGGCCGGAACTGGAATCGAACCCACATCTCCTGATTTACGTTCGAGTATTTACCCTTACGTACATACTCAAACGTAAATCAGGAGATGCGGGTTCAATTCCTGTTTTAGGACGATGTAATATTCAAGCTTTCTAAGTCATGTCTACTTGGAAAATTATTTTAGTCTTATATATTTAGTGTGTCAACAGTTTTACTTTTATCACAAGTATTTGGGTGGTCATTTTTCTCACATGTATAGTAGGTAAAAAATAGTAGTTCCACCACATTTTGAAGTGTCTCGTGATGTGTGTATGCAAACAAGATAAATTTTGTTCACAAATTCTTTTATTCTGTTCACAGGTGAGACTGTTAAAGATTTAATGAGTCCATGCACCTTATATGGGACAGCTGGTCTTGGTGATTCTCCAGACAACAGTCCTGGATCTTATTGTAATAGGTAAACAGAAATTGCACATAAAATAAAAAAAATTGCACATCTCCTTGAATTATCTAATGAATCAAATGTATATACACATTTTTTTCTGAAAAACCGATTGATATCTAAAATAAATTCCTTAGCGTGTAGATTGAGTAGAGAAATTACTATGTCTGTATCACTGAATGTAGAAGAACTCAGTCCTCTGCGCTTGTTACATTTAAAGCCCTATTGGGTAACCTTCCTGAACTACTGCGCATATTCACATAATTTTCAAGATTTCATTTCATTAGAGCATCTGTAATTGGCAGCTGAAAAATTAGCAAAATGTTGAAGTGAGGTAATCTTTGGATGCAGTAGGTGAAAAACAAATTATCATTACAGTAGAATTGAAACTAATGTCACAAGGTTTTAATATTGTTTACTTAGTCCAGTCAATAGATTATATTAGAAAGTAAACAAAGTTCTCTCTATCTCTCTCTCTCTCTCTCTTTTGTGAAAAATGTTCCTTAGAATGTCCTTCACAATGTAGTTAAAAGTCCCAAGGACTTTTAACTACATTGAGAAAAACTCATGGAGGCCTGGGAAGAGAGCGGTGTCAGTTTAAAAATATTTAAAATTATTTTGTTCTCTTTTTCATTCTGTGGAATTCATTTTTGTAGAACTTTTGGGACCTATTGTACTTCTGAGTAAAAAATATGAAATTTTTCAAAATTTGTCCCCAGAATTAACTCTCCTTTTTCCCAAAAAAACAACAACAACAGAAAAACATTTTTATGTGATCTTCCTGTGCAAACGTTTGTTTTTCTTGTTGCCGAGTTC
Source organism: Macrothele yani (assembly GCA_039090855.1). NCBI lineage: Eukaryota > Metazoa > Arthropoda > Arachnida > Araneae > Macrothelidae > Macrothele > Macrothele yani. Next base: position 787,106 of record CM077007.1, read on the forward strand.
GATTTTCAACTTCAAAATATTTAAATTGTAATAGTCTCTAAAAAGATCCTAAACAAGAATTTTGGAGGCATGGTAAAATGAGCCATTACTAATTGTGTAAAGGTTTGGTCTGTCATCATTTTCTTCTCAGACAGTGAATGGAACATTTACTGTTGTCCATAATTTTGTTCATCCATTTTCTTCCTTTGCAAACCAGAATAAAGAAGGGCAAAATGATGCAGTCAGATTGTTCAACATGCAGGTTCATAGTCACTCTACTGAGTACCTCAACCTGCAGTAAAAGAAAGTGAGATAAATTTTCCACACATCCATAGGTATGTGAAAGCATGTGTGTTTTATGAACGATTTTGACTTCATTTTGAGTTAAATCTTCAATTTGTGTGTTTTTTAAATCTTGACTCTGGTATTTCAAGATAGAATTTAATCAAGATTTTACCAAGAATCATAAGTGTATTAACAGGGATACCTGTTTAACCGGTTCACAAGATCTATCGATGCACAACATAAGAACACTTCTAGGCAAATATGTACCCTGACTTCTTCTCATGATGCATCCTGTTATCACTGAAGGTGTTCTGATGAGACCTACCAATAGCAGTATAATTGTATCACCATGATTTGAGCAAATGCTGTCACACAGTATATAATATGCATGGCCAGCATAATAAGTTATGGCAAACTTCATCCCCAACTGCACAACTCAAAACTTAGCCCGTAATCTCTGACATCTAGAATGTACCTATCCAAGGCAGTGGCTAGTGCAATGTGAAGGCAGAGGGTGCTGAGAATTGCAGGAAGTATGGACTAGGCTGCCATCTCATGCTGATCATGGCTGCATACAAGGGGCTGAACAACTGCATTAATCACACCATCTGATGTGATTAATGTTACATGATAAACAGTAAATACAGGCAATTCAGAGATGTCTGATTGATGTATTAATAATTATGATGTACTTCCATGTAATTATGAGAAGAATATTTCTCCCACAGAATTTACTTGCGGAACTGGTGGTTTACTTAACTACTCTATGAGGAAGCAGAATTTACTTGCGGAACTGGTGGTTTACGTAACTACTCTATGAGGAAGCAGAATTTGCTTAAACTGGCAAAAACTGAAGAATGTTCTGATTCTTAACACTTGGAACTTTATCATCCTGGGGGGTGTAACAGATAGTGTGCTAGTACTGACATCGGCAGATGAGGGTTCAAATCCAGTTCCAGGGGGATGTAATTTTCAAGTTTTCTGATGTGATTAATATTATGTTATGAACAGTAAATGCAGGCAATTCAGAGATGTCTGATTGCTGTGTTAATAACTCTTGTACAGTAGTTTTAACATGTATTACAATTTTTGTAAATCTTTTGATTGCTATACTTCTCGAAACCAATTTTATTAGACAAGATATTAGTATATGCTGTTCTTTCTCTTTGTGATGCATGTTTACATTTTGATTCTTCATTTTACAGTTTGGTAGAAAATACAGCCTTTCTTCTGTATGTGTTCTAGAAGACTATGGTAAAAAGAAGTAAACATTGACTGATTCGTTAAACTTTTTATGTCTGAGTGTAAAAAGAAAGCTATCATTTGATCACTGGGTTTTGTTCAGAAAACAATTGTTGCTACTAGCATAATGCCATTTCTGTATACGAGCATGGTGTTCAGGCATATTGACATACAATACTTAAGAAATAAAAATCTTGTTTGCAAGAAATTTTTTCATCTTCGGCCCATTACAAAATTTTCTCTACATTTTCATTTCCTTTATCACCAATGGTTGTCTTTATACACTCAGTCCATCTTAATTTGAGTTTCTGGGTCTGCTCCCTGATCTCTTGCATCATACTGCAGGATATGGCAGTGATCTAGGAAGTCTTTCATCTCTCATGCCATATGCATGTTTAAGCCACCTCAGTGTGTTGTGAGCTTTTTTATGTCTGACAAAAAAGTACCTGGCTTAGATTTGATGTTTGTAATACTGTTTCTGTTCTGCCACTGAGTGTATGGAGAACTACTGAATAAAATGGAAGGAACAATGTCAATCCTATTTATGGCCAGAAGGATTTGAAGTCTACAAACAGGTGAGGATTTTGTCCTTCAAAATGCTTCTCTGGGACACTGAGGGGTTGACCAGTTGACCATGTGACCAACTACTGGAAAGAGATAATTTCGTATAAGGGAAGTTCATGTTTCATTTAAAACGCTCATAGGCACAGTACTGTGCGTTTGTAAAATGGCATGGAATCAAAGACAATATCTTCCATTTTTAGCAAAGCTCAAAGTAATTTGTCAAGTTGAAAGTTGTGAAAAGAAAATGCAATATAGCAAATCATTTTAAGACACTAAAGAAAACTCTAAGCACAAATTTAAAAATAAAGGAGATATTAAAAGGAAATCAAGTGAATATCCTGAGGTAGATGATGCTAAGCATATGCTATAGTGCATACAATAATGTCAAAAAAGCTCTTCAAAGTGGCTTGTGGGCATCAGGGAATGTAACATTCCAGTCTCTAGCCAAGTAGACAGTGTGGAAGAAATGTTCTTCACATAATACGTGGAAATACATCTGAATTATTAACACAGCAATCAGATATCTCTGATTTACATGTATTTTATTGTTTCTCATGTTACATTAATCACAGTAGAAAACTTGAAAATTACATCACCCTGGAGCGTATCATGTGAAGAATATTTATTCCACACTATTTACCTGAGCAACTGGAGATTTACTTAACTACGCCATGATGAACAGAATTTGCTTTGACTGGTGAAGATCAGAGACTATTCTGGTTCTTATCACTCAGATATTTGGGACTTCATCATCCTGGGTGGTGTAACGGTTAGCATGCTTAAATGGAAATCGGGAGATGCGGATTCGATTCCTGCTCCAGGGCGATGTAATTTTCAAGTTTTTTATTGTGAGTAATGTAACGTTAGAAAGAGTAAAATACATGCAACTTAGAGATGTCTGATTGCTGTGGTAATAGCTCCAGCCAAATGATGCAACTGAAAGCAAAGAATTTAGCATCTTGATTTGGCAAGAAGGATTTTAGTTCAAGTACTAGATGGTTGCAGTCACTGCCTGATTTATGGGAGGGTATTCAAGGCATGTGCCTTGGGTCCCAACCTTCGAGGGCGCTAAACATGTATTTATATATTACTTGCTTTGCATCAAACTGATTTCCAATGTTCATGTACTGAAAAAAGTTAAAATGATAATTTTAGAACTGTACATTGAAACATGTGGAAATGACAATTATAATTTCCACAAATAAATAGAACACCATACTATTGGCAAATTAATGTTTTAATCTGCCAATAATAACTATGTAACTAGTCCCAGCAGTAGAAAGTAGGGTGCAACCAATCACTGTTGCTTTGTAATCCAAGGAGGGCCCCCTGAAAGCTTTTTCCCCAGGGCTCCAAACTGTCTAAGTTGGTCCCTGGGTGCAGTAGTTTCAAAGTCCTTGGTGTTGTCAGAAAAGTGACATCTGGAGAAAGTAAAGTGGTTGATTCAAGGATGGTTGCAACAAAATTGAGCTGATATACAATCACAGTATCAAGCCAGTGACATTTACCATGGAGATGAGATGGTCTTGTTTTGGCAGCTACTTCCAAATGAAACACTACCTTTTTGTTATAAGTATCATGGCGGAAAGTTCAATAAATTTCGCATTACAGGGTTATAGCAGCCAATCCAGATCACTTTGTGAAAATAAAGTATTTAGTCATTGGCAAGAGCTAATCTCCAAGATGCTTTAAGAACTGTTCTACACTACAAGTGACTTATGCATTTAAGAGGATGCCCGGGATTGCTGTTGGGTTATTTACTTATTTTTGAATTCGGATCTTGACTGGGAAAAATATGTTTATAAAGCAAGGGTACAAATTTTGCTTATTTTTGGTGACTGTTGTGCACATAATTGTGGTTTAAAAATGAGAATTATCAAACTAAAATTTCTGCTGCCAAAAACATTTGTTGTTGAACAGTAACAAACAAGGTGTCATTCATTCCTTTATTAATAATTGTGGTTTAAAAATGAGAAATATCAAACTAAAATTTCTGCTGCCAAAAACATTTGTTGTTTAACAGTAACAAACAAGGTGTCATTCATTCCTTTATTAATAATTGTGGTTTAAAAATGAGAAATATCAAACTAAAATTTCTGCTGCCAAATACATTTGTTGTTGAACAGTAACAAACAAGGTGTCATTCATTCCTTTATTAATGTGTCTATTGAAAGCTCATGGTGAAAAGATTCTTCTCAAACTTGCACCTGAATGTACAGCTAAAAAAGACTTGTTAAGCACAATAGATATGATAAGCAAAGTATGGAGGAATGTTTCTAAGTACATGATTAGGGATGGCTTCCAACATGGTGGGTTTTCTGAGTAGAAAGAGCCAAGCAGTTATGAAACCTTGGACCACGTGTATGATCTGTGGAGTCTAGCGAGATTAATGTGCTGTTGATAGAGCTGTGCCCAAAGATATACAGCTTGAAGATTTTTTGGAATCAGATAAAGGTGTTCAAGTTGCAGGTGAGAAAGAACCGATGCTGATATTGTTGTAGATTTAATGGGAATGAATGAGTGTGATAGCAGTGAGGGCTGCAGTGCAAAACCAGGATCGTTTCCAAGAGAAAAAGAAACATTTAATGGTGCAGCAATATTGTTGAGCTGTTGATGGTAGCTGAGAAAGCTTGGTTAGAAAACTCCAATATGTAGAAAGTAGCATGTTAATGCAAGCATTCAAAGCTAACAGATTTATTTTCTGCATAAACAAATAAAAAGTTTAATCAGCAAGTCGCTTTTTATAATTTAATACAACTAAGTCTTTCTCTAATCTCATATCAGATGTGCATCATTCTGCATTGTTGCAGCATTTAAAATACATGCAAATAAATTAGGCTCAATTTTTAGATGATATTGGAACCACACGCAATAGATTCCAGTTAATTGAGACACACTGGGACCAGAACACTTTGACCTGATTAAGCGGCTGCTCCAATTGTGGAGATCATTTGGGATGTTCTTCAAGAATTGTCCCAAGTAAATAGCTGTCCTGATTAAGCAATTAACTGGAATCTACTGTATTGGGAAATAACTATAGCTCAGTAAATGCATGCAAAACATCTGTTTTAAGTTCTACATATCCAACTATTCTGTATATAACAAACTATTCCATATATTGAACAATTGCAACTGTCCCCTTAAGTTTGATATAAACAAGTTGAACTATACTTATTTCTTTTATGGTTATCATGTCAGCAGCTTCTAAGCTCTTAAAAAGCCCTTTATTTCATAGCTGTTAATACTGGCTAAATAAATTGCATGTTTTATTCTGTGGCCAACCTCTTTGTAGTACAAATATTTTTTACATATCTGATAATTATTGTGCCTCATCAATAGTCACATCTGAGCAATTAAAGCCTGTTTGTTGTTCTAGCATCTTTCTCTGTACTACATAATATTTTTTTGAGTTCAAATTAGAACTACAAATTTGTAGATATTCCAACATTCATCTTCAACACAAAAGTTCCACAAGTTCTGCTCAGCTAATCAGTGTTGTGTTTCAAATTGCATACATTCTCAGATAGCAGTGTTAAGCCACTAATATATAGTAGTACACTGCTGATACAGGAGCCACCGATTCCTACATCTAATACTAGGTTTAATTCTATAACTTCATTATCTAGGCATATATCATTTATTTGCCTATCACAGTGTTGGAGTGAAATATTTGTTTGTAATGTTGCTGATGGTGGTGTAACAATTTGGAAAGTTAAATCATATAAATGTGTTATTACCTGGATGTAAATTCATACTTATAATTCAGTTCTGATCATTTTATTTTTCAAAATACATGTAAAGCCTTAACACAGTCAAATTTATTGTACATACTTGAGAAAATAAAAACATAAGAACACAACATTATAAGGAGAAATTTACATCCAGATAAGGATCCATAGAAACCATGTAAATATTTGGTTGGAAACTGAAATATGAATACATGTAGGTGTATTGTTACTTTTGTGTATGAAAGATTTCAGTCTCCTTGATCTTATCAAAGATGAGAAAAACTTATATGAAAAATGGCTGTAAAGAATGCGACATAAGAGTAGTTTCTCATTTTTCACAACTCCTATATATTGTTCTATGACATCAATGCATGTGCCCCTGCACGGGGATAACTGGTTTTCCGGTTATTTGGGGAGCGGCGCCCCCACTGCCCGAGCTGACCTTGTGATGGAACATCTTGCTTCTTCGTCTTGTACGATTACATCACCAAAGGGACAGCTGTTCATCCAGCTGCTGGGGGATGGCGTCCCCACGGCCCAAGCCGACATGTACTATATGTGATGATTTTCACATTTTTTATGTTTTTTGTTTTTTCACTTGACACGCTCCCACCTCAGTTGTAGGTTGCTGAGGTTGTGATTATGCGCCGGCTCTGGATTTTAGTTTCTCTTTTTCTTTCCTGTCTTCTCCATTTTATGTTCCCTTCTTTGGTTTTCCGAGCTGGTTAGCTAGACCTGCCTGCACGTTTGCTGTGTGCGGTGACCCGTAAGGTGGAAAAGGGGATGCTGGAGGCTGAGGTTTCTGGTGGTCTGGGTGGTGTTGTCGCTAGGTGCCAACACTCCTCTTTGCCCCTTGCTTCACCCTAAACGGGTGGCTAGGACCTAACCCACTTCTAACGGCTTGTCGTTACGTTCGGCAGGGTGAGTTTGGGGTAGGGTGGGCATGCCAAAGGGGTGTTCCCCAGGCATGGGAAAGTCTGGGCGCTCGCCGAGCGCATGTCTGCCCTATCAACTTGCTATATCTGCTTGCTATCCCTAGAGCAGTGTCCTGCGTCCACTTGGGCTTGCGGACCTCCGGCTCTCCCTCGCTGGGCTCGGTAGTGGGTGGGGAAGTCGGCGGATGAATCTTCTCTCTTCTTTATGGGTTCCAAAGATATTTCCCATGGTGAGACACCAAAGCGTCCAATGGAGAATGGGACCATCCCTTCCACCAAGAAACTTGTCTTTGACACTTGCGATGCTCTGTTTCTCTCGATACATTCTATCGATCCTTTACAACCTTTGAGTGCCAAGAGCCCCTTCTGGATCAATAAGGCTCTTCAAGCCATTGCTGGCTCTCCACGCAATGTCAAGAAGCTTCCTTCAGGGGATCTTCTTGTCGAAACCTCTCATTCCAGACATAGCACCACTCTGCTTACCACAACCGCACTGTTGGGTATTCCTGTGCAAGTGATACCGCACGGCTTCTTGAACTTCTCTCGTGGTGTGGTCACCTCCAGTGACTTAATTGACTGCAGCGATGAGGAGCTACTTGACGAACTAGGGGAACAACATGTCTCTGGGGTTCCACAGATTCTCTTTCGGCGAGATGGGAAACTTGTTCCATCTCGCAATATCATCTTAACTTTTGACTCCCCAGCCCTACCGACTTTCATCAAAGCAGGGTACTTACATCTTGACGTTCGGCCCTATATACCCAATCCTCTCAGGTGCTTCAAGTGCCAGCGTTACGGACACTCCCAGCAGTCGTGTCGTAATGTTGCTAGGTGTGGCCGCTGTGGTTCTGCGGATCATCTTTTGCTGGAATGTTCGGCGGCTTCTGAACGCTGCACCAACTGCAACGGTACCCACTCTGCCGCTTCTAAGCAATGTCCCAAGTGGGTGGAGGAGCAGGCTATTCAATGCCTGAAGACCGTTGAGCATCTCTCTTATCCAGAGGCCAGACGGCGGATCGCCCCTGGGCCACCAGGTCGACGTTCATATGCCTCAGTTGTGGTCCAGAAGGCTACTGTTGCTGTCCAGACTGAGGTTCACATCCCAGCGGGGTGTCCCTACGATTTCAAGGACATTGTTGCTGCTGGACTGGAGGCACTAAAGTCTTGCTGTCTTGAATCCAAAGTGGCATCCACACAATTGCCGAAAAGCTCCTCTGCCAGCACTGGGACCCAAGTTCAGGGCAAATCGAAGAAGAAACCTGATCCGGTGAAACCAGGCACATCCTCACCGAAACACAGCTCTAAAACTCAGAGTCAGGCAAAACCATCCAAAAACACGGGGAGTAAACACAACCTTGTCTTACCTCCAGACACTGCAGACTGCCTGGAGCTCATGGACTCTGAGATGTCTTAGTCCTCTCAGCCTTTTCTTTCCTTATTTTTTCCATTTTGGCTTCCATCATTCAGTGGAATTGCCGAGGTCTGCGCTGCCGCCTTGATGATCTGAAAAACTTACTGTCTTCGCATACACCTGTGTGCATGTGTCTCCAGGAGACAAAGCTTCGCACGGCGGACACTCTTTCGCTGCGCCGATACTCTATTTATCGTAAAGATCATGAGGGCGGAATTATTGCCTGCGGAGGAGTGGCCATTGTTGTTCCTCATGGTGTTCCTGTCACCGCGGTGGCTCTTCGGACGACTCTGCAAGCAGTGGCAATGAGAATTTCTGTGAACAGCCTGTTCACAGTCTGTTCACAGTCTGTTCCATCTACGTAACACCAGATGAAGCTGTGAGCCTTTCAGATTTGGAAGATTTAGTTGATCAGTTGCCACCTCCTTTCTTCCTTCTAAGAGATTTCAATGCACACAATCCGTTGTGGGGTGATAACACTCGAGACTCAAGGGGCCGCTTTGTCGAGTCCCTGCTCACCAACACGTCCATCTGTCTCCACAACACGGGGGGAAATGACCTATTTTCATGAACCTACACGCTCGTACTCAGCCATTGATCTGTCTCTGAGTTCACCATCGTTATATCCTGACTGGTCCTGGAGCGTGTCTAGTGATCCTCTTGGCAGCGATCACTTTCCTATCTTTCTTCGTCCAGCATGCGGCGGATACCGCCATCCTATCCGCCCTGCTAGATGGGCTATCCATCGAGCCAAGTGGGACGCATTCACGTCTTCAGCGACCATTACTACTGCTATGGTGTCTTCAGGAACGATCAGTGAAGCTGTTACAGGGGTAACAGATTGCATTGTGCAAGTGGCAGACCTCTCCATTCCAAAGACGTTGACTAACCTTCCACATTGCCCGTGACCTTGGTGGAATTCCAATTGCAAGGCAGCACGTCAGGCTCAACATCAGGCTTGGGGTAGGTTTCGTCGGTATCCCACCGATGCGAACCTCTTTGCTTTCAAGAAAGCAAAGTCATACGCACGATTGGTTCGTCGTCATAGTCAACGGGACTCGTGCATACACTATGTATCTGGAATTAACAGCACTACCAGCCCTAAGATCGTTTGGGACAGGATTTGTAAGATTCGGGGAAAGTACCCATCTGGGGAACTCTCCATTCTCGAGAGTGATGAACGAACGGTTGCTGACGCTCAAGGTATTGCTGACTGTCCTTGGCACAACATTTTCTTCGGTGTCCAGCAGCAGCAATTACCCTTCTTCATTCCGGCAGTTGCAGACGCGGCTTCAGAGGTCAAAGATTTCCTTCGGACCGTTTTCCTCTGAGGAATATAACAGCCAGCTGATTGCCGTGGAACTGAAGATTGCTTTGAATCGGTCCAGCCGGACATCTGTCGGACCGGATAACATCCATTACGATATGCTGAAGCACCTCTCTCCGTCCTCTCTTGAATGTTTGCTATTCCTGTTCAACAGGATTTGGCATGAGCACGATTTTCCCGATTCTTGGCACACTGCTTTTGTCATTCCTGTTCTCAAACCTGGTAAAGATCCCACCAACCCATTGAACTACCGGCCAATTGCTATGACGAGCTGCCTTTGTAAAGTGCTCAAGCGCATCATCAATTTTCGTTGGATGTTTTATTTAGAAACTCATCACATCTTTTCTCCTCATCAGAGTGGATTCCGTCCTTTTTCGATCCTCCACCGATCATCATCTTCATCTTGAGACATCAATCAGGGAGGCGTTTGTCCGGCGTCAGCACATGGTCTCTGTGTTCTTCGACATGGAAAAAGCCTACAATCGGACGTGGAGATACAGTATTTTCTGTGATCTGTATGACTGCGGATTGCTGGGAAATTTACTAACATTCATTGCCGGTTTTCTCCAGAACCGGATGTTCCATGTGCGCGTTGGGTCGACCATCTGTGATGTACCCACAAGAGCAGGGTGTCCCTCAAGGCTCCATTTTATCAGTCACTCTGTTCATCCTTCGTGTGAATCACATATTCAAACTTCTTCCTCTGACGGTTCGTGGAACCATGCACGTGGATGATCTACAGATTTCTTGCGCTTCTGTTAACATGCGCACCATTGAAAGACAGCTGCAGACGGCTATTAACAAGATCTCTAACTGGGCTTCTCACAATGGCTTTGGCTTCTCGACCCAGAAGACCGTTTGTGTGCATTTTTGCCGCAAACAGGGTCTTCACCCAGACCCCAATCTCCGTCTGGGGAGTATTACCATTCCTGTGGTGTCTGCAGTCAAGTTCCTTGGAGTCACCTTTGATCGTGCACTCACCTTCCGTCCTCACATTCAATCTTTAAAGGTGAAGTGCACGAAGTCATTGAGTATCCTGAAGGTTCTCTCTCGAACATCTTGGGGGACTGACAGGTGCTCAATGCTCCGCATTTACCACTTCCTTGTGCGGTCAAAGATAGACTTCAGCTGCATAACGTAAGGATCTGCATGGCCTTCGGTTTTGAAGCTTCTGGATCCTGTCCATCACCAGGCTTTGCGGCTGTGTACCGGTGCTTTTCGTACTTCTCCCGTGCATAGCCTGTATGCCGAGTCTCATCATCCGCCGTACGCAGCTGTCTCTTCAGTTCTACACAAAGTTGAAATCTCTTCCTGATCATCCACTGCATGATTCCGTTTTCCAACCGCAATGTGCTCATTTGTTTTCCAACTGCCCTTCCTGTGTTCCCATGTACGGGATTCGGATGTCAAACATAGTGCGAGATGCTGGTCTAAATTTGTCGACGATTGGTGTGACCTGATTTTTTAATGAACCCCCTTGGCAGCCGGCTCAAGCAATGGCTGACCTTTCTGTCTGTGTGTGGCCAAAGTCAGCCACTCCTGCTCTGGTGTACCAGAAGCTGTTTGTCGAACAACAGTCTCTCTATACGGATTTCGTGCCTGTCTTCACCGATGGCTCGAGGTCCGGGAATGTTGTTGGGTCCACTTTTGTGTGTATCCATGACACTGATGCTGAGAGGTTTCCGCCGGAATCCACCGTCTTTTCGGCAGAGATGCGTGCGGTAGACCTCATTTTGCGCCACATTCAGTCTCGATCCCATCGTTGCACTATGATTTGCATCGATTCCCAGTCAGTCATCCAAGCCTTATTCTCTCCGGAGGATACCGTCTCACCAGTCATCCGTGATGTTTGTCGTCTTCTTGGGACTTTGGGTGGTGCTGGATTCTTGGTTCGATTCTGTTGGGTTCTTGGCCATGTTGGGATTCGGGGTAACGAGCTGGCAGACCTCTCTGCCAGGTCTGTTTCCTCCATGACATCTGCGCGGCTACCACTGTATTTCCGCGATTTTCGCCCTTTGATCCGGAAATTTATCATGGACGAGTGGCAGTCGATGTGGTCTCAACAGGGCAGCAATAAGCTTCATACCATCAAACCACAGATCGGACTATGGAAGTCTAGTTTGCAGAAGAACTGTCGTGAGGAAGTTGTTCTTGCCCGTCTCCGCATTGGGCATTGCCGTTTCACTCGCCGCTTCTTGCCGTGCGTCGACACTGTCCCAGTGTGTGAGGTGTGCAATTGTAGTCTCTCAGTCCTTCATGCTTTGTGCACTTGTGTTCGGTTTTGTGATCGTCGTTTTTGTTATTTTCATTTTCATTTGTTGGACGACGGAGCAGCTACACTGCAGACTCTCCTTGGTGACGAATGCGACATGCTCGCAGTGTTTTTGTTTTTAAAAGAGATTGACTTTTTTAAACTCGTCTAGTTTTTAACATATTCCCTCTTATCTTTCACTTTTACCGAATCAGTCTGTTTTTTAACCTTTTGTGCATTTTTTAATTAATTAGTTTTGTCTAGTTTTGAGTGTCTTTTGTTTGGCGCTCTTTGGCCAACCATGGCCCTTGCACCATTAAAATTACAAAAACCAACCAACCAATGCATGCGCAGTTCTGGACTATTTTTCATTTATTATTTTCAAATGCTTATTATATTGATCATTTCCAGAAATGCCACCATTGTCAGTTTTTAAAGTTGTAATCATTATGCTCTGAAATATTTTTCATAGTTATATTCTGTATTCACACTTCTTTTACTTTGGTTTTTATACAGAGCAGGAGTGCTTTTGGGGGATTCAATTCCAGCTGGTAAAAAAACTGAAGCTGATATGAATGGGAGTGGAATGAAAGAAACAATGCTGTGGTGTGATGGCAGCCAGCCTTTAAATCTTGTACCAGTGGATGAGTTTAAAGAGAAACATCAACATTGCCTTGGTAAAGCCTTGACTCCGTAAGAGTTATATTTACATGAACAAAATTGCTGATAACTGTAAAATTTGTAGTATGCTTTTATTCAATATGAGGTGCAAACTACTGAAATGCTGAGCTACAATTTTGTGATTAGCATTATACTGTTACCTGTTTTTAGCAGTAACATATCAGTGCTGTTGTTTTTGTGTTCATTGCAAATGCACTTCAGTTTATAATTTCAGTTCATGTACATGTATTTCGGAGTAGTTGTGGTACTGCCAAAAGCAACATTTGATGTACTGAGAACTGTAGGACAAAGAACTTACTTTTTTCTGTCCAAATGGAAATCAGAGTACTTTTTCTTCATATTAAAATTTATGGAAATTGACATACAGTATATTGCTATATTTAATAACATGCTAGCATGTGTAGTGAACAGGGATTTAATAAAAATACATGTATCAGTAATGAATCAGAATTATAGCTGACAAGTGACATAAAGGCAAGCGTTTTCTTCTTCAGTTGTTAGCCCAGTTGAAACTGCTGGTTTTCTTTGCAGGTTTTTAAGATTTCTGACTTTCTTCCATAACATCATGAAATCAAACTAATTAAGTTCTTGTTCTGTCTTTTTGAGAATATATACTTTAAAGGGAACAGTAAGAGGCATAGTAAGAGAAAATTACTCTTTCTCTAACTTCCAACAGCCAAGACAGAAGAGTTGGCAAATTTCCTGTTATCCTGAGCTGTGCGGGTGGCAGCACGTGAAATGATGCCACCCAGTCATAGAATTAGGAAGAAATCAATGCTGGAGAATAAGGAAGGGCTGGCTCATCCTTTTGTCTTGTGGTCTCAGTTTTGTGCTCCGACCGAGAGGCAGTTAGAAGGCGCTGTGATGTCACTGCAAAGACACTCATCAGTGACCCCTGTGCCAACCCAGGGCTGGAGTATGGGGTCGTGACATTCCAGTTGAGTTGTGCAGTGTATTTCTGTTACTCTCCAAGCACTGGTACTGGTTTATGTAGTTGTTTATCAACATCTGTCTTTTACTGATATAAGTTTTATTTTAACTAAAATTCAGTGTCTGTTTTTTTTGTTGTTTTTTTATTCAAATTAATACCCAATATGTCTTCATCCTGTGCTATTGATAATTGTACAAATACGTATATAAGAAAACAAAAGAACATGGTGTTATATACCATGTTTTCCCTTCAAATCTTAATGTGATAAAAGAATGGATTGTTAAGTGTAAGCATGCTGACAAGTTTATAGTTGGAAGTGCAAGAATATGTAGTGATCATTTCTAAAATTCAGACTACAAAGATGACATGCGAAATTGCTACTTGGGCTTCCCCCCCCCAAAAAAAAAAAATTCTGAAACCCATAGCTGTCCCCTGCTTGCATTTACTGAATGAAAACTCAACCCTAGGTACAAGCCTAGAACATAGAAGAATTAAGAGAGGTATCCATATAAGGGCATTGAATCAAACTCCAGAACCAAGTCCTGCAAAGTTACACATCAATGAAGTTGCTGGCAATTGCCAGCCATTGCAAAGCGGCTGCACAAACTTGGGCGGATTCACAAGGAGGGCCGTTGGGTGCCTCACCAACTCACAGCTGTGAACAAGTCTAGGCGCTATGATGTTGCTGTGTCCTTGCTTTCCAGATTAAAGAAGAAGGATTTCCTGCACAAGATTTTGACCTGTGATAAGAAGTGGATCCTCTACGATGATCACAAGTGGCGCAAATCGTGTGACCCTCACGAATCTTAATGAGCCTCAAGATTCGTGTAAATAATACTTTCTTTAACATTCATTGCAGTTTGTCATTGCAAAACACTTAAAATTATACTGCAGGAAAAAAATACTTTTGCTCTACGTAAAGCAGGTTCAATGGCCATATTTCTTTTTATATTTTCATTGTACAGGATAGGTTGTACAGGATTTACTTATTTCTTTTCTTAAACCTCTGGTAAAGATGAGGATATTGTCTCCACACATGCTCTTAATTAGTGTTTTGACTGATTTCTGAGCTGACTGATCCCTTTGTGTCTAGCAAACACAGATGCCACCCTAGTGCCCATTGTTTTTGAGTTGTGTAGGAATAAGAATCCTCTGTTGGTTTCCAAAATCAAGAAGTCCCATTTAGCCATTACTCCTTTGGCTTTTTGTCTGCATAACATTATCTCCCTCTCATTTTTTATTGTTACCTAATTTGTACAATACTGTAAAAGTCCGATATTAGCAAGAATCTTGCTGTCACAAGAGATTCAAAATGCACCATCAATTTGTTAATGTTAAAGATAAGAAAGATCTTAGTGTATTATGAGTTGTAAATCTAAGGTGCTCCCACTGAAACGTGAGGCTTTCACGGCCAATCTTTCTTTAAAATATTTCCAACAACAAATTCTTTCCCTGAAATTCCAGGAAATGGTGGGGAGATAAATTTGCACAGCTGCGCACAGAGATGAGTCACCAGTGATTAGTCTGCTTGGTTCTTCTTTGGATGATGTCCTCCCCTTACTTTCTTCTACCCCTCTGCACAATGGTGGGAAGTTGGAACATTTTTTACTCATGTACATCATGTGTGTTTTCTTTCTCTAAATAGAGAATAAAAGGAAAGGTTTTACTTTGGAAATAAAGTTAAAAGTTTTCAATGAATGTGTGAAAAGTTTGAAGTTGAAAAGGGAGATCACACGACAATTTGATCTTGCATCATCAATGCTGTCAACGATTTTAAAGAACGAAGAGAAGATCAAAGTGAACATATGGAATTCAAGGAAGCATTGTTTACATAGTTTTGCCATAATCAAGCCAAAAACACTACTGTTAGTGGACCGATGATAAAAGATAATGAATTAAGCGTTAAAATGAAGATCAAGAATTTTAGTTGTTTGTATTGTTGGCTAAACCGATTTAAAATTAGAAAAGGGGTTCCTATGCAAAATATTCTTGGAGAATCATCTTCTATTAGCACATAAGCTGTTCAGAACTGGTCCCCTACACAGCAATACACAATAGAAAAGGAATTCCATCACTGCACGAGGAGAAAGCTTGTGCACTAGGGTGGTGCGAAATTTGCTTTTTTTTTTTTATATGACCAAGGGGTATATGTCAAAAGTTGTGGTTCCACATGCTGATCAAAAGAAAAAAATAAAAGAATTCTAATCGTATATCTTCAGTCTGCGCAATCACCCGAAAGTCTGAAACTTTTACATAAATCTTACAACATTTCAAAAATTTTCCCAATTTTATTTAAACTACTATAATGATTGGGTACTGATAAAGTTTTAGATTTCGATTGGTAATATACACAGGAAAAAAATAGGTGTATTAAATGGCATCTGGTGTCTGTGCACAACTCATGAAATACTCACAAATTTGCCTAAAGATCAGCCTTTTTTGAAGAACTCTTTAAAGTTTTGAGGATTATTTTTTTCTTTGATTTATAGGTTTAATCGTACTTGATATATGTCACACACACCTCTCACACATACACCTACACCTCATGACTCATATACACCTCACACCTGAGTTGCAATTCACCAATAAAGATGAAGGTACAAACAATTTAGAACACAGTGAAATTAACGAAGATAGCGAAAAAAATCAAGAATTTTCATCTTTTCCTATTCCATCATGTGAAGCCAGAGTCAGTCTTCGAAAATTTGCTCAAACTCATGACAGGTCCGGAATATCATATCATCCATCTGTTGCACTTGCTTCTGCTGTACTCCATGACGTAAACCAGGACGTTTCGTTAATAAACGTTTCACTTGTGATCAACAGAGATAAAGTCAGAAGATCTCGAATGAAAAATCGCACTGTTTCGCAGAATGAACAAACGCCTAATGATCGTACAATTAAAGCGTTATATTTTGACAGTAGGAAAGATGAAACATTGTACGTTGAAACATCTGAAAATGGAGAAACACAGCGAAACATTTATCGCTCATAGATAAATGATCCTGCTACATGAAAAAGGTGATAGTTTTTAATTGAATTGTATGAATGAGTAGTATGTGTGGTTTTTTATGGAATTGACAAGCTTTATTGTAACATATCATAAGGCTAAAAAAAAACCAAAAAAAAAAACGATGTTTCACACCCGGAAGTAAGAATCGTAAGCAAGATGTCTGTAGGCCTTGGAAGCCCAGAAACATAACGATGATTGACGTGTTGGAAGTGTGTTGTCGATGGAGGTTACCATGATCTTTAGGGTGAGTGATTGGTACTTTCTAATAGTTTTTCATTTATGAATTGCACGTAAACTATGCGCACTTTGCAGGAGGTTAATACCTTAAAAGTGCAAATATAATAATTGATTCACTATAGCTGCATAAGTAAGAGAATTCTTTGGATATGTCTGAAAGTGAAATTTCAGATAATAGTAATTGTTGTAGTGTATGCTCCTTGTGACTCAGAACCTTCTGATAGGAAAGAGGATTTCTGGAATGAGCTAAAAGCTGTTTTGAGCCAGTTTGGTGCTAAAGAGAAAGTTGTAATAGCAGGGGATTTCAATGCTCAAGTAGGTGTGAAGAATGCAATTTCTGATAATGTTCTGGGTAAGTGTAATGATTCTTGTGTGAATGATAATGGTGAAAGGTTAATTGAAATTTGCATTAAGAATTGTTTGTGTGTATATAATACATTTTTCAACCACAAGTATATCCACACATATACTTGGGAAAATCGTGCTCTTGGTCAAAAGAGTGTTATAGATTTTGTTGTTTACGATTAGCGTCTGAAACACTTAGTTGTTGACGCTCGTGTGATGAGAGGTGCAGATGTTGGCTCTGATCATTACTTGGTAGTGTCACAAGTGAAACTGAATGTTGGTTGGAGGAAAAGGAATAGGAAGAGGCCTAGGGTGGAAAGAATAAAGATTGAAAGGCTTCCTGAGGATCATCAGCATTATGCTAACTTACTCAGAGAACGACTGAAGGAGCTGAAGTCATGTGAGTGGGATGTAGAAAAGAAGTGGGAATGTTTTAAGAACTGTGTTGTTACTGTTGCTGAGGAGGTATGTTGTACCACAATAGTTGGCAGCAATAGAGGTGATGGTTGGTGGAATAGTGAGATTAAAGAGGCAGTAAGGAGAAAGAAGAGTTTCTGTGGATGAATACCACTGTAAGAAGCATGAAGCAGCTAAGCTGGTTCGCCAGAGTAAGGCAAAAGATGGAAAGGAGAAGGTGGAAAGGCATGAATTGGCTTTTTGGAAAGATAGAAAAACTTTCTGGAAGTACATGAAACTCGCGAAAAATAGGGGAAACAAAGTCGTAAGTTGTTTGAAGAATAGGATCGGGGAAATGACATAGGGCTCAGTGAGTTAAGTGAAAGATGGGGTGAATGCTTCTGTGAGTTATTAGATCAAGAAAGCAAAGGTGATTCTGAGGCAGAAGCAGATGATGTCACAGTGAAGGAGGGAAGCACAGGAGGGATCTCAAGAGAAGAGGTGTGTAAAGCTCTAAAATCTCTTCAGAATGGTAAGGCTCCGGGAGTTGATGGCATAACTGCCAAGATGTTGAAATATGGCGGTGACTCTGTAATTGACTGCTTAACTGAAATTTGCCAGTTGTGCTTTGAGCTAGGAATGATCCCTCATGATTGGAAGGATGCTATCATTGTTCCCTTGTATAAGGGAAAAGGTGATCAGACTGACTGCAAGAACTATCGTGGTATTAGCCTACTGAGTGTACCGGGGAATATTTTTGGTAAGGTCATTATTGAAAAAGTACGGTCTTACATCAGTGAAAGAATGCGATGTTCAGAGTGGTTTCATGCCTGGTAAATGCTGCACTAACCCAATTTTTGCATTACACATGATGATTGAAAAGTATCTGTCTGCTGGTAAGAAAGTTTTTGCTGCCTTCATAGATTTAGAGAAAGCTTATGACCTAGTAAATGGGACACTTCTGTGGAAGGTATTGAATGAATATGGTGTTACTGGGAGTCTACTTAATAGTGTAAAAGCCATGCATGCTGGTAGTAGAGCTTGTGTATGAGTGAATGGTGTTTTATCAAAATGGTTTTCTATTGGTGCAGGAGTCAGGCAAGGTTGCGTAATGTCACCCTGGCTGTTTAATATATTTATTGATGCATGCATGCGTGATACCAAAATAGATAATACTGGTTTATGTCTTGGTGATATGCATGTGTGCAGATTGCTGTGATGATTCTGTCCTGTTGGCAGTGAGCAAAAGTGAGTTGCAGATTATGTTTTCCCGGATATACGAAGTTTGCATGAAATTCAAACTGAGTATAAATAAGGGAAAACCCAAAGTTATGGTTTTTGAGCAAGGAACTGGTAGTGCTGAATGTAGCATAAGTGTAAATGGCACCGTGATTGACCAGGTGAATGAGTTTGTTTATTAGGAAGCATGTTTGACAGAGAGAACAAATTGGATGGTGAAATTAGTAGGAGAGTGAATTTCTTCATTTGAAAGTCATAGCTGCCTTGGGAGGTCTTCACAGGAATGATGTGTTCTCAAGGGAGTCCCACATGGCTGCGTATGAAAGTGTAATTGTTCCTACTCTGATGTATGGCAGTGAAACCTGGGTACTTCAAAACAAACATAGGAGTTGTTTGTGTGCTGGAGAAATGCGTTGCTTTCGGGGGTAATTGATTTTGGTTAATAAAATAACCAAAAACTTACGGGGGTTTGTGGCAAGACACGTTCTGATCGTGTGAGGAATGAAGATGTGTTGGAGTTGTGTAATGTGAAGCAAAATGTTGTTAGCAAGGTGGAGGCTAATATGCTTCGGTGGTTTGGCCATGTTGAAAGAATGAGTGATGAGATGCTTACTAAGAAAAATTTTCAGCCCAAGTGGCAGGAAGGAAAAGCAGAGGAAGGCCAAGGAAGTCATGGGAGGATCAGATTCAGGAGTATCTGCATGAGAAAAAGATCATGAGTATGAGGTATTGAAGATCTTGTGTGCGTCGTGTGATGGATGTCAGTGAAGCTCGAATTGTGTGCCAAGATAGCTGTAAGTGGAGGAGTTTGATATGGCAACAGTAAGTAAATAATCAGATAAAAATTATCTGGTAGTTTGTCTTTTTCTTTGGGGAGCAAACCTCTGAATCTCAGAGAACAGCTTAGTGATATGTATGTATGTATGATAGATAATTACATCGATGAATGTCAGTGAAGCTCGAATTGTGTGCCAAGATAGCTGTAAGTGGAGGAGTTTGATATGGCAACAGTAAGTAAATAATCAGATAAAAATTATCTGGTAGTTTTTCTTTTCTTTGGGGAGCAAACCTCTGAATCTCAGAGAACAGCTTAGTGATATGTATGTATGTATGATAGATAATTACATCGATGAATGTCAGTGAAGCTCGAATTGTGTGCCAAGATAGCTGTAAGTGGAGGAGTTTGATATGGCAACAGTAAGTAAATAATCAGATAAAAATTATCTGGTAGTTTGTCTTTTCTTTGGGGAGCAAACCTCTGAATCTCAGAGAACAGCTTAGTGATATGTATGTATGTATGATAGATGATAGATAGATAGATGATAGATAGATAATAACATCGACTTTTTCCAGCTCTGATGTATTGGTTGTGATGGTTGCCATACTAACACTGGGAAAAAGTCTGGAATTATTCAACTAATAGAAGAAAAATTGCAAAGGCCACTGCAGTGGATAATCTGTCAACTCCATTCTAATGAGTTAGCATTATGTCATATTATGGAAAACATAGATGGGAAAACATCTGGGCCTTATGGCTATATGGGACCAATAGGTAAAAGCCTTCCTACGTGCCATTTTCGTCCACCCGTTAAATTTGAAAAAAATAATTTTCCACTGAATGATTTAAATATAAATGTTTCAGGCCTAAGTAACGACCAGAAATATTTGCTTGATATTTGCTTAGCAATTTCAAGTGGAGAATGCGCAGCAGATATAGCAAGTCTGAGTCCTGGAAAATTATCACACGCAAGATGGCTGACAACAGCGAACTGCATATTACGCCTTTATGTGGGAAGTGAATGCCCATCTGACAGCCTAAAATCTTTGGCAACATTTGTAATGACAGTTTATGCCCCTACATGGTTCACTATAAAATGCAACCAAACTGTGATACAAGGCATTAAGAATCTATGGAAAACAATAAAATTTTCAAAGCATTTGGAGGATCCTGTAAAAGCCACTTTTCAAAAAGTCATTCAAAGAAGCGGCTACTTTGCTCAACCGGAGGCTACTTTGTTCAACCGGAGAATGTATTGCTAGCCATAATGATGACCGACAAAGTATTTGTAAGCTTGCTGTAAAAAAAAAATACTTGCTGCAAGAAAAAACGCTGGTTCTGCCATAAGAAACTTAGATATACCTGTAATAAACTTTGATGCCACAAATTACATTGAGATCATTTATTGGTAATATTTTAAAGTTACAGAGCCTCCTATTACCATGGGTGTAGTCTATGCAGAGTGCTGGAAGAAAACACTGCAGAAGTTTTCCCTATGAAATTATTTCATTTACCATCATACACACAAGCAGTAGAAAGATGTGTTGAAGAGGTCACAGCAACAGCATCCAAAGTGTGTGGACATGTAGCAAGAGACGGCGTAATATGAGCAACACTTCTTGACAGAAAAATAATGCCAAAGTTTGATACAAAGTGTCAATATAGAACATAAGTTAAAAGTGCCCCAAAGGCAGGGTGCTTCGGTGGGCACGGGTGGGACTTGAAGTATAGCCATCTCCATGTGGTGAGTCCTGGGTAGTTGTTTTTACAGCTGGTAAAGAGCTACATGAACAAGTACAGTTCCTCACAAAATGTACTATAAGGTATGGAGCATGTTTGGGATGCGGTAATAGCTGATCTTTCAGCAAATTTGCTATTATTTAACGAGTTGTGCGCAGACACCAGATGCCATTCAATAAACTCAATTTTTTTTCTGTGTATATTACTAATCAAAATCTGAAACTTTATCAGTACTCAATCATTAGAGCACTTTAAACAAAAAATGGGAAAATTTTTGATATGTTGTAAGATTTATGTAGAAGTTTCAAACTTTCAGGCAATTGCACAGACTGAATATATACGATTAGATTTTTTTTATTTTTTTCTCTTGATTAGCATGTGGAACCACAACTTTTGACACATACTCCTTGGTCATATAAAAAAATTCAAAAATTTTGCTCCACCCTATTGTGCAGGTCAGCATGCAGCGTGATATATTGACGTTTTTCTACGAGTGATTTTGGGGGTTAGGGCCCGATCCCTGGTCTCGCTCTGTGAAACCTCACATATCCATGCATTCTCATCTCCAAGAATGATTTTTTTTTTCTCTCATCAATTTTTTTTTTAATTCCTTTTTTTTTTTTTCTTGAGGCGAGCAACCAAGTAACAGGAGCAAAACAATTCTTTTATTTTTTCCATTTTCTTAGCCATTCTTGTTAGGATTTTTTTAATTGTGCATTTATATAATCATCATCATTGTCAACCATTATCAATTCACTGCTGGACGAAGGCCTCCCCAAGTTTCTTCCACAACGGTCTGTCTTGTACCAGTCTCCTCCATGTTACTCCTGCATACTTTCGAATTTCATCCACCCATCTCCCATGTGGTCTTCTTCTGGATCTTTTCCTGTCCCTTGGAATCCAATCTAAAATTTCGGCTGTCCATCGATGATCTGTCATTCTGGCAGTATGTCCAGCCCATTGCCATTTCAGGGATTTAACTCTGATCATGATGTCTTCCACTCTTGTCATTTTTCTGATCCACGAGTTCCTCTTCTTATCTCTCCTGGTTACACCAAGCATGCACCTCTCCATGCTTGTTTGAGTTGTCTGCAGCCTTTGTATGTTTCTTTTAGTTAAGGTCCACGTCTCTGCACCATACGTAAGCACTGGAAGGATGCATTGATCAAACACTTTTCCTTTAAGACAATGACATATTGCTCTTGAAAATTATGCTGTTTCTTCCAAAAGCTCTCCAGGCAAGTTTTGTACGCTGATTAATTTCTTCATCAATGTGACCCTCACTTGATATCTGCTGTCCAAGATAAACGTACTTGTCTGTTATCTCCAGCTTTACTCCATCAATCGATAAATCTTCATATCTTGTAAAAGCATTGTACATCACTTTTGTCTTCTGAAAGTTCATTTTTAATCCCACTTCTTTACTCTTGTCAGCAAGTTCCTGGATCATACTCTGCAGCTCTGATGGGGTAGTTGAAAAAATGACTACATCATCAGCAAAATGAAGGTGGGTTAGATAATCTCCATTAATCTTTATCCCTGTGTTTTCCCATTTCAGTGATTGAAAGACATTTTCCAAAGTGGCATTAAAGAGCTTCGGAGATATGGTGTCACCTTGTCTCACTCCCTTTCCAATTTTCCAGCCGAATCTTTGCACTTGCTTTCCAGCCGAATCTTTGCACTTGCATTTTCATAGATGTTATTAATAATATTAATGTATGCATCTTCAATACCGCAGGATTTTAGAGCCATTGTAACTGCTGATGGTTTCACCGAATCAAAGGCTTTTTCATAATCGATAAAAGCCATGCATAATGGAAGTTCATATTCCCTCACTCTTTCAATTAGTTCTCTCAGTACGTGGGGATATGAGCTATTGTGCTGTAGCCACTCCTGAATCCAGCTTGTTCTCTCGGTTGAGCCATGTCCAGTGTTACCTTCAAGCGGTGTGAAAGAACTTTAGTGAAGATTTTATAAACCACTGATAGGATGATAGGTCTGTAGTTCCTGAGATCCTCAATGTCACCTTTTTTATGTAGCAGGATCATTGTAGCATTGTTCCAATCCTCAGGAATCTTCCCTTCATTTAGGCATCGAGTGAAAATTTGGGCGAGTACTGTTTCGATTTCTCCACTTGCTTCTTGTATGATGTCTACAGTAATTTCATCTTCTCCTGGAGCTTTTCCCCACTTCATGTTCTTGATTGCATGTGCAACTTCTGCTGAAAGGACTGGAAGAACTCTGGTACCTTTCATGATGTCTGGAGTGCATGTATCATCCCTTTCATATAATTTGGAGTAGAAATCTTTCACTCTTGTCAAAATTTCGCCTCTATTTCTTGTTACAGAACCACCTTCTTTTCTCAGTGCCATAATCTGTTTTCTTCCCTTACTGAGATGTCCCTTTGCTATCTTTAGGCTCTGGTTGTTTTCAATTGCTTTCCTCACTAGTTCACAGTTAAATTTCCTTACGTCTTCAGTGATACTTTTTCATACTGTTTTGCATAGCTCTATATATTCCACTTTGGAAGTCACATCTTCTTTAGTTGTCCCCATCTCTCTTCTTTTTTGCATCAACATTTTTGTTTTTCCTGATAATTTGTTCACATGCAACTTGTTCTTAGACCCAGCTAATTTTGTTGCTGTTTTCATAAGAGCTTTGGTTACTTTTCTGTTAACTTCAGAAATATCCACTTCTTCCGATGTTAGGCCTTCTAAAGCAGAGAATCTGTTCTTCAATTACAACTTGAAGGTATTATGGTGTTTTTTAAGGTTGGTTATGTCAAAACATTTTGTTTGTCTTTATGAGCTTGCCATATGTCTTAAAAGAAAAGTGTTTGATCAATGCATCCTTCCAGTGCTTACGTATGGTGCAGAGACGTGGACCTTAACTAAAAGAGACATACAAAGGCTGCAGACTACTCAAAGAAGCATGGAGAGGTGCATGTTTGGTGTAACCAGGAGAGATAAGAAGAGGAACTCGTGGATCCGAAAAATGACAAGAGTGGAAGACATCATGATCAGAGTTAAATCCCTGAAATGGCAATGGGCTGGACATACTGCCAGAAGAACAGACCATCGATGGACAGCCGAAATTTTAGATTGGATTCCAAGGAAGGGAAAAAGACCCAGAAGAAGACCACATGGGAGATGGGTGGATGAAATTCGAATATTTGCGGGAATGACATGGAGGAGACTGGCACAAGATAGAACGTTGTGGAGGAAACTTGGGGAGACCTTCATCCAGCAGTGGATTGATAATGGTTGACGATGATGATGATCATATATATATATATATATTTTTTGTGTGTGTGGTATGTGAGTATTGTATATGTGCCTTTGGAACAAGAACTCTGGAGATAATCAGAAGTACATTAATGGCTTAAAATTATTATTAACCTGTATGTGGAATTAGAACATTAGTGCAATGTATTATTAGCTTTACTTTAGAAATCAATTTTTATACGCATGCTCTAATGAGCAACATTAATCGTAACCTGCAATCATGATATTTATTTTAAACTTGCATTATGGCTAGGATTTAATAGTGTGTTCTCAGTGCAAAAAATTATGTGATGTTCAGGTGTGTTAGCAAGACACAAATTTGGTAAACAGTCTTATTTTTATGCCAGTTGGAATGATTACTTTAGCATAAGGATTTTTTTTTTTTTTTTGCTTCCCGAATTCTGAAGTTTCTTCTTCAGCGATTTGTGATGTTAATGAGGTGAAATTTTTGTACTTATGAGTTTTCAAGAAATATTAATTTGTGTATTTGCTATCAATTTAATGTAAAAATTCGGATTACCTGAATATGCACCATTTCGTTTTTCACTCGTCAAGAAATATTCCCATGCCGATTTGCAGATAGGACGATGCCAAATTAAGAGATAAGAATCTGGTTTTGGCTTCATAACCCGGTCGGTCCAGAAATTTCCATTGAAAGGTCACCCTCAACGAATGGTGTTTAGCCCCAGCCAAGAATGGCGGGCTTCAAAATTTTGCAAGTCACGATGACTAAGGAATGATGGTTGAGCGCCATGATGACCAGCAGTTTTTTCTCCCCCCCTTCACACTTTCACCTCTGTTCTCTCTGCTTCCGGGGTGAGTGGAAACTTTTTTTTTTTTACCCTATCGCGTGGAGGTATCGGAGTTCGGGAAGTTTTGACGCATGCCCTGAAAAGTTTGTAGGAGTGTCAGAGGGTTTGGTCACTCCGTACTTGTTTTTTGGTGTTGCCAACAGCTCAACTTCATGTGAGGGTACTGCTTTCTTCTTCCTGCAAGGGTTACCTTGTTTGCCCTCTTATACTGCCGTGAGTGAAGTCGAATAATTCAGCATGTTCCATTGGACTGGAAATTGAGGTGACAATCACCTCTGCTGCTCGATGACATTCCACCTCACCCATTTGGAAGCCATCTTGAAAGATTTCCAGTTTGTGTCAAGCCTGCCGCTAGAAAAAAAAAAAAAAAAAGGAAAAAAGCTGCTCCATGACGAATTAACCTCTTCACCAAGAAGGGTCCTTTTCCCAGATGTTGAAGGAAAGACCTTCTCAGTTTCCCCGGATGTGAAGCGCTAAATGATGGAGACAAGGCTGGCAATCTTTTGACCTCTTCTGAAATCGAACCCTGCTCTTAAAAGGAAAAGAAAGGTAATTTTGTACCCATACTTCATTTTGTCGATATGGCCAACAGACTCCATTACATCTGGAATTCAGAGAAATGTTGCTGCCTTACCTTGAAAACAGCGGGGCTAACGCTCTAAATTTATTCGGAAGTGAAATTTTTTTTGTGAAATATTGTGCATTATTAGGCTTTAGCTTCTGTCGTTATTGAGGTAGTGAATTGGTTGTTTGGACGAGACGGTGCGGAGTGTCTTAACATTCCTTCATAATCAAAGTTTTTTTTATATATCCTGGTTTATAGTTGCAGTCTTAGTAATGTAAGATGTTGGTTAAAAAATGCAAGTAAATGGGTTAGGGGCATTAAGTTGATGTTATAAAGAAACCTTGGAGGTTCAAAAAACAGGGGTAATTCATTACACTCTGAAGACACATTTTATTTTGGCCAAAGTGTATTTCTGTGTATAATGTAGTGTTGTGCATTGTGTTTTTGTGAGGTCATTGTAAAGAAAAAGTAAAAAAAACCACAGGGGTATAATTAATGATAGTTGACAGTTAAACAACACTAATGAATCTATTGAAAAAAATTCAAATTGTATATACAGCCTCTCCAAAAAGAGTACAAATTGATTCATATTGTTTGTTGTTTTTGCATTATAAGAGTTGAAAATTTGCACTTAGCATGGTAGTAATGAAGTAACAGAATTTAGAAAATTGTGTAACTAATTGGAATCATAAACCTTCTAAATTAAATTGGACTCTAAAACTCATTTTGGCAGAATAATAGCTATATACTATATTCACTACTGTTTCACACGTTATATACGTTCTGTGCATATTTGCAGCAAAATCATCTTGGCATTTATATATCATATGAATAGGAATAATATTATAAGTTTTAATTATTATATTATCAAGGACTCACCTTGTATCGGTATTCCAGCTTAGTAAGCTTCCTCTTGTATCTTGAAAAATATGTTTATCTAGCGTGTCATTAGCCACGTAGAATCATCGTATTAAAAATAGGCCCAATTGAAATTTGCGACCAGGGTTTAAATTCAAATAAAACACTACTATGGTTATCATACAAAGAGAGTGTGAAATAATTATATACAATGTAATTAAGAAACGTGTGTATCTAGCGTGTCATTAGCCACGTAGAATCATCGTATTGCAAATAGGCCCAATTGAAATTTGCGACCTGGGTTTAAATTCAAATAAAACACGACTATGGATATCATACAAAGAGAGTGTGAAAGAATTATATACAATGTAATTAAAAAACCTATACCATCAACAGGTATTGTCAATCTTTAAAAGAAGGAATGGATAAAATCAATGACATTACAAACAGACCTCAAATAAAAGTTTCGTCCATTATTGAACAATGCCAGACAATCTCTGTAACACGCACACAACTCCACGTAAACCACCGGACATGTTTCGGCACGACTGACTTTCGGCCATTATCAACGGTATGCATCCTGGATCAATGTTCAAAGTTGTTATATATCTAGGTCACCTCCGCTATAGTTGTTCCACGTCGACGTTTTCCGTCATCGTTACATATACGTGTATTCACGTGTGAGTCACATCCATGCCATCTATTGGGTTAATTCTGGAATTGCTGTCGCTGTTTTTATTTCGTAAGTATATGTTATTACTTTTATTTTCCTTTTTGTTGTTATATTTCGTATTATTTTCTTGTTGTATTAGATATTTTCATGGGTACGGGATATCTTTCGGAGTAGACGTATTGCAATTGGATTTTTGGGTTTTCTCAATTGTTATAGCCTCAGACCACAAAATTTGATTAAGTTTATTGTGGGAAGTTAAGATTTTACTATTTTCCCAATCTGGTATTAATTCATTTATCATACAATGTTGTATAAGGGATGTTTTTTCTTCTTTTTTAATCCAATTATCATAGTGCTCATTCAACCTCGTTTTAAACCTTCTTTTAGTACTACCGATGTAATATTTGTCCTGCTTATTTTTCTTTGGGTCTATTGTAGGAATCATGTATACACCTGCCTTATTTAGTGGTTTTTTATTGTAACCACTGTTTGTCAGTAATTTAGAATTATCAGTAACTATTTCAGCAATTTCAATATTGTAATTCTGGCATTCTTTTCTTATACACTGCTGGACAATTGCTAAGGACGGATCACAAACGGCTATATAGCTCATAAAAAAGTTAGTGTGGTTGGATGCCAAGTGAAATAAAATAATGTCAGAATGCCAGGACATTACAAGAAAGACAATTTATTGTGCTCTGAAATCCAGAAAGCTTTGGAACGGGTTCAAGGGACAAACAGGCCATTTTGTGCAGAATACGTAAACGTGAAAAAAAAATGCAATTACCGTCCGCAGGCGTTCCGGCGTAAGATGTCAATACGGGATACGGCCACCATGGAGGGCGATGCAAGATTCCACACGTCGTGTCATGCTTTGCACAACATTATCAAGCAGCTGTTGGGGTAATTTATCCCATTCCTCTGTCAGTGCACGGATGAGGGTGTCCTTGTTTATTGGAGGGCATTGGCGACCAGCATGACTCCTCCCCAAAGCATCCCACACATTTTCAATGGGATTCAGATCTGGAGAACGTGCTGGCCATACGAGGCATTGAATATCCTCGCTCTCAAGACACTCCTGGACAGCGACTGTTCGATGACATGTTGCGTTGTCGTCCATGAAAATGAATCTATCACCGACAGCACCACGGAACATGCGAACATGAGGTAGCAGGACATCATTAATGTATCGTTGGCCAGTCATAGTCCCAGTTGGAAGCACATAGAGGGACGTACGGCCATTGATCATGATGCCAGCCCATACCATGACACTACATGTCGGACATCAGTCCCTTTCCTGTATGTTTGCTGGACAATATGCAGTACCACTATAACGCCAGATCAGTTGTCGTCGACAATCAGACGATAGACTGTATATACTCTCGTCTGAAAAGAGGACAGCAGACCAGTCATTATCAGTCCAATTGCGATGTTGATGACACCATTGCAAATGGGCGGTACGGTGACGTCTGGACAATGGGATGCACACAACAGGACGGCGGGCGTATAGTCCTCCTTCATGCAAACGTCTGGCGACAGTTTTTCAGGAGATCCGCTTGCCAGTAGCAGCCCTAAACTGATTTGCTACCTCACTAACTGTGCTGCGCCGGTGTCTTTTTGTTGATAGCGCTATGTACCGATCTTCTGCAAGTGTTGTACTGCGAACACGACCTCCCCCGTGACGTTTGCTACACTCTCCATTTGTTTGAAATGATTTCCAAAGCCTTTAAACAACACTGTGGCTGACGTCGAACTCCCTGGCAACATCTGTTATTTTTCACCCTTCTTCAATCTTTTCCAATAATACGGCCACGCGTAAAATCATCTAGGTGATGTCGGGAAGACATACTTAAAATTGCAAGTTCGTCAATTGATTCTTTCCCTTTCAACTTTGCATTTGAACAACAACGGTCAATACGCGTCAAATCCTTTATATCTCTTATCAGTGCCATGACGTCACGAACAAATTCAGCAATCTAAAATTTGCATACGCACAAACACGTCTTACTGTATTCCGCACTTATGCTAATTTCCACATTTTCCTGCCTTCCATTTTATGTTTGCTATCGTTGCTATTGTCATCCGTCCTTAGCAATTGTTCGGCAGTGTAATATTGCTTAGTGGAGGTAAATATGGTATACTTCCGTAAAATAACGTATTTCTTTTGTTAATCCATTGTTGTGCTTTTGCATATCAGCTCTTTTATTTTGCGATATAGTGAATCTACCAAGCCAACAGAATATCCAAAACATTTAGCAGTGTCTTTAATCCACTTTATTTCCTCAATAATTGCAATTTTCGTTGATGAATGTGTTATAGCTCTATTTATGAATAATCTAAATGCTGAAATTTTATATCTCCATGGGTGACAGGATTCATTGGGAATTATAGCAGGAACGTAAGAAGGTTTTTGATATACACCAAATTCAATTTTATTTTGATGCCTAAATAAAGAAATGTCAAGAAAATTAAGTTTGTTGTCAATTTCTTTTTCATACGTTACTTGAATAGTTGCGTACACACTATTGAAGTTGTTTATGAAGATCTCCATATCATTTTCCGAGATCTTCATAAACAACTTCAATAGTGTGTACGTTTTCCGAGATCTATCATTTTCCGAGATCTTCATAAACAACTTCAATAGTGTGTACGCAACTATTCAAGTAACGTATGAAAAAGAAATTGACAACAAACTTAATTTTCTTGACATTTCTTTATTTAGGCATCAAAATAAAATTGAATTTGGTGTATATCGAAAACCTTCTTACGTTCCTGCTATAATTCCCAATGAATCCTGTCACCCATGGAGATATAAAATTTCAGCATTCAGATCATTCATAAATAGAGCTATAACACATTCATCAATGAAAATTGCAATTATTGAGGAAATAAAGTGGATTAAAGACACTGCTAAATGTTTTGGATATCCTGTTGGCTTGATAGATTCACTATATCGCAAAATAAGAAGAGCTGATATGCAAAAGCACAACAATGGATTAACAAAAAGAAATACGTTATTCTACGGAAGTATACCATATTTACCTCCACTAAGCAATATTATAAGAAAAGAATGCCAGAATTACAATATTGAAATTGCTGAAATAGTTACTGATAATTCTAAATTACTGACAAACAGTGATTACAATAAAAAAACACTAAATAAGGCAGGTGTATTCGTGATTCCTACAATAGACCCAAAGGAAAATAAGCAGGACAAATATTACATCGGTAGTACTAAAAGAAGGTTTAAAACGAGGTTGAATGAGCACTATGATAATTGGATTAAAAAAGAAGAAAAAACATCACTTATACAACATTGTATGATAAATGAATTAATACCAGATTGGGAAAATAGTAAAATCTTAACTTCCCACAATAAACATAATCAAATTTTGTGGTCTGAGGCTATAACAATTGAGAAAACCCAAAAATCCAATTGCAATATGTCTACTCCGAAAGATATCCCGTACCCATGGAAATATCTAATACAACAAGAAAATAATACGAAATATAACAACAAAAAGGAAAATAAAAGAAATAACATATACTTACAAAATAAAAACAGCGACAGCAATTCCGGAATTAACCCAATAGATGGCGTGGATGTGACTCACACGTGAATACACGTATATGTAACGATGACGGAAAACGTCGACGTGGAACAACTATAGCGGAGGTGATGCCGAGGTGACCTAGATATATAACAACTTTGAACATTGATCCAGGATGCATACCGTTGATAATGGCCGAAAGTCAGTCGTGCCGAAACATGTCCGGTGGTTTACGTGGAGTTGTGTGCGTGTTACAGAGATTGTCTGGCATTGTTCAATAATGGACGAAACTTTTATTTGAGGTCTGTTTGTAATGTCATTGATTTTATCCATTCCTTCTTTTAAAGATTGACAATACCTGTTGATGGTATAGGTTTTTTAATTACATTGTATGTAATTCTTTCACACTCTCTTTGTATGATATTCATAGTCGTGTTTTATTTGAATTTAAACCCTGGTCGCAAATTTCAATTGGGCCTATTTTTAATACGATGATGAATATACAAATGCCAAGATGATTTTGCTGCAAATATGCACACAACGCACAGAACGTATATAAGGTGTGAAACAGTAGTGAATATAGTATATAGCTATTATTCTATTACATAATACTACATATTTTATTTTTGGTTATTTTACTAACCAAAATCAATTAACTCATTTTGGCATTTGTGGGTGTTTTGAGAATGCAGTTTTCCTGCCATAGTTGATTGTTCATGATAAAAGAAAAAAGATCTATTACATCTGTGAAAATTACCATATTTTAGCCAAGTGAGAGGCCTTTGCCTAATAAATATAACTAATGTCAGTTTTTATACCCCTAAATCCTGAATCGCCTTTATTAATAGTTTTATGTGTGTTCAGTGAATCCAAGGTTTTTGGTGTATTACATTTTTTGTAGTGTTTTTTTTTTTTTTTTTTTTTTTTTTGTTCAACGTGTCAAGCTCATAAATCACTTCTGCTCTTGGCAGAGTTCATAGGATACGAAATCTGAGTAAGTCACCTATTTGGTATTGCGGCAACACCAAATTTTATTGTTTGTGCTTTTTTTTTGACAAGCATCACATGCCTTCATTGGAATTTACAAGTGTGTTCTAAAAATTACAAGTGTGTTTTGGTGTCGTAAAAAATATATATATTGTATAACTTCCCAAAATTTTCCACAAAAAAAAAAAAGAATTTTTTTTTCAAACAACAATTTTTTTATTAGTAGTTTTTTTTTTTTTTTTTTTTTTTCCTTCTACATCTCAAGTGCAAAAGTGATGCCTTCAGTGGCCCGGATTTCAAGGGGCTAATAGGAAGTGTGATTTAGAGATGAGTTCAGGCTCAATTTTAGGAACCCGGGCCTGGCCCGCTTTCTTTGATTACATGTGTTTGCTGATTTGGACCCAGATTCTTGGAAAATTTTGCTTATCAAAGCTTGAATTTATGCATTATACACTGGCCAAAAATATGACCCAAGCAAGGATTAGTTTAAAACGTTTAGTTCAGTTAATCCACTTCACAATATTAATATGTTTTTAGAAATACTACGCATAAAGCCAAATGTTCTAAAATGTGGATTTGAAAATAAATAAATAATCAACGTGCCCTTCGACCGTATCAGGGGAATCAGTAATTTTGGTAAAAGCTGAAGAAAAGAAAATCGTTTAGAAACAAAAAATTCTGTGGAATAACTTTTTTTACGGGTCTTTTAGAGGTTATTTTTAATGAAAGTTGGTTGTCAAATTTTCGAACTAAAGCCTAGTTCGTCATCAGGACTATGTCACTGGAGTAGTTGCTGCCACTCAATTGGAAGAGACCATCCGCAATTATCGTTAATTGTGGTACTTCTTCTTCTTGCTATTTCGATCCCTTCTTCTAGTTTTCTCTTTACTAAGTTTGACTGGTGGGCGATTATTTTCACTGAGTCCCAATTTATGGAGTGTCCACTTGCTTGTACATGTCTGTCTAGCCCTGTTTTGTTCCCAATGTTCCTAATAGCTGCTTGGTGTTCTTTCATTCGGACCTTAATACTTCTCCCTGTTTCTCCTATATAGCTGAGTCCGCAGTTACAGTCGATGCAGTAAATTACTCCTTCTTGCAATTGGATGAAAATCGTTTAGAAACAAAAAATTCTGTAATGGCAAGCCTGGATATAGTCTCTATGTATACCAACATTAACCTGGACCTCCTACTGGAATTCATTGCAGATGACCTGGCAGAAAAAATAGTATTCCATAATCACAATAGAGAAATACTACTTGGCATATATGAACTGCTCCTATTTTCCTTCAAGAATAATTTCTTCCAGTTTGGAAAGAAATATTACAGGCAAACTTCAGGACTTGCAATGGGTTCTCCACTAGCACCTCTGCTAGCAAATTATTATATAAGTAAACTAGAGGCAAAAATCCTTATACAACCCTCCTTGTTTGCTCTCTATGTAAGGTACATGGATGATGTCCTAATTATAGTAGATACTGTGGACCAATCTCTACCCTCTCAGATTCTGGAAGAATTTAACTTACTAGAGAATACCTTGAAGTACACCCTGGAACAGGAAAAAGACCATAGCATCAATTACCTGGATTTAACCTTGACCTCAAGAGAAGGGAAAATATTCACTCAGCTTTTAGAAAACCCACCAACACAGGGAAGATGTTAGACTTCTGCTCATTCCACCCTGATTATATTAAATCGAATACAGCGAGACAATTTTTGGAAAAAATTGAAATCCTGGTCTCTTCAGCTTCTCAAAAAGATCTTCACAAAGAAGAATTAAAGGAAATGTTGGCAGAAAACAATTACCCCTCCCCATATGTTGAGAAAATATTTAAACAAGTGCCAAAAAAGAAGCAGGAAAAAACCAACTTCAAATTCACCAGCAAAATTACGTACCACAAGGGACTTTTCGAGAAACTGAAAAGGATCGGAGCAAAATATAATATCAGGCTAGCTCCAGATCTTAATAACAAAATAAAGAAATTCCTGCCAGCTTTAAAGCAGAAGAATTGGACATCCAATTGCAAGAAGGAGTAATTTACTGCATCGACTGTAACTGCGGACTCAGCTATATAGGAGAAACAGGGAGAAGTATTAAGGTCCGAATGAAAGAACACCAAGCAGCTATTAGGAACATTGGGAACAAAACAGGGCTAGACAGACATGTACAAGCAAGTGGACACTCCATAAATTGGGACTCAGTGAAAATAATCGCCCACCAGTCAAACTTAGTAAAGAGAAAACTAGAAGAAGGGATCGAAATAGCAAGAAGAAGAAGTACCACAATTAACGATAATTGCGGATGGTCTCTTCCAATTGAGTGGCAGCAACTACTCCAGTGACATAGTCCTGATGACGAACTAGGCTTTAGTTCGAAAATTTGACAACCAACTTTCATTAAAAATAACCTCTAAAAGACCCGTAAAAAAAGTTATTCCACAATCACTATGAATAGAGGTGCCATAAATGCATTAAAAAATTCTGTTCGTTATTTCTTTTTGATTTCTAAATTTACTTTTATTTTGAATAAATTGCATTATAAAACGTACAATGCCGTACAGACAGTTGCAAGTGTTTAAAATTTTGACTCTAGAAAACTAATCTTTGCAATATAATTTTCATATATGCTAATTGGTAAAGGTAGTTTAGAGTGATGTAGTAGAATATAAAAAAAGCATGTTGGGAAATTTCCAAAATTAAAAAAAAAAACGTAAAAACATTCCAGACCAGATTAATCTGCATTTTGTAACATTAACAAAGCTTTGCGCTTAATAGTATAATAATCACAATATTACCATATATGTGTGCAGTTTCCAGATCAAGTTCATCATGAGAGAGAGAGAGAGAGAGAGAGAGAGAGAGAGAGAGAGAGAGAGAATTGCATCTAATGCCTCAGTGCTTCAACTTGATCTTTTCTCTAAAACTCGACCTGCTGCACTAAAAACCAACGTCACCCCAAAAATCGCGGGAGTGAGGAAATTTTAAAAAATAAATAACAATACTTCTAACTGCACAATTTTAGAAATTAATACATCATTTTAAAGATAAGATTCTTGATTTTTCATAAAATACAAAAAATGGGAATGTGATTTTTTTCCCAGTTTTTCGATACCAGACCTCCTTAAACTAATCCTTGCTTGGGCCATAGCTTTGGACAATGCATAATGCAAATCTTGCTAAGCAAAATTTGTCTTGCAATGGAAGCTAGCTTACGAAAATGAAAATCTTTCCACCATGGTAACAAATCCACAATGAAATTCAACTGGGCTCGGAATTACATGTGTTGAATTAATTACAGTAATGAAATTCAAGACTTGTAATTCTGAGCCCGGGTTTTTCAGTAGTTAAGAATTCTGAGCGCGTCCGAGCCCAGGCCTGAGCTCATCTCTAGTGTAATTACCCTGAACAGCAATTTAGCTCAATAAGTGCCACTCTTCCACGAAGGTGTGTCAGAGTCCTGGGAGGATTATGGAAAGAGGCTGCAGGCTTTGCAATTGCTCTTTTCAGGACATTCCTGACATGCTCTATAGGGTTCAGGTCCAGAAATCTCTTGGGCCTCTCCATCCGGTGAATATTCTCTTTCTCCAGGTATTCGGCAACTAGCCAAGCCCCATGGGGACAAATGTTATCATCCATAAAAAGGAACTGGAGGCCAGCAGCTCCCCTGAAAAGCCATACATCCGCTCATCACTGCAGCATGCAGCAGTCAGGGTTTTTTCTGGAAATGTGCAGTGGCATGTGTCAATCCAACATGATGCCAACCCAAAATAGGAGTCCTCCACCACCATAGTGGTAAATTTCCCTAATGTTGGAAGAAAGATTATGGTTTCCTGCCTCTCTCCAATTGTACACACATCGAGAATTCGTGTTTAGGCTGTACCAACTCATCACTGTAGAGAACACAGGCCCATTGATCAGTGATTCAGGGATGACAATGTCAGGACCAATTCAGGCAGACTCTTCCACACCTTGCGATGAGTGGGATACAAACCATTGGCCTTCTTGCAGACCTCTCTCGTGGAATCTTCTGTAAACTGTTTGCCTTGATATAATATCTCCTGTAGCAAAGTAGAGCTCCTGCAAGACCTTGCTTGGCTGTTAGCTTCCAAGGTGAAACGGGCTGCTAAAAACAAATACTAGTGATCTTGACTTCTTGTGGCTGAGTGTAGCCCACCCTGCTGCCCACCTAGTTCAAGATGTGCCATTTTTCAATTTTTAAAAATTTTAAAATATAATCTGGACTTTGCCGAGTAATAATAAGAGTTTTTTTTCCGTCCTGTAGCCCTATGTATTTCCCATAGGAAGTGTTTTGTTTGCATCTCCATAGAAGGGCTATCAAAATATCATCCATAGATCCACAAAAATTCAGTTGTTCTCCACATTTCCAAATCCTTAGTTTAAGCTTTTTTTCATGTTAGTATGGCCAGGGGTGAATGGACACGGTGGATAGGAATTTACTGAGGGAGGTTATTACTAATTGCTCAGCTGTTCGTTTGTGCTACTAAGCACAGGGTGTACACTGGTAATGAAAATCATGAAAGTCACGAAAAAATCACTAATTCAGAAAAGGGTCATGAAAGTCATGAAAAAGTTCCGAATTCTGCTTTGGGATCATAAATTTATTTTTAGTAACTTCATTTTCTGGCAAAAATCTTACATAATTTTCCATGCTCCAATCATAAAAGGCATAGATGTGGTTTCGTTCTAACAATTCAAGTGTCAAAAATGGAGCACTTGTGTCCTCTCCTACAAAGAAAACTGATAAAGGAAAAAGTGTCTTAGTGTAGAAATACATGTACATAATGTTGTTTACAAACTGTTTAGATTAATTTGGTAATTTAAATGATGCTACTTATGGAGTCGGGACATTTTTCAAATATAAATGTAAAAGAAGGGTAGGTAACGAAATCTTGTTGCACAATGGTGAGTATTTCAACTTATTTTTAAACACACTCAAAGTATGATGAGTAGTTTTCATTACTCGCAGAATGGCAGGGGGCACTTTTTCCATAGAAAAGGGGGGGGCATATAGTGCTCCACCTCTTAAATATATATGCATGCATGTGTGTGTGTGTGTGTACATGTGCATATATCTCTGCCTCAGATAGATAAATACACACACACACACACACACATATATTTATATATATATATATAAATATATATATACATCTCTGAAGTTAACAGAAAAGTAACCTAAGCTCTTATGGAAACAGCAACAAAATTAGCTGGGTCTAAGAACAAGTTGCATGTAAATAAATTATCAGGAAAAACGAAAATGTTGATGCAAAAAAGAAGAGAGATGAGGACAACTAAAGAAGATGTGACTTCCAAAGTGGAATATATAGAGCTATGCAAGACAGTACGAAAAAGTATCACTGAAGACGTAAGAAAATTCAACTGTGAACTAGTGAGGAAAGCAATTGAAAACAACCAAAGCCTAAAGATAGCAAAGGGACATCTCAGTAAGGGAAGAAAACAGATTATGGCACTGAGAAAAGAAGATGGTTCTGTAACAAGAAATAGAGGCGAAATTTTGACAAGAGTGAAAGATTTCTACTCCAAATTATATGAAAGGGATGATACATGCACTCCAGACATCATGAAAGATACCAGTACCAGAGTTCCTCCAGTCCTTCCAGCAGAAGTTGCACATGCAATCAAGAACATGAAGCGGGGAAAAGCTCCAGGAGAAGATGGAATTACTGTAGACATCATACAAGAAGCAAGTGGAGAAATCGAAACAGTACTCGCCCAAATTTTCACTCGATGCCTTAATGAAGGAAAGATTCCTGAGGATTGGAACACCGCTACAATGATCCTGCTACATAAGAAAGGTGACATTGAGGATCTCGGAAACTACAGACCTATCGGCCTCCTATCAGTAGTTTATAAAATCTTCACTAAAGTTCTTTCACACCGCTTGAAGGTAACACTGGACATGGCTACACCGAGAGAACAAGCTGGATTCAGGAGTGGCTACAGCACAATAGATCATATCCATGTGCTGAGAGAACTAATTGAAAGAGCGAGGGAATATGAACTTCCATTGTGCATGGCTTTTATCGATTATGAAAAAGCCTTTGATTCGGTGAAACCATCAGCAGTTACAATGGCTCTGAAAACCTGCGGTATTGAAGATGCATACATTAATATTATTAATAACATCTATGAAAATGCAAGTGCAAAGATTAGGCTGTTTGAAAATACAACACACATAAAAATTGGAAAGGGAGTGAGACAAGGTGACACCATATCTCCGAAGCTCTTTAATGCCACATTGGAGGGTGTTTTTCAGTCACTGAGCTGGGAAAACAAGGGGATAAAGATTAATGGAGATTATCTAACCCACCTTCGTTTTGCTGATGACGTAGTCATTTTTGCAACTAGCCCATCAGAGCTGCAGAGTATGATCCAGGAACTTGCTGACAAGAGTAAAGAAGTGGGATTAAAAATGAACTTTCAGAAGACAAAAGTGATGTTCAATGCTTTTACAAGAAATGAAGATTTATCGATTAATGGAGAAAAGCTGGAGATAACAGACACATACATTTATCTTGGACAGCAGATATCAAGTGAGGGTCACATTGATGAAGAAATTAATCGGCGCACAAAACTTGCCTGGAGAGCTTTTGGAAGAAACAGCATAATTTTCAAGAGCAATATGCCATTATGTCTTAAAAGAAAAGTGTTTGATCAATGCATCCTTCCAGTGCTTACGTATGGTGCAGAGACGTGGACCTTAACTAAAAGAGACATACAAAGGCTGCAGACAACTCAAAGAAGCATGGAGAGGTGCATACTTGGTGTAACCAGGAGAGATAAGAAGAGGAACTCGTGGATCCGAAAAATGACAAGAGTGGAAGACATCATGATCAGAGTCAAATCCCTGAAATGGCAATGGGCTGGACATACTGCCAGAAGGACAGATCATCGATGGACAGCCGAAATTTTAGATTGGATTCCAAGGGACAGGAAAAGACCCAGACGAAGACCACATGGGAGATGGGTGGATGAAATTCGAAAGTATGCAGGGGTGACATGGAGGAGACTGGCACAAGACAGACCGTTGTGGAGGAAACTTGGGGAGACCTTCGTCCAGCAGTGGATTGATAATGGTTGACAATGATGATGATGATGATGATATATATATGTATATATATGGGATGTAAGGTCAGGTGATGCGTAACATCACAGCCTCTCCTTGACAAATGTCAACCCCGCCTTCTCGTGGTGCATCCTGTTCCCACTAAAGGGGCTCTGACGACCGCCAATAGCGGTATAACTATACCATCGGGATTAGAGGAAATTCTATCCCACACTCACCAACCCGCTTGGCCAGCGTGGTGAGTTATGGCCAAACCCCTCCAAAATGACTCCACAACTTAAATCTTGGCCCTCAGTCTCCGGCAGCTGGAATGTACCTGGCCAAGGCAGCAGCCAGTGCGACATGAAGGCAGAGGGTGCTAAGAATCCCCGGAGGACCGGACTAGGCTGCCATCTGATGCTGACCTTGGCAACGTACAATGGACGCTCCCTATCTTCTGATTCAAGGCTTCTTGAATTGGAAGAGGAACTACAAAGGATCAAGTGGGACATCGTGGGGCTAAGTGAGGTAAGGAGAAAAGGAGAAGATCTCATCGAACTGAAAAGTGGACATCTCTTCTACTATCGTGGGACAGATACTGGCAGAACTAGTGGTGTTGGATTTATAATAAACAAGAAACTGAAGGATAAAGTGGTAGAAGTTGAAAGTTCCTCTGACAGAGCTGCACGACTCGTTATCCAACTTTCGAGAAGATACCAGGCTCGGATTATTCAAACTTATGCACCCACCACAAGTCATCCTGAAGAAGAAATTGAAGAATTTTATGAGGAAATTTGTCATCTAAATAATAAAGGTAAGCAGCACTTGAAAATAATTATGGGAGATTTCAATGCAAAAATAGGGCAACGGCAACAGAATGAAACTTCAGTAGGCAAATTCGGTCACGGCAACAGAAACCAGCGTGGAAATACTCTCGTTCAGTTTGCAGAGGCAGAAGGGTTTTTCATCTTGAACTCCTTCTTCAAGAAAAAGCCACACAGGAAATGGACATGGAGACATCCAAATGGGACGACAAGTGAAATTGATTTTATTATGTGTAACAAAAAATTCGTCATAGAAGACTGCAGTGTGCTAAACAAGTTCAACACAGGTAGTGACCATAGATTGGTGAGATGTAAGATGCACCTCAACACTAAACTTGAACGTGGCAAGCTCATAAGACAAACAAAATCTATTGACATAACCAACCTTAAAAAACACCATAATACCCTCAAGTTGGAACTGAAGAACAGGTTCTCTGCTTTAGAAGGCCTAACATCGGAAGAAGTGGACATCTCTGAAGTTAACAGAAAAGTAACCAAAGCTCTTATGGAAACAGCAACAAAATTAGCTGGGTATAAGAACAA
Organism: Macrothele yani; assembly: GCA_039090855.1. Taxonomy (NCBI): domain Eukaryota; kingdom Metazoa; phylum Arthropoda; class Arachnida; order Araneae; family Macrothelidae; genus Macrothele; species Macrothele yani. The sequence continues at coordinate 827,369 of CM077007.1, forward strand.
GTTGCATGTAAACAAATTATCAGGAAAAACGAAAATGTTGATGCAAAAAAGAAGAGAGATGAGGACAACTAAAGAAGATGTGACTTCCAAAGTGGAATATATAGAGCTATGCAAGACAGTACGAAAAAGTATCACTGAAGACGTAAGAAAATTCAACTGTGAACTAGTGAGGAAAGCAATTGAAAACAACCAAAGCCTAAAGATAGCAAAGAGACATCTCAGTAAGGGAAGAAAACAGATTATGGCACTGAGAAAAGAAGATGGTTCTGTAACAAGAAATAGAGGCGAAATTTTGACAAGAGTGAAAGATTTCTACTCCAAATTATATGAAAGGGATGATACATGCACTCCAGACATCATGAAAGATACCAGTACCAGAGTTCCTCCAGTCCTTCCAGCAGAAGTTGCACATGCAATCAAGAACATGAAGCGGGGAAAAGCTCCAGGAGAAGATGGAATTACTGTAGACATCATACAAGAAGCAAGTGGAGAAATCGAAACAGTACTCGCCCAAATTTTCACTCGATGCCTTAATGAAGGAAAGATTCCTGAGGATTGGAACACCGCTACAATGATCCTGCTACATAAGAAAGGTGACATTGAGGATCTCGGAAACTACAGACCTATCAGCCTCCTATCAGTAGTTTATAAAATCTTCACTAAAGTTCTTTCACACCGCTTGAAGGTAACACTGGACATGGCTCAACCGAGAGAACAAGCCGGATTCAGGAGTGGCTACAGCACAATAGATCATATCCATGTGCTGAGAGAACTAATTGAAAGAGTGAGGGAATATGAACTTCCATTGTGCATGGCTTTTATCGATTATGAAAAAGCCTTTGATTCGGTGAAACCATGAGCAGTTACAATGGCTCTGAAAACTTGGGCTCTGAAAACCTGCGGTATTGAAGATGCATACATTAATATTATTAATAACATCTATGAAAATGCAAGTGCAAAGATTAGGCTGTTTGAAAATACAACACACATAAAAATTGGAAAGGGAGTGAGACAAGGTGACACCATATCTCCGAAGCTCTTTAATGCCACATTGGAGGGTGTTTTTCAGTCACTGAGCTGGGAAAACAAGGGGATAAAGATTAATGGAGATTATCTAACCCACCTTCGTTTTGCTGATGACGTAGTCATTTTTGCAACTAGCCCATCAGAGCTACAGAGTATGATCCAGGAACTTGCTGACAAGAGTAAAGAAGTGGGATTAAAAATGAACTTTCAGAAGACAAAAGTGATGTTCAATGCTTTTACAAGAAATGAAGATTTATCGATTAATGGAGAAAAGCTGGAGATAACAGACACGTACGTTTATCTTGGACAGCAGATATCAAGTGAGGGTCACATTGATGAAGAAATTAATCGGCGTACAAAACTTGCCTGGAGAGCTTTTGGAAGAAACAGCATAATTTTCAAGAGCAATATGCCATTATGTCTTAAAAGAAAAGTGTTTGATCAATGCATCCTTCCAGTGCTTACGTATGGTGCAGAGACGTGGACCTTAACTAAAAGAGACATACAAAGGCTGCAGACAACTCAAAAAGCATGGAGAGGTGCATACTTGGTGTAACCAGGAGAGATAAGAAGAGGAACTCGTGGATCCGAAAAATGACAAGAGTGGAAGACATCATGATCAGAGTTAAATCCCTGAAATGGCAATGGGCTGGACATACTGCCAGAAGGACAGATCATCGATGGACAGCCGAAATTTTAGATTGGATTCCAAGGGACAGGAAAAGACCCAGAAGAAGACCACATGGGAGATGGGTGGATGAAATTCGAAAGTATGCAGGGGTGACATGGAGGAGACTGGCACAAGACAGACCGTTGTGGAGGAAACTTGGGGAGACCTTCGTCCAGCAGTGGATTGATAATGGTTGACAATGACGATGATGATATATATATATATATAAGGTCAGGTGATGCGTAACATCACAGCCTCTCCTTGACAAATGTCAACCCCGCCTTCTCGTGGTGCATCCTGTTCCCACTAAAGGGGCTCTGACGACCGCCAATAGCGGTATAACTATACCATCGGGATCAGAGGAAATGCTATCCCACACTCACCAACCCGCTTGGCCAGCGTGGTGAGTTATGGCCAAACACCTCCAAAATGACTCGACAACTTAAATCTTGGCCCTCAGTCTCCGGCAGCTGGAATGTACCTGGCCAAGGCAGCGGCCAGTGCGACATGAAGGCAGAGGGTGCTAAGAATCCCCGGAGGACCGGACTAGGCTGCCATTTGATGCTGACCTTGGCTACCTATAACGGACGCTCCCTATCTTCTGATTCAAGGCTTCTTGAATTGGAAGAGGAACTACAAAGGATCAAGTGGGACATCGTCGGGCTAAGTGAGGTAAGGAGAAAAGGAGAAGATCTCATTGAACTGAAAAGTGGACATCTCTTCTATTATCGTGGGACAGATACTGGCAGAACTAGTGGTGTTGGATTTATAATAAACAAGAAACTGAAGGATAAAGTGGTAGAAGTTGAAAGTTCCTCTGACAGAGCTGCACGACTCGTTATCCAACTATCGAGAAGATACCAGGCTCAGATTATTCAAACTTATGCACCCACCACAAGTCATCCTGAAGAAGAAATTGAAGAATTTTATGAGGAAATTCGTGATCTAAATAATAAAGGTAAGCAGCACTTGAAGATAATTATGGGAGATTTCAATGCAAAAATAGGGCAACGACAACAGAATGAAACTTCAGTAGGTAAATTCGGTCACGGCAACAGAAACCAGCGTGGAAATACTCTCGTTGAGTTTGCAGAGGCAGAAGGATTTTTCATCTTGAACTCCTTTTTCAAGAAAAAGCCACACAGGAATAGGACATGGAGACATCCAATTGGGACGACAAGTGAAATTGATTTTATTATGTGTAACAAAAAATTCGTCATCGAAGACTGCAGTGTGCTGAACAAGTTCAACACAGGTAGTGACCATAGATTGGTGAGATGTAAGATGCACCTCAACACTAAACTGGAACGTGGCAAGCTCATAAGACAAACAAAATGTATTGACATAACCAACCTTAAAAAACACCATAATACTTTCAAGTTGGAACTGAAGAACAGATTCTCTGCTTTAGAAGGCCTAACATCGGAAGAAGTGGATATTTCGGAAGTTAACAGAAAAGTAACCAAAGCTCTAATGGAAACAGCAACAAAATTAGCTGGGTCTAAGAACAAGTTGCATGTGAACAAATTATCAGGAAAAACCAAAATGTTGATGCAAAAAAGAAGAGAGATGAGGACAACTAAAGAAGATGTGACTTCCAAAGTGGAATATATAGAGCTATGCAAGACAACACGAAAAAGTATCACTGAAGACGTAAGGAAATTCAACTGTGAGCTAGTGAGGAAAGCAATTGAAAACAACCAAAGCCTTAAGATAGCAAAGGGACATCTCAGTAAGGGAAGAAAACAGATTATGGCTCTAAGAAAAGAAGATGGTTCTATAACAAGAAATAGAGGCGAAATTTTGACAAGAGTGAAAGATTTCTACTCCAAATTATATGAAAGGGATGATACATGTACTCCAGACATCATGAAAGGTACCAGAGTTCTTCCAGTCCTCCCAGCAGAAGTTGCTCATGCAATCAAGAACATGAAGCGGGGGAAAGCTCCAGGAGAAGATGGAATTACTATAGACATCATACAAGAAGCAAGTGGAGAAATTGAAACAGTACTCGCCCAAATTTTCACTCGATGCCTTAATGAAGGGAAGATTCCTGAGGATTGGAACAATGCTACAATGATCCTGCTACATAAAAAAGGTGACATTGAGGATCTCAGGAACTACAGACCTATCAGCCTCCTATCAGTGGTTTATAAAATCTTCACTAAAGTTCTTTCACACCGCTTGAAGGTAACACTGGACATGGCTCAACCGAGAGAACAAGCTGGATTCAGGAGTGGCTACAGCACAATAGATCATATCCACGTACTGAGAGAACTAATTGAAAGAGCGAGGGAATATGAACTTCCATTGTGCATGGCTTTTATCGATTATGAAAAAGCCTTTGATTCGGTGAAACCATCAGCAGTTACCACGGCTCTGAAATCCTGCGGTATTGAAGATGCATACATTAATATTATTAATAACATCTATGAAAATGCAAGTGCAAAGATTCGGCTGTTTGAAAATACAACACACATAAAAATTGGAAAGGGAGTGAGACAAGGTGACACCATATCTCCGAAGCTCTTTAATGCCACATTGGAAAATGTCTTTCAATCACTGAACTGGGAAAACAAAGGGATAAAGATTAATGGAGATTATCTAACCCACCTTCGTTTTGCTGATGACGTAGTCATTTTTGCAACTACCCCATCAGAGCTGCAGAGTATGATCCAGGAACTTGCTGACAAGAGTAAAGAAGTTGGATTAAAAATGAACTTTCAGAAGACAAAAGTGATGTTCAATGCTTTTACAAGAAATGAAGATTTATCGATTGATGGAGAAAAACTGGAGATAACAGATACGTATGTTTATCTTGGACAACAGATATCAAATGAGGGTCACATTGATGAAGAAATTAATCGGCGTACAAAACTTGCCTGGAGAGCTTTTGGAAGAAACAGCATAATTTTCAAGAGCAATATGCCATTATGTCTTAAAAGAAAAGTGTTTGATCAATGCATCCTTCCAGTGCTTACGTATGGTGCAGAGACGTGGACCTTAACTAAAAGAGACATACAAAGGCTGCAGACAACTCAAAGAAGCATGGAGAGGTGCATGCTTGGTATAACCAGGAGAGATAAGAAGAGGAACTCGTGGATCCGAAAAATGACGAGAGTGGAAGACATCATGATCAGAGTTAAATCCCTGAAATGGCAATGGGCTGGACATACTGCCAGAAGGACAGACCATAGATGGACAGCCGAAATTTTAGATTGGATTCCAAGGGACAGGAAAAGACCCAGAAAAAGACCACATGGGAGATGGGTGGATGAAATTCGTAAATATGCGGGAGTGACATGGAGGAGACTGGCACAAGACAGACCGTTGTGGAGGAAACTTGGGGAGACCTTCGTCCAGCAGTGGATTGATAATGGTTGACAATGATGATTATGATGATGATATATATACCCATTATATATAAAAACCTTCTAAAAGTGGATATGAAAATTTTTAAGTGGTCATGAAACTACATTTCCCAAATTGAGCAGAACTCTATAAGTAGGATATCCCAACACGAAAAGTGGAGTCTACTATACCATGTTGCTCCAATTGGTGAGAAGTCTAAGTGCTGGTTTTTGACTATTCGTCCGAGATGGGCCTGGGTTCAAATCCCGGTGTGGCATGGATGTTGTGTTTGCCATAAGAAACATGCACTCTCCTTTCCCAGGGAAGCTGTGGCCCTACATTAGGGACGGTTGACTCTGCTTATAGCCCATCCAAGAGTTGGTCATGGCGGTCGTTACACGGGGGGGGGGCTATAGTGGCGCTCTTAAACCGTTCTTGGGGCAGTGAGGCAGCAGGACGTAACTGACGATGGAGGAGAGGCGTGCAAGGTAAGGTTGCTGGCTTAAAGAAAAGGAGATAGGGAGGGGTTAGGTGTTTGTCTGCATGTTACAGCATTAAACTTTTGATTTAGATAAACAGAAAGGTCATTTTCCTTTAAAGAAATTGTTCAAGTACCATACTATTCTGGTAAGCAAAAATTTTGAAAAGCAATTAAGACAGTGCACCCACAGCAAGAAAAAGTTGGGGACATTCTACTAACACTTATACCTTACACTAATGGCGTAACTAGTCAGATCTGTGTGTGTGTCTCCAGAGGAAGTTGTGATGATTACAAGAATTCCTTTGTAGGCGATAGAGTGAAAAGAGTTAAAAAAAATTTGCTTTCAGCATTTTTGTAAATAAAGTTGCTCTCAAACTTGCCCCACAAGGTTCGTACGCCTCCTGGATTTCCTGGAAAACTCCTGGAATTAAATTTTTATTTTCCAGGGCCCTGGAAAACTCCTGGAAAAAGGCAATTTTTAATGACTCCTGGAATTTTTGTATTTCTTTTTATACTGAACTAGTTTGGTTAAAGTTTGTATTTCTTTTTATGCTGAACTAGTTTGGTTAAAGTTCGTATTTCTTTTTATGCTGAACTATACTCGGGGCAAAGCTATCCTGGCAATGGGGCCAAAGCTACGGTGACCTTTTCACTCCCAGTATTACTCCGCACTAATGGTGTGTAATTAACCTTCACTCGGAAAACTTCTCCCACAAGCCCTCAGGGCTGGCTGTCTGTCACCGTGATCCCTTACCAAACCCCTCTATTTTAACCCCCTCCCCACCGCCGTGCGCTTTGCAGACCGGTAGACAAGCAGTTTATTTCTCCCTCTCTTATCTTTTTTTTTTTTTTTTTGGAGATGTTACAGAACGTGTAACGTTTCTTTCTTTCTTACTTTTAAAATGAAATTATCTTTGCTAAACACGGGAAGCAGTCTTAAGTGGCCTAATTTTGTTTTCACATATTTTTCCATTTTTTGTTTATATATTTCATATATTTATACTTATTGCTTGAAGATTACCAACTGCGGGATTTAATTAACAGTAATTTTACCATGTCATCAGTTATGCGTAAAATTTCGTTCTTTCAAAAATTTTGCCTTGATTAGATTTTTTTATAACAGACATCCGTTAAATGTGTATGCATTTTTAACTACCCCGTGTTGCCATAAGTACTGGACAAGAGCCCGTCTCTGTGGTAAATGATATTTTAGGGTTCACTGTAAACTGCCACACATCTTTCAGCAACTTGGAAAATTGCCACATGTTTTTCATTGATGGGCCGGGCACAAATTGCTGTTCCTCCGAGGAACACTTTGAATGTGTGGCAGTTTTCCAAGTTTCCGAATTATGTGTGGCTGGGGAAGGAACTCTTTCATTTGTCTGAATTTTCATGCCGGTTCATGCGCGTTTAAGGCAACTGCGCACAAAAGTTCAAAAGGAAAAGATGGCCGTTTCTTGGCCTATATTGAGAACTGAATTGGGAACTCCAAACTAATTTCGAGAAAACGTTCTATGTAAGCCAAGCGAGAATTGTATTTTAATTTGAAGAAATAAATTGCCAATGGATCTGAGGTACTTCGGTACTAAATTCAACCTTCATTCTCGCAATGGTGCGACTTGAAACGCCAGTGAGTTCTGCCGTAAGAACTGTTAATTCATTTGATTTATTCGGCGAATGTTTTTCCATCAATTTAGTGAAAACATTCATAACGATCACCTTAGCAGAGCTTCGTAGTGATTTCCCACGTTTATGCGGCTGAAATACACTCGAGTGACCGGCAGATGCCATTCGAAAAAACCGAAAAGACAGAAGAGTGTTTTAAAACAACAATCAAGAAGGAGAAACGCGAAATGCCCTCGGAAACACTTTTCGCCCTCATCCTTCCACTAATGACCCCCCACCCCCACAGCAATAAATATCCCCTGGGTTGACAGCTTAACTCTGACCCAAACAAGAATGCTGTGACAGAGAACCATCAGTGACGTCACCAAAGCACGAATATATGTATTTTTTAGAAATGCCGCTGAAACTGAGATCTGAATTTTTTAAATGCACACACACACAACGTATTGAACATCTGTGTCATTTCTAAGTGCCAGTTGAAGCTGGAGTACGAGCTTTTAGACCGGAACTATTTTATGCAGTGGAAGTATACACTCTGTAGCCTTCCTTCCAATGACAGGTTAAGCTTGCCCCGAGTATAGTTTGGTGGTTTTCAGCCGTGTTTCACCATTAAAGTTAGCTCCTCTCCAGCTGCGAATTGGAGGGAGGGAGAGAGAGACTGTGTGTGTAGGAGAAAGGAGATTGCAGAAACTTCCTTGCCTGATCGGGTGGGCGGGGCCAGCACGGCTGTTGATTGATAAGTATCTCCTGCACCCTACTGGGATAAAAAATATGATTTTCTATCTTAGCGGAATTTCTACAAAACTGACTGAAAATGTAATGCACTTAATAAATTGCCAAAAGGAACGAACCCACCAAATTTCGTGTGAATCGGATAAAAACTGTGAAAACTAAACAAAAACTTTTTTAATCACGTACGACGGCAGTTTTCCCGCTCTAACGTCATAATAAAAAAAATTATGCGCAATTCAAAAAGTTTTCATTTGATTGTAGTGAAATTTGCAGGGTAACATTATATGACCCAGTTACGACATCCGTGAAAAATTCAGATCTTTTAATTGGAAATTCAGAAAATAAATTTTTCGGCACTTTTTTCCTTAGGTAGGAAAGGAGAGTACATACCTGCCAACTCTTCCGATTTTGGGAGAAGTCTTCCGATCTTCCGACCAAACGCTCGTTTTTCTGCCGTTCAAAATTTTTTTGTGTTTTTTGCAAAAAAATAACCTGTTTTATTAATTTTTGTAAGACAAAAAAAAAAAAAGTTGAAAAGCGCAGCAGTAGCTTACTAGTCTTAATCTCAGTTCTGCCAGACCTGCGCCAATTGCGCCAGCCCGCGCCAAAATGTTGTTCTTGCACCATTCTGCTAAAAAATTTAGATTTTGATGACAAAATCTACACTAATTTTGCGCCAAAAGTTAAAATTTACTGGTCATCGATATTTTAGCATAATCTTAATTCGAAATCGATTCAGCGGTTAATTATTTGTACGTGAGATTCTTCCGTGGGTTCGCGGAGTTCCCCCCTTTTTTTTGTCATTTTCGAGATCGATGCAAAAGTGAAGAAATTTCCGGGGTATTAGTTGGGGGTGAGTGTCGTATTCCGTCTGGGAACGTTGTTTTGTCTTTTTAAATGTTCGGAAACAGAAGCTAAATGTAGTGCAGATTTTTCCCGTAATCATATATTTTTTTTTTTTTCGCGCGATGTTGCTTCTGTTCAGTATTGTTGTTAAATATATTTTCAGCTTGAAATTTTAGGCAACAATTTCCGAAAACGGAAGTTAGGCCGCCCGAAAATTTCCCCGTAATTTTCGGCCACGTGATTCTTACGCTGATTCGAGGAATTCCGTCTTTTTTTGTTATCATTTGGACTATTTACAAGATCGATGAACAACTGAACTGAAATTTTGGGAGGATTGGTGGTGGGGAGGGGGAGAGGATATCGTTTTCTCCGTCAGAGAACAAAATTTCATCCTTCGAAAACGGAAAATAGACGGAGGTAAGATTTCTCTCGTAATCGTAATTTTTTTTTTATCGTGATGTTTCCTCTACCGAGTATTGTTAGATATCATTTTATTCCATAAATATTTGTATTTCAGCTTGAAAATGTTGGATAAATTTCCGAAAACGGAAGTCAGACGGAGCGAAGATTTCTTCAGTAACTGTATCCCTCCCCCATGATGTGATCCCCCACTCCTATGTATTTGTTAAATATTATCACCCTCACAAATGTGTGTGCATTTTAGCTTGATAAGGGTGGAGGAAATTTCCAAAAACGGAAGTGACGAAGTTTGGAAATTTGTAAGAATTGATGCATGGTGTTAAAAAAAAAAAAGTATTCATTCTCTGAAAATTACACCATTTATCTAAAATAGTGAAAGCTCTGATATCAGAATTCATGGTTCTCAGCCACAGTTGATGTTTTTAGTAAGCACTGGATACCTTTCAAAATTGCATTGCTTTTGGTGCAGACAATGCTGCAGTAATGATAGGAGAGAAAAATGGTGTGGCTCGTCATTTGAAAGAACACCAAAGTGAAGTAATAATTATAGGATGTATTTGCCATTTAATTAATAATGCAAAATAATTTTTTCTTTGGTTAAAAAAATCGCACAATGTTTCGATCATTAATGTCAGGTGAATCGCTTGAGAGTCTTCTGTTAATTAAATGCAAAGAAAATTTACTTTGTTTTCAAAAAGGGTACTCCAAAGAATTCTTAAAAAAAAGCCAAAAAGGCCACTGTAAAAAGTTAAGCTAACTGTTAAATTACTATAAATAAAAGTTCCCTTCAATAAAAACACACACACAAAAAATAAGGGTAAGTGTCCTATATTCCTTTTTTGTTTAAGCAGTATGAGTTCTAAATCACTTTATCAAGTGACAAATTGACGTAAAAAAATCTGAATTTTTATATAATCTTCTGAATTTTTCAAAGAAATCTTCTGCATATTCATTAAATTTAGTTGGCAGGTGGGAGGGGCTGGATGAGATGACATGGAGAAGATCCTCCAAACCTTGATTTTAGCTTACAGTATTCTTATGGTTACATAAATGTTAGGTTATAAAGCTGTAAATGTGGTGGGGTAATCGTGGAAGTGAGATGCAGATGGACTGATAACGCTCTTGTGTGTTCCCCAGACTTTTTAATCGGGCTGTTCTATTTTAAACAGTGTTACAGTCTTACATTAACTCAAGAGTACAGTGACCTATACGTAATGCTGATTGCAGAGGCATTTGTCCGTCTTCCTTGTAAATTGGTAACGAGAACATTGTTCTGTTTTATTAGTCAAAATAAATTATTGTTGTGTAGTTATGCCAGGTGGTAAGTGTATATTTAATCCAGCTTGGCTAGATAATGTCAAGTATAAGGATTTTTTGCTGAAAGATACTTCTAAGTTTAAAGAAAAGTGCAAAGTATGTGATTGTTGCTTCGATATTTCAAATATGGGTGAGTCTGCCATTACTAGTCATGTGGCTAGTAAAAAGCACATTTCTTTATTGGCAGCTAAACAAAAGCAAACAGTAGATATCCAAGACTTTTACCAAAAGTCACATGGTGCTGTTCCTATTAAAAACCCTGCAGTATCTGACATATGTCTTGAAAATTCGTTTTCCCAAAACAATGTGCTAAAAGCAGAAATTCTATGGACGTTAAAAGTCATTACTTCACATTATTCATATAAGTCATGTGAAAACATCCAATCTGTACTGACCTTAACGCTCCCTGACAGTAGCATTGCAAAAAAGTTCACTTGTGGTGGGAAAAAAATGTGCATATTATTCTGTTTTTGGTATTGCACCATTTTTTATGTCACTTTTAAAGGGAAGAGTCAAATCTCAAGATCGATATGTAACTGTTTGATGAGACCCTAACAAGGAAACTAGCAAAAAACAGTTGGATTCTCGTGTTAGGTTTTGGAATGGCAGGCAAGTTTGTACAAGATACTTAGGCTCCGACTTTTTAGGACATGCTACTGCTGATGTATTGTGTAGTAAAATTCAAGAAAAGTGTTCCGGCTTTGGTTCTGGTAACTTGCATCAGCTGTCCGTGGACGGACCCCATGTCAATTGGAAAGTTTATGATATGATGCTGAATGCATTAAAACTAGAGGGTCATGCCTCTTTGTTGAATGTTGGCAGTTGTGGATTGCATATTGTTCATAATGCTTTCCACAGTGGCTGCAAAATAATGCCAGAACTTGGTGAGACTATTCAAGCATTGTATTATATATTTAAGGACTCACCAGCTAGACGTGAAGACTTTTCAAAAGTGACAAACTGCAACGTCTTTCCGCTAAAGTTTTTCAAACACCATTGGCTTGAAAATGTGAGTGTTGTTGAAAGAGCTATTGAAATTTTGCCAAGTATTTCATTATATGTCAGTAAGGTTCAGCAAAAGATATTACCTGACCCTCAAAACAAGTCCTTTGATGTGGTGAAGAAACATGTTAAAGACTCACTTTTTCTTGTCAAATGTAATTTTTTGTTAGTGTGGCTAAAAGTGGTGAATATTTTTTGACTGTTTATTAGACTGACCAACCAATGCTTCCCTTTTTTGGCTCATGACTTATATAGTTTGTTAAAAGAAGTGATGCAAAGATTCATAAAGGATAACATAATGAACAGTGTAAATAGTCCTCTTAAACTGTTGAAAATTGAAATAAATGAAACAAATTACAAAGATACAAGTAAAATCATGATTGGTTTTGTTGCAAGCAAATTAATAACGGAACTAAAGAAAAGCCAAAATGTCAGTGACAAACAGATTATGGAATTTAAATTACAATGTAGGCATTTTTTGATCCAAGTTACTAAGAAGTTACTCAAAAAAATCCATTTTACAGTATCCGTTGGTTAGGTCAGTGACATGTTTAGACCCAAGAAAGTTTTTGGGAAATTCAGAAGATATGGCTCAGAAGTTCAGCAGGATATTACTCATCCTTGGCGATGCAAAGAAAGTTTTGGAAGCAAATTGTGATAATATTATAAAGGAGTATAGTGATTTAGTACAGGAGCTTGTCAATGAAAGGAAGGCTGAGCTCACAAATTTTGATCCAAGAACACAGACTAGATGAGTTTTATCATGCTACTGTTGCTAATAAGTATAGACACTTTTGGGAAGTCATGAAGATACTTCTGCTTCTATCCCATGGGCAGGCCACTGTTGAAAGAGGATTTTCTGCAAATCAACAAATCATGGTGGAGAACTTAAGAGAAGAATCTGTTGTAGCAAGAAGAATTATTGTTGACCATGTAAATACAGTTGGGGAAAATAGAAGATGTTGAATTGTCAAAAGAGCTATTACTGAGTGTTGCCCGTGCTCGTCAAAAGTATGTAGCTTACCTGGATGAACAGAAGAAAACCCAGCAAAAGAAATGTATGAAAAAAAAGAATGCTGCTAATGGAAGACATATCATGTCTTAAATCAAAGAAGAAAAGACTTGAAACCGACATTTCTGAATTTAAAAAATCCTCTGAAATGTATGCTGATTAGGTAGAATCAAAAAGCTCACTAACATTGCTTGTAAAATCAAATGCATTACGACACAGTGTCAAAGAAAAAGAAAAAGCACTTTTGCTTGTTGCTGATGAACTTCACGAAAAATTCATGCAACATAAGAATTGTTAAAGGGGTAGGGAACATCTTATCTCTTGAAGTTATATGTCTACCTGAATGTACCTTTTTCGTAATGAACTTTTTAGATAACAAAACTCTGTGTTTTCCCATTCTGCTTTGTTTCCCCTCTCGTTTATATTGTGGTCATTAGTGTCTGTGAAGTGGAGAGAGAAAATGTAAGTCAACAGCAGTTCCCAATCAAACTTTATTCCCATACGGCTTTATATTGCACCCATAAAACGGGGAAACTTACATACATGCATACATATCACTAAGCTGTTCTCTGAGATTTAGAGGTTAGCTCCAAAAAGAAATACAAACTTCCAGATATTTATACTTATTGTTGTCGTATCAAACTTCCCCATTTACATCGATCTTGACATACAACTCGTGCTTCACTGATATCCATTACACGCCATACACAAGATCTTTTATACTTCATACTCATAATCTTTTTCTCATGCAGACACTCCTGAATCTGATCCACCCATGTCTTCCTTGGGCTTCCCCTGCCTTTCCTTCCTGCCACTTGGGCTGAAAATATTTTCTTAGTAAGCATTTCATCACTCATTCTTTCAACATGGCCAAACCACCGCAGCATATTGATTTCCACCTTGCTAACAACATTTTGCTTCACATCACACAACTGCAATACATCTTCATTCCTCACACAATCATATCGTGTCTTGCCACAAACCCCACGTAAGTAACACATTTCTCCAGCACACAAACGACTCCTATGTTTCTTCTGCAGTAACCAGGTTTCACTACCATACATCAGAGTAGGAACAATTACAGTTTCATACACAGCCATGCAGGACTCTCTAGAGAACCCATCATTCCTGTGAAAACCTCCCAGAGCAGCTATGACTTTCAAAGAAGAATTCACTTATTTCACCTACTGATTTCACCACCCAACTTGTTCTCTCTGTCAAACATACTTCCTAAATACACAAACTCACTCACCTGGTCAATCACAGTGCCATTTATACTTACATTACATTCAGTGCTACCCATTCCTCTCTCAAACACCATAACTTTGGTTTTTCTCTTATTTATACTCAGTTTGAATTTCATGCAAACTTCGTGCATCCAAGTCAACAATACTCTGCAACTCACTTTTGCTCTCTGCCAACAGGACAGTGTCATCAGCATACAGCAATCTGCACACACGGATATCACCAAGACATAAACCACTATTATCTATTTTGGCATCACGCATGCATGCATCCATAAATATATTAAACAGCCATGGTGACATTACACAACCTTGTCTAACTCCTGCACCAATGGAAAACCATTTTGATAAAACACCATTCACTCGTACACAAGCTCTACTACCAGCATACATAGCTTTTACACTATTAAGTAGATTCCCAGTAACATCATATTAATTCAATACCTTCCACAAAAGTGTCCTATTCACTCGGTCGTAAGCTTTCTCTGAATCTATGAAGGCAGTAAAAACTTTCTTCCCAACAGCCAGATACTTTTCAATCATCGTGCGTAATGCGAAAATCTGGTTAGTGCAGCCTTTACCAGGCATAAAACCACTCTGAACATCCCACACTTTCAATGATGTAAGACCCCGTACTTTTTCAATAACAACCTTACCAAACACTTTCCCTGGCACACTCAGTAGGCTAATACCATGATAGTTCTTGCATTCAGTCTGATCACCTTTTCCCTTATACAAGAGAACAATAATAGCATCATTCCAATCCCGAGGGACCATTCCTAACTCCCAGCAGAACTGGCAAATTTTAGTTAACCAGTCAATTATAGAGTCACCACCATATTTCAACATCACTGCAGTTATGCCATCAACTCCCAGAGCCTTACCATTTGGAAGAGATTTTAGAGCTTTACACACTTCTTCTCTTGAGATCCCTCCTGTGCTTTCATCCCTCATTGTGACATCATCTGCGTCTGTCTCAGAATCATCTTTGCTTTCTTGAACTAATAACTCACAGAAGTATTCACCCCATCTGTCACTTAACTCATTGGGCTCCCATATCATTTCCCCAATCTCATTCTTCACACAACTTACAACTTTGTTTCCGTTATTTTTCCTAACTCTCATGTACTTCCAGAAGGACTTCCTGTCTTTCCAAAAAGCCAGTTCATGCCTTTCCACTTTCTCCTTCCTATCTTTCGCCTTACTGTGGCGAACGAGCTTAGCAGCTTCACGCTTCTTACAGCGATATTCATCCACAGAGACTCTACCTTGCAACATCCCCAAATAGGCTTCCTTCTTTCTCTTTACTGCCTCTTGAATCTCACTATTCCACCAAGCATCATCTCTTTTGTTACCCACTATTATGGTGCCACAGACCTCTTTAGCAGCAGTGACAACACAGTTCTTAAAACATTCCCACTTCTTTTCTACATCCCTCTCACCAGACTTCAGATCCTTCAGTCGTTCTCTGAGTAAGTCAGAATACTGCTGATGATCTTCAAGGAGCCTATCAACTTTTATTCTTTCTATCCTGGGCCTCTTCCTATTCCTTTTCCTCCAACCAACATTAAGTTTCACTCGTGACACTACCAAGTAATGATCATAACCAACATCCGCACCTCTCATCACACGGGTTAACAACTAAGTGTTTCAAACGCTGATCGTAGACAACAAAATCTATCACACTCTTTTGACCAAGAGTACGATTTTCCCAAATATATGTGTGGATATACTTGTGGTTGAAAAATGTATTAGATACACACAACTCATTCTCAATGCAGAGTTCAATTAATCTTTCACCATTATCATTCACACAAGGATCATTAAAGTTACCCAGAACATTGTCAGAAATGGCATTCTGCACACCTACTCTAGCATTGAAATCCCCTGCTATTATAACTTTTTCTTTAGCACCAAACTGGCTCAGAACAGCATTTAGCTCATTCCAGAAATCTTCCTTCTTATCAGAAGGTTCCGAGTTACAAGGAGCATACACTACAACAATTACAATTCTCTGAAGTTTCACTTTCAAATGAATCCAGAGAATTCTCTCACTTACGCAACTATAGTGAATCAAGTTGTTCTTCATCTTTTCACTTAAAATCACACCTACACCAGCCTGTCCTTTCATATTATCCAATACTCTAGACCACACACTCACCGTGCCATTCACTTCTTCTACCCCAATTTCCTTCTTTTTGGTTTCACTTACACACAGCACATCCAGTCTATACTTATTCATCTCCTCAATCACCTCACTCATCTTGCCATTTATACCTCTAGTATTCCATACACCAATCTTACATTCACTTAGCCGAGATCTCTTTCTCATACGCCATTTAGAAAGTCCAGGTCGATTCCGTGGTGGTCCGTCCTTCTCAAGTGTGGTAGGTCCACCATATCCCACACTTGAGTCATTCTTAATATTTCTTTTTGTCTTTTTATTCAGGTAAGTACATCAGTGTGGGGGATTAACCCACAGCTGAGGGTTCCAGTTGGTCATTCAACCTAAGGATTCTGGAACAAAACCCAGTGAGTTGGGGTCTTTTCGCCAATGTCACACAGAACTAGCTTGCACCTCTCCAAGATTCACAGAGGCCCTAGTTGCTGTTGTGTGTGCCATTGTTACCACGGAGCGCCCCGAGGAGGCAAACCTATCGCTCACTACGACCGCCCGCGAGGAAACTTTATCTGCTAGAAAAGAGAAGTATACCTTTTAAAAGGAATTCACCTGGTTTCTTTCATAGCAGTTAGCGGCATGCAAATCTGTATAAGAATTGATCAAGCTCATGCACACTGCGTATTAATCAGATTTCAGCCATTTTCAACACATTCCTTCGATATACACCATTTTCCCCATCAAGTTTTTAAGTAAAAGATCCCCTCCTCGGGGTCCCTAAGAACAAACTAAAATTTCGACAGAATTGAAGGCTTTTGTATATGTATTATCATGCATTAAGTTTCGATGAACGTACTGAAACCAAATGAAAATTTCCGGAATAAAATGACAAATTTCCAGGAAAAGCGTGTAATCAAAAAACATTTTTAGGTACTCCGATCATTGCTTTTTCTCAGCTTTCAAAATAGTTAGACATATACAGGGTGCGTTCAAGAAGTTGGTCAAACATTTTCATGTATTAAATTTCCTAAAAATTTTAACCAGTAGCCATTTTTCAAAAATATCAAAAAGAAACAATAAATCTAGATAGAAAAGGTAAAGTACATGTTGCAAAAATATGCATTTAAATGTTTCCCTCATACTAAGTAGGCATACAGAAACATCAGTATTTCACTGTCTGCCATCCAATGAAGACATGTTACATATTGTAAATAGAAAGTTCGGAAGTTCGGAGTATTTTTACGCAAGTAAAAACAGAATTTGTTCTTTTTTTTTCTTTTTTTCTTTCTTTTGTTCCTGGTTCTCCAAAGGGTTGGCATTCCAGCTTTTCAGGTTCTTGTTTCTATCTAGTTTCTTGAATTCTAGAGCTTGGAATATCCTGCATTTTAGGTTTGTATCAAAGTGGATAAAAAGAAATTAAATCCTGTGAAGCTTGGTGATGCACATTGTCATTATTGAGGTTTACATGATTCATGCTCTGTGAATGATTTGGGGTCTTTTACTTTAGCTCAGTGCCTGCTTTCTGATATGTAGGCACTGTAAAAAAAATATTGTGTTACAGGGAAGAAAATTATCAGTATCATGCATGTATTCTATTTTGTTTGTTTCAGAAATGCAAGGAAGTATATTTAAGGTTTTAATGAATCACAATTTTCCATCTTTACTAATGTGTATATATCTTTTCTTCTTTCAGTCGATGTATTGTAAATGTGTAGGGCTGCGCCGGTGGCCAAGTGGTCTGACCATTTGCACGAGGTGGGTGTGGTTTTGAGTCCCATATGAAGTATGGGTGGTGTATTTGTTTGATGGCATTGGCTCTGTCCCTTCTCTGCAACAAGTGGCCCTAAATTAGAGATGTGCAGCTGCTTATAGCACTCAGAGTTGCACATGATGGTCAATAAACCTTGAAACACAAGAAAAAAAAAAAGTAGTAAACTTCACTGTAATTTGCAATATAGGCAACAATGCACTGTGATTCTAGTAAAAGTTTGGGCTCCTGGAATTTTTTTTACAGACTCCTGAAAAACTCCTGGAATTTATTTTCTTTAAAAGTGTACGAACCCTGGTCCCACTAAAAATAATACTCTCCCACCTATAGCCCACCCTGATTTTGAAGTCTAGCAATGTCCCTGGCTGGGCATCCTTGTTCCACTTTCTTGGAACTGTCTTTAGAGATTAGTGACCACATGCTTCAACACATTCAATCATCTTTCTACCTCAGCTTGTGATTACCATGCTTCCAATCTACACATCAATCACTCTCCACCTTAAAGAGTCTTCTTAGTGATGGTGCGGAGCCATTCTTCCACTAACAGTCCAGTTTGCTCAGAAATGCTGCATCACACTCAGAACAACGTTTATCAAGGTTGCATGCCTGCCAGCTTGATGATATGTGGTCGTCATTTACATACTTCCATAGGAGCTAGCATGATGTTGCTTCAGCATGTTGACTTAGCTTTTCCCTTCGCACTTGCTTTTATCTCTGAAAAATCTTTACAATCTTTCACCTTGTCTTGAACACATTCTTTAATTTCTAGTTGTCACATTAATTTTGGACACCAGTGTATTATTATACCATCAAGAACCGAAGCAATCCAGGATTATGGCAAACTGAAAAAGAAATCTGAGGTTTGAACATGATTGGCAGATGAAGTATCGAATCAAACAGCTGGACTGGGGTTAGCATCACCAATCCATCTTGGGAGAAGAGTGGGAGACACTCCTTTCCCCATCCGTGAAGAGGTGAAGACAAAGACCAAAAGGCAATCTATCCTTCTGCAAGAGCAGCAGGTTCAACTTGTGCATCCATCTTCACAAAACAGATGCATTCGTATCATGTGTGTGTGTGTGTGTGTCTTGTTAAAAAGTGTCATCCAGTGTCATGCTTGTGTGTGCGTGTGTGTGTGTGCGTGCGTGTGTGTGTGTGTGCGTGCGTGCGTGTGTGTGTGATCAGCAAAAATCTCATGCCTGCAAGTGCATCAAATCAATGTGCGAATTAAATAAGCAGGAACACATTGAGATCTTGTGTTACTAATTTACCACAGTGATCGGATTTAACTGTGCACATAGAAACTCTAAGTGAAAACATGCATGCATATCACTAAGCTGTTCTCTGAGATTCAGAGGTTAACTCCACAAAGCAATACAAACTACCAGATTAATTTTTAACTGATTATTTACTTACTGTTGCTGCATCAAACTTCCCCATTTACAGCGATCTTGACACACAACTTGGGCTTCACTGATATCCATCACACAACATAAACAAGACCTTCTATACTTCATAATCTTTTTCACATTCAGACACTCCTGAATCTGATCCTCCCATGACTTTCTTGGCCTTCTTCTGCCTTTCCTTCCTGCCACTTAGACAAAAATTTGCCTTAGTAACAATCTCATCACTCATTCTTTCAACATGTCCAAACCACTGAAGCATATTAGTCTCCACCTTGCTAACAACATTTTGCTTCACATTACACAATTGCAACACATCTTCATGTCTTGCCACAAACCCCCTTTAAGTAATGCATGTCTCCAGCACACAAATGACTCCTATTTTTCTCCTGTAGTACCCATTTTCACTGCCATAGATCAGAGTAGGAACAATTGCACTTTCATACACAGCCATGCGGAACTATCTTGAAAACCTCCCAAAGCAGCTATGACTTTCAATGAAGAATTCACTCACCTACTAATATAACCATCCAATTTGTTCTCTCTGTCAAACATGCTTCTTAAATACACATACGCATTCACCTGGTCAATCACTGTGCCAATAAGACTTATATTACATTCAGTACTAACAGTTCCTCACTCAAAAAACATAACTTTGGTTTTTCCCTTATTTATACTCAGTTTGAATCTCATGCAAACTTCATACATACGGGACAAACATACTCTGCAATTCACTTTTTCTCTCTGCCAACAGGACTGTGTCATCAACATACAGCAATCTGCACACACGCATATCACCAAGACATAAACCAGTATTATCTATTTTGGTATCACCCATGCATGCATCCATAAATATATTAAACAGCCAGGGTGACATTACACAACCTTGCCTGACTCCTGCACCAATAGAAAACAATTTTGATAAAACACCATTCACTCGTACACAAGCTCTGCTATCAGCATACATGGCTTTTACACTATTAAGTAGACTCCCAGTAACACCATATTCATTCAATACCTTCCACAGAAGTGTCCTATTTAATAGGTCATAAGCTTTCTCTAAATCTATGAAGGCAGCAAAAACTTTCTTACCAACAGACAGATACTTTTCAATCATCATGTGTAATGCAAAAATTTGGTTAGTGCAGCCTTTACCAGGCATGAAACCACTCTGAACATCCCACACTTTCTCTGATGCAAGACCTCGTACTTTTTCAATAATGACCTTACCAAACACTTTCCCTGACACACTCAGTAGACCAATACCACAATAGTACTTGCAGTCAGTCTAATCACCTTTTCCCTTATGCAAGAGAACAATGATAGCATCCTTCTAATCCCAAGAAACCATTCCTAACTCCCAGCGCAACTGGAAAATTTCAGTTAACCAGTCAATTACAGAGTCGCCACCATATTTCAACATCTCAGCAGTTATGCCATCAACTTCGGGAGCCTTACCATTCTGAAGAGATTTTAGAGCTTTACACACTTCTTCTCTTGAGATCCCTCTTGTGCTTCCACCTTTCACTGTGACATCATCTGCTCCTGCCTCAGAATCACCTTTGCTTTCTTGATCTAACAACTCGCAGAAGTATTCACCCCATCTTTCACTTAACTCATTGGGCTCCCATGTAATTTCCCCGATCCTATTCTTCACACAACTTACGACTTTGTTTCCCCTATTTTTCGTGAGTCTTGTGTACTTCCAGAAAGTTTTTCTATCTTTCCAAAAAGCCAATTCATGCCTTTCCACCTTCTCCCTCCTTACTCGGGTGAACCAGCTTAGCAGCTGCACACTTCTTACTTTGAAATTCATCCACAGAAACTCTATCTTGCAATATCCCCAAATAGGCTTCCTTCTTTCTCTTTATTGCCTCTTGAATCTCACTATTCCACCAAGCATCACCTCCATTGTTACGCACTATTGTAGTGCCACAGACCTCTTTAGCAGCAGTGAAAACACAGTTCTTAAAACATTCCCACTTCTTTTCTACATCCCTCTCACATGAATTCAGCAACTTCAGTCATTCTCTGAGTAAGTTAGAGTAATGCTGATGATCTTCAGGGAGCATTTCAACCTTTATTCTTTCCATCCTAGGCCTCTTCTTATTCCTTTTCCTACAACTTACATTCAGTTTCTCTCGTGACACTACCAAGTAATGATCAGAGCCAACATCCACACCTCTCATCACATGAGTGTCAACAACTAAGTGTTTCAGACGCTGGTCGTAGACAACAAAATCTATCACACTCTTTTGTCCAAGAGTACGATTTTCCCAAGTGTATGTGTAGATATACTTGTGGTCGAAAAACGTGTTAGATACACACAAACCATTCTCAATGCAGAGTTCAATTAATCTTTCACCACTATCAAATTAAAGTGAGTGAAAGCATTGTTACTAATTTGACTATCACTGGTTAGAGCAAAAATAGCTCAAAATGCAGTAGGACTCAAGCCTACATGAACTTACTAACTGAATAATTTAATAAGAATTACATTGTACTGTCCATCAGCAGTTAAACAGTTTGCAAGTTAAACTATGGTAAATTAAGTCTGCCAGTTTGCAGCTGAAATTGAGGCTGCTCATGTTTCAGAGGGTAGCCCATTAAAACAAGATCATCTAACAAACAAAAGTTACTGATGGGGTTGCATTTTAGTTACTGTAGATGTATCAAATATTTCCATGTACAGCAATCTTAGCATACATCTAGACCTTCAAGTACAAATGTCATGCATACATGACATTTTGTGCTTCCTGCTCATTTTCTTTTTTCTTGTAGGACTTTCTGAATCCACTGTTTCCACAATTTCATCGGCATTCTTGTGTTTCTTTCCTACCACTTGGGCTGAGTAAATGTTCTTCGTTAGCCCCTCATTACACATTTTTTCAACACAATGAATCGACCTCAAAATATTTGTCTCCAGCAGATGAACAACATTTTGTTTTGCCTTACTTATGTGCAACACATCGTTATTTCTCACATAAAAACACGTCTTGCAACAAACCTGACCCTGCAAGTAACACATCTCTCCAACACACAGACAACTCCTGTGTCTCGTATGCAGTGTACCAAAGTTTTAGTACCGTACATCAGGGGTGTAGAATTTGTCCGAACTCGCGAACGAGGTTCGGGGTAAATTAAGGCAGCTCTGGGGAAATTTTTGCTCTTGGGTAAAATAATAATAGTAGTAATATAATAAAACGAAAATTGACTTATTAACAACAAGTATAACGCGAAAGATAAGAGTAATTTACTGCACGGTAATCAGGTAATCATTTTGAAAAATGTCATGTCGTTTTAAATACAAGAGGTTATGAGCACAGTGACGTACTGCAGACTGCCGCTGGCATATGATTTACCGAGCCCAAACGACTTTACTAATGCCATGGCGTAGACAGCATGGCACGAGTAATAAGTACGGCACAACCACAGTCATGCTAATAAAATTTTCCGAAACTAATGGCAGCTTATGTGTCATAGGCGCCGATCTGAAAAAATATTAGGCGTTCCGCACATTGTAAAGCGAATGACCCATGCATTTTTCAAAGGATTTAAGTCTAATTTAAATTTCATTCAGTAAAATTATCTGGCACAATTATACGCCTGAAATGCTAGAATAAAATAAATTATAGTTAATTGCAGAATTTTTTTTAGCTGTTTATTTTTCAGCCTCTCTGTCCCACCACTGTTTTCACCTTGACCCAAAAATGTTTCAGACATTTTGAATCTAAAATAAATATTAGGTTGTTTTTTGTTTTCAAATTTTTAAGTAATAGACTTTAAGGATTAGTTCTTAAACATCAACATATAGATCTAATACTCGCTTAAACTTGTATGAAAGTCGGCTACAGTTTTGGGGGAAATTTTGGACAGAAAAAAAATTGCGTTCTGGGGAAATATTGAGCCCTGAAAATTTTCTGCACCCCTGCCGTACATCAAAGTAGGAACAATTGCACTTTCACCCACAGCCATTGGAGACCATTTCAAAGACCCATCAGTATTGTGACATCCTCCTAAAGCAGCCGTGACTTTCAAAGATGAATTCACTTGCCTACCAATTTCACCATCTCATGTGTTTTCTCTGTCAAACATACTATGAAAACAGATTGAATGGTGAAATTAGTTTGTGAGTCTCCTCAGCTTTGAAAGTCATAGCTGCTTTAGAATTTCACAGGACTGAGAGGTTCTCAGAAAGGTTTTGAATGGCCATGCATGAATGCATAATTTTTTCCTACTCTAAATTGCTACTTGCTATTTTAGACTTATTTAAATCTTGCATATACAAAATGTTGTTTGAACTTTGTATTTTATTTTATTCTTACTTTTAGAGAACAAACAAAAGAAACATTGCCAGCTTCCTACCAGTTTGGGATGGACATAGATCCTCATGCTGACTTGATGGATCAAGCATTAACATATAACTATGAAAATGCTATCAGGATTCCTGGGAAGGGATTCAGGAAAGAGCAGGGCTTGCTACATACTTTAAGAAGTCTTTTAAAGATGAAAAATTACCACTATTTTGATGATATAATATCAGCATTTAAAGAATATGATAAGGTAAGGTATTCATTCTCCTATAAAATTGCATTTTGTTTTAATTGTGTTTTAATCAGTGGCGGCTCGTGGCAACTGAAACAGGTGGGGCCAGTAGCCGAAGTCCAACAATGAAATAAAAAAAAAAAAATGTCATTATTAGGCCCCAACTATTCAGACCCCCCCCCCAAGTTTACTCTGCCTCTGTTTACCCCCTTGACTCACAATAATGCCCAAATCAGGTAGGAATGTGTCAACTATTGTATTGCACATGAAAAATTTTTCCTCAGAATAGAATGCATAACTATTAACAGAAAAATGTTAAAACTCCTTAAATAAAATTTTACCTTAAAACATATGAGCATTAATTTATGTTAGTTGTGCTTTGTTTTTCTTCAGATTTCTCAACTGAGGAATAATAATCACAGAATTCACAGAATAAAAAAATGTAGTGAAAAAATAATAACTCCAAATACACTGGCGGAAAGTGAAAAAAGAACACCAAGAAGGAGGCGTCTGATACCAACGAAATTTATACAGCATAATAACGGAATACAGAGGATAACGTGATCAAAACATTATGGCAAAATACAGCTGTATTTGCTGGTAAACTGAAAAATAACATGTCCATGTAACATGGTTAGTACGAGGTTGAACCGCCATGAACTGTGTCACACTGTGCAATTCTGGCATGGAGTCTGTCATACAGATGTTGGATGTAAGTTTGGGGTATTGAGTTCCAAGCATCCTCAACCTGGACGCGTAAATCGGGGATGGTCGTGGCTGGCCGTGGAGACCGGATAAGTTGTTGTCCCATAAAATCCCACACCTGCTCAATGGGGGTCAAATCTGGTGAACGTGCAGGCTATGGAAGTTATCTCACACCCTGAAGTGCATGTTGCGTTGCACGTGCCGTGTGTGAGCATGTGTTATCTTGCTGGAAAACACCATGATGGACCGACCTTACAAATGGCACAACAACGGGCTGCATAGTGATGTTACTGGGGCCTGTTGGAGCTGGCCCCAATAACCTCACACTCTGAACATGATCTCTTTCCTCAGGGAATAGTTTTTCGTTTTTGAAGGAAACTTTTCCCTTAGGTAATGTTTTTGAAGGGAAAGGTTTATCACCATGTAGTTAAGAGAGAATAAGAATCAGGGAAAAAAAAAAAAAAGAACGTTTCTAGAAATAGAAATTTTCAGGTGGGGCCCGGCCCCTCTGGCCCCTAATGACGAACCGCCCCTGGTTTTAATGTATAATGAGAGTACCTATTTTTCAGTTATGAGTGCAACATATTTTTCTGTGAATGCAAAGTTCAAAATGTGTATTATTCTGTGCCTTTCTGTTTTGCTTCCTCTATCTCTTTTCTTCCCTTTCTCTTAATGATGTGCACATGGTGCACACTGAAGTAAATGACTTAATTCCAGAAAACCATTGCATAAAATTAACTGCCTAAAAGTTGTTTCCATCTTCATTGACAATGGTAAAACCCAGGTACACCTGTAGAACTGTAATTTTTGGGCTTAAAGCTATATTAGTATGTATTATTGGACATTTTAAGTTTCTGATCCATGGCTCTTATTTTAATGACAGTAATTGCACAAATTGATTTTTAATTGTTTTTAGTAGATCTGTTTAGATATTGGTGAATTAGTTAGAAAGAGTTTTCAAGCATAGGTAGCTTCCTCCAGTTTTTTATTATTATTATTATTTTTTTTTTTTTTTGCTTTGTAAGAAATGTAAATGCATGCTAGGATTAATGCGTGCTAGGATTAATGCGTCAAGACATACTGATACACTGTTACATTAGCCATTCCTGATTGAATGAAATTATGGATTTATTATGAAAGCTATATGATCCTTGGACATATCTTTTAGTGTTTGAAAGACAATAGCATTTTTGCCTTCAAACGGAAAGGCAAGGGGTTTGGTTTGTTATATCTTCAATGGGATAAACAGTAATAGTCTGACAGAAGCATTACAATTAATTAATATTTAATTACAAAAGTATGTGATAATGATTAAGGTTATAAGAATGCTTTCAGCAACTTATGTGGAGAAGTAAGAAAACTTAGAATTTGTTCCATGTGGCTAAAAATTCAAAATTGCATCCCCCAGTTATTTGTTCGAGTGCATAATAATTACCAGAAATAAAAGAGGAAAGTATTTTGAAGTGTTAGCAAACAATAATTCCAAAGGAAGAAGATAAAAAAAATGCTATTCACTTTGACCATTACCATACCTGTCAACCTCTTGAGGTGATAACCTGTACACTGGACCAATAAAAACCTTACAAAGACTAAATAACCCTTACACACAAAATTTATTACACAAATTTTACAAGCTCAACAGTTTTATAACAGCAACTGATGTTCGTGTATTAATTTTTTGCATATTTAAGCAATTTAATCTTAGTGTGTTGTATGATATTCAACACATGTATGTTTTGCTTTTTTCCAAAATGTAATCGGTGGGTTTAAAGCCAATGAAACAAGTGTCAATGTTTATTTTACAGTGTAAAAAAGATGTCAGTGTATCTGCATTCAGGGACTTCCTACAGCCTGTATGGATTTTCTTCATCATGGAGAAAGATATTTTACAGCCAGCATTATATTGTGAGGCAAAGTAGTCACTGAATACTCACTTAAGATTTGGGAAGCAGATGCCACCAGTACTTGTTCTCAGGCTTATAATATCCAGCTAGTAGCTACAAAAGCTCTTTTTCTGGCCACTGTCTATCAGTACAGGCACACAGTCATCAGAGGCTAAACTCATCCTTTAGAGCTTCCTGATCAAAGTGTGGAGCAAAGGTGTCTGCTAATATACAAATATGTGTGTACTTCAGGCTGTTTTTGAGGGTTGGGTCAATTACTTCAGGTCTTTCAGCACCTGATTTTCAAATGGAAATTTATCCACCATCTTTCTCACTACTGCATACCTGCCAACCTGAGAAAATTCAAATGTGTAAAATTGTGCGCGAATGACATTTCTAAATATTTTTTTAACTATGCGCGGACAACATTTATAATGATTTTTTTAATATGCGCAAACAACATTGATAATGAATTTAGCTATGTACAAGTAAAAATAAATGCAAATATTTGTGCATTTTATAATTTTTAGATGTTTATAATATAAACAAATTATATCACATTTTGATACAATACTCAACGTTTTCCGTCCTCCGCAGCGGACTGACGATTTCCATAGCACACTTGATGTTTTCCGTCGTCCGTAGCGCACCGACAATTATCATAGCATACTCAACGTTTTCTGTCGCCCTAGCGGACCGACGATTTCCATAGCATACTTTATGTTTTCTGTCTTCCGTAGTAGACTTACGATTGTCATAGCATACACGATGTTATCCATCGTCCGTTGAGGACTGACTATTTCCATAGTAACTACGTAAAATCCGCAGTAGTTGGAGTCTGAATCTTTCCTCTACCACATAATCTGTATTCAGCGTCAAGCATAACAGTGTGCACGGAGAATTTACTGTGCCGAAGTCCTGACGATAACGACAGGGCACGGGTGTTCTGGCGCACAAAGACATAAAATTCCCATCTCTGTTATATATTTTATTTATAGGGATATTTTTAACAAAAAATACAGAACAATTTAAAAATCCGGAAGGAAAGTTCTTCCGGCCAGAAAACCAGAAGACTGTATGAAAAAATGGAAAACTTCTGCAAATTCCGGAAGAGTTGGCAGGTATGATTTAACTGAAACATTAACTAATATTTCTCAAGAAAGATTTAAAAAAAATGTTTTTTAAATATGCGGAAATGCGTAAAAAATTGCGATCTATGTGTAAAATCGTAAAGAACAGTTAAAATGCGTAAATTTTACGTGTAATGCGCAAAAGTTGGCAGGTATGCTACTGCTACATAAAAGTTTCTCACATCTGCGAAAAATAACTTTTTATCTGCACCGTTAAGTTCCATTTCTTTCATTAATGTCCTGTTGGAGAGGCCTACTGCTAGTGTGATGTCATCCTGCTGCAGGCCGCGATTATTGAATTTGATTTGCCTTAAATCAGCCACTTGTTTTGATTATGGAATATAATTATGTTAAGAGATTTATGGAATAAAATTTTATTTAAAAATACAGGACAAAGGAACATCGCTAGAAAAAAAACTATGATTAAGGGAAAAAACTTTCACTCCGTCCTACTTCCATTTTCGGGACATTTTTTCTTCCTTTTCGATAATATATTTTAAATGATGTTTAAACAATAATACAATGCAGGAAAAACACCTCAAAGAAAAAAAAAACTAATTCGGAAGAACTCTTTCCTGCTTTTAGCTTTCTTTGTCGAATTTTTTTTTTGTGCTTCCAATTTACGATTATGAGATTAATTTCTGTTCCGTTCAACTTTCGTTTTCAGAAAGTTTTCCTCCGTTTTCAGTCTTAAATATAAACATTTATGTAACAAAATTATACTTAACCATACGGAACAGAGGGAATATCGCGGAAAAGGAATGTAAGATTACGAGGCTGCATCTAACTTCCGTTTTCGGAAGTTGTTACCTCCGTTTTCAGACTGAAACACAATGGAATAAAATTATATTTAGCAATATCGGAAAAGGAAACATCACAAGAAAAAAAAAAGAAAGAAAAAAACATTACGGGAGAAATCTTCACTTTGTTTCCGGAAAGTTTTGAAGACTGAATTTTGTCCGAAGACGAAAAACTTGCATCCATGATCGTAAGTCCGCAAGAGGAGCTTCAATTGGTTTCTGGAGATATCATTTTTGTCTGCAGAACCAAAATAAAATCTGCGACGTACATCGCCCATCGCCGTGATTCTGCTACAGTTGCATGAGCCATGGAATGAACGTAAAACGTTTGGTATTATATCCGCAAAAAAGCTTTAGAATAGGGCCAGTTAATGTAAATAATTAACAAAAAAGCTTTTCAGAGATTAAAAAAAAACATACAAAACGTTTGTGCGGCCATACACGAACGAAAATGGAAAAAAAGTACAAAGTACGGGCAAACCATACAGGTTGACAGGTATGCATTACTGACGGTTAACCTTAATCACAATAAAAGTATACAACAAAAAGACATGCTTCAAAAAATTGGCTAAATTTAAGAAAATTCTAGTAAAACCCAAATTAAAACTTTTTGTATCTGTTAATGTTTGAAGCACTAGAGTAGCCATGGAAACATTCATTAGTAGATGTTAACTTTTTTTTTTGTCTTTTTTTTTCAATTTCTGCAATCTGTGAGCCACACACATAAAAAATGAATTTTTGTCTCTAAGAATAGGTTGTATGGTGTTGACTATGATAATTATTAGGTCTAAAAACAGAATCTGATTTGAATCTTCACCATCCAAGAATGTTTCTTATCTAAAGATTAATTTTTATATTAGATTATGAAGTTACATAAAGTAATTTCAAAAACATGTTTAAATAACAGCAAGTGCTACCTGAGACCCTGACTTCTTCTTTCATTATTATCTAATGAAGTCATTGCAGCATTTAAGAACAAATGCCATTGTATATGTCCATATATACATATATACACAATTTGAAATGCTAATATGTTATATAAGATTTATGTTTATGAATCCATTATTTTCATTTAGCAAAAGAGCAATTAAATATAAATCTTGGACAATTAATTTTATCATGATCAGGAAGAGAAAGAAAAATAAGTGAGGGAATCTTTAGGTGATGACAACATGTTTTACTTTTTTGTTTGATTGCATAAGTGATTAAATGTTTTCATCAGTGATTTGTTTACTGTTAAGTTTTATTTTAGAAAATTTGTTATTCCAGAATAAACAGTGGTTAAACATTTCTCAATTTGTTATAGTATAGGCAATTTTAGGAAACAAAATTGAATTTATTTTCCACAATTGTAATCTGTACGGTTTTTTTATTATGAAAAGTTGTTTGGAAGTTAAAAGTTGACCATAACTGTTGTCTTTCAAGAGTCATTGTTGCCAGATAAAATTTATGTAAACCAGGAAAGGAAGGAAGGAAACTGAAGAAATAGTAAGAGGTTTTCAGTTGGTCATCATTAAGTCCATTTCTTATTAGTCGTGAAAGAAATACGGGATTACGCCATATAATACAAATTTTGAAGATGACAATCCGATTTTTTGGCGTAAATGTGACAAGGATGGTAAGTCAGATAATTTTACGCCAAAAATCGGATTGTCATCTTCAAAATTTGTATTATATGGCGTAATCCCGTATTTCTTTCATGATTTATCTGCTTTTCCGGGCAAACAGGGGATAAGATTCTTAACCTCCAGATTCGCTAAACATGAATGCCGGTTGCTTCGACTAGCGAATCCTGTGATCGTTAAATTCAAATTGATCGGAAACTTCAAACTTGGTTGTTCTGGGTGGTGTAGTGGTTAGCATACCCGGGCCTTTTCTGGGAGACATGGGTTCGAGTTCCGCTCCAGTACGATGAAAATTTTCAGTTTTCGGATATTATCTAACTTACCATCCTTGTCACATTTAAGCCAAAAATTGGATTGTCATCTTCAAAATTTGTCTTATTAGTCGATTGTATTACTGTAAATGGCTTAAAAGATGTAATTGAAAAACAAAAACTTTGAATGAAGTTCAAGTTAATTTTAACTGATTTTTTTTTCATCCACTTATTTACTACTCGAACATTTTGGTGTGCGATTCATACAACAATCTGCTTATTTGGTGAATTACTTAATGTTTTGTATATGGTGTCCTGGAGGGGGAGAGCGCACCAGACTGGAAAACATTGCTTTATGTATTGCATTCATGAGTGATGAATCTAGGAATTACAAACTGCTGTGTATTCATTAAAAAAAATACTTTTATATTTCTTCTGAATGTTAATTCTCAGTTTATTTTGTCAAATTTTCAAGTTTTGCTGGTAAAAACATTTTCAGTATTATGAATCACCTTGGAGCTTCCAAATGCATTGTTCTTTCATAACTTCACAGCTTGTAGAATGTTTATAAAAATAGGTTGTGGTGGAACACGTAGTGTTATCTAACATAGCATGTTAAATCATAGTCTTTATTTATTTTTATCTGTTACATGTATATTGCATCATATTTATCTGTAGAGTGTTTGTAAATGTTTTATGAAAATGCAGAATTTTTTAGTTCTAGAATGCGTCATTGCTTTGGCAGATATTTTGCATTTTTATGTTTATCATATGTACAGTACTGTTTGTTTAAACAATCATGTTTTATTTTTAGTGTTTTAACCATTCTCGTAGATGATCTTATGTATTTATTTTGTGTTGGAGAGAGCATTTTCTGAATAAATTCATAGTAGCAGTTTATATTCCGACTTAGAAATCGATCGGAGAAGGCTATTATTAATTTTTATGTGCATTATTTCAAAAACTTGGAAATATTGTAGTTGAATAATGCTTACCTAGGCACTCCGTTTCTAGCGATGATTCACTTTTCTCGCACGTTTCGGGTCTTCGTTGAAGCTATTGTCCCATTGTCCGTTGTATGTGCAGATAACTTTCACATCCAACACACTGCTTTGGGTAGATTCAGTAGATCTTCACTTTAGGATTCAACAACATCAATTCTTTGCCGTTATTAATGCTGTAAATATTTCGCCCAGTCTTTGGGCATCCTCAGGAGCGTGACGACTTTTCCACCGACGTTCGTGGTTTATTTATCGTCAATGGAGTCCGATACCCCATGTTGCCATACGTTGGATATGCTGTATTAGATACTTTTCTTAACTAAACCTAGCCGGTGCCATCTATGTTTCACTAATTCTACCTTTTTTTTTTTTCCGTATTCTTCTTTTCATTATCTATTCGTGTTCTCTTATCTTTTTTGTCGGTTTTTCTTTTGTTGTTCTTTTACTTATCTTTACTAGCTCTTTCCGAAGGCTAGATAATGTATTAGGGTCATTCTGGTTACACACCCTTGTTTTGTTTTTATAAATTAGGATCGATTCCTCCATTCTCATTTGTCTCTCTGATTTTTTTTATTCCTTTTTAGCATTTTGATTTCTTCGAATTTTGGGAATGTTCGGTGGTCAATACAGAATTTACACTAATGCAGTTTTTTGCTTCTTTTTTTTGCCAGTTACATATGTGTCGTTTTAGCCTTTTTTTTTTCTTTAACTTGTTTATAGTACTCCCTATGTACGATATTGGGGGTACGTGTGCAATGGGAATTTCTTAAGCCCCTGATTCCTCTAATATTTTGGTCTCAGTTTTTTTGTTAATAGTCAGATTTTTCAAGGTGTTTGCTGAACTTCCTAGTTGTAAGTCAAATTTGGCACATTGCCTATTAATTTCTTTACTGACACCTTCCAAGTAAGGGAATGCACATATATTTTAATTTATTTTTTCTTACCTTTCTTTGATTGTAAATTTCTTGGTCTTCATTTCTCTTAGCCATATGTTTTTCATTCTCATATATCCATTTTTTAGTAAGCTTATTAGGGTAACCATAATCTTGTGATATTTTTAAGATAAAATCAAGCTATTAATTATTTAGCCTATTATTAGAAGTGTGCGTATATGCTCTTCGAATCAAGTTTACTATGCTATTTTTTTTTTATGTATAACAGGATGGTGCGAGGAGTATGGAATGAGTACCGGAATGTACGTTGCTTTCCTGAAAACAGTGTATTCAAACTTATTTTTATTTTTTTAAAGTAGAATGTCTAAAAATGACAGACTATTATTCACTTCAAATTCAAGCGTCAGTTCAATGGTGTTGCAGATTACGTTGAATCAATGAGCTAGATCTTGTAGCTCAGTATTGTTGAGTTTTGAAATGCTCAAAGAATATAACGATAAGCACAAAAAAACCCTACCAGGTCAATAAGTTGCAGTATGACAGACAACAACTGTTAAGTTTATGTAAAGACCCTGCAATTAAATTTTGCCAAGCGGACAAGACAGGACAAACTATTATTTTGGACACGGTTGAATATAATGATAAAATGCAGACAGAGATATCTGAGTTAAAGTGTGAAAGTGTCAACTATGATCCCACAGACAAACAAGTAACTTTCCTCACTAAAGTAAGGAACCATAGTAGTTCATCTGCAGAAATAAAAAATGCGAACCCACCAATGGGAGCAGGGATGCCAAAAATTTCTCGAAAATTAAAACTCATAAAGAAAACACTCCATTAAGGCTGATTCTCTCGAAAAAAAATTGCCCTGTCATCAATCTAGAAAAATAGATATACAGCTATCTATCCTCAATTTTTATGAGGAATCAATTTACCTTAAAGAATAGCTATGAATTTATAGAAAAGATCAAGAAGATAAATCAAGACCTTACGAACGTCACGATGGCATCTATGGACGTTAAAGTGTTATACCCTAATACTCCTGTTAGGCTAGCCATCGAGTTGATCATGCAACAATTAAATATAAATAAAGAGCTAAATATGACACAACTGAAAGAATTAAAGGATACATTATACTTCATTAAAGAAAACAATATCTTCCAATTTGAGGGAAGTATTTTTAAACAAACTCAAGGCGGCCCTATGGGATCCTCATTATCGGCGTTATACGCAGAACTGATAATGACATACATCGAAAGAAAAATTATTCAAACTCTACCTGAAAAACCACTACTATATGCTCGGTATGTTGATGACATCATCATTATTTCAAAACTCAACAATACCGAGCTACAAGATCTAGCTCATCGATTCAACGTAATCTGCAACACCATTGAACTGATACTTGAATTTGAAGTAAATAATAGTCTGTCATTTTTAGACATTCTACTTAAAAAAAATAAAAATAAGTTTGAATACACTGTTTTCAGGAAGGCAACGTACATTCTGGTACTCATTCCATACTCTTTGCACCATCCTGTTATACATAAAAAAAATAGCATAGTAAACTTGATTCGAAGAGCGTATATGCACACTTCTAATAATAGGCTAAAGAATCAAGAGCTTGATTTTTTTCTTGAAAATATCACTAGATTATGATTACCCTAATAAGCTTATTAAAAATGGATAGAATAAAAAACATATCGCTAAGAGAAATGAAGACCAAGAAATTCACAATCAAAGAAAGGTAAGAAAAAATAAATTAAAATATATAGGTGCATTCCCTTTCTTGGAAGGTGTCAGTAAAGAAATTAATAGGCAATGTGCCAAATTTGACTTACAACTAGGAAGTTCAGTGAACACCTTGAAAAATCTGACTATTAACAAAAAAAACTGAGACCAAAATATTAGAGGAATCAGGATCTTTTGAAATTCCCATTACACACGTACCCCCAATATCGTACATAGGGAGTACTAAAAATAGGTTAAAAAAAGGGGCTAAAACAGCACATATCTAACTGGCAAAAAAAGAAGCAAAAACTGCATTATTACAAATCTGTATTAACCACCGAACATTCCCAAAATTCAAAGAAATCAAAATGCTAAAAAGGAATAAAAAGTCAGAGAGACAAATGAGAATGGAGGAATCGATCCTAATTTATAAAAATAAAACAAGGGTGTGTAACCAGAATGACCCTAATGCATTATCTAGCCTTTGGAAAGAGCTAGTAAGACAAGAAAAAGAACAACAAAAGAAAAACCTACAAAAAAGACAAGGGAATAGGAAATGAAAAGAAGAAGAATACGGGAAGGCGACATCAATGATCATTTGAAGAGGGGGAAGAAGAGAAAAAAAAAGAAAAAAAGGTAGGATTAGTGAATCATAGATGGCGCCAGCTAGGTTTAATTAAGAAAAGTATCTAATATACAGCATATCTGACGAATGGCAACGTGGGGTATCGGACTTCATTGACGAGAAATAAACCACGAACATCGGTGGAAAAGTCATCACGCTCCTGAGGATGCCCAAAGACTGGGCGAAAAATTTAGAGCATTAATAAAGGTAAAGAATTGATGTTGTTTAATCCTAAAGTGAAGATCTACTGAATCTACCCAAAGCAGTGTGTTGGATGTGAAAGTTATCTGCACATACAATGCACAATAGGACAATAGCTTCAACGAAGACCCGAAACGTGCGAGAAAAGTGAATCATCGCTAGAAACGGAATGCCTAGGTAAGCATTATCCAACTAGAATATTTCCAAATTTTCTGAATAGTTTGAGGAAATCAGCCACTGATCACTGCATCACATGCCGGCCATTGAATTAGAAACTTTTACTCAATACTAGGATAGACCTCCTTTAGCCCGAATTACAGGATATATGTGGTTTGGCATAAATTCCACAAGGTGTAGGGAAAAATACATAATATCTAAAGTGTTATTTACCTGATTTTGTCAAAGTATTTTGCACGTTGTTGCTCTGTGAGGCACATGCTCCTGACCCGAGAGGTCTTTTTGTTACGGGTTTTTGGTTAGTTATAAAAACATTTTTAGAAATAAAACGATTAGGTTATATATTTTCAGTTCTACATTCATTCATTCTCACAATCAAACGTTTTAAATTTACATTAATTAAAAGATTTTAGTAGAAAGAGTTATACTTATCGGGTCAGGAGACATCTCACATGGGGTTCGTCGTCACCACGTTGCGGCGAGCGCTTTTGTTAAATCATACTACCATCGTCGGGCCTCTACTTTTACACGAGTGTTTCTTGCGTGTGTGTAGTCCTGGAGTTGCTTGTCGGGAATCGAAAGGAAGGTTTGCGGTCATGTATTTGTTAGGTGATTTGTTTCTCATGTGTCGCAATCTATTGGATGAGTTGGTAGGTATCAGTTGTTAAGTATAAGTCATTTTTGTGTAGATATTTTTGGGCTATTATTATTTGTTTGTAGAAGGTGTATTATTTTTAGACCTTTATTTAATGGTGTGATTTTTTGTGATGTTCTTTTTTTTTGTCGTTTTTTATGGATTTTTTTCTTTTTTTATAAGTGATTTCCAGGCTGTCTAGTGTGGTGGGGTTTTGTAAGTTGCATATTTTATATTTTTTTAGTTCAATTATAACGCTTTTGGAAATCCTTAATTATTTTTCGTTTGTGTGGGTGGTTAGTAATTTAATATTTTCAAAAGCAGGATATTGTTTATGTTTAATGCCGTGTTCAGTGATGGAAAGTTTGCGCCAATTGCGCCGAACTGCGCCGATTTCGTTATCTTGCGCCAAACTGCTACAAAGTACGAAAAATTTTAATATTTGCGCCCAGCTGCGCCGAAACGGCAATCCACAGTAAAAATTACCGAGCGAAAAAAATGTTTTCACGGCAAAAAATGCCGTTTTAAACGTCGAATCGAATGACGCTTTTTTAAGGTCTACGCGTAATTTGGTGAAAACGACGCTAAATCAACACGTACGTACCTACCGCCAATCCCAAAATTTCGGAATGTTTTTCACCTACCTTCTAATTCGTTGTTTTTCCGGCAAAAGTGACGAAAAAACAACTATTTTTGCGATGTAGGAAATTAAATTGTTTTTGCTTATGGAGAAGGAGTTTTTTTGTAATCACGTGGTATGTAGGAGAAACGATGTTGTACGTTATGAAATCCTGATGAAGATTGTTTACTGATAGTTTGGTGGTCTTTTGGAGTGTTGTGCAATTGAGATTGTTTATATGTCGTTCCCTGCTCTTTGGGATAGCGCAGTTATTTCATTCTGGGCGAGGTGCGCGATTACGTAAATACAGCGTAAGGTCAGTCATTAGCTATTTCGTCGACGCAGAGGATGACTGAAAATGGCTCTTCCGTGGCAGGATACAATGATTCTGTTTCTAAAGGATTCGTAGGTATTCGGGGATCCAAACTTTTTCGGATTTTCACTCCATCTTACGGTTTTACGGAAGTCACCCGAAAAAACTACGGAAAAGCCCTCGCAAGATCCCTGCACACAATTTCTATTTTTTTACAGTCTTTTAGTCGAAAAAACGCACTTTACAGATAGTCCCTTATGCGCCTTCGATGTTCTGACTTCCCCCGCCAACGGAGGCGCAGTTTGTCATGTGATTCCCCGTACAGCCATTTGAGAGTACCATGCGCAAAAGTCGAGAGGGAACTCAGATCAGCGCCTTTTGCCAACTCTTTACATTGATTGCATGTAGCTTTGTGCTTGTGAAAATTTTGGTGCAAACGTTTTAACCCTTTCCACTCGACTGTCGGGTGACACCCGACATTACGAAATCGCCGAATAGCTCACCGCCACTCCGATGATGCCTTTATAGCTCGCATGTTGGTGGTCGCGAGACATTTCTTTTTTTGTCGAATAGGTCGGGTGTCACTCGCCACGCCGATGACGCCCCTATAGCTCACATGTCGGGGCCCGCGAAACGTTTCTTTTTCACCGGATAAAGAAAAAGAAACGTCATCTGTGTGTCGGGTGTCACCCGCCATGCCGATGACGCCTCTATGGATGGCATGTCGGCGCTCGCGAGGTATTTCGTTTTCACCGAATAGCTCGCGTGTCGGGTGTTATCTGCGACGCCTATGATGCCTCAATAGCTCGGATGTCGGCGCTCGCGAGGAATTTGTTTTTCGCCGAATATGTCGGGTGTCATCCGCCACGTCTATGACGCCTCTATAGCTCGTATGTCGAAGCTTGCGAGACATTTCTTTTCGCCGAATATGTCGGGTATCACCCTCCATGCCAATGATGCCTCTATATCTCGCATGTTGGCGATCGCGAGACATTTGTTTTTCTTTGAATAGCTTGCGTGTCGAGTGTCATACTCTGTGCTCATTACGCCTCTATAGCTCGTGGGTCCGGGCTTGCGAGTTCGCCGAGTATCGCACGTGTCGGGTGGCAC
Organism: Macrothele yani; assembly: GCA_039090855.1. Lineage (NCBI taxonomy): Eukaryota > Metazoa > Arthropoda > Arachnida > Araneae > Macrothelidae > Macrothele > Macrothele yani. Next base: position 864,632 of record CM077007.1, read on the forward strand.
CCTTCATGCCGATGACGCCTCTATAGCTCGCATGTCGACGCTCGCAAGACAAATCTTTTGCCGAATAGGTCGGGTGTCAGCCGCCACGCTGATGATGCCTCTATAGCTCGCATGTCGGGGCTCGCGAGACGTTTCTTTTCACCGGATAAAGAAAAAGAAACGTCATCTGCGTGTCGGGTGTCACCCGCCATGCCGATGACGCCTCTATGGTTCGCATGTCGGCGCTCGCGAGGAATTTCTTTTTCGCCGAATAGGTCGGGTGTCATCTGCCACGTCTATGACTCCCCTATAGCTCGCATGTTGGGGCTCGCGAGGAATTTCGTTTTCACCAAATAACTCGCGTGGCGGGTGTTATCTGACATGCCTATGACGCTTCTATAGCTCGGATGTCGACGCTCGCCAGGAATTTCTTTTTCGCCGAATAGGTCTTGTGTCATCCGCCACGTCTATGACGCCTCTATAGTTCGCATGTCGGGGCTTGCGAGACATTTCTTTTCGCTGAATATCTATCTCGCGTGTCGGGTGTCACCCTCCATGCCAATGATACCTGTATAGTTCACATGTTGGCGCTCGCGAGCAGTGGCGGCTCGTGGTGTAAAATGCTGGGGAGGCGAACGGTCTTGATGTAAATGTAAAACAGTAAAACATATGTTATTGAAAAATATATAAATTCGTATAACGTTATACGAATATATATATATCAGTGGCGTAGCCGGGGGGTTGTGGTTTGCACCCCCCCCCTTATTAGGCAAGACAGTTAGCTTTTTCTAAGTACGTTTTATAGATAATTTCCCTATTTAAATTCATTGATTTTTATATAACTTGGAAAGCAATGTAATTTCTTGATAATAGAAGAGAAAGTAATGCAAAGCGGCCAAAGAAGTTGCTTTATTAAATTTTTATTAAAACAACTATAATTTATTGCATTTTCTTCATTTTATTAAATTAGCTTCATTTTGTATTAATATTCAAGATGTGTGTACGTACCAATAGGAAAATATTTGTCCAAGCGCGCCCCCCCCCCCAAAAAAAATTGTTATAACAACCAAAGCCTAAAGATAGCAAAGGGACATCTCAGTAAGGGAAGAAAACAGATTATGGCTCTGAGAAAAGAAGATGGTTCTATAACAAGAAATAGAGGTGAAATTTTGACAAGAGTGAAAGATTTCTACTCCAAATTATATGAAAGGGATGATACATGTACTCCAGACATCATGAAGGGTACCAGAGTTCTTCCAGTCCTCCCAGCAGAAGTTGCACATGCAATCAAGAACATGAAGCGGGGGAAAGCTCCAGGAGAAGATGGAATTACTATAGACATCATACAAGAAGCAAGTGGAGAAATTGAAACAGTACTCGCCCAAATTTTCACTCGATGCCTTAATGAAGGGAAGATTCCTGAGGATTGGAACAATGCTACAATGATCCTGCTACATAAAAAAGGTGACATTGAGGATCTCAGGAACTACAGACCTATCAGCCTCCTATCAGTGGTTTATAAAATCTTCACTAAAGTTCTTTCACACCGCTTGAAGGTAACACTGGACATGGCTCAACCGAGAGAACAAGCTGGATTCAGGAGTGGCTACAGCACAATAGATCATATCCACGTACTGAGAGAACTAATTGAAAGAGCGAGGGAATATGAACTTCCATTGTGCATGGCTTTTATCGATTATGAAAAAGCCTTTGATTCGGTGAAACCATCAGCAGTTACCACGGCTCTGAAATCCTGCGGTATTGAAGATGCATACATTAATATTATTAATAACATCTATGAAAATGCAAGTGCAAAGATTCGGCTGTTTGAAAATACAACACACATAAAAATTGGAAAGGGAGTGAGACAAGGTGACACCATATCTCCGAAGCTCTTTAATGCCACATTGGAAAATGTCTTTCAATCACTGAACTGGGAAAACAAAGGGATAAAGATTAATGGAGATTATCTAACCCACCTTCGTTTTGCTGATGACGTAGTCATTTTTGCAACTACCCCATCAGAGCTGCAGAGTATGATCCAGGAACTTGCTGACAAGAGTAAAGAAGTGGGATTAAAAATGAACTTTCAGAAGACAAAAGTGATGTTCAATGCTTTTACAAGAAATGAAGATTTATCGATTGATGGAGAAAAACTGGAGATAACAGATACGTTTGTTTATCTTGGACAGCAGATATCAAGTGAGGGTCACATTGATGAAGAAATTAATCGGCGTACAAAACTTGCCTGGAGAGCTTTTGGAAGAAACAGCATAATTTTCAAGAGCAATATGCCATTATGTCTTAAAAGAAAAGTGTTTGATCAATGCATCCTTCCAGTGCTTACGTATGGTGCAGAGACGTGGACCTTAACTAAAAGAGACATACAAAGGCTGCAGACAACTCAAAGAAGCATGGAGAGGTGCATGCTTGGTATAACCAGGAGAGATAAGAAGAGGAACTCGTGGATCCGAAAAATGACAAGAGTGGAAGACATCATGATCAGAGTTAAATCCCTGAAATGGCAATGGGCTGGACATACTGCCAGAAGGACAGACCATAGATGGACAGCCGAAATTTTAGATTGGATTCCAAGGGACAGGAAAAGACCCAGAAAAAGACCACATGGGAGATGGGTAGATGAAATTCGTAAATATGCGGGAGTGACATGGAGGAGACTGGCACAAGACAGACCGTTGTGGAGAAAACTTGGGGAGACCTTCGTCCAGCAGTGGATTGATAATGGTTGACAATGATGATGATGATGATACAGCAGAAGTGCAGAACCCCCCCCCCTCCCTCAAAAAGTTTCATGTCAAAGGCAGTATCACCCATTGGATATCTTTGAAGTCCTGGGTTCGAGTCGGCTGAATCATTAAAATCCGCTGAGATTCGGAAGTCTCGTTAAGCCATTGGTCCAGGGTAGGCGGCGCCTTGTTATTAACAGCTGTAAACCCCATCCCTTAGGGCTCCATCCCATGCCATTTAGCCCTTATATACAAATATTATTCAACAGTAATGGAATAAAATTATAGAAATATATGAAACACGGCTTGGGGAGTCTTTCTTCACGAAAAAATCAAAAAATTTTAGAGGAAAAATGTACATATACCTCTCAATATATGTGTGTGTGTGTAATATACGCTACTTTCGCAACAATATTTTTATGAAAACAATTATTCGATAAATTTACAACAAAGAAAGAAATATTTCACCAGTATTCTTTTATGTAATACACTTGAGCGAAAATACGCAATTTGCGCGGTTTCTTTAGCTAGTCAATGCGTCACTCACATCCCAACGCCAGTCGGAGATCCACTTCTTAAAAAATTCAAAGTAAATCATTTGAATAGAAATTTTTTCTCACGAAGTGTTTCTTGAGCTTGAATAAAAGTCACAGTTCGATTGGCATATTAGTGAAGGTGCATTTAGCACGGGTCACAAACTGAAGTCCAGGCTCATGATAACTATGTACAGGAGAAGTCAAGCTAAGGAAGCACATTTCTATATAAAAAAAGTATTAAATAATTTTAACCTGGAATTAAAAACAGAAGAATACGATATTAATTTGCTTTGGTCTTGAACAGAATGCTTTCAGTTTATGTTTTATAAATAAGTTCAATTCTGCGATCCTTTTTGGCTGCAAATTTGTCTATGATCAGATCATAAAATGGTTGAGTGGACATTAGATGGTTCAGCAATTCTTTCTCGATTGAAATTTTAGCGAGTGAAGACAAACGATCTTGTGCCGTTGTATTACGGAGGTAAGTCTTAATTCTCTTCAAACAAGAAAAAACTCCTTTCAGCAGAAGAACTTGTTGACGCCAGTGTCAATACAAGAGAAAATAATTTGTAGGCTTCTGGTAACACATCTTTCAGCTCGTTTTCTTTCATTATTTTCAAGGTTTTCTGAAAACTGAGTTCCCTGAAGTTGTGATCATTATATAAAAAATCTAATTCGTTTTTTAGTCGTTGTGTGTCTGTAAAAATGTTTGGATACATTTTTTTTGAGAGTGTTAAGGGCACTGGATGGAAATGACTCTGAATAACTATGGTATTTTGAGCTGTCAACTAGCTGCAGAAACTCGAGCTTTCCCATATCTTCAAATCTGGTATTTATTTGGACTATTATGCTGTCAACGATTTCGTAAAACAAAATTTTGTAATAGTTTTCCACTTCTTCTTCAGTCAAATGTTTCTTTTGGCGACATTTAGGACCTCCACTCAAACTAATTGCTTCACTGAAATGTTTCAAGTAAGTGGTTACATTCCTTTTCTTATTTATTCGTTTGCAACATTGTTTAATTTGTCTTTGGCAATAACTGATATCTAAAGTATTTTTTTTTTGTAAAACATCAAACAGTACATCCGTAATTCCAAAAATGTCATCAAAAATCAGTGATAAAAAAGCAAATTCAAAATCAGTGAAATTTTTCAAATATCCTATGGCTCCGTTGATTGATTCTGTCGTTGATTCCGGGTCATTCATTATGTTTTCAAACACATTCTTTACTTTGCCCCATTCGCTCACAATTAAACGCAAAATTTGCGAACATGATGCCCAACGTGTTTCCGCTATTTGAGGAATCCGTTTCCCAACAACTGAATCTGCTACGTGGGTTCTCTTGGCAGACATGAAAAAATGAGGGCATGCTGGATACAGTTGCGAAATATTTGCGACATTTTACAATACTTTAGCACCCCTGTTGTAGGACAAGGTTAAGGCGGTGGGCGAAACAGTGGGTAAACAAACTTGCGGGGCTTCTAGCTTGACTCTTTTCTGCAGACCGCTCAACTCTCCAGCCATAACGCTTGCACCATCATAACACTGGCCTACTAACTTTGATTTAAAATCAGACTCCTCCAAAACCGATGCTAGCAGATCATACAGTGTCACAGGAGTCCTGTCAGTGCTGATATCATAAAAACCAAGGAAGCGCTCAACTACTTCACAATTTGAGTCCAATATGTATCTGACAATTATTGAACACTGTGATTTTTGAGTAATATCAATTGTATCATCAACTTGCACTGAAAAAAATTCTGACTCATTAATTTTGCTTTTAACACATTCGTTTATATATTCATGAATACACTCCATTAAATCATTCTGTATCGTTTTAGATTGTCCAGAAAATAAGCTTTGTATTTCTTCAAAATGTGCTTTTAATTCTGGGGTGCTCCTATGAAGTAACAAATGGAACATTTCCTTGAAATTTCCTTTATTTAATGAGGAAATAGATTCATCATGTCCTCGAAAAGGCAGTTCTTGCTTGCTTAGAACGACAACTAAATCGATTATATGTTCCATAAAAAGCCTATTTAGTCTGACCTTTTCATTAAACTTGACTTTACGAAGAGCAGCATTTTCTTTGAGCATATCAGAAACAGTGTTTGTTTTTTTTTTCATTCGTTTTAGACCTACGTGGTTAGTTCTATGCTCTTTAGAGCTTTCGTGCAATTTTGCACTACGAGAAAAGTTTTTAGATCAAAATAACCCGTTGTATTCCACACATTTTTTATTGCTCAAAAGTAAACATGGCCAGCAAAAGAGAGTTTGCTTGTAATAGCTACCAGAAAGCCAGCGAAATATCTCGTACCATGATTTATTGAAAGACCTAAAAAACGATTTGCCGCACTTCTTATCTTTAGATATTGAACTTATTATAGGTGTTGGTCTTCCAGATATGAGAACATCCCTTTTATCATAATCTTTCCAGTGTTTAAAAGGAATTTATTCCAGAACACAAATCACGTCGTTTGTTGGGCCATTCATATTTCCAACCAAAATCAAAATATGCTGTTTAGTAACAATAACAAAAGAAAAAAAGAAAAAATCAACATTACTATGAACTAGCAAACACCCGCAGAAGAGAGGATTGAAAACACACTACAAAAAGTTAGACTCAGATACACTCTGACGAATAGTTAAAGCTACGTAGAAATCATCGTACTCCAAAGCGTATAGAGGCAAACGGCGTCATCGCCTGTGAAACCACTTTTCACAAAGGTCATCTGCTCATTTTCCCGCGCCCATTGGATACACAATCCTTGGGTTCTCCAATAACAGCAGAGATGCGATTCCAGTTTAAGCGAAATGGAGGGTCGCCTCAGAAATTTCCTTTCTCTTACTGGAAGTCCGGCACCTCTTTAGGTAGACCTCGGACCGTGGGGTGGGGGTTCACTCTGTAGGGCTCTTCTCTGATCCCCAGTTCCCAAAACCGGCTTCTCATCGAGACGACAGCCGGTCGCCTCTAAGCGCTTAAAACATGCAGCTGCTTTGCAAAAATAATGATTCATTCTTCTTCTCGAAAGCCTTTCTTTAACCTAATTCATGAATCACAATGTGAATTTCAGTGTTTCATTTATCCTGCAAAGTTCTTATATCTTTGTTACTGACAGAAGTTTTTTTTTTTTTCTTTCACTTCTCATTCTACGGAATTTCAGGTGAGGCGGCGCCTCACTTGCCTGATCTGACGGGTCGCCACTGCTCGCGAGACATTTCTTTTTGCCGAATAGCTTGCGTGTCGGGTGTCATCCACCGCGCTCATTACGCCTCTATAGCTCGTGGGTCGGGGCTTGCAAGACATTTCGTTTTCGCCGAATATCGCACATGTCAGGTGGCAACCTCCATGCCGATGACACCTCTATAGCTCGCATGTCGAAGCTCGCGAGACATTTATTTTTTTGTCGAATAGGTAAGGTGTCAGCCACCATGCTGATGATGCCTCTATAGCTCGTATGTCAAGGCTGGCGAGATAAAGCTGATCTTTCACTGCTAAGTTGTGGCCTTTACTGAAGAAAAAAAATGCGAGTTCTGTGTCAGTATGGGTGAAAAGTTATTTGAGTGAAAAGGGTTAATTTAGATTAAAACGAAACGAAACGTAGCAGGGAAACAGCTATGACAACAAAAAGAACGAAGTCAGATAAAACTGATTGTCAAGTGTATTGCAGTATGTATAGTAAAGAATGGTCTTTTTATGAAGCATCTAAAGTTTTGCTGAATCACGTTTTATAAGCCATGTGGCTGCGATTTTAGCCTGTCGCAAGGCAGCCGTGATGATTGTAGTGTCGTGCGGAGAGCAAGAAGCACAAAGATCATGTCAAAAGATTAAATGGAGATGTGAGTAAAATTAATGTTGTAAAATACGAACTTCCACGCACAAAAGTGTGGAATGATACATTGACACTTAATGACTTGAGCGTGTGGTGAGTGATGTAGAGGAGTAGCATGAGAGATATTGAAGGAGTAGGACATGCCGAGCTTTGGCTAAGACAACAAGTTCAGTTTGTACCGCGGAGTGTATTCTAGTTTATGTTTTTGTGTGAAATAGTAAAGTAAAATGTTTTGTGTTGTGATCGAGTGTCTGTGATGTTCGAGATACGAGCTTCGCGGCCTTTTATTACCATGGGAATCGATGAGTTAAAAAATCTTCAAGCGTGAGAACGAACCGACGCAACAGGGATATTTTTTTTTCCTCTTTGTGTTGGGAAGAACAAAGGATGGTGACTTTTGTTTTTCGAAATTAGTTCGTGAGAAAACAAACAAGTTCCGTATCGGATTATTTACATTTCGTTAGATGTTTATGTAAGTACTGTTTTTGTTGTTGTTCTTAGAGAATTATCCAAAGGAATGAGATATCAAAGCAAGCTTTTTAGAAGTTTCTGGGCACGGAAATAAATAGAAGGAAATAATTTCTGTCAAGAATAGTACATTCAGATCAACTGTTTGAGCCTAGAGTATAGGTAAATGTAGAATATTGTTGTAAACAATTTCTGTAAACGTATACACATATACGATAATAGAAGGAAATAATTTCTGTCAAGAAATAGTACATTCAGATCAACTGTTTGAGCCTAGAGTATAGGTAAATGTAGGATATTGTTGTAAACAATTTCTGTAAACGTATACACATATACTATAATAAATAAACATTGGGTACACGTAGAACTTGTCTAAATTCGGCATTGTTGAAATGGCTTTCTTAGGAAGAGCTCGCAAAGAAGAACTTCTGCAGTCGGCAGAAGAATTGGGTATAGAAGTTACGCCAAATATCAAAATTCTGGAATTAAAAAAATTAAATTGTCAACGTTGAAGATTATAAAGAGGATTTCGTGAAAGAACTTGTGGCAGGTATAAAAGAGCGTAGAGAAACTGACAGAAAGACAAATGGAATGTGAGCGTAGAGAAACAGAAAGACAAATGGAATGTGAGCGTAAAGAAACAGAGAGACAAATGGAATTTGAGCTTGAAAAACGTAGACAAACAGAAAGACAAATGGAATTTGAGCTTTAAAAACTCAGAATAGAAGCTGGACATCAGCCGCTGGGAGGTAGTTTGGAGCAAAATGGAAATTCTCATAAACCGAGATTAGAACTTCGTCATTTGATGAAAACATTTGACCCAAAAGACAGTGATATAAGTATTTACTTAGTTTTATTTGAAAGGCAAGCACAACAAGCAGAAATAAAAAGGGAAGATTGGGTCGCGAATTTGATAGGACTTTTTGTCTTACGAAATATCACAACTGATTGCCAGAGAAAATGTGGAAGATACTAAAAACTATGAATATGTTAAAAGGTTACTTCTTAAAAGATATAAGTTAAGTCCAGAGAAATTTAGATTGAAATTTGTACAACACATGCGTACATCAGAGGAGACCTGGAGAGATTTCGCCTTCGAGTTAGAAAATTATTTTAATGAATGGATTTCAGGACTTAAAATAGGTGATTTTGAAGGGCTAAAAAAATTAATGATCACAGATCAATTGAAGCGGAGAGTACCTATAGAAATAAGGGAGCATTTTATTAATAAATGGTCAAATATTGTCTCACCTTCAGATTTGGCTGATATGGTGGACAATTATGAAAGTGTAAAAGGAGGAACCAAGAAAAATTCATCGAATGAATTTCGTGCTTCAAAGAAAATGCAAGGCAGTGAAAAAAAAACTAGAGATAACTATGATCGGGGAAATTTTATGAAAAATGGATTTTATAACAAAAATTATGTTAAGTCAGATGTAGGACAAGGGTGGTCAAATCGGAATGTATCTCAGAATGAAGAAAAGTTTGATCGCAGACGGAAGATTCAGTGTTACGAGTGTAGATCTTATGATCACATTCGACCTCAGTGTCCTAAGCTAAAATCACAGAACTCAGGAAGCGTAAATAGAATCAGAGAGGAAACTGAAGGGGATCTCTTGGCACCCTATACCTTTGAAGGAAAAATAAATGGAGTTACCATGCCTTTCCTCTGGGATACAGGTTCATCAGTTGATATCATTTGTCAAGAGTATGTGTCGCCAGGTGAGTTTACTGGAGAACATGTGTGGGTACAGCATCTTCTGGATGAACAAAAGGTTTGTTTACCACTAGCAGAAGTTGAACTAGAATGTGAATTAGGTCATATTGTAACTAAGGCTGCAGTGATTAGGAAGTCGCTAGATCAAGGTAGATATTTACTTGGAAATAAGACTGCCGCTTTGTTAAAAAATTGATATGGAGTGGCCACTTAATTCAGAACAGGTAAATGTTGTGGTTACTCGGTATCAAGAAAAACAGAAACGAAACAACGAAGAGAGAAATTCAGTAAAGAATGATTCAGGGAAGAAAGAAAAACAAGTCCTTGAAGGAGAGGCTGTGGGTTCCGAAGAATCAGGTGAATTAGAAGAAGAAATTCTGCCACTGAGGCATGATGAAGATAAAGCCATGTTAGAGTTGGTAAAATTGGATTCAAAAAGTTTCATGGAAGATCAACGGCAAAGTTTGGAATTAAGAAAAATTCTCAAAGAAATAGAGAAAACATTATATCTGATGTGATTCTATCATATAGTTCACATACAATTACGTGACCACAAGGTTCTCAGGAAGACGCTTTAATGTCTGTAAATTCTGTTTTACATGTTCTGTAAAGTGGATACAGTCTGTGGTGGTGCATTAACTTATTCAATTAAAATATAAATCGGTTAGAAGTCCTAAAGATGTTACTTACGGAATTGCGTGTTCAGTCCAGCGTCAGTAGTTATTGAGTTTCTTTGTCCAAAGTTGAATCTTACTTCAATATGGTCAGTTGTTAGGGTTAGTTCGAGAGCCATTTCGTTATAAGTTGTACCCTATTTCGGATATGTCCAGATGTTAGGGTTAGCTCCGTTTTGGCTATGTCGACATCATATTGAATGGTTAAAGGTTTCCAGATAATAATTAAAAATTCTTGAGTTAAGAGTTACTATTTACATACAACTTGAAGTTCCACGTCGTATTTGGCCTTTAGGGCTATCTCGTCAATGCTGCACTCTCTTGGAAATGCTGAGGAAGTCTTCAAAGTTCGGTCAGGTTCATAAAAAATTTAAAAACTTTCAGTTAAAATCGTCACATACGCCACCTCATACCGTCCACAGTCTCAATCACCGGACGCGCATTTCACCTAGGCTCTACCCTGGCGTTTTCAACTGAGACTTCACACCATCTGTCGAAGTCTGCTATCTGAAAGTCTCGTGTCCACAGTGCGCATGTTCCCCATTTAATTCATTGCCAATGCCATCTAGTGTCAGGTCACATCAACTTTATCTTCATCTACGTCACTCTCGCCCTTCCTTTTTCTCTTCCTCTCTCTATTCCATTTCTTCTCAGTTTCGATCAGGTTCCTCCAAGCGTACGAAAGGTCGTATGGACTGTTATTATTGCAGTTAAATGGTTTGGTCTTATTTATTATTACTGCTTCTGCTATTTGCATTGTTCTCATATTATTCTGCTGGTTTAATATTGTAATTCCTTCCCAATAGGGTATATATACATTGACTATCCAAACAGAAGTCAATGAGTGCTGTTTTATTCTCTCTTCTGCTCCAGTTCTTCATGTGTTCGGTCAATCTGATTTTAATATTTCTTTTTGTACTGCCTATATATTGGTTGACGATTTTATTTTGATTATTTATTATTGGTATAGAGTAGACACCCGCTTTTTGTAAGATTGGGGTCTTTCTGTGATAGTTACTAAGAGATTTCGTTATATCTCTCGTTTGTACACCAAAATCTAGGTCATATTTTTTACATGTTTTCTTCATAATAGTTGTGATCTCCGGTATATATGGTAATGATCCACAATTTTTTTTTACCTGTTGAGTCTGTGTACTCCTTTGTTGTTTATTTCTAGGGTTGCATCTATTAATAAGGTTCTTTATTTTCTTCACATCATAACCGAAGTTTATTGCTGTGTTCTTTATCCAATTCAATTCATTTTTTGGTAGTTGGGCGTTAGATGTATGAGTAAACACTCTATTGATATATGATCGGAAAGCTGCAAATTTGTAAGATGCTGGATGGTGAGAGTTCTCAGGAAAGATATTAGTGATGTTGTCTGGTTTTCTATATACTTGGAAATCGATGTTATTTTGTTTATGAGATAGTAATATGTCTAAGTATGGTAAGATTCCATCCTTTTCACGCTCCACAGTGACTTTAATTGTTTCGTAATAGCTATTATATTTATCTATGTACAACTGTAGCTGGTTATCATCATGCTGCCATACCATAAGGATGTCATCTACGTATCTGCAAAACATCGATGGTTGTGGTATATCTGTTTTCAGTCTCGTAGATTTTTTGATGTTCTGCAAAATCACCTCTGCCGACAAACCCGAAATCGGCGATCCCATCGGTGCTCCCGATGATTGTCGATATATTTTGCCTTCATAACTGAAATAATTGTTTTTATCAATAAAAAGAAGTGCTCTTCTTATGCCTTCAATTTGCTGTGTTGGTATTTTATTTTCACACAACCTTTCAACAATGAGGTCAATTGCATCCAGAGTAGGGGTATTTGGGAAGAGGGATATCACATCAAGGCTGGTAAGTCTTATTTTCTTATTCCAATTGATTGCTTTATCCTGTATTAGTGTAATTACCTCTGTGTGACTGTTCTTGAGAGTGATGGAGGGACGGTTGCTGACGCTCAGGGTATTGCTGGCTGTCTGGGCGCCACTTTTTCTTCGGTGTCCAGCAGGAGCAATGACCCTGCTTCGTTTTGGCAGTTACAGCCGCGGCTTGAAAGGTCCAAGATTTCTTTTGGACCCTTTTCTTCCGCAGATTATAACAGTCCGCTGACTGCCGTGGAGCTGAAGACCGCTCTGAATAGGTCCGGCCGGACATCTGTTGGACCAGATAACATCCATTACGAGATGCTGAAGCACCTTTCTCCGTCCTCTCTTGAATGTCTGCTAATCCTGTTTAACAGGATTTGACAAGAGCATGTCTTTCCTGAATCTTGGCACACTGCCGTTGTCGTTCCTGTTCCCAAACCTGGTAAAGATCCCACCAACCCGTTGAACTACCGGCCAATTGCTATGACAAGCTGCCTTTGCAAAGTACTTGAGCGTATCATTAATTTTTGTCTCATTTTTTATTTGGAGTTTCATCACATTTTTTCACCTCATCAGAGTGGGTTTCGCAGATCTCGATCCACCACCGATCATCATCTTCCCCTTGAGAGATCTGTCAGGGAGGCGTTTGTCCGGCGTCAGCACATGGTCCCTTTATTCTTCGACATGGAGAAAGCCTGTGACTGTACCAGGAGATACGGCATTCTCCATGATCTGCACGAGTGCGGATTGCGGGGAAACTTACCATCTTTCATCGCTAGATTTCTCCAGGACCGGAGTTTCCGTGTGTGCGTTGTGTCGACCCTATCTGCGATGTACCTGCAAGAACAGGATGTACCTCAAGGCTCCATTTTATCAGTCACTCTGTTCATCCTTCGTGTGAATCACATATTCAAACTGCTTCCTCCGACGGTTCGTGGAACCATGTACATGGATGATCTGCAGATCTCTTGCGCCTCTGTAAACATGCACACCATCGAGAGAGAGCTCCAGTCTGCCATTACCAAGATCTCTCACTGGGCTTCCCAAAATGGAATTGGCTTCTTGACACAGAAGACCGTTTGCGTGCATTTTTGCCGCAAACGGGGTCTTCACCCGGACCCCAGCCTCCGTCTGGGGTGTTCTACCATCCCTGTGGTGTCAGAAGCCAAGTTCCTTGGGTTAACTTTTGACCCAGCGCTCACCTTCCGGCCTCGCATTCAGTCTTTGAAGGTGAAGTGCACGAAGTCATTGAGTATCCTGAACGTCCTCTCTCGAACATCTTGGGGGCTAACAGGTGCTCAATGCTTCGCATTTACCACTCTCTCATTTGGTCAAAGTTAGACTTCGGATGCATTACGTACGGTTCAGCACGTCCATCGGTTTTAAAGCCTTTGGACCCCGTCCATCACCAGGCATTGCGGCTATGTACTGGTGCTTTCCGTACCTCTCCAGTGCATAGCCTGTATGCGGAGGCTCATGAGCCGCCGTTATGCATCCGTCGTAAGCAGCTGTCTCTTCAGTTTTATACAAAACTGAAATCTCTTCCTGATCATCCACTGCATGGTTCCATCTTCCAACCGGACTGTGTCCGCTTGTTTCCCACCGCCCCTCCTGTGTTCCGACGTTCGGGATTCGGATGTCTGCCATAGTGCGCGATGCTGGTCTAAACTTGTCTGGGATTGGTTTGACCACCTTTTTTAACCAACCTCCTTGGCAGCCCGTTCAAGCAACGGCTGACCTTTCTCTTTGTGTGTGGCCTAAATCGTCCACTCCTGCTCTGGTGTACCAGCAGCTCTTTGCTGAAAAACAGTCTGTCTACCCGGATTTCGTGACTGTGTTCACCGATGGCTCAAAATCCGGGGATGTCGTTGGATCCGCTTTTGTGTGTGGCAATACCTCACATGCTGAGAGGCTTCCGCCTGAATCCACAGTCTTTTCGGCAGAGATGCGTGCGGTACACCTCGCTTTGTGCCACATACAGTCTCGATCACATCATCGCGCTATGGTTTGCTCCGATTCCCAGTCCATCATCCAAGTTTTATCTTCTCCGGAGGACACGGACTAACCTGGCATCCGTGATGTCCGTCGTGTTCTTGGAACTTTGGAGGGTGATGGCTTCCTGGTCCGATTCTGTTGGGTTCCTGGCCATGTTGGGATCCGGGGTAACGAGCTGGCAGATCTCTCTGCCAGGTCTGTTTCCTCCATGTCGCCAGCTCGGCTGCCACTTTCTTTCCGCGATTTTAGACCTTTGATCCGGACATTTCTCCTGGGCAAGTGGCAGTCCCTGTGGTCTCAGCAGGGCAGCAATAAGTTGCATTCTATCAAACCACAGATCGGACTTTGGAAGTCTAGTTTGCGGAAGAACCATCGTGAGGAAGTAGTTCTTGCACTTCTCCGCATTGGGCACTGTCGTTTTACTCACCGCTTTTTGCTGTGTGACGAGAGTGTCCCGGTGTGTGAGGCGTGCAACTGTCGTCTCACTGTCCTTCATGTTTTGTGTACTTGTGTTCGGTTTTGTAATCATCGTTTTCGTCATTTTCACTCTCATCTGTTGGACGAAGGAGCAGCTACGCTGCAGGTTATTATTGGCGAAGCCTGCAACATGAGAGCAGTGTTTTCGTTTTTACAAGAAATTGACTTTTTTAATCTCATCTAGATTTTAGCTTGTTCACTCTCATGTTTCATTTTTACCAAATCAGGCTGTTTTTAACCTTGTGTATGTTTTTTATTGATTATGTTTTGTTTTAATGTCTATTGTTTGGCGCTCTTTGGCCAACCTTGGCCCTTGCGCCATTAAAATCTATCAACCAACCAACCAACCATGATGTGGCGGTGCGAGCTGTCAATGCCCGCCGCACAACATGCCGGTCCTCTCATTCGGTGGTGTGCCGTGGCTGCGGCAATTGCTCACGTTGGTCCGTCCGTCCCTCCTGCACCCACCGAATCCTCCATACTCGCCTCACTGTGGCTGGATACCGTTCCACAACACGGGCGCCGATGTCTCAGTACGATAAACCGCTGTTGTGATAAGCCACTATTCGTCCTCTGTCGAACTCCGAAAGGTGCTGGAATGACTGCCGTATTCTGCGATGAGGCATCAGGAAGTTTCCCAAGCACAGGTTCAGCAGCACAACACACTTCCACTACTTACACCCCGCCTTCTGTGCACCCTTCTTATAGTGCTTCTCGGTGGCGTGCTGGGCACACATGATTTGCATATGCCCTGCAATGCTAATCATTTACATGTCCTCTGACGGACGATGCATGCTGCAAATTTCAGGCCAATCAGATGCTTCCTTCTTGGTGTTGCATTTTGGGTGGCCAGAAGTGTATATACATGTGTACACCACGTCATTCAGGAAAGTGACGTAGTAAATCAATAACCACCAGCAGCAAGGAAGGATCGCAGAACACAGACAAAAATAAATTCAGTCCTCTAAATAAGGGGACCTGTAAATCAGTTTACAACAGTAAAAGGAACACAGTTCACCCAAGTCAAACCTATGCAGTCCAAATAGGAAATACTTGCAAATTATAAGATATCGTCCTCACCGGGTTGATCAACAGTCCATATTACGTGTTTCAAAGGTCCTGTAAAAAAGTAGGCATACTGTCATTACAACAAAGCTGTCCTTTGATGTTATTACAAAACTCTCTGTGAACAATAGTGATCATATAGAACACGTAGTCACGATGATGGAAGCATCTTCCCAGACCGAGGAATATGAACTATCATATACTAGACAAGCGAGGGCCGTGTTTCTGCTTGCGTTCTTAAAAGCGCACTTATGTTCATGTAACCTTGTTTCCAAAGACAACAACATAAAAGCTGTTAAGGGTTGCCTTTACTGATGTTTTTCAATTGTATTCCATATACCCCAAATCTTTCAATACTGGAGACTTGGTCATGATCACTTTTTACAAGATCAAAAATGTTGGTTGTACGGACTCCAAAATCAGTGTCATAAGACCTACAGATACCCTTAAGGATGGGAGTTAACATTGGAATGTATGTCATGGAGCCCACGAACTTACGTGGGTGATAGTCTCTTTGAAGAGTAGTAGCTCTGTCCTGTCTAATCTTGGTAAGAGCGGTACGAACAGTCGACTGTAAGAAACCGTGGGCAATAACAGTATGATAGTATGATATAAACCGTGGGCAATAACTGGTCTCTCAGTGTATATTGGAAGCACATATCGAAGCATCAATACAAGACTTGGTGAACACAAAAACAATGTTTCCAATGGTCTTCCAAAGACAGCTTTATCTGCACTAACCCTTGAAGACACCTCTGCAGTTCCCATTTGGAAAGAAACTAAAAAAAGTTGCCCCATTCATCAACAAAGCATCTCTGCGATTCAAAAAAAACATTGAAATTTTGTTCACCAAAAACTGCAATTCAGACACCCCTCACCAAATCCCATTTATTTGGATCTCCCTTCTAAAATCTGGCAACATTTCCAACACCCCAACTTCAAATTGTTGTTCAGGCAACCAGCCCATCCAGTTGATACCGGGTGATCAAGGTCGTAGGACGACCGAAAGCTACTGCTAAACGAACCATTTACCATATGACTCTGTGTGTTTTCGCTCGTTTCTGTTTATGTTTTATTGTCGCGTGAAGCCTGAGTTTTAAACTGCTGATGTATCTGAGATAGTCAATATCACATTTCTTCGCGCAGGATAAATCCATCAATATTCAAGGCAGCAACCTTCGGTGCAAGATACTAAAATCCTGTACATTTAAAAATCACAAGCTCAAGTGAGCCTTAAAAAATTTTAATGGCACACAGATTAAAAGTAAAACATTAAATCACAAGACCTTTCAGGTTTTCATAAATCCATCATCAGATGAATAAAACCAAACCCTAGTATGGGTATAGGCATATATATACAGGCGTACACCACGTCATTCAAGGAAGTGACATAATAAATCAATAACCGCCAGCAGCATGGAAGGATCGCAGAATACATACAAAAATAAATTCAGTCCTCTAAATAAGGGGACCAAGCAGGTGTTTGTAAATCAGTTTACCAGAGCAAAAGGAACACAGTTCACCCAAGTCAAACCCAATACAGTCCAAATATGAAATACTTACAAATTATAAGATATCGTCCCCACTAGGTTGATCAACAGTCCATATTATTTGTTTCCAAGGGTCCTGTAAAATAGTAGGCATACTGTCATTACAACAAAGCTGTCCTTTTGATGTTATTACCAAACTCTCTGTGTACAACAGTGATCATATAGAGCATGGAGTCACGATGATGGAAGCATCTTCCCCGACCGGGGAATGTGAACCATCGTATACTGAGTGAGAGAAGGCCAAGTTTCTCTGCCCATTCTTAACAGCTTACTTGTGTTCATGTAACCTTGTCTCCAAAGACCATTTAGTGCAGCGAACATAAAAGCTGTTAGGGCTGTCTTTATTGACGCTTTTCAATGGTACTCCATATACCCTAAATCTTTCAATACTGGACTTATTCGCGGAACTCATGTCATCTCAATACCAATCGATAAAATTCACTGTTGAACTGGAAGTGGAATGCAGCCTACCATTTCTGGATTTCATGCTGGAAAGAGACATAGTTACTGGCTCATTTCAATATTTGGTGTTTAGGAAGGCATCATCTATGTCTACGATGATATCGGCCTCCTCCACTCACCCTAAGAGTTATAAATTATCGTCAATTAACTTTATGTTAAGGAGAGCCTTCACCCATTCATCCAGTAACCATAGACACAACCTGGAAATTGCTGAGGTGTATCATATTGTTATTGCCCACGGTTTTTCAGAGTCAACTGTTCGTACCACTCTTACCAAGATTAGACAGAACGGTGCAACTACTCTTCAAAGGGACTATCACTTACGTAAGTTCGTGGGCTCCATGACCTACTTTCCAACGTTAACTCCAATCCTTAAGGGTATCTGTAGGTCTCATGACATTGATTTTGGAGTCCATACAACCAACATTTTTGATCTTGTAAAAAGTGATTGTGACCAAGTCTCTAGTATTGAAAGATTTGGGGTATATGGAATACCATTGAAAAGTGTCGATAAAGACACCCCTAACAGCTTTTATGTTGGCTCCACTAAACAGTGTTTGGGGACAAGGTTACATGAACATAATTACCGCTTTTAAGAACGGACTTAGAAACATAGCCCTTGCTCGTCTTGTATATGATGGTTCACATTTTCCAGTCTGGGAAGATGCTTCCATCATCGTGACTCCATGTTCTATATGATCACTGTTGTTCACAGAGAGTTTGGTAATAACATCAAAAGGACAGCTTTGTTTTAATGACAGTATGCCTACTTTTTTACAGGACCCTTGGAAACAAATAATATGGACTGTTGATCAACCTAGTGGGGACGATATCTTATAATTTGTAAGTATTTCATATTTGGACTGTATTGGGTTTGACTTGAGTGAACTGTGTTCCTTTTGCTCTGGTAAACTGATTTACAAACACCTGCTTGGTCCCCTTATTTAGAGGACTGAATTTATTTTTGTATGTATTCTGCGATCCTTCCATGCTGCTGGCGGTTATTGATTTATTGTCACTTCCTTGAATGACGTGGTGTACGCATGTATATATATGCCTATACCCATACTAGGGTTTGGTTTTATTCATCTGATGATGGATTTATGAAAACCCAAAAGGTCTTGTGATTTAATGTTTTATTTTTAATCTGTGTGCCATTAAAATTTTTTAAGGCTCACTTGAGCTTGTGATTTTTAAATGTACAGGATTTTAGTATCTTGCACCGAAGGTTGCTGCCTTGAATATTGATGGATTTATCCTGCACGAAGAAATGTGATATTGACTATCTCAGATACATCAGCAGTTTAAAACTCAGGCTTCACGCGACAATAAAACATAAACAGAAACGAGCGAAAACACACAGAGTTATATGGTAAATGGTTCGTTTAGCAGTAGCTTTCGGTCGTCCTACGACCTTGATCACCCGGTATCAACTGGATGAGCTGGTTGCCCGAACAACAATTTGAAGTTGGGGTGTTGGAAATGTTGCCAGATTTTAGAAGGGAGATCCAAATAAATGGGATTTGGTGAGGGGTGTCTGAATTGCAGTTTTTTGTGAACAAAATTTCAATGTTTTTTGAATCGCAGAGATGCTTTGTTGATGAATGGGGCAACTTTTTTTAGTTTCTTTCCAAATGGGAACTGCAGAGGTGTCTTCAAGGGTTAGTGCAGATAAAGCTGTCTTTGGAAGACCATTGGAAACATCGTTTTTGTGTTCACTAAGTCTTGTATTGATGCTTCGATATGTGCTTCCAATATACACTGAGAGACCAGAGGAAGTTGAAATGGGAATAGCATAAACTTTAACCACAATATTTCGGACACCTCTGAGTAAAACCTGCAACTAGGCCTTACTGATTCTGAATCTCTCAAATGGGCCTGGCATAGGTTCTTTTGAATCCAGTCGAGTTGAACTCGATAGCTGAAATACTGAAATGTGTAGTCAGCAATCACTTAATATCTAAGACAAGCAACTCCAATAACAAGTCTTTTGTTAGATGTAACAGAATTTAATAGCTAATCGAACAGAGTTTATTTTCTCATCTATCTCCATGTGCCAACAGGTTTCCAGATGGCGAACACTTTACTATCTCGGAAGACCCTCCGCCACGTTTAACTTGAGTTTTTCCGTCCAAATCTCGGTCAATCTCTGATCGACGAAAAACCCTGACCATTCTGTCAGCCAAAACGTAAATCCCCGAGTGGTCTAACAGACACTCTCTGCTTGAACACACCATCCTACCACGTAGAAAATTGCTAAAGCCCATCAGTTCCCACCTTCTACAATTGAAAAATTCCTCCAAAATTCCCTTTTGAAAAAATCTGTCTGCTCTCTCACCGATATTAATGGAAAAAGCACCATTCATTGGTTCCATCCCTTTCCATGGATCCTTCTCTTATAAGATGTGTAAACTTTTTTAAACTATGGGCTACACTGTCACCGTGAAGCCAAACCCTTCTGCAATAATGTTCCTGCTTAAAAGTCTCACCCCTGGACACCCCTGGAGTTTATGCTATTCCCATTTCAACTTCCTCTGGTCTCTAAGTGTATATCGGAAGCACATGCCGAAGCATCAATTCAAGACTTGGTGAACACAAAAAAGATGTTTCCAATGGTCTTCCAAAGACAGCTTTATTTTGCACTAACCCTTGAAGACACCTCTGCAGTTCCCATTTGGAAAGAAACTAAAAAAGTTGCCCCATTCATCGACAAAGCATCTCTGCATTTCCAAGAAAGCATTGGAATTTTGTTCACCAAAAACTGCAATTCAGAGACCCCTCACCAAATCCCATTTACTTGGATCTCTTCTAAAATCTGGCAACATTTCCTACACCCCAACTTCAAATTGTAGTTCTGGCAACCAGCCCATCCAGTCGATCGCAGGTGATCAAGGTCGTAGGATCAGGGTTGGCAAGGTAATTTACTCGTTACGTATTTTACGTAAATTACACGTAATATACAAGTAATTTACTTGGCGTAGAAAACCAGTTTTCTTATGCAGACATAAAAAACTAATTTTCTTTCATGTGTGTGTATAAATAATATAATATAAAAACCACTTTACTTATATTACATTTTAAACTTAAAACTTCTTGTATATTTCACTACGAAATCATTATTCTCTTAAGATTGTTCATACAGCTCCGCCACCTATTAACAGATTTCTTTTTAGAAATTATAATGCATATGTTCTTCTTTGTATATTAAAAATGGAGAAAATAATCTACCTCTTGCACTGGCATCGATAAAAATCTCAATGTATATTGAATAGAATTCAAGATTTTATTAACAGCTTCAAATTTGTCGAGTGTATTTTCATATTTATGTAATTCTATAGAATAAACAATTTTATGTTCAGTTTGTTCAACAAAGATAATATTTTGACATGAATGTCAATGGCATGTCTATAATGCAAAATATTGAACATTTTCATTTAATAATATTTGTGTTTGACATGTTATCCAGGTGTACACTTAAAAATCATAATTTTACCCTTTTAAAACTCTAAACGTTTTTCATATTGATTGTGCTATACTTATACCCTTAAAGTAAAAAACTGTAGATTTGACAGAACATTAAACTACCTGTTTTAAATGTAACTCTTTAAATGTTTATAATTGTCACTCTCAGTTCTCACGCACCCTTAATCACACTAATAATCCTCACTGTTATGATCTTGTAACTTAAGAGTATAATATATTTGAACCAATTTCTTCGAACGTTCGAAGCTGAGCCGGTTTCTTTGTAGTATTATGGACAAAAGACCAAATTAGATAAAAGTCTTTCAAGTTGAGCTGAAGATGCTGGGATGTTGATTAACTTCAAAGCAACTGCTGACAACTCCTTATGGTGCCAACTGGCGAAGTACCAGAATGTCCGTGGTGATTTAACACGCTTCTTCTTAAGCGCTCCAAACTTTCCAGATTTTTCTCGATACTGACAGCAAGTTAATTAACAGCACGGAGATTACATAGCAAGTTAATTAACAGCACAAAGACATGTTTTTAAAAAAATTGTTACCTATTTTACGCGTCACGTAAAAAACTTTTTTGTCGCGTAATTGCACAACCCTGCGCAGGATGACTGAAAGCTACCGCTAAACAACCCGTTTACCATATGTGACTCTGTGTGTTTTCACTTGTTTTCTATGTTTACATCAGCAGTGCTGCTCTGGAAGAATACTGATAAAATTGCTGTCTTTGCAAATAAAAGGACTGCCCATTTTCATGGCAGCACACATTGAAATATCTGCCATTTCAAACTGCAATACTGATTGTCCTTATTTTATCCTCATGGTTTGGAATAAGTTTTCTTTAATGTAACAAGCATGCTATTTCTACTACTTTGAGAAGAAATGGGTATGAGATAACAGCAAAAATATCTTGCGACGGCATCCTTATTTTTTTTATGTTAAAATTACATAACTTTTCAAAATAATGCCATGGAAGAATAACATATGATTAGTCCATTTTAAGTGATATATCAGTTGCCGAGTTTTTCATGATTTAATAACCATTGTTGAAAATGCTTTTATTAAATTTTGTAGCTGGAATTCTCCTTTGTCTACTTTCGTCTGAAATCTCCAACCTTTACTCAGTTTGCATTCATTTATTATTGCTTCTAGTCAGGTTTTTATGTATAGTACTGTTCAAAGAAACTGCATCACCTGCATATGTAATGGTTGTCAACATGCAAAGCATATTTTATGGATGTAAATTGTTGCAATAAAAGTTCGATATGAACAATGTGCATACATGCTTAGGAAAGGAATGCAACAACAATTAGTAATAGGAAGGAAACTCTGTGAAGTGTTTATTTGGCAGAAGGGAGGGGAAAATACAAACATCTGAGTGTTCAAGAAAACAAGAAATAATGTTTTGGAAGCAAATTTGTGATTCCTTGTAACATTTGACACATGTCTGAACAACAAAAAAAGCATCAGGGAAAGTTCTGACCTGTTAATATTTTGTTGGACCCCTCTGTCTCATGACTGCATGATGATAAGGCATGGACAAAATTTAGACTTCCAGTGTACCATATTTTTTGGCATATATAAGACCAGACTTTTTTTTTCCGGGCCTCGACTTATACACCACATTGACTTGTCTATTTATTGGCCATTGAAATTTCTCAATGACAAAAGTATATATTCTGCCTTAAATTCAGTCATATTCTGAGCACCTGAAATGTAATATACCATCACTAAGAACTTGTTTAAAAGCTGCTATAATGGATATTTCCGTTTGACAGAAGCATCATTAAAATTGCTGTGATTAATTTGGAGTAGCAGCTGTCATATATTAAAGGCATCTTCTGTGCGACTCCTCGAAGACCCAGGTGGCATTCATCCCTGGTTTTGCAAAGCTGCCAGAACTGTAATGGGTGTACACATTTATCCAGGGTGTCCACATTCTGGAAAGTCAGGGGAAATCAGGGAAAGTTGGGGAAATGAAAATTGGTCAGGGAAAGTAAGGGAAATGCCTGAAATGTTGGTAAAAGTCAGGGAAAATCAGTGATATTTAAAAAAAAGTCAGGGAAATTTCAGTCACAGTTAGACTACAACTAATTTTAACCCGCCGTCGGGGAGTGACGTCCTCATTGCCCTGTTCACTTGCACTTGGTGTTGCAGTCAGTCACTAACTTCCCCTTCCTACTAATGTAACCTTGTATTTCCTACCTATTATTGTAAGTTGTGTTACATTACTTGTTAACATTTCTCTTTTTGTTTTAGGTCAAAGGAATAGAAGAAAATTTGTGATATAAGTTATACCTTGTTAAAAGGCAATTAAGACTGCAGCAATGTCAAAGTGTTGTGTGTTTAATGAACAATGGTTGGACGAACAATTAAATCCTGAGTTTTCTGGTTGGATAGCTGCTGTGAACGGCGACAATGAATCAGAATTTTGTAAAGTGTGCTCTAAAACTTTCAAGCTTAGCAACATGGGGCGTCGGGCAGTCTCCAGCCACGGAAATGGCCCTTATCATTTGAAAACCATCCGTGCTAAAATGTCTCAGCCCAGTCTTGCTACTTTCACTTCCTCTGTGAAAAAGAACTCTCTTTGTAATAACGAACTCTTGCCATCAACAAGCTCAGGAAATGGGGAATCAGTACTTCTAGAAAATATTAAGTCTAATGACTCAAATACTTATGTTATGATAGATGATATGAAGCCCAGTGACCTTAATGCTTATATAAAAAGCTAATGAGCAGTACGCTTCATTGTGTGTAGAAGCTCAATCTGCTTTAAAGTCTCAGTTTGATGAATTTTTAGAGTCATGATGATTCCATTGGATTAGACAAATTTTACAGTGCTCTACTTGACAACCAAAAACAATTCGGTGAACTTTGGGATGTAATAAAAATTTGTCTCATTATGTCTCATGGAAATGCTTCAGTTGAAGGTGGATTTTCTGTCAATAAGTCTTTTCTTGTGGAAAATCTCCTGAAAGAATCCCTGATTTGTCAGAGAACAGTTTTTAATGCCATTAAAAATGTGGGAGGAGTAGAACACATTGCCATCAATAGAAGGCTTCTTCTTTCTGTAAGAGCCTCCAGACGAATATATCAGGATTATCTTGAGAAAAAAGTGTTCTTCAAAACAGAGAAGAAAGAAAACCGAAGGAAAAAAGAAAAATTGTTCATGAAACAAAGGAATTGAAGGAAAAAAGACAGAGTACGGAAGGAACTAGAGTTGGAAGAAGCAGCATTGCAGGCAAAGATTTCAGATTGGGAAAAGAAAAAAAGTGGTGTGTAATCTAAAAACAGTGACTGTTCCTACTGTAATATTTCTATAGTAACTGTTCTGAATATTGTGTATGGGTTTTGAGTGTTTCTTCAATAAATGTAAAACCATGAAAAAAAGAGTAAACTTAAAATTAAAAAGGTGTGAGTTGGACGGCTATGGGGAAGGTGGAGGACGATTAAAAAAAAATGAATCGGTTATTTGGGAAACTTTATACATCAAACGGAAGCACTTTTAAATAATATAAGTTTCTCAATTATCCAATTCAATTTTATTTATTATCATGGCATGTATATTGAAAAACTCAAATAAATCTATTTGTCTAAGGTTAGGGATTTCTTATATATTTGGTCAGGTTAAGTCAGGGAAATCAGGTTTGATAATTATGTGGGCACCCTCATTTATCTCATGGTGAGTAAACCTCTGAAATATATTGCTGCCTTACAGCTTATTGGCTGGTGATAATCATGTTGACAGCCGTTGGCACTTGCGCTTTGAGAACAGTAATGACCATTGGCTAGCAAAGGCATTTTTTTTTTTTTTTTTTTTTGCTCAGTCAGTCTTTCAGTTGTATAGCTCAACTGTTAAAATCAATTATTACTGCCAGTTATTATGCTTATCTTGATTTATTTCATGTTTGTGACAGAAATTAAAAGCTCTTTTAGTTTCTGATTTAAATCAGACTGTGAGAAAAAGCAACAAATGATATCATGCACTGCAAGCATCGTTGCGATGTACAGCACACTTGTGTCACCATGTCTTTTTTTTTTTTTTTTTTTAATCCTTGTTTGACCTTTGCACGACGATTCTGCAACTGGTCAGTCAGAAGAAAGAGGTTTTCAACCAATCATTAACTGATGCTAGTAGCATCAGTTAATGAAACAAATAAGATTGCAAAATCCAACTCTTTGCTGAAAAGAAAAATGCAGAATACCTAATTTTTTCTTACAGTTACAGAATTTTTGAGCACTAACTGTATTTGTTCTAGCCTCCTCTTATACTTAGGATCAATGTATCTATGAATGAAGATAAGGAAATTCAACTTATACTCCATTTTGACTTATACACTGAAAAATACAGTAATCTGGTGACAGCTTGTGTACCAGACAGTGATCGGTACTTCCTAAAGCTCATGAAGCTGTTTGCAGCTTCTTTCTTCAACAGTCTTGCTGATGTGGTTCCAATTATTTATAATGAGGTTGAGATCTGGGCTGTTTTCTTGCCATGAAAGTGTCTTAGCAAACTACACACACAACCAATTTTTCACCTATTTAAAAAATCACATCATGAAACTGTGCAAAAACAACATATGAAGTGACATTATGATATATTAGATAACAATTGACAAACATGAGTAACACTCACCATTTTAGCTCTGTGGTTAGGTGCTGAATCGTTCTGAAAAGTGCCTTCACCAGTCTCTCCAAAGTTGTCAAAAATTGTACACAATAAGCTGAAATCTAGGATGTCCCTTATACATTGAGTGATTGCTGATTATGACCGCCTACCTAATACTCTGTAGGTCCCTCTTTCACCCTCAGTACAGCAGCTATCCGACTTGGCATTGATTCAATCAGATGCCGGAAGCAGTTGGGAGCTATGACCAACCAAGCTGTGAGTAATGCAGCCTTCAATGCAGGTATGGAGGTGATTGGTGAATCCAGACACCTGATATGTCATTCCATAATGTCCCATAAGTGCTCTATGGGATTGATTTTGGAAGAGTTTGGAGGCCAATTGATATGCTGGAAGTCTGAACTGTGTTCCTCAAACCATTGCTGCACGACATTGGACCTGTGGCTTGGTGCATTCTCGTCTCAGAAGACACGGTTGCCATTCGGGGGAAAATGCAGCATTGCTGGATGTACAGAGGCAGCAAGCAATTCACAGTAATGGGCACCTATCATAGGTTGTTCCAAATGCATCAGGGGTCCAAGTTCCTGCCACGTAAACATGCACCATACCATACAACCACCTCCACTGGCTTGCACTGTGAAGACTATGCAGGATGGATGGTCAAATGCCTCATGTCATTTGCACCAAATACGTACATGGCCATCTATGGAGTGGAATAAAAAGTGCAACTCGTCAGACCAGCACACTTTTTCCAGTCATCCAACATCCAACTTGCATGATCTTTGCACTAGGTGAGTCTTCGTGCCAATGAACCATGGCTAGGAGAGGACGTCGTCAGGTCATCTGCTGTTATACCCCATACGTGCAAGTATGCGACACTTGGTCATGACAGACACTGTTCCAGGTTGACCTCTGTTGTATTGGGTAGTCAACTTCAACTGTTGAACAGTGCTGCATCTGTTGGCCTGTACGAGTCGTTGGACCTTGCGCTCACCTCTTACATCAACCTTTTACCGTCCTGTACAGTTTTGCCTCCGAGTCATTGTTTGATCATTTTCATGCCCGTCCTGATATACTTTAGCTATGGCAGATCGTGAACAACCCACTAGTACAGCTGTTTGGGAAACCTGTGGCTCCCACAATCTGTCCTTTCTCAAAGTCTGATAAATCCTTCCATTTACCCATCTAGCTCTGATTTTTACTACCTATCGTTCCACTCACACCTTATATATTCTGTGTCAGTCGACTAATCGCGCCCTCTCTGAAATCATCTGGTCAGTGGACTGCATCCACTTTTGATAGGGGTGGTCATGATTCAGTGATCACTTCGTCTATGTCTACTCCATGGTAAGAAATGCAGCCCCAAACCATCTGACTTTTAAGGAAGCCTCACTGTGGACACTACACAATCAGGATGGAACCAATTTACATGTACTTTGGCCTGTTCTAGGTGCTGCATTTTAATTTTCTTGGTCAGAATTGGCTTCTTCCTGGGAAACGGACTTTCAATCCAAACTGGAATAATCACCTTCTAATGGCTACAACACTTGCTTTTTTTTTCATGTATGCTCTTCCCTTCTATTTTCAGGCCTATAAATGTAGCATGTCGGTTTTTCAGATTTAAACACTACAACTCTGTGTTTTGAGTCACAGTAGACACTTGTCTTCTCCCACTTCCTGCCTTTCCAGGCAACAGAGCCTATTGTGGATAGTTTCAACTGCAAATGAGACATTGCAGATAGCTTTTTGTCTGCAATGTAATCAGTTTACATACATACATATATATAACTAAGTTATTCCTGGGATTCGGAGGATAGCTCCTCAAAGAAAGCTCATCTGCCAGTTTAAAATTTAAAGCTGATGGTGCTAGATTTTTCTCACTGTTGATGTATCAAATGTCTCCCTTCACAGCAATCTTTGCACACAACTCAAGCTTCACTGACATCCATCACACATCTCACACTAGACCTTTTGTACTTCAAATTCATTATAGTTTTCTCATGCAGACATTACTGAATCTGGTCCTCCTGTGATTTCCTTTGCCTTCCTCTACCTTTCTTTCCTGCCACTTGGACTGAATAAATTCTCTTAGTGGGCATCTCACTACTCATTCTTTCAACATGGTTAAAACAACTCAGAATATTTGCCTCCACCTTACTAACTACAACATTTTGCTTCACATTACACATCGGCAACACATCTTTGTTCTTCACATGATCAGAACATGTTCTTGCCAAACTCCCATAAGGAAAGCATCTTTCCAGTGCACAAACTACTCCTATGTCTCTTTTGCAGTACCCAGGTTTTACTGCCATATGTCAAGGTAAGAATAATTGCATTCAGGAACTTGTTGAGAATCCATCAATCCTGTGAAATCCTCCTATGGCAGCTATGACTTTCAAAGATGAATTTACTCACCTACTGATTTCACCATCCAACCTGTTTTCTCCATCAAGTACACCTCCTAAATATGCAAATTCATTTACCTGGTATATGTGCCATTTAAACTGATATTGCATTCAGTACTAAAATAATTCTTTGCTCAAAAATCATGACTGGTTTTTCATGTATTTGTACTCAGTTTAAATTTCATGCAAATTTCATACATCCGTGACAACATACTCTGCGGCTTACTATTGCTCTCCACCAACAGGACAATGTCATCAGCATACTGCAATGTGCATTCATAGATGTTACCAAGACATAAACTAGTATTGTCTGTTTTGTCATTAAATATGCATGCATCCATAGATATGTTTAATAGGCATGTGGACATTACACAACTTTGTCTGACTCTTGCACCAATGGAAAACCATTTTGATGAAATATTCATAACTTTCACACTTTTAAGCTAATTCCCTGTTATGCCATAATTATTCAAGACCTTACACAGAAGTATCCCATTTACTTGGTCATAAGTTTTCTCTGAATCTATAAACACAGCAAAAACTTTCTTACCAACATGCAAATACTTTTTAATCATTGTACGTAATGCAAAAATTTAGTTTAGTGTAGCTCTTACTAGGCATAAAACCACTCTGTACATCCCACATTTTCTCTAATGCAGAGGTGCCAACTATTACGAATTGTCCGTAATTATTACGGTTTCGACTGTCAGATTACAGAATTACAGACAGGTTAGAAGAATAACGGATTTCAGTGCGTTTTGGAGAATCTCAATTTTGTATCCTTTTTTGTTAACCCTTTTAGTGCGATGCAGCCAATTTGTTGGCGTTCGATTTTGATCCGAGTATTTTCCGAATCAGACGGCAGATATCAATGTTGATGATCATATTATTTATCAGTCATATCGTTTTGAAATGGAATCTCCATGGATCATATCGTCAAACAGCGATATTATCGAAAGAATTGTAATATGCGGTAAGAGTCGTATCGTGAAATAGTTTTCGCTTGCTATCAGGCTTCCCATGCGCTTTCTCCGTGTGACGGGAGAAAGGCTACTTTAGCCAAAACTTTTCCTACTGCAGTTGAGGCAGGGCTGTTCACTTGGCCTTGTTGGTGAAATATAAAACATCGTACTATCGGAAATAATTTTTTTCGAGCCCCGTTCGAAGTGCAATAATGCCCAAGTTGTCGCAACGCATGGTCCCGTGATGGGTGGTGGTCGTCGTCCTTTCTCACCGCGCGAGAACGAAATGCGGTGTTTTATTACTAGAAGCTCTTCAGATCATTCATTTCTTTTTTCCCAAACAAACAGACACAATTGCAAATTTCCATGAATTATGAATCCACCTCTTTTTCCAAACTAGTTAGCAGAGGATGATTTTATTGACAGCTTGTTCCTCAGACTAGCAGACGTGCTTTTTCCTACTGCATGAAATGTTTTTGTTAGGTTATTTGAAATGGCTTGTTGTAGTGAGAGTGAAAGTTTGCAAGTGATAGTGATGATTTTGAAAGTGATAGTGATGATTTTGAATTGTCTGAGAGTGATATTGGCCAAGCAACATCAAGCCAGAAAACTAGCCACCGTGCCACGCACACAATATCTTCCGAAAGTGAAGATCTTGATAGGGAATCTTCAGGTCATGAAAGTGAATGGGATGATGTAATAGAGGGAAGTGATGAACAACCTCAGCATCCTTTTCATTATCATGAAATGCAGCAGCCCAAACATGCTCCTGCAACTGATGTGGCACCTATTGCATATTTTTACTTGTTTTTCACTAATTTCATCCTTGGAATTATCATTTCTAAAACAAATAAATATGCAAAGAGGTTTCTCCAGGAACATCCAAATCTTTCTCCCAAATCTCAAGCTAGGAAATGGAAAAATGTTACAAATGCTGAAATAAAGGTTTCCTTGCGTGCCTTCTAATATGGGATTAATCAGTAGCCCATGTAGGATGAGATAATTGCCGAAAGCATATCCAGTCAAAAAAACATGAGGATTATGTAAAATGAAAGACTCAATAAAAGCCTTTGGATAATTTTTTTGCAAAACAGAATGAAAATAGTGTGATAAGTGCTGAATTGCTGTTTACTACATTCGTTGGGGAGCATAACCTACCTACAGCAAGCTGTGATCATGCTGGTCCTTTGTTTCATGCTTTGTTCCCAGACTGTGATATTGATGAAGCTGGATATCCTAGAGCAGATGTGGCATGGAATGAAATATCTAAGATGAAGGATTCATCTGGCCTTCCCAAGTATTCTGCATTGCCTAAACTAATGTTGGCAATATTGACTATCCCTCACAGCAATTCCTCTACAGAGAGAATATTTAGTATAGTAAGGAAAAACCTCGCATGCCGCCCCGGTGGCGCAGTGGATCGTTCGTCCGAAAAAGGTCCGGGTTCGAATCCCGGTCAGACATGGATGTTGTGTTTGTCTTACGGCACTGGCTCTCTCCCTTCCCTGGAACCAGTGACCCTAAATTAGGGACGGGCGACTGCTTTATAGCCCATTGAGTTGCTCACGGTGGTCGTTAAACCTCCAATGGAATGGAATGGAAAAAAAACCTCGCATACTTCTGTCCAACAATAAGCACCAAAACATTAAGTGCCCTTCTTGTACAGAAAAGTAAAGCATTTTCCTCAGGTGAGCCGTGTCATAACTAAATAAGTTTTCTGAAAAAGAATATACCACTGCAAAACAAGCAACAAGGGAGTCTTTATGTCAGCAATGACATGAGGTAAGTACAATATTGATAGTTTAATTTCATAATTTTTTATCAGGATAGTGTAAACATATAAGGTTATTACACATTTCACACATTAATTTCTCATGAAATACCCTTTCCGCACGTTAACGATGAAGCTTCATATGGTGATTACTGATAGGCTTCTCGGAAGGTCGTCACCTCATACAAGTATTACAGGTTACACAGTAATACTGTAATATTGTCCTTAACTTTGAAAAAAAAATGGCGTGTTACATTACTGAAGATATTACTGAAAGTTTGTGTTCCATTACTGAAACATTACTGAAAAATCCCCTATTGATTACTGATACGTTCTGCTAGAGGTTAGCACCTCTGCTAATGGAAGACCTCATATCTTATCAATAATAACCTTTCCAAACATTTTTCCTAACACACGCAGCAGGCTGATACCACAATAGTTCTTGCATTCATTCTGATCATTTTTTCATTATGCAGAGGAACAATGATGGCATCCATCCAATCCTTGAGGACCATTCCTGACTCCCAGCACAACTGGCAAAATTTAATTAACCAGTCAGTTACAGGTCGCCACCATATTTTAACATCTCAGTACTTGTGCCATCTACTGTGAAAGCCATACCATTTTAAAGAGATTTAAGAGCTTTTCATATCTCTTCCCTTGAGATCCGTGCTGTGAGATCAGGTATGCCTGAATTGCCAGTTTTACTGTTCCATATGTAACATCATCACATCAAAAAACTTGAAAATTCCATCGCCTTGGAGCAGGAATCAAATTTGTATTTCCCCTATTTCTGTTTGAACATGTTATCTAGTGCACAAATTAAATTAGCATGCTATCTTGTTTTGTGCGTTAAGTAAACAACATTTCTTCCATGGAATCCATACCTGATATTCTGGTGGTGTACTTAATTACACTATGAGGAAGCAGAATTAGCTTCATTAATGAAATCTGAAGAGGTTCAGATTCTTCTAACTCAGTTACTTGGAACTTCATTGCTCTGGATGGTGTAACAGATAGCATGCTTGAACTGAAATCGGGAGGCACAGGTTCGATTTCCACTCTGGGTTATGAAATTAACAAGTTCTTGGATGTGATGATGTTACGTATAGAACAGTAAAATCGGCTATTCAGGCATATCTGATTGCTAGGTTAATACTGAAGCCAATTCATGCCTTTCCACCTTACCCTTTCTATATTTTGCCTTACTACTCTGATGAACCAGCTTTGCTGTTTCACACTCTTTACAGCAATATTAATCCTCAGAAACTCTACCTTGCAACATTTTCAAATGTGATTCCTTCTTTTTCTTTATTGCTTCTTTAAAATCTCACTGTTCCACCAACCATCACATTTAATGCTACTCACTGTTGAAGTACCACAAACCTCTTCAGCAACAGTTAAACAAAGTTCTTAAAACAGTTCACTTTTCCACATCCTTTTCCCACTCATTCAACTCATTAAAGTTTCACTCAGTATTTTAAAGTAATACTGTTGTTCTTCAGGAAGCCCTTCTACCTTATTCTTTTCATCACAGAAATCTTCCCATTCCTCCTCCTCTAACCACCATTTAGTTTCATTTGTGACAGTAACAGATAATGTTATTTTTAATACACCACAATATGAAAACTCAAGAAACTCATATAGCGTATTAAATCCGTTTATTTTTATGTCTACCATTGCCTTGAAAAAGCCTCCCAGTGGAGTGCAAAAGCTTGGCGAATCTTTATGCTTATTACACCATAAAAATAAACAGATTTCATACGCTTATATGTGTTTCTTGACTAACAGATAATTATCAGAGCCAACACCTGCACATCTCATCACTTAAATGCTGACAATTAAAAGCTTCAGATGCTGATTGTAAACAAAATCTATTAGTTTTCTACCCCAGAGTGCAGTTCTAACTTATAATTGCCTGCATAATAACTGTACACTAATCTTCTCACTCTGCTGAAATCTCTTTCTCATTTGACGTTTATTTGTTCCATGTCATTTCTGTTGAGGTGCTGTCTTCTCAAGTGTGGTAGGTCCACAATATCACACACTTGAGTCTTAAATGCTTTATTTGAGTCTTGAGAATCATAAAAGTTCATCAATATAGGAGATCAGCCCACAGCTGACAGTTCTAGTTGATCATTCCACTTAATGGTTATGGAACAAAACCCAGTGAGTTGAAATTTTATAACTGTAATCGATCTGATGTGTCAATAACTCGTCTTCACTCAAAGCAACTTTCACACACTTCTTCTGGTTTTATAGTTAATTGCACATACTCTTGCATTGCAGTTTACCCTACAACTGACTGCTCAGTCAACTGGTTTGCCTTTTATACCTTTCGACATGGTTTATGGATTATGTAATAGCATACACTGTTGCATCAGCGATGGATTTCTGTGATTGGTGTGCTACCACTTACAAGCATCATGCGCCTGAAGAATGATCTTTGAAAGAGGTGACGCAGTTTCTTTGTACTCCTCGGTAATTTAGGCATGGAATGATTTGAATATGACATTACAAAAATGTAAAAATAGGTAGGAGTTCTGACTGGATTTGATTAGTGAACTGATCATTTGTCAAGCCAAAGAAAGCTTTTTGTATTGTTATTTTGTTTTCATTTTGCATTATTCACAAAACTTTTTTATTTCAAAAAAAGAGTTGATTATAGAGTAAAGATGATAGTGACTAAAGAGTGATTGAATTTTTCTCTTTAATGTGTCCAATTTTGTTATATTTTTGGATATGTGTAATATGTAGTTTACCAAAAATAAATGTTATACAACACTTTTATGCATTGTTTAATATTATACTATATATGCCTTTTGATGCTTATGACTCATGTACTTTTTCTTCTTGTAGAGAGCCAAAATGATAAATAAATCAATGATGTACTTACAGTTAAGATTATAAATCTTGCTTTGCAAGTTTGGTCACCTGTGCAATTTTGCAGTTTCCATGTGATTTTCTGGAATTTAAGTATTTTATGTAAAATTATCCTGATCACAAAAAGTATGTAATGCTTTAAAAGTATATTTGTACAGAATAATTTATCTTCCTGTGCAATTTTCAGAATAATTTTGGAAAAGTCACAGCTCATGACATTAAACTGATGTGTGAAAAATTTGGCATAAATGTTTCTTTAGATTTGGTGACAAAGCTGGTTGCTGATTGTGATTTAATGGATAAAGATGGTCTCATTAGTTACAAAGAATTTATTCATTTCTTGAACTGGAAAGACAAGTTACCTGAGAAGTATGACTACAGAGTGAAAGGTTTGTGTTTCATAGTCTTATCAGACATCTAAGCTTTGTACTGTTTGTTAAGAAAATGCATTATTCTATAATAATTATCGTACTTTAAAAATAAAATGTTAAAAAGCATAATTGTGTGCTTAAATTATTCCTTAGGAAGATTTAAATTTTTGAAACAAATGAGTTTTAGTAATTGAAGAAACCTTGAAAAAGATATTGAATGGTACCTCTAAATATCCTATCTTACATTGAACGAGTTGAATTTATGGGTTTATGGAAGTAATTTGTTTTATTTTTAATAATCTAATTTTTGAACTAGAGCCTAGTTCACAATCACGACTGCGTTACGGGAATAGTTGTTGTCAATCAGTTGGGAATTCCCAAGTGCAGTTATCATTTAGCTTGATGTTCCCAAGTGCAGTTATCATTTAGCTTGATGTTCCCAAGTGCAGTTATCATTATGCTATTTCCATTCCTTTTCAAACTTCCTCTTTACTAAGTGTTATTAGTGGGTGATTATTTTTACTGAGTCCCAATTTATGAAGTGTCCAGTTGGCTGTATATGTCTGTCTAACCTGGTGTTGTTTTTTATGTTCCTAACAGCTGCCTTATGTTATACCAAGTGAACTTTACACTTCTACCTGCTTTGCCTATATACATAGATTAGTCTACAAATACAGTCTGTGCTTGCTACATACTACCCTTTTTTGCATCTGGAGTTCTCCCTCCTGTTGTTTTAGAGATGGAATGAATTTCTTTATTTTGTCATTCAGATCTGGAGCACACCTGATTTTATATTTTTCACTAAGTTCTTTTAGTTTTTTGAAAAGTCCTGTGTGATTTTTGTCCCTTTTTCCTCTTTTTTCTAAAAAAATACTCTTTATGAACAGGGAAGAAAAATTGTTTTCTGATAAAATGCTTTTCAGTTCTTTTGTGTGGGTGTATTTCTGGTTTTCTGTGGAGTTGTCTATGAAGTTGATTTTTCCAAAAACTGTCTTTCAGTATTCCATTTTATGTCATCTAGATGGTATGAATTATAGTCTATCTTTATTGTGTCATGGATTTTTGTAGATCTGTTTTAAAATCTTTCCTTCTTTTGAGGTCACGGTTTAGGCTATTTCCTTTTTGTAGTTCTAGTGTGAAATTCAGAGAATCTTCCAGTAAATTAAACCGAAACAAAATGTGAGACGGTAGACATTAATTTTCACTATCCAGTATGGGCAATATGTCACCCATGTATTGGACTCATAAAGTGAATATTCAGAGTTGTATCAGGATCTTTGCTTCTCCAGTTTACTCACAAAGTATGAGGTGTGATAAAATGAAACCCTTTCGTGCCGCGTCACATGGACCAATGCATGGGAAGCATGATGAATTTACAGCTTGTGTGATAAGCACAGACCAATGAACAAGCGAGCACACTTTAATTCTCCTCACATGTGTGGTTTGTGATGCAGATCGTTGACAACATGACCGATGTGATTCCGAATCCATCCAAGGTGGATCAGCAGGCGATGATTCAGTTTCTAACAGCGGCAGAATGTTGACCATTCGACATTCATCACAGAATGCAGGCGGTGTATGGTGACAAATGTGTGTCGAAGACAACAGTGACGGACTGGGCATGAAAGTTTTGGGAAGGATGTCAGGAAATGAAAGACCTTCCGCAGCTGGGGCAGGCACATTCTGTTGTGGCAGACGAAGCCATTGCCCATTTGCTAGTGGAGGAATTTGCTATGTAATTTGGGACAGTTCAAACTGTGATTATGAAGACGCTGCAGCATCGGAAGGTGTGTTCACAATGGATCCCATGGATGCTGACTGACTACCATAAGGAAGAATGCATGGGTTGGAGTTTAAACCACTTACTTCTTTGCGAAGTGGAAGGTGGTGCATTTCTGTCGTGAATAGTGGCAGGCGACAAATCGTGGTGCCAGCACTTTGAATCGTCCAACCAGCGAGCATGCCATGGAAACATCCCAGATCACAAAACGCAAAAAATTCAAGTTGCAGGCTTCCGCCGGTAAGGATATGCTGGCCGCGTTTTTGACTACGAAGGGCTTTTGTTGGTGGACTTTAAAGAGCCTCACGTGAATATCAATGCCAACCACTACAGGGACATACTGGGCATGCTGCATAAAGCCATCAAGAATAAGTGACCCAGGATGCTTTCGTGTGGTGCGATTCTGTTGCACGACAATGCTCATCCTCGTGTTGTGAACATTGTGCAGGATGTGTTAGCACGGAAAGGGTGGAAGGTTCTGCACCACCCAGTCTATAACTCCATTCTGTCACTGTGTGACTTTCATTTGTTCGGACACTTAAAAAAGCTCTAAAGGGTCAAAGTTTCCACTCCGATGCATACGTCATGGCCACAGTGACCCAAATGGTTCAAGGAGCAACCAAAGTCCTTCTTTGCAGACTGTATCCGCTGTCTTCCCAAGCTGTGGGATGCATGTCTGAATGCCTATGGCGACTTCTTTTAACGAACACTGGTGCATTCGTGCTTCCTTGTATGTTGCTTTGTTTAATTCTGCCACACCTGTGGATGTGTCTTTCTGTTCGTCTTAATAAAGCCACTCAAACAGGTTTCATTTGATCTCGCCTTATAGTTTGCCAAGTAGAGGTGCTAGTGGAGATCCCATTTAAGTCCTGATGTCTGTTTAGAGTACCTTTTTCCAAATTGGAAGAAACTAAAAATAGTTTACCATAACCCCTTTTTTCCAATTGGACGGAATTATTTTTGAAAGAAAATAGAAGCAGCTTGTACATACTTATTAATATAGCCATTTGGGGTTATGGTTAACTATTTTTTCTGCAAGGTCATCTGCTAGAAATTCCATCAGATTTAGGTTAATATTAGTATATGTTGGCACTGTATCAAGGCTTGTTCAGACTGGATGATGTAATAATCTTTGTAGGATATCTGGTTTTTATTTTAGTTGCATGGCATTTTTCAGAAGGTAAGGAGGAAAAGGGAAGATTTCTTGGAGGTGAAAAAGAAGGTAATAATTTAACTTAATGAAGGGACAGTTTTTTTGTGACAATGACAGGCCTCAATGGTTTACCTTTTTTGTGCAGTTTTATATTGCCATAGATTTTTGGAATTCTAGAATGAATTTTACATATCTATGATACCATAAAACTGCACAAAGAAGGCAATCCATTGTGACATCAGTTACACAAAAAACTCCCCCTCACTAGCCTAAATTATTACCATCTTTTTTACCTTAAAAAAATCCTCCCTTCTTTACACATTACCTTCGAAAAATGCCATAAAAATGAAAGGTAAACTAGATATCCTACCAAGATTACATCTTTCAGTTTTAGCAAGCCTTGATACAATGTCAATATTTTGTATTTTCCAGGAATAACTCCACACCCAGTTTAATGCACAGTTAAACGACCAAAATTTAAGAATTGTGCAAATTTAATGTTGCAGAAAAAATATTAAATGTGATATTTCCATAAACAATGGAAAAAAATTAACTATTATGCCAGTGAATGATGCAGGAATGACGATGAAGTGGGATAAACACGAACTGAAGTTCCTCTTGAAATAAGTGGAAATTATAAAATACTAAAGTATAAATGAACATTCTCATGAAAAATTACTGTCAATACTGCTTAAATTGATTCAGGCTGAATTTTTTAAATTAAATTAATACAATACGAGAACTGGCTTTATTTTGAACGATTTTACTCAGATGTAGGGATTTATAACATATAAAGGTAATTTCTCATAATTTGGACAAATGACTGCCATGAAAATAATGGGATCTTAGCTATTTGGATTTTGAGATTTAATAATTTATTATGAGTATTTTGATGGAGGAAGGTTCATAAATATTGCTATGCAACACACTTCTATTGTATACATACGTACATACATATACATGTGCAGGGTGTCTTTCTCACTGGAAGCCCAGAAATTTTGGCTATAAAATCACAATTTTTGTCCTAATTTTGCTTTGAGATAATTTTACCTACACACTTTGGCCTTTGTGAAACAGTGCCAGTAATCCCATTCTAAAAAAAAAAAAAAGGTGAAAGCAATTCATCTGCTGGTTATAAAAAATTGAATTTTGAAATATCGTTTGAAAATGCTAATTACAGTGTCGTTTACACAGCAGTCAGAATAGACTGAATTGTCTGATTTCCTGTTCAACGTGTAATCACATCATATCAGAAAACTTGAAATGTACATTGTTCTGGAGTAGGAATTGAACCCGCACTGCCAGATTTCTGTTCAAGTATACTATCATTTACACTTCCAAGGACAATGAAGTTCCAAGTATCTGAAGGTAAGGAATTTGAACAACTTCAGGTTTTTGCCAGTCGAAGCAGTCTGGTGCTTCCTCGTGATTTTTTGCATTACAAGGAAGTATCAGATTGATTCGACTGGTGATTCTGAAGATGTTCAGATTCTTCTGCTTTAGATACTTGTAGCTTTGTTGTCCTTGTTTGGTGCATTTGATAGCATGTTGGAATGGAAATCTGGTGATGTGAGTTCATTTCCTGCTTCAGAACAATGTAATTTTCAAGTTTTCTAATATGAATGGCAGTTCAGGCCATTCTGATTGTCATTTTAATAATCCTGTAGTCATTCAGTGTATTTGTGAAGAATATTTCTTCAATAATTTTTATTCTAACTAGTCTTGAACCTAAAGGCCAAAGATCATTCATCATATTTGAAACTTTCACTTATGTAGGCTTTATAAAAAATTCCTAACAGCTGAAAGAAGCATGGGAAAAAGTTATCATGATCCATGGTGTATTGTCTCAGGAGGTTAGAGTTCAGATGAATCATGTAGTGATCAGCAATCAGGAAAGCTTTCATCTATGAGAGTTGCCACATGCAGTACCACTGACAATACCATATTGAAAGATGAGAGGAAAGCAAAATGAAAGCTGATTGCA
Organism: Macrothele yani; assembly: GCA_039090855.1. Lineage (NCBI taxonomy): Eukaryota > Metazoa > Arthropoda > Arachnida > Araneae > Macrothelidae > Macrothele > Macrothele yani. Next base: position 903,430 of record CM077007.1, read on the forward strand.
GTGTAATGTAGTATCTTAAATGTTAAGTGCATCAATTTAACTGACATTGTCCACAATTAAAAGATGTTTGCGAGATGGGCTCCAGAGCTGAGTTTGGGCTCAATTTTAAGAGCCCGAGCCCAAAGTTTATATTGCAAGATAGACCCCTGGCCCAAATGAGCCCCAAAACTATGATTAACCTGTTTAGGCATTAAAAAAATAAATCTCTTCCAGACTGCCATTCTTTCCTCCCTGTGCAATTAACCAATGTTTTTCTCTACTATGGAGTGGGGAAGAAATGTCTGTCTATTTCTATAGTTTCTTTGACCATCCATTTTTTTCCTGAAATGCTTCAGAGGGCCCAGGCATCGAGGAAAAATTGGGCATCACAGTAATCTATGTTGTACATTGATCATTAGAATTAACAGGGAGCTGCCCCGATGAAGTAGGGAGCAAAATTTTGCCAGCTTTCTATCTACTGTCTATAGTTCTTGAAGAAACTTTCTTCGCAAAAATCCATTAATTGATGGCATATGGTATTTGTTACCCAATCTCAGAATAAATAGCCCTGCCGAGTTCGCACTCCCCATCTAGACCCAGTTGCTGAAGAATTCTATTTAACAACTAGAAAGTGTAAATAAAGTCTCGTGCTAAATCATACAAAATGACATATAAAAAAAAGGAAGAAAATTATCTCCCTCTCCCTGAGCCCGAATTCCAGTAAGTGTTATGAAGCCTGGTTCGGGCCCGGGCTTGCTTTCAGGCTCTGGCTCGGCTGATCTCAGCACTGATGGGCTCCTCACCATCTTTTCAGTGAGCACAAAGTAATTCAAAAATATATTACATAAGAGCCCCTAACTCTCCATAAAAGCTAAGGTATTTAATCTCTTGTCCAGGGATGAAATGTGGACTTGAGGTTTTGAGCTTGAACTTGAGGCTGAGTCTGCTCAGGGAAAATTTCTGGTGTCACCAATCTTTGATCTCCCTTAATCTCCCTTTCAAAACTGTGTTTCTGACAGACTGGTGGATAAATCAAAATAAAACTTCCACATTCTTTTTTTTTTTTTTTAGAGTTGAGCATCAGCTGTTTTAATTTACAAATTAATTGTATTATTCAGTGTGATGAATTGAATTATCCAGTTGATGAATACACCTGCTGCAAATTACTTTTGTGAAATTTTTTTATACACTATATTTAATGTTTGTGGTTTCATGCTATTTCATCATTAACTCTGTGGTGTTACAGTTTTATATTGCATAACAAATTTACTTTTATATTTTTATATATTTAATGAGTATTTGAATTATATTTGTACCATTCTGTTATGAATGCCATTCTTTACCAAAGGAGTGTAATTTTTTAATATGACTATTTTTACATTCTTATAGCCAAAAAATATCATAATGAATGGATAGAAGGAATTGTGGATACATCTGCAGAAGTTATGGATCGTTTTAAAACTGTGACCAGCATCAGTTTTGCAGAGCCTTTATCTGGTGAGATTTTTAAGATGTCTTTATGTCATCAGTCTGAATGTCCAGTGTGAAGTAATCCTAGAAACTTCAAAACCATCGCAAATTATATAACAAAGAAAACATATAAATATATATAAATTTTTAAATGTTTGAAAATTATCTGAAATGAGTTGCCTTTTGTTTTAATTTAACTCTTTCAAGACAGTTTTAAAGTAAACATTTTACAGAAAATTTACTGTGTAGGCAAACTCAAAGAAAGGGAACTAACTGAACTTTTGAAATTAATAAATATTTTACAGGTAATTTACCATGCATAATAGTAAACTAGAAGAAAAGGCACTAACTGTATCATTTATTTCCTGTCTATATGCAAGACATATGGATAAAATTTTTATTATTTTAGACAACAAAAATAGCTCTGCCCTTTCCTATGAAACATTAAATGTTTCAGCTCTCTACATGAAGATCTGAAATTCATCCTAAAGATGCAAAAATAAATAAGCTGAACTATTTAGATTTGACATTAATAGTAAATGAAGGAAAAATCAAAACTCTTTAGAAATGTAAAAAACTTACCAACAACAATAAAATATTGGACTATCATTCAAATCATCCTAATCACATAAAAACAAATGTGGCCTGTTAGAAAAATAAATACACTAAATTCTTAGGAAGAATTAAAAAATGTACAAAAAGAAGAATTTAAAGATGATCCTTGAGGAAAATAGTTACTCTTTCCTACAAATCACAATAACCTTTAATAAAAAAGGAGTCAAAAATAAGTAGTCACTTAACTAAAAGAATTACATACCATAAATGATTGTGTGAAACTGGTCAAGGACTTATATGACTGCTTTGGAATCATACAAAATCAGAGTTTTATTTTCAATTTTTGTTTCTATGAACAAAGTCAAGGGGTATCAATGGGTTCCTCCTCTCTCCCTTACTTGCCGAGATCTATATGCAGCATTTTAAAAAGCTTATGCATTGTTCCCTCTCCCTTTCAACCTACCATGTGGTTAATTTACATTAATGATATTTTCATCATCTCGCATCTTCCAAGAATGTATTGTTGACCCTCTTGTCACCAATCTCTTCCAAGTTCCTTAGTATTAAATTCATGCCAGTTGATTTAAGACTAGCTCCAGGATTACAGAATAAAATACAAAAAAATATCTTTGTAACAAAGGGAAAAGTAGAAAACATCCTGTTGCAGGAACAAGTCATCTACAACATAAAACGTGAATGTGGTCTCGGTTTTGTACGGGAGAAGGGCAGACAACTTAGAACAAGAGTAGCAGGGCATAAAGCTGCGACCAAGAGCATTTCAAATGGAACAGGTTTCAACAAACATGTACAAAATACAGGACACAGTGATTTAGGATTATATAGAAGTTCTGGAATACCAACAGCACCTTTTTAAAAGAAGAAAGAAGGTTTGGAAATAGAGAGAAGAGGAACTACCGTAATTTCCATCGTATAATCCGCAGATTATCTGCTGAAAAAGTTTAAAATATAGGTTCTGCGGATTATATGCCAACACGAATAACATGCCGATCTAAAAAAAAAAAAAAAAAAAAAAAAGTTTTTACGGCCCTTCGATTTTTTTAAAAATCTGCAGCGTAATTGTGCTTTGTGCAGGGGAAGGAATATAATTGGAAAAGGAACTCCCTCGGAAGAATTTTCCTCAATTCAGGAGTTTGTATGGAGTGGGGAAGAGGGGGAAAGAATGTCGTAATGAAATATTGGGCAAGTTGTAAGGAGAGACAGCGGAGGTCATTTTGAATCGTTGAGAAGGACAACTCTGACTGTTGTGACGTCTCTGTTTTTGTAAACCAGCCAATGAATGTACGCACTGCACTTGCTGGATGAATCTAAGCATTCCCCCTTTCGGATCTCATGTGCGCTGCCTTGTGTTTAGTTCGTCTTTTGCCGTTTTGACCAACGTCATTGCTGCTATTTTGCTTCATTGCTATTCATGATGTCTTTGAAAAGGAAACATTTCAGTTACACTACCGAATTTAAACTTAAAGTGGTGGACACAATTGAGGATATGATCGTGTCCCTGCACATAGTTTTGAGAAGGTCAGAAAACTATTGCGCATTAACATGCAGAAAGCCGCTGTGCCGCCGTCTAAAACGTAAACAAATCCGTCAGTAAATTCCGTGGGAGAATTCAATGAATTTTTTTTATTGGCCCACGTATAATCCAATCCCCCAATTCTGAAAGCAGGATTCCTCCAAAAACTTTCGACTTATACGCAAGTACATACAGTATTTCTATGACTTGTTCTGTATCAGCCTTTTATCATTAGCGAGGTGTAATGCAGTACTCTACAGCTGCATCGGCGTGATCTATGGATGTCACGCCCTTTATCTGTCCGGAGATAAAATATGAAAAAGTCATTTAATGATTTCATTAAATGAAGAAAAATGATTTTCTTCATTTAATGAAATTTTTTTTTCTCTTACTTCTTCAGACTCCTACGACATTGTGTGACTGACTTTTCTCTCAGAAATTCCACTTCCGGTTCAACATCTATGACGAGCTTGATCATGTGGCAATTTTTTTCCTGAATGTCATAGTGAGAAGAATTGGCAGGAAAACACTTAATACACAAAACATTAAAAGAATTCTTAAAATCATAATCCCACGCGTAAGTTACGTTGAAAAATTATGAGCGATATTACGTTGAAAAATTATGAGCGATACCAACTTTCCAAGGTGTGTGAACCTGTCTTCTGTGCCTATTCCTACTGAAATTGATAAACTACTTGCCAATGGACCCAAATTTTCGCCTATTGCTAATCCTAGCTTACCACATACTATTTCATTACTGGAAGCAGCAATCCAAAACACGGATCCCGCACATCAACCGATCATTCGTGCAAAATCGGCTGTTGCAATTTCCGAGGTTCAAACCCCAAGGCTCAAATACTCCTCCTCCTTTTTGAAGAAATTTAGAAATTTCACCCAGTCTTGCAGTTTGCAAAGCAGACAAAGCAGGATGTCCTGCCTTCATCCATAAGAATTCTTTGGACAACAAAGTGGCTGATTTCCTGGAAAAAACCAATTGCATAAGATTCAAGGCTGACAAGCCTGGAAAACTATGTAAAGCTGTTAGTAAACTTTCTAAAAAACTTCTCTGAAATCTTTCTTAGGAGACATCTCCCCCCCCCCCAGCTCATTTTCGTACTCCCAGGTTGTTCTTACAGATCAAGCTACATAAAGTTGGACATCCCATTAGGCCATTAATTGAAAACACCTTTTCTCCTGCAGTCAATCTTGAAAGGCAATTGGTCAAATGTTGCAAAGTTCTGACTAGTAATCATCTTTATTCTGTTGTATCAACCAAGGACTTTATCCAGAAACTCCCTTCTTCCATCAATCGTCAAGATTTCCTGTACACCTTTGATGTGGATCCATTGTTTCCTTCTGTTCCTTTCTTTGATGCCTACATGATCATGGTCAAAAAACTAATGGAGCACCAAGAACTTCCTGGAGAACTGATCAAAGATCTTTGACTGTTTTGATTCATTGGAAAAGTATTCCTGTTTTGTATACAATGGTATCTATTACCAACAAAAACAAGGTGTACTTATGGGCTCTCCTCTTTCTCCCTTACTTGCCGAAATTTATTTGCAGAATATTGAAACATTAATTGTTGCCCCATCCCTCTTAAAATCCACCATTTGGTTAAGGTATGTGGACGACATCTTCATTATTTGGCCACACCAAAAACACTCTCTGTTTGAACTCATGTCCTCCATAACTTCAAAATTTCCGCATATAAAATTTTCCTCTCAAGAACAGATCGACAATAATATTAGTTTTCTGGATGTTAACATCAACCCAGACTTCTCACTTGGCCTCTCTGTTTACAGGAAACCTTCCGCCACCCATAATATCATCCCTTACTATTCTCGCACTTTTGGAAAATACAAACTGTCTGCTCTAAAGTCATACATTCACCGGGCCAACCTTATTTGCAATAGCCATTCTGCTCTTCAACTAGAATATCAGAACATCATCAACATTGGCAAATTGCATGGCTTTCCACCCCTCTTATTACACAGACTAATCAAGAGGTTTGAATCACAGAATAGATCTAGTTTACTGCCTGAACCTTCCACCACCCATCAGTTTGTTGGTACTTTGCCCTTTAGCCTGTCCTTCACTCATAAAGTTTGCTCTATTTTCAAGTCTTTTGGCTACAGGATTGCAGTCAAACCACCTCCACATCTTCTCAAACTCATCCTTAAGGACAGAGATCTCAATAAACCCCTAGATTTACAAGGTATCTACTGGATCCCTATCAACACTTCCACAGGCGTTACCCACTATACTGGTAGTACTTACCGCAGCATAAACCGGCGTTTGATAGAGCATATCGCTGATGTTAAGAAAGGTAGCCCTTCCACCTCCCTTTCAATTTTAACCATCAGCGATACATCCACGGCTCCCGATTGGCACAATGTTAAGCGAATCACCCCGTTCAGCAATCGGCATGCCCTCAGATACCGCGAAAGCATTGAAATCTACCTACCCCTAACACCTGCAATACTGACGCACCTTTTAACGTCCCTATTATTTGGAAAGCGATTTTGAAATCTGGCAACAACTGACGCTTTTACCACGTGTCTCATTCCATGGCTGATGAAGGTAGAAGTCGCTACCGAAACGAACTGAAACGTCCCGCTCATAATTTTTCAACATAACTTACGCGTGTGTTTATGATTTCAAGAATTCTTTTAATGTCCTGAATGTCACAGTCTGTGGATTCTAGGAAGGAAAAAAAAAAAATATGTGAATTTCGCAGTCTGTGGATTATACGCCGGTGCGGATAATACAACAAAAATTACGGTACATTAAATGATCAGAAGAGTTGGATTTTATTGCAGGAGTAGACAACAGCTACTGAATCCTGAGAATGGGTAGCTTTACTGCCCAAAAATTTGTCTAATGAAAAATCATATATTCCTATGAAAACTTATATTGTAATTAAAAATTGTAAAATAATAACTTCTAGGAATAACCATTCTATCATTTATTGCTAAAAAATCCAAATTGCATGTATATTAACTTTGGTACAATCACAAGAACTTAAATGTTTTACTTGTGCTGAAATAAATTAAATACAAAAGCAGTGTTTTTTCTCTTGAATTTGCAATGAACTGCACTTTTTAAAAATATATGCCAAACAAAGAGAAACCCTACATTATGCACGTGCATTTAATATGGAAGTGATTTTTAATAATATTTGTTTTTCTTCTTAGTTAAACCTCTCGTTGCTGTTTCTAAGGTAAAAATTTCGATTGAATAAATGGTCTTACTGTACATCAGTATAAGGGAAATGTCTAGCAATTAATGACATCATGGCACCTCTAATTATGTATCACACAGTGAAAGAATTGAATTTATGGATTTTATAGACATAATTTCTTTATACACTGCCGAAAGTGAAAGAAGAACACCAAGAAGGAATTGGCGGACGATCATGAAATTTACATATGTTAATGGGGTCGAGTTTACATAGGTGTGATGTTAATTTCGGGACCAACCGGTGAGCGCTTACGCCACAGCACGGCATAATATGCAAATTATCGTCGGTGGTATTTAAGGAGTACGGCGAAGTGAATGTAATTAGTCGTCGGCGTACGGACACGCGCGAAGACCCTGAAGAAGCTGCAATGCCTGGGCATGGAAGACTTGTACGATTTCAGCAGTTATCGGACTTTGAGCGAGGTCATCTAGTCGAAATCCGCGAGGACGGGTGGTCGTATTGCGGAGCGAATTGGACGGGAAGTATCGGTGGTGGTACGATGGTGGCGTAGATGGTCCGAGGAACATTCCCACACGACAAGACGTGGAACCGGGAGTCACAGACGGACTGATGAACGGACCGATCGACGCATAAGAAGAGCGGCGTTGTCAAGCAGAACATCCACTGAAACGCAAATTCGAGCTGCCGTTGCACCTGAGGTGACTGTGCGAACAATCCGCTACCGTCTACTGGATGCAGGACTATGTGCACGTGTGCCTCTGGCATGTGTACCTCTGACTCCAGCCCACCGTCAGGAAAGGCTGCAGCGGTGTCGCCAACATCTGCATTGGAGAATGCAATGCCGATCTGTCGTGCTCAGCAATGAAAGCAGATTCTGCTTGGGAGCCTCCGATGGCCGTATGCGTGTTCACAGACGCACAGGGGAGCGTCTCCACCCTTCTTGCATCCGCCAGCGACACACAGGGCCTACACCTGGTCTCCTGGTGTGGGGAGCGATCAGCTATCACTCCCGTACACAACTAGTGTTTGTACCGGGTACGTTAAACAGCACCTCCTACATCAACAACATCATTCAGCCCGTTGTTGTGCCATTTGTAAGGTTGATCAGGTTTTTCCAAGCGTACGAAAGGTCGTATGGACTGTTATTATTTCAGCATTTAACTGTAATAATATATTATTGCACCATTTAACTGCAATAATAACAGTCCATACAACCTTTCGTACGCTTGGAGGAACCTGATCGAAACTGAGAAGAAATGGAATAGGGAGAGGAGAGAGAGGAAGAGAAAAAGGAAGAGTGAGAATGACGTAGATGAAGATAAAGTTCATGTGACCTGACACTAGATGGCATTGGCAATGGGTTAAATGGGGAACATGCGCACTGTGGACACGAGACTTTCAGATAGCAGACTTCGACAGATGGTGTGAAGTCTCCATTGAAAACGCCTGGGTAGAGCCTAGGTGAAATGCGCGTCCGGTGATTAAGACTGTGGATGGTATGAGGTGGTGTATATAACGATTTTAACTGGAACCTTTTAAAGCTTTTAAATTTTTCATGAACCTGACCAAACTTTGAAGACTTCCTCAGCATTTCCAAGAGAGTGCAGCATTGACAAGATAGCCCTAAAGGCCAAATACGACGTGGAACTTCAAGTTGTATGTAAATAATAACTCTTAACTCAAGAATTTTTAATTATTATCTGGAAACCTTTATCCATTCAATATGATGTCGACACAGCCAGAACGGAGCTAACCCTAACATCTGGACATATCCGAAGTAGGGTACAACTTATAACGAAATGGCTCTCGAACTAACCCTAACAACTGACCATATTGAAGCAAGATACAACTTTGGACAAAGAAACTCAATAACTACTGACGTTAGACTGAACACGTACTTCCGTAAGTAACATCTTTAGGACTTCTAACCGATTTATATTTTAATTGAATAAGTTAATGCACCACCACAGACTGTATCCACTTTATAGAACGTGTAAAACAGAATTTACAGACATTAAGGCGTCTTCCTGAAGAACCTTGTGGTCACGTAATTGTATGTGAACTTTATGATAGAATCACATGAGATACAATGTCTTTAAAATTCGTGTAAGGGGCAATTCTTCTAATATTATTCCATACAGGAACGGCCGAACAGTGCATGACTTCTCTGGCAAGGGCTGTATTCTGCATGTCCTGGTTCACACTGCGTACGTGTTCTTTACATCTAGTATTCAAGGATCGCTTTGTCATTCCGATATATATCTTTTCTGTTTTGTCAGGATATACCAAAGGTATAGCGTACACACCCGTCTTTTCTTTCTCACATGTCTCTCCTTGCAACTTGATATTATATGTGATAACGGAGTCGGGGACTTCATTGCTATTAATATGTTGTATTTGCATAATAAATTCTTTAACCAATACGTAAAGCCTGGGATATATGTAATGGATCCTGCGTATCTCATTGTCCTACTAGGTGATTTTTTTATTGTTGATATTATACGATTTCTTACAGTCCTATGTATTCTGTCTATGTCATCCTTCTTATATGCAGCTTTTAGATCTTTGATATCAATATTATCAATTTCTTTATTATTTAGGTAGTCGGGTTTGCATACGTTGTAAGCTCTATAGAACCATACTCTAAATGCGGAAAGTTTGTACTCTTTTGGGCAGTGCAAATCAGGAGGGACAATGTTCGGTACTGTGGTCGGCTTATAATAAACGTTAAAATCGAAGCTGGATGTTCTATTTCTTCAGAGTGCGACGTCAAGATAATTCAACGCCCCGTCTTTTTCAAGTTCCATGGTGAACTTTATTGTATTGTGTAGGCTGTTTGACTTGCGCCTGAAATCATTTAATTCGTCTACTCCATGTTCCCATATGAAGAATACCGTATATACTCGTGTATAGGTTAACCCCCCCCCATTTTTATGTGAATATCTTCCGTTTTTGTATGCCTACCTATCTTGTGCATAAATTAAAAAAAAAAATCTTTTGCGAGGATGCCCCCACATGCGGAAATGTGAACCTACTATTTATTGTTGTAGCTGGCTCTCGGGCTCTCGCAATGTTGCTTGCGGCAGTTTCCTGTAAAATGTGGGTGGGATTGAGGCACAATTCTGGGAAAATTATAGGGCTCACCACCCTGGTTAGAGAGTTTTCAGGGGAAGGTTACACATTTTAACAATATATGAACCCACTTTTGCACATAGTACCCCCACTTTTCCCACTTTTTGCGAGCGAGTTTTCTGCAGTTACTTCGTTCATGAAAAGAAAAGCATTTGTTCCTGTAGCAAACGAATCATGATGCATTTATGCATTTGAATCGATGCATTTACAGGCAGGTACATCATTTTTTAAAAAAGAAAACAATTCCTGAAACATATTTGGAAAACGTAAATAGGTGTTGATGTCAACCTGTAAAGAATATGCATGCTGTAAAATATAAATGTTTGACTTTTGAAGTTTTCAATGGATTTCTTCAAAATTTAAAATGAATCTTTATTTTGATGTATTGTGGACACTTAAAACTTGCACGCAACTATTTAAAAAATTGAAGAAAATTTGTTCTATAAAATTTTGTCCCACTACCATGTGCAGCGCAGTAGCTGTCGGTCAACTGCTGAGTTGTACGAGTGTGTGATTGACAGAGAGGTCGTTTATCTACTCCCGAGTTTCATGCCCCTCTCCACCGTGTTTGTGACAAACAATCGACTTTAGTGACAAAACCAAACATCGCCCCATTCAGTAAAGATGCAATCCTTTTTTGCTCGCTCTTAGTCTTCAGAAAAGATTACTGTTTGTTTGATTTTAAGAGCCAAGGCACAATCAATTTAATAACAAAGATAAGTAGGTTGTAAAACTAATTAACTTTTTTACTATCAATGGCAGTGTTATTCTGAGCGATCGACCAAGTTTAAACACTTTCGTTTTCGAGATGCATTGATCAAGTTGCCGCTGTTCTGTAGATTGTCATACCTCTCTTCGCCATCGCTAAGCAGGGGCAGCGGTCGCCTTTTGCAATAGTCTGTCCTTTTCCCTTTTAACCCCACCCCATAGAGAATTGAGCACGGTCGTAAGTCACTGCACGGTTCAACTTAAACTACTGGCTGACGCGTTCACCTCTTTCCTCTGGGTGATTTACCAGCAGGGCAGTCAAGGTCACATCGACAGATCTAAAACGGACTTTGAGACATCCTTGCGAAATGAGATTTTCTATTAGTGAATAAAAAAAACCCGTACATATAAAATCAAGAAAATTCTTAGCAATAATTTTCTTCTGTACCAGTAACACCCGGAAAATGACTAAATATACAACTGCAAATGAACTGATGACACAAAGGGCTAAGTATGCACATTTCCATAAGGCATCAAAATTTTGGTTTTCAACCTATCAGAAATATTTTCTGTGTATAGTTCAACCCCCTAATATTGACGTAAATATTTCATTAAAAAAGTCTACCTATACACGAGTATATACGGTATGTCATCAGCATAGCGGATCCACACTCAGGGTTTCTTGATACAATTTAAAAGGATTAGATCTTCTAGTGGTCTGAAGAAATAAACCTTGAAGAAATAATCGTCACTTCCCGTAAATTCACACAAACCCAAACAAAGAAAATTATTGGTGCCTTAAATCTGGTTACTTTCAAGTTGGATGGAAACATCTACAAAAAACTCAAGGTGCACCGATGGGTTCCCCTCTATCATCAGTCCTTGCGGAAGCAGTACTTAGACTGCTAGAAGATCTCATTCTTTTAAATTGTATCAAGAAATCCTGAGTGTGGATCCGCATGCTGATGACATATTCTTCACATGGGAACATGGAGTAGACGAATTAAATGATTTCATGCGCAAGTTAAACAGCCTACACCATACAATAAAGTTCACCATGGAACTTGAAAAAGACAGGACGTTGAATTATCTTGACGTTGCACTCAGAAGGAATAGAACATCCAGCTTCAATTTTTATGTTTATTATAAGCCGACCTTGTCCCTCCTGATTTGCACTGCCCAAAAGAGTACAAACTTTCTGCATTTAGAGCATGGTTCTGTAGAGCATACAATGCAAACCCGACTACCTAAATAATAAAGAAATTGATAATATTTATAGCAAAGGTCTAAAGGCTGGATATAAGAAGGATGACATAGACAGAATACATAGGACTATAAGAAATCATATAATATCAACAATAACAAAATCACCTAGTAGGACGATGAGATACACAGGATCCATCACATATATCCCAGGCTTTTTACGTATTGGTTAAAGAATTTATTATGCAAATACAACATATTAATAGCAATGAAGTCCCCGACCCTGTTGTCACATATAATATCAAGTTGCAAGGAGAGACAGTGTGAGAAAAAAAGCGGGTGTGTATGCTATACCGTTGGTATATCCTGACAACACGGAAAAGATATACATAAATCGGAATGACAAAGCGATCCTTGGATACTAGATGTAAAGAACGCATACGTAATGTGAACCAGGTCATGCAGAATACAACCCTCGGCAGAGAAATCATGCATTGTTCAGCCACTCCTGTATGGAATAATATTAGAAGAATTGCCCCTTACACGAATTTTAAAGAGACTGCCATTAGGGAAACAGTGGAACTCCTATCCAGCAAAGTGGCATGCAATGATATAGTCTCTACTGAGCTACCAATGGTTTGGCATGCGTTATTGAAAGATGGAAACACATCACGGCGCACCGTATAATTTTGTGATAAATATTCATGTAATATGCTCGTGATGTCACCCACGTTATTTTCAAAAATCATCTTCGTTCTTTGCATGTTGCAATTCTCTGTATTTTTATGTCTACCATTGCCTTGAAAAAGCCTCCCACTGGAGTGTGAAAGCTTGGCGAATCTTTGTGCTGACTACACCACAGAAATAAACGGATTTAATACGCTATATCAGTTTCATTATTACCCATAAATTCATTTTTTTCACTGCAAAACAAATGCCTGTGTTTATCCATAAAAACAAGGTAGACAAGGTAGCACAAACACTTAACAAGAAACAGATAAAAAATGAAATTCTGAATGCCATATTTGAAATCAATGCACAACAGTTATGTGACAAACATTTAATAAAGGAATGTTTTGGTAGTAACGTCTATCTTCATCAGCATTACAGCGAATAAAGAAGACACAAGGGGATAAGCATGTGTTAAATCAGTTGTTACCAGATTTAAGAAGATATTTCCAAATAATGAAAATATGATAGTTAGTCCGAATTGCAAGGTTTAACACAGAGTTAAATTTATAAACTTTCGTGAAATCTTAAGGGATTGGCAATTTGTGAAAGCCATGTTGTGTTTTGTCAATTGGGAAATGTGGATCTGTCACTTATCATTAGTAAAGGTAATGATGTGGAGGGATTCCCTTTCCTGACGTCGGAAATATGTTTAGTCAAACGACAATTAATACTATGGCAAGAGCTTACAATTTTTAAAGTTAAGCCTTGTGAGGTGTTTATTGGGATGGAATAAACGAATGGTGAATCAGGTTGTTTAATTGGGTCCCTATAATTAAGAATTAATTTGAGAAGTTTGGGACATGGTTTAACTGCTGGTAGGTATCCAAATGATTTAAGGACTTTGCACAGCTTGTAAGACTACGAAGGGTCAAACAGGATCACCTACAGAAGGGTGAGGAGAATGGGTTTCAGAAACTAGATTAGTGGCCTTTTTATGAAATTCAAAATTATGGATCAACTTCTGGGTAAGGAACAGGGAAAGTTATGTGCACAACCAATACTGATAATCCAGCAAGTTTACATGCCTCAGAAAACTTGAAAACGACATCATTCTGGAATGGGAATGATATGATTTTCAAGTTTCAGGACGATGTGGTTTTGAAGTTTTCAGAGGCATGTAGACTTGCTGGATTAACTTGGCATCCATCTGCCTGTAACATCTGTTTGACTATCAATACTGAAAATGTTTTGATATTCATGTAGAGAAGCAGGATTGCTACAAATGAAATTAGCTTTATGGATGCAGGATTTTAAAGCAGCAACTTCGTATTTTACAAAAGTATTCAAATGGAAGGGGATAATAATGTTGGGGGAAGCAGAAGGATGCAGGCAATCGTAGTGAGAGATGGGTTTCCCTCCTCAGGATGGTCTGTGGGACAATGACACACAGAACAGCAACAAGGGCCTCTGTGAATCTTTAAGGGGTGCCAGCTAGTTCTGTGTGACATTGTCCAAAAGACCCCAACTCACTGGGTTTTATTCCAGAATCCTTAGGTTGAATGACCAACTGGAACTGTCAGCTGTGGGCTAATCCCCCACACTGATATACTTACCTGATTAAAAAGACACAAAGAAATACAAAAACTGACTCAAGTGTGGGATATGGTGGACCTACCACACTTGAGAAGAATGGTCCACCACGGAATCAACCTGGACTTTCTAAACGGCATATGAGAAAAAGATCTCAGCTGAGTGAGTGTAAGAATGGATTGGTGTATGAAATACTAGAGGTATAAATGGCAAGATGAATGAGGTGATTGAAGAGATAAATAAGTATAGATTGGATGTGCTGTGTGCAAGTGAAACCAAAAAGAAGGAAATTGGGATGGAAGAAGTGAAGGGAACGGTGAGTGTGTGGTCTGGAGTATTGGATAATGTGAGGGGACAGGCTGGTGTAGGTGTGATTTTAAGTGAAAACATGAAGAACAACTTGATTCACTGTAGCTGCATAAGTGAGAAAATTCTTTGGATTCATTTGAAAGTGAAACTTCAGAGAATAGTAATTGTTGTGGTGTATGCTCCTTGTGACTCAGAACCTTCTGATAGGAAGGAAGGTTTCTGGAATGAGCTAAAAGCTGTTTTCAGCCAATTTGGTGCTAAAGAGAAAGTCATAATAGCAGGGGATTTCAATGCTAGAGTAGGTGTGCAGAATGCAATTTCTCACAATGTTCCGGGTAAGTTTAATGATCCTTGTGTGAATGAAAATGGTGAAAGATTGATTGAACTCTGCATTGAGAATGGTTTGTGTGTATCTAATACATTTTTCAACCACAGGTATATCCACACATATGTACTCTTGGTCAAAAGAGTGTGATAGATTTTGTTGTCTACGATCAACGTCTGAAACACTTAATTGTTGACACCTGTGTGATGAGAGGTGTGGATGTTGGTTCTGATCATTACTTGGTTGTGTCACGAGTGAAACTGAATGTTGGTTGGAGGAAAAGAAATAGGAAGAGGCCTAGGATGAAAATAATAAAGGTTGAAAGGCTCCTTGAAGTCCATCAGAGTTACTCTAATTTACTCAGTGAATGACTGAAGGAGCTGAAGTCATGTGAGAGAGATGTAGAAAAGAAGTGGGAATGTTTTCAGATGCAGAAAAGAAGTGGGAATGTTTTAAGTGTTGTCACTGCTGCTGAAGAGGTCTGTGACACCACAATAGTGGGTAACAATAGAGGTGATGCTTAGTGGAATAGTGAGATTGAAGAGGCAGTAAAGAGGAAGAAGGAAGACTATTTGGGGATGTTGCAAGGCAGAGTTTCTGTGGATGAATATCGCTGTAAGAAGCATGAAGCCGCTAAGCTGGTTCATCAGAGTAAGGCAAAAGATAGGAAGGAGAAGGTGTAAAGGCATGAATTGGGTTTTTTGGAAAAATAGGAAGAGTTTCTGGAAGTACATAAGACTCAGGAAAAATAGGGGAAACAAAGTTGTAAGTTGTGTGAAGAGTAGGATCGGGGAAATGATATGGGAGCCTGATGTGTTAAATGAAAGATGGGGTGAATACTTCTTTGAGTTAATAGATCATGAAAACAAAGTTGATTCTGAGGCAGAAGCAGATGATGTGACAGTGAAGGATGGAAGCACAGGAGGGATCTCTAGTACTGAATGTAATATGTCTAAATGGCACAGTGATTGACCAGGTGAATGAGTTTGTGTATATTTAAGAAGCATGTTTGACAGAGAACAAATTGGATGGTGAAATTAGTGGGTGAGTGAATTATTTATTGAAAGTCAGAGCTGCTTTGGGAGGTTTTCACTGGAATGATGGGTTCTCAAGACAGTCCCAAATGGCTGTGTATGAAAGTTTAATTGTTCCTACTCTGTGTGGCAGTGAAACCTCCTTGGTACTACAGAAGAAGCATAAGAGTCGTTTGTGTGCTGGGCTATTCCATGTCAAGTGATCCAATTTTTAATGAATTTTTTACCTCATGTCTTCCAATTTTCATAAAATTTTGTACACTTGTTGAATGATCAAAATTAAGTTTAAATCTAAAATTTTTATTTTTTATTTCCTCCCGTTTTTGAGTTATGAGGGTTTGAAATTTCAAAAAAATGACAATTTTGGCCTTTCTGGACTACACAAAAACCTTAAAATCTCAGTCCAGAATTGAGATATTTCAAAACTAAAAATACCACTCTCTTCAGAAATTGACATTTGGTGGGAACTAAGTTACAAAATTAAAATTTTTAAAAAGTGATAAAAAATAGGAGTAAATATTTTCAAAAAAAATGTATTGATTATATATCATATTTCTAAAAGCTTTTTGCAAAATTTCATCTTGGGATCTCAATGGGATCAGATTTTAAAAAAATATTTTGTACATACATGTCTGCCTTATTGGGCTATGTTCAGGATAAATTGGTCTTATTGGAGTGAAATAAAACAAAATAAACAAGACTCCAAACCATAATATCAGTTATTTCTTTAAAAAGTTATTCAATTAAAAGGTATCTGAAAAGCTATGAGGCTTTTCTTAAAAAAAAATAATTTCTATAGTGGAGTGACAGCTTGCTGTTGCTTGATAGAACCAGTTTCATCTTGTTTGAAACAGCACTAACTGGCTCTGACTTCTATGGACAAGCTGTTGCTTGTTGTACAGGGCTCTGTGGTGAGTTAAGACTCAGTCTTTCCTCAGCTCTTGTGTTGATTTGTTGGTGTCTTTGTGCTCCAGCTGTTTTATTGACATTTTGGTGGGAATACACACGTTAACTAGATTTACTAAATTTTATTGTGAATCTGAGGTGTACTAATATATTTTCACTAGACTATGGCTGTAACAGAAAAAGAAAATGTCTAATTTAATATATTGCTGTAATTCTTTTAATAAAATCGGTCACAAGACTATTAAAAATGTAAAGCCTGTTCAGAATTGGATGTGCGAAATGCAGCCAGAGATTAATCGTGGCAATAAAAAAAGATATGTGACAGTTACAGAAAACAGTTGCCAAAGGAGAAGAAAGACGGAGAAATAATGGAGGAGGAGGATAATGAGTCAAGACAGCCAGATGTTGAAGCTGAAGTACCGTTTTTAGAATCAAATATGGCAATTGAATATTTGAACAGGTCTTTCTCCTGTATTGAAGAATCGCCAATAGCAAAGAAACGGATAATATGTGAACCCCGATACTGCAAAAGGAAACTAGAGAATGCGAAGAAGAGTCTTGTTGCTGCATTTGTCAAAGACAAATTCCTAGAAAACTCTGATACATCTAGTGAAGAATTTGACACAGATTCAGAGATAATCAAACAGCTTAAAGAAAAGTTCAGACAAACACAGATGAGAAGTGAAAAATTTCTTATTTTGACTGTTCTTCCCAAAAGCTGGTCTTGTAAAAGAATTAAAAAGGAATTCTCAGTAAGTGACCGAATGGCAAGGAAAGCAAACATCTTAGTTAAGGAAAAGGAATTTTGTCTATACTAGATCCAAAAATAGGCAAAATGTTAAATGTTGAAGTTCAAGACACAGTCAAAACCTTTTATAGTAGTGATGAGGTAAGCCGAATATTGCCTGGAAAGAAGGACTGTGTGACTGTTAAAACAGAAGATGAAACATCCATACGTCTGCAAAAAATACTTATTTTAGGAAACCTTAAAGAAATATACCAACTGTTTAAAACTCTGCATCCCACAGTTAAAATTGGCTTTTCAAAATTTGCAGAACTTCGACCAAAGAATTGTATCCTTGCGGGTGCAAGTGGTACTCATTGTGTTTGTACCTACCACCAGAATGTTAATTAAGTTGGTGATAATTGGTGGAAAATTGGAAGACATAACTCTGAACGATGGAGCTAAGCTTAATGACTATAAAACGTGCATTGATAAAATAATTTGCTTTGTTCCTACTCCTCAGTGTCATTTGGGTAGCTGTAAGAGTTGTTCAGGAATAGAAACCTTAAAGGAACAGCTTATGAACAATATAGAAGAAGAGATGATAGAAAGTATTACCTACAAACAGTGGGTTTTGGTTGATAGGTGTACATTCGAGACATTAACAAAGCCTGCAGAAGAATTTATTGAAAATTTGTGTGAACAGCTGGTATTGTTAAAAACTCACTCTTTAATTACACATCAACAAGCAGCATACTACTCACACCTGAAAGCGAACATTCAGGAGAATCAGGCCTTGATAACATTGGACTTTTCAGAGAACTACTCTTTTGTCCTCCCAGATGAAGCCCAGTCATTCCACTGGAACAACAACCAGGCAACAATCCATCCATTTGCTGTATATTATAGTCAAAGAGGGGAGATTAAGTTCAAAAGCTTTGTTGTAATTTCCGAATGTTTAACACACAATACTATAGCTGTTCATGCTTTTCAGAATAAGCTGATCTCATTCCTCAAGGAAAATGTTATTCTGTCCTTGGAAAAAATCTTTTATTTTTCTGATGGATCAAGTGCACAATACAAAAATAAGAAAAAATTCTCAAACCTGTGTTACCATAAAAAAGATTTTGGTATTTATGCAGAGTGGCACTTCTATGCAACAGCCCATGCAAAAGGAGTATGCGATGGTTTGGGAGGGACAGTCAAGCGCCTTGCAGCCAAGGCAAGTTTACAGAGACCGTACACAGACCAAATTATGACACCGCTGGAACCCTTTCACTGGTGCCAAGATAACATCCCTTCCATCCAGTTCTTATTTTCAACAAATGAGGATTACAGAAAAGAAGAAATGTTCCTAAAACGACACTTTGAAAGAGTGAAAGTGATCAAGGGAACACAAGAATTTCACTGTGTTATTCCATCTACAACCAGTCCAACAGAAATCGTGGCCAAGTTGTACTCCTTTAGCAATGAGAGTCAGAAGTTTGACACTGAAGGAATTACAAAATCTCTGGATATGGTTGAGATAACTGGATATGTAACATGTAAATACAATAAAAAATGGTGATTGACCTATGTGCTGTCGGTGGACTATGAAAGTGAAGAAGCAACTGTGAGCTTCTTACACCCGCCAGGCCCAGCATCATCATTTGTTTACCCATCTAGTCAGGATGTACTTAAAGTAGAGTGTGCACAAGTTCTAACAAGGGTCGGACCAAAGACTGCAACTGGTCGCACTTACACTTTGACAAACAATGAAATGTCATGTGCAACAGATGCTCTTGAAAAGCATCTGGATAGGTATAAATAATGGAAGAATACAAGTTTTCAGACCCATTTGATGTGTAAGTTATTTTTTTTTCTAATTTTGTTTGATATCTATTTTTTTATAATGTTCATGATATGAAGTACAAACAAGAATTTTTTTTTAATACTTAAAGGTGTGACAAATTTTTTGAGTTTCCTCGCAAAATAAACCTGATGAGGTAGTAATAATTCTGAATAATTTCCCCAATGCCCTGTTCTATTGTGATAAAAATTAATATCAAGACACTACAGGGAGAAGTGCCCGTTATCAATACAATTACAATTAGACTCATTAAGAACAATGTACTATTTTTAAAAGTATGATCCCATTGAGATCCCAAGATCAAATTTTTCAGAAAGCTTTTAGAAATATGAAATAATAAATACAAATTTTTTGAAAATTTTTACTCATATTATTTTTTTAATCACTTTTTAAAATTTAAAATAAGTCCATCATGTGGCATATCATATTAAAGCCCATGAATTTCTGAAGAGAGTGGCATTTTTAATTTTGAAATATCTCAATTCTGGGCTGAGCTTTTAAAGTTTTTGTGTAGTCCAGAAAGATCAAAATTGTCAATTTTTTTAAATTTCAAACCCTCATAACTCTAAAAACTGGATGAGATATAAAAAAAAAAAAGAATTATATCTGGGACCTTCTGTTATACTACTGTTAGAAAACTGAAAATGAAAGCAATATAAAATGGTAAGGTAAAAGTCATTGGATCACTTGACATGGAATGACCTTGCTGGAGAAATGTTACTTATGTGTGTGTGTGTGGGGGGGGGGGAAGACACGTTCTGATTGTGTCAGGAATGAAGATGTGTTGCAGTTGAGTAATGTGAAGCAAAATGTTGTTAGCAAGGTGGAGACTAATATGCTTTGGTGGTTTGGCCATGTTGAAAGAATGAGTGATGAGTTGCTTACTAAGAAAATCTTTTTAGCCCAAGTGGCAGGAAGGAAAGGAAGAGGAAGGCCAAGGAGGTCATGGGAGGATCAGGTTCAGGAGTGTCTGCATGAGAAAAAGATTTTGAGTAATGAGTATAGATGATCTTGTGTATGGCGTGTGATGGACATCAGTGAAGCCAGAGTTGTATGCCAAAATCGCTGTAAATGGAGAAGTTTGAGATGGCAACAGTAAGTAAAAATTATCTGGTAGTTTGTATTTCTTTGTGGAGCTAACTTCTGAATCTCAGAAAACAGCTTAGTGATAGTGTGGAAGCAGAAGGTTTTTTGCAAACCAAAAAGTCAAGAGGAAAGAGTTTATTATTACCTTTATATCCAGAGAAAGATGATACTGCTATTTACTTGCTCAGTTGAAGTGAATTTAATGTTAGGGAACTTGGAAGAGATTGATGACATGAGGGTCAATAATAAATTCTTGGTAAGAGGCCAGATAATGAAAATATCATTAATGTACTTTAACGAAATGGTAGGTTGAAAAGGAGAGGGAACAATGAATAAGCTTTTGAAATGCTGCATATAGATTTTGGCAAGTAAGGGAAAAAGTGGGTGACCCAGTGGTACACATTGAATTTGTTTGTAGCAACAAAAATTGAAAACAAAACTGTGATTTTGTATGGTTTCAAAGCAGTCTTATAAGTCAAAAACCAGTTCACCTTGGAGATCTTGAAACTCCTGGAAAATCAAGATTCCCAAGGTGAATTGGTGAAGGACTTATGACTGCTTTGAACCATGCAAAATCACTGTTTCGTTTTCAATTTTTGTTGCTACAAGCAAATTCAAAGGGTACCAATGGGTTCCCCACTCTCTCCCTTACATGCCGAGATCTGTATGCAGCATTTTAGAAAGCTCATTCATTGCTCCCTCTTCCTTTCAACCTACCATTTGGTTAAATCACATTAATAATGTTTTCATCATCTGGTCTCTTCACAGGAATGTATTGTTGCTGTCTAGCCGAGCTACTAATTTATTTTTGCTTCCACTTTCACTAAATCAAGTTTCTTGGCGCAAAAACTGTAATATGTGGGCAAACGCTTAAACAAATATAATTAACCACACTCGTACACCAAAGATAATGTGTCATAAATCTAACCTGACTGCACTTAACTTAAACATTTAATATGTTATTAATTATGTCTCCAATATGCTTAACAATTAGTTGACTGCTATTATCAAGTTATGGGCCATTTTTGATTGAAATATAACTCAAGTTGCAGTTTTTCATTTTCAAATTCACAGTTTAGTCCTTAAAACTTGCCAGTTTAGTTCACTAAATAATGTAATTGCTCCATCAGGACAGTAGAGCATAAACGTTCTGTTTCAGTTCCTCAGCCATTAATTTTTATTGGGTCGTAAATGTAAATATTAGGTGTGCAACTTAATTCTCGGTCACAGGCATGACACGTTGACAGCAAATTATAGCAAATCGAATACGTACCTAATCAGGGAAATAATCCCTATCATGTTGGATACATTTGAGCCATCAGTCAGGAAGCTGCCGAATGCCACTGCAGAAAAAATAGGGATGTTTCGAGTTGATAAAGTCATCAATACTTGTGTTCACCTTTTCGACAGAAGTGAAGAGCGTATCACCCAGGTGATGTTGCAGGGAGCGAAAGAGGTGATAATCCGACAGGGCGAAGTCTGGAGAATATCCCAGGTGGGACAAAATCTTCCATCCCAGGTCGGTGATCGTGTTTAAAGTTGTTTTCACGGTGTGAGGACGCGCGTTATCCTGAAGCAACAGGACCGACCTTCTGCCCTTGCCGGTGTATGGCCTTTTCGCTTCCAGTGCGCCACTCACACAAATGTGTTGCTGACAATAATGCTCAGCATTGACCGTTTCATCAGGTTTGAGCAACTCATAGTGTACGACACCGCGCTGATCCCACCATATGCACAGCAACAACTTCCTGGCATGGATATTCGGTTTGGCGATACTGGTGGTAGGCTGACTTGGATTAACCCACGATTTGCGCCACTTAGGATTATCGTAGGGGATCCACTTCTCATAAGAGGTCAAAATCTTGTGCAGGAAATCCTTCTTGAATCTGGAGAGCAAGGACACAGCAACATCATAGCGCCTAGACTTGTTCGTAGCTGTGAGTTGGTGGGGCACCCAACGGCCCTCGTGAATCCATCCAAGCACGTGCAGGTGCTTTGCAATTGCTTTCTGTGTAACTCCGAGTTCCTGAGCAAGCTCTGACTGTGTGCGACAGAGATCTGCATCCAACAGTTGTTCCAGTTCCTCATTGTCAACTTTCTGTTGCTGTCCCGGACATTCTGCATCGTGAAGATAAAAATTTCCCTGCTTAAACTGTTGGAACCACTTCTTACACATACTTTTGGACACAGCAGCCTCACCCAAAGCAGCACAGATCATTTGCTGGGCTTCTGTGGCACTTTTTCAGCTGAAACTTGAACAGGAGGCAGTGCCGCAAATGTTGCTTCTTGAACGACATTGCTTTCACCGTCAACTTTTATCCCTTCTGTCACTACAGCTGTGATCGGTTATGGTTGCCTGGAAAGCTGTTGGATGGCGCTGCGATCAGCCATTATCGCACACAGTTATTTACATTTGCCGACGTTCTATGATTGCTTGCGGTTAAGGGCTGAGAATTAAGTTGCACACCTAATAAATAACAGTACTTACAATTTGCTGCCGCCAATGTGGTATCCAAAAAAATGAGCAGACACGGCCTCATAGGATTGGTGACTAGCAGTCACCCACATGCTGTTGGTACACACACATGCACACACACTTTACTCAGATAAATCTTTTCTTCCTTGGCGTATCCACATTGCGGTGGCGGGCAGGAGATAACAATAGTGGTGTTCCTCTTTGCACAGTATTCACTTTATGTTTTCTGTGCCGCTAAAATTAGGTTCATTGACCTACTCAGCTGGACATCTTTCCCTCGCCCACCTTGTTTCTTGAGATGTGCATCACCTTTAAACCATCCGCTCAAAGGTTTCCTCAACTTGCTTTGGCCTCAGTATCTTGACTGTACTTTCCATCCCTATGATCTCTTTTCCAGGACTATCCCTCAAATACAAGCATCCTGGTTTGCTTTTTTGGGTTGCTAAAACCTCCATGCTTTGTAAGGCGGGAGATTTGCTGCTTTCTTCCCAAAGTGTAGCAGCCTAAAAACCATTAAGTCTTTAACCAGCAACTGCTTCTTTGTTCTCTTGTCGCCAATGCTGAGCAAAATTGCAGGCCACACACACAAAGCAATAACACTTGAAGTACATTTAACTTGACAAATTTATGCCACTACATTTGCCTTTGTTACCCAATTCAATTAAGCATAGTTAGCATCTGCCATGCTTGCTTAGAAGCCCTTTCAAATTATTTAGTCTACTACAGGCCTTCTCACCTCTTTACAACCAAAAGACATAAACAAAATTGTCTAAAAAGCATGTGCATGGGATGCAACCCATATTTCCCCCCTTGACTCGAATAACGCTTTCACAGCTCTATTTTTTTCCTTTCTTTAATTTAAGCTCCTACAAAGCTCTGGTAAAACCAAAAATTAATTAATGCCTACCTAATTTTATACTTCCACCACGCCCATTAATTCCAGAATTAATGGGGGTAGGGGTCGTAACAGTATCATTGACCCTAATGTCATCAATCTTTTCCAAGTTCTCTAATATTAAATTCTTTTCAACTGAGCAAGTAAATAGTAGTATCACCTTTCTGGATGTAAAGATAAACATAAACTCTGACTTTCCTCTTGACTTTTTGGTTTATGGAAAACCTGCTTCCCCCAACATTATTACATGGTTCGTACGCGTCCTGGAAATCCTGAAAAAGTCCTGGAATTCCATTTTGTCCTGGAAATATCCTAAAATTCTGTTACATGTCCCGGAATTTTATCCATTCTGGCCTTTTTGTCCCTGTGCGAAGTTTTGCAGTTGAAGATTTTTCTACTGATATAACCTATGTCTAACAAATTTTGCTCCCTGCAAAATGTGGGGGGGCTGTTGGTGTTCTTGTCTGTTAGGTGGACTGAAGCTGCAATATTAGCATCTTTTGGCGTCTGGCTTATGTTATCACTTTGTCTGTCCGATTGGGAAGACCATTTCTCTGCAATTATTAGTTCGATTTGTAAAATTGTTTTTGTATTGGGAAGCTTAAAATGTGAGAATGAATATCCATTTGTTCTGGGTTTTTTTATGCACAATTTCGCCGCTAGGGGGCGCAAATGAAGATCGTATCGAATTTAAAATGCATTTTATTTCATACATTTGCTTCTAAATATCCAATTGAAAAAATTATTTTTTCTTTCGATGGCATTTATATTGAAGACTATTTTAGTTACAGTCCGTTTTTCAAATAATGCATAAATTTTCTGCTAGGTGCGTAACGGTAAGTCACAATTTTCCCAATATCTCCGCTTCTAAAAATCCGATTTGAAAAATTCTTCCAGCGTTGGATATACACTGACGTGGAAAAAAAATCCCAACACCAAGAAGGGGTTGTGTTAGATAAACGACAGTTGGTAGGCGGTGAGAGTACATCTGTAAGATGACGTCTATGCAAATCTCGCGCTCGGCGCATACGTGTGGCGCTAGTAGCGCCTCGGAACCTGCAAAGCAGGTTTGCTGTAAATACGCGATGTAATGTTCGTGAGCATTAGTTATCATTGAGATTTGACGTAGGGTGTTGATGTTAGTCAAGAATGCCTTTAAGAAGACGAAGAAGCCATTATCAACAGCTCATAGAGTTTGAACGAGGTCGTGTAATAGGGCTACGAGAAGGTGGATTTTCTTTCCGCAATATTGCAGAACGACTTGGCAGGAATGTAGCCACTGTGCATGATTGTTGGCAGCGGCGGTCAAGGGAAGGTACTGCCTCAAGCAGACCAGGTTCCGGCCGGCCACCACTACTGAGAGGGAAGACCGCCGTGTACGGCGTATGGCCGTGGCGTATCGTACTGCGTCTGCGGCAGCAATTCGAGCTACAATTGCCACCACAGTGACACAACGAACTGTTACAAATCGGTTACTTTAAGGACAGCTCCGAGCCAGACACCCTGTAGTGTGCATTCCACTTACTCCAAACCACTGCCGTTTGCGACGTCAAGCTAGAGCTCATTGGAGGACGGAGTGGAGATCTGTTGTGTTTTCTGATGAAAGCCGGTTCTGCCTGGGTGCCAGTGATGGCCGTGTGTTGGTTAGAAGGAGGCCAGGTGAGCGCCTGCAACCAACCTGTCTGCGGCCGAGACACACTGGACCTACACCTGGAGTTATGGTCTGGGGAGCAATTTCCTATGACAGCAGGAGCACTCTCGTGGTTATCCCACGCACCCTGACGGCACAGTTGTACGTCGGTCTGGTGATTCAACCTGTTGTGCTGCCATTCATGAACAGCATTCCAGGGGTGTTTTCCAACAGGATAATGCTCGCCCTCATACCGTTGTTGTAACCCAACATGCTCTACAGAGTGTCGACATGTTGCTGTGGCCTGCTAGATCACTAGATCTTTCACCAATGGAGCACGTATGAGACATCATTGGACAACAACTCCAGCGTCACCCCCAACTAGCATCAACCGTCCCTGTATTGACCGACCAAGTGCAACAGGCATGGAATTCCATCCCACAAACTGACATCCAGCACCTATACGACACAATGCATGAACGTTTGCGTGCTTGCATTCAACATTCTGGCGGTTACACCGGTTATTAATGTACCAGCATTTCACATTTAAAATGGCTCTTCTTGCGCTTACAATAAGATGTGATCTTGAAACCTTAATCGATTAAATATGTTACCTATACAAATGTATTGCCGCCATTTCATTCCTCTACAACTATTTTTTCGTGGTGTTGGGATTTTTTTTCCATTAGTATAGCTCTTCGGGGGAAATGTTTTGCATATAATTCCTCATTTTTTTTTATAAAGAATGTTTTGGCCGCCAAGGAGCGTATGTGTTTATTTTTGCTTCTGAAGTATTTGCAATAAAATTTGAGCTTGAAACTATATTGAAAAAATTCCTGCGTGGACCAATACCGCTCACCTCCAAAACCTTTTTGAGAGTACCTCCTGCTTAAATAGTGCATAATTTTTCCACCAGGGGCATATACGTATTACTTATTTTTGTCCATATCTCTGTTTCTAGGAGTACAATTTGAAAAATTCTTTCTTTGTTTGAGAACATTTTTGGTGTGAAATGTTTCTCGTATAATTTCAAATATTTCTTAATGCACAAGTGCGCCACTAGAGGGCGTATATTCACGCTTCTATTTACAGCAATATCTACAGGACTAATAACCCAATTGACAAGTATTCTCTTTCGACCAGATACTAACCCGATTGACAAGTATTCTCTTTCGACCAGATACTGCCAACTATGAAAACTCCTTGTGTGTATTTTCTTCCCAAAATATGCACAATTTCGCCGTTAGGGGGCGCAAATATTGAATCTATTTTTTTTTCAATATCTGTACTTCTAAATGTCTGATTTAAAAAATTATTTTAACAGCAGATACAATTTACCTTATGGAATACTTTAAGTTTGTATTTGAGGAGGTTTGTGGTTCACAATTCTGGTGTTTATGTACTTCTGTTTGCAGCCTATCACTGCCTCTAATAAACTCTATAGAGTAATTTCTTTTTTTACTGTATGCCATTCGCTATAATAGTGATGAAGAGTGAGTAGAAGATTTTTGCTACAATAAAAAGGTCCTCTTCAAATAATGTGTACAACTTTTCCCCTAGGGGTTGTAAAGGCCAAAACGTTTGTCTTTCTATCTCTGCTTCTGGGAGGCGTATTTGAAAAAAAAAAAATTCTTTAGCATAGCTTTTGCTATGAGGAGTACTTTTAGCCTGTTTCAATTTTT
This sequence comes from Macrothele yani, assembly GCA_039090855.1. NCBI lineage: Eukaryota > Metazoa > Arthropoda > Arachnida > Araneae > Macrothelidae > Macrothele > Macrothele yani. The sequence continues at coordinate 930,391 of CM077007.1, forward strand.
TCATTGTGCAAAATTCTTCCGCTAAAAGGCATACAGTTATATCATGTTTCCTTCTCTATCTCTTCATTTAACTGTTTGATTTGAAAATCTTTTTGTCTCTAATACCTTCCTTCTGCTATGCAAAACGTTTTTTGCACCATTTGTTAATTTTCGTAACATACTTTTTAGCCACTGGTGGAAGTAAGTAGCTGATGTTTTATAAGAAGCTGATTTTTTTTTCATTTTTTTTTTTGTGGGTTATTTTGTCCTTTACTGAAATTTGTTAGTGAATGCTTTATATAAAAATTTGCCATAAAATTAGATTGCTTTCTAATATTAGAAACTTAAATCTAGTTTGTTTCTTAGTATTTTCTGAGCAAACTAATCACTTTTCATCTTCCACAATTAGTTTTCTAATCATGCCCAGTTAAATTGCTTTGATCACTTATGAATGCAGTTGCACACAGCCCTTGGATCTAACGTTTTCCCATTATTCTCTTATATTTCATGTTGGAAATTTTTGTGCATACTTTGTTTGCTGGTGAGTACAAATTTAAAACTTAGCTACAGCATCAATATTATGTTGAAAATTCTTTCCCTAAATAAAATGCAACACAAATACTTGCTCCCATGATTATGCGTTTAAGAAATAACAATCCCTTTGGTCCTTTGAAAAAGTTCCAAATAATTAATGACTTCATGGCTTCCTCTTAATACTTTCAGTAAGACGCAGGAACTCCTGAAGAGGATTTAGTGTATAGATCGAAAATTTGAGAGGTAATGTACCTTAATAAATTTATCCTCGATAATTCCCGTTAAATTTTTATAATACTGAAAGTTTCAAATATTTCATCTTTTCTTACCCTTAAATTTCCAATGTAAGCATTATTTAAAAATAATAAAATATAAATAGTATTTTATGTATTGATTGTGTGGTATATGAAAGCATTTTAAGAGTAATGCCACATACCTATGTATTTTTGAGTTTTATGGGGTTTTTTTAATTCTGTAATTTGCTTCAATAATTGAACTAAAGCCAAAGTAGAAAAACAGAAGTTTCTAAAAATCAGTGTAGTATAGTATACAAAAGTTTAGTAGATATTAAACCTGGTCACATTTTCAGTGATAGTTTTGGTATTTCAGTATTTATCCATGATTCTAAGTTTCTGATTAACATTTTTAACATTCTGTGTTCTGTATTAAGTTTGCCCAAGCATGTAAGAAGTTTTTTGTTGTAGGTTACAGGTTGAACAGACCTATGGTTTCATTATACACTGAGTGGCCACTTTATTATGACCACCCCTCAGTACTTCGTTGGGCCACCTTTTGCCTTTAATACTGCGTCAATTCTTCGTGGCATGGACTCCACAAGATCTTGATAGGTGGTTTGTGGAATCTGAGGCCATGCTTGATGAATAGAATTTTACAGGAGTGTGAGATTGCTGGGTTGTGGATCCAGCTGTCTGATGGCTCGTTCAACTTCATCTCACAAATTCTCAATGGGGTTGAGATCTGAAGATTGTGGGGGCCACCTAAGCAAAGTAAACTCACCGGCATGTTCCTGAAACTAATCCTGTACAATACGAGCACTATGGCAGGACGCATTATCTTGTTGAAAGTAGCCATCACCATTGGAATAAACCATCCACATGACAGGATGCACATGGTCCGCAACAATGCTTAGATATGATGTGCCAGTCAGACGTTGATCATCACAAATTAAAGGGCCCAAAGCATGCCAGGAAAACATTCCCCAAACCATAATGTTGCCTCCACCAGCTTGAAGGGTTGTAGCAATGCATTTGGGGTCCATGCTTTCGTGCTGTTTCCGCCAAATTCTCACTCGGCCATCGGCATGGTGCAACTGAAAATGTGATTCATCGGACCACATAATTTGTTTCCAATTATTGACTGTTCAATCCTTGTGCTCCTGTGCGAACTGGAGACATTTTCTCTTGTTAACTGCAGACAGCAAAGGTGTTCGAACAGGCCTTTGGCTGCCAATCCCATCTGATGTAGTGTACGGCAAACAGTGCGTGCAGAGATCATTTGAGGGGAACCTTGATTAAGATGGTCTGTAATTTGCTGCACTGTTGCCCTTCTGTTGTCTGTTACCAGTCTGGACACTCTCCGTTCCACCCGAGCAGTCACTAGTCGATGACGACCACACGTTGCACGTAGAGACCCAGTTTTTTATCTGACAGTCCAGTCTTTAGACATTTTAACAACAGCTGCTCTGGAACATTTCATGAATGCGGTGGTTTCGGTGATACTCGCTCCATGGCTCCGAGCTCCTATTATCATCCCACGTTGAAAGTCCGTCAAAGCACATTTTTTACCCATCTCGTCACCCAAAAATCACTTCTACTACTGTTGCAAGCACTAAGCTTTCCCTTTTTATACTAGCCTTGCCCTCTGGCAGCAACAGGGTGCAGCCATAGCTCATTTGCTTTAAACTGTCAGGTGGTCATAATAAAGTGGCCACTCAGTGTATTTTAAGTAAGGGCATTTAGACTATATGTCCTGGAAAAAAATCCGAAAGACCTGGACATGTTCTGGAAAAGTCCTGGAATTTTGGGATTGAAAAAGTGTATGAACCATGTGATTAACTGCTGCTTCCATTTGCATACTTTTGCTAAATACAGATTTGTTGATTAAATAAAAATGAACTATACCAGGGTGGCGACAGACCTGGAAAATCTGGAAAAGTCAGGGAAATTTGTGGCAAATCGAACGAAGTCTGGAATTTTTATTTCCGTCGTCCTAGCTCATCTTGCCAGCGATGAAATAATAAAACATTGGATGTTGTTTTAGCCAAATATATTTGCGAGCTTTATGTCTGCATACTATTTCATTAAAACAATGTAGTTTTATCGTCTAAATGGCCATGTTTTCTTTGAATCAGACTCCAACGCACCCTTGTTCAGTCAATCCACAATTCCGCATCTGCCCCTAATGCCATCACGATGTTTCTGGAATGGCTTTATGTTGTTGTAAATATACATCATTCAAACTGAATTATGTGTGCGCACATGATAAAAAATCGATATAATAATGTGTTAAAAAAAAAAGGAAGAAAACAATTTCGGAATCAGATTGTTTTTAATTCATGTTTATAGGTCTTATTTTCTCTTTTATTTACGAAGTGTAATAGTATAAATTATTTACTTTGTGTGCTTTGAAGTACCTTTTGCATCGGACGAATGCCCGCTGTGTGCATTATTTCTTTTTCCTTCTGATTGTTTGGGTACAAAAGTTCGTAATCGGAGATCGCGATGTTACGCACGCTTCGCATTTTCTCGGGTTCGGCTTTAGGAGTGACCTGGAGGAGACATCCTTTGTGCAAGACCAGCCGGGTTTTCAGCAAATTTCGAAAGCTTTGTCTTTTTAGCACGTCTTTTGTAAAAAGACTGTGCTTCTGTTATCGGTATGTCCAGGCCTCGACAAATCCCGAGCGCCGGTCGCCCAGGCGCCTAAAATTCGGGCCGTGGCGCCTAATTTTCCTTCTTAGTTGAGATTCGTAATATATTGCAGTAAATGCAGTAATTTTTGTTGTGTAATCCATAGATTATCTATTAAAAGGTTATACATTTAGGTGCTGCGGACACCAGTAAAAAAAAAAAAAAAAAAAAAAAAAACCTTTGCGTCGTTTTAAAAGTACCGAAAATGCAGTAACAGAAAAAAATATAACGTAACTTAATAGTGAGATAGAAGACTGCAAAGAGTTTGTAAGAATATATATTTTTTCTTTTACTTAGAAGTATTTTGACAGAAAAAAGACGCAAGGAAGGCGTTACTATTTGCGCATGCGGAAGCCTACGCGATGTGAGAATCCGTGACTCTCAAGAATCGCGCAGAGCTATTCCGCGAATCGCATCGCCTAGTTTTGGTGCGCTGATTATATTAATTTTTTTTTTCGGTATTCAGTTGAAACGTATTCAGAAATAAGACAATGCTTATGGACTGTCCGCAATTTCAACGGATTTTTTAGTCTAACTAATGAACTGCGATAATGCAGCAACAGCTAACGATTTTAGTTCTTTTTTTACTTAAAAGTAACAAAAAAATACTTCAAAATGACAGTTACTTTTTCAATAAAACGATCATTTTTTTCTTGCATCTTTGGATTTCTGAGTTGGTCCTGTGAATCTCAGTTTTCTGTCGGAAATTACGATTCACGATTAACATGATAGGGGCCGATCACGTGGTGTCGATTATACGACTGTTATGCATGCCAATTACCACGGGCCGCCTCGGTGGCGCAGTGGTCTAAGGCGTTGGCCTCTGATCGTTCGTCCGTAAGGGGTCCGGGTTCGAATCCCGGTCAGGCATGGATGTTGTGTTTGTCTTACGGCACCGGTTCTCTCCCTTCCCTGGAACCAGTGACCCTAAATTAGGGACGGGCGACTGCTTATAGCCCATTGAGTTGCTCACGGTGGTCGTTAAACCTCCAATCTAAAAAAAAAAAAAAAAAATTACCACGGAATGCTTGTATTTTCTACCGATTTAGTTGTCTAACTACGGATTTTACGAATTTCCATTTTGTTTAAAAAAATATTTTGCTATTATTTTGTGATATACAATAAGATTCTTAAGCGGAATTCTCCGTTTTTTTTTTTTTTTTTTTTTCATCATTTAGATCGCTATCATGATTGATGCAAAACTGAAGAGAATTTGGGGGTTGGGTCATTTCCCGTCTGGGGACGGTATTTCGTGTTTCAAAGCTTTCGAAAACAGTAGTTAAATGTAGTAAAAAGAATTTGCCCTAATCGTAATTTTTTTTTCTACGGATGTTGCGTTTGTGTCTAGTATTCTTGTTAAATATCATTTTATGGCATACATGTTCGTATTTCAGCTTGAAACTGTAGGCAAGAATTTGTGGAAACGGAAGTTAGATGCCGCGAAAATTGCCTTCTAATCTTCAGGCTTGAGGTTCTTCCGCAAATTCGAGAAATTCCGCCTTTTACGTTATGTTGGCCACTCAGAAGATCGATGCACACGTAAACAGAATGGGGGGGGATAGATGTTTGTCGGATGACGGAATTCCATCTTTACGAAACTTTCGAAAACGGAAAGTCGACGGAGTTCAGAATTTTTCCGTAGTCGTAATTTCTTTTTTCTCGAGATGTTGCCTGTGTCCAGTATTTTTAAGTAATATTTTACTGCATACATTTTTGCATTTCACCTTGAAAATAGGAGAAAAATTATTTCCAAAGTCGGACGGAATTCCCGTAATCGCTATTGCCTCCCCCCCCCCCCCCCCCCGTGATGTTCCCACTCTCCAGCATTGTTAAATATCCCCCGCCCCATAAGTTTTTGCATTTAATCTTGATAAGGGAAGAAGGAAATTCCCGAAAACGGAAGTGACAAAGTTGGAAAATTTGTAAAAATTGATGCATGGTGTTCAAAAGTATTAATATTCCCAAAGTTACACCATTTATCTGAAACAGTTGAAGCTTTGATATCATGCGCTCATGGTCCTCAGGCTGATGGTTGTTATCAGAGGGCACAAAAATCAAGAAAAGAAAGAAAAGCAACAATGAAGAAGTAGGGAGAGAATGATAGCAGCAGAAAGAAAAATTAAGCAATTGATGCTGTGCAGTTGCAGAGTCAACAAAAGACAGACTAACAGTAGTCTGCATTCTTGCTGTCTGTTTTGATTTTTCACCAGTTAAAATGTTCAGCACTCCCCCCCCCCTTCTTTGGTCTCATCTTGTAAACTGCAATTTTAGAAGCAGTATGATCATATGGTAAGTGGAGGTTCATGCACTGCACGTTCGCTTTCTTGGATTTCCTGTCTGTCAAGCATTGTGGAATTCTGATTTTTATCTCTACGTGTCGAATTCACATTTTTATCTCTACACTGAATACATATTTCATTTCCATTAAGCATCTCTCAAATATTCTAATACTCTGCACATTTCTTTTTTTTCTTTTTGATGAGGCTTCCTTTAAAAAAAAGGAATATAAATCACTTTTTTATTCTTTAGAATTGTAGACATTGTGTTTTCCAATATTAGAAAATGCTGTACAATTTGTTTTTTGTTTTTTTGGCTGCCTTCAACATCTTTAATAACTGATTTTATTAGCAAAGGACAACGTGTTCAACTTGTGATTTGAAGCCACATGTTTAGAAAAATATGTTTTATGAAACAAAGCTTGAATTTGTTCAGAACAAGAATATGCAACATAAACTTAACAAAAAGTGCTACTGAACACCATCTGTCTATTAGGTCGAATGGTAAGATGCCAGTCTAAAATTCTTTTTGAATGTTAGTTAACGATTACTGTTTGATTACTTATTGGTGGAAATTGAAGATGTGCTGCAAGGAATGTAGTTGCAGTCTGTCCCTGGCTGAGTGGTTGCAGAATTATTTCAGAGGGAGAGGCCACTTTCCAAGGTTAAAGTGGTCAGCGTGGAATGTTTGCTTTTGTTGTCTATTGTTATGAATGAGTTGTGCATCAAATCCTTATGTTGTTTGCATTTTATGGGCTATTTTTTATTTTTAAACAAGAATATTTTGAGTTAACACGTTGGCCACTAAAAATGTTTTTGACTTATCAAGACCATAACTTCATTATGTGCCTAGGGCACTTGCAAGGAATTTTACTTTTTTTTTTTTTGAGTTATCAGAAATTCAGTGTTATCAAAGTTAAGAGTTATCAAGGTTGACTTCATTTGTAAAAATAGAAGTAAAAAAGTTTTTTTATTATTTGCCTTTTGTATTCATTAACTTTTCTGGTTTGTATGCAGTGGTCAGGGAAGAAAGTGCATTTTCACCTGGAATACCTGGAAAAGTCAGGGAATCTTTTGTTCATGATTTTGTAGCCACCCTGTATACACCAACTGTACTTAAATAGTATGACTATACTAGATATCTGAAATTTCTTGTTGTAGAATAGAAATGAAAATTTCCAGGCTTTCGCAGAGATCAACCAGATGGCTTTTTCAAGGAAGGTAGACAGCAAACTGCACCTTGAAAAAGCCATCTGGTTGATGTGCAAAAGCCTGGAAATTTGACGATGATGGGCAAAACCTGTAACAATATTAACAAATAAAGGTAACTTGATCACGCTAGTTATGCTAAATGAAAACTTTTATAAAAAGTTCGTAAGTTGGAAGCTTTCGACCTTATCTTAGGTCTTCATCACGCCAATGGAGGACAAAGATTGTTGCCAGATTCTACATTTGAATTTTTCCTATTTTTGTTGCCAAAACTTAGAATTGATCTCCAGATCATCGGAATGTAGAGAGGAGATTCGGAATTGCAAGTCATTGAGTTGAAAATAATTTCCAGGCTTTCACGGTAATGGTGGGCAAAACGATTGTCAAAAGAAGCAATTCGTTTTGCTTCGTTCCAGTGGGGAACTGCAGATGTGTCTTCCATTGTCAAATAGACAAGGTACTGCCATGTCTATTTTGATATAGACTCACTTAGCCCGATGATGTCCCACTTGATCCTTTGTAGTTCCTCTTCCAATTCAAGAAGCCTTGAATCAGAAAATAGGGAGCGTCCATTATACGTAGCCAAGGTCAGCATCAGATGGCAGCCTAGTCCGGGGATTCTTAGCACCCTTAGCCATCATGTCGCACTGGCCGCTGCCTTGGCCAGGTACATTCCAGCTGCCAGAGACTGAGGGCCAATATTTTAGTTGTGGAGTCATTTTGGAGGGGTTTGGCAATAACTCACCATGCTGGCCAAGCGGGTTGGTGAGTGTGGGATAGCATTTCCTCTAATCCCGATGGTATAGTTATACCACTATTGGCGGTCGTCAGAGCCCCTTTAGTGGGAACAGGATGCACCACGAGAAGGCGGGGTTGCCATTTGTCAAGGAGAGGCTGTGATGTTACGCATCACCTGACCTTACATCCCATATATATATGTATATATATATACTAAAGAGCAAAGCCGGAAGCATAAGAAAAACTTTAGAATTTAAAACGAAAGATGCAAAATAACCTGAAGATCAAAACGCGCAACGCAGCAGTTATGAAAATTCAGAATTCACATTCTATTAAGAGACTGAAGCAAAAAAAGTTTTTGACTCACACCAAGTACAACATAGAAAAGGTTATGTATTGACCGGTGTGAGTAAAAAGAGAAAAATAAAAACTGAATGTAGAAAGTGTCGAGAATTCTGAGCCTTGGCTTTATCAAGGACCAGCAAAAACTCTGCATTTTCTCACTTCCACAAAGACCTATTTGGAAATGGGTTTCTGCAAAGTCATAGATGCAAGCAATAAGCCAACCAAAAATTTTTTTTTAAAATATATATTTTAAAGAATATATATAAATGTCATGACCTCCGCAGAGTTGCATGACCAAGCTTTAGTTAACAATTCAGCTAGCATCCATAACTTTCCTGGCCCGACCCATGCTCTTCATCTGTTACTATTAAACAGAAAGAAGAAGATTATAGAAAACTCAAGTTGTAAGAGTGACATAATAAATCAGAAATAATGTTCAGCAATAACAAATTACCAAGTTCGCCTGAGAGAGTATTTAAACCTGAATAGCAATACAAAAGTATTACAAATTCTTAACATTGCAATAAAAAAGGAGATATTAATTTTTTTAAAACACAGATTCTTGAAAGAAAACTGGATTATAAAAACCCCGTACTCCACAACTTCTGACAACACAAAAACGAGAATATAATAAAGACAATAATTAATTAAAGAAATGCATTGTGAAGGTTATATGACATGAACAATTAGTTGCAATATGTACAAAGTATTTCAGAAGTGCTTTAAGTGCATAATTAAGTAGTTATTAAGAACTTAACTACATTGAAAACACAGCGCAAATTACAAGAACAATGAAACGGCCGGCTGTTTTGACCTTCCCTAAAAAACGCGCAAAGTTACCCAGAAAAGAAAGAGTTAAAATCCGCAAAAAAGTTAATAGACTTGCCAGTGCCTAAAAGCTGAAAGCAAAAAAGAAAAAAGTACAAGAAGTTCAATCATTGAACTTGGAAATCCCAAAACCCAAAGACAATGAAGAGAGCTTACCTCTTATGCAACTGAACTTCCTTCATTCTTGAGGAAACATGGCTGACCTTTTAACCCAAACTTCCAAACCCCCTGCCACTCCCTAGTCGCTGGGGGGCAGTGTGTGTGGGGCTGAAGGCCTCCACACACTGAAACATCCTACTCGCGGAGATTTTAACTAGAGAAAAAAATATATAATTAAGATTGTGGACCTGTATGATCAGAAAGAGCAGTATTAACTCTCCAGAATACATGAGAAATATTATGAAATACACAAGTAGTGTATTTAATAATATTTGCATGTATTTAATCACCTTAGTGAGCTTCTGTAGACTATTCAGAATCCTATTAATTTTAATGTTAGTTTTACTATTTTTAGTATAGCTATTCTAGTGAGCGAATAACTAGTTTTCTTTTATATTTATTTTCTTTTATAAACAGATTTTTAAGCTTTTTTTGTGATTTTGTCTATATTATTTAATTTTTTATTTTTAATAGGACCTTCTTATCTATAGCACTGTTCCTTATTATAGTTAATAGGCATCTTCTAGCCAACTTCCAAAAGGCTTTCATTGGTCAGAATCATATTATTAACTGCGTAGAAAATTAAAGCAGATCTGCCAACCTTACTCTATTATTCAGAATAATTTTTCTTAAAGTTCTTTTGATGAAAGAAGTAGGAATTTTGTTATCTAGAAAACTGTCTAATAGTATATTAATGTGGTAGTTGAAGTCCAAATTGTTTCTGCAAATTCTTGAAATTCTAAGCACCTGAGAAATTAGTACATTCTCAATTACTTTGGTTGATATGTTATTATTCCAGTGTAGATATTTGATTACTTTGAAAGGAAAATTAGCTCTTTTATCAAAGAGGCTAATAGATGGGTTACCTCTGTTAAGTTTAATGCTTAAGTCTAGGAACTCTAGTTCCTGATTACTGTGGTTGGTTTTACATAAGTTAAGAGAGCTAGGATAGATACTATCAAAATCACTCTCTATAACTTCTGAATTATTTATACACAGCAGATCGTCAATATATCTAAATATGTAAAGGTAGTTATTGGAGCAGGTGGAGTGATTTTTAATGAATTTATATTCCTTAAAGAACAGGAATAGATTTGCAATACTCGATGATGTTGACGTTCCCATGGGGATACCGTTTACTTGCTTATAGAGAGTATTATTATATAAGATATGGTTATTTTTAATTTTCTACGCAGTTAATAATATGATTCTGACCAATGAAAGCCTTTTGGAAGTTGGCTAGAGGATGCCTATTAACTACAATAAGGAACCTTAGTGCTATGGATAAGAAGGTCCTATTAAAAACAAAAAATTAAATAATATAGACAAAATCACAAAAAAAGCTTAAAAATCTGTTTATAAATTAAAATAAAAATAAATATAAAAAAAACTAGTTATTCGCTCACTAGAATAGCTATACTAAAAATAGTAAAACTAACATTAAAATTAATAGGATTCTGAATAGTCTACAGAAGCTCACTAAGTTGATTAAATACATGCAAATATTATTAAATACACTACTTGTGTATTTCATAATATTTCTCATGTATTCTGGAGAGTTAATACTGCTCTTTCTGATCATACAGGTCCGCAATCTTAATTATATATTTTTTTCTCTACTTAAAATCTCCGCGAGTAGGATTTTTCAGTGTGTGGAGGCCTTCAGCCCCACCCACACTGCTCCCCAGCGACTAGGGAGTGGCAGGGGGTTTGGAAGTTTGGGTTAAAAGGTCGGCCGTGTTTCCTCAAGAATGGAGGAAAGTTCAGTTGCATAAGAGGTAAGCTCTCTTCATTGTCTTTGGGTTTTGGGATTTCCAAGTTCAATGACTGAACTTCTTGTACCTTTTTTCTTTTTTGCTTTCAGCTTTTAGGCACTGGCAAGTCTATTAACTTTTTTGCGGATTTTAACTCTTTCTTTTCTGGTTAACTTTGCGCGTTTTTAGGGAAGATTAAAACAGCCGGCCGTTTCATTGTTCTTGTAATTTGTGCTGTGTTTTCAATGTAGTTAAGTTCTTAATAACTACTTAATTATGCACTTAAAGCACTTCTGAAATACTTTGTACATATTGCAACTAATTGTTCATGTCATATAACCTTCACAATGCATTTCTTTAATTAATTATTGTCTTTATTATATTCTCGTTTTTGTGTTGTCAGAAGTTGTGGAGTACGGGGTTTTTATAATCCAGTTTTCTTTCAAGAATCTGTGTTTAAAAAAATTAATATCTCCTTTTTTATTGCAATGTTAAGAATTTGTAATACTTTTGTATTGCTATTCAGGTTTAAATACTCTCTCAGGCGAACTTGGTAATTTGTTATTGCTGAACATTATTTCTGATTTATTATGTCACTCTTACAACTTGAGTTTTCTATAATCTTCTTCTTTCTGTTTAATAGTAACAGATGAAGAGCATGGGTCGGGCCAGGAAAGTTATGGATGCTAGCTAAATTGTTAACTAAAGCTTGGTCATGCAACTCTGCGGAGGTCATGACATTTATATATATTCTTTAAAATATATATTTTTTTTTAAATTTTTTGGTGGGCTTATTACTTGCATCTATGACTTTGCAGAAACCCATTTCCAAAAATAGGTCTTTGTGGAAGTGAGAAAATGCAGAGTTTTTGCTGTTCCTTGATAAAGCCAAGGCTCAGTATTCTCGACACTTTCTACATTCAGTTTTTATTTTTCTCTTTTTACTCACACCGGTCAATACATAACCTTTTCTATGTTGTACTTGGTGTGAGTCAAAAAATTTTTTTGCTTCAGTCTCTTAATAGAATGTGAATTCTGAATTTTCATAACTGCTGTATTGCTCGTTTTGATCTTTAGGTTATTTTGCATCTTTCGTTTTAAATTCTAAAGTTTTTCTCATGTTTTCGGCTTTGCTCTTTAGTAACTAATTTCAACTTACTATTTAGCAGCTTATGCGCAAATTCTAGTTGAAATGTTTTATATATTTTTTTAATGTTTTTATTTTTTTGTTATATTTTATTTTTTTTATTTTTTATTTATTTATTTTCATTTAACTATTATTTTTAATTTTTATTTTAGTGTATTTTGGCTGTTGTCTTTTTGGAGTGTAGTTTATACTCGAGTTTTGGTAATTTCTTGGACTGCTTATTTCTAAAAAGTTTTTTCCTAGTTGGTTTGCTCGGAATTTTGTTTGTTTGGCCCAAGTGGTGTTCTAATAATGATGAAAGGATTGGAGGTCAGCTCAGATAATTTAAGTCCTCCCGCTCGGTTAGGCTAGCACCCTTTCCCATAGTGTATGAACTCGCTAGCAAAGGTAATCTAAAGTTATGAAATGACAAACGTTGTTTGACATGTAAATCTGCGGATCCTAACCTGTATTCTTCTATTGCGGATAATTGCTCCAACAAGTTTTGCAAAGCCTACAATACCATTTATAAGCTCACCTGTACTATCTTCAGCCTTAGCTATATTGGCCAAAGCAAGAATCCTCTTCATCTTAGGATAAATGGTCACAGGTCTCTAGTTAACAAGTTCTCCACTTCTGGTGTGAACCCCTCCACTAATGCTAGCCAGTAACTCTACCTTTGAATTAGAGCATTTCCATAATCTTGGTTTTGACAAAGTGAAAATAGAGGTACTGCACATTATCCCTGACCTCTATGCTCGACTTGAAACTGAATCCCTTGAAATTTTGCTGCATCAGTCTCTTTATCCCTATGGTTTTAATTTCACTCTTTCTGACAATAAGCATAATCCGCATAAATTTTCTATACGTGAACTCTTCTTTCTTGTTAACAACAAGAGCTGCACTAGAGGTAATAGAGGACAGAGGTTATTTCGCACTTCAAGCAAGGTTGATTTTGCTAACTTGCAAATAACTCTGGAAAGTTTTAAAAATGGTACTTGTTTTGTTAAAAATTCTTACAAAATACTTAAGTCCTTAAAGCACTCTGTCCTTAAAAGTTTTTTTCAAATTCTGGAAAGAAACAGCTAACCATGTTGATAAGCATGTTTTTGCATTGGTGCTAGACATTCTTAAGCATATTCTTAAAGATAAAATTTCTCATAAAGAAATTTCCAGTAATTATGTGACCATCAGGTTTCTAAATAAAACCTATGATCATCTCAATGTTAGGAAGCTGTTCTACAATAATGCAATTTTTTTTCCCATCCACAGGCACCAGTCTATTGTAAGTTTTAAATATGTTAAGACCTTAGGGTCAACAGTTAAAAACTACAAATTTAATTCTTCGAGTTACATTCAAATAGTTACTACATGTTCTTGTGATGAACATAAAGAAACAGTTCACTATGATAAGAATTACAAACATATTATCACTGGAAACTTGAGTTTTGTTGAAAATGACAAGCTTAGGAATTTATTAGAGTATGGTTCTAAATTTAGACCTTCCTTCCAAATCTCCAAAGAGAGGATTCTTGAGAGCTTCACTCAAGATGTTAATAGGTACATTATAAAAACCAGTTTAACATACAATCAGCCTATTGAGGCCTTCGCAGAATGGAAATATCATATAATCAATAGCTTCACTTATGAGTTGGCAGGTCAGGATATTTGTTTTGATAGAAATCTATTTTTCTCTGGAGATGCTAAAAGGTCACTCTCCAAACTACAAGACCTATTTATTTTTACCACTACGGATAAAGCTAGCAATAATTTTGCAAATATCTGTAAGAAGTTCTATTTTGAATTGTTAACTATGGAACTCAATAATAGAGTAACCTACAAGCCCGTAAGTTATTCCACTAAGCAGTTAGAAAATCGTTTTAAGGCATTCTTCAAGAAGCTTAAAATTCCACAAATAAGAAGATATGAGCCTGAATTTCCCTTTCTTTTTGCAATTGTTAAGTTTCATAAAGATCCAGTGAAGTTCAGATTCATAGCTAGTGGAGTCAGGAGTCATAAAAAGAAAATTGATCTAGCTTTTGAAGAAATCTTGAAGAAGGTTTTGAAACACATTAGTAACTGTACTAATTTGAAGTACAGAGATTTTTGGATAATTAATAATAATGCAGAAGTAATTTCCACTATACTCGAAGTAAATCCCTTAGATATTAATAGTTATGATTTTGAGAACCTATATACTAATCTGCCTCTATCAGATATAATCACTACCTTTAAAGAGCTGTATGCAGAATTTAAACTTAACCAATTTGTTAATGTAGGAGCCTGGAACTCTTATCTCAAGTGCTGCATTAAAAATAACCATATCTTATATAATAATACTCTCTATAAGCAAGTAAACGGTATCCCCATGGGAACGTCAACATCCACGAGTATTGCAAATCTATTCCTGTTCTTTAAGGAATATAAATTCATTAAAAATCACTCCACCTGCTCCGATAACTACCTTTACACATTTAGATATATTGACGATCTGCTGTGTATAAATAATTCAGAAGTTATAGAGAGTGATTTTGATAGTATCTATCCTAGCTCTCTTAACTTATGTAAAACCAACCACAGTAATCAGGAACTAGAGTTCCTAGACTTAAGCATTAAACTTAACAGAGGTAACCCATCTATTAGCCTCTTTGATAAAAGAGTTAATTTTCCTTTCAAAGTAATCAAATATCTACACTGGAATAATAACATATCAACCAAAGTAATTGAGAATGTACTAATTTCTCAGGTGCTTAGAATTTCAAGAATTTGCAGCAACAATTTGGACTTCAACTACCACATTAATATACTATTAGACAGTTTTCTAGATAACAAAATTCCTACTTCTTTCATCAAAAGAACTTTAAGAAAAATTATTCTGAATAATAGAGTAAGGTTGGCAGATCTGCTTTAATTTTCTACGCAGTTAATAATATGATTCTGACCAATGAAAGCCTTTTGGAAGTTGGCTAGAGGATGCCTATTAACTACAATAAGGAACCTTAGTGCTATGGATAAGAAGGTCCTATTAAAAATAAAAAAATAAATAATATAGACAAAATCACAAAAAAAGCTTAAAAATCTGTTTATAAAATAAAATAAATATAAAAGAAAACTAGTTATTCGCTCACTAGAATAGCTATACTAAAAATAGTAAAACTAACATTAAAATTAATAGGATTCTGAATAGTCTACAGAAGCTCACTAAGGTGATTAAATACATGCAAATGTTATTAAATACACTACTTGTGTATTTCATAATATTTCTCATGTATTCTGGAGAGTTAATACTGCTCTTTCTGATCATACAGGTCCACAATCTTAATTATATATTTTTTTTTCTCTAGTTAAAATCTCCGCGAGTAGGATTTTTCAGTGTGTGGAGGCCTTCAGCCCCACCCACACTGCCCCCCAGCGACTAGGGAGTGGCAGGGGGTTTGGAAGTTTGGGTTAAAAGGTCGGCCATGTTTCCTCAAGAATGGAGGAAGTTCAGTTGCATAAGAGGTAAGCTCTCTTCATTGTCTTTGGGTTTTGGGATTTCCAAGTTCAATGATTGAACTTCTTGTACTTTTTCTTTTTTGCTTTCAGCTTTTAGGCACTGGCAAGTCTATTAACTTTTTTGCGGATTTTAACTCTTTCTTTTCTGGGTAACTTTGCGCGTTTTTTAGTTAACTAAGGTCAAAACAGCCTGCCGTTTCATTGTTCTTGTAATTTGCGCTGTGTTTTCAATGTAGTTAAGTTCTTAATAACTACTTAATTATGCACTTAAAGCACTTCTGAAACACTTTGTACATATTGCAACTAATTGTTCATGTCATATAACCTTCACAATGCGTTTCTTTAATTAATTATTGTCTTTATTATATTCTCGTTTTTGTGTTGTCAGAAGTTGTGGAGTACGGGGTTTTTATAATCCAGTTTTCTTTCAAGAATCTGTGTTTTAAAAAAATTAATATCTCCTTTTTATTGCAATGTTAAGAATTTGTAATACTTTTGTATTGCTATTCAGGTTTAAATACTCTCTCAGGCGAACTTGGTAATTTGTTATTGCTGAACATTATTTCTGATTTATTATGTCACTCTTACAACTTGAGTTTTCTATAATCTTCTTCTTTCTGTTTAATAGTAACAGATGAAGAGCATGGGTCGGGCCAGGAAAGTTATGGATGCTAGCTGAATTGTTAACTAAAGCTTGGTCATGCAACTCTGCGGAGGTCATGACATTTATATATATTCTTTAAAATATATATTTAAAAAAAATTTTTTGGTTGGCTTATTGCTTGCATCTATGACTTTGCAGAAACCCATTTCCAAATAGGTCTTTGTGGAAGTGAGAAAATGCAGAGTTTTTGCTGGTCCTTGATAAAGCCAAGGCTCAGTATTCTCGACACTTTCTACATTCAGTTTTTATTTTTCTGTTTTTACTCACACCGGTCAATACATAACCTTTTCTATGTTGTACTTGGTGTGAGTCAAAATTTTTTGCTTCAGTCTCTTAATAGAATATATATATATATATATATATAAATATATATATATATATTTCAACCATTCCATATGTCAATATCTCTAAGCGGAGGCTCGCTGTTGAGGAAACTAAAGTTTTGGAACTTGGACCAAAGTTCTGTTTCCATTCGAAAACCCCAAAAGCGTCATTTCTGAATTTGAGAGCATAATTTTGCCAGATCCGGAAGACACCAAAGATGAACTACGCTAACTGTGTTGCTCTGGGCTGAGATTGAGGTACAATCATAAACAAACGCTTGGTAATTTTAAAATTCTGAGGGTGATTTTGAATCTTCAAAATGACAGCTCAATAGTGTTGATGCTAACGGACAAATCTGGCCAGATAGCTATTATGGGCACAGTGGATTACAATAAGAAACTAGAGGATTTTATATCCGATTCTGGATTTACGGTCTTATGAACAAACCCTCTAAATTCTTGGGTTGCACGGGTACAACGAGCTGCAAGACTACCTACTTTTCTGGAAAATCTCAAGAAGGCTGCCCAATTCCCACCTGTCCCTCAGATCCCAAAACTCTTTGGAAGACTTCAACACCACATGCCTGGCAATCCATTGAGAATGATTGCATCCAGAAGGTCTGCACTGACCTACCATTTAAAGAAGACATTATCCAGATTCCTGACTAGTCATCTACCTGAATCGTGCTTTGTATTAACTTCTACTTTAGATTTTATCATGAAAACTAAGCAACTCACTGTTCAACAACATATTATCGGCAGTTTCGATGTAGTATCCCTTTACCCATCAGTCCCCGTGCCGGAAGCCATAAGAATATTGAATGAGGCTATTTTTAATTCATCAGTTTATTGGCAGGAGTCTTGCCTGAGCATCTTCAAATTAATGGACTTGGTCTCAAATTCCAGCTACTTCAGTTTCCAAGAGCAAGTTTATAAGCAAATGAATGGCACTACAGTGGGATCTTCACTTTCAGCCATCCTCGCAGAAGCAATACTTCGCCCCATTGAGCAACATATATTCACTAACATCACCTCATGGCGTACCATCTAGCTGCAATATGAGAATGGCATATTTTTCATATTGACTCACGGAAAGGAGACTCTCCCATCTTTCCTTGATAAAGTCAATTTATACACCCTACGATCAATTTCACCCTGGAACTTGAGCGCAGTGGTATCTTACCTTATCTCGACATCTTAGTGAGAAAATCGCATGTCAATCGCCTTCGTACGGAAGTCTATTATAAACCCACTTCTGTTCTCAACCTGATGCTCCACAGTTCATTCTGCCCTGATGATTACAAGACAGCCTTCTTCCGTTCTTGAATTAGAAGAGCCTTTGCCGTCTCCTCCGATGTTCGTTCTAGAGAATTGGAACTAAAAAACGTTGTGGAATTGGCCACTGAGGCAGGATATACTTCGAAACAGATGCATAACTTTATCGAAAAAGCCAGAATCAACCATGTCAATCTTTCTATGCCACAACTTCGCTACCTGGATTCTATTCCCTACATACGAAAAGTTTCCTGTCAGCTCAAAAACATGCTCAGGAGGATGAGCTTTGGTGTCAGCATAAGTTCTCCTGCATCTTTGTACAGGGTGGCCACACAACCGGGAAAACACAGGGATTTTATAATAGGTTTCAAAACTGGGTGAAATCAGGGAAAATTTTAAATTTCTTGTAAAAACCTGGAAAAACCTTTTACATATTGGAATTTATTGTATGAAGCGGGGGAAGGGGTGTCATAATGAAAAATCAATGAAGCTGTAGGGGAGGGATGGCAGGGGGCAGGTGTCATTTTGTATTGTTGAGGAGGTCAACGCTGACTGCTCTTGGCAACCAGCCAATGCAAACTTACATACAGCACTCGCCGCATGCTCCCCCCACCTGCACCGAAAGAAAGGAGATGGTGAAGTCACAGTCTACCACCACCATTGTCGGACTATGCATGGAAAAAAATGCAAAAACTAACTTTGCGAAATCTTCACCAAATTGGCTGAAATTTTTATCAACACCATGAATTGGTAATAGGAGCTGACCCTCCAAATTTTGCCGGAATCTGTTACAAACTTTTTGAAATTGTCAGGGAAATTTTTAATCGTCAGTAAACAGAAAGGGTTAATAAAATTTTGAGGACTAGTTTAAACAGTTTTTAACCTATTCAGGCAAAATTTGGAGGTCATATTCCTATTAATGGTTTATGGTGTTCATTAAAATTTCAGTCAGTTTCATAAAATATTTGCACAAGAATATGTTTTTACTTTTTTATCCAAGTCTAGTGGAAATCCTGGCCCATCTGACAGAGACACCTTCCATGCGCAAGATTTTTGAAGAAAATTTGAAAATACTAAAATATTTTTAGAGATTTTAGCTAAAAAGCTAGTCTTTTTGTCAGATTAAACACTGCTGAGCTTTCTTTATTTGTCCAGAGATAAAAATATATAAAAAAAAGGAACATTTAAAAATGAGTTTCTTTATTTAGTAAGATAGTTTTTTTCCCCGACTTCATCGGACTTTTGGGCGACTGACTTTTCTGTTGGATATTCCGCTTCTGGATCAACATCTGTGATGTGCGGATTATACTGCGATCCCCCCCCGAATGTCATGGTCTGCGGATTATACGAAGGGAAAAAAATTTTTGTGTGAATTTCACAGTCTGCGGATAATATGAAGAAAATTATGGTACATATTTAGCTGCATAATAAAGTTATGAAACCCGTCGGCATTTCCAGTGGTTAAGGACGCAGTTTGTGATGCCGCATTTCTGCCCTCCCCTTCATTCCAACCACTTGGCTTTGTTTATCCCCCCCCCCCCGGTGACATTGTTCCGAACAATTTGTTCGGGATTTTAACCTGCTCTTTCGCATTCCTCTCCTTCCTCTTGGACAATGCAGGCAAAGCATGCTGTGTGGTTCCCCCACCTCTGTCATTCCAAACAAAAGTCATGCAGTTGGAATAGAAACATGAAACTT
Organism: Macrothele yani; assembly: GCA_039090855.1. NCBI lineage: Eukaryota > Metazoa > Arthropoda > Arachnida > Araneae > Macrothelidae > Macrothele > Macrothele yani. The sequence continues at coordinate 949,721 of CM077007.1, forward strand.
AGATTCAAAATGAAACATTTTTGGGTCTAGGCGAAAATAGTGGCGGGGCAAAGAGGCTGAAAAAATAAATAGGTAAATTACTCGCCGGCATTTTTTTTGGTCGCTGTTCGTTGATGTTTCACTGTATGTATAAATATATATGTAAACTTAAAGAAAACACCAACTGCCCGAATTTTCCAAGTGTCATTGTTTTTTTGCTGATAGATGCTGTCAGCTCATCTTTGCTCTCAGCCACAGAAAAATGTCCGGATTTTGGTTGTCCGGATTTCGGACTTTGTACTATTTCTATACTTGAGATTACCTGATTATTCCTAATTTTTACTTGTTTTCGATATTAAGATAGTATTTCTCTAGACTGCATTTGTATATAGACTATTTTCCCTGGTAGAGCGTGCTCTGAGGATCACATGCTGAAGTTGGTCTCGTGCGATCGGCAAGGAATAGCTGCCCAGAGCATGATCAGAACTCAGCTCTCAGCAATGTCACAGGAAGGCTTCTATTTCACAGGCCATCAATTCAGCTAATCAAAGAAGGCGGTTCCCCTCCCAGCCCGCCACGCTACATCATGGGCGTCACTCCCCCTCTCCTCAGAGCCTTGCTTTGTTCATGGTGTAACTGATTGGCGACCTCCCAGCTTCTCCATGTCACATGTCATCTCTGCCACCATGCTGTTGTGTGGTTCAGCTTACGCATGTTCGTTAAAGTTTTGGTTTCAGAAAGCTGTGTGTGGTTATATATAATGTGTGTACTTGTTGATTTTTTTAGTCTTTGGTACGGCATGTTTTAAGCGGGTTGGAGTTTATGAAGCACAAGGTTTATTTGGTGCCGTGGTGTAGTTTTATGTGGGACGAAATCAATTAAAACTCGGAGTTCCCAGCATCTTATACGTTAGTGACACAGGTTTGATTTTGCTGTTGTGAGAACTTGCATTTTTCATTTTTGCATATTATTCAACCTAGTGAGTTCAGCCATGAGCTGCTCAAAGTACAGTAAGAGCGTATTTAATATAGCTTGGACGGATTATAATGCATATCCACAATATGCAGACTGGATTGAAGAAGTTCCGAAAAACCCATATTCTGCGAGATGCCGTTTTTGTCAGAAAATTTTCAGTTTGAGTAATATGGGTAAACAGGCCATCACAAGTCATGAACTGAGTGCTAAGCATCAGAAAAACATAAAAGCTCGGTCACATCAGCCTTCCCTTGTAAATTTATTACGTTCAGTAAATTCCACAGCAGAAAGGGAAAAGCCTGCCACTTTAACCCGCACAAGTTCTGTAACCTCCGAGGTTTCGAATGTTGGGGTGGGGGTGGGGGAATGCCTACGATTCGGAATTTTATTTGACATGAACCTACTTTAAGAGCAGAGATACTGTGGGCAATGAAACTTGTAGTTTCTCATTCGTCCTTCCGTAGTTTTAATGATGTTGCAGAAATTTTTACCCACATGTTCAGTGACAGCAAAATAGCAAAGTGCACATTAGGGAGAACAAAAATGGCATATTTGATAACATTTGGATTAGCACCTTTCTTTCATCATTCACTACAAAAATCATGAGGTACCAGTAAATTCGTAGTTTGCCTTGACGAAGCCTTGAATTGGATATCCTAAAGAGGCCAAATGGATATTATTATCAGATATTGGTGTAATTCTACTAATTGTGTTTCAACCCGTTATTGGAATTCTGTGTTTTTTGGGTCATGCTACTGCTGCAGTTCTCGTCGACAAATTTAAAGAAGGTGTAGCAGATCTAAACTTAGTGCATGGTGCTTTTCAGCATAGGCACAATACCACAAAATGGGGATTAAATGTCATCTTTCGAGTGATGTATCAGTTATTTAAAGACAGTCCAGCTTGAAGGGCAGATTATCGTAGTATCACAGGAAGTTTCTTATATCCTTTAAAATTTTGCATGATTAGGTGGTTAGAAAATACAGCAGTGTCTAACAGAGCCATTGAAGTATTTCCTTATGTGAAAAAATATGTTGAGAATGTTCAGTGTTTGCCAGACACATTTACCTGTGAAACTGTGAGAAAAACTTGTGAAGATAAACTGATTTTAGCAAAGTTTGCTTTTTTTCATTTGTGGCATGTATGTTGCCGCCATTTCTTAAGAAGTTCCAGACTTCAAAACCAATTTTGCACCTTTTTTATATGATGCTTTCTGTGACCTTATCCATCTATTAATGGACACTTTTGTGAAAAGTGAAGTGTTGAAGGGCACAAATACCCTATCAAAGCTGCTTGAAATAAATGTTGATGAAACCAAGTGTAGCCTGAAAGAAATTAACATAGGTGTTGCTTCTGCCATGTATTTAAATCGAAGTGGTGTTTTTGAATTGCACAAGAAAGAATTTTGATATTGTTGTTTAATTTTTTTAAAGAAAACTGCTAGCAAAATAATTGATCGAAGTTGCATTCATTTTCCCACTCTTAGATCAGTTTTTCACGTTTAAACCCAAAGCTTTTGCAAAGTAATTTTACCTTGTGTGAAAAAAGGATGTCTACATTATTACAAGTTTTACTTGAAAAGAAAATTATAACACATAGTTCTGCAGATAAAGCAAAAGTGCAGTTTTACACCTTTGGCCAACTTGAGTGAAAGGTGAATTTAAAGGAATTTTTGAAACATACACAGAGAATGATTCTCGTTTAGACAATTTTTATAAGGAGCTACTTCTTGATAATGATTATTTTATTGACTTGTGGGATATTGTGCGAACAATTTTGATACTGTCCCATGCCAATGCACCAGTGGAGAGTGGATTTTCTGTAAATAAGGACATGCTGGTAGAAAACCTTCATGCAGATTCCCTTATCGGGTTGTGAACTGTGTTTGATTCCGTAAAGGTACATGAGGGGGGAGGGGGAATACTAATAGTACCCTTTGGAAATGAGTTGCTTTGTTATGCAAAAACATCCTGTTTCCGATATCAACAGGCATTAGAAGAAAAAAGAAAACAGAAAACTGACCAACTGAAACAGGAAAATGAAAAAGTTAAGATTTCTGATCAAGTCCTTTTTAAAAAGAGTGAGGCAACATATAAGTTTTGCAAAATAAAAGAAGTAAACTTATACTGTTAAATAGCCTGGAGACAAGGAAAATTGATGCTGAAATTGCAGAATTATCAAAGTTGAAAAAGCAGTTTATGGGATCCACTGGAAATGGTAATTATGCAAGTTTGTTTGAAAATTTCTGAAATATTGTTAATGAATATATTGTTAATAAATAAATATAATGCACATACTTGGCATTTACTTTACAAAAAAAAAAGCCAAGTTTACTTTTACTTTAAAAAGTACCTAGATTATTTATTCATAACTGAATAATTCTTTCACATCATAGGTTATGAGCACAAATAAACACTGCATGCTATTTCTTTTGACAGTGTGCTCATATAATTGAGATGTGTGTGAAATAGGAATTCAGATATAAATAACAGTTTTCATTCAGCACAACTTCCTCAGTAATATGAGATATTATGTTGCCTCACTCTTTTAAAAAAGGAATTTTATCATTTGTTTTTATTGGGGGAAAAGATTGACTAAACTTTTATTTTATTAAATCTCAGATGCCTTTGAAAATAATAACAAAAAGTGAAACAGCATAGTTGTGGAGGGACATAAAATCATATTACTAAATAACCAATTAAAAACTTGTGGAATAGAGGAGACAGAAGGTGCATTTCATTATTCATGTGTGAAATAAGTCACTGAACAGCTATATATCCTCTCTTCTCTCTCTCTCTCTCTCTCTCTCTCTCTCTCTCTCTCTCTCTCTCTCTCTCTCTCTCTCTCTCTCTCTCTCTCTCTCTCTCTCTCTCTCTCTCTCTCTCTCTCTCTCTCTCTCTCTCTCTCTCTCTCTCTCTCTCTCTCTCTCTCTCTCTCTCTCTCTCTCTCTCTCTCTCTCTCTCTCTCTCTCTCTCTCTCTCTCTCTCTCTCTCTCTCTCTCTCTCTCTCTCTCTCTCTCTCTCTCTCTCTCTCTCTCTCTCTCTCTCTCTCTCTCTCTCTCTCTCTCTCTCTCTCTCTCTCTCTCTGTCTGTCTGTCTGTCTGTCTGTCTGTCTGTCTGTTTAGCTCCATTTACATTTCATCACGTGTATGTTTGTTCTGGCTTCCTCGCCCTGCGCATCGCTCACTCTTGCTGCAGTGGCAGAAGAGAAAACATCTAGCATACCTCCTGAAGATAGCCCAGCTGAGGGCAGAAAGTACTTGAGACAGTCTGCATTGGAATGGCTTGGGGTGTGGTGAATGAATGTTATAGTTGTTCATGGGGTGTTGAGAAGGAGAGTCGAAAGCATAAGATGAGTCGTATGTAAATAGTTGTATATACGTTTTTAACATTTTCGTTCGCATTTTGTTTGTATGTAAATAAGCAGTTTATGTTCAGTTGATAATATCAAAAGTTTTTGAGTTCAAGAATTGAGGTTTTTATCAACGAAGGTTAGGTTTTACACGAGGATGTGAAGGGAGAGGGGTGGGGTACAATTTTGCAACCTGGACAGCAAGGCACTTCATGGACTTGAGCGTTCATAGAACATTTGAAAGAACCTGAAGGAAAAAAATACAACACCGCACCGGAGGCTTAAACGAAGCATGACAACAAAGAGAATAAAACGTGCAGTGAAATGTGAAAAAGGTAACCAACCTTGTAATTATTAGTGAATTTTTAAGTTTAACTAATTTTCATAGTTACTCTGCCAATAGGACAGTGTCATCAGCATACAGCAGTCTGCACACACGGATATCACCAAGACATAAACCAGTATTATCTATTTTGGCATCACACATGTATGCATCCATAAGTATAATAAATAGCCATGGTGACATTACACAACCGTGTCTGATGCCTGCACCAATAGAAAACCATTTTGATAAAACACCATTAACTCATACACAAGCTCTACTGCCAGCATACGTGGCTTTTACACTGTTAAGTAGATTCCCAGTAACACACCATACTCATTCAATACCTTCCACAAAAGTGTCCTATTTACTCGGTCGTAAGCTTTCTCTAAATCTATGAAGGCAGCAAAAACTTTCTTACCAACAGCCAGATACTTTTCAATCATCCTGCGTAATGCAAAAATTGGTTAGTGCAGCCTTTACCTGGCAAGAAACCACTCTGAACATCCCATACTTTCTCTGATGTAAGACCTCATATTTTTTTCAATAACGACCTTACCAAACACTTTCCCTGGCACATTTAGTGGGCTAATACCACAATTGTACTTGCAGTCCCTTTTCCCTTATACAAGGGAGCAATGATAGAGTCCTAATCCCGAGGGACCATTCCTAACTCCCAGCAGAACTGGCAAATTTCAGTTAACCAGTCAATTACAGAGTCATCACCATATTTCAACATCTCAGCAGTTATGTTGAAATGTCCGCTGTGGACAATTCTGCAGTTTTAACCATTATTCAGAATTTACACAAATTATACACTGATAACAACAAGAAGCAACCACTACAATACTCTAGTAGCTCTGTGTCAACTCTTATAAAGGCTGGAGTAGGAGTAGGATAGCATTAGGAAGCAGCCAATCGGGTAAAAAAATGTCTATGATTGGCTGTAACAACTGATACGCAGCTAACATGAATTTCAATGTGTTTGTCAAATTTTATGTCGTATCTTAAGACCAGAAGTAGCAACAGGAAAAACAAAGACATTTTTCAAATCTCCATTAAATTTCGCCTGTAATGACATATAAACGATGAAATAACTATGAAAATTAGTTAGTTAAAAAAAAGAGTTAAATTTAAAAATTTATGGTTTTTACAGGTGATACAATACTTTTGCATGCCACTGTATTATCCATATTGACTTCCTGTCATGATTATGTTGTTTTTTTATGAGTGTTTCAAAGCTGCTTTTTTTTTCTTCAGTACTAAATTTCTGGCCATGTTTAAATAGCTTTCCTTTACAGAGTGGAAGAAATATTCTTCTCATAATAATTCCCGCTCCACAGGATGAAATTTTCAAGTTTTCTGATTTGATTGTATTCACATGTGAAACAGTAATTACAGTCAATTTAGCGATGTCTGATCGCTGTGTTAATTATCATAGCTTTCCTTTGTTTGTTCAAATAAAATCAAAATTCCTCTTTAGATCTACGTACTTGTACATATCACTAAGCTATTCTCTGAGATTGAGAGGTAACTCCTCAAAGCAAGATCATTTGCCAAATTAAAGTTACTAATGGTGGTAGATTTTACAGCGATCTTAACACACAACTCGAGCTTCACTGATATCCATCACACCTCTCACCCAAGGCGTTTTGTACTTCATATTCATTAATCTGTTTCTGTTTGCAGGCATTCTGAATCTGGTCCTCATAATTTCCTCTGCCTTCTTCTACCTCTCTCTCCTATTGCTTGGACTATATAAATTATCTTTGTTAGCATTTCACCATTCTTTCAATATGGCCACAACTACCTCAAAATATGCCTCCATCCTACTTAACAACATTTTACTTAACATAAAACATCTATAATGCATCTTCTTTTCTTACATGATCAAAATGTATTTTGCCGAAAACTCATCACAAATAATCCATCTCCAGCACAGAAGTGACCACTCCTGTGACTCTTCCAAAGTACACAGGTTTCACTACTAGACATCAGAGTAGGAACAACTGCACTTTTATACACAGCCATTAGGGACATTTTTAAAAACCCATCAGTCCTGTGAAATCCTTCTAAAGCAGTTACATTTTTCAAAGTTGAATTCATTTACTGACTTATTTCACCATCTGATCTATTTTTTGCTACCAAACATGATTTCCAGATCCAGGGTGTTGCAATTTTCAGGTTTTTTGACAAGACTGCTCTACATAGAAAAACAGTAAACCTTGGCATTTCTTGCCAACAATGGCATTAATTTAATCCATTATTTTGATAACTGGTTTTTGATAAATTTTAATTATATGGATGATTCTTTTTGCTCAAAAACTTCTGTGTAAAATATGGATAGGATTCTACATTTATGATAACCAAAGTCTGGTAGTTAACTGCTAAAATTAACAAAGTTAAACTGCTATAGTAAACATGGAAATGCCAGTATGTCTTTAAAATAGGCACTAGGAAAAAACGTTTATTAAGAATTTTTGTACTTATAGTTTATTAATAATGATTACATAAAAAGTGCTTGTTCCCTTGTTTGCCCATTATTAACGAGTTACTATTAATCATACTTAATCTACTTTGTTCTCTGTCAGAAAGAATGTTTCAGGCTTATAAAAAAAAGGGGGGGGTCTTTCAATGTCAGTGGACATAATATGAAAATACCTAAGAAGTATGCAATGTTGAAGGATCCATGTCAATGAGAGTTGAGCTGCTATTTTCAAGTATATTTGCCCAATTTTTATTTATTTATTTGGTTCAAATCAGTGTTAGCTAACAGAATTTGTTTACCTGTTTCACTCACAGTAATTCCATAGCTTTAAGAGACATCGTTTTTTTCACCATACCACTGAACAGCTTCATTTCACTTGTTAATGAGCTTAATTTTGTGAAATGCACTGTATGCTTCAAAATTAAAAACTTGTAAGTTTAATTTATATTTTTCAGTATTATAAATATTTAACGGGAATTATCGAGTATAAATTTATTAAGGTACATTGGAATTAAAACCTTCTAGAATTTTTGATGAGTATCCACTCGAATTTTGATCTATGATGAAAAGGATATCATCCATACATCTAATTCCCAAAATGAATCCCTGAAATTTACTTTAGAAGAGCAAAACAAAAATAAGCTAAATTACCTAGATATTACTTTGAAGTGGGAAGGAAAATATATTACCACAGAATTATACAAGAAACCTACAAATACAGGAAAAAATTTTAAATTATAAATCAGATCACCCTAATTATATAAAGAAAAATGTAGCTTTACAATTTAAAGAAAAAGTTGAAAAGCTGAATTCATCTTCAGAAGCTAAGGAAAAACATAAAAATAAGTTAAAATCAATCTTATTAGAAAATGATTACCCTTCAAAAGAAATTTGTGAACTACGGGAAGAGAATCCTACTAGAAACAGAACTGGCACTACAGATAAAAAAAAAAGAGAAATTTGAATATTTATTCACAAGAAAAGTCACTTACCACAAGGGACTGTTTGAAAAACTAAAGAAAATCAGCACTAAATATAAAATTAGGTTGGCTCCAGGTTTAAATAACAAAATTAAAAAATACTTACCATCCCTAAAACAAAAAGAAGAAAATACTTTACTCTAGGAAGGAGTCATTTATGAGTGTTCATGTGGATTACCATATATAGGAGAAACAGGACGAAGGTTAACCACCAGAATTAAAGAACACAAAGCAGCAATAAGGAACATCTCAAATAAAACAGGATTAGACAAGCACATACAACAAACTGGCCACAAAATGGACTGGAACTCCTTAAAAGTGATCAAACATCAGTCCCACGCAATTATCCATAAATTAGAGGAATCCCTGGAAATTTACAAGACACAAGGTGGCAACATCAATGACCATGCTCGATGGAAAATCCATCAGGCTTAGTCGCCAGACCTGTGGAAGTAGTAAGACGCAAGAACTCCTGACGATGATCTAGTGTATAGATCGAAAATTTGAGAGGTAATGTACCTTTAATAAATTTATCCTCAATAATTCCCGTTAGATATTTATAATACTGAAAGTAATAAGAGGAAGCCATGAAGTAATTAATTATTAGAATTAATATTTTTGTTGTTTCTCCTCTGATTGTCTTACAGCTCCAGGACCATCTGCTGGGATTCCAACAGTACGTGTGGACAAGGAAATTCCTCATGTGAAAAGGCTGAGAAACAGGAAGCATTATGGTGATATTAAAGATATTTCCTCCCTGCTTCATCCAAATGTTTTTACTGACCATGGTGTTTATGATGAGGACCTATATGCCCCTAGGTCCAAAGAAGAAGTAAGACCATATTAACTTAGCTCTACAGTTGCATACCCACAAAGAGTTCTATTTATTACTGCAGATAATATTTTTTTTTTTGTAAGTTCATTACACTAAATGTCTTTAAAGAAGATGAAATTTACTGCATAACCATTTTGATTTGATTTGTTAAAAAAATTGAGCTAATAACATGCAGACATAAAGATTAACAGGTTATATATAATTTTTCAAATTTTCGTTCTAATGTCATTTTATGAGTTAACAGGTTATCGAAATACTCTTAGAAAATAGTCAAACATTTAAGACTTTTTGCATGTTCTAATCTGTGGAATCAATATATGTCAGTTCTGTTTGGGCAAGTCTTTTAAAAGGGTGATAATTTTTTTTTTCTTCAAAAAACTGTTATTTGAAGTATCCTCCTTTTAACACTTTCACTGCCGCGTGATGCCGAACGCCATCATACAATACTTAGTTGAGGTGCCGCCACTGCCGAATGCTGTCGTGATTGTGGCTTAATATTCCCCTTCCTAAAATGTTTGGCACATGAAGAAAGTTATCGATTTTGTTACTGGCACTGAAACTGAGTTTCCAACTGTCTAAGAATGGCCATGGTTTTGGGATAGCAGATTTTTTTCCACATGGTTTAGGAATGGGAAAGTAAGATGACTCCTCATAGGCTTAACACAGCACAGCATTCGCTTTTCACTGCAATGTTTATTTTCCTTTGAAAGTCACTGGTTTTGCGGTGAAAGGAACTATCAATAAATAAATGCTTGAGTGGCAATAAAAAGCATTTGCTGCTTAGAATTCATACGTACTTGTAAGAGAGCAGCTTATTGAGGATGCTAAAGGGATTTCAAGAAAACCCATATTGACTTCAGCACAGTTTTGTGGAAACAACAGATTTATTCAGACAGGCAATATCCAGTTCCTCTCAACCAAAAGTTCCTTGGCAGGCACATCCTGCCGTCGAAATAGATGTTTCCAATAATTTGTCATCTTATGCAGAAACATATTTTTTTAGTAGCTGTAGTATGACCACAGTGAAAGTGAAAATAAAGAATGCGATGTTCTCTCTCATACTCCGCCTCAACAGATTTTAGCTACACATTACTATGATGTTTATGACGTCATGAGAATAATCCTGTTCACTAGTGTACTAGGACTGAAAATTAATGTGAAAGGTATTGAACCGATCAAAATTTTCAATCTTTTTGCAACTGAAGAATTTTACAATTTATTAGTTACCGTGTATAGGATATGCACGTCTATAGCATATGCATTGCAAAGCAGTGCATATGCTGTACAACAATGCATCTACAACATATATGCATTGCTTTGTAATGCACATGTTGTAGATCTGTTTATATCCCTGGAGTTCCTGAAGATTTCAATTACGAACGTATGGATAAATGTTGTCATGTTTTAGAATAGCGGAGTCATTCAAAGCTATGAGATGTGAACACACGGCTAGGTTGATGCAAATGCATAGTAGCTCATCCATGGTGCCGCTTGACACCTTGTGGCATCTCTGAAGATTTGGCCGGGTTTCTTACCGGCCCCACATGCTTGCCGTTAAAATAGCACAGTGGCAGCAACATGTTAAATGGCTTGCCCAGATGATTAACTGAAATATATTGATTCTAAAGATTAGAACATGCAAAAAGTTTTAAATGTTCAATGATCTAGATATTTCGACAAGCTGTTAATAGTATAATAATTTTATTGGGCATTTCTTAGGCTCATTATAGATTTTAGAGGCTGCACTAAGTGTTTAAATGAAAAAATATCCTCTTACTTAAAAGCTAAAGAATTAGTTGCAGATGATCCCAGAAACAAGATGCAAGACCACAGATGCTATCATATTGTGAAGTGCTAAGAAAATGGCCAGGTATTGAATGTTACGCTTAGTTTTGCAAATGTGGGGAATAGTAGAATTATACACCGATAAGTCATTTCATTATGATCACCTACCTGATAAGCTGTAGGACCCACTTTACCCCTCAAAACAGCGACTGCTTGGCGAGGCATAAATTGGATGAGGTGGCGATGGGTATCCTGAGATATGATACTATAATGTCAACAGCAGGTCCTCCAGTTCTCTTACATTTCTGGGTAGTGGTAATTTAGCGTGAACATGCTTTTCCAAGTCGATTTTTCTTACTTCTTCATAACTTTCACAATGCAATCAAAAATTTAAGATGTAGCCCTAAAAGAATAAAGAGAAAGTTCACGATTTTTTTTACCATTAATACACAAATAAATGCACCTTTCCAGGAAGAAACTTCAAGTGAATCAGGAGAGTGGCATGTCTACACCCTCCTCTCATCACAGCAGAAGTTGTATTATCTTAATATATATATTATCTTCACAAGGCTGTAGTCTTTGAGATCAAGAAATGGACTGAGTAGTTCCAGGTGAGGCTTTCTGTGCATGTTGAGACATGAAATGAGCCCTCAGACCTGGAGTTTGCCATGTCCATGGCATGACTAGTGTCTGAAAGTCCAAATACTCTCTGCTTGTTAGAACATCATTGTGTGAACTAGAAAAATATTACTTCACAAGTGAAATCAAGTAGAACCATACTAAGAAAGAAATACGGGATTACGCCATATAATACAAATTTTGAAGATGACAATCCGATTTTTGGCATAAATGTGACAAGGATGGTAAGTCAGATAATCGGATTGTCATCTTCAAAATTTGTAGAACTATACTACACTTTATTCATTATAATTTTCCTTTATTTAAACAAATTATTTAAATAAATTATTTTAATTAATTTTTATTAAACTATTAGGTAAATACATACTTATAGGATACTATTTATAAAGCAAATTATTTTTGAATTCATCAAAAAATAATTATTCTTTGTATTAATTCAACATTTGTCGAAAACATTACGTGGTTTCAGAAATTATTAACTATATGTCAACAAAATAGTTTTCATATCATCTACTGTTTCGCACGTTACTAGAAATTCGAGCACGGGAAAAACGTCCATATAATAAGAAAATTTTTATTTCAACTTGTCACTAATATTCCTTTTTTTTTTTTTTTTTTTGATGTTCTTTATAATAGTTTAGAATTTTATTATGAAGATTACAAATTTATATGAAAAAAATGTTTTAATATGTGCAGTCAAATGCATCATAAGTTGTCAAAGTCCTCCAATACGTAGAGACAATATGTATTAAAAGATTAATATTATTCCAGTTTTTTAAGTCATGATTTACGAAATTAATACAATAGAAAAGAACTTTCGAACCTTTTGATTATGATGCGTTGAATCAGTAATAAGCCATCTTGTTATCGAAGAAGGCACGATTTTCCTTTCCTGTGGTATCAGCTTCCAAGTTGAACTTTGATCTTATAATTTCTTATTATAGATGATGGTTGCATGTTTTATTTTCCGTGGCTCGATATCCCAAACTAGTTTCAATTCCTTCTTTTTGGAATCATCTTCAGTGGGTATTATGATCTTCTCATACATGTTGTGTTTCGGCCACTTACATCGATTCTACTGGCAGCGTCCGACTTTTCACGGCAGTTGTACTCTTGCGCATGCTATTTTTGGTATTAATGCACGTTCTTCGTCGTGTTTTGATATAACCGGATGACATGAATTCCGACTCCAAATTAATTGGAGTTGCCATTCGTTTGTTGAAAATAATTAATAAGGTCTTTTATTATATTTTTTATCGTTAATTTCTTTTTCGATAAAATATTTCCAAGCGTACGGTAGATTCATTGGATCATTATTATTACAATTTATTTCTTTAGTTTTTTCAATCATTATCGCTTCTGAGGTTAATATTTGATTTTTAGTTTTATGTGAGGTTATTAATTTTGCATCATACCAAACAGGATAAGCTTCATTTTCAATACAATGATTTATTAATGATGTTTTGTTTTCTTTTTTATTCCAGTTCGATATATGTTCTTTTAATCTGGTCTTAAATCTTCTTTTTGTACTTCCTATGTATACTTTATTTCTTTCATTTCTTTCTATTTCTGTATAATATTTTGTTGGTATAGAATATACTCCGGCTTTATCAAGCATTGATCTTCTTTCATTTCCATTAGTTAATATAGTTTCGTTATCTATGACGGTTTCTGCCAATATCATTTTTTCTTTAATGCATTCCTTCTTTAAGATATCTGTTATTGGAGGAATGTAGGGAATTTTACCAGCAAATTTTATTTCATTTTTTTGTTTATTTTTATTTTCATTTAAAGATTTCTTTATATTTTCAAGTATATCATCTATGATCTTTTTCTTGTATCCAAATTTCATAGCAGTTCTTTTTATCCAGTTAATCTCAATCTTTTCTTTGTGTTTATTACAGGAATGGGTTAATGCTCTTCTTATGTAAAATTGAAGTGCTGCTCTTTTATATTTCCAAGGATGATTTGAATCAATCGGAATTATCGTTGGAGTATAAGTTGGTTTTCGATATACTTCGTATTCAATCATATTATTTCGCCTGAATAAAGAAATGTCTAAATAGTTTAGTTGTCTCTTAACTTCTTTTTCCATAGTAACTTGTATTGTAGGATAAAAACTATTGTATTTGTTTACAAATGTTTCAAGTTCTTTTTCAGATTGCGTCCAGAAGATAAGGATATCGTCAACGTATCTTACGTATAGTATTAGTTGTTTTTGATTGAATGAATCCAAAAGTTTATTTTCTATGTCTTGTAATATTATTTCAGCAAGAAGTCCCGAAATTGGTGATCCCATTGGTGCACCTTGTTTTTGTCGGTATATTTTTTTATTATATGTGAAGTAGTTATTATCAGCTACTAGTTTCAATGCCTGGATAATACTAATTCTTTGTGCTTCAGGTATTTTTTCATCTTTTAACTTCTGATTTAACAATTGAATTGCTTCATAAACAGGTGTATTTGGATATAGGGAAACAATATCTAGACTGATCATCAGAAAATCGGTTGTTTTTAGTTCTTTAACTTTTTTAATCACTTCAATGGAGTTGTTAATTGTATAAATATGTTGAAAGTAATACTGTTTTAAATGTTTAAATAGTTCTTTTTCAAGGAGAATTGTTGGAGACGTTGTTTTATTTACTATTGGTCTTAATGGTTCTTCTTTTTTATGCGTTTTGATTTTGCTGAATATGCTTGGAATAGACGCTCCAACGGGCGGAATGGCTTTGTTTTTAATATTATCAGGTAAATGTCCATGGTTTTTTATATAAGCCATTTTTCTTAGAATTGTATCTGTTGGGTCAAGTGTAGTTTCTTCGATATCCAATTTTTCTATAGCCGTTTTCATTTTTATATCATAATCATCTTTGTCTAATATAATAATTTGTTTGGCTTTATCAGCGCTTACGCATTTAATTGCTGGGTTGTTCTTGAGGTTCATTAGCTCTTGTCTCTCATATTTTATAGCTGGTATTTGTTCTTCTTTTTCTTTGTTATTGATTGCTCTTAATATTTTAAATCTTGTAGGGTTTTGTCTTTTATTTGGTAGTTTCTTGATGACGTCTTCTATATATGGGATTATTATCTCGGCTTTCGGAATTTCTTGTTTATATGCATATCTCGTTCCTCTATTGAGTGCTTTAACTTGTAGATATGTCAATTCATTATTAGATTTGTTAATGAACAGTGGTTTGTCTTCTAATGTTGGTAGTTTTTCTTTTCCTTCTTTGTTATTATACTTTTCTCTTATGAGGTTTTCAATTTTATGAAAGTGTCTCCTTCTGTCTTTAAATTGTTGTCTTTCTATAATAGCAAATATTTTAATTAATGCTATTTTTATTTCTTCTTTATCTTTCTCTTGCATGCATTGATTATATAATCTGTAGTTTTTCTTACTCAATCTATCAATGTCTTTTCGTTTTTCTCTAATAGAGGCTCTTAATCTTTTAATTTCACAAGTTTGTAAAATGGTTTTATCTTTATAATTCATTGGTTTATTTCTAATTTGTAAAAATTTAGGTGTAATTCCATTGTTTTTACAAGTTGTCAAAAAGTTTAAATGTTCGACTTCTTTGCTCAACTGGATTCTATTCTTTTTAAAGTTCGTGATATTCATTTTGTTTAGTTCGTATATATTATGATTTCAGCCGCGAATTTCAGATTCTCTCCAATAAAATCAACATTATGAGCCTTTTAAATCTCCAGTTTCCATAAATTATATTAATTCAACATTTGTCGAAAACATTACGTGGTTTCAGAAATTATTAACTATATGTCAACAAAATAGTTTTCATATCATCTACTGTTTCGCACGTTACTAGAAATTCGAGCACGGGAAAAACGTCCATATAATAAGAAAATTTTTATTTCAACTTGTCACTAATATTCCTTTTTTTATTTTTTTTTTTTTTTTTTTTTTTTTTTTTTGATGTTCTTTATAATAGTTTAGAATTTTATTATGAAGATTACAAATTTATATGAAAAAATGTTTTAATATGTGCAGTCAAATGCATCATAAGTTGTCAAAGTCCTCCAATACGTAGAGACAATATGTATTAAAAGATTAATATTATTCCAGTTTTTTAAGTCATGATTTACGAAATTAATACAATAGAAAAGAACTTTCGAACCTTTTGATTATGATGCGTTGAATCAGTAATAAGCCATCTTGTTATCGAAGAAGGCACGATTTTCCTTTCCTGTGGTATCAGCTTCCAAGTTGAACTTTGATCTTATAATTTCTTATTATAGATGATGGTTGCATGTTTTATTTTCCGTGGCTCGATATCCCAAACTAGTTTCAATTCCTTCTTTTTGGAATCATCTTCAGTGGGTATTATGATCTTCTCATACATGTTGTGTTTCGGCCACTTACATCGATTCTACTGGCAGCGTCCGACTTTTCACGGCAGTTGTACTCTTGCGCATGCTATTTTTGGTATTAATGCACGTTCTTCGTCGTGTTTTGATATAACCGGATGACATGAATTCCGACTCCAAATTAATTGGAGTTGCCATTCGTTTGTTGAAAATAATTAATAAGGTCTTTTATTATATTTTTTATCGTTAATTTCTTTTTCGATAAAATATTTCCAAGCGTACGGTAGATTCATTGGATCATTATTATTACAATTTATTTCTTTAGTTTTTTCAATCATTATCGCTTCTGAGGTTAATATTTGATTTTTAGTTTTATGTGAGGTTATTAATTTTGCATCATACCAAACAGGATAAGCTTCATTTTCAATACAATGATTTATTAATGATGTTTTGTTTTCTTTTTTATTCCAGTTCGATATATGTTCTTTTAATCTGGTCTTAAATCTTCTTTTTGTACTTCCTATGTATACTTTATTTCTTTCATTTCTTTCTATTTCTGTATAATATTTTGTTGGTATAGAATATACTCCGGCTTTATCAAGCATTGATCTTCTTTCATTTCCATTAGTTAATATAGTTTCGTTATCTATGACGGTTTCTGCCAATATCATTTTTTCTTTAATGCATTCCTTCTTTAAGATATCTGTTATTGGAGGAATGTAGGGAATTTTACCAGCAAATTTTATTTCATTTTTTTGTTTATTTTTATTTTCATTTAAAGATTTCTTTATATTTTCAAGTATATCATCTATGATCTTTTTCTTGTATCCAAATTTCATAGCAGTTCTTTTTATCCAGTTAATCTCAATCTTTTCTTTGTGTTTATTACAGGAATGGGTTAATGCTCTTCTTATGTAAAATTGAAGTGCTGCTCTTTTATATTTCCAAGGATGATTTGAATCAATCGGAATTATCGTTGGAGTATAAGTTGGTTTTCGATATACTTCGTATTCAATCATATTATTTCGCCTGAATAAAGAAATGTCTAAATAGTTTAGTTGTCTCTTAACTTCTTTTTCCATAGTAACTTGTATTGTAGGATAAAAACTATTGTATTTGTTTACAAATGTTTCAAGTTCTTTTTCAGATTGCGTCCAGAAGATAAGGATATCGTCAACGTATCTTACGTATAGTATTAGTTGTTTTTGATTGAATGAATCCAAAAGTTTATTTTCTATGTCTTGTAATATTATTTCAGCAAGAAGTCCCGAAATTGGTGATCCCATTGGTGCACCTTGTTTTTGTCGGTATATTTTTTTATTATATGTGAAGTAGTTATTATCAGCTACTAGTTTCAATGCCTGGATAATACTAATTCTTTGTGCTTCAGGTATTTTTTCATCTTTTAACTTCTGATTTAACAATTGAATTGCTTCATAAACAGGTGTATTTGGATATAGGGAAACAATATCTAGACTGATCATCAGAAAATCGGTTGTTTTTAGTTCTTTAACTTTTTTAATCACTTCAATGGAGTTGTTAATTGTATAAATATGTTGAAAGTAATACTGTTTTAAATGTTTAAATAGTTCTTTTTCAAGGAGAATTGTTGGAGACGTTGTTTTATTTACTATTGGTCTTAATGGTTCTTCTTTTTTATGCGTTTTGATTTTGCTGAATATGCTTGGAATAGACGCTCCAACGGGCGGAATGGCTTTGTTTTTAATATTATCAGGTAAATGTCCATGGTTTTTTATATAAGCCATTTTTCTTAGAATTGTATCTGTTGGGTCAAGTGTAGTTTCTTCGATATCCAATTTTTCTATAGCCGTTTTCATTTTTATATCATAATCATCTTTGTCTAATATAATAATTTGTTTGGCTTTATCAGCGCTTACGCATTTAATTGCTGGGTTGTTCTTGAGGTTCATTAGCTCTTGTCTCTCATATTTTATAGCTGGTATTTGTTCTTCTTTTTCTTTGTTATTGATTGCTCTTAATATTTTAAATCTTGTAGGGTTTTGTCTTTTATTTGGTAGTTTCTTGATGACGTCTTCTATATATGGGATTATTATCTCGGCTTTCGGAATTTCTTGTTTATATGCATATCTCGTTCCTCTATTGAGTGCTTTAACTTGTAGATATGTCAATTCATTATTAGATTTGTTAATGAACAGTGGTTTGTCTTCTAATGTTGGTAGTTTTTCTTTTCCTTCTTTGTTATTATACTTTTCTCTTATGAGGTTTTCAATTTTATGAAAGTGTCTCCTTCTGTCTTTAAATTGTTGTCTTTCTATAATAGCAAATATTTTAATTAATGCTATTTTTATTTCTTCTTTATCTTTCTCTTGCATGCATTGATTATATAATCTGTAGTTTTTCTTACTCAATCTATCAATGTCTTTTCGTTTTTCTCTAATAGAGGCTCTTAATCTTTTAATTTCACAAGTTTGTAAAATGGTTTTTATCTTTATAATTCATTGGTTTATTTCTAATTTGTAAAAATTTAGGTGTAATTCCATTGTTTTTACAAGTTGTCAAAAAGTTTAAATGTTCGACTTCTTTGCTCAACTGGATTCTATTCTTTTTAAAGTTCGTGATATTCATTTTGTTTAGTTCGTATATATTATGATTTCAGCCGCGAATTTCAGATTCTCTCCAATAAAATCAACATTATGAGCCTTTTAAATCTCCAGTTTCCATAAATTATATTAATTCAACATTTGTCGAAAACATTACGTGGTTTCAGAAATTATTAACTATATGTCAACAAAATAGTTTTCATATCATCTACTGTTTCGCACGTTACTAGAAATTCGAGCACGGGAAAAACGTCCATATAATAAGAAAATTTTTATTTCAACTTGTCACTAATATTCCTTTTTTTTTTTTTTTTTTTTTTTTTTTTGATGTTCTTTATAATAGTTTAGAATTTTATTATGAAGATTACAAATTTATATGAAAAAATGTTTTAATATGTGCAGTCAAATGCATCATAAGTTGTCAAAGTCCTCCAATACGTAGAGACAATGTGTATTAAAAGATTAATATTATTCCAGTTTTTTAAGTCATGATTTACGAAATTAATACAATAGAAAAGAACTTTCGAACCTTTTGATTATGATGCGTTGAATCAGTAATAAGCCATCTTGTTATCGAAGAAGGCATGATTTTCCTTTCCTGTGGTATCAGCTTCCAAGTTGAACTTCGATCTTATAATTTCTTATTATAGATGATGGTTGCATGTTTTATTTTCCGTGGCTCGATATCCCAAACTAGTTTCAATTCCTTCTTTTTGGAATCATCTTCAGTGGGTATTATGATCTTCTCATACATGTTGTGTTTCGGCCACTTACATCGATTCTACTGGCAGCGTCCGACTTTTCACGGCAGTTGTACTCTTGCGCATGCTATTTTTGGTATTAATGCACGTTCTTCGTCGTGTTTTGATATAACCGGATGACATGAATTCCGACTCCAAATTAATTGGAGTTGCCATTCGTTTGTTGAAAATAATTAATAAGGTCTTTTATTATATTTTTTATCGTTAATTTCTTTTTCGATAAAATATTTCCAAGCGTACGGTAGATTCATTGGATCATTATTATTACAATTTATTTCTTTAGTTTTTTCAATCATTATCGCTTCTGAGGTTAATATTTGATTTTTAGTTTTATGTGAGGTTATTAATTTTGCATCATACCAAACAGGATAAGCTTCATTTTCAATACAATGATTTATTAATGATGTTTTGTTTTCTTTTTATTCCAGTTCGATATATGTTCTTTTAATCTGGTCTTAAATCTTCTTTTTGTACTTCCTATGTATACTTTATTTCTTTATTAGTTGAAATAAAAATTTTCTTATTATATGGACGTTTTTCCCGTGCTCGAATTTCTAGTAACGTGCGAAACAGTAGATGATATGAAAACTATTTTGTTGACATATAGTTAATAATTTCTGAAACCACGTAATGTTTTCGACAAATGTTGAATTAATATAATTTATGGAAACTGGAGATTTAAAAGGCTCATAATGTTGATTTTATTGGAGAGAATCTGAAATTCGCGGCTGAAATCATAATATATACGAACTAAACAAAATGAATATCACGAACTTTAAAAAGAATAGAATCCAGTTGAGCAAAGAAGTCGAACATTTAAACTTTTTGACAACTTGTAAAAACAATGGAATTACACCTAAATTTTTACAAATTAGAAATAAACCAATGAATTATAAAGATAAAACCATTTTACAAACTTGTGAAATTAAAAGATTAAGAGCCTCTATTAGAGAAAAACGAAAAGACATTGATAGATTGAGTAAGAAAAACTACAGATTATATAATCAATGCATGCAAGAGAAAGATAAAGAAGAAATAAAAATAGCATTAATTAAAATATTTGCTATTATAGAAAGACAACAATTTAAAGACAGAAGGAGACACTTTCATAAAATTGAAAACCTCATAAGAGAAAAGTATAATAACAAAGAAGGAAAAGAAAAACTACCAACATTAGAAGACAAACCACTGTTCATTAACAAATCTAATAATGAATTGACATATCTACAAGTTAAAGCACTCAATAGAGGAACGAGATATGCATATAAACAAGAAATTCCGAAAGCCGAGATAATAATCCCATATATAGAAGACGTCATCAAGAAACTACCAAATAAAAGACAAAACCCTACAAGATTTAAAATATTAAGAGCAATCAATAACAAAGAAAAAGAAGAACAAATACCAGCTATAAAATATGAGAGACAAGAGCTAATGAACCTCAAGAACAACCCAGCAATTAAATGCGTAAGCGCTGATAAAGCCAAACAAATTATTATATTAGACAAAGATGATTATGATATAAAAATGAAAACGGCTATAGAAAAATTGGATATCGAAGAAACTACACTTGACCCAACAGATACAATTCTAAGAAAAATGGCTTATATAAAAAACCATGGACATTTACCTGATAATATTAAAAACAAAGCCATTCCGCCCGTTGGAGCGTCTATTCCAAGCATATTCAGCAAAATCAAAACGCATAAAAAAGAAGAACCATTAAGACCAATAGTAAATAAAACAACGTCTCCAACAATTCTCCTTGAAAAAGAACTATTTAAACATTTAAAACAGTATTACTTTCAACATATTTATACAATTAACAACTCCATTGAAGTGATTAAAAAAGTTAAAGAACTAAAAACAACCGATTTTCTGATGATCAGTCTAGATATTGTTTCCCTATATCCAAATACACCTGTTTATGAAGCAATTCAATTGTTAAATCAGAAGTTAAAAGATGAAAAAATACCTGAAGCACAAAGAATTAGTATTATCCAGGCATTGAAACTAGTAGCTGATAATAACTACTTCACATATAATAAAAAAATATACCGACAAAAACAAGGTGCACCAATGGGATCACCAATTTCGGGACTTCTTGCTGAAATAATATTACAAGACATAGAAAATAAACTTTTGGATTCATTCAATCAAAAACAACTAATACTATACGTAAGATACGTTGACGATATCCTTATCTTCTGGACGCAATCTGAAAAAGAACTTGAAACATTTGTAAACAAATACAATAGTTTTTATCCTACAATACAAGTTACTATGGAAAAAGAAGTTAAGAGACAACTAAACTATTTAGACATTTCTTTATTCAGGCGAAATAATATGATTGAATACGAAGTATATCGAAAACCAACTTATACTCCAACGATAATTCCGATTGATTCAAATCATCCTTGGAAATATAAAAGAGCAGCACTTCAATTTTACATAAGAAGAGCATTAACCCATTCCTGTAATAAACACAAAGAAAAGATTGAGATTAACTGGATAAAAAGAACTGCTATGAAATTTGGATACAAGAAAAAGATCATAGATGATATACTTGAAAATATAAAGAAATCTTTAAATGAAAATAAAAATAAACAAAAAAATGAAATAAAATTTGCTGGTAAAATTCCCCACATTCCTCCAATAACAGATATCTTAAAGAAGGAATGCATTAAAGAAAAAATGATATTGGCAGAAACCGTCATAGATAACGAAACTATATTAACTAATGGAAATGAAAGAAGATCAATGCTTGATAAAGCCGGAGTATATTCTATACCAACAAAATATTATACAGAAATAGAAAGAAATGAAAGAAATAAAGTATACATAGGAAGTACAAAAAGAAGATTTAAGACCAGATTAAAAGAACATATATCGAACTGGAATAAAAAAGAAACCAAAACATCATTAATAAATCATTGTATTGAAAATGAAGCTTATCCTGTTTGGTATGATGCAAAATTAATAACCTCACATAAAACTAAAAATCAAATATTAACCTCAGAAGCGATAATGATTGAAAAAACTAAAGAAATAAATTGTAATAATAATGATCCAATGAATCTACCGTACGCTTGGAAATATTTTATCGAAAAAGAAATTAACGATAAAAAATATAATAAAAGACCTTATTAATTATTTTCAACAAACGAATGGCAACTCCAATTAATTTGGAGTCGGAATTCATGTCATCCGGTTATATCAAAACACGACGAAGAACGTGCATTAATACCAAAAATAGCATGCGCAAGAGTACAACTGCCGTGAAAAGTCGGACGCTGCCAGTAGAATCGATGTAAGTGGCCGAAACACAACATGTATGAGAAGATCATAATACCCACTGAAGATGATTCCAAAAAGAAGGAATTGAAACTAGTTTGGGATATCGAGCCACGGAAAATAAAACATGCAACCATCATCTATAATAAGAAATTATAAGATCGAAGTTCAACTTGGAAGCTGATACCACAGGAAAGGAAAATCATGCCTTCTTCGATAACAAGATGGCTTATTACTGATTCAACGCATCATAATTAAAAGGTTCTAAAGTTCTTTTCTATTGTATTAATTTCGTAAATCATGACTTAAAAAACTGGAATAATATTAATCTTTTAATACATATTGTCTCTACGTATTGGAGGACTTTGACAACTTATGATGCATTTGACTGCACATATTAAAACATTTTTTCATATAAATTTGTAATCTTCATAATAAAATTCTAAACTATTATAAAGAACATCAAAAAAAAAAAAAAAAAAAAAAAAAAAGGAATATTAGTGACAAGTTGAAATAAAAATTTTCTTATTATATGGACGTTTTTTCCCGTGCTCGAATTTCTAGTAACGTGCGAAACAGTAGATGATATGAAAACTATTTTGTTGACATATAGTTAATAATTATTCTTTGTATTTTATTATAACCTTTTTTTTTTATATAGGCACTCATAAGTGTTGACTGTAAAATGAACACATGTTATAAATAAAATAGGGTTTCTATATGATCCCACTGAGATCCCATTTTGAAACTTTCAGGATCTGTTAAAGAATGTCAGATAAACAGAATATGTTTTTTCCAGATTTTTTAAAAAACTACTTTTTGAAATTTCAAAAAAAAAAAACTTTTTATGACTTTGAAATTTTAATCGCTTGTAACCATATCGTGTTTTATATCACATTAAAATCCATTTCAAGAGCTTTAAAATGAGACCTTTCCCAGCACCCTGTCTTAATTAGGGTTGAAGTAATGAGCAATTTAAAATTATTCCATTCACCATTTTTAGACAAATTTTGACATCTTTTGACAGCCGTAGCTCAAAAACGACACATGAAAAAAATTAGGAATCACTTTCTTAACAGATGCTAACAGAATTCTGAGTTTTGTCAAGATTGGTGATGGTGAAGTTGTGAGCTTGGTTGATTTGACATGGACCCAGTTCTGAGGCAGCATGCCATCACAATTTGTCATTTATCAAACTCCAATAAATCGGCAGCTTTTCCCATTCTGACTCCAAACACTACTAACCGAAAGCCAGTCCTCAGGTTGTATATGTACTGCTCCGTGAATTTTACCTGCACCACTGTTCAGTCTTCAGGTGCACTTATTCCTCTAGGCTGGCAGTGGTTATAATGTGTTCAGTCTTCAGGTGCACTCATTTCTCTAGGCTGGCGGTGGTTATAATGTGTTCAGTCTTCAGGTGCACTCATTTCTCTAGGCTGGCGGTGGTTATAATGTGTTCAGTCTTCAGGTGCACTCATTTCTCTAGGCTGGCGGTGGTTATAATGTGTTCAGTCTTCAGGTGCACTCATTTCTCTAGGCTGGCGGTGGTTATAATGTGTTCAGTCTTCAGGTGCACTCATTTCTCTAGGCTGGCGGTGGTTATAATGTGTTCAGTCTTCAGGTGCACTCATTTCTCTAGGCTGGCGGTGGTTATAATGTGTTCAGTCTTCAGGTGCACTCATTTCTCTAGGCTGGCGGTGGTTATAATGTGTTCAGTCTTCAGGTGCACTCATTTCTCTAGGCTGGCGGTGGTTATAATGTGTTCAGTCTTCAGGTGCACTCATTTCTCTAGGCTGGCGGTGGTTATAATGTGTTCAGTCTTCAGGTGCACTCATTTCTCTAGGCTGGCGGTGGTTATAATGTGTTCAGTCTTCAGGTGCACTCATTTCTCTAGGCTGGCGGTGGTTATAATGTGTTCAGTCTTCAGGTGCACTCATTTCTCTAGGCTGGCGGTGGTTATAATGTGTTCAGTCTTCAGGTGCACTCATTTCTCTAGGCTGGCGGTGGTTATAATGTGTTCAGTCTTCAGGTGCACTCATTTCTCTAGGCTGGCGGTGGTTATAATGTAATGGCTCATTGGTGTAGATTCCAGTGAATGATTAAAACTGTGGCAGGATTTGAAAGCCCTACATAAAACTTGTGGGAAATAACCACAAAATTATTACTCAAATATAATATTAAAGGTATTGTTTACCTAATATTGAAAAGTATTTCGCACATTGTCGCTCTGTGAAACACGTGCTCCTACCCCGACATGCCTAAATTATGTTACAGGTTTTCGTTAAAAAAAATTTTACAAATAAAACAATTTAGTTCAATATTTTCAGTTAAACACTCACTCAATAGCACAAACAAACATTTAAAAATTTTCATTAATTGAAATAACCTCATAAGAAAAAGCCTATACTCATCTGGTCTGGAGACATGGCTCACATAAAAGCTCTTCATCTAAAATACCACGGCAAGTGCTTTCAATGCTCCGGAAGCACTGTCATCAAGCCATCAACTATCTGCACAAGGGTTCCTCGTGTGTGTGTAGCCACAGGAGTTGCATGTCGGGAAATGAAGGGAGCGTTGCGGCCTGTACAATGTGTCGGGTGATTTTCCTGAAGTGCTGCCATCTATTGGATGAATTGGTAGGTATATCTTTTGTAAGTACAATTTTTTTTCATTTTTAATATAGAGATATTCAACTATTATTATCTATTTATAGAAACAGATGTATTATCGTTAGTCCTTTTTTAAATGGTGTGGTTTTCGTAATGTTCTTTTTTTATGCATTTTTTCTGTTTTTAAAAGTTATTTCTAAGCTGTATTTAGAGTAGTGGGGTCCTGTAAATTGCATATTTTACCTTTTTTTTTTTTTTTTTTTTTTTTTTTTGTTCAATTATAACGCTTTCTGAAATCCTAAATTCTTTTTTGTTTGTGTGAGTAGTTAATAATTTAATATTTTCAAAATCAGGATATTGTTTATGATTAATGCAGTATTGAATAAGTGCAGTTTTTTCTTCTTTTTTTGTACCAGTTTTTTATATGTTGATGTAATCTTTTTATTAATCTATTTTTTGTGCTACTACTGTAAGAGACACGGTCCCAGAACTCTGTGAAACAATAGGAATTTCATATACACCTGCTGATTGTAGTATATTTCCAGTGATGGAAAGTTTGCGCCGAACTGAGGCAATTTTATTATCTTGCGCAAACTGCTACACATTACGAAAAAATATAAATATTTGCGCCCAACTGCGCCGAAATGGCAATATACAATAAAAATTGCCGAGCAAAAAAAAAATTTTCACTGCAAAAAAAGGCCGTTTTAAACTTCTAATTAAATGACGCTTTTTAAGGTCTACGCGTAATTTGATGAAAACAACGCTTAATCAACACTTACCGTACCGCCAATCCCAAAATTTCGGAATGTTTTTCACCGACCTTCTAATTCGTTGTTTTTCGGCCAAAAGTGACGAAAAACAACGATTTTCGCGATATTCAATTGTTTCTGCTTATGGATGAGTTTTGTTGTAATCACGTGGTATGTTGGAGAAACGATGCTGTACGTTATGAAATCCTGATGAAGATTGGTTACTGATAGTTTGGTGGTTTTTCGGAGTGCTGTGCAATTGAGATTGTTTATATGTCGTTTCCTGCTCTTTGGGATAGCATAGTTATTTCATTTCGGGCGAGCTGCGCAATTACGTAAATACAGCGTAAGGTCAGTCATTCCCTATTTCGTTGACGCGGAGGACGACTGAAAATGGCTCTCCCGTGGCAGGATACAATGGTTCTGTTTCTAAAGGATTCATAGGTATTCAGAGATGCCAACTTTTACGGATTTTCACTCGATCTTACGGTTTTAGGGAAGTCAAAACCGTAAGATCGAGTGAAAATCCCTGCACGCAATTTCTATCTTTTTTACCGACTTTTGTTCGAAAAAACGCCCTTTACGGATAGTCCCTTATGCGCCTTGGATGTTCTGACTTTCCCCCGCCGACGGAGGAGGAGTTTTTCACGTGATTCCCCATACAGCCATTTGAGAGTACCGTGCGCAAAAGTCGAGAGGAACTCAGCTCAGCGCCTTTTGCCAACTCTTTACATTGATTGCATGTGGCTTTGTGTTGTGAAAATTTCGGTGCAAACGTTTTAACCCTTTCCACTCGACTGTCGGGTGACACCCGACATTACGAAATCGCCGAATAGATCATCCGCCACTCCGATGATGCCTTATAGCTCGCATGTCGGTGGTCGCGAGACATTTCGTTTTTGTCGAATAGGTCGGGTGTCACTCGCCACGCCGATGACGCCCCTATAGCTCATATGTCAGGACTCGCAAAATGTTTCTTTTTCACCGGATAAAGAAAAAAAGAAAGTCATCTGTGTGTCGGGCGTCACCCGCCATGCCGATGACGCCTCTATGGATCGCATGTCGGCGCTCGCGAGGTATTTCGTTTTCACCGAATAGCTCGCGTGTCGGGTGTTATCCGTGACGCCTCTATAGCTCGGATGTCGGCGCTCGCGTGTCGGGTGTTATCCGCGACGCCTCTATAGCTCGGATGTCGGCGCTCGCGAGGAATTTTTCGCCGAATAGATCGGGTGTCATCCGCTATGTCTATGATGCCTCTATGTTGGTGCTTGCGAGACATTTCTTTTTCGTCGAACATCGCACGTGTCGGGTGGCACCCTCCATGCCGATGACGCCTCTATAACTCGCATGTCGGTGCTTGGGAGACATTTCATTTTCGTCAAATAGGTCGGGTGTCACTCGTCACGCCGATGACGCCCCTATAGCTCGCGAGATGTTTCTTTTTCACCAGTTAAAGAAAAAGAAACTTCATCTGCGTGTCACCCGCCATGCCGATGCCTATGACACCTCTATAGCTCGTATGATGGCGCTCGCGAGACATTTGTTTTTCGTGGAATAGCTTGCGTGTCGGGTGTCATCCGCCGCGCTCATTAGGCCTCTATAGCTCTTGGGTTGGGGCATGCGAGACATTTCTTTTCCGCCGAATATCGCACGTGTCGGGTGGCACCTTCGATGACGCATCTATAGCTCGCATGTCGGGGCTCGCGAGACGTTTCTTTTTCACCGGATAAAGAAAGAAACGTCATCTGCGTGTCGGGTGTCACCCGCCATGCCGATGACGCCTCTATGGCCCGCATGTTGGCGCTTGCGAGGAATTTCGTTTTCACCGAATAGCTCGCGTGTCGGGTGTTATCTGCCACGCCTATGACGTTTCTATAGCTTGGATGTTGGCGCTCGCGAGAAGTTTCTTTTTGCCGAATAGGTCGGGTGTCATCCGTCTATGACGCCTCTATAGCTCGTATATCAGGGCTTGCGAGACATTTCTTTTTCGCCGAATATCTCGCGTGTAAGGTGTCGCCCTCCATGCCAATGATGCTTCTATAGCTCGCATGCTGGCGCTCGCAAGATATTTCTTTTTTGCCGAATAGCTTGCATGTCAGGTGTCATCCTCTGTGCTCATTGGGCCTCTATAGCTCGTGGATAGGGGCTTGCGAGACATTTCTTTTTCGCCGAATATCGTACGTGTCGTGTTGCACCCTCCATGCCGATGACGCCTCTATAGCTTGTATGTCGACGCTGGCGAGACATTTCTTTTTGCCGAATAGGTCAGGTGTCAGCCGCCACGCTGATGATGCCTCTATAGCTCGTATGTCGGGGCTGGCGAGCTAAAGCTGAGCTTTCACTGCTAAGTTGTGGCCTCTACTGCAGAAAAGAAAAAAAAATGCGAGTTCTGTGTGAGTATGGGTGGAAAGAGTTAATTAAGATTAAAACGAAACGAAACGTAGCCATGAAACAGCTATGACAACAAAAAGAGCGAAGTCAGATAAAACTTATCGTCAATTGTATCGCGGTATGTATAGTAAAGAATGGCCTTTTTATGAAGCATCTAAAGTTTTCCTGAATCATGTTTTATAAGCCATGTGGCTGCGATTTTAGCCTGTCACAAGGCGGCCGTGATGATTGTAGGCCTCATGCAGAGAGCAAGAAACACAAAGATCATGTCAAAAGAATAAATGGAGATGTGAGTAAAATTAATGTAACCAAAAAACTTCTGACAGCTTATAAAGAATCCTGGAAAAAATATCAAGAGCAGATTAGTGCTGGAAAAAATGCAGCAAAACAAGCAAAAAAGAGAAGAAATTAAATGTGCACAAGGTGATTTGAAATAGGAAGAAGCTGAACATTTGCAGTAGTTGGATTCCCTCATAAAATGTTAAACAATGCTGAGATGAACATTGAATGTGGCATAAAAAAAGACATGAGTGCAATAGAAAGTGGACAGATACTATTAAAAGAAGCAAAACATTGCTAACTATCTTAAAAAATTAGAAAACAATAGAAGTGAGCAATTAAATATTGAGACAAGCAGCAAAAAATTAATCATTTTTTGTAAAATAAATGATTAATAATAGAATCCTGCCATGGTTACAAATTTTTTGATGTATTTGAAAACTAAAATCTTTGCATATGTGTGTGTGTATTTCAATGCAATATGTTTTAAATTTGAGTAGGGCGCATCTATTCCCAAAACATTTTCTGCTTAAGAGTTTGTTCTATCTACTAATATTTTACCTGCTCTAAAAAATGTTTTCTTACACCAAAAATGTATTTTATCTGCTCCCAAAATGCATTTTGTTGCTTCAAAAATATGTTTCACCTGCTCCGAAAACACATTTTGCTGCTCCAAAATTGTATTTTACCTGCTCCAAAAATGTATTTTACCTGCTCTAAAAATATATTTTACCTGCTCCAAAAAGGCATTTCGTTGCTCCAAAAAATGTATTTTACCTGCTCCAAAAAGGGTATTTCACCTGCTCCAAAAATGCATTTTGCTGCTCCAAAAATGGTTTTGCAACTTTCTATCACTGTATTTCTGTTAGATTTTTTCTTTATAACCGAGTCACCAATATTTTGAACAGAATGACCAAAAATAATGCTGTGTTTCTTCATTAATCGTAAAAATTTCCTACTTGTTCCTCTAATAAAAGGAAAGGAACCTGAAAATCTATATTGCTTTTTTTTTTTTATTAAAATTCTTTAATTTCTATTTGTATTCAAAAATCAACTTTTTAACAGTTTTTGTGTTATATCCATATTGTTTAGTCATGTTAATCCATTGGATTTCTTCTTCTCTGTACTTCCTAAATGAGGAATGTGCGAAGGCACGTTTTACCCAATTTCTAATACTATTTATTTTATGAGTTTTTGGATGTTCAGATTGATATGGAATCATTATAGGCACACAGGTTGGCTTTCTAAAACCTCTGTATTCAAAATTTAATTCTTTTTTAATTAGATACTTCATGTATATCTTCCATATAAGGAAGTCACAAGTTATACATGGTTAAAATACATAATACATAGAGATTCAGTACCTCTTTTAGAATTGCTATTATGCACATTAAAATATGGTCATGTGATTATGGTGGTGCAGTTAATTATGATGTTTGTTATTTAAAAAATAAAGATTAAAAGAGCAAGAGCAATTACTCACATATTTGTCCAGAGGTCGTTTTTGTTCGCATACTACCGTAGTTCCGCAAATTGTTTGGTCTCAGGTGTTCAGCGGCTATGCATTGCAAAAAGTACGATGGTGACTATAATATGGTGTTTAGCAATGTCAAAGTAGTAGACGACCCAAAGAATCTTGCTATATATTGTATCGTAAGCTCAAAAGAATAATACAACTGAGAATAAAAAACCCTGTAATGAACACAGGCAGGTTAAAAGTTAATAATGAACAATCCAAAAAACTATAGCAAACAAATCTAAAAGGATGACAGTGAATGAATTTAAAAGAACAAAAAGAAATATGAATGGCTAGAAGAAACGACGAATGAACTATTTACATAATGCTTGCACCACCTCCTCACGTCGACCAGCGTCCCCAGATGCGTTTTCCTAGGCGTTTTCAACGGGAAATGAAACATCTGTTGGTAAGTGACAACGTTTCGTATCTCCAGAAGTCATGATGTACATTGCGCATGGGTCAGTTTTCCTCCTATATGGTGGTGTCATAGTTTGATTTTTCTGTATTTGTCATTGTCTTTTTATTTTATTTTTATTCTTTTAGTCTTTTTTCAGTGTCCACTAAATTCCTCCAGGCATATGAAAGCTCATATGGGGAATTGTTATTGCAATTTGATGATTTGGTCTTTTCTATTAAGATAGATTCAGCAATCTGGATGGTCCTCCAGTTTTTTTGTTGATTTATCAATTTTATTTCTTCCTATAGTGGTGTGCATTGATTATTTATACAGAAGTCGATAAGTGCAGTCTTATTTTCTTTCCTGAACCAATTGCCGATGTGTTCCGATAATCTTATCCTGATATTTCTTTTGGTGCTTCCTATATATTGGCTGATAATTTTGTTTTGGCTGTCCCCTATTGGGATTGAGTAAACACCCGCTTTCTGCAATATCATTGTGCTTCCGTGACCAGAAGTTAATGTGCCCTCGATATTTCTGGTCTTTATACCAAAGCCCAAGCCAAATTTCTTGCATGCTTCTTTCAATATGCTAATAATTTCACGATTGTAAGATACCGATCCACAATATTTCATTTCTTTTTTATCAGCTGGTGTTCTGAAAATATTATTTCTTGTCTTCTCTGTTATCTGCTTTATGAGATTGTTTATTACTCTGATGTCATATCCAAAAACAGAGGCCGTATTTCTGATCCAATTGAATTCTTTATTTAGCAATTGGTTATTGGAGGTATGGGTTATTGCTCTATTGATGTATGACCTGAAAGCTGAGTACTTATATGATATAGGATGGTGAGAATTAGCTGGAATAACGTTAGCAATATAGTTAGGTTTATGGTATGTCTGGAAGTCAATTCTATTATTTTGGTTTCTGTGAAATAAAATAACTAAGTAAGGTAATGTATCATTCTGTTCTTTTTCTATTGTCATGTTAATTGATGCATAATATGTGTTATATGCCTCAAGGAAGACCTGCAATTCTTGTTCACTACGTTCCCAGATCATAAAGATGTCATCCACATATCTACAAAAAAATGCTGGTTGTGGAATATTATTATTTTGCATCACAGATTTTTCAATCTGCTGTAAGAATACTTCAGAAAGCAAACCTGAAATAGAGGATCCCATAGGAGCACCTGCAATTTGTTTGTATATTGTACCTTCAAATGATATACTATAAAAACAACCATTCACTTACCCAAAAGATCTTGGTCATTTTTTTATCTTGTAACACTTCAAGCACGTCAATTATATTGTTGTTGGCTTTCTGAGGTTGAACTGACTCTTTGCCTATGATTTTCCTTCTTCCGGGGATGAAACGTCGTACTATCTTTTTTTTTTTTATTATTTACTGGACAACACACACAGGTTTCTTTCTGCCATATGAAACGTAACCATAGCTCGTCATCACGATAAAAAATCTCACACATACACACACTATAACCACTCATTCATACATTCCGTTAAAAACACTATGTACATATTTGCACTATATACATTCCCAGGCAGTTAAACCATTTGTCAACTGTGATTAAAAAAAGTGCTCAATCTGTTTCAAACTCCGTGTTAACCTTATTGCATGTGCCAACCTCATTCAGCCCGTCATACACAATGAGGTTGGCACATGCAATAAGGTTAACATGGAGTTTGAAACAGATTGAGCACTTTTTTAATCACAGTTGACAAATGGTTTAACTGCCTGGGAATGTATATAATGTAAATATGTACATAGTGTTTTTAACGGAATGTATGAATGAGTGGTTATAGTGTGTGTATGAGTGAGGTTTTTATCGTGATGATGAGCTATGGTTACATTTCATATGGCAGAAAGAAACCTGCATGTGTTGTCCAGTAAATAAAAAAAAAATTAAAAAAAAGATAGTACGACGTTTCATCCCCGGAAGAAGGAAAAGCATAGGCAAAGAGTCAGTTCAACCTCAGGAAGCCAACAACAATATAATTGATGTGCTTGAAGTGTTACAAGATAAAAAAATGACCAAGATCTTTCGGGTAAGTGAATGGTTGTTTTTATAGTATATCACAGTGGCGGCTTTTCAGGTGAAGTAGGTGAAGGGCCTCTTCACCTATTTCATTTAAAATAAATTTTATTCAGTAATTTTGTGTATATATTCTTCTTTGCCTTTATTGAGTGCCAAAATGCTCAAAATTCTTATTAGATCAATTCACAGTGGACTTTCAATACGGAACCAAGTCTCTCTACGCAAAACAGTTCAAGTGAAAAGCCAAAATGAGAATGCTTGGAAGTCTGCAGTTATCGGCCGAGTTACCATGGTAACCGTGACGTCACCCTCTCCTATCTACAGGGCCAGTGAAGAGTTTTAGCTTGAGACACTCAGGCTCTGCACCTGGAGTCGTGACCTTTGGAAGAGATCGCGCAGGAACGGGATGGATTGTCCATGGTACCTTGCAATCCACTAGGGTTTTCTTGTTTGCAGTACATGCTTTCCGAAAGAGATTTGTTTTTTCGTGCTTTGTGATTGTTTGTCAAAAACTTTACCTGATTCTTAAATTTCGTGTACAGTTTAACTGATAGTTTAAGTTTTTAGTATGTATTCTGTGAACGGCATTGTCTGTAATTTATTGCAAACTCCATTTGATCGATGGAAAGATGAAGATAAAAGAGACATTTTACTTCAAGGAAAAATGTCTCTTTTATCTTCACGGATTCACTGACAATTGTCGCCAAGAAAGAAATCAGGAAGAGCGGTAAATCTTACAATTTTAATTGTAAAAACTGTCGGTTTACTAAATATCTCTTCTTTCTCATGACAGAAAATGGCTTTGTAGAGCTTCTGTGTTACAAAAATGATTTTCTTGGCCATGTTACTTTATAGTAAAAAACATTCGGCGTGGAATAAACACGATTTCTCAGATTTATTAAATATAACACGGTCACTTCATAAACATGGTGATTCTAGCAAACACCTGAAATGCGAATAAAAGTTAAGGAATTTTGAAAAAATCAGAACATAAGGGAGAGTGCTAGGCTTTTGAAAAGGCATTTCAATGGAAAAGTTTGTTTAAATAGACTTTTCCTGCAGACAGTGATTGATTCAGTACTGTATTTGAGCAAACAAGAACTAGCATTCCGTGACCATGACGAAAGCATCAACTCGATAAATCATGGAAATTTCACGGAATTACTTTCATTGTTGATATCAAGAATTCCTTTAGAAATTCAAAATCAATACGAAAAGATGAAAAATGTCTTCACAGGTGACTCAAAAACTATTCAAAATGAATTAAGTGAATGCATTTCTGAATATATAAACGATCACGTAAAAAATGAAATAAATGAAGTTGAATGCTTTTTTATTCAAGTAGATGACACCACAGACATAAATTAGACTTCTCAGTGCTCTTTAATAATAAGATTTGTTGTTTGGAAGGTGTATTTGGCTGAGCGATTTTTGGGTTTCCACGAAATTTTGGAACAGTTTGATTATCAACACAAATTAATAGGACAATGTAACGATGGGGCAAGTGTAATGTCTGGACACTTGAATGGACTCCAGAAAAATAAAGGATGAAGCTTCTCAAGCTGTTTTTGTTCATTGCTTAGCGCATCGTTTGAAACTTGTATTACAGCAGAGTTTTTCTAAAATTTCTAAGTGTCGAATATTTTATGCAAGTCTCAGTGGAATTCCTTCGTTTTTCACCACTCAGCGAAGCGATCTTATACACTCGCATCAACAACCGCAGGATGCATATTAACCATAACAGAAACTCTACAGTCCTCCACTTCGAAGTTAGTAAGTGTAATTGTTGAAGACTGGCATAAATTGGAGGAAGCATTAGAATTTCTCACAAACAGTAAACAATCATACAAGAAATCAATTCAACTTGCCGAGGGGTTTTTAAATGGTATGAACACTTTTGAATTTACATTTTTGGCAATAGTATTTAATGAAATTTTTGGCACCACCGATGTATAATTCAAAATTTTGCAAAAACATCACTAGACATAAAGTACTGATGTGTAACTCAAATTAAAACAACTCGTGAAATTTTGAGCCATAAAAAGAACGATGAGTAAGGCACACTTTGCGCAAATAAAATTTACGAGAATTAAGTACTAAATCATCTTAAATTTTATTTGCAAAAAGTAATTGCCTTAACGATGAGGTATTTGAAACACTGTTTGGAAAAGCTAGCAAAATCACAGAAATAAGCAGATCTATGCGGGAATATGCTGCTCTTACAGAAGAAAAAAATTTTCAAAATTATATTGTATTTTGAAATTTCGGACCACATTCTTATGGAAATGGATATAAGATTTGAAGACTGAGAAACTTCAATTTGTCTGTCTTGCTGACACAACCAAGTTCGACCAATTTAATTCATGTTTTCCCTCCGACGCTTTTGAAAATCTACAACATTTTTACGGGAAAATATTTACTAAACTCCAGCGCCTTAAAAATGAACTGAGTCTTGTATATGCCGATGAAAAATTAAGGAATATATCGACTAAAGAACTTATTTTAGTGCTTCATGGAGATAAAGACATTTTTGCAGAAGCTTGTAAATTGGTTTCCCTCATTTTAACAATTTTATCTACAAATGTGTCAGTGGAAAGAAGTTTTTCTTGCCTTTAAAGAATACAAACTTACTCAAGAAACACTATTTATCAAAATAGACTTGCTTCTTTGGCAAATATTTCTATTCAGAAAGATATTTTATTGATGCTCACGAAGAAACAACCATTCTATGACGACATAATCGACAAATTTGCAGCTTTAAAAGAAAGAAGAATTGACCTAATATACATAAAATAGGTCAGTCCTCATATAGTGATTTTCATTGAAACAGTAGATATCTTTTCATATTGCTCTTGTAGCTCTTCACCTATTTTTCCAACCACGAGCTGCCACTGGTATATCATTAATGAATTGCACGTAAATATATGCACTTTGCTGGTGATTGATACCTAAAAAGGGCAAATATTATGGTTGTACCTTCAAAATCAAAATAATTGTTTTGGTCAATAAAAATCAATGATATTTTGATGTCTTCAATTTGTACTATTGGGATATTGTTTCTATGTAATTAGTTCGATATCTTCTTTTTTAATTAGTTCGATATCTTGTTTTTTAATTAGTTCGATATCCAAAAAAGGAAATCTTTCCATCTTGTTCAAATTCCAATGTTAATTCAATCTTAGGATAACAAGTAGTATATGTATTCTTCAATAATTCTAGTTCTTGTTTTAATTTAGACAAAATAAAAATGTGGTCTACATACCTACAATAAACGACGGGGATGCACAAAGTTTTCCATAATTTTGTTTTCGATATCACACATAATAATTTCTGAAAATAAAGAAGAAAATGGGAATCCCGTTGGGGCTCCAACAGAGCCTATAGATTTTTTTATCAAACTCGAAGTAATTGTTATCAGAAATATAGGTTAAAATATTAAATAACTCTTGTAATTGTACATTATTAAACTGAGATTTATCTTTTAATTAATTTAATAATGTACAATTACAACAGTTATTTAATATTTTAACCTATACTTCTGATAACAATTACTTTGAGTTTGGTAAAAAATCTATAGGCTAGAGGTTTGAGCTAATAATCCATTGGATTTCTTCTTCTCTGTATTTTCTATTTGAGGAATGTGTGAAGGCACGTTTTACCCAATTTCTAATACTATTTATTTTATGAGTTTTTGGGTGTTCAGATTGACATGGAATCATTATAGACACACACACACACACTCACTCTGCCGTTTAGTCGAAAGTTGCAGAGTGAGTGTAATCACAAAATATAGCAGACATTGTTCCTGAAGATTGTAATGTACACATTACCGAAATGCATAGGAAGAGAGTATTGGAAAGACATCATTCCTTATGCTTGGGTCACCATGATTTGGCATTTTGGGAGGTTTTTGTGTTATTCAGTATCTTAGGGATCACAACAGGTACCTAATTCAACTACTTGTTACTTTTTTTGAACGGAGTTACTAAAAGTTACTTTTTTAAAGAAAAGGTCACTTTTAGTTACTTTTTTGTCATCAGTTACAGTATGCAGTCCTCATAGTAAGTCCCTTTTCTGGCTTTTAATTTGTAATTTCAGTTTTCTCTTAAAGCTCCCAATTATTCCTCTCATTTAATCTCTTACATCTCAATTCTTCAGTCTGACGAGCCCAGAATGTACAGTATTTCAAGAACACAACAGCTCAGCTCTTAGGTATGAATGTAAATTTATTATTTAAATTGTTTTATATCAATGTCCTTTTATCTAATGTTACTATGAACTGATCCAATGATGAAACATTTAAGTCACCTGTTTAAAATTTGTTATATGGTGTTTTATATAATCTGAGGATCTCTTTTTTTCCCTTCCTTTCCACATTTTTCTAAATTTTTTTATATATTATATAATTAATAATATAATAGTCATCAAATATTTTTTTAACATTAATTTTCTTTTTCAGGTAGAGCATTGTACATCCCATTTTTAGCTGACATTATGGGGAAGTGTCATTTTAGGACCGAGTGGTTGCAGAAAACTGATGAAAATGGATATTTGATTTCAAAATGGGCAAGGAAAGAAAGTGAATCCCAACTACGGTGCCTAGAGTGCGAGGTTACTACGAGTGTTATAAAAGGATTTCAATCAGTTGTTCAACATTATAAAGGGAAGAAACATTGTGAAAACGTAAAAATTAAACTTGACCATTTACAGCTGAAGTTAGGTGTTAAGCAAGACAATAGTAATAACCTTCCAGCTTCTGGACCATCAAATCCAGATCCATCAACATAAAAAATTCCAAGCTCAACATCATCAGCAACTTCTGGAGGCTCATCAAAGTTAACACAAGCCCGTCCTTCAGTTGTCCAATTGTAGAGTGTCACAGATGAAGCCTCTAAAGCAGAGCTCATCTGGACCATGACAGTGGTTGCAAACAATTACCCTGCTATTTCAAACAAAAATATTGTTTCTACTTTTCAAGCCATGTTTTCTGGGGGTGTGCCAGAAGGATTTTCCCTGTCTCCAACTAAGGTGTCGTACTTAATTAGTGATGCGTTGGGACCATACTTTAGAGATCTGATGCTCTCTGAATCACAAAAACAATTTTATTCAGTCTAGTTCGACGAAACAACAAACAGTAAGGGCAAGAAAGAACTACAGATCACCATAAAATATTGGTCGGCTACTAGGGATGAAATAGTTGCTCAACAGCTTCAGACCTTTTTTATAGGAAGTGCAAAAGCTGCTGTTTTGAAATTTTTTATTTGTAAAGCTCCTGATCAGGGTTCCCTCAGTACTAAACAACTTGTTATGATAGGTAGTGATGACCAGTAGTGAACCAAAAGGTTTTTCGTCTGATCAATGAAGAACTGATTGCTGATAGAGGAAAAGGTTTACTGTCAGTGGGAATGTGCAACTTACATAACATAAACAATGCATTTTTGAAGGGTTTGGAGATCTTTGGGTGTGATGTTTCTGATTTGGTAATTGCTGTCTATTACTACTTTCATGATTGGCCTTCTCGTCAAGAAGAGTTTTCCAAAGTTCAAGATTTGAAAGCAGTCCCGAAACACAACTTCATTAAGCATGTGCCGTCACGTTGGTTGACACTTAAACCTGCTGTGAACAGAATCCTTGAACAGTGGCCAGCTGTAGTGAACTATTGTTTGGAGCACATTCCATGACAAAAGTCAGTGGTATATAGTGCCTCTTACAAGAAGATAGTATCCTATCTAAAGAAACCTACAATGAAAGCAGAAATGTTGTTTATTGTTTCAAGTACTCAGCTGTTTCAGAAATTCACTTCACTTTTCGAAAGACAAGAACCATTGATACATATTTTGTACAGTGAGATGGACACATTACTTTTTACCGTAATGGGACGTGTATCTAAAATGGAGAGCATCAATTCTGTTGTTGAGGGCCATATTCTAGTAGAAAAATGCTTTCGATAAGTGCAATCTGCTCCCATCAAATGACATTAATTGTGAAAGTTCTGTTCAAACCGAACTTGACAAAGTAAGTGCAAGGGATCAGATGGAATTTAAGTTAAATGTTTTGAAACATTATGTAGCATGTGGTAGCTATATTGTAAAAAAATTAGATCGAATTCTGAAACACTTCAAATTCCTACAGCTCTCAGAAAGAAAGCAGGGGACAAGTTTGGATGATATTACTGAACTTGTAAATCATTTTCCTGGAAATATCAATGTCGATATTTTGACAGATGAGTGGAAGCTACTGCGTATTAAATCTCTTCCACCTTCCCCTCCTGATCTTCGAAATAGACTATTACTGGCATACTATCTTCCAGCTCAAAAACTCAAGTGGGACGGACAAGTATCCCACATTGCAGCATTTCGTTAAAATGTGTCTCTGTGTGTCTCACGGATGTGTGGATGTGGAAAGAGGGTTTTCGCTTTCTTCTCAAATTTTAACTGAAGAGAGGGCAAACATGAGCAAGAGAATACTCAATGCCAGACTAAATGTTGTAAATGGTTTAAAAGCTTTTGAAAACAAGCCAGCTAATGTTCCTATTTCGAAACACCTTCTTGGTCTTGCTAACGCTGCATACAAGCACTATAACGAATACTGCGAGGAAAAGAAGAGAAAACTTTACAAAGAACAGAAAAAGAATGCGGAAGAGCGTAAGTGGCATGCTGCCAAAAGGGAGAAATATGAAGATATGAAAAAACAGAAAGCAGGCATAAAGGAACTTGAAGAGAGATTGAAGAGTGCTTGCAAAGAAGCTCGTAGGAAGAAAAAAGTGGGAGACCAACTATTTGAAGAAGCAAATAAACGACTAAAAGAAGCAGTACAGAAAAAAGACTTTAAGGAAGTTTATCTGGCACAAGCCATGATTGAAGGTGTCCAGAAGGTCAGTGAAGACAAAGATTAGCACCAAAACAGAGCTGATACTTTGGAAAAGAGGCTTCAAAAGAGACGTTCAAGCCTTATTACTTCTTTCTTTGATAAGGAACCAAAATTAAGTTAGGTTGGCATTTTAGGTTCCCAACTGATCAGATTGTCAAACTTTGTATGTAATTATTACGTTTTCTTGTGAACCATTGTATGTACTGATATCTGCAAAATTATAATCATTAATGTTTGTAACCATTAAACAGTCATAAAGAAGGCCATACCCCATCCATAATCCAAGTTGAAATTAATGAAATGAACCTAAAAGCCAGTATGTTTGTACTGCATAATTGTGATTCGTCTGCAGCTACCACTCAGATTGTTAAGTTCTTCAATCAGTTTCAAAAAATGTGTTATTGGCTTTTGCAAAATCATTAATTTAAACGATGGTAATATCCGGCCAAATTTGGTAGGGGTTATTTTATTAAAAAATTAAAAACTTGTATAATGTGTTGTTTAATGTTTTTGTGTTGCTTGTGTTTTGTTATATTCCAAATAATTGTTTGTTTGTGGTCACTATTTTTCCCAAGTTAGTCACTTTTTTTGGTTGAGCTGGTCACTATTTCAACTATTTTTAAAGCTATATAGTGTTGTGATCCCTATATCTTTTCCCACTTTGTTTTAAGGCAGTGTTGTAATGTTTCAGCTGTGTTTTATCGTCGTACACGACAAGAGTTCGGCCATTTTCGTACTCAAGAATTTTAGTGTTTTAAGCTGGTGCCTTTGTGGGTTACTTCATATTCTTTTCCATGAAGTTTGGTGACATACTAGGTTGAGAATAGAATTTCAGTGTGGTGTATACCTTGAAGAAATTGCATCATATCGAAGACAAGGTTGGAACAAAGTAAGGGTAACAACGTAATCGCTCAACAAATAACACTATGGTGAAAGGTAAATTCTCCCAATTTGTTTTGGATGTATTATATTTTATTTTTTCCCAATTTGTTTAAAATTCGTTCCAATTCGTTTAAAATCGGTTTTTTGTTTGTTTTTTTTTTTTTTTTTTTTTTCAATTTGTATGTTCTCCCAATTCGTTTTTGTTGTATCATATTTCATTTTTGTAGGAACTACAGTATTTTTACGGATACTAGAGTAAAGTTTTTATATATTGAGATTTTAAAGTTATCAATGAGTTTCCTCCTTATGCCATACACAGAGACCTGGAGACAACATGCAGAAAGTTTTATAACAAACAGAGAGAACTTTCTTGTAAAGGACTTATGTTTTTCGTCAATAAATTAAAAATATTTGTCTCCCTCTGATAACGGTATCTGCAACACATTTTCATTCTGCATGTGAAAATTATGCATCTTTCCTGCAAACAAATGATTCTTATTTATTATGTTTGCACTTTTAAGGTATTAACCTCCTGCAAAGTGCGCATAGTTTACGTGCAATTCATAAATGAAAAACTATTAGAAAGTACCAATCACTCACCCTAAAGATCATGGTAACCTCCATTGACAACACACTTCCAACACATCAATCATTGTAATGTTTCTGGGCTTCCAAGGTTTACAGACATCTTGCTTACGATTCTTACTTCCGGGTGTGAAACATCGTATTTTTTTAAGCCTTATGAGATGTTACAATAAAGCTTGTCAATTCCATAAAAAACCACACATACTACTCATTCATACAATTCAATTAAAAACTATGTACATAATTTACATAAGGTCAGGTGATGCGTAACATCACAGCCTCTCCTTGACAAATGTCAACCCCGCCTTCTCGTGGTGCATCCTGTTCCCACTAAAGGGGCTCTGACGACCGCCAATAGCGGTATAACTATACCATCGGGATTTGAGGAAATTCTATCCCACACTCACCAACCCACTTGGCCAGCGTGGTGAGTTATGGCCAAACCCCTCCAAAATGATTCCACAACTTAAATCTTGGCCCTCAGTCTCCGGCAGCTGGAATGTACCTGGCCAAGGCAGCGGCCAGTGCGACATGAAGGCAGAGGGTGCTAAGAATCCCCGGAGGACCGGACTAGGCTGCCATCTGATGCTGACCTTGGCTACGTACAATGGACGCTCCCTATCTTCTGATTCAAGGCTTCTTGAATTGGAAGAGGAACTACAAAGGATCAATTGAGACATCGTGGGGCTAAGTGAGGTAAGGAGAAAAGGAGAAGATCTCATCGAACTGAAAAGTGGACATCTCTTCTACTATCGTGGGACAGATACTGGCAGAACTAGTGGTGTTGGATTTATAATAAACAAGAAACTGAAGGATAAAGTTGTAGAAGTTGAAAGTTCTTCTGACAGAGCTGCACGACTTGTTCTCCAACTCTCGAAAAGATACCAGGCTCAGATTATTCAAACTTATGCACCCACCACAAGTCATCCTGAAGAAGAAATTGAAGAATTTTATGAGGAAATTTGTCATCTAAATAATAAAGGTAAGCAGCACTTGAAGAAAATTATGGGAGATTTCAATGCAAAAATAGGGCAACGGCAACAGAATGAAACTTCAGTAGGTAAATTCGGTCACGGCAACAGAAACCAGCGTGGAAATACTCTCGTTGAGTTTGCAGAGGCAGAAGGGTTTTTCATCTTGAACTCCTCCTTCAAGAAAAAGCCACACAGGAAATGGACATGGAGACATCCAAATGGGACGACAAGTGAAATTGATTTTATTATGTGTAACAAAAAATTCGTCATAGAAGACTGCAGTGTGCTAAACAAGTTCAACACAGGCAGTGACCATAGATTGGTGAGATGTAAGATGCACCTCAACACTAAACTTGAACGTGGCAAGCTCATAAGACAAACAAAATCTATTGACATAACCAACCTTAAAAAACACCATAATACCTTCAAGTTGGAACTGAAGAACAGGTTCTCTGCTTTAGAAGGCCTAACATCGGAAGAAGTGGACATCTCTGAAGTTAACAGAAAAGTAACCAAAGCTCTTATGGAAACAGCAACAAAATTAGCTGGGTCTAAGAACAAGTTGCATGTAA
Organism: Macrothele yani; assembly: GCA_039090855.1. Classification (NCBI taxonomy): domain Eukaryota; kingdom Metazoa; phylum Arthropoda; class Arachnida; order Araneae; family Macrothelidae; genus Macrothele; species Macrothele yani. The sequence goes on from CM077007.1 coordinate 991,924, forward strand.
ATAAATTATCAGGAAAAACGAAAATGTTGATGCAAAAAAGAAAAGAGATGAGGACAACTAAAGAAGATGTGACTTCCAAAGTGGAATATATAGAGCTATGCAAGACAGTAAGAAAAAGTATCACTTAAGACGTAAGAAAATTCAACTGTGAACTAGTGAGGAAAGCAATTGAAAACAACCAAAGCCTAAAGATAGCAAAGGGACATCTCAGTAAGGGAAGAAAACAGATTATGGCACTGAGAAAAGAAGATGGTTCTGTAACAAGAAATAGAGGCGAAATTTTAACAAGAGTGAAAGATTTCTACTCCAAATTATATGAAAGGGATGATACATGCACTCCAGACATCATGAAAGATACCAGTACCAGAGTTCCTCCAGTCCTTCCAGCAGAAGTTGCACATGCAATCAAGAACATGAAGCGGGGAAAAGCTCCAGGAGAAGATGGAATTACTGTAGACATCATACAAGAAGCAAGTGGAGAAATCGAAACAGTACTCGCCCAAATTTTCACTCGATGCCTTAATGAAGGAAAGATTCCTGAGGATTGGAACACCGCTACAATGATCCTGCTACATAAGAAAGGTGACATTGAGGATCTCGGAAACTACAGACCTATCAGCCTCCTATCAGTAGTTTATAAAATCTTCACTAAAGTTCTTTCACACCGCTTGAAGGTAACACTGGACATGGCTCAACCGAGAGAACAAGCTGGATTCAGGAGTGGCTACAGCACAATAGATCATATCCACGTGCTGAGAGAACTAATTGAAAGAGCGAGGGAATATGAACTTCCATTGTGCATGGCTTTTATCGATTATGAAAAAGCCTTTGATTCGGTGAAACCATCAGCAGTTACAATGGCTCTGAAAACCTGCGGTATTGAAGATGCATACATTAATATTATTAATAACATCTATGGAAATGCAAGTGCAAAGATTCGGCTGTTTGAAAATACAACACACGTAAAAATTGGAAAGGGAGTGAGACAAGGTGACACCATATCTCCGAAGCTCTTTAATGCCACATTGGAGGGTGTTTTTCAGTCGCTGAGCTGGGAAAACAAGGGGATAAAGATTAATGGAGATTATCTAACCCACCTTCGTTTTGCTGATGACATAGTCAGTTTTGCAACTACCCCATCAGAGCTGCAGAGTATGATCCAGGAACTTGCTGACAAGAGTAAAGGAGTGGGATTAAAAATGAACTTTCAGAAGACAAAAGTGATGTTCAATGCTTTTACAAGAAATGAAGATTTATCGATTGATGGAAAAAAGCTGGAGATAACAGACACGTACGTTTATCTTGGACAGCAGATATCAAGTGAGGGTCACATTGATGAAGAAATTAATCGGCGTACAAAACTTGCCTGGAGAGCTTTTGGAAGAAACAGCATAATTTTCAAGAGCAATATGCCATTATGTCTTAAAAGAAAAGTGTTTGATCAATGCATCCTTCCAGTGCTTACGTATGGTGCAGAGACGTGGACCTTAACTAAAAGAGACATACAAAGGCTGCAGACAACTCAAAGAAGCATGGAGAGGTGCATACTTGGTGTAACCAGGAGAGATAAGAAGAGGAACTCGTGGATCCGAAAAATGACAAGAGTGGAAGACATCATGATCAGAGTTAAATCCCTGAAATGGCAATGGGCTGGACATACTGCCAGAAGGACAGATCATCGATGGACAGCCGAAATTTTAGATTGGATTCCAAGGGACAGGAAAAGACCCAGAAGAAGACCACATGGGAGATGGGTGGATGAAATTCGAAAGTATGCAGGGGTGACATGGAGGAGACTGGCACAAGACAGACCGTTGTGGAGGAAACTTGGGGAGACCTTCGTCCAGCAGTGGATTGATAATGGTTGACAATGATGATGATGATGATGACATTCCTAGGTGGTTAAACCTTTGTCAACTGTAAGTACCAAACTGCTCCTTCTGTTTCACAACCCCTGCCACTCCCACTGCAAGTGTCACACCCATTCAGCCCCTCACACACAATCCTCTAGTACTTTCAACAGACCTCTGTCGTCATCAGGAGGCAGGTGTGTCTCACCCGCCCACCACAGCTCAAGTGAGCAGAGATGATTCTTATGTTTCTTCTGAAGTGCCCAAGTTGCACTACCACCTGAGCTGTGCAGGGATCACTTTTTAAACTATTTGTCACTCTTTTTCTTTTTTGGGGAAAGGGGGTAACTTTTTGACTTTTGAGGCACAAGCAAAACGTGTGTGTGTGTGTGTGTGTGTGTGTGTGTGTGTGTGTGTGTGTGTTAATAAAGGAGGGGAGGGCATGACTGAACACAAGAATCATAGCATCAATGATTACTTCTTATCCGTGGATAGATAAAGGTCAATAAATCTTCAGTATTTCAGATCTAAAATACTGAATAACTGAGCATTTATTGACCTTTATATAAGTGTACATGGATGTGAAATGGTCATCAATGCTATAATTAAGTGGAAATTGCTTCAACTGGCACACATCTAGTCGAATTGGTAAGCTACATCTTCTGAGCTTGAGTTGTTTGGAACTTCATTGTCCTGGGTGGTGTAATGGTAGCAGGCTCAATTGTAAATCAGGGGATGCGGTTTTGATTCCCATTGCAGGGCGATGCAATTTTCAAGTTTCTTGAAGGATAGCTACATGGTAAACAGTAAAAATGTTTGGCATCTATATGCTTACAGTGATTCTTATTTGGAACTAAGTTAAAATGATGAATGCTTAGTAAAAGATAAATAAACATTCTCAAAATTTTACTGACCTTCCTTCAACTTCCAAAATTTTTGAAATATTTTTTCTCACATTGAGATCAGGCATTTTCAAGAGAAAAAATAGACAGACAACCTTGACCTGACCTGATCTGGAGCAATAGAAACAAATTATGGATCTTAAACTCTACAAAGTGAATAAGTTTTCAAGCATATTTATTTGAAAGCAGTTAATATAAGAGCAAGTTAAATCAGTCATTTTGTTAGTAGCTGTAGTCATCTGATTGTACTATTTTTCACAGAATAATGTAACAGAAATGTAAACCTAATGTTATAAATGTAATAAACAGTATTCAGTTACATGTGTCAGCTTAGATAAGTTTAGACCCAATTTCAAGCCTTATAATTAAAAAATAGTTTTGCAGATGAAATGGATGCTACCAGAACTATAAAATTAGTTAGTAATTCAGGCATGTGATTCTTCCGTGAATTCACTTTTTAGGAAAAATGGAAATCCGCTAAACTTGTCATTTGCAATCTCAGGCTTTTGACAAAAGTTTGTGATTGTTGTTATGTTGGAAAAAAAAATCGGGGCAAATTCGTTGGGTAGGTGGCAATATTTCAGCTGTAAGGCATAATCTTTCTGCTGCTGCGTGGCTGACCGGCAGCTCCGGGCTGATGCTGCACAGCCAACGAGATAGCCGCAGGAAATGTCACTTCAAACTTCTTGGTTTGCTCGAAACCGTTTTTTTTTTTTTTTAGGGTCCGCTGTTTCAGTTCACCTCTGTCCTTTCCATTGCTTTTTGTTTTATTTATTTGCTGGGGGAGGGGTAAAATCAGTTGAGAGATTGGGTGCAGCCCTGAGCGAGCCATCGTACGCAAAGAAAAAGAGAAAAGTTCTGTTCACATGCGATTGGACATTTACGTTACGAACCTTCTCTCTCACTAGCAGGCGAAAGTGTCGTTAGCGTCCAAACATGCCTACCATTGCGGATTTCCCCCGGAATTACGGGTGACTTAACGAAAAATTACGGAAATTCAGAGTTTCGCTGATGTTAAGAATGTATTACTGGTTTTTAGAATAATTCTTTAATCCTCAGAGATTACGAAATTATGAATGACTAACGAAAAATTACGGAAATTCAGGTTTTCGCTGTTTTAAGAATGTTTTACTGGTTTAGTAATTAATCAATGTAAAAGCTTCTGAACAAAGTTCATGACACAGCTCCTTATTTCTTTCTTTCCGAGGAGGTGGAATTTGTTTTGCTTGTTTGAAAGCTAAGTGGAAAGAAAGCACCAAGGATAACCTTGGAATGCACAGTGCCGGGCTGTGATTACTTCAACCGAAAGCCTCTGAACACAGTTCGTGATGCAGCTCTTTGTTTCTTTATTTTTTTCCAAGGAGAAGGAATTTGTTTCGCTTGTTTTTAAGCTAAGTGGAAAGAAACCACGGCCCCGAGCCGGAATTCTCTGAACAAAGTTCGTGACGTGGCTCTTTGTTTCTTTAGATTTTTTTCCCCCGAGGAGAAGGAATGTGTTTTGCTTGTTTGAAAGCTAAGTGGATGAAAGAATGCACGGCGCCAGGTTTAGGGCTCGATTTACACAGAATGGGACCTAGGCACAGAACAAGACGAGGCCCCCTTCCAATCCGCATTCTTGAAAGAGTAAGTACATTTTTCACCGCTAAATATTATCAACTAATTTAAAAGTTGATTTAATAATTGGGATACTGTGTGGGAAAAATAGGAAATGATATATACTTTTATTAAAGCTTAATGTTAGCAAGGAAATTCACACTTAAAAATGTAGATGGGTATGTAAAGCACTTTAATAGTTCAGTATTGCTATTTTTGCATTTTTACTTGTTTAAACACACACACACGCACATATATAATAAAATTAGCGATAATTTTTGTGTTTGTCACATTCGTTTTATTTATGTGCATCTCTGAACAACTTTTGGTGTTTTCAGTTAATTGGATGTTTAGACAATCACATGCATAGTAATTTTATAATTTTTAAGTTTTCACTGTCTGTATTTTTATTGCATAAATTATTAATTCATTTAGGATATTATACATATGTAGTTTGTTGCTTATATTAAGCATTTAGTGAAAAATCTATCATACATGCCCAGCCATGTTCTTAATGAATGATATGGGGTTGTTGTGGCCCAGTGATTAGCATGCTGAAATCTGGACCTTATAGTTCCATGTTTCAGCTCTGCTGACCCATAAAGGCAGTGGCGGATCGTGGAAGGAAAAATAGGTGAAGAGCTACAAGAGCAATATGAAAAGATATCTACTGTCTTCAATGAAAATCAGTTAATGAGAACTTACCTATTTTTTTATACATATATTAAATCAATTCTTCTTCCCTTTAAAGCTGGAAATTTGTCGCTTATGTCATCATAAAATGGCTGTTTCTTCGTGGCATCAAGAAAATGTCTTTCTGAATAGAAATCTTTGCCAAAGAAGCAAGTTTATCTAGAGAAATAGTGTTTCTTGAGTAAGTTTGTATTCTTTTAAGGCAAGAAAAATTTCTTTCCACTGAAACACTTGCAGATGCAATTGTTTAAATCAGGGAAACCAATACAGTATATAAGATCCTGTAAAAATGTCTTTATCTCCATGAAGCACTCAAAGAAGTTCATGAGTCGATATATTCCTTAATTTTTCATCAGCATATACAAGACTCAGTTCATTTTTAAGGCGCTGGTGTTTAGTAAATATTTTTCCGTAAAAATGTTGAAGATTTTCAAAAGCGTGAGAGCGAAAGCATGGATTAAATTGGTCGAATTTGGTTGTGTTAGCAAGACAGGCAAGTTGAAGTTCAAGTTTCTCACAGTCTTGAAATCTTATATCCATTTTCATAAGAATGTGGTAAAAATTTCAAAATACAATTATCTATAATTTTGAAAAATTGTTTCTTGTGTAAGAGCAGCATATTCTCATTTAGATCTGCTTATTTCTGGGATTTTGCTAGCTTTTCCAAACAGTGTTTCAAATACCTCATCGTTCCTTTTATGGCTCAAAATTTCATAAGTTTTTTTTTTAATTTGAGTAACACAGTAGTTTATGTCTAGTGATTTGTTCTGAAAAATTTCGAATAATATACTGCTGGCCACCCAAAATGCAACACCAAGAAGGACAAAAGATACCAAAGCCAGATTTACTGGACACATAACAACAGATACAAAAATAAAACGATTGAGCTTACAGGCCCGTGCGACTTGCGGAACACGCAGACATCAATAGTTCGTGTGGCCCCCATGGCTGGCAATAACGGCCGCTGCATGCCACGGCATCAAACGAAAGAGGCATTGGATGTGGGCTTGGGGCATGTCGGTCCAGGATGCTTCCACACGTTGCCACAGTTCATCAGGCGTAGCCACGGGTGGTGCTTGCCGGGCCACTCGGTTGCCGATCAGCGACCAGACGTGTTCGATGGGCGACATATCGGGAGAAGAGGCGGGCCACGGCAGCAGTGACACCTGGTGGGCCGTGAAGAATTGTTGCACGAAGCGTGCCACGTGCGGGCGCGCCTGTTGAAACGTGGCCACTGGCAGGTCCTGCAAGTAAAGGAGGACAACAGGCTCCACAACATCGGAGATGTAGCGGTGTACCGGCAATGAGTACCAGAGGAGTGCGGGCGTCATATCCAATTGCGCCCCAAGCCATTATGCCAGGCGACGGACCAGTATGGCGATGCATAATGCAGGCGTCATACAGTCTCACGCTGCGGTGCCGCCATACGTGGATCTGACCATTGTGGTGTTTCGGGCAGAAGCGGGATTCGTCGGAGAAGACAATGTCATGCCATTCCGTAGACCAGGTGCGGCGTTCAATGGCCCACTGCCGCCGCACTCTCCGGTGATGTAACGTCAATGGTAATTGGAGCAATGGGCGCCGTGCAACAAGTCCCCACTCGTGCAAACGAGGTCGAACGGTACGTGCTGATACAGGTTTTTTGTGCAAAACACCCTAATTTCTGCGCTAACGTTCGTGATGTGATGGTGCGAGCCGTCAATGCCCGCCGCACAACATGCCGGTCTTCTCATTCGGTGGTGTGCCCCGGCTGCGGTAATCGCTCACGTCGGTCCCTCCTGTACCCACCGAATCCATACTCTCCTCACTGTGGCTGGATATCGTCCCACACGGGCCCCGATGTCTCGGTACGATAAACCGCTGTCGCGATAAGCCACTTTTCGTCCTCTGTCGAACTCCAAAACGTGCTGGAATGACTGCCGTATTCTGCGACAAATCATCAGGAAGCTTCCCACGCACAGGTCCGGTAGCACAGCACACTTCCACTACTTACACCCCGCCTTCTGTGCACCCTTCTTATAGTGCTTCTCGGTGGCGTGCCGGGCACACATGATTTGCATATGCCTTGCAATGCTAATCATTTGCATGTCCTCGCGGGACGCATGCTGCGAAGTTCAGGCCAGTCAGATGATTCCTTCTTGGTGTTGCAGTTGTGTAGATCGGTGAAGCCAAATATTTCATTAAATACTATTGCCAAAAATGTAAATTCAAAAGTGCTCATATCATTTAAAAACCCTTGAGCAAGTTGAATTGATTTTTGTCTGATTGGTCACTATTTGTGAGAAATTTGAATACTTCCTTCAATTTATCACAATCGTCAACTATTACACTTACTAACGTCGAACTGAAGGACCATCGAGTTTCTGTTGTGGTTGGCATGCATCTTGCGGTTGTTGATGTGAGTGTATTGTTTTTTCACCACACAGCGAAGTGATCGCTTCGCTGAGTGGTGAAAAAACAAAGGAATTACACTGAGGCTTGCAAAAAATATTCGACACTTAGAAATTTTAGAAAAACTTTGCTGTAATACAAGGTTCAAACGATGTACTAAGCAATAACAAAAACGGCTTGAGAAGTTTTATGCTTCACTTTTTTCTTGAGCCCAGTCAAGTGTCCAGACATTATGCTTGCCCCATCGTAACATTGTCCTATTGACTTGTGTTGATAATCAAACTGTACCAAATTTTTGTCTAGCATTTTGTATAAAGCTTCTGACGTTCTATTTTCACTCACATCATGGAAACCCAAAAATCGCTCAACCAATACACCTTCCGAATCAACAGATATTATTATTAAAGAGCACTCAGAAGTCTGGTTATGTCTTCATATCTACTTGAATAGAAAAGCATTGAACTTCATTTATTTCATTTTTGACGTGATCGTTTATATATTCAGAAATACATTCAATTAATTCGTTTTAAATAGCTTTTGAATCACCCGTGAAGACATTTTTTATTGTTTCGTATTGATTTTTAATTTTTAAAGGACTTCTTGATATCAACAGTGAAAGCAATTCTTTGAATTTCTACGATTTATCGAGTCAGTGCTTCGTCGTGGTCACGGAATGCTAGTTCTTGTTTGCTCAAATACAATACTGCATCAATCAATGTCTGCAGGAAAAGTCTATTTAAACAAACACTTTCGTTTAAATGTATTTCAAAAGCCTAGCATTCTCCTCAGGGCATCGGCAATGGTGTTCTGATTCTTTTCAAAAATTTTTAGCATTAATTCGCATTTCAGGTGTTCGCTAGAATCACCACGTTTGGGAAGTGACCGTTTTATATTTAAGAAATCTGAGAATTGTCTTTATTCCACGCCGAATTTTATTACTAAAAAATAAGCAGGGCCAACAAAAAAAAAAAAAAAAAATTGTGACACAGAAGGGCTACAAAGCCATTTATATTCAGTAAACCAACAATTTTTAAAATTAATATTGTAAGATTTACTGCTCTTCTTGATTTCTTTCTTGGAGACAATTGTCAGTGACTTGTTTTCCGTATTGAACGCGCATTATGAATTGATAGCTAATCAAAATGTTGGCTATTTTGGCACTCAGTAAAGGAAAAGAAAAGAATATATTATACGAAATTATTAAATAAAACCTTATTTCAAGTGAAATAGGTGAAGAGGCACTTCACCTGCTTCACCTGAAAAGCCGCCACTGCATAAAGGTCCAACAAAGTTTGGAAATCTTATTAAGCACATGGTCGGACCATTTTATTACAAATAAGTCGAACCCTCAATCTTTGGCTCCAATCATTAGTTTTACTATTGAAAGCTGTAGTGCAAGAATATTATGGTTTCTAACATATGTGTGGCTAAAACCCAGCATTACTGCCCTTGTGTGTGTTTTTGCCTCTAATGTCACTTTTTGATTACTTTTCCATAGAATTTTGTTAGCTTTTATAAACTCAGTTACCACTTATTCAACTATTTTTGGTGCATATAACCATGCCCATAAGAAATGACCAAAAGAAAAACAAAAAAAAATATTTGGTAATAATTGATGTCATGGCTATTCCTAGAATTGATACACTATACATTTCCCTAAGTTATGGGTTTTACTCAGGAATAAAAGGAAATTACTTAGTCAAAATTTTGGGTAGCACCCCTACCCTTCCTCAGGAGTATCCTATAGTAGGTGTTGCCATTCACTAGCTAAATTCCAACCTTCCACATAATTTAATGTTGTACCTCTTCTCTCAATTTCCAGTCCATCTGACAATTTTCACTTGAAAAAGTGCTGTTGATGTGTCAGAAACTTCTACAGACACCCAAAGCACTTTATGTCCTGTATTATAAAGTAATTCACCGATGCTGTCACACATACGGTCATTCACAAACATAATTTTCAAATTGCAAGTCAAGATTAAAAACACTTTATTTACAATTAAAAATTAATATTTACACGCGAGATCTTTCGGGGTTGAACATAGGGCCCATCATCAGGCTCAAGCGCCACGAAACACAGGAGCAGACATTATATACTGTCAACATGACCCACAATTCACTCTGTCTTCTCAGTCACCGGTGATGCCATCAACAAATCGTTAAAGTCCAAAAAATCAAGTCTTAATCTCTTATCATATAAAGTCCTCTTCTTCAGAGTTGTGTGAGGAGGGGGCAACCATCTTTCTCCACTGTCTTGGAACAAATGTCGGGAGTTCAATGTTACAGCATGTTTCCCCGTATGCAATAATGAAGAGGCTGTATATGGGGAAACATGCTGTAACATTGAAATCCCGACATTTGTTCCAAGACGGTGGAGAAAGATGGTTGCCCCCTCCTCACACAACTCTTGAAGAAGAGGACTTTATATGATAAGAGGACTTTATATGATAAGAGATTAAGACTTGATTTTTTGGACTTTAACGATTTGTTGATGGCATCACCGGTGATTGAGAAGACCGAGTGAATTGTGGGTCATGTTGACAGTATATAATGTCTGCTCCTGTGTTTCGTGGCGCTTGAGCCTGATGATAGGCGCTATGTTCAGCCCCGAAAGATCTCGCGTGTAAATATTAATTTTTAATTGTAAATAAAGTGTTTTTAATCTTGACTTGCAATTTGAAAATTATGTTTGTGAATGACCGTACGTGTGACAGCATCGGTGAATTATTTTAAAGTGACCTTTCGTACGATAGACTTTTAGCATTAATTATGTCCTGTATTTTGAACATGTCTGTCCAAACCTGTTTTGTTTGTCAAATTTTTAATTGCAGCTTTATGTTCTGTTAATTTGGTCTTAAGCTGTCTGCCTGTTTCTCCCACATAGCTGAGACCACCCTAACATTTTATACTATAGACCACACCTTCCTGTAACAGGATGTTTTCTTGAAATAAATGTAGTGAAATAACCACGTTGGGTTATTCCATTCCTAATTCTTCTGTTACATGTGTGTATGGTTAGATTATGTAGCAACATATCTGCTGCAACTTCTATACCTTGGTATAATTAACAATAGCTGAATCAGAATAAAAGGTATTATCACTTGCTGTAGTTTGGCGGCAGAACTTCTTTCCGTGCTGCAGTCATTGTTTCAATACTATACCGCATAGAGATAGTATACATGGATATTGCAAAGCTGCAATAAATGGTACTTAATAATTGTTAAAGGATGTTTTCTTCTTTTTGCTCCTTTGCTTTGGCTTTTAAAGCAAAAAGAAGAAAACATCCTGTTACAGGAAGATGTGGTCTACAATATAAAATGTGAGTGTGGTCTCAGCCATGTGGGAGAAATAGGCAGATAGCTTAAGACCAGATTAGAAAAACATAAAGCTGCAATTAAAAATTTGACAAACAAAACATGTTTGGACAGACTTTGCAGGACATAAAGTGCTTAGGGACTCTGTAGAAGTTCTGACATATCAAGAGCACTCTTTCAAGTAAAAATTGTCAGAAGGACTCGAAATTGAGAGAAGAGGTACAACATTAAATTATGTGAAAGGTTGGAATTTTAGCTAGTGAATGGCAACACCTACTATAGGGTAGTACTGAGGAAACGTAGGAGTGCTACCCAAAAATTTGACTGTAAGTAATTTCTTTTTATTCCTGAGGAAAACCCATAATTTAGTTAAATTTATAGTGTGCTTTACTTCTTTTTTTTTTTTTTTTTGAAAATTGTCTCTTGCTAGTGGAAAAAAAGTTTTTACGTGATTCTTATAACATGTAAAAAAACTGGGTCATGTGGGTTTACATCCTATGGGTCACCAAGAGGCCTAAGTGGTATTACACCCAGGATACATGAGGCCACCCAACCAGAGTAAAAATTATATAGTGCGATACTTTGGGATATTTGTTCATTATTTTCACTGTATCTTGCATAGTTTGTGAGACATGAGCTTAAACAGGTAAGTCTGAACAACTTGCTCACCAGGACATTGCATCATGTACCACAATGACCATTTCAAATGTTGACTTTCTGCTGCTCTGTCACAGGGACAAGCTGGTTTGAGTAGGGTTGTAGAGTTGTTTATATGTCAGCCATTGCAGAAGGTGATTACAAGCTACCCCTCCACTGACCTGCCCTTCCATGCACAGTTATGTTGTGCCACATTGACCCCCCCCCAAAATGCCACTAGTTCCTCGTTGCTCAGTTGGCTTCCAGGGCATTGAGTCTCTATGTGGATGGGCATGACAATCTGCAGTACCATCCTGTTGAAGTGCAGAATGTTTTCATTGTGATTTCGAAGTGGTTTTTGGTGTGTGGATAGTTTAAGAATGCCCACAAAGTAGGATAAAGAAGTCTTAGGATGTGCGCATGGTGTTTGGCTGTTATATGGCGACTAAAGTAAACTTCCAAAATGACAGCTTACCACTTATGCTAAAGTGATAAGACATTATCTGTTTGTGTGGCAAGACCTAAGATCTAAGAATAATTTTATTGGCCCTGATGTCAGGTGTGTTGCTAGTATTGTAGCTTCTAATTTGGAGAAAGAGCTGCAATGTGCATCATTCCCGACATTAAAACAAGATTTTCGTTAATTGTGGTACTTTTTCTCGCTATTTTGATCCCTTCCTCTAGTTTTCTCTTTACTAAGTTTGACTGGTGGGCGATTATTCTTGCTGAGTCCCAATTTATGGAGTGTCCACTTGCTTGTATATATCTGTTTAGCCCTATTTTGTTACTAATGTTCCTAATAGCTGCTTGGTGTTCTTTCATTCGGACTTTAATACTTCTCCCTGTTTCTCCTATATAGCTGATCTCCTAATAGCTGCTTGGTGTTCTTTCATTCGGACTTTTAATACTTCTCCCTGTTTCTTCTATATAGCTGATCCCACAGTTACAGTCGATGCAATATATTATTCCTTCTTGCAAATGGATGTCCATTTCTTTCTGCTTTAAAGCTGGCAGGAATTTCTTTAATTTGTTATTTAGATCTGGAGCAAGCCTGATATTATATTTTGCTCCGATCCTTTTCAGTTTTTTGAAAAGTCCTTTGTGGTAGATAATTTTAAATGCTGGTGAATTTGAAGTTATTTCCTGCTTCTTTTTTGGCACTTCTCTAAATAACTTCTTAATAGAGGGGTAATTATTTTCAGCCAATATTCCTTTTAATTCTTCTCTGTGAAGATCTTTTTGAGCATCTGAAGAGACAAGGACTTCAATTTTTTCCAAAAATTGTCTTGCCGTATTCGACTTAATATAGTCAGGGTGGAATGAGCAGAAGTCTAACATCTTTCCTGTGTTGGTGGGTTTTCTAAAAAGCTGAGTAAAGATTCTCCCCTCTCTTGAGGTCAAGGTTAAATCTAGGAATTTGACGCTATGTTTTTTTTTTGTTTTTTTTTTCCAGTTCCAGGGTGTACTGCAAAGAACTTTCTAGCAAGTTAAAGGAACAGTAAACTTATAAAAAAGGTCTTCAGAAATACGAATTTTTGCTGTCATGTTATGCGGGTGATAGGGTGATGCTCATAGAGCCAGAATCTGTTTCCCTACGACCATTGGGAGCTTAGTAAACAGCCGACAAAGTTTCTGGTGATGACGTCACACTAGACAAGCGGTCAGTCAGACTACTTCTCGCACCAGCGGTACAGCATCTGTGTCCTCGGCCGGCGCGGTAGGGGTTGTAAGGAAAATTACAAAGTAAGTAGTGTCAGGAATTTCCTTGTGTTGCACATGTCCTGTTTCCTAGTCATCAAACTTTCTGCTGCAATTTACACAACTGGAATGAATTTTAAACAGTTTACGGATTTCGCTGAAACCCTTCGTTTACAATCACTCAGTAGCACTACTTTTTACAAAGTAAAATTTTTAGTTAGGCCAATAATCAAGTTTACATGGCACAGTTTGTAAAAACAAATTACTGATGATTTAAAATTATGAGATTCCGAAATTTGGGTGAGAGGAGATGGACAGTTTGATTCGCCAGGTTTTTGCGCCAAATGCTGTACATATTCCATTATGGATATTCGCAAGGGAAATATTGTTTGAATTGTCATCCAAAAAGGTGTTTTTGACGGGGACTTAGAAAAAAATGTGTGCGATTTATTACTCTCAGGCCTCTATAAAGAAATAAAGATGGACATAGAAGCATTCGTGCCCTCATGAAGAAAAAAATATCCCCAAATTGATCATCAGTTTGATGTGTGGCACATGGCCAAAAGATTGACGAAAAATCTAAAAGTTGCTGAAAAGAAAGCTCTTTTACTACACTGGTGTGCAAAAATTAACGACGAAGAGGAGAAATTAGCATAACAGCGGAACAAGCAGGCAGAACAGACCGAAAGACCACTCAGGAGATAGACTAGGGTCTGGTACGGTAGGGCATTCGCATATATGCAGCATGAAGTGGGAGAGGGGGAGTTTCGGAAGGTTATAAAGCACACGGGCTGTGTACGCTCAGCAATTCGGTGAAAGCTATTGCACTGTGTACATCAGTTTGAACGACGTCGAGTTGCTGCCACCGTGTGATATGGCCAACAGGCAATCCAGTAGACGACATCTGGATGACTTTACCCGAGGTCGTGTCATTGGGAAGTTGGAAGGTCGAAGTGTGACTAGTGTGGCCGAGAAGTTCGGGATCGCTCACAGCATCGTTTCATGAGCTTGGAGAGCATTTGAAACGACAGGAACAGCTGTCCGAAAGTTTAGCAGTGGTCGTCCACGAGCAACCACGGTGGCGGACGACCGGTTTATTGTCCTACAGGTGAGAAGAGACAGACGGCAGACAGTGGGAGAAATCGCAAGGCACATGCAACAGACAACTGGACGTCCGTTATCGCGTTTTATCGTGGCCAGGAATCTGAACAAAAGTGGTCTATTCGCACGACGACCAGTACAGTGTGTGCCATTAACGCCTGCTCATTGGAGATGGCGGTTTCTGTGGTGCTAGAAACACAAGAACTGGACACATCAGCAATGGGGTCGAGTTCTCTTTACGGATGAGAGCCAATTTAGTCTGATGAGCGATTCTGGACATATACACATCTGGAGAGAGCAGGGAACACGCAATCATACCTCCAACATCATCGAAAGGGATCGATTTAGAGGTGGCAGAGTTCTCGTTTGGGGCGGTATCATGCTTGGTAGCCGTACTGACCTCCACATCTTCCAAGGAAGTTCAGTCACTGGTGTCCGCTATTGTATCGAGCTTCTCCTGCCTCACGTGCGTCTGTTTAGAGGTGCTGTGGGTCCTGAGTTCCTCTTCATGGACGACAACGCTACACCTCATCATACAGTGGCTGTCGCAGAGCTGTTGGAGACTGAAGATATTCAATGCATGGATTGGCCCGCAAGGTCCCCGGACCTAAATCCAATCGAACACGTGTGGGACCTTCTCGGGAGATGCTTGGCAGCACATCACCAGCCGCCAGCAACGATTTCGCAGCTGCAATTGGCGCTACAAGAGAAATGGGCTGCGATGCCTCAACAGCTCCTTGACAATCTCGTCCTCAGCCTGGACAGACGTTGTAAATCCTGCAACGCAGTCAGGGGTGATCATATCCCCTACTAAAGACCGGATTTTTCTTGGCAGCCGCCTGCCACATGGACGTTTCTGTCTTCTGTCCAGTTGTGCTCGAAGCTACCTTTTCAATAAAGTGCCTTTGTATCCTTTGGATTCCTTGTTTGAACGGTTTTGCTCACTTGTCCCATATTCTTACATCTTGGGGATCTTATGGTATGATTTGAGTCGATGTGGAGCACTTCTGCACGACATTACATTCGAAAAACCATCTCATCCTTAATTTTTGCACGCCAGTGTAGAAGCATGATGATCCAGTATAACCAACCATTTATGGTGGTCAGCTCAAACATGTAATGGAGATGCTGAACTGCTGGTAGAAAAATTTCTATCTGTGACTAGCATGCCATATAGTAATAACAGTAGAAATAATAGTTAGATAAAAACTGCCTTTTATCTAACTGTTATTTCTAGAGCTATATATGTAAAACTATTGCAGTATTTTTGTTTTAGAGTGTGTGGTGGGGGGGGGGGGGGGGTCATTAATGACTTTGCACTTGGGCTACGAGAAATACTCATAAAGTTGTTTCTCCCATGACAATAAGAGAAACTAAAAAAAAAACAATAAAATATGCACTACTTAGTTCAATGGAAAATACCTTTATATACTCGTATATAGACAGCAGCTGACAAATCTTTAGTGACAGTGGAAGTTAATCGAAATAGTCGCGGTCATTTCCAGGCCAACAAACAAACCCCGAATACTGTTCATTAGATTCAGGAAAACATTCTCTAATTTGACTCGCAACACAGGAAGGTATTACTTTTCTGATTTTTCACCCTACAGGTATCCAGGCATTCACCCAATATACAAATTGTTTGTATGCAACATGTCTCCATAGTTTGTTACATACAAGTTCATTTTTTTCTCTTTTTTTCTGTCCGAAGAGCCATTTGATAACGATTTGCCTGCAAAGTTTGGATGTTTAAAACAACACTGTCGAATGATTCCTGGTTTATTATACATTAGGCACTACCTATTTATTTTCATCTGATCACTCTCGTTGCAACACAAACACTCAGCGTCTGTTGACATTCTCTCGCAGTTATCACATTGGCACCAGTCAAGATTACCTTTTCTACCCTCGAATTTGTTTTCACATTGCTTGTTAAACCTTCGTACTGTACCGGCAGAATATCGTGGTTCAAATGAATAAGAATTAACACTAGCTATTTTACAGATTGTTGGGATTGACTGTGCTGCACAAAATGGTAAATTGCACCGACTGGAGCCCTCCGCATGCTGAGCGTCAGGTCTCTTATTTAGTGTGACGTCACTGCTGGCTTTAAAAAAATGCTCTAGCGGGAGAACTACTTACAATAAAACATTTCTGATTGTGTCATTTTTCATGTCTCTTTTGACATTATATTTTCGTGCGGGGGAAAAAAAGTGCAAAATGAGTTTACTGTTCCTTTAAATTATGCCAGAATCTGAGAGGGTACAGATTGGTCCACATTATCCACAATAACTAGGACAATATCCATGTATCTTTCACCGAGAGCAAATATTGAGGGTTGTATAAGGATTTTTGCCTCTAGTTTATCTACGTAATAATTTGCTAGCAGAGGTGCTAGTGGAGAGCCCATTGCAAGTCCTGAAGTTTGCCTGTAATAGTTCTTTCCAAACTGGAAGAAATTATTCTTGAAAGAAAACAGGAGCAGTTCATATATGCCAAGCAGTATTTCTCTATTGTGGTTATTGAATACTATTTTTTCTGTCAGGTCATCCACAATGAATTCCAGCAGGAGGTCCAGGTTAATGTTAGTATACATAGATACTATATCCAGGCTTGCCATTACTGGATGAAGTAATTTTGGCATGTTGTCTAGTTTGTTTTTTTTAGAACATAGGCAGGAGAAGGGAAAATATCTCTGAGGTGAATAAGCAAATAATAATTAATGTTGGACAGTGGGGAATTTCTAGTGTCAATTATAGGTCTTATTGGATGGTCTTCTTTGTGAATCTCTCGACTGGATTTTGGAGAAGCTTTTGAAGAGCTCATTTAGTTGATTTTTAGTTTTTTTAAGGAGCTTATTAATTTCTTAAGAGTTTTGACTGTTTGATCAATAGGTCACCAGTGAGTTCTTCATAATTAGGCTTGCTCAATTCAGCTTCCATTTTACTGTAATACTTATCTTTTTCTAACAATACCAAAGCTTTCCTTTTATCTGCTTTCAGTGCTACAATTTTATCACAAAATATTCAATTCATGAGGCAACCTTAAGGGTTGTCTTATGCTATAAATGTGCTTTTGATTAAAAATACATAATATCTAAAGTATTGTTTGCCTGATATTGTCAAAGTATTTTGCACGTTGTTGCTCTGTGAGGCACGTGCTCCCGGCCCGAGAGCTTTTTTTGTTACAGGTTTTTGGTTAGTAATAAAAAAAAATGTTAGAAATAAAACAATTAGGTTATATATTTTCAGTTCTACATTCATTCATTCTCACAATCAAACGTTCTAAATTTACATTAATTAAAAGATTTTAGTAGAAAGAGTTATACTTATCGCGGGTCAGGAGAGGTCTCACATGGGGTTTGTCGTCACCACGTTACAGCGAGCGCTTTTGGTAATATCATACTACCATCGTTGGGCCTCTACTTCTACATGAAACTTCCTTGCATGCGTGTAGTCCTAGAGCTGCATGTCAGGAGTCGAAAGGAAAGTTTGCAGTCATGTATGTGATTTGTTTCTCATGTGTCACCATCTATTGGATGAATTGGTAGGTATCAGTTGTAAGTATAATTCATTTTTCATTTATGTGTACATATTTTTGGGTTATTATTATTTGTTTGTAGAAACAGGTGTATTATTTTTAGTCCTTTATTTAATGGTGTGATTTTTTGTGTGTTTTTTTTTTTTTTTTTTTTTTTTTTTTATGGATTTTTTCTTTTTTTATAAGTGATTTCCAGGCTGTGTCTAGTGTGGTGGGGTCTTGTAAGTTGCACATTTTATTTATTTTTTTGTTCAATTATAACGCTTTCGGAAATCCTTCATTCTTTTTTGTTTGTGTGGGTGGTTAGTAATTTAATATTTTCAAAATCTGGATATTGTTTATGTTTAATGCAGTGTTGGATAAGTGCAGTTTTTCTTCTTTTTTGTTCCAGTTCTTTATATGTTGATGTAATCTTTTTAACTTATTTTATGTGCTGCCAATGTAAGAAATGTGGTCCCCAGAACTCTGTGAAACAATAGGAATTTCATATACACCTGCTGATTGTAGTATAACTATTGTTATATTTTTTCTTTATAATTAAGTCACCAATATTCTGAACAGAATGACCAAAAATAATGTTGTGTTTCTTCATTAATCCTAAATATTTTCCACTTAGTCCTCTAATAAAAGGGAAAGAACCTGAAAATTTGTATTTCTTTTTTTGGGATGTTTTGACTAGACTCTTTTTATTTCTTTTTGTATTCAAAAATCAGCTTTTTAACTGTTTTTGTGTCATATCCATATTGTTTGGTTGTGTTAATAATCCATTGGATTTCTTCTCTGTATTTTCTATTTGAGGAATGTGTGAAGGCTCGTTTTACCCAATTCCTAATACCATTTACTTTATGGATTTTTGGATGTTCAGACTGATATGGGATTAATATAGGTACATAGGTTGGTTTTCTAAAAACTCTGTATTCAAAATTGAAGTATTTTTTTATTAGTTCGATATCTAAGAAGGAAATTTTTTCATCTTGTTCAAATTCCAAAGTTAATTCAATCTCTGGGTAACAAGTGGTAAATTTATTCTTCAATATTTAAAGTTCTTGTTTTAATTTAGACAAAATAAAAATGTTGTCGACGTACCTACAATAAATGATGGGTGGGTCTGGTAGTTTTTTAATAATTTGGTTTTCAATATCACACATGATTATTTCTGAAAATAAAGAAGATAATGGGGATCCCATTGGGGCTCCTACTTCTTGTCTATAGTTTTTTTGTCAAACTCAAAGTAATTGTAATTAGAAATATAGGTTAAAATGTTATATAACTCTTGTAATTGTATATTATTAAATTGAGATTTATTTTTTAACTCTTTATTGATAATGTCTATGGCTTTTGGTACAGGTGTACTTGGGAATAATGATTTAATGTCTAAGCTTGCCATAAACATACCAGATAGTGGAACATTAATAGATTTTATTTTTTCAATGAATTCTAAACTGTTTTTTAAACTTTCAATTTACTTCCGATATTGGAGGTTTTTAAACTATTCATTATTCATGAAAAAGGGGCCAAAAATTTGTATAATTTCCTTTCTAGATTTATTAGTGGGGACTTTGGTTTTGGAGCAATAACTCTAAATGGTCTATCAGGTTTATGGGTTTTTATTTTTCCAAAAATATTTGGAACTAGCATTACCTATTGGTGGATAGGCTCTGGTAATTTCTGAAGGTAGTGAACTATGATTCCTAATTTTAGCTAAAAAGTTTATCTGAGAGTTAACAGGGTCTTTTTTAATTCCTCAATAGCTGTATTCATTTTAACAATATATTCATTTTTATCAAGTATTATTAACTGATTTGGTTTATCTGCTTCACAAATTACAATAGTAGGGTCTTTTTTTAAGTCTAGTAGTTGTTGTCTTTCATATGTCATCTTTCCAATTTTAATTTCTTTTTTAGACTGCAGATTATATTCATCCAATATATTTCTATACAACTTAAATCTTAAAGTTGGTTTGTGTGAATATGGGACACTTTGAATGATGGTCTTGAGTTTCGGAATACACCTTTCGGCTGGGGGAATAGTCTGCGGGTATGCAAATTTTTTCCCTTCTGTAATGCTGCCTGTTGTACTTCTGAGAGTTCAAGGTTAGAGTAGAAATGTGGGTAGAGAATTTTCATTGATTAATTTCTTAGTAGGAATATTTTTATCGATTAGTCTATTTAATTTATCAGAATGCCTGATAATTACACATTGAATAACAGAGACGCAAATATAATGAAACAATGTGAAATTAAACGTTTAAGAACCGAAATTGTTTCCAAAAGAAAGACAGTATATAAATTACACAACACTTGTTATAAATTATGGAATTAGACACAAAATAATAAATATGAAAATTTAGATTAAAAATGGACTGATACTGTCATTGACCAAATTTTAAAACAGACTTTTACAATATTAGAAAACAAAGCCCAACCATCACAAAAAGGCATTCTGATAAATTAAATAGACTAATCGATAAAAATATTCCTACCAAGAATTTAATCAATGAAAATTATCTACCCACATTTCAAAATTACTCTAACCTCGAACTCTCAGAAGTACAACAGGGCAGCATTACAGAAGGGCAAAAAATTTGCGTACCCGCTGACTATTCCCCCAACTGAAAGGTGTATACCAAAAATCAAGACCATCATTCAAAGTGTCCCATATTCACACAAACCAACTTTAAGTTGTATAGAAATATATTGGATGAATATAATCTGCAGTCTAAAAAAAAATTAAAATTGGAAAGATGACATATGAAAGACAACAACTACTAGACTTAAAAAAAGACCCTACTATTGTAATTTGTGAAGCAGATAAATCAAATCAGTTAATAATACTTGATAAAAATGAATATATTGTTAAAATGAATACAGCTATTGAGGAATTAAAATGTGAGATAATTAAAAAAGACCCTGTTGACTCTGATAAACTTTTTAGCTAAAATTAGAAATCATAGTTCACTACCTTCAGAAATTACCAGAGCCTATCCACCAATAGGTACGCTAGTTCCAAATATTTTTTGAAGAATAAAAACCCATAAACCTGATAGACCATTTAAAGTTATTGTTCCAAAATCGAAGTCCACACTAATAAATCT
The DNA here is from genome assembly GCA_039090855.1 of Macrothele yani. Taxonomy (NCBI): domain Eukaryota; kingdom Metazoa; phylum Arthropoda; class Arachnida; order Araneae; family Macrothelidae; genus Macrothele; species Macrothele yani. The sequence continues at coordinate 1,012,736 of CM077007.1, forward strand.
AGAAAGGAAATTATACAAATTTTTGGCCCCCGTTTTCATGAATAATGAATACTGTTTAAAAAAACAGTTTAGAATTCATTGAAAAAAATAAAATCTATTAATGTTCCACTATCTGGTATGTTTATGAAGCTTAGACGTTAAATCATTATTCCCAGGTACACCTGTACCAAACGTCATAGATAGACATCATTAAAGAGTTAAAAAATAAATCTCAATTTAATAATATACAATTACTTTGAGTTTGACAAAAAATATAGACAAGAAGTAGGAGCCCCAATGGGATCCCCATTATCTTCTTTATTTTCAGAAATAATCATGTGTGATATTGAAAACCAAATTATTAAAAGACTACCAGACCCACCCATCATTTATTGTAGGTACGTCGACAACATTTTTATTTTGTCTAAATTAAAACAAGAAGAACTTTAAATATTGAAGAATAAATTTACCACTTGTTACCCAGAGATTGAATTAACTTTGGAATTTGAACAAGATGAAAAAATTTTGTTCTTAAATATCGAACTAATAAAAAAAGACTTAAATTTTTATGTACCTCTAATGATCCTATATCAATCTGAACACCCAAAACCCCATAAAGTAAATGGTATTAGGAATTGGGTAAAACGAGCCTTCACACATTCCTCAAATAGAAAATACAGAGAAAAAATCCAATAGATTATTAACACAACCAAACAATATGGATATGACACAAAAACAGTTAAAAGGCTGATTTTTGAATGCAAAAAGAAATAAAAAGAGTCTAGTCAAAACATCCCAAAAAAGAAATACAAATTTTCAGGTTCTTTCCCTTTCTTAGAGGACTAAGTGGAAAATTTTAAAGATTAATGAAGAAACACATTATATTTGGTCATTCTGTTCAGAATATTGGTGACTTAATTATAAGGACAGCCGAAATTTTAGATTGGATTCCAAGGGACAGAAAAAGACCACATGGGAGATGGGTGGATGAAATTCGTAAATATGCGGGAGTGACATGGAGGAGACTGGCACAAGACAGACCGTTGTGGAGGAAACTTGGGGAGACCTTCGTCCAGCAGTGGATTGATAATGGTTGACAATGATGATACTACAATCAGCAGGCATATATGAAATTCGTATTGTTTCACAGAGTTCTGGGGACCACATTTCTTACATTGGCAGCACATAAAATAAGTTAATAAAAAGATTACATCAACATATAAAGAACTGGAACAAAAAAGAAGAAAAACTACACTTATCCAACACTGCATTAAACATAAACAATATCCTGATTTTGAAAATATTAAATTACTAACCACCCACACAAACAAAAAAGAATGAAGGATTTCCGAAAGCGTTATAATTGAACAATAAAAAAAAGATGAAATATGCAACTTACAAGACCCCACCTGGAAATCACTTATAAAAAAAGAAAAATCCATAAAAAAAAAAAAAAAAAAAAAAAAAAAAATTACAAAAAGTCACACCATTAAATAAAGGACTAAAAATAATACACCTGTTTCTACAAACAAATAATAATAGCCCAAAAATATCTACACAAAAATGAAAAATGAATTATACTTACGACTGATACCTACCAACTCATGCAATAAATGGTGATACATGAGAAACAAATCACATACATGACTGCAAACTTTCCTTTCGACTCCCGACATGCAGCTCTAGGACTACACACATGTGAGGAACCCTCATGTAGAAGTAGAGGCCCGACAATAGTAGTATGATATTACCGAAAGCGCTCGCCGTGGTGACGACGAACCCCGTGTGAGACGTCTCCTGACCCGATAAGTATAACTCTTTCTACTAAAATCTTTTAATTAATGTAAATTTAAAACGTTTGATTGTGAGAATGAATGAATGTAGAACTGAAAATATCTAACCTAATGGTTTTGTTTCTAAAAAAAAAAATTATAACTGACCAAAAACCCGTAACAAAAAGACCTCTCGGGCCGGGAGAGCACGTGCCTCACAGAGCAACAACGTGCAAAACACTTTGACAATATCAGGTAAACAATACTTTTTAGATATTATGTATTTTTACAATTTTATCATTGGTCTTTGATTTTTTAAGGTCAGTAATGGCGTTTTTATCAAAATTGTAAGTAATTTTTACTGGCTTTTTTACAAATTTTGGGACACAGTCTTAGAATTCTTTCCTCAAAGTGGCTGCTTGCTGTATTTTCATCTTCTCTTTCTACCTTACTGCAAATGCATTCTAAATCAATAAGCATCCATTTTTTATCAAGTGCTGCAGAGGAAAGGTTGTAATGGTATCCTTTATTAAGGAGATTAACCAAGTTTTCATCTACTCCATCTTCCGTCAGATCTATGATGTGTTTGTTACTGTGGGATGGTAATAACTGTGGGCCAGGAGTTGTGGACATTAACTTTGGACACAACCACTTATTTTCTTTAAACTTCTTGTTTTTATCTGCCACTGCTTTAGCTAACCAATTATCAATATTTTTCTTTTCTGTTTCTGGAATATCACCTAATGAAGGGGTGCGAATATGATATTCTAATCGTTTGTATTGCTCAATAGTTTTGAACTTATCACTAATCGCTCCATTTACCATTTTTAGTTTTATTTTTTTAACAAAATTTCTTGACAGATTTTTCGTGATGTTCTCAGCAAGTTTCAAAGAAGGTGGAACAAAATTAGCTCTTTTACATTTCTTAAGGAAATATAGTTGTGACTTACATTTGTCGCTTTTGCACTTACTCCTTTCGATCTTTCTGATGTTTTGCCATATATCCAGCCCATATGTGGTTTTAATCCTAGTTGTAAATGAATTTATGGCGCCTCTATTCATAGTTTTCTGTGGAATAACTTTTTTACTGCTCTTATTGAGGTTGTTATTGAAAAAAGCTGGTGGTCAAAAATTCAGTTACAACTAGGATTAAAACCACATACGGGCTGGATATATGGCAAAACATCAGAAAGATGGAAAGGAGTAACTGTGAAAGAAACAAATGTAAGTCACAACCATATTTCTTAAAGAAATATAAAAGAGCTAATTTTGTTCCACCTTCTTTGAAACTCGCAAAAAATCTGTCAAGAAATTTTGTTAATAAAACAGAACTAAAAACGGTAAATGGTGGGGGATTAGTAATAAGTTCAAAACTATTGAGCAATGCAAATGATTAGAATCTCGTATTTGGACCTCTTCATTAGGTGATATTCTGGAAACAGAAAAGAAAAATACTGATAACTGTATCATATATACACATTCAGTATCTCTTTTAGAATTGCTATTATGCACGTTAAAATGTGGACATGTGATTATTGTGGTGCAGTTAATTATGACGTTTATTATTTCAAAAAAGTAAAGACCTGAAGTTTGTCTGTAATATTTCTTTCTTTACTTTTTGAAATGATAAACGTCATAATTAACGATAATCATTGTCCATATTTTAACATGCATAATAGCAATTCTAAAAGAGATACTGAATCTCTATATATATGTATTTTAACCACGTATAACTTGTGACTTCCTTATACGGAAGATATACATGAAGTATCAATTGATAACTGGTTAAGTAAAAACAAGAAGTTTAAAGAAAAATTAAAGAAAATAAGTGGTTGAGTCCAAAGTTAATGTCTACAACTCCTGGCCCACAGTTAATACCGTCCCCCACTAACAAACACGTCATAGATCTGACGGAAGATGGAGTAGATGGAAACTTGATTGATCTCCTCAATAAGGGATATAATTACAACCTTTCCTACACAGCACTTGATAAAAAACGGATGCTTTTTGATTTAGAAAGCATCTGTAGTAAGGTAGAAAGAGATGATGAAAATACAGCAGCCACTTTGAGGAAAGAATTCTCAGACTGTGTCTCAAAATTTGTAAAAAAGCCAGTAAAAATTACTTACAATTTTGATAAAAATGCCATTACTGACCTTACAAAATTTAAGACCAATGATAAAATTGTAGTACTGAAAACAGATAAAAGCAAAGCTTTGGTATTGTTAGAAAAAGATAAGTATTACAGTAAACTGGAAGCTGAATTGAGCAAGCCTTATTATGAAGAACTCACTATCACTAGTAACTATTGATCAAACAGTCAAAAATCTTAAGAAATTAATAAGCTCTTTAAAAACTAAAAATCAACTAAATGAGCTCTTCAAAAGCTTCTCCAAAATCCAGTCGAGAGTTCCACAGATCTGTGGTACAATAGAAATTCCCCACTGTCCAACATTAATTATTATTTGCTTATTCACCTCAGAGATATTTTCCCTTCTCCTCCCTATGTTCTAAAAAAAACAAACTAGACATCATGCCAGAATTACTTCATCCAGTAATGGCAAGCCTGGATATAGTATCTATGTATACTAACATTAACCTGGACCTCCTGCTGGAATTCATTGTGGATGACCTGACAGAAAAAATAGTATTCCATAACCACAATAGAGAAATACTGCTTGGCATATATGAACTGCTCCTGTTTTCTTTCAAGAATAATTTCTTCCAGTTTGGAAAGAACTATTACAGGCAGACTTCAGGACTTTGCAATGGGTTCTCTACTAGCACCTCATTATGTAAGTAAACTAGAGGCAAAAATCCTTATACAACCCTCAATATTTGCTCTCTATGCAAGATACATGGATGATGTCCTAGTTATTGTAGATAATGTGTACCAATCTCTACCCTCTCAGATTGTGGCAGAACGTAACTTGCTAGAAAGTTCTTTGCAGTACACCCTGGAACTGGAAAAATACCATAGCATCAATTTCCTAGATTTAACCTTGACCTCAAGAGAGGGGAGAATCTTCACTCAACTTTTTAGAAAACCCACTAATACAGGAAAGATGTTAGATTTCTGCTCACTCCACCCTGACTATATCAAGTCTAATATGGCGAGACGATATTTGGAAAAAAATGAAGTCCTTGTCTCTTCAGATGCTCAAAAAGATCTTCACAGAGAAGAATTAAAAGGAATATTGGTGGGGAAAAAACAATTTCAAATTCACAAGCAAAATTATGTACCACAAGGGACTTTTCAAAAAACTGAAAAGGAGCAGACCAAAATATAATATTAGGCTTGCTCCAGATCTAAATAATAAATTAAAGAAATTCCTGCCAGCTTTAAAGCGGAAGGAAATGGACATCCAGTTGCAAGAAGGAGTAATATATTGCATTGACTGTAATTGCGGGCTCAGCTATATAGGAGAAACAGAGGAAAGTATTAAAGTCCGAACGAAAGAACACCAAGCAGCTATTAGGAACATTAGTAACAAAACAGGGTTAGACAGACATATACAAGCAGGTGGACACTCCATAAATTGGGACTCAGTAAGAATAATCGCCCACCAGTCAAACTTAGTAAAGAAAAAACTAGAGGAAGGGATTGAAATAGCGAGAAGAAGTACCACAATTAAGGATAATTGCAGTTGGACACTTGTGATTGAGTGGCAGCAACTACTCCAGTGGCGTAGTTCGGATAATGAACTAGGCTTTAGTTCAAAAATTTGACCACCAACTTTTATGAATAACAACCACTATAGGACCCGTAAAAAGTTATTCCACAGTAAACTATGAATAGAGGTGCCATAAATTCATTTACAACTGGGATTAAAAGAAGAGTTCATTGTGATTATGATAGCATACAACTTCAAATTTTTTGCTGTGAAAAAATCAATGTGGAAAGACACTGGACCAAAGAAATTTATAGATCATGCAACAAGTTTGCTCCTTAACCTCTGCAGTAGTAAGTGCAAGACCAAGAAGAACTGCAAGTGTGAAATGTCCTGAAATTGAGTAGCCTTTCCTACATTATCAACAGAAAGATCACAAGATGGTAAACAGAGGTGTTGATGTTCAGACTATGAAAAGGCAGGAAAAAAAAAAAAAAAAAGCTTGAAGTCAGGGAAAGACACATTTTATTGGAAGAGTAAATACTGTCAGCCAAGTAGAATCTTCAACTTTTTCACTAAATAACAGCTCAGATAGAACAACAAGCAATGATTTTGAAGCTAGATAAATGCTCAAAATATCCTCTGGCAAAAAAACTCCAAGTCCAGCTCATAAAGACCAGTGTGTGTACAGGCATTCAAATAGTGCGGCCAATATAACAGCCTGAGTATGTACAGGCATGGTAGACACTACCATGGAAAATCTGAGCCTGCTGAAAGCAGCAGATACATCTGAGACAATCGATAGAAGAAGAGGAAGAGTTGATAGAAAAAGAGGAAGAGTTGATAGAAAAAGAGTGTGATTTTATTATAGATGGTACTTTGTTACATAATAAGAAACACATTAGGACAGTGAAAGAAGAGCATATTAGTTGAAGTATCCTGAATGTAAATATTTAGGACACCTGATGGCTCAGCAGCAGAAAATATTTTCCAAACCATTTGACAGTTTTTGAAACAAGAAAAGAGGAGCACCAAAACTTGAGTTGCTACTGGATGTGATGGGACCTCTGTCACTTGTTTCAAAATACTGTCAGATCGACCAATGGCCCAAAAATTTTCTCTGCTCCTATTTGCAAATTGTGAAAGCTTTCCATTAGCAAAATTCAAGAAAATGCAGATGCCTCTTCTGGATATTGACAGAGAAGATTTGAGTACTGACCAACAGTACCTGTTTGACATACATGTCACTATCTCTACAAGAAAAGTTTCACTCAGCCTAGCACAGAGAGTATCAAGGACACTCATTCACTCTTGGAGATCACAACTGCAAACAGAATCTAACATTACTATGTATCTCTTGGGATACCCTCTTAAGGCTTAAGAGTCTTTCAGAGTTTGTTGTAGAAGTGTGTGTTTTTGGGTGTATCACACTTTTTAAGTTTTAAGTCAGTTAATTAGTATCACACTCCCCAAAGTGAAATATTCGAAGTCGTAACACTTTTGCCCCTGGGAAAGCCATAGGATGTTATAAGGATCACCTAACACAACTTTTCTTCACTATGCCAAATACCATCTATTGTGTCAACCCAGTAAGAAAGATGAGGAGGCACAGCAACACCTATTGTGACAGAAAGAGTTGCAAAGCATCCTATCGGTGATGTGTCCATATTTGTCGTACAATAAATAGTGCAAGACCTCATATCTAGGGAACCTTGGTAACCTGCTAAAGTCAGCATTTGTTTGTGTCAGTATGTGCATCTATTCCACTGTGGAGTGTGAAGAGAAATCTGCTTTGATGGCTGCAGAGATCTGTATGTTTGGTGAGGGTATGTGAATGCTGATGTATACCAAGGTAACATCATCAGTACTGTGACTCTTCTCCAGGGTGCAATAATTTTTCTATGTGGATCATAATGCATGACCTCATTGTGCTCACATCATGGTTCGTGAGCTAGCAGATCATGGCATCCTATGTTTGCCCCTACTTCCAAGATCCCCCTGACCTTAATTCAATTGAGCATGTCTGCAATGCAGTGCAGAACAGGCTGAGAGCAAATTTCTAGAGCATAATGATTTCAAGTCAGTCTGAATTAGTTATTGGGGGGATACAGATTTTAAGGCTTTTTCATGATAATAAAGAGCATAATGATTTGAGGAAGGAGCAGTTAATTAAGTGCCTTTCCAACTGGTTCTACTAAAGTATTTTCCAGAATGAGGGAAACTAGGGAAGGCAGTGTCAGTTTCTATTGGATTCAGTCATTTTATTTTTTGACACTTTGGTAAATCCTCCCAAGCATCAAAAATAGATTTTTTTGCAACACCAAAATTGTGTGAAAAAGGGAAACTAATACGGCCTTTCTTTACTTCCCTCACTCTGAAAAATACTTAAACAGAACCCGGTTGGGTAGATTCGAAACAAGTTGCTCCGTCCTCAAGGGGTTATGCCTTTCAGTATCATGAAAGCCTGGAAATCTTTCCCTCAATAGCAGTGGAATCGAGTCATTATGGGCATCCAGGGCTAAGCTTCATGTGAAAATGAGAAAAAAATGTTTTGTTTTAATTGGAAATATTGCAAAAGAAAATCTGTATTAGTAACAAGTTCCCACATTCTCTGAATGCAAATATGAGCCAGTACAATAGTTGAGTAATTGGGTAACACATTACAGCCTTCCATATACATTCCCTAGAGAGCAGTGAATGTAGTGTGGTGGTAGAGGCAACACCAGTCAACTCATCGCCTTGATGAAGCTTCAGAGAACAGTAATGAATGAGCAGATGCACGCTGAACTGCGCATACATAAAACTATCTTTCAGGGCTGGTTGCCTCTGTTTAACAGTAGCATCCCCCCCCCCCTCACGTCATTGGACAGTAAGCTGCCGATTTTCATTTGTGGAGTTACGCAAGCTGTCAAGCTCTAAGGTTTGCTCATGTAAGTAAAATGAATAAAGGGACTTTTTTTATTTATATTTTATAACACCCTTTTAGTTTAATAAAGGATGAAGAAAAAAACATTAAAGACTTGGGCCTACATTGATCAAATATTTGTTAGGTGCAAAAACATAAGAATCGGTCTGTCTAGAACTTTTAATGCACAGTTATAACAACATATCCTGGTTAACTGGAACTGAAAGCAAACATACTTTGTTTTGTTTCTACTGTTTTCTTTATATTATACAGTACCTCATATATATAAATAAAATTTCTACTTTATTCTATGTGGTTAAGTATGATTTCAGCAGGTGGCATTTAGAAACCACACATTCCACTGAAATTATATTTCACAGTATGGAAGGTTGAGAATTTTAAAAATATTTAGCCCCTGATAAATTTTAGGTCACCCTACGCCACTGCTCAATAGCTCTGTAATAAGGACTCTCCGGAAATCATTCCTACAATCTGGAAATCTGTTTACAGTCAGTCAAAACATGATCCTGATTGTAGAAACACAAAGACAGAGATCAGGCAACAACCTAAATGCTTCTTTTCTGAAAGTTTGGTTGAAAAGCATTACAGATATCATTTGAAAGCTCCCACATGTATTACAAATATCTCCAAATTAGCGGTTTTTCCTAAGGAATAAAAGGAAATAGTATTATACAACTTGAAATATTTAATCCGTATTGAATGATGTAAAATGGTGAATGGAACAAACCCCGGATGCAGTGCAAGACATACAAAGGGTGTTGGACCTGGTTGTAAACAATAACTACTTTCAGTTCCTAGGAACACACTACAAGCCGACAAAAGGTGCCCCCATGGGGTCTCCAATATCAGGAGTGCTCGCGGAAGCTGTCCTACGCCCGCTAGAGGAAAATATCTTCTCAAGCAGTGGCAAGAAACCGAAATTGTGGTTTAGATATGTGGACGATGTGTTCTTAATTTGGCAACATGACGACAGAGACCTCGAGGAATTCCGACAGCGAATCAACACCATACACCCCTCCATTAAATTCACTTATGAAAAGGAAAAAGACGGGAAGCTTCCGTTTCTTGACGCTGAGTTAAGCAGATCCCAAGATGGCCGCTTCTGCTCCACCATATATTACAAACCAACAACAGCGACGAATTTCATCCCTCCCAAGTCTGTATCTCCTAGCTCATATAAAATGGCGGCATTCCGTACCCACTTCAATAGAGCAATCACGATTTGCTCCACCAAAGAAACGAGGGACAGAGAAATAACAAATATCATCAACAAAGGGGTCACTGCTGGATTCTCGGAACAAACTCTGCAATCCATATCACACAAGATGATAACCAGGAGCCACAAGACACCACGCCCAGGAGTCGACAACTTGCAGTTTGCTTGATCTATTTCATACATCCCGAAATTTTCGTTTGTGTTTAAGAACCTTATGAAATGTCATGGATTACGCATTGGAATTAAATCACCAATGTCCATCGCCACAACAACAAGAAATACACATAAGGAGCCTGACGTGAATTCTGGAGCTGGGGTGTATGAGATACCATTAGAATATCCAGATGGCTTGTCTCGATCATACATCGGAATGACCAAAAGATCCCTTACAATTAGGGGTAAAGAACACATAAGGGACATTAAAGCAGGAAAAACACAAACAGCGCTTTGCAAAGAAGTAGCCCAATATGACGCCATACCGATGTGGAAAAACATGAAGAGGATTGCTCGGTACACTGACTAGAGAAAGCGTCGAAATATTCATGCACCCCAACCCTTGCAACGAGAGCCCTTCCTCGAACTCTTGGCTGCATGGAAGTTTCTACTGAAATAGAACATTAAGGGGAAAAGCAGGGAGAATGTCTGAAAGGTAGGTCACGAGACACCACCTTCCGCGTGACGCAATATCACCTAGACACATAATAGATACGCGCTCCCAAATTTCAAATTATCATTGTTCTTTAAATATTCTTGTGTTCACTGGCCTTGAGAAAGCCTCCCGTTCGGAGTGTGAAAGCTCGGCACTTAGTCGTTGTATGTTTAATAAATTTTTACACCATTCAATACGGATTAAATATTTCAAGTTGTATAATACTAAGGTGTAAGTTCCATTATTGTAAATAAAGGAAATAGTATATTGAATTTTTGGGTAGCACCCCTAACCTTTCTCAGGACTACAGTTATAGTAGGTGTTGCCATTCATGAGATAAATTCCAACCTTTCAAATCATTTAATGTTATACCTCTTCTATTTCCAGTCCTGACAATTTTCTCTTGAAAAAGTGCTGTTGATATGTCGGAACTTCTCTTCTAGTGTCCACAGCACTTTATGTCATGTATTTTGAACATGTCTGTCCAAACCTGTTTTGTTTGTCATATTTTTAATTGCAGCTTTATGTTCTGTCAATCTGGTTTTAAGCTGTCTGCCTGTTTTTCCCACATAGCTGAGACCACACTCACATTTTCTGTTGTAGACCACACCTTCCTGTAAAGGTTGTTTCCTTCTTTTTGCTTTAATTTTGGGAGGTAGTTAATAATTTTATTTTGTAATCCTGGAGCCAGTCTGATTAGAAACTTCTCACTGATCCTCTGAAGTTTTTCAGTCCTTTATGGTAAGTAATTTTTCTAGTTTCCATATATCTTGCATAAAAGACTGAAGAAGAAAAGGTACTTATTGCACCTTCAATCTTTATACAAGATATATGGATGATATTTTCATTATAGACAACAACAATGTCTTTCTTCCATGTGCCATACCAGACTGGTTCAACTCACTGGATGAAAATTTGCAATTCTCCATTGAACTGCAAAAAGATAGCTCAATTTTTGGACTTATCATTAGTAGTAAAAGAAAGAAAAATTGAAACACAGCTGTACAAGAAACCTATGAACAATAATAAAATGTTAGACAATCAGTCAAATAATCCAAATAATATAAAAACAAATGTGGCCACTCAGGTTTTGGAAAAAATAAATGTTCTAACTTCTTCAGAATTGTTAAAAAATGCTCAAAAGGAGGAATTGAAAAAAGTTTTGAAAGATAATAATTACCCATTTCTACTAGTGAACATAATTCTTAGTAAATAAAAAAAGAATCAGAAGTCAAAAACTAAGTTGCAGTTAACTAGAAAAATTACTTACCATAAAGGACTGTTCAATAAACTTCAGAGGATTAGTGAGAAGTTTCTAATCAGGCTGGCTCCAGGATTGCAAAATAAAATTAGTAACTACCTTCCAAAATTAAAGCAAAAAGAAGAAAACCTCCTTTTACAGGAAGGTGTGGTCTACAACAGAAAATGTGTGTGTGGTCTCAGCTATGTGGGAAAAACAGACAGATAGCTTAAAACCAGATTGGCAGAGAGAGAGCCTAAAGTTACTATTAAAAATATGACAAAAAAAAACAGGTTTGGACAGACATGTTAAATACACGATAAAGTGCTTTGGGACACTGTAGAAGTTCTAACACATCAACAACATTTTTTCAAAAGAAAATTGTCAGAAGGACTAGAAATAGAGAGAAGAGGTACAACATTAAATGATATGAAAGGTTGGAATTTTTCTCATGAATGGCAACACCTACTATAAATGTAATCCCGAGAAAGGGTAGGGGTGCTACCCAAAAATTCGACATATTATTTCCTTTTATTCCTTAGAAAAAACTCCATAATTTGGAGATATTTGTAATGCATTAAGTCTAGGAATAGCCATGTCATCAATTATTACCAAGCTGCCACATTGTTTTCCTTAATTTTATGTAACTTAAGCATGAATAATTCTTTTGTGTGTGTTTCTGCTCATTCCTGTCAAGGTGTTTTACAACATACTAACTGAGAATGGTAAGCCTCATGTGCTTCTTGTTCCTTTTGGCTCAGTGTGGTGTTTGTTCTCTTGTTTGTATACCAAAGGTACCATGCTACACTTTTTGTCTGACTGTTTCATGTTTGTTTTGTGTTCCACATGCTATGTTATCCATAATTAAATAAATATGGTTGGTTTATGTACTGTCAATCTCAACCTTTTTTGAGCTATTTAGTTAGCATACCTGGATAGAAATCGAGAGACACAGGTTCAATTCTCACTCTAGGGTGATAAATTTTAAAGTTTTCTGAATTGTCCATATGCAAACAACTAAATATTGCATTTCCATGACAAAAAAAAAGTCTATGCTTTTATTTTTATGCGTGGCATGTGTTTAGAAAGTTAATGTAATTCACAGCAATTCTGCCATAGTTCTCAGTAGCCAGTCATTGCTGAATAGGAAAATTGAGATTGGATAAAAAAAAAAAAAAATTGCACATTAATGCTAACCAGGTTGAATAGGGAAAATAGTGTCTTAATGCTGACCAGATCCAATTCCAGTTAATGTTACCCATGCGGTGTATTACTTTTTATGTAGAGAACACTTGAAATATTTGTATTTGTTCTGCATTTATAAAAGTCATATTTTGAAAATTCCCTTTTTTACATCATTGCTGTCACAATTATTACAGTTTTTCCAACTTCAGTAATGCAAAAAAAAAAAAAAAAAAAAATCCCTGTGAGTGGCTGAAAATTTGCTTGTATATGTGTGTGGGAGAGAGAAAGAAAAAATGGTTAGTACAGAGCTTAAAATATAAACAGACATTTTGAAATCCCTTAAGCATAGTTTCAGGCTTTTGTCAACAGACATGCTCATTGCACCTAAGAATTCTGTATACTCTTTATCTAGTTAATGACATTTTCCAGTAACCAAATTAAGGATGTTTTTCCCCATACACTAAAATTGTCAATCATATAAATTATTCAATAGTTTACTTAAATTTCTGATAAATGGATTTTAATGTACAAATTGATTATTCATTCCATTCCAGATGAAACAAATTTTTGAAAAGTGTGATATGCAATTTGCTGAATATATATTTGAAGATATATGGGTAAAAATCCAGAAAAATGGTAGAGCCAGTGTGGAAGCTTTTAGAAAAGCACTAGATAAATTCCTTTGGGCAAACCACAGCTGCAACACTAAACCAAAGTGAATGTTTTTGGAAGTAAGTTATTTTTATCACCAAAAATCGTTTTGAGGAAATGCTTTGAAATGTTTTTATTGCTGTGAGACATCTTCCTCTTTTTTATAGGCATTGGTGAAAATCTAATGTAAACTATGTTTATAATCTTATCAGTGTGAAAAAGATGAATAAAGATGTTGTTGTTTTTTTGAAAATTTCTGTTAACTGTGAATTATTTTTACGTCATCCATTTTTCAGAAGTACCTGGGAAAATATGGGGTCTCCAAATGTTACAATTTGAAAAAAAGTTAATGAATATTGTGAAATGATTTTTTAACATCGCTTCTGTACTGTAATCATCATCATCATCATCATTGTCAACCATTATCAATCCACTGCTGGACGAAGGTCTCCCCAAGTTTCCTCCACAACGGTCTGTCTTGTGCCAGTCTCCTCCATGTCACCCCTGCATACTTTCGAATTTCATCCACCCATCTCCCATGTGGTCTTCTTCTGGGTCTTTTCCTGTCCCTTGGAATCCAATCTAAAATTTCGGCTGTCCATCGATGATCTGTCCTTCTGGCAGTATGTCCAGCCCATTGCCATTTCAGGGATTTAACTCTGATCATGATGTCTTCCACTCTTGTCATTTTTCGGATCCACGAGTTCCTCTTCTTATCTCTCCTGGTTACACCAAGTATGCACCTCTCCATGCTTCTTTGAGTTGTCTGCAGCCTTTGTATGTCTCTTTTAGTTAAGGTCCACGTCTCTGCACCATACGTAAGCACTGGAAGGATGCATTGATCAAACACTTTTCTTTTAAGACATAATGGCATATTGCTCTTGAAAATTATGCTGTTTCTTCCAAAAGCTCTCCAGGCAAGTTTTGTACGCCGATTAATTTCTTCATCAATGTGACCCTCACTTGATATCTGCTGTCCAAGATAAACGTACGTGTCTGTTATCTCCAGCTTTTCTCCATCAATCGATAAATCTTCATTTCTTGTAAAAGCATTGAACATCACTTTTGTCTTCTGAAAGTTCATTTTTAATCCCACTTCTTTACTCTTGTCAGCAAGTTCCTGGATCATACTCTGCAGCTCTGATGGGCTAGTTGCAAAAATGACTACGTCATCAGCAAAACGAAGGTGGGATAGATAATCTCCATTAATCTTTATCCCCTTGTTTTCCCAGCTCAGTGACTGAAAAACACCCTCCAATGTGGCATTAAAGAGCTTCGGAGATATGGTGTCACCTTGTCTCACTCCTTTTCCAATTTTTATGTGTGTTGTATTTTCAAATAGCCGAATCTTTGCACTTGCATTTTCATAGATGTTATTAATAATATTAATGTATGCATCTTCAATACCGCAGGTTTTCAGAGCCATTGTAACTGCTGATGGTTTCACCGAATCAAAGGCTTTTTCATAATCGATAAAAGCCATGCACAATGGAAGTTCATATTCCCTTGCTCTTTCAATTAGTTCTCTCAGCACATGGATATGATCTATTGTGCTGTAGCCACTCCTGAATCCAGCTTGTTCTCTCGGTTGAGCCATGTCCAGTGTTACCTTCAAGCGGTGTGAAAGAACTTTAGTGAAGATTTTTTATAAACTACTGATAGGAGGCTGATAGGTCTGTAGTTTCCGAGATCCTCAATGTCACCTTTCTTATGTAGCAGGATCATTGTAGCGGTGTTCCAATCCTCAGGAATCTTTCCTTCATTAAGGCATCGAGTGAAAATTTGGGCGAGTACTGTTTCGATTTCTCCACTTGCTTCTTGTATGATGTCTACAGTAATTCCATCTTCTCCTGGAGCTTTTCCCCGCTTCATGTTCTTGATTGCATGCGCAACTTCTGCTGGAAGGACTGGAGGAATTCTGGTACTGGTATCTTTCATGATGTCTGGAGTACATGTATCATCCCTTTCATATAATTTGGAGTAGAAATCTTTCACTCTTGTCAAAATTTCGCCTCTATTTCTTGTTACAGAACCATCTTCTTTTCTCAGTGCCATAATCTGTTTTCTTCCCTTACTGAGATGTCCCTTTGCTATCTTTAGGCTTTGGTTGTTTTCAATTGCTTTCCTTACTAGTTCACAGTTGAATTTCCTTACGTCTTCAGTGATACTTTTTCGTACTGTCTTGCATAGCTCTATATATTCCACTTTGGAAGTCACATCTTCTTTAGTTGTCCTCATCTCTCTTCTTTTTTGCATCAACATTTTCGTTTTTCACTGATAATTTATTTACATGCAACTTGTTCTTAGACCCAGCTAATTTTGTTGCTGTTTCCATAAGAGCTTTGGTTACTTTTCTGTTAACTTCAGAGATGTCCACTTCTTCCGATGTTAGGCCTTCTAAAGCAGAGAACCTGTTCTTCAGTTCCAACTTGAAGGTATTATGGTGTTTTTTAAGGTTGGTTATGTCAATAGATTTTGTTTGTCTTATGAGCTTGCCACGTTCAAGTTTAGTGTTGAGGTGCATCTTACATCTCACCAATCTATGGTCACTACCTGTGTTGAACTTGTTTAGCACACTGCAGTCTTCTATGACGAATTTTTTGTTACACATAATAAAATCAATTTCACTTGTCGTGCCATTTGGATGTCTCCATGTCCATTTCCTGTGTGGCTTTTTCTTGAAGAAGGAGTTCAAGATGAAAAACCCTTCTGCCTCTGCAAACTCAACGAGAGTATTTCCACGCTGGTTTCTGTTGCCGTGACCGAATTTACCTACTGAAGTTTCATTCTGTTGCCGTTGCCCTATTTTTGCATTGAAATCTCCCATAATTATTTTCAAGTGCTGCTTACCTTTATTATTTAGATGACAAATTTCCTCATAAAATTCTTCAATTTCTTCTTCAGGATGACTTGTGGTGGGTGCATAAGTTTGAATAATCTGAGCCTGGTATCTTTTCGAGAGTTGGATAACAAGCCGTGCAGCTCTGTCAGAGGAACTTTCAACTTCTACAACTTTATCCTTCAGTTTCTTGTTTATTATAAATCCAACACCACTAGTTCTGCCATTATCTGTCCCACGATAGTAGAAGAGATGTCCACTTTTCAGTTCGATGAGATCTTCTCCTTTTCTCCTTACCTCACTTAGCCCCACGATGTCCCACTTGATCCTTTGTAGTTCCTCTTCCAATTCAAGAAGCCTTGAATCAGAAGATAAGGAGCGTCCATTGTACGTTGCCAAGGTCAGCATCAGATGGCAGCCTAGTCCGGTCCTCCCGAGATTCTTAGCACCCTCTGCCTTCATGTCGCACTGGCCGCTGCCTTGGCCAGGTACATTCCAGCTGCCGGAGACTGAGGGCCAAGATTTAAGTTGTGGAGTCATTTTGGAGGGGTTTGGCCATAACTCACCACGCTGGCCAAGCGGGTTGGTGAGTGTGGGATAGAATTTCCTCTAATCCCGATGGTATAGTTATACCGCTACTGGCGGTCGTCAGAGCCCCCTTTAGTAGGAACAGGATGCACCACGAGAAGGCGGGGTTGACATTTGTCAAGGAGAGGCTGTGATGTTACGCATCACCTGACCTTACATTACACTGTACTGTAATACACAGTGTAAAATGAACTTATGTGATCATCGACTGTGCAGTGATCACTAGTGTTTTTGTGTAACTTTAGATTTACTAATGTTGTTTCTTGATGTAACAGCAAAGATTTTTTATTTTTCCACTCAGTGGGAATTTTAATCTTGAATGTTTATAATTCTTTATAACTTGAACTGTGCATGTGTTGCTTTTTCCTTCTGGTAGAATTTTCTCCCTGGATTAACTGAACTTTGACCTTCATAATTTTTTGTATCAACTCAAGATTTTTGTTTTATGTCTTAGACTGAAGTAAAGAGTAAAAAAAAATTTTTTTATATATATAGCTAAAAAACCAACAAGAGGTTCAAAATGAAAAACAACTTTGAAATCCTAAAGCGCCTAAGGCTGCATATAAGAAAGTTCAAACCAAAATACCAAATAACACTTCTTGCTTCGAGTTTTGCATTATTTGGTGTATCATCATCATCACCATTATCAATCCACTGCTGGACGAAGGTCTTCCCAAGTTTCCTCCACAACGGTCTGTCTTGTGCCAGTCTCCTCCATGTCACTCCCGCATACTTTCGAATTTCATCCACCCATCTTCCATACCCATCTTCCATGTGGTCTTCTTCTGGGTCTTTTCCTGTCCCTTGGAATCCAATCTAAAATTTCGCTGTCCATCGATGGTCTGCCCTTCTAGCAGTATGTCCAGCCCATTGCCATTTCAGGGATTTAACTCTGATCATGATGTCTTCCACTCTTGTCATTTTTCGGATCCACGACTTCCTCTTCTTATCTCTCCTGGTTACACCAAGCATGCACCTCTCCATGCTTTTTTGAGTTATCTGCAGCCTTTGTATGTCTCTTTTAGTTATGGTCCACGTCTCTGCATCATACGTAAGCACTGGAAGGATGCATTGATCAAACACTTTTCTTTTAACACATAATGGCATATTGCTCTTAAAATTATGCTGTTTCTTCCAAAAGCTCTCCAGGCAAGTTTTGTACGCCGATTAATTTCTTCATCAATGTGACCTTCACTTGATATCTGCTGTCCAAGATAAACGTACGTGTCTGTTATCTCCAGCTTTTCTCCATCAATCGATAAATCTTCATTTCTTGTAAAAGCATTGAACATCACTTTTGTCTTATGAAAGTTCATTTTTAATCCCACTCCTTTACTCTTGTCAGCAAGTTCCTGGATCATACTCTGCAAGCTCTGATGGGGTAGTTGCAAAACTGACTATGTCATCAGCAAAAGGAAGGTGGGTTAGATAATCTCCATTAATCTTTATCCCTTTGTTTTCCCAGTTCAGTGATTGAAAGACATTTTCCAATGTAGCATTAAAGAGCTTCGGAGATATGGTGTCGCCTTATCTCACTTCTTTTCCAATTTTTACGTGTGTTGTATTTTCAAACAGCCGAATCTTTGCACTTGCATTTTCATAGATGTTATTAATAATATTAATTTACGCATCTTCAATACCATAGGATTTCAGGGCCATTGTAACTGCTGATGGTTTCACCGAATCAAAGGCTTTTTCATAATCGATAAAATCCATGCACAATGGAAGTTCATATTCCCTCGCTCTTTCAATTAGTTCTCTCAGTACGTGGCCAGGTACATTCCAGCTGCCGGAGACTGAGGGCTAAGATTTAAGTTGTGGAGTCAGTTTGGAGGGGTTTGGCCATAACTCACCACGCTGGCCAAGCGGGTTGGTGAGTGTGGGATAGCATTTCCTTTAATCCCGATGGTATAGTTATACCGCTATTGGCGGTCGTCAGAGCCCCTTTAGTGGGAACAAGATGTACCACGAGAAGGTGGGGTTGACATTTGTCAAGGAGAGGCGGTGATGTTATGCATCACCCGACCTTACATCCCATTTGGTGTATATACATATGAAAAATGTAGCATCTATAATCTCAAAGATATTTTATGCATCATGTGGTTTGTGACTATGAAGAAATCCATGCAGCAATTATTTACGAATATAATCTCAATGATTCCTAGGCCACAAGACATCAAACACATACACTCTGCTTTACGTGGCACTCTATATTGTTTTCCCAAATTAATTTACAAACATTTTCGTGAAAGTCTCTTGGAGATACCCATTAACATCCTCAGTGCATGGATTCTACGTATTCCAGTCCATTTATGTGTATGAGAAATCTTTGCACAATACTCCTCACTTCAATATCAAAGCCATAGCTGCGTTGCTTAACATATACTTTTTTTTTACAGTTTATTTCTGTATATGTTTTCAGTTTATTTTTCTCATCATAGCTTAGTATTAAGATTTTGAGATATATAACTGCTTAATTTTTGAATTAATGCTGAAAAAATATTCTATTCGATTCTTGTTGAGTCAGTTTTGAGTACTGAAAAACTTTTCCTATTTATTGCTGTTTCTTTTCTGCATACCAAGTCTAATGAACAAAAAAATATTTATTCATGTAATGCATTTTACTCTCTGAGCTTTCTCAACCATCCATCTTAGCTCACCTTTGTCACTGCTGTTTTGATCTGGGAAAATTTCAAATTTTATTGGTAAGTTGGTTTCTTAAAGTAACCTCTGTTCTTTTTAGTATACAATTATTTTCATTTCTCTCTTTGAATAATATGTTTCCATGTGTATGACAGGTTTACTGTACTACACTTTGTTTTTTTGTTCTCTTAGTTGTGATGGCTTCTGAAATTCTGAGTTATGTAATTGACTGAACAAGTTTTTCAACAAAAAGGACTAATTACTCAAATCCTTACACTCAAGAAGAATGAATATCTTTTTTTTTCAAAATTAAGTAAGCTATATACCTCACAGTTTAATTAATATAAAGACAAAAATTAAAGCATATAGTGTAAAAAAATCCAGCAGATAATTAAGCAGTGGTGCTATTACTTTGATATAAAGAAAAACCAGATGGAGAAAACAAAACTTAAAAGCTAAGCTGATAACTATACATAAGGTATTTGAATCTTCACTTTGAATCGCTTACCTCTGCCTCATTTTTTTTGCAAACTGCATAGCTATGGATGATGTGCTACAATGAGTTGAATGCCACATTCAGCAGCATTTCCTCCATGTCCAACTTCCCACTTTATCCTGCTAATATTACCATGGAACAAACATAGGGAATTCTCACATATTTACATACAACATGATACATTACATGTCAAGTGTGTAAAAAGACCTACACTATTCATTATGACTGCCATCTACTTGGCCACAACACTCATGTTACTACTTCCTCTCAGCTGTAGAGTTATATCTTCTTTTTGTAAAACACTGTTTAGTGTTTTTATCTTGATCATGGTTTACTGTCTGTCCAGCTTCATCAATCATTTCTTCTCAGATTATATACCAGGCTGCAAACTGAACTTTTAACATAGCTATTTGATTCACTGTTGACAAAGTTTGCTATGTAAGTAGCATTCAGAAAATAGAGCATTTTGTATAATTAGTGACAGTCTGTTTGCATGAATAATTTCATTTCGGTGACATTCTTAGCACCCTCTGCCTTCATGTCGCACCCTATTTCCTGTTTACTCTTGTTTTTGTAGGTTGTTCTGTGTGATAATTTTTATTTTAGCATGTTAGTATTTTATGAAGCTTCCAGGATGTGATTTGATCATTAAAGCCTCTTTTTTTTTTTTTTTTTTTAAAGAAATGTAGCAGTGTTGTCATGAATGATGTGGAAACCATGCAAAAAAGAAAAACATTTAGAATATCTGGAAGATACTGTGCTTGAATGTGTGGCTTGGAACTATGAGTAAAAGTGTGCAGTGAATTTGTAGCTGAAGTAATAAAATAGGTGAGGAGATAATTCCTAGGCATAGAAAGTATAAAACAGCACAAATTGTACAATCTCAGATGATGATAAAACAAAAACAAAACAAAAAAATCCAAAATAAAGCATTTATAATTTCAGAAAGATCCCAAGTGAGGATGGATAGTGTAGGGCTGCAAAAAAATCGAGCCATAAATTTGCAGCTGTAGTAAGCATAATAATAATGATCATGTCAATGGTAACGTTATTTTTAAATGCACCAGACTTGAATAATCATTGAACGCATATAGCATATTAAATCCGTTTATTTTGGTGGTGTAGTCAGCACAAAGATTCGCCAAGCTTTCGCACACCACTGGGAGGCTTTTTCAAGGCAATGGTAGACATTGCCTTGAAAAAGCCTCCCAGTGGAATGCGAAAGCTTGGGGAATCTTTGTGCTGACTACATCACCAAAATAAAAGGATTTAATACGCTATATGCATTTCATGATTTTTCATGTCAATGGGTTTCTAAGCCAAAAAAATTGCTATTTTTTATGACTTCAGAATGACACCCAAAAGGAATATTGGCAAGGTACCACATTGAACTTGGGACCACAAATACATCTGCACAGTAATCTTGTAACTGCAAAAGATGATAATCTTGACATTTACTGAATCAAAATTCAAATATCGTAATCCAATATTTGAAATTTGATTTTAAAAAATGCAAAATGAAGCATTTAAGATTTTTGGATGGTACCATGCATGTACATGTCTCCTTCTGGACCACACACAAAAAAATTGTGCACCAATTTAGCTAACCACATAATCTTGACCATTCTCGAGTCAGAAAATGTGAAAATCAGATATCTATGACAAATGTGAAAATATGGTTTGCAGGAATGAAGAAACCTGCACATCAATTTTGTATCTATTGTAAATGGCTAGGAAGATAATTTTAGATATCAGTTCAGTCAAAAATAAAATATAAGTGATAACAAAAAAGATTTTTGTATCTGTTGTAAACCTGATTTCGAAAAAAAATTATATGATAATAAAGATGTTAAATATACACTATGTAGACAAAAGTATTTGGACACCTTGCTCAAATGGAAACAACAGCATTTAATACTAAGTACAAGTACAACAGACTATGCGCACTCAAGAACGCTTATAGCGCAGTAAAAATCCACTTATTTACTGGTGTAAAACTGCCAAGCTTTTGTGCTCCACTGGGAGGCTTTTTCAAGGCTATAGATAAAAATAAAATGTGGAGTATTAGAACATGTAAGAAACAAAGATGATTTTTGAAAAATAACGTGGATGATATCACAAGCAGTATTTATATGTATTTCATCACGTAATAATACAGTGTGCTGCTACATGTTTCCATCCTTTAATAATGCATGCCAAACCATTGATAGTTTCATGGATACCATATCATTGCTTGCTAGAGAGGATTCTAACTGTCTCCCTAATAAAATTCATGTAAGGAGCTATTCTATTATTCCACATAGGAGCAGATGGATGAGCAGTGCATGAATTCTCTGTCAAAAACTGTATTTTGCAAATCCTGGTTAAAACTTTGCATATGTTCTTTACATCTAGTGTCTAAGGATCGCTTTGTCATTCCGATATATATCTTTTCTGCATTGTTAGGGTATACTAATGGTATAGCTTACACACTTTCTTTTTCACACTGTGTGTCTTTGCAGCTTGATATTATATGTGATAAAGGGGACAGTCATTTCATTGCTGCTGTGGTATTGTGTTTAGGTAATAAATTTTTCAACCAATATGTAGAGCCTGGGACATATGTGATGGATCCAGCACATCTCATTGTACTACCTGATTTTGTTATCACAGACATTATACAATTCTTTACATTTCTACGTACTCTGCCTAAGTCATCTTTCTTATATCCATCCAGCTTTTATATTTTATACCTTTAGTATAAATATTCTCAATTTCCGTTTTATTTAGATTGTCAGGTTTTCCCACTTTATATGCTCTATATAACCATGCTCTAAACATAGTTTTTACTCTTTTGATCAGTGTAAATCAGGAGGGACAAGGTTCAGTACTGCAGTTGACATTGCACTCAAAAGAGATGAAACATCCAGCTTCGATTTTGACGTTCATTATAAACCAACTGCAGTACCGAAACTTGTGCCTCCTGATTTAGACTGCCTGGAAGAGTACAAATTCTGCATTTAGAGCATGAGTTCTATAGAGCTTATAACTTATGCAAACCTGACAACCTAAATAAGAAGGAAATGGGCAATATTTATAGTAAAAGTATAAAAGCTGGACATAAAGATGACATTGCCTTGAAAGAGCCTCGCAGTAGAGAGCAAAAGCTTGGTGATTCTACATACTTCTTTACACCAGTAAATAAACTGATTTTTACTGCGCTATAAATGTTTTTGATTGCACAAGAGCATTTTATTAGTCGAAATCAGTACACAGTCAGCCCACCTTTGGCCATTATGACAGCAGCAATCCTTCTTGTTCTGAATGTAGGTCTGTACTGAAATTTTCCTCCAGCTTTAGCCAAAGCTACCATAAAAAAAAGGTCTTGCCAACCATGATCAGGTTCGCTCTTCTAGCTCGTCCCATAGATGTTCTATTGAATTTTGATCAGAACTTCAGGGCTGGACAATTCAACACTTGGATGTCCTGGAGAGACCTCACAGTGTGGAAAGGCACTCAATCTTGCTAAAACAGGAAGGGATTGTGCAGAAGTACTGCAAAAGCATAGGTATTGTAGATTGTTCAGAATATCTTTGTACCAGGTGGCTGTTAGGCTGGAGGGAACCACAACCAAGGGACAGCCCCACACCATCACAGATCTACATCCAAGCTTAACTGTAAGGACAATGTAGTCCACCTGACAGTATTTCCTGGGGAAACGCCACACCCAAAAGAAAGAATGTGTAGCACGATTCATTACTCTACACAACCTTTAACTCTTCTGATGTCTGCAAACAGTGAGTGAGGAATCACTGCAGTCATCATCTGTCATTGCCTGGAGTGATGGGCTTGTGTGCAGCTGACTTGGCATGGTATCATGAGCATGCAGTAGTTCCTGTTGGACTGTTGTGGTGTAAATTGTTATTCCAATGGCTTGTGCGACATCACTGGCCAGGTATGAGACAGAGGATGTGTGTGTCTTCACATTCTGCAGTAAGCTTCATCTGGCATGATCTCCCAGTTTGTGTGGCACCATCTGCTTTCCATCAATGAATAACATCAGAGACAGTAGATTTTGGAAATCTCAGAAAAGTGGCAACGAACATTTCCCACTGATTACTTACACGTGGCAGGTTGGATGAAGATCTAGATGTGAACACTGACAACAATAGTATGACAGAACTATTTGTTTACCATGATGTAAGAAATGCTATTCTACCACTAAAGAGTGATAAGGCTGTGGCTGTAGTTTTTGGTGAAATTACAAACTGGGTAAGCATAGTGGAATAAGAGGTACATATTTTGTTGCACATGATTTTTCAGTTAACATAAGGAAGGAAACTGTTTGAGTTCCCGATGACTAGCAATGTCAGTTTACAGGAAAAGTATAACAGTTAGGACTGTAATAATCTGATTAATTAGTATGCCTTACAAGGTTCGTTGGGTAAGAAATGTGGTGGATTTTTAAGGCTAGTAACTGGTGCCAGGGTATGTTTAGACTTGAGACAGCTTTCTGAAGAGTTTCATGAGATGAGTGAAGATCTGATGTTCATTGACTTTGAAATTAATGGGGTTTTTTTTGTTTTTTTTTTATTGGAGGTTTAACGACCACCGTGAGCAACTCAATGGGCTATAAGCAGTCGCCCATCCCTAATTTAGGGTCATTGGTTCCAGAGAAGGGTGAGAGCCAGTGCCGTAAGGCAAACACAACATCCATGCCTGACCGGGATTCGAACCCTGACCCCTTACGGAGGAATGATCAGAGGCCAGCGCCTTAGACCACTGTGCCACCGGGGCGGCGAAAATGAATGTTGCTGGGGTCACAAAGAGCAAGTTATGGTGTGAAAGTAAAATCATTGGAATCAATCAAATGCTTGTACTCCAGAAGTCTTGCAATGGTCAGACTGAAAAGGAATACAGGTAAGTGGTTTGAGATGAATCTCAGTATATGACAGAGATGTTAAGTTGTCTCAATTTTTTATTATTTATAGAGATCATCTTGTTGAAGAAGGTAGCTTTGTGACCAATGTTAAAATAGGCAGCCTATTATTGTCTGTGACAGTCCAATACTAAAATCATTCCATGACTCACTGAGCATTAATACATATACCCATATAAATCATTTTAACAGTCATGATTAATTACGCTCAGTCAAATGCATATGCAGCAGCATTTTAATACTATTAATGAACATAAAATAGATGCTAAATTCAATGACAACAATAATAAGAGTGACACTAAATATTTTAAATAACAACAAATGCCTCCTTGTTAACTGAAGCACCCACTTGGTAACAAAGCCCATTCAATGTCTGGATGTAAAACAAGAAAAATCTTTCACTGACATAATATAAAGAACCAAAAGAAATTATAACAATATCTGTTATTTTTTTCAAATAAAGTACTGATGACATTATTAACAAAAGTGAGAAAGTTAATTAATCAAATGTGTTTTGTGACGAATTTTTTTTTTTTTTTAGTAAAAGTGTGGTTAGTCTGCAGCACATCATAAAAATATATTGTGGAATATGAGCTGATACATTCAAACATTTACAAAGAGGCTTTAAGTTTAAAAACAGAAAAAACTATTTCATGTAATTAGTATTTCACATACACTTCTCAGAACAACTTCAAAAGGCACAAAATAAATATAGCATAGTAATTTGCACAGAAGAAATTATTCATTATGAATTCAGCAATATACTGGTATATGCAAACATGTAAAACAGCTACAAAAAAATTTAAGTCAAATTAGAATTCATGTTGGCTTCTTTCATGTAAGTTTTTTTTACTTCAAATGGTACTGAAATTTCTGGCTTTACTGCTTTGAGCTTATCATTTGCAGTTATCAGTTTTCTGCACTTTTCATTAAGGCCTGTGAGATTTATCTGTTTCACATTTTTGCATCAGTTGCAGTGACTTTCTTTCTACGTTGTCTTTTACTTAAAAAAACTATTGACATTTATAATTTTACACTTTTTTAGTCTTTCTATTGTAATGCATTATTATACAATTTTAGTATTGATCATTTCAAAACCAAAGTACACCATGTAATGATAAGAAAAAAATTACTTCTCTGAAGTTTGGTTTTATTTAGAATTCTACTTGGCATTTCCTTCTTAATCATATAAAAATAGCATGGTAGTGCAGCTATGCTACTGCTACCTTGGAAAACAAAGGTAATGATGAATCGAAGTTTTCCTTTAGTGAATCAAAATTTGAATAACTTGCCATTTATACATTGAATAGTTCATACTAGCAGACAAAAAATCCAAATGAATTTATTTTACTTCCATGCAACTGGACTAAGCTCTAGTCTGTCATGTATCACTGAAAATATATTTGAATTGAATGAAACTGAAAATTCACCCCTAATTTAAAATACTATATTGTTCCACAGAAACAACATTCATTAGTAATCTTTCACATATTGTATCAGTGTTAGTAACTTTTCTAGTACTTCCATGTAATTTAGATATATAGTGGACATCTGGTGGACAGTTGTCTCGTAGTTTTGACACTGTTATCAAACATTGAAATGGCTAGATTGGTTTCTTGAACTTCAGAAGTTCAAATATAATTACATGGAAAGGAGGACTGGAAGTACAGCTGTAAATATTTATGAGCCAAGCTGAGTACGCCAATCAGAAAAGTACTTGTGACACCATACAACTCGTGAGTTCTACAATGTTAGAAATTCTCTCATACAAGAAATGTACATAACATTTCTTATTGGAGGAATCTGAAAACCAGAAAAATAATTCTCAACACCAGCAGATGCTCTGTCTGTGATAACTACACATCAAGCATTGATATGAAAGTATAAAAACACACAACGAGAAACTTCATTCAATGTGACATCTGTTCCTTAATGGCAAATACTCATTTGTTTTACTTTAGTAACTGACATGCAAAGTTAACCTTGCTAACCAATTTAATTCCATAGGTAGCTAATGGTAATGAAACTAGTTTGAAGAAATCCATGAATGAGCAAAAAGCATCAGGTTGTGAATTAAATTTTACTGAATGCCTGATATGATGATAAATTGTCAGATTTTGCAGCATTAAATTGTTAGGTGACTTAAGAACACAAAAACCAAGAAAAGAAAAAGTATCAATCATATGCAGGGCTTGAAAAATATCTGAAAAGTTACATGCCCAGCTGGGCATGTGCAGAAAATATTTACTTGCCCAGAAGTAAAATCTACATGCCCAGAAAAATTTATCTTTTAAGATAACAAGACAGAAGCCTCATTTTTTTAAAGTTAAAAATTATGATAAACTTTTTATATATCTTTTGCATTGCCATTTTAAAGTGTTTGTGTTCAAAGTGCACAAAAGAATATATCTAAAGTTTTAAAAAAGGTAATCGATGGCATTTGAGAAATTTAGTGGTGATGCCACGTTCAAGAATTTTTAATATACGTCCCGTGTTTTACAAAAAAAATTAAATAATCATAGTTATCTGTATGGCAGTTTGTTTTTAACAACAATTTTGAATGTAAAAATTATTTACCTTTTTCTCTTGTGCAAACAAAAGTAATTTTACATCATAAAATATGCCAAGAATTGTTGTGTAGAAACAAAGGCAAATCTTATGTTTTCGACTACTGTTGTGTGCACTTAGTTATTAAACTATATTATCACCTGGCACCCCACATTGCTTGAAAAAATTACTGGTGGTGTCAGCAATTTTAGGATGGTTTTTGCAAACAGTGCACAACATAATAGTCTTGTCATTTGACTTTAGCCAATTAAATGTTTTTATCCAAGGTTCTTCAACTGTGCAACAGCTTTTTTTTTTTTTTTTTTTTTTTTTGTATGCTTTATCATAGTCTGCTTGCATAAGTTTAAGATTTGCCAATGATGTAGATTCCAATACCTGAAATTACGTCATTCAACAGTGCGGAAGATGAATTTGTAACTACCGCTGACAGATCGGGAATTTCACATAATTGCTTACTATAAGATACACTCTCATTACTTTATTTTCCAAAAAAACATGGTATATCCACAGCTAACACGAATTCTGTTCTCTCAGATAAACTAAGTTATCAGTGTTGGTAATTTTCGCTCTTCTCCCGGTTAAGTGGAACACATTGCACAAGCTCGTTCTTAAACGAAACTTAGCTTTTGTTTCAGTAGTTACGCTGTCAGTTCACGTGTGTGGGCGCGCACGGGCGGAAACTTCCACTTTCCCCTCCCTCACTTGACCAAGTTATGTGAGAGACCCAACCCCACCCGTGACTGTGCAATAAATATTCCGTTGTCACTGCCTCCCAAAAGTGCTCCCTCCTCATAAAGCATGGCTTTTTTTGCCCATCAGTCTGCGTCCTCCTGTTTCATGGCAGTTTACGTATTTTGTCACTAAACACCGGAGGCTAGTTTTGTCCGAGGCATGCATCCCGTCGTTAACTGTAAACAACATCTGGAGCAAAACTATGTATGGCCCCAATTTCTGGACGTAGAGCATATTATAATTAAAGAAGCGCTATTCTCCTGGCCTTGGCACTTATTCCATAACAATAATACAACTGCAGTAAAATGAAAAACACATGACGTCCGTCTTTTTTTCTAAAGCAGAAAATTCTCCATTCCAAACGTTCTTTGTTGTTGTTTTTTTTCTTTAAATCTAGTTGCCCAATCGGGCAACTAGATTTCATTTTTACTTGCCCTGGCCAATAATTTGCATGCCCCGGGCATCTCAGGCATGGTATTTTTCAAGCCCTGATATGGTCAGTTAGGCCATGTAGATACTGCCCCCCCCCCCAAGTAACCAGCTGTTTTGTTAGAAGCTCTGCTGTTCCATGATGCAAATTTGATAAATTACAACATACTTAGATATAAAACAGTAGTACATGCTGTAATTTTTAAGAAGCATCAATCTTAAATTAAAAATGGCAAATCAAAAGTATTAAAATAACAAAAGTAATACAAAACGAACAATGCCAAGAATCGAACTCAAATGTCTGGGAGGCAATTAAGCTACAGTTTTGTTAAGTTCACTTGAAATTAAGTGAACACAGAAAACTTGAACACTGTCCTTTAGACAGGAAAATTTTATTTCTCTTAAGAACTCTGCATGGTATCTTGACAAAATAAATTTTTGTTTCTCAATCAGATATCTGATTAGTGATCTGCAGGATTGATGCTGTATTATTGACAGAGAGAACAGATGGAAAGAGATATAATTGCTAAATATCTCATGACAGTACAATCTGAAATTACATGAAAATGTTTAGTCTTCTACCCTGAATGGGGAGTTCCACAGTAACTTGTTTCCATGAAAAAAAAAAAAAAAAAAGAACTATCAAACAACATTTCATAGACGAAAATACAGAGAATAATGAATGGGAAAATCTTTCATTATTGTGGCATGAATCAATTAAAAGTTAAAATATATTTATCTGAGTGGCATATGTAACATCTGAAATTTGTTATATCCAACAGCTGAGGCATCTAAAACAATGTGTTTGCTCATTTTAGGCATCTAAAACAATGTGTTTGCTCATTTTACTCTATGGCTTAGTTTTTATTTACTAGTCTGTATTATAGTAACATAAAATACTTTAACTCTGAACATTATGATTTAAAGTTAAGGTTATGGATCATGAAAAATTTAACTTTGTAATTATTCTTTTAGTTTTCATTTATTAGAGAAACCAGTTTTAATTTGTAACAAAGTGTAGTAACTTGCTTCACCTTTTCAATTTTTGTTGCTCTTATGACAGTCAAACAAGTAATAATTCTGAGGGTGGAGGTGGATCTATATATTTCTTTCTTTCATGTTTTCATATAAAGTTCACAGAGTACAATGACATTAAAAAAGTGATTGTAAATATTGACATAAATACAGGTAGCTCATAATGGTTGACTGTAGAAACAGGAATTATGTAAAATTAGAACACTGAAATTGTATTTTGCATTTACAGTACATGTAATTGCACTAATACGCAGTCCAGTCAAAAAATTATGACCACCCCTGATGTAAGAAGGAACCGCAACCAGCAGCCAGATGGTGTGCATAGCAACATATGCAAATCATGTAAGGCATTTAAAAGGACATGAACTTACGTATGGTATGCAGTTTCGTGTGAAAATGGGTAAAAGGATGTGACCTAACAAATTTGAAAAAGGAATGATTGTTGGCTACCAATGGAAGGTTGGTAGCATTACAGAAACGGCAAATATTTGGGGCTGTTCACATGGTGCTGTTGTTAGAGTTCCAAGAATGGAAGGAAATTGGCAAGACCTGCAATAAACAGGGTAATAGTGGATGCCCACGGAGCATTGATGACGATGGGCAGCAGTGGCTATCCCGATTTGTACGATACAACAGATGGGCTACAGTGGAAAAATTGGCCACAGCATTTGATGCAGATACATTGAGGAGCAGCATATCACAGACCAACAAACTCTGCTCCCTATGGGTATCTGGAGCCTCTGTCCACTCAAAGTACTCAGGCTGACAGCCATGCATCGACGATTACGGCATGAATTTGTATCAGTCCGAAAAGGAGACTTTCTTCCTCTGTTCGATGGTCCAATCATGTTTTCTTCTTTATCTTGTGGATGGTCGATCGAGAGTATGGTGAAGAACTGCTAACTGAAACCATCCCAACATGATGCAGGAGGTGACAGTGTGCTCACGTGGAGCATATTTTCTTGGGGAATCATTGGGAGCAATCATCCCCATCGATTGCACAATGAATGCTTCAGGCTACCTATCCACTGTAACAGATCAGGTGCTCACATTCATGATGACTGTTCACTCTGATGGCATGGGTTGCTTTCAGCAAAATAATGCTCCTTAACATGTTGCTATGCATGTGTGGGAATGGTCTGAGGAACATTCCAGTGACTTCAGCTTACTATCCTGGCCACCGTACTCACCAGACATCAATCCTATTGAATGTCTGTGAGACTATGTTATGTTGACCAACAGGTTCAATGTATGGATTTACCACCGAAGACTCTTTATGATCTGCAAGAAGCTCTGGTGTCTGCATGATGTAGCATCCCTACAGAAATGTTCAGAGGCCCCATTGAATCGATGCCATGCCATATATCTGTGGTACTGGAGGCACGACGAGGTCATACCTCATACTAACAGGTAATCATAGTGTTTTGACAGGACTGTGTATAATAAGTAAACCTGTATTTTTCATTCAAGAAGATCAACAAATGTGGGGCCCTACACAGAGGGCCATGATAGCAGACTCCAGTGAATGGGTAATCATAAAATAAAATAAACAGCTGTCTTTTTGAATCACACATCTATATTTCTTTTCAAATGACAATACTTTCATAGTTATTTTTCCCCCTTAAATTCAAAGAAGTTGTTTAACCAGGACTGAGATCATGATTACAATAGAATAATGTTATATAACAATGGCCAAATGCTGAGACTTGAATTAACCATTTTAAGTGGTGAAATGTTTTGGGGAATGGCAAGGTTACAGTAATAATATATATCTTTTGGAAGGGGGCATAATAACAACAACAGTTTTTTTTAATATTGTCCTCTGAAATAGTTACCAGGGGCAGTAACATTACATTTAACAACAATCGCTGATTTAGATTGTGTTAGGTTAAACACTGAATTGAAAAAATATTACTATCTGAAGGAGAAATAACAATCATGACAATCAAAATTTGCACTCAGTATCAGTAACAAAGCATCACATGGAGTTAAGTCCAATAAAGAATTTTATTTACACATTTTGTAGCTCCAAAAAATGATGCTATATACTTTGCCTTGTTCAATATACAAAGCAATTTTTAGGCAAATGCAACAAAAAACATGAATTAAGTTTTTTTTTTCTCTTTTGATTACCATGATCTTTGTATTTGGAATATATTACAGGAATTCATGGAGTTCTTTCCATCAAGACATGAGCCAAATGGCTTTTCTGCACTGTTTTTTTTTCCTGTTTTCACTGGTAATAGTGTCAATCTTTTCATGAAACTTATGAGAACACAGAAAAGCACCACATATTTTTTTAAGTGTATATTTTCCCTGTTAAACCAAAGTAAGCTCATTTCAGAGATTATTGAAACTTATCTTTTTAGGATGTGAGCATTGAATTAAAAAAGCTGGATTCCGTTTTCAAGCTCCCAGTGGTTTTTTTTTTTTTTTAATTTTCGTATATATCTGTACACAGAAAAAGTTTATTCAAATAAAAATACTTCCAGAATTAAAACATAGTATGTCATATCTGTTAGCTGGGGCTCGATCACCTTTTCAGTCTGAAATGAACTATTTGATCTTGGGAGGAAGTCTTGATAAGTAATTAAACCATATTGGATCTGCTCTGCTGTGTCCCTGACATCATAACTTTTGTCACAAAATTCACAATGGCTGAAGCAGGTTGTTCAGGTTCCAGCTCAGCAAACAGGTGGCACTGATTGTCAGTCTGACTTGCAGGTTTCCGTGCGATGAATCCAAAGCATCGGCTGCAATTGAAATAAATTAATACTTTTCTGTATTGCTGCATGTTCTTCAGAAACCCATTTATATAAATATTGTAAGCTTCAATTTTTAAATAGTGAAATAAAACACATCATTCTATGTTATATCAACATACATAAATATTATAGACAACATTTGCTCATTTATTTTTAATGAAAGTTGGTGGACTTGTGATTTCCATGCAAAATGCAAGAAATTTTGAAAATTTATTCTCTTAACTTTTGGAGTTTACTGACATTTAAAACTGTCAAAAATGTTTGGTTCTTTTAACATGAATGAAAGTGGTCTCATTTACAGCTTTTAACAAAATTTAAAATCTTTCACTTTTCATATGGAGTTTTCCATTAGATGTTATTAAAATTTGGCAAATTTTCAAAATCAAAGCTTTTCATAACCACCCATGTAATATATATATATAATTTGATACAGCCATGAATCCTTTGATTGTAAAAGCCTAGTAATACTATGACAAAAAAAAAAATTGTCCATCAGAAAATTTCATCTTAAATTTTTGTTACATTTTTTTATTTCAATAAATATGAGTAAATGTATCGAATCTGGTGGTATCCATGTTGATCCTACTTAAATTATGGTGAAACCCATAGGTCTGTCCAACATGTTACCTACAACAAACAACTCCCTACATGTTTGAGCAAACTTAATGCTGAAAATTATGTCTGCTGCAGCTAATCAGAATCACAGATAAATACTGAAATACATTACACTATACTGATTTTGAGATAAATTATTTCTACTTTGGAGGCTTTCATATACCACACAATCAATATGCAAATATAAAAAACTATTTATATATAATTATTTTGAAATAATGCTCACATTGGAAATTTAAGGATAAGGAAAGGTGAAATATTTAAAACTTTTTCAAAGGAACAAAGGGACTATTATTTCTTAAACAAATATTCATGGGAGCAAGGATTTGTGTTACATTTTATATTTAGGGTAGGAATTTTCAATATTATATATGCTTCTAAATTAATGCTCTAGCTTCGTTTCGAATTTGTACCCCCATCAAATAAAGTATGCACAAAAATTTCCAAAATAAAACAAAAGAGATTGGAGAACCTTAAATTTAAGGGCTATACAGCTGCATACATAAATGATCAAGGAATTTAACTGGACATGATTAGAAACATAAATATAGAAGGTGGAAAGTGATTAGTTAGCTCAGGAAACTAAGAAACAGCTAGATTTAAGTTTCTGATTTTATGACAAATTTTTACATAAAGCATTCATTAGCAAATTTCAGTAAAGGTAAAAATAAGCCACAAAATAATAATAAAAAAAATCAGCTACTTATAAAACACCAGCTACTTATTTCCACCAGCAGCTAAAAAGTATGTTACGAAAATTAACAAATGGCACAGAAAAAGTTTCTCACAGCAGAAGGAAGGTAACAAAGACAAAAATTTTCAAATTGAACAGTTAAAAGAAGAAACATGATATAATTGTACACCTTCAAGCAGAAGAATTTTTTGCATAATGGAAAAGTTGAAAATAGGCAAAAAGTATTCTTCATGGCAAAAGCTTTGCTACAGAAAAATAACTTTTCAAATACATCTTCCTAAAGCAGAGATGGCGAGAAAAAGGTTTTGACCTTTATGCCCTCTAATGGGGAAAGCTGTGCATTATTCAATCTTCTTACTATAGCAAAAATTTATTAGCTTCCCATCTTTATTGTAGCAAATGGCATACAGTAAAAAAAAAATTTCTCAATTGGGTTTTTAGAAGTAAATATACAGCTGCAAACGGAAGTACACAAACACCACCTAGTGGCAGAATTGTGAACTACAAACCCCCTCAAATACAACCCTAAGTGTTCCACAAAGTAAATGGTATCCGTTGTTAAAATATGTTTTTAAATGTGACATTCAGAAGTGCAGATATTGAGAACAAAAAGATTAAATATTTGCGGCCCCTAACTGCGAAGCTGTGCATTACTTTGGGAAGAAAATACACACAAGGAGTCTTTATACACTGCTGACCACCCAAATGCAACAC
Source organism: Macrothele yani (assembly GCA_039090855.1). Taxonomy (NCBI): domain Eukaryota; kingdom Metazoa; phylum Arthropoda; class Arachnida; order Araneae; family Macrothelidae; genus Macrothele; species Macrothele yani. The sequence goes on from CM077007.1 coordinate 1,047,001, forward strand.
CAAGAAGGAAGCATCCGACTGACCTGAAATTCGCAGCATGCGTCGCCCGCAAGAGGACATGCAAACGATTAGCATTGCAGGCCATATGCAAATCATGTGCGTCCGGCACACCACAGAGAAACACTATAAGAAGGGTGCACAGAAGGCGGGGTGTAAGTAGTGGAAGTGTGTTGTGCTGCTGGACCTGTGCGTGGGAAGCTTCCTGATGCCTCGTGCAACACCAAGAAGGAAGCATCCGATTGGCCTGAAATTCGCAGCATGCATCGCCCGCAAGAGGACATGCAAACGATTAGCATTGCAGGGCATATGCAAATCATGTGCGTCCAAGCATGCCACCGAGAAACACTATAAGAAGGGTGCACAGAAGGCGGGTTGTAATAGTGGAAGTGCGTTGTGCTGCCGGACCCGTGCGTGGGAAGCTTCCTGATGCCTCGTCACAGAATACGGCAATCTGCAGGAGCGGGGACTTGTCGCACGGCGGCCATTGCTCCGATTACCATTGACGTTACACCATCAGCGAGTGTGGCGGCAGTGGGCCGTTAAACGCCGCACCTGGACTTTGGAATGGCTTGACATTGTCTTCTCCGACGAATGCCGCTTCTGCCTGCAACACCACGATGGTCGGATCTGCGTGTGTATGACGCCTGCATTATTCATCGCCATACCGGCCCGTCGCCTGGCGTTATGGTTTGGGGCGCAATTGGATATTACACCCGCACCCCTCTGGTACGCATCGCAAGTACACTCAACAGCCACCGCTACATCTCCGACGTTTTGGAGCCTGTAGTCCTCCCTTACCTGCAGGACCTGCCAGCGGCCACGTTTCAACAGGACAATGCGTGCCCGCACGTGGCACGCATAATGCAACAATTCTTCACGGCCCACCAGGCGTCACTGCTGCCGTGACCCGCCTGTTCTCCCGATTTGTCACCCATCGAACACGTCTGGTCGTTGATCGGCAACCGAGTGGACCGGCAAGCACCACCCTTGGCTACGCCCGATGAACTGTGGCAACGTGTGGAAGCAGCCTGGACCGACATACCCCAAGCCCACATCCAAAGCCTCTTTCATTCGATGCTGCGGCGTGTAGCACCCGTTATTGCCAGCCTTGGGGGCCACACGAATTATTGATGTTTGCGTGTTCTGCAAGTTGTACGGGCCTGTAAGCTCAATCGTTTCATCTTTGTATCAGTTGTTATGTGTTCACTAAATCTTAAATCTGGCTTTGCTATCTCGTGTCCTTTTTGGTGTTGCATTTTGGGTGGCCAGCAGTGTAGTTAGTAGTGTCTGACTGAAAAAAAAAACATTTTTCAATCTTGTTTTTAGTCACGCGGATATTGCTGTTAATGTAAACGTGAAATTGCACCCTCTAGTAGCACACTTGTGCATTAATAAAAATTTGAAATTATATGAGAAAACTTGCGCATTGAAAATGCTCTCCTACAAAGAAAGAATTTTTTTAAATTTGACTCTTAGAAACAGAGATATCGACAAAAATAAGATATACATCTACACCCCCTGACAGAAAAGCTATGCACTATTTTAAGCAGGACATATTCTCAAGAGGTTTTCTAAGATGAGCGGAATCAGTCCATGAAAGAATTTTTCAATCAAGTTTTCAGAAGCTCAGATTTTGTTGCAAATACATCAGAAGCAGAAATAAGCACTTAAAACCCTGATGGCCAAATCATTCTTTACCAAAAATGAGACATTATATGCAAGACATTTTCCCGTCAGGAGCTGTATCCAACACAGGAAGAATTTTTCAAATTGGACTTTTAGAAGCAGAGATATTGGGAAAAACACAATTTAGCTTAATGTCCCCTACTGGGAAATCTATGCATTACTTGAAAAAAAAACTGTAACTAAATAGTCTTCAATATAAATGGCATCGAAAGGAAAAATGATTTTTTCAATCTGATATTTAGAAGCAAATATATGAAATAAAATGTATTTTGAATTTGATAGGATCTGCATTTATGTCCTCCAGCGGCAAAGTTTTGCATTCGAAAAAACTGGAACACAAAGATCCAAATTCTTAAATTTTAAGCTTCCTAAGCAAAAAGAATTTTTCAAGTCAAACTAATCATTGCTGAGATATGGTGTCCACAGACAGCCGGACAAAGTGATAACATAGGCATGATCTTTTGTCACAAAAGATGTACTAATAACACAGCTTCAGTACTGCTAACAGACAATAAAATCAACAGCCCCCCACACACACACACACACAAACACACACAGTTTGCTGGGGGTGGGGAGGAAATTTGTCAGAAATAAGTTATAACCGTAGGAAAATCCTGCACAGGGATAGATAAAATTTCAGGACATTTACAGGACAACATGGATTTCCAGGATGCATATGAACCATGTAAATGTCTTCATATGTGCAGGGATGGTTCAGACCTGGAAAAGTCAAGGAATTTTGTAAGTGCCTAAAAATGTCAAGATTTTCTTTTTTAAACAGCTAATGCATATCAATATATCTCATGTGATTCTATCATAAAGTTCACATACCATTACGTGACTACAAGGTTTTTCATAAAGATGCTTTGATGTCTGTAAATTTTCTGTTTTGCAGTCCCGATGTGGAACTGAACAGCACTTCCGTAAGTAACATTTTTAGGACTTCTAACTAATTGAATAATTTACTGCCCTGCCGCAGAATGTACCCACTTTATATAATGTGTAAAACAGAAAACTTACAGATGTCAAAGCATTTTTATGAAGAAGCTAATGCATATTTTGTTTTGTATGCTGCTAAATTCCATTTACCCATGCATTTGTGGAAAATAATGGCACATCTACAACTTTATTGCTTATAGTTTATCATTTCCTCAACAGAATGCATTGTTAATCACTTTTTCTGTGCTCTTGATAAATGTGAAGTACTTGGGACAAGTAAGTGTGCCTTCTACATTAGTTGCAGGGATTTCTTGAAGGCAGTTGTTGAGAAACTGCTAGAAGCAATCCTCTAAAATATGCTATGTGTGAGGTGCTTCACGCTTAGCCCCTCATCATATGATTCAATCACCCTCTCTGTGCATTTAGAGAATAGAACTACAATGAAACTTGTGTAAGCAGTCACCTGCCAAAAATGGTCAGTTTTGTCTGGCATGGATGCTATCACCCACAGAAACAATGAATATGAGGCGAATATTCATTGAATTTAGGGGCCACAGGCAGCCATTTTTAAAATGCATAAGAGAATATACACCTGCATTTTGGATTGCAAACATGTGGAACTTACAGAAAAAGATTGCGAGTTTAAAAATATTTTTTTCTCTTTCGCCACCCTTCATGAGACTAAATGGTGGGTGGTCCTTGGGGTTGGTCTGTCAAGTTCTTAGTGTTTTGTCAGCAGACAGTATGGTTTTCTTTTAACTAGAGTACGCATGTTTGATCTTTAATTGTCCTAAATGAGAGAGTGAGGCCCAGAGAGCATTTCGTCCCCCTCATCCTAATGAATAAAGCCTTCTCACATAGCAGCAGTATTGTTTGAGCAGATTGATGGTCGGTCTGATCCCGATGGCAATGGATGGGAGTGGATTCACATCTCAAGTGTAGTTGTGCTCCTTTTGTGTTCAGCATCTTACTTTTCAAGGTGGGTGATTTTAGTGAGATAGTTGCCTCCATGGGGCGCTTCATTGAGCAACAATGTCACACACGATAGAAGCAAGTTCTATGTGACACTGCCAAAAGACTCCAACTCACTGGGTTTTGTTCCAGAACTCTTAAATGGAATGACCAACTGGAATTGTCATCTGTGGGCTGATCTTCCACACTGATATACTTTTATGCCTCAAAGAAAGAATTTAAGTTGGGATATGGTGGGCCTGCCACACTTGAGAAGAATAGTCCACCACAGAATTAACCTGGAATCCATAAACGGTGTATGAGAAAGAGATTTCAGCTGAGTGAGTGTAAGATTGATGTATGGATACTAGAGAAATAAATAGAAAGATGAATGAGGTGATTGGAGAAATAAATAAGTATAGATTCAATGTGCTGTGTGTAAGCAAAACTAATATGAAGGAAATTGGGATAGAAGAAGTGAACGGAATGGTGAGTATGTGGTCTGGAGTGTTGGATAATGTAAGAGGGCAAGCTGGTGTACATGTGATTTTAAGTGAAAAGATAAAGAATAAATTGTTTCTCAACAGCTGCATAAGTGAGAGAATCCTTTGGATTATCTACACTAATGCAGCTATCTGAAGGTGAAACTTCAGAGAATAGTAATTGTTGTAGTGTATGATGCTCCATGTGAGTCAGAACCTTCTGATCAAAAGAAGATTTTTGGAATCAGCTAAAAGCTGTTCTGAGCCAGTTTGGGGTTAAAGAGAAAATTATTATAGCAGGGGATCTTCAATGCTGTAGTAGGTATTCAGAATGGGATTTCTGATAACATTCTGGATAAGTTTAATGATCCTTGAGTGAATGACAATGGTGAAAAATTAAGTGAACTCTGCATTAAGAATGGATTGTGTGTATCTAATTTTTTTCAACTACAAGTATTATCCACACACGCACTTGGGAAAATCATACTCTGGGACAAAAGAGTGCAATAATTTTTGCTGCTCACGATTAGTGTCTAAAACACCGAGTTGTTGACACTCGTGTGATGAAAGGTGCGGATGTTGGCTCTGATCATTTTTTGTTTGTGTCATGAGTGCAACTGGATGTTGGACAAACAGGAATAGGAAAACACAAGTGATGAATGATGGATAAAAGGCTTGCTGAAGAGCATCAGCATTACTCTAATTTACTCAATGACTGAATGAGTTGAAGTCACATGAGAGAGATGTAGAAAAGAAATGGTCATACTTTAAGAACTGTGTTGTCACTGCTGCAAAAGAGGTCTGTGGCACTGCAATGGTAGTAACATTAGAGGTGATGCTTTGTAGAACAGTGAAATTAAAGAGAAAGAAGGAAGCATTTTTGGAGACATTGCAAGGTAGAGTTTCTAAGGATGAATATGGGTGTAAGAGCATGAGACGTCAAGCTGGTTCGCCAGAGTAAGGCAAAAGTGGAAAGGCGTGAAATATTTTTGGAAAGACAGAAAACCCTTCTGGAAGAACATAAGACATAGTAGAAATATATATACAATATGCAAGCAAAGGCAACAGTTAAAAAAGTATTTGAAGTTCTAAAGTGCCAAAAGACTGCACCAAAGAAAAATCAAATTAAATACTGAAAAAACACCATAAGACTGAAAAATTATTTTACTGATTAGCAAGACCAAAAACATTACCAACCACTGGGATAAGAAGAGAGGGATATAGAGCTATGGTAAGCTGTTCTCCGTGGCTTTGTCAAGGGCCAGGCACGGGCAACACCCAACCAACACCTATAGAGACCTGAAAGTTACCCTGTTTGGTCTGCTGTAGGTAGTGTCTGGTTTTTTTAAATTGTTTTATTTATTAGAGTCTCATTTTTTATTATTATTTTATGGGTTGTTTTTTGATGTTCAGGGAATCGGGGTGTATCTTGGCCCGTGTTCTGGGTGGGTAAGTTCTAAATTATTATTTTTTATATTATAATTATTTTATTTATTATTTTTTATTTTATTTCTTTTATTATTATTTTTTTTATCTTTGCTTTGCTGTTGCTGCTTTTTGCTGTTTTTGGTAGGCTCGTTGCCGATATGTTGCAGACTAAATTCGCGCAGAAACCCACACTTTCAGGTCTCTATAGGGGTTAGTTGGGTGTTGTCCGTGCCTGGCCCTTGACAAAGCCACAGAGAACAGCTTGCCATAGCTATATATCCCTCTCTTCTTATCCCAGTGGTTGGTAACATTTTTGGTCTTGCTAATCAGTAAAAAAAGTTTCAATCTTATGGTGTTTTTTCAGTATATATAGCTGAATAGCCAATTAAAAGCACCAAACAAAAGACAACTTTGAAATTCTAAAGTGCCAAAGGCTGCATAAAAGAAAGATCAAACCATAATGCATAAATAAAGCTAAAAACGAAGCAAGTAAAAAAAAAATTAAAAGGAAAATGAAAACCAAAAACACAGCAGAAAAAAAAAAAACTTCCAAAGCAAACAAAGAACAAAAAACATTTTTAAGAAAACCAGAAGAACATAGGGGTCAACAGGGAACTGTACCGGCTGGTGGGGGTCCGTAATGGTATGGGGTGTGTTTAGCTGAACTTCACTGGGACCCCTGGTACGTCTACAAACATCTGTAACCAGCCAACACTATGTGCGCATCCTTTCTGACAAGGTACACCCGTTCATGTCCTGCATTCATGCTGATGGGTTGGGCCTGTTCCAACAGGACAATGTACCTCCACAAAAGTGTTGGGACGCTACATTATGGTTAGAGGAGCATTCATCTGAGTTTGGGGTGTTGCCATTTCCACCCAAGTCCCCAGATCTGAACGTGATAAAACACATTTGGGATGCCATGCAACGCGCTATCAAACACAGGAATCCGAGACCTCGGAATACACCCAAATTGTGGAACGCTCTGCAGGAAGTATGGTGTGCATTGCCTACAGCATATTTCCAGAAGCTAGTGGAGTCCATACCCCGTCATACTTCTGCAGTCCTACCAAGTATTCGACTGGTGTACCAGTTTTTCTGGCACTTCAGTGTATATGTATAAATTCTTCACACAACTTAGAATTATATATAATTCTAAGTTGTGTGAAGAATAGGAGAAATGATATTGGAGCCCAATGAATTAAAAGTGAAAGATGGAGTGATGCTAAGGCAGGAGCAGATGGTGTCACAGTGACAGAAGGAAGCACAGGAGAGATCTAAAGAAAAGAGGTGTGTAAAGTTTTAAAATCTCTTCAGAAGTAGATGGCATAACTGCTGATGTTAAAATATAGTAGTGACTCTGTAATTGACTAGTTAACTGAAATTTTCCAGTTGTAGTGGGAGTTAAGAATAGTCCCTCAGGATTGGAAAGATGCTATCATTGTTCCCTTGTATAAGGAAAAAGGAAGTCAGACCAAATGCTTTGTATAAAGAAAATGGAAACCAGACTGAATGCAAGAACTATCATGATATAAGCTTGCTGAGTGTGCCAGGGAAAGTGTTTGTTAAGATCATTATTGATGAGGTACGAGGTCTTACATCAGAGAAAGTGTGGGATGTACAGGTTTTTTTTTTTTTTGTTGTTGTTTTTTTTTTATACCTGACGAGGGCTGCGCTAACCAAATTTTTGCATTACATATGGTGATCCAAAAGTATCTGTTGCCTCCATAGATTTAGAGAAAGCATATGACTGAGTAAATAGGATACTTCTGTGGAAGGTACTAAATAAATATGGTATAACAGAAAATCTACTTAATAGTGTGAAAGCCATTTATGCTGGTATGAGTGAATGGTGTTTTATTGAAATGGTTTTCAATTGGTGCAGGAGTCAGACAAGGTTGTGCGCATGCGTGATGCCAAAATGGACAATACTGGTTTATGTCTTGGTAATTAATATCGATGTGTGCAGATTGCTGCAAGCTGATGACACAGTCCTCTTGGTAGAGAGCAAAACTGAGTTGCAGAATATGTTGTCCTGGACATATGAAATTCAAAATTCAAACTAAGTATAAATAAGGGACCCCCCCCCCCACACACACACACACACTAAAGTTATGGTTTTTGAGCAAGGAACTGATAGCATTGAATGCAAGATAAGTTTAAATGGCACATTGATTGATAAGGTGAATGAGTTTGTATATTTGGGAAGCATGTTTGTGTGTGACGTAGGTGAGTGAACTCTTCATTGAAAGCCATAGCTGCTTTAGGAGGTTTTCACAGAAATGATGAATTATCAAGGAAGTCCTGAATGGTTGTGTAATTGTTCCTACTATGATGTACAGCAGTGAAACCTAAGTCTGCAGAAGAGATGTAGGAGTTGTTTGTGTGATGGAGAGATGTGTTACGTACAGGGGAGAGAGGGTTGTGGCAAGACACACTCTGATCATGTGAAGAATGAAGATGGGTTGTAGTTATGTTGTTAGTAAGGTGGAGACTATTTAATATTCTTAGGTGGTTTAGCCATGTTGAAAGAATGAGTGATGAGATGCTTACTAAGATAATTTTTTCAGCTTAAGTGGCAGGAAAGAAAGGTAAAGGAAGGCCAAAAAAATCATGGGAGGACCAGATTCAGGAATGTCTGTATGAGAAAAAAGGTCTTGTGTGCATTGTGTGGTGGATTTCAGTGAAGCTTGAGCTGTGTGCTGAGATTGCTGTAAACGGAGACAGTAAGTAAATTCTAGATCCATCAATTAAACATTTATCTGGCAGATTGTCTTTCTTTGTGGAGCTAACCTCTGAATCTCAAGGAAGACAGCTTAGTGATATATACATGTATGCATCTTACTTTTCAATTCCTCAGGAAAAACATTTTGCAAAAGACTATGCACTATTTTAAGCAGGAGGTATCCTCAAATGTTATACAAGGTGAGCCGTATCGGTTCACGAAATATTTTTTTCAATTGAGTTTTCAGAAGCTCAGATTTTGTTGCAAACACATCAGAAGCCAAAATAAACACAACCCCTGGTGGCCGAACCATTCTTTACAAAAAAAATGAGAAATTATATGCAAAACATTCACCATCAGGAGCTGTATCTGGTGCAGAAAGAATATTTCAAATCGGACTTTTAGAAGCGGAAATATCGGGAAAACTGCAATTTACCTTTGCACCCCCTAGCAGAAAATCTATGCATTACTTGAAAATGAGTCTGTAACTAAAATAGTCTTCGATATAAAAGGCATCAAAAGGAAAAATATTGTTTTCAATCTGATATTTAGAAGCAAATATATGAAATTATATGTATTTTGAATTCGATAGGATCTGCATTTACGAGCCCTCTAGCTGCAAAGTTGTGCACTGGGGATAAAATGGAATTAAAGGATCATCATTCTCACATTTTAAGCTTCTGAATACAAAATGAATTTTACAAATCGAACAAACAGTTGCAGGGATATGGTGTCCCCTGCCGGACAAAGTGATAACACATGCACAATCTTTTTTTCTTACAAAAGATGTGCTAATATATTATGCAGCTTCAGTATTGCTAACAGACAAGAAAACCAACACCCCCCCCCTCCACATTTTACAGGGGGTGGGGAGAGAAGTTTGTCAGATATAAGTTATATCAGCAGAAAAATCCTCAACTACAAAACATCGCACTGGAACAAAAAGGCAGGAATGGATAAAATTCCAGGAATTCGGAAAAAAGTTCTTTTACCCTTATTTTAATACATCCTAATAATACCCCCACTTCAATAAACTCTAACAATGTGTACCTTTTTGTGGTTAGATTGGTCTATGCAAAGGATGGGTATTCTTCGCCTAAAGCAAAGAGTTGTTATTAAGTTTTTTGGAAATAGAAGATTGCAAGGTAACAGAGATTCATATGAAGCTCAAAGAGGTTTATGGAAATGTAACAATTGACACCAGCAATGCCACAAGATGCAAAAGAGATTTCAAGCAGAAGAAACCTGAGTGGCTGAAATACAATGAAGTGGAAGGACTTCAACTGTAGTCATCAACGAGAACCAACAGCAAGTTGATAAACTCATTCAGATTGATTGACACATTGCCATTTGGGAGTCTGGGATGCACTTTATTGTGGTCATAATGCTGGGAAAACAATAATTCATGACCTGAAATATCGGAAAGTGTGCACAAAGTGGGTTTCACACCAATTAATTAAAGATCATTGGGACGAAAGGGTTGAAAGTGTGCAGGGATTTGTTGGGGATGTTTGAAACAAACAAGGACACATTTCTTTTCAAGGTATTACTGGAGAAGAAAGCTGGGCATTCCTTTATGACAGAGACAAAACTGCAGTCTATAGAATGGTGGCACAAAACCTTGCCTAGACTTAAGAAGTTTGAAAAATGTGGTGGTGTAAATTTTTTGTGATGTCAGAGGCATCACTCTTGTTGATTTTCTTAAACAAGATGGCACTCTTAACAGTTCTCCTCACTATACTAAGAAGCTCAGGGAATCTGTCCACAAGAAAAGATCGGACATGCCACTTTGTAATGTCCTCCTACACAAATGACAATGCCCAACCTCACACCTCACTTGAAACATTTTGGGCCATTGATGAACTGGGCACGACAGTAATCCCACATCCTGTGTACAGCCCTAATTTGGCACCTTCTGACTTTTACCTGTTTAGAGCATGAAGCAGTCTCCATGGTCAATGCTTTAAAGATGAAGTTAAACAGGCTGTGAGATCTTGGGCCAAACAGTAGTCCGCAGAATTTTCCTAAACTGATTACATGTGTTGGGTTGTAAATGCTTGATTTCAGCTAGGGACTATTTTGAGTAGCACCATAACATCACCAGATTTCAAAATGTTTTTACACCAAATGTCAATATATCTCAATGACAGGGAAGTTATTTGCACAGAAGCACTACTTTTAGGACAACTCCTCATACTGAAAGTGAAGGGGTTTTTTTCTGCTACCTAATGAAAATTTAGGATTTTTGATTAACAAAACCGGCCCATTAAATATCAGAATCATCCCTCAAAATGCAATAGGTATGCACATATTGCAGAAATATCAAAATGTACATTCCAATATATATTTATTTTATTTGAAATTCTGAATTACCACCTTTTATGCAGATTAACCTACAAAAGACAGTTCACAATAGCCTGCATGTCTTTCACATTGGCAATCGATGGAAAAATAGATTTTTGATGAAAAAAAGGACTAGTTATCATTTTTTTTTAATTTGGGGATTTAGCAACTATTGTGAGCAACTCGATGGGCTATAAGCAGTTGCTCACACCTAATTTAGGGCCACTACTTCCAGGGAAAGGAGAGAGACAATGCGGTAAGACAAACGTAACATCCATGCCCCACCAGGATTGGAACCCAAAGCCAGTGCTTAGACTACTGCACTACCATTGGGTGGCATCATTTCTCAATGGAATCACTGGAACACTACTGGAAATGACACTACTTGGGAAACCTCAACAGAAGGATTTTTTTTTCCTTTAGGTTGTGATGACTAAATAATGGGAATGGCATCACTTTGTTAAAACAAATTAGATGTAAACAGATTTTTGAATCACGTATGAAGATTACTGAGCACCAGACTTGCTAACTATCAAGAGGGACTGTCTGGAACAGCATCATATAATTGAGGGGAGGTGGGAATTCAAGTAGATAAATGCCCATGTTTTTTTTTTTTTTTTTTTTTTTAAATCAATGCACTTCGTATAAGAAAAGAAAAACAAAACAAATTACTTAACCTTTATACTTGTAGGGTAAACATTTGCTTTGAAGATTACAAGCAGTTCTGCTTTTTTTTTTTTTTTAATTATTGCAAATTATCTGTGCACATCAATATTTTTTGGCAATGTTAGAATCTGGATACATCTTAATAAACAAAGGCCTGGAATCTTCTGCCACAGAGATTGACAAATTAATATAAAATAAATATGGACAAATACAGCTTTTATTGTAGAATAAAAGCTGTAAACAAAGTTTTCACTTTTATTACATGGACATCTTCTGATGTCAAAACAAATAAAGATGTAAAACAAGGGTTCAACTAGATTCCTTTTACTCTTTTTTTTTTAAATTAATGAGGGTTTAATGACCACCGTGAGCAACTCAGTGGGCTACAAGCAATCGCCCATTCCTAATTTAAAGCCACTGCCGTAAGACAAATACCACATCCATGCCTCTCCAAGATTCAAACCTGGACCCATCTCAGACAAATGATCAGAAGCCATCACTTAGACCACTGCACCTCTGGGTAGCGATTCCTTTACTTTAGCATTATCCTATGTCAGCGGTAGGCCACAATCCATTTGCAGTTGCTTAAACTGCTATGTGCAACAGTAAAATCTATTTTGCAAACAGAATAATAAGCCTGCATTTCAGATTACTTGGAACACTACAAAATGTGTCATTGCTTCTTGTAACCATCTGTAAAGCATCGGTTATGCAGCCTTTTTGATACAATGCACAAAAAATAATGCACTAAACTGCAAAAAGCTAGATCAACTCCATTGCTGAAACTTCCTAACCTACCCATGTAAAGAAGCCAATCAACATACATACTTAAATTAGTCCTGTGCAAAACCATTTCTGAATAATTTTATCCTCAATCAACTCACCCTTTCCCATGATTTGTTCAGCTCTCTGCTGTGCTGCATATCGTAAACAAACTAGACATTTAGGGTAACTTACCATTTCATGGTCTTGCTCCCAATTCCACATTTCCAGCACATAAGTTGTGATCAACAATGTCGCATGTTTCTAGAGGTAGCATGGGGGCTCATCACTTTTCTCAGCTGAAGTCATTCACTCTATTCTATTCTTGGTCGTATAGGGGTTTTTTTCCCTCTCCCTCTGGAGGCATCATGTAGTAATCCTCAAGTACTTCTTCAATTTCTTACCAAAACGTAGTCACGCCAAATATGCTCACTAGACACACTCACGGTCTTATTTACATGTCAACACTAAAAAAAAAAACTTTCTTTTTTTCATCATACATACATACATACCACACATTCATACATTTCATTATACACTATATACAACCAATAAATGCTCTATGAACTCACTATACAGGGTGTTCGTAAACTGTTTTGACAAAAGAAGAGGGGTGATAGTACCCATCAAGACGAACAATATTTACAATGGAACCTAGGGTCGCATTCCACTCTGAGTGTCAGAAAAGAGTAAAGCTAGATGTCCAAGTTGAACTTTCAACAGTGCAAAGAAAGAGAATTAACGATTTCATAAGTTGCACAATCCCATTTATGGAGATCATGGGACAGACTCAAAGTAGATGCTCAAAGTGGCGGCTACGGGTGCCGTTGCACAATTTACACTGGCAAATGAAAGACTGGCGCACCCTCTTGAAGACTCCTGGTGTCGTGTTTATCCTATCCACTGCAACAATGATTCTCGCGGCGAGATCGTCCACCAATGATTTCATGTGCCCCCAGAAGAAGTCGTCCGGTGAGTCCAATCTATCGTGCGGAATATGTGGCATTCAGGAAGTGTCTACTGCACCTTGATAAGACAATCAGCTGCAATTGTCGATGCTGCGTTTTTTCTCTGGCAATTTGCATACGGTAAATGCTTGACGGTGATGTTCTGGCGATGTGCTACTTTTCTGGCACGAAAGAAAAGACGTTTGAAATGACGACTTGTGCTTGTTGGATGTATTTCGAAGTTACTCTTTTCTGACACTCAGAGTGGAATGTGACTCTAGGTTCCATTGTAAATATTGTTCGTCTTGATGGGTACTATCAACTCTCTTCTTTTGCCAAAAGAGTTTACGAACACCCTGTATACATATCCGCTTGCACATATTTCATGGCCTTTGTAAAATGGCTTTGCAAAAGGAGCTCTCCCATGCCAAACTCTACTCTCAGCAACATTCTAACCCTAGTACTTTCTGTAGCTACCCGTTACCATGATCAGGGGGATGGAAACTCTGACCTATACTCACGGTATCCTCAGAGTGACTCTCCCAGGGCAATATCAACTCTCAAAGCTTCATTATGCCCCAGGAGAGTCACTCACTTGCTCTAAGGATACCGTGAGTATAGGGTCAGAGTTTACATCCCCCCTGATTATGATAGCGGGTAGCTACAGAAAGTACTAGGGTTAGAATGTTGCTTAGGGTAGAGTTCGGCATGGGAGAGCTCCTTTTGCGAAGCCATTTTACAAAGGTCATGAGATATGTGCAAGCAGAAGGCTGGGTTAAAAAACATCAATGTAGAAACGTCTTAAATGGTAAGTTACCCTAATGTATATATGTATATAGTGAGGTCATAGAGCATTTATTGGTTTATATAGTGTATAATGAAATGTATGAATGTGTGGTATGTATATATGATGAAAAAAAACCGACAGTTTTTTTTAGTGTTGATATGTAAATAAGACCGCGAGCGTGTCTACTGAGCATATTTGGCATGACTACGTTTTGGTAAGAAAATGAAGATGTACTTGAGAATTACTACATGACGTCTCCGGAGGGAGGGGAAAAAACCCTATATGACCAAAAATAGAATAGAATAGAGTGAATGACTTCAGCTGAGAAAAGTGATGAGCCCCCATGCTACCTCTAGAAACATGCAACATTGTTGATCACAACTCATGTGCTGGAAATGTGGAATTGGGAGCAAGACCATGAAATGGTAAGTTACCCTAACTGTACTATTACATTGTTGCATGCTTATTTTAAACCTTACGATATTGGACATGTTTCCGATATATGGGGTAATTACAAAACTAGAACATGCGTGCGGATGTAGTGCCAACAGCTTGGTCTTGGGGTTACACAGCAGGTGCTGAGGACAAAATAACCCAGGGGTTGCACTGCCAACTGCATTCTTCACAATTAACTAAAAAAAATTATTTTGGGGATGGGGAAAAAAGTTTTGGTGATTACCTTTACGTACTGTTATAACACTTTAGTGGGGGAAAAAATTGAATTTGGCAAAAACTTAAAAAGCCAGAGCAACTGCTGAAATAACCCAAAGCAATTATATTCAAGCAGCACATATATTTAAATCAATCAGAATTATGCACTGCATTGCCTGTGGTTTACTGGCCTTCCATGTAACAACTTCTTAGAAAGCTTGAAAATTACATTGCCCTGGTTCGGAAATCGAACCTGCATCTCTAGATTTCTGTTCGTGTATGCTTACCATTACATCACCCAGTACAATGAAGTTCCGAGCTACTAAGGTACTTGAAACTTCATTGTCCTACTAGTGAATAAAGACCTACATCCATGTCTGGATGTAAAATGGTCAAATGATGCTATCGCTTCAACTGGCGAAAAATCTGAGTTTTCAGATTCTTAATGCCTTCAAACAGAAGTCATCGCTCTTTCCACGTTTATAAGTGGGTCACGGAAAAAATCTCATTGGCCGCCACCGGGAATCAAACCCAGGGTCTTCCAGTTATGCGCCGGACATGCTTCCACTGTACCACAGTGGCCTCGAATTCCCCCAGACTCACATTCAACTAGCTGCCAAGCCACTTGGCAGGTTGTTTCTTGGAGTCCTGCACAATGCTGGTAATTCACCAAAGATGGTAAGCAGCAACTGAACAAATAACTAGAAGGCGAATGAATAATTAATAGACTTTTGACGTGGACTAGGAACATCAAACAGAAGTCATTGCTCTTTCCACGTTTATAAGTGGTGCAGTGGAAGCATGTCCGGCGTATAACTGGAAGACCTTGGGTTTGATTCCCGGTGGCGGCCAATGAGAATTTTTCTGTGACTCACTTATAAACGTGGAAAGAGCGATGACTTCTGTTTGATGTTCCTAGTCCTCGTCAAATGTCTGTATTAATCTTAAGGCCTTAGTTGCTTGGAACTTCATTGTCCTAGGTGGTGTAACAGTAAGCACACTGAAACGGAAATTAGGAGATGCTGGTTCTATTCCCACTCCAGGGTGATATAATTTTCAAGTTTTTTGAGTTGTTACATGGAAGACCAGTAAACCACAGGCAATTCAGTGCATAATTCTGATTGATTTGAACATATGTGTTGCTTGAATATGTTCCCATGTTTTTCTCAAATTCTATATTCGAAAAACTCATTCTTTGGTAGTTCAGAATTGGATGCACATTGAAAGACAGCATTTACAGAAAGAGAGAGAAGGGGGAGGAAAAACTTGGACTTTTTAATACACTTCAAAGAATATGAAACTTAGCCTTCTAAAAACAATGCAGTAATAAGGATAACAACAAAATTAATTAACTTTTTGACCACAGTTTTAAAGCCTTATGTGGAGTGTGCACATTTAGCCACTGAAAATGGAGCAACTCTGCTTAAAGCAGAGCACTTGGTATGTCTACTGAACACTTGGAATCCTCTGAATTTTCAGTAAAGAAGAGAATCTTTGCAATTTTAGATCACTATATCGATCAACACAAACTAATCAAATTCCCCATATGCATGCAAAATGTTGGTTGTGACATTATTTCAAGGTAAATAACTGGTCATAATACCTAGTACTTATAGGCACTCCATCTTCGTTTAACTGCGTCCATCTTCTGTCATCTTGGTCAATACCACAATGACTGATTGTCTTGACAGGATAATGGCGTCTGAAGAATATTCTAATTGGAACAATGTATGTAAGAAATACAAATCATGAGCAAATTTGAAAATATAATAAAACTTCTATGCATCATCTATGTACCAAATGATATTGTAGGGAAACAACATGTGATGTGATTCAAGAAATAGCACATATAAAATTATTTAACCAGAAGAGTTTCAACATGCAGTAATATGCAGTATTCGGTTAAAAGGTAAATGTGAGGTTCATTCATTGCGCTATCACAATTGCTTACACATTTCAGGTTGGTCGAGCACTACACAAACATAAGCTATGCAAACAAAACATTTTTTAATAAAAACTACTGCTGATTGTCTACTCTCTCTCTCTCTCTCCACTTCCACTAAAGTGGAAATGGGGAGAGAGAGAGAGAGAGAGAGAGAGATATTCCAAATATTTTACAAATTATATATTTCCATTCCACTAACGCAATGTAATTTTCAGGTTTCCTGAAGAATGGCTATATGGAAAACAGTAAAAATGTGTGGCATCTTTAGTATATGCCAACAAATCATGTAGTTAATTTGGCCACATTTAAATGCCTTCACACTCTCAGTCAAAGAAGAGGGCACGTGCATATAATCAGCTTTGTTCTTTGACCAACCTCCTCGGTAGTAAAAATAGTTTTATGCAGCAGATGTAATATTTACTCTGCTATGCTAATTCTATTGCCTAATTCTTTATCACAAGGTTTTCCTATTTCATTAACTACTACATCCAGATAGTTAAAATTCATTATCTGTTCAAGCACATTTCTCTGTACTACACAATTTACTTTTTTAATATCATTAGCAGTATTTCTAATTTAAAACCATAAGATTTTGATTTCTCAACATTCAATCTCATTCCAAATATTTTACAAATCCTACTGAACTTATTTGATATCATACTGCATGCTACTAACACAGTATATTTACACATAGCTAGTTACTGCTACTAGAGCTGTCTGCTGTAAAATCTGTCGCAATGTTACTTTCTTTAACAAGCTTACTGATGCAAATTAAAAGCAGAAGTAGCTGGGGGGAGGGGGAAGGGAAGGTTACACTCTTGCCATACCCAGAGATCTCATACCACTTACCAGAGCTTTCCTTGAAAATTTCCACTTTGTGTGTGTGAGAGAGAGAGAGAGAGAGAGACTTGCCTCACTCACTGCAAATTTATTTTTTAATACACTTGTTTGTAAGGACCCTGCCAAAAGCTGTTTCACAGTCAACAAACACCACATAAAAATCTTGGTTCACCTAATGGAACTTTTCAGGGGGCTATCTAAGTACAAATATAAATAGGCAGGGATCAAGCTGTCAATTGCATTCTTAGCAATTTGCGAAAAAAAATTGTTTTTGCAATTGATAGAGTATTGGCGATCATCTTTTTTGGTGAAGTGCCAGCAAAAACAATCATTAATTTTTGTTCGATTTGGTAACTGAAAAATGAAATTCATACATTAATTACTTTTGTCATTGTTTACAATCAAAAAGTGCTTGTAGTGTAGTAAAATCCATTCATTTAGTGGTGTAAGCTAACATTCATTGTTTACACTGTGCATGAGATGGAAAGCGATTACGTGAAAAGAGTGACACAATCGCTGATGTAAGACCTATTATAACACTTTGTTTTTTTTATTTATTCCAATAGAGGGTGGAAAAAAACATTGGTGATTTCAGATTACATTTGGTGAAAAAAAAATTGACTTTGGTGAATGGGTTGGTGAAAACTTTAAAAAAGCCAAAGCAACCCCTGAACAGGTATCATGACATCCCATACCACCCCCAAAATGATGCTGTTCTTCATTCAGCTGATTTTTCACCACCTTTTCCCCAAGTTTCTTACTTAATATGCTAATAAAAATTTGTAATAAATGAAGTCATGGCTTTCCTAGATGATCATATGATAGTTACATTAGACTGATTAAGGGAATTACTTAGGAATAAGGATGTTAATTCTTAGCACCAAATTTTCGGGTAGTAACCCTAACTTCATCAGGACAAACACTGCAGTAAGTGTTGCCAACCTTGGGTTAAAGTAGTTCTTCTTCTTCTCTCAATCTCAAGACCTTCCAACAGTTTTCTCTTTAAGAAATGCTTTTGGTGGGTCAGAATTTCTACTGAGTCCCATAGGATTTTATGTCCAGTAGATTGAACATGTTTGTCAAGGCCAATTTTATTTGTCATGTTTTTTTTATGGCTGCTTTATGTTCTTTCAGCCTGGTCTTAAGCTGTCTGCCTGTTTCCCCTACATAGCCAAGACCACATTCACGCTTGACATTGTAGACTACTCCTTCTTTTAACAAGATGTTAGTTTCTTGCTGCTTTAATTTAGGAAGGTAGTTATTGATCTTATCCTAAACCTGGAGCTAGTCTGATTTTAAATTCCAAATCCAGGTTTAGGAAATAAGATCAATAACTAAATATCGGGTTTATGGATTTTTATTTTCCCAAAAATAAGATGACATATGAAAGACAACTACTATACTTAAAAAAAAGACCCTACTATTGTAATTTGTGAAGCAGATAAATCAAATCAGTTAATAATACTAGATAAAAGTGAATATATTGTTAAAATGAACACAGCTTTTGAGGAATTAAAATGTGGGATAATTAAAAAAGACCCTGTGGACTCTCAGATAAACTTTTTAGCAAAAATAAGAAATCATAATTCACTACCTTCAGAAATTACCAGAGCCTATCCACCAATAGGTACTGTAGTTCCAAGTATTTTTGGGAAAATAAAAACCCATAAACCTGATAGACCATTTAGAGTTATTGTTTTAAAATCAAAGTCTCCTCTAATAAATCTAGAAAGGAAATTATACAAATTTTTGGCCCCCTTTTTCATGAATAATGAATAATGTTTAAAAAACAGTTTAGAGTTCATTGAGAAAATAAAATCTATTAATATTCCACTATCTGGTATGTTTATGGCAAGTTTAGATGTTAAATCATTATTCCCAAGTACCCCTGTACCAAAAGCCATAGACATTATCATTAAAGAGTTAAAAAATAAATCTCACTTTAATAATACACAATTACAAGAGTCATTTAACATTTTATCCTGTATTTCTAACAACAATTACTTTGAATTTGACAAGAAGTAGGAGCCCCAATGGGATCCCCATTATCTTCTTTATTTTCAGAAATAATCATGAGTGATATAGAAAACATAATTATTAAAAAACTACCAAACCCACCTATCATTTATTGTAGATATGTTGACAACATTTTTATTTTTTCTAAATTAAAACAAGAAGAACTTAAAATATTGAAGAATAAATTTACCACTTGTTACCCAGAGATTGAATTAACTTTAGAATTTGAACAAAATGAAAAAAATTCTTCTTAGACATAGAAATATTTTAAAAAAGACTTAAATTTTGAATACAGAGTTTTTAGAAAACCAACATATGTACCTATAATGATCCCATATCAATCTGAACACCCAAAAACTCAAAGTAAACGGTATTACGAACTGGGTAAAAAGAGCCTTCACACATTCCTCAAATAGAAAATACAGAGAAGAAGAAATCCAGTGGATTATTAACACAACCAAACAATTTGGATATGACACAAAAACTGTCAAAAAGATGATTTTTGCATACAAGATGAAATTAAAAGAATCTGGACAAAACATCCAAAAAAAAAAAAAAAATACAAATTTTCAGGTTCTTTCCCTTTTATTAGAGGATTAAGTGGAAAAATTTTAAGATTAATAAAGAAACACAACATTATTTTTGAACATTCAGTTCAGAATATTGGTGACTTAATTATAAAGAAAAAAAGTAACAATAATATACTACAATCAGCAGGCGTATATGAAATTCCTATTGTTTCACATTCTGAAGACCACATATCATACATACATTGGCAGCACAAAAAATAGATTAATAAAAATATTACATCAACATATAAAAAACTGGAACAAAAAAGAAGAAAAAACTGCACTTATCCAACACTGTGTTAAACATAAACAATACCCTGATTCTGAAAATATTAAATTCCTAACCACCCTCACAAACGAAAAAGAATTGAGAATTTCCGAAAGTGTTATAATTGAACAAAAAAAAAGATAAAATATGCAACTTACAAGACCCCACCACATTAGACACAGCCTAGAAATCACTTATAAAAAAAGAAAAAATCTATAAAAAAAAAAAAGGAAAAAAAAAAAAAAAAAAAAGGAACATTACAAAAAATCACACCAATAAACAAAGAACAAAAAAAAATACACCTGTTTCTACGAACAAATAATAATAGCCCAAAAATATCTGCACAAAAGAATTATACTTACGACTGATACCTACCAACTCATCCAATAGATGGCGACACATTGGAAACAAATCACCTAACACATACAGGCAGCAAACCTTCCCATCGATTCTTGACATGCAACTCCAAAACTGCACACACGCGAGGCACCCTCGTGTACAAATAGTGGCCCGAAGATGGCAGTTCAGTACCGCAGAAAGCGCTCGCCGTAACAACGAACCCCTTGTGAGACGTCTCCTGACCCGATGAGTATAACTCTTTCTACTAAAATCTTTTAATTAATAGTAAATTTTAAACGTTTGATTGTGCGGGTGAATGAATGTGGAACTGAAAATATATAACCTAACTAACTGTTTTATTTCTGAAAAAAAAAATGTTTATAACTAACCAAAGGTTCGTAACGTAAGGGACCTCTTGGGGCTGGGAGCTAATGCCTCACGGAGCAAACAACGTGAGGAATACTTTGACAATATCAGGTAAATTACCTTAGATATTATGTATATTGCAATTGTACTTGCTCATAATAGGCAAATAAAAGTGAAAAAAAAAACGAATATTTTTTCTAAATATGCACCTCTTGATTTCATAAAATATCCACAAATATTTCATTTCCAAATGTTTGTAGAATATGAAAAATTAGCACATTTACTCAAACAAAAAAATTAACCAAAGTGTAGAAAATTCGGAGTAGAGAAATTCCGTTCGGCTTCAGCAGAGGCGACTTTAGATATTTTGGAGCCCTAGGCGCTGAACGATTCAACGGGCCCCCTTCCCCTTCTTATTGCCTCAGAAATTTTGATCTGTCAGATTAGCCAAAAAAAGAGAAAAAAAAGTAAAGTCGAGAAAAAAGTTTTTACACTTTTTAAAATTCCATTTTTCTTCCTACTATTGGAACATTTTGTAAGAAACAGTGCTAGTGTAATCTCTCTGTCTGCCCGTGCACATCAAACTTTTTGTTTTTAGAGATATTTCAAAAATTATTTTTGCGACTAATAGGAAATCTAAGGATATTAAGTTCGGCACTTTATATAAAGCTAATGGCTATTAAGTCGAAAATTCAAAAAATTCAAGTTCTGTTGTGAAGAAACTAACTATTCAACTTACAGGAAAATATTATTTTCGTGCCTCTCAGATTAGGCTTATTTCTTCCTTCTCAAATATTGAAATTTTCCAGTTACTTCGTTAATTTCTCGCTAAAGGCCAAAAAAACTTGATTTTCACAGATATTTCAAAAATTATTTTTGCAAAAGATCGGACATAAAAATTCATTAAAATTTTCCCATTTTAAATTTCATTGCTAATTCATAAATTTCCCGCTAGGAGTTCACAATGTGAAAATTTTGTAAATTTTAGCTTTGTTTTCTATGAAGAGATTATTTCAGTTACAGCAAACGTTCTTTTTGAGTTTCATACATTAGGCAAAATTGATTACTTTTAACAGTTGCAAGTTTCTTGATAAATGTATCGCTAAGGGCGCTGAAAATTAAATTTCGTACATTGTGTGTAAATTGTCATAAAATTTTGTAAAATTGGAATGCATTTCAAATATAAAATGTGCTCTTGCCATTGCTTCAGCTTTGGAAAATCATCTTGTTTATTTACATTTTGAGCTAAAGTAGGAAACGAGCATAGTATCAAGCAAAAATAAAATACTGGAAGACATTGGCAACTGGAAGAGTCCTCCACATTACAAAACACGGGTAAAATTCATTTTATGCACAGTGCTTCACTTGAAAAGGATGGATGACTTTTCGTGGAGGAGTTTTGACATAGACAAATGCCATGGACCAAGAAAGGTGGACAGTAAGAATTTCATCAGTCATTGCAGGAAAGCGAGAATGTGAAGAGTTTTTTTAAAGCATTTTTTCTTATTGTTTTCATAGGAAAATTAAGAAGGTCTGCATTTTTTCATTTTGGTCTGTGGAAACCAAATCAGTACTGGCAATGAAATTATGTGTTTTCGGGGCCCCTTAAGCTGTGGGGCCCTAGGCGTGGCCTAGTTGGAAATCCGCCACTGGGCTTCAGTTCGGGAAGCCGGCAGGAATGTAACTGTAAACAACTGAGAGAAAAAATCCCACCATAGCCTTTATTTTATAGGGGTCTGTTTTTAGGAATATTTTAATTCACACATTTCGAAAATGGCATCCACTCGTACAAGAAATTATTTAATTAAACAGGACGTAAGGTATTGGATAGACGACACTGATCACACTTAAAACTGTTAGATGGGCAAGATTCACCTACCTCCCCCTCCTGTTTTTCGGCGCCCCTGATGCTTTTTAATCATACTAATAAGGAAGCCTTATTTTCGGTCATACTATTTAAGGAAATCTCTTTTACATGGTCCTACTGTATAGTGTATGCATCAATTAATCAGAACTGACTAAGATTTTTTTTTACATGCTTTGTTATAGTTTCATATTACATACATTAAGGCAGATTTTAATGTTTGTGAAAATACTATGGAAAATATAAAAAAACTTTCTGAATATACATGCCTTTATGGAGGGGTTATTTTAATTCATTTTCTAATTAACTCCCAAAAATTGTGTTAAAAAACTGCATCTTAAAACAAATGCATCTCTGGAGCGTCCACTATGAGTTGTACATACACTAAAGAAAGGAAGAAATCTTGTACGAAGCTGAGGGTAAAGATTCACTTGCCTAGTGACATCAGAGATTGATAAGGAAGAGCAGAACCCAACAGGTTCCATACAGCTTAAACACTTGCAGTTGTAACCCCTCATTCCCTACTACCACCACATCACACCATCAAAATCGCATTGAATAGCTTTTCCAATCGGCAGATGTTAGAAAACACAACTTTTTTGTCAACGCCAAAAGTTGACGAGTAAAACAACGAGATGGCGGAAAGATGTGATAATAAGAAATTGGCTCACTGAGGGAGGGAATGAGTTGTCGCTCTAAAGCCACGTTGAATACCCTTGGGATCTCATCCTCAATCGTCACCCTCTGCCGCCGTACTGTTGCTATTGTCTCAAGAAGCTACTTCCTTTTCTTAATGGGATATCGACACTGGGACTGGGAGCTAGGTCGTACTAGGTGGGGAGGAGGGAAAGAGATGTTCCACGCAAATACATGTTGTTCCGCTTTCTTAAAAAAAAAAAGACCCTCGGAACCAAAGCGGTTTGACAAGGGCCATGGTTATTCCAACTGGCCATGGGTGCCACATCAGAGAGAGTGCATTTGTGTTGATCACAAACACAGCGGTTTTGTATTAAGCTTCCTGAATCTCCCATACAAATGTTGGTTCACTCCCAGTGTAATGAAATGTTGCACCGTGGGAATAAAAGCACGATAATGTATAATGATTTTTTTTTTTTAAATAAAGGTACCACGAAGGATTGCGATTTCTCAAGAAAAACGTTTTTAAACTTCTTCCATGTTTTTCATATTAATTTATTTTTCGTAAAATTTGACTGGATCTTTCTGCCGCCCGGGTGCAGTGCACCCGTTGAACTCCCTGCTTGGCGCCTCCCTGCATATCATTACCAGAGACGAAACTTTGGTCCATTACTTCTCACCAGAAATGAAACAGACTTCATGATAGAGTAAACATTCACATTCTCCAACACCAAAAAGGGGCGAATTGTTCCTTTTGCAAGGAAGGTTATGCTCACCCCTTTTTTTCACAATCAAGGTGTTGTGCATTATGAATTCAGGCCAAAAGGCACCATGATTAATGCAGCATCACATTGTGAAACCCTTAAGAGGCTGAGAAAGACGATTAAAGATCGACAGCCAGGAAAACTGTCAAGATGCATTGTCCTTCTGCATGACAACACGACACCACATTCGGCACACATCATGAAGGCCCTCCTTGACAAATTCAAATGGAAGGTGTGGGAATGCCCTCCCAACATTCCAGACCTTTCACCTTGGGATTTCCATGTGTTCAGCCACATGAAAAATGACCTTGCAAAGCGGCAATATCACTCCAATGAAGACGTCAAAAATGTGCCGCAAGAATGGTTATCGCAAAATGGACAACATTTTTTTCAAGAAGGGATAGACAAACTCGTACCATGCTACAATAAATGTTTAAATAAACTATGCAGTTGCATCAAAAAATAGCTCTTCTATTGTATTTTCTACTTAAGTATAAATATTACCCAAAATGTTCATTTCTTTTTTTACATGCAAGTGCAACTAACTTTTTGACTGTCCTACATATAAGAAATGGAAGAAGAAATACTGTTTTTATCCTTTCCTATGGAAGTGGTGTGTGTGTGTGAAATACTTTTCACTGATGATTAGTTAAAAATGAAATATTATCATACTTTTTATTTTAACTTTGAGGTTATGTTTGTATTTATTCTAGAAATAGTTCAAAATGTTTAGTTACAATATTTTAAAAAATTAATAAAAAAAAATTCCAGAACTTACTTGCGAGTGTTGTCAGTGAGTGTAATTCCTTGGTTGGATACTTTGAAATGGACAGGGGTAGCATATGGTAAAGGTTTAAGAGCAAGAGTCTGTGTTAAGGCCTTTTTCACAGCTTGAGGGCCAGTTAAAGATTCGGTATCAACACTGTGCAAGTAAAGAACGTTGCAAGCTGGCAAGTAAAAAAGTTTAACTTTTAAACATTCACATAAAAAATGAGTATGCTATTTATTTTAAATATAATATTCATATACATATTGAAAGACAGGAAAGTGTAACTCACAAAACATCACATGCAGGTTAAAAATTTAATGATTTCACTCTGATGAATTCAGTTTGCATTGCAACACAAGTAATAAAATCTCAAAATTGTTATAATATTAAACTTTTCTTCCAAGGCTACACAATTTAAGCCGATTTGGTTTCCATATTTTGAAGATACAACATTTTTAGATATCTCCCTTGAACTTCTTTATAATATCATCTTGAATGTTCAAATATTACATACATACATATCACTAAGCTGTTCTGAAATTCAGAGGTTAGCTCAAAAAAAAAAAAAAACAGATTGTCAGATAAAAGTTCAACTGATGGAACTAGAATTTACTTATTATAGCCATATCAAACATCTCCATTTACAGCGATCTTGGCACACAGCTTGAGCTTCACCGGTATACATCACATGATGCACACAAGACCTTTTGTGCTTCATACTCATAATCTTTTTCTCATGCAGACATTCCTGAATCTGATCCTCCCATGATTTCCTTAGCTTTCCTCTACCTTTCTTTCCTGCCACTTGGGCTGAAAAAATTATCTTGGTAAGCATCTCATCACTCATTCTTTCAACAGCTTAGTCTCCATCTTACTAACAACATTTTGCTTCACACTAGACAACTGCAACAAGTCTTCATTCCTCACATGATCAGAGCGTGTTTTACCACAAATGCCCCATAAGTAACTCATCTCTCTAGCACACAAACGACTCTTATGTCTCTTCTGTAGCAACCAAGTTTCACTGCTGTACATCAGAGCAGGAACAATTACACTTTCATTAACAGCCACGCAGGCCTCTCTTGAGAACCCTTCATTCCTGTGAAAACCTCCTAAAGCAGCTATGATTTTCAATGAAGAATTAACTCACCTACTAATTTCACCATCCAATTTGTTCTCTCTGTCAAACGTACTTCCTAAATATACAAACTCATTCACCTGTTCAATCACTGTGCCATTTAAAACTAGCTTGCATTCAGTACTAACAGTTCCTCATTCAAAAAACATAAGCTTGGTTTTTCCCTTATTTATACTCAGTTTGGATTTCGTGCAAACTTCGTACATCTGGGACAACATACTCTGCAATTCACTTTTGCTCTCTGCCAACTGGACTGTGTCATCAGCATACAGCAATCTGTACACACGGATATTACCCAAACGTAAACCAGTATTGTCCATTTTGGCATCATGCATGCATGCATGCATCCATAAATATATTAAACAACCATGATGACATTACACAACCTTGTCTGACTCCTGCACCAATAGAAAACCATTTTGATAACACACCATTCACTCATACACATGCTCTACTACCAGCATACATGGCTTTCACACTATTAAGTAGATTCCCAGTGATGCCATATTTATTTCAGTACCTTCTCTCTCAGAGGTATCCTATTAACTTGGCCATAAGCTTTCACTAAATCTATGAAGGCAGCAAAACCTTTCTTACCAACAGACAGATACTTTTCAATCATCACATAAAATGCAAAAATTAGGTTAGTGCAGCCCTTACCAGGTGTAAAATCACTCTGTACATCCCACATTTTCTCTGATGTTAGATCTTGTATCTTATTAATAATGCTCTTTCCAAACACTTTCCCTGGCACACTCAGCAAAGCTGATACCATGATAGTGCTTCCATTCAGTCCGATCTCCTTTTCCCTTACACAAGGGAACAATGATAGTATCCCTCCAATCTTGAGGGGCCATTCCTAGCTCCCAACACAACAGGCAAATTTCAGTTAACCAGTCAATTGCAAAGTCACTATCATATTTTAACATCTCAGCAGTTATGCAAGAGACTTACCATTCTGAAGAGATTTTAGAGCTTTACACACCTCTTTTCTAGAGATCCCTCTAGTGCTTCCATCCCTCATTGTGGCATCATCTGCTTCTGCCTCAGAATCACCTTTGTTTCATGCGCTAATAACTCACAAAAGTATTTATCTCCCATTTTTTACTTAACTTATTGGGCTCCAATATCCTTTTTCTGATCTTATTCTTCACACAACTTAGAATTTTATTTCCTCTATTTTTCCCATGTACTTCCAGAAAATTTTTCTATCTTTCCAAAAAGCTAATTCATGCCTTTTCACCTTTTCCTGCCTATCTTTTGCCTTACTCTGATAAATCAGCTTAGCAGCCTCATGCTTCTAACAGCAATATTCATTCTCAGAAACTCTACCTTGCAACATCGCAAAATATGCTTCCTTCTTTCTTTTTATTGCTTCTTTAATCTCACTGTTCCACCAAGCATCATCTCTAATGTTACCCACTGTTGCAGTACTACAGACCTCCTAAGTGGCAGTGACAACACAATTCTTAAAACATGTCTACTTCTTTATGTTCAATATATTAATCTTCCTATTGATCAGTATTATGAATAATTAGTTAAACTCTTTTAAAAAATGAAATACCTGATATTTCTTATGCTCTCAACATCATTACCTTTAACTAATCTCATTTTTATCCCCTTGTTGATGGTTGCATTTTATAGCTTGTGCTTAAAAATATCCAATGCATAATTAGTACCAGGTATCTGGTAATAATAATGAAATTTCTTTGCAAATGTCTTGTATTGTAGATTAATGTCTTTTGGAACATGACCTGTAATTTAAAGATGAGCAAGAAATATCAGAAGAAATAAAGAAACTGACCAATGTGCAAGGAATAATCAGAATTTAAGCAACAAAAGTTCTGCTATGAAAAGGCAAGCATCTTCACTAGTGCAATCTGAAAGTTTGTTAATACAGTGCACTCTTGATTATCAAAATGTGGATTACCCATGCAGGATTTTTCTATATTAATTTAAAATCACACGTTCTATGTATAAAAGTGGATATGTTTTTTTGGTGTGAATTCACATGGATAATTGGTGCTCTTTCCAGAAGATAAAATTTTTGAGAACCTGGAAAGAACATTTGCTATTCATCTGTTGTGCAAATACACCTCAACAACATGTAGAATCCAACTCTGATGATAGGAAAAGGAAAATTTCAGAAATCAAATATAATATCAAACGTATTGTTTACCTAATATTGAAAAGTATTTTGCACGTTGTCGCTCCGTGAGACGCCTGCTCCCACCTCGAGATGCCTAATTATGTTACAGGTGTTTGTTAGTTAATTTTTTTTTTTACAAATAAAACAATTTAGTTAAATATTTTCAGTTAAACACTCACTCAATAGCACAATCAAACATTTAAAAATTTCATTAATTAAAACAATCGCATTAGAAAAGGCTATACTCATCGGGTCGGGAAACATGGCTCACATAAAAGCTCTTCGTCTACGATATCACGGCGAGTGCATTCAATGCTCTGGGAGCACTATCATCAGGTCATCAACTATCTACACGAGGGTTTCTCGCCTCTGTGTAGCCGCAGGAAGTTGCATGTCGGGAAACGAAGGGAGGAGGATTACGGCCTGTACAATGTGTCAGGTGATTCTCCTCAAGTACTGCCATCTATTGGATGAGTTGGAAGGTATATCTTTCATATGTACAATACTTTCAATATTAGGTAAACAATACCTTGCGAAATACTTTTCAATATTAGGTAAACAATACCTTTGATATTATATTTGTTTAATCTAAAGCACGTTTTAACAAAAGACAGTCCTTAGGGATTTGTCTCATGATATGCATATTTTGTAAATCTATACATAGTATACGTTGGAAGGCCAGGAGCAAGGAGGAGGGAAAAGCGACCATGAATTGTCGAAACTTGTTAAGACCTAAGGAGTTGAGAGAATTAGAGAACTTCAGAAAAAGAAGGAGTGACCTTCAAAAAAACAGCATTCAGTTAAATTTTTTGTTAAACTGTCGGGATTTAAAGTTAATACCAAAATATCTACAGCTTAATCATTACACATTGAATAACAAAGACACAAGTATAATGAAACAATGTGAAATAAAGCGATTAAGAGAAGAAATTGTATTAAAAAGAAAGACAGTATATAAGTTACATAACACTTGTTTTAATTTATAGAATCTGATACAAAATAATAATAAATATGAAAATTTAAATAACATATGGACTGATACTGTCGTCAACCAAAGTTTAAAACAGACTTTTACAATATTAGAAAATGAAGCCCAAATCATCAGAAATGGGCATTTTGAAAAATTAAATAGACTAATAGATAAAAAAGACTCCTGTTAATAATTTAAATAATGAAAATTCTCTGCCTACGTTTTAAAATTATTCTTACTTCAGATTCTCAGAAGTACAACAGGCAGAATTACAGAAGGGTAAAAAAATTGTGTGTCTGCAGAATATTCCCGCAACTGAAGTGTGTATTCCAAAAATTGGGACCATCATTCAAGATGTTCCATATTCACAAACCAAATTTAAATTTAAGTTATATCGAAATGCATTGGATGAATAAAATCTGCAGTTTAAAAAGGAAATTAAAATTGGAAAGATGACATATGAAAGACAACAAGTACTGGATTTAAAAAAAGATCCTAATATTGTAATTTGTGAGGCAGATAAATCAAATCAGTCAATAATACTGGATAAAAAAGAATATATTGTTAAAATGAATGCAGCTATTGAGGAATTAAAATGTGAGATAACTAAAAAAGATCCGGTTGACTCTCAGTTAAATTTTTTGTCTAAAATTAGAAATCATAGTTCACTTCCTTCAGAGATTACCAGAGCTTATCCACCGGTAGGTGCTGTAGTTCCTGGTATTTTTGGAAAAATAAAAACCCATAAACCTAATAGACCATTTAGAATTATTGTTCCAAAATCAAAGTCCCCATTAATAAATTTAGAAAGGAAATTATACAAATTTTTAGCCCAATTTTTCATGAATAATGAATACAGTTTAAAAACCAGTTTAGAATTCATTGAAAAGATATAATCTGTTAATGATCCACTATCTGGTATATATATGGCAAGTTTGGATGTTAAATCATTATTCCCGAGTACCCCTGGACCAAAAGCTACAGAAATTGAAAGATATATCTCAGTTTAATAATATACAATTACAAAAGTTACTTAATATTTTAACCTATATTACTGATAACAATTACTTTGAGTTTGAAAAAAAAAATCCATAGGCAAGAGGTTGGAGCCCCAATGGGATCCCTATTATCTTCTTTATTTTCAGAAATTGTTATGTGTGATATCGAAAACAAAATTATTAAAAACCTTCCGGATCCCCCTGTCGTTTATTGCAGGTATGTAGAAGACATTTTTATTTTGTCTAAATTAAAACAAGAAGAACCAGAATTTGAAGAATAAATATACTACTTGTTATCGTGAGATTGAATTAACATTGGAATTTGAACAAGATGGAAATATTTCCTTTTTGGGTATCGAACTAATTAAAAAAGAATTAAATTTTGAATACAGAGTATAGTATCTGAAACTGTTTCGCACGTTGTGTTCTGTGAAAGTTTGACCGGCTGATACGTAATGTCCAACGGTGAAAATTATTTATGTGTCAATTGACCATTATAGTTTTAAATATACATATCAAGTGTATTAATGCTTACCACTTGAGAACTACCCCATTTTCCTTCGTTGTCAGTAGAAACCACGGTTCTTCCGCTTCTTCGTCCTTATCAAAACAAGGTTAGGCTTATGTGGTTAGGCCTGTTGCATAAGAATACAGGTACATGCTTAGTTCTATCGTCATTTGTAAAATCGTCAGGATGAACATTAGAGTAATAGATATTTGAAGGTAGTGAAAGATATATGTAATTTGCACACTGTTGAATGGGCGTTAACGAAATGGAATGACTTGAACACAAAGGATAGCAAACGGGCTTCGAATTTAACATTAAAAGAACACTTACAGAAGTTAAAAATCTGTATTGAAAGATAATGAAATAAAATAGAATGAAGTCGTCACAGTAAAATTAATGCGAAATAAAAGATTGGTATCACACCGTCATCCTATCGCACTGTCAACATTACCGACCCGTTTCGGCACACATATAACGTGGCCATTCTCAAGGTTGTTGACTCTGCAATGAACTCTAAGCTCTGTCTTATCGTTCCACGATAACCAACCTTACTTCGTCAGTTATCATTTGTGTCACGCATATTGGAGGTTCCGCCATCCAGTGTTCATCTAGTTCTCAATCTATGTAGGTATGTAGGTAAATTTTTGATTGCTTAACACGGATGGATTGATGTTTTTTGTGCTTGATTACATTCTTTCATGCACTAGACAATTCGACGGGAGTATTTGAATTACAATTATTCTCCTTGGTCTTTTCAATTAATACAGCCTCAGCTGTGAGGATCTTTCTATGGGTGTTATGAGATGTTAACAGTGTTATGTTGTCCCAATCAGGGACAGCATTATTATCCTGGCAATATTGAATGAGCGATGTTCGTAGTTTTTGGTTTGTATGGCACCAAAAGACAAGGATATCGTCAACGTATTGAATTAATAGGTCAGGTTTTTTTATATCATAGTAGTTCTCATTGAGAAGTTTATGCTCGATGTCTTGTAGAATTACTTCCGCAAAAAGGCCGGAGAGGGGTGACCCCATAGGGGCACCTGACAGTTGCTTGTAGATGGTTTTATTGAAGAAGAAATTATTGTCATTAATAAAATTCAGTGCAGAAATGATGCTGGTTATTTCGGACTGTGGCACGTTACGTAGTAGCAATTTTTCTTCAATCAATTGAATGGCAATTTTTGTGGGTGTATTGGGAAATAGTGATACAATATTAAGACTAACCATTTTGAATGCAACATTTCCTTTATATTCCTTGATAGCATTGATAACTTCTGTTGGGTTTTTAACAGTAAATGTGTGTTCTTTATAATATTCATTAATGAAGGGATATAGTGCTCTTTCAATATGAATAGTTGGTGACAGTTGTTTTCACACTATAGGTTTTATAGGGGTGTTGTCTTTATGTATTTTTAATTTGCTAAATATAGTAGGAATAGTTGTACCCACAGGTGGATATGCCTTCTTTTTTACTTCATCAGGGAGCATACTGTGATTTCTTAGCTGTGCTAATTTCCTGATAATCTTCTCCATAGGATCTTGTTCGATAGTCATAGTATCTAGGTCATTGATTGCTAAAAGCATTTTTGTCTTGATACGTTTCACAGTTAATGATTATGAGCTGCTTGGATTTGTCAGCCATTATACATGAAATTTCTGGGTTGTTACGTAATTCCAGAAGTGCCTGTCATTCATATTTTATTATATCATTTTTTTTGTTGTTTTTCAACGTTGTTAATAGCTATTGCTATTTTATGTCTACGCTTTGCTTTATGAGGCTCTTTTTCTCTTTTAAAAGAGAAAAAGAGCCTCTTTCTCGGTAGCTGAAACATAACTTCTTTGATCTGTGGAATCAAAACTTCGGTAGATGGAATTTTATACGGGTAAGAATATTTTAGTCCTCGTTCTTGGAACAAAAAGAAGAAAAAACTGCACTTATTCAATACTGCATTAATGTCACAGAACATAACGTGCAAAACAGAAATATCAAATGATTGTTTCAGATACTATATATATTCCACATATAATGGCACGATTTGGTTAATACCATAATGTGCAACTAGAATTGAATACAGAGTTTTTAGGAAGCCAACCTGTGTGCCTAATGATTCCATGTCAATCTGAACACCCAAAAACTCATAAAATAAATAGTATTAGAAATTGGGTAAAACGTGCCTTCACACATTCCTGAAATAGAAAGTACAGAGAAGAAAAATCCAATGGATTATTAACACAACTAAACAATATGGATATAACACAAAAACTGTTAAAAAGTTGATCAAAACATACAAAAAAAATATATATATACATATATATAAATTTTCAGGTTCCTTTCCTTTTATTAGAGAAATAAGTGGGAAATTTTTAAGATTAATGAAGAAATACAGCATATTTTTGGTCATTCTGTTCAAAATATTGGTGACTTGGTTATAAAGAAAAAATCTAACAGAAATATATTACAATCAGCAGGTGTATATGAAATTCCTATCGTTTCACAGAGTTCTGGGGACCGTGTCTCTTACATTGGTAGCACAAAAAATAGATTAATAAAAAGATTACATCAACATATAAAAAACTGGAACAAAAAAGAAAAAACTGCCCTTATTCAATACTGCATTAATCATAAACAATATCCTGATTTTGAAAATATTAAATTATTAACTACTCATACAAACGAAAAAGAATTAAGGATTTCAGAAAGCGTTATAATCGAACAAAAAAAGAGATAAATATGCAATTTACAGGACCGCACTACTCTAGATACAGCTTGGAAGTCACTTATAAAAAGAGAAAAAATGCATAAAAAAAGACAAAAAAAAAAAAAAAAGAGCATTACAAAAATCACACCATTTAATAAAGGACTAACAATAATACATCTGTTTCTATAAATAGATAATAGTTCAATATCTCTATATTAAAAATGAAAAAAGAATTGTACTTACGAAAGATATACCTACCAACTCGTCCAATAGATGACGGCACTTGAGGAGAATCACCCGACATGTTGTACAGGCCGCAACCCTCCCTTTATTTCCCGACATGCAACTCCTGTGGCTACACACATGCGAGGAACCCTCGTGTAGATAGTTGATGGCTTGATGATAGTGCTCCCGGAGCATTGAAAGCACTCGCCATGATATTGTAGACGAAGAGCTTTTATGTGAGCTATGTCTCCAGACCCGATGAGTATAGAGCCTTTTCTAATGCGATTGTTTTAATTAATGAAAATTTTTAAATGTTTGATTGTGCTATTGAGTAAGTATTTAACTAAATTGTTTTATTTGTAAAAAAAACTTTTAACTAACAAACACCTGTAACATAATTAGGCATCTTGAGGTGGGAGCAAGTGTCTCGCGGAGCGACAACGTGCTAAATACTTTTCAATATTAGGTAAACAATACCTCTGATATTATATTTGTTTAATCTGAAGCATGTTTTAACATAAGACAGTCCTTTGGGATTTGTCTCATGATATGCATATTTTGTAATTCAGAAATCATTTAAGGGTACTAGAGGTAAAAATCTTCTTATGTATTATTATTATTATCACCAGAAAGGAGCATACATGTATCGAGACTTCTTCAGATTGGCACAAAACCACATGCACTGCAAAAATTCACCTCCCCTTCTCTTTTTACAAAGAATAAAGAATTACCACAAAAAGCACTATTGCTGTTGCACAATGCTGCTTCACATCTAAATGGAAACCTACAGAAATCAGATGAAGGTCTTATAAAATTTTGCCTTTGAATATTACATTCATAATGTAGCCCATTAGTGGTTCAGGAGTTATTTAAACAATAAAACAACAACATCACGCTGGCCTTCTTATAACTCTTGATGAAGATGAAAATGTGACAGAATTCTAGTGGGAGAGATGACAGTTCTGTATTCTATATATGGTATTGAGCAGGTATGGTACAATTTTAAACCAGTAGCACTTGCTCGATGACTATAAGATAATTTAATGAGCAATTCAGAAGGTTTTGAAAATTTTGACATGGAAAGCTTTGGTAGTAGCTGCAAGGTGATTCACATGAATGAGGATTACAATACTACATGACTAATGCAGATTTTGTTGACACTGCTGTGAATTAACTCAGATGGGAACAGGGTGAAAAGAGGAAATTTGAAAGCACAAACTGCCCTGTGTTAACATTTTGTTAAAGTACATGAGTCGGTGGGACTTCGAGAGTAATGATAGCATAGCTATGAGGAAAATTCGAATGTGACATGGGAAAACATCACATATATTCTCAAAAACAAGCAAATATGACAGATTATCTGGTTAAATAATGATCACTTTGTTATTCATATTTGTAATGTAATAAAATATAAATTTCAGAACATCCATGTTTTTCAGTTATCTATGCATTCCCTCTCTTCATACACCAAGATAATCTAGAGTTCACTGTATATAACAGGCTTCAGCTGCTTGGAACTGCAGTTTCAATGAACAAATATGTCTTAAGTCTCTGTATATGGTACTCAATAAAAAAATTAATTAGAAATGATATTAATAACAAACCTAGTGTTTATGATTTAGTAGAACTTCAATCTATACATGTATACACCTGAACATCAAATTACGTGGAGATAGGCAATGTATATTTTGCGGACGTTTACCTTACATACAACAGTTAAGCAGCATTTTGAAAAAGGAATGTAATAAAGTGAATATAAGATTCGCCGATATTGTAATAGATAATAACAAATTCCTTACAGCTGATTACAGTAATAATGCAATTATGCACAGAGCAGGAGTATACGGCATACCCACGAAGAATAACGACACCAGTAATATTAATAATATCTACATAGGTAGTACTAAAAGACTACTAAAAACAAGAATGGAAGAACACAAGAGAAATTGGAAAAAGGGTGAGCAACGAACATCTCTTATTACATATTGCATCAATAATAATTCTATCCCCTTGTGGGAAAATGCAACAATATATACTACGCACAACACACATAGAAAGATATTGTATTCTGAGTCCGTTGTGATAGAAAAAACCAGAGGATTTAACTGCAATGAACAAGCACCAATTGAATTGCCGTTTGCCTGGCGATACATAATAACAAAAGAAAAAGAAACTGAAGAAAAGTATATAAAAACTAAATTTGTTGAAAATATCTCATCCAACAACGATTAACAATGAAATTACAGGAAAGAACACCACATGGTGCAACAATAGCAAAAAGTTGTAAATCACATGATTAACCTACGCACGGATACAGGACCAATGAGCGATGAGTCGACTGGTGACAAGGAGGTAATCAGCACAATAAAAGCATACGGATGTCTCATACAACCGACCACTGAAGATGGGCACAGTATTGCCAGAAACATGTTCGGATGATCGAGGAAGGACTTGTTGACTTCTTTTAACATTTTTTTAAAGTTTTAAATCTTTTAATCTGGATACTTCATAGCAGCTTGGCATAGAACAGCAAAATGTTTCAACTGCTAAAATTCTGGCCGCGTCAACGTAATCTTGTCTTGACAGTGATCTCAAAATTATTTTAACTCATCACCCCCTTCTTGTAGAATTGTGCTGATGTTTGTATTTGTGTTGAAGTTTGAACGCGGAACATCTTCAATGACGTGGTACAGCACCAGACAAGAAGCATGATCGATTGCAAGCCAGAAGGATTGAAACCGGAGTAAGGTGAGCGTAATACGTGTTGCTCCATTTGCTTCATTGCCGTTTTTATGTCTCACTAAATATAACCTATGTTAGGATTCAACATTTAAATACTGTACATAAATAAATATTCTTAATCTCAACTATAAATATTTCATTATAATTGAAGTCAACTTGTCTATTCGAAACTCATATACTATGTGTGTAACAGTATTATAAAGGACCTTGTCCTAATATACATTGCTAGTGTTTATGATGTTTCTGATATGTTGTTGCTTTCTCCAGGCAGATTTTCGGAGGGTTAGGGCCCAAATTTCCTTGAATTTCACCTGTCGAAACCATCAAATATCTACGCTATGCATTCTTATTCCAAGAATGCACTTTCACATACTTACCTTTTTTTTTTTTTTTTTTTTGGTTCCTTTTAAATTCCTTCTCGTCTCGTTTTTTTTTTTTTTTGTAGGTATACATGGATGAACAAACACCCATGAAAAAAAGGGGGGGGGGGGGTCAAGAATAAATCAAGTTAATTAAAAATGCATATTCTTCATTCGTTTATTCTTGTCACAATTTAAGGCTTGTGATTACCTTCATTTTTCCATCATTTAGCTCCATGCCTTTTTTTTTTTTTTTTATTCTCATGGAAATACACTATCTACCAACAAGTAATTGGACACCCCTGCAATCGACGATATCTGCGGTCCTGATACACATCACGGCCGCCATCGTTAAATATCATGTGGGAAACAACAACGCAACCAGTCGCATGCAAGATGCCACGCAGTTCAGAGCTCTCTGATTTCGAGAAAGGTGTAATCATCGGGTATCACAGAAATGGCCGATCTATACGTGACATATCCAGCGAGTTGAAGTACCCAAAATCGACAGTGGCCTACGTGATTGGCAAGTGAAAGATGAGAGGTGACTGTCGGAATGTGCCCCACGACCCGGCAGACCCACAAAACTTGGAGTTGGAGACCGACGGGTGCTGGCCAGAGAAATTCGGAAGAACCACACCAAATCAATGGGCCACATCCGTGAGGAGTTTCAACAGGCATCCGGGAGTGTTCTTTCGATGAATACCATCCGTAAGGAAGCCCATCTGCTCAGTTATCATGGACGTGTTGCCGCCCACAAGCTTTTGATCACCAAGTCCAATAGCGCTGCACAGCTAACATGGTGCAAAGAATGTCCACAGTGGACCGTTGAACAGTGGAAACAGGTTCTCTGGAGCAACGAATCAAGGTTCACCCTCTACCGTTTGGATGGCAGGGTCTAGGTTTGGCGTCTGCTGGAATGTATTGTGCCAACTGTGAAGTTCGGCGGTGGTGGAATTATGCTATGGGGGGTGTTTCTTCTGGCATGGCACGGGACCCTTGGTCGCAATTCCTGGTAAACTCAACGCCCAAACCTACAGCACCATTTTGGATGACCATGCGCTTCCTACGTTGTGGCAGTTTTACGAGGTGAACCCATGTTACTTTCAGGATGACAATGCCACCTGTCATGTTGCAAGGTCCACCATGGCTTGGTATGGTGACAATGGGGTTAATCGAATGAACTGGCCTGGGCAGAGCCCGGACCTTAACCCTATCGAGCACCTCTGGGACGAGTTGGAGCGTCGACTTAAGGGGTGCCCCCACCGTCTGATATCGGTGAAGGAACTGACCTGTCTTCTCCAATCCTAGTGGAAGAAAATACCACTAGCCGTCGTACAACGCCTGGTTGAGAGTATGCCCCGGAGGGTCGCAGCTGTAATCACTGCTCGTGAAGGCTCCGCCAACTATTGAAGGTGAAAAAACTTCGTTTTCCTTTGCTATCACAGGTGTCCAATTACTTGTTGGTAGATAGTGTACAACGTGTGATATGTCGTCATGAATTCAAATTTTTTCTCTGTGACAAATTGAGTAAATTTTGTGGTTAGTGTACGTACATTTAATGTTTACAGTAACGATAATCGTAGGGAGGTAGAATAATAATAGTGCTAGGATAATTGCAGAAAATGTTTTTTTTACTAATGCTTTAATGTATCGTATTAATCTTTTTTGTAGCATAGTGATTAATTGCATTCATTATTTAAACAAATAAGAAAATTAATATTGCTGTAGGATTTATCATAATGTATTTAAATTTTTGCAAATCCTGTAACTATTAGAGTGGTCGGGATATCTGTACGCTTGGAAACACAACTATTGTTTCTTCTGCATCTTAGTTTCTTGTGTACGTTGTAAAATACAATAAGGGAAGGAAGGAGTTCGTTTTGCAGCTCTCTCTCGTTTTCTTCAATATTTCCCTGCTAAGAAATTATAGTTGTGTATGAGTATGATATGTAATA
Source organism: Macrothele yani (assembly GCA_039090855.1). Taxonomy (NCBI): domain Eukaryota; kingdom Metazoa; phylum Arthropoda; class Arachnida; order Araneae; family Macrothelidae; genus Macrothele; species Macrothele yani. The sequence continues at coordinate 1,085,493 of CM077007.1, forward strand.
CTGCATTTATCTAGTGATTTCAGAATGTACTTCTTATTTTTAAATGTGCCAGTTCACACTGAGAAAGTCATGAATTCTTTAATTCTTTTTCGCCATTTTTTTCTCATTGTTCCTTTGGGTCGCCAGGAAATAAGCGTTTCGTGGAAATTCGAGAGTAACTTTTTTTTAACCTTTGCCCTTCCTTAGTTCAACTTCAGGGATCCCCAGAATTTGCCAAAGGTCAGCCAGCCTTAACCTTGACACATCCGCTGTCAAAACCGGGTGAAGCGTTTTTTTCCCCCCTTATGTTGTTATGTTGTTGCTAGGGCGGACCCACCTGGGTGAGTCTGCCGTTTGCATTGTCCAGTGGAGAAGAATGTTCTCATGCTTTCTTCATCTCCCCCCTCCTTTGGCGTCTCTTCTCTTAGGCGAGGAAAACTTTTCAGCCAATGAGAGAGTGCCAACGCACAGCTTAGACTGAGGTGAAGTAGACGAATGTTTGTCTGCGAGCATGCATTACGACTTTGCTGCTGGGTGCAGGAGCATTACCAGTCTCCTGCACCCAGCAGCAAAGTCTTTGGGTCTGCGTCCTGTTGTCCGAAAGGGACACTGTCCTTTTTTGGTAGCAAGCAGGAAAAATAAAAAAAGCAAACAAAACAAAAATTCAATGTGAATAGCTAAAAAGGCTAGCAGTGCACTGTGATTTTTTTTAACCTGAAAAAACTAATAAAAATTAATGAGTGGGTAAACCTTGTGTACGTGCATATTATATGTTGTGTAAGTAAAGAAAAAAATGTTGGAACGACAGTTTTGATTAAGGTTAGCTGTATTCTAAATTTATATGAAATGTTTTTTTTTTACTTGAAATAGAAAAATTTACACCATTTTTTTATTTACTTTGCTGAAATATTACTGTGTGCTCATTCTGCTAATGGTAGCACCAAATGTCAGAACAAGCTAAATTTGTATCCAAGGCATAAACCTTTGGAATCGTTTTCATTATACCCAAATCAAAATTCATTTTGGACTCTAAATACCTTTTGGAAATTTTTGGGAAACTGTGAGAAAATTACGGCTATGATTAGCCGGTGTTGTTCAGAAAGCAAAAATTAAGCTCTCATCATATTTGCATAAATCATCTTGTTTTTCAAATAAATGCAGCCGAAGTCGGCTTTTCAAACTTGCACACATAAGTCAGTACATGTTTTGTCGTGAATTGCCTGTTCTTTGACACTGCCAGGTGAACAAAATCACCCCTGCAACTGGTAGGGCTTTCCATAGGAAACGCTCACTGGGTAAGTATTTTGTTGGTCATTTTCGCCAGTGTACTTCCACTATTTTGATCATGTGCCAAATTTAAGAGTTTAGTTCGAATATTTTTTACCTTAGATTTTTTTGGTGTGCCTAAAAGTTTACAAATTTTGAATCAATTTCACAAAATTATTGGGTTTTTTATCCAAAGAGTTTTTCAACCACTTTAACATAATTAGTTGAACTACAATTTCATTTTCAAACAAAATATGACCACCACATTTAATTATATCAAATGACCACCTTATTTATATCAAATGGTGACCCACCTTAGACATATCATTTCCACAGATTATCTGAACTCTCCAAAGGAATCTATGTTGGTATGAGTAAAAGATCCACATGTTTTCGGTGTAAAGACCACATAAGAGATATCAAAGAAACCAATTGTAGTTAAATTGTGTATTACGGGGATTACTAGGATATAAGTTTTCAACTTGTCAAATTTTTGGGTTGTACCCCAACCCTTCGTCAGGACTGACTAAGACAGAAGGTGCTGCCACTCAATTTGTAATGTCATACCGCTATGTTCATTAATCGTGAAACCCCTTCTTCTCTCAATGTGTAAATTTTCTTCAAGTTAAAAAAAAACAAAAAAACAATAAATACACAGCTTGAACCAGGGTAACAATTGATAATGCAGCTGTCCCATATGGGATAAAACCTAACTAATAGCACCTTTTGCAAATGATAGGGGCACAGCCATTTGTGATAGCATAAAAATTCTAACACGAACTGATACCTGTACTGAGGGTATACCACAAAGTTGCCACCACCTTGGATTTCTTTCCATAAAAGCTATAGTAATGACATCATGGCACCTCCAATTCTTTTTTATAGTTAAAAAATTGATATTACAATTTTTATAGAGGTAATTTGTACATATTTGGTGGTCAAATTTTTGAAATAGAACCTATCACTGGACTCAATCACTGGAATAGTTGCTGCCATTTGGTCAGGAATGCCAAGCCTCAGTTATCAGTGTGGTACTTCTTCTAGCTATTTGCATACCCTATTCAAGTTTCCTCTTTACTAAGAGTGATTGATGGGCGATTATTTTTATTGTGTCCCATTTTATGGAGTTGTCCACTTGCTTATACAGCATATGTCTGTCAAACCTCACCCTATTTATGTTTCTGATAGCTACCTTATGTTCTTCCATATGGACTTTTATACTCCTCCCCATTTAAACTATATAGCTTAGTCCACAGGTACAGTCTATGCTATAGACTACCCTTTCTTGTAATTGAATGTCTTCATCTTGCTGTTTTAGTGATGGAAGGAATTTCTTTTAACTTATTATTCAGATCTGGAGCTACCCTGATTTCATATTTTTTAATAAGCTTTTTAGTTTCTCAAAAAGTCCTTTGTGGTGAGTACTTTTGTTGGTGAATTTGAAGTTCTTTTTCTGCTGCTTTGTTTTTGCCTTCTTTCTAAAAATATTCTCTATGAATGGGGAGGGACAATTGTTTTCCAATAAAATTCCTTTTAGTTCTCTGTGAAGGTTTTTGAGCTTCTGGAGAAACCAGAAAGTTGATTTTCTCCAAAAATTGTCTTGCATTGTTATACTTTATGTAGTCTGGATAGTATGAATTGTAGTCTAATATTTTGTCTGTGTTAGTGGGTTTTTTGTAGATCTGTGTTAAGTCCTTTCCATCTTTTGAGGTCAGGGTTAAATCCAGGTAGTTGAGGCTATGATCTTTTTGGAGTTCTAAAGTAATTTCAGGGAATCTTCTAGTGAGTTAAACTGTGCCAGAATATGTGAAGAGAGAAATTGATCTTCATTATCCATTAAAAATAAGATATCATCCATGTATCACACATATATAAAATGAGTATAGAGGGCTCACTAACACAGAAAAAGACATCCACAGAAAAGAACTAAAAATAATTTTGTTGGAAAACAATTTGTCTTCCCCATTAATAGAGAATATTTTTAGAAATAAGGCAAAAAAAGAAGCAGCAGAAAAATAACTTCAAATTCACCAACAGAGTTACTTACAACAAAGAACTTTTTGAGAAACTAAAAAAAGCTTATTGAAAACTATGAAATTAGTCTAGCTCCAGATCTGAATAACAAGTTAAAAAAATTCCTTCCATCCCTAAAACAGCAAGAAGAAGAAGACATCCAATTACAAGAATGGGTAGTCTATCGCATAGAATGTACCTGTGGACTAAGCTATATAATTTAAATGGGGAGGAGTATAAAAGTACACATGAAAGAATGGCAGCTATCAGAAACATTGCGAACAGGATGGGGTTAGACAGATATATATAAACAAATGGACCCTCCACAAAATGGGACTGAATAAAAATTATCACCTGCCAATCACAATAAAGGGGAAACTTGAAGTGGGGGTGGAAATAGGGAGAAGTACCACACTTAATGGTAATTGTGGTTGGGCACTTCCGACTGAATGGAAACTACTCCAGTGACATAGTCCTGAAGATGAAATAGATCCTACTGCAGTTCAAAAATTTGACCACCAAACATGTACAAATTAACTCTATAACATCCATAATATCAATTTTTTCACTGTAAATAAAAACTACAGTTTTACCAGCAGAAATGATACTGATAAACCCTGACTTATATCATGCCAGGTACATTTATTACCAGGTGACATTTCACATTTTGATTAGTCATACCATTTTTTCCCACACAATTTCAATTGTGCCTATATTATTTTCTATTTTTAATTGTATAACTTAAACCCATTTAAAATCTGCATTCTGTTTACTTGTATTCTTGATAAAGCCACCTGGTTGGTCAGCAAAAGTTTGGAATTAAACTTTTCATTGTCACCATATTTGTAGTCTTAAGACCTAATCTCCTTAAGGTATTTTCATATTGTAGGTGTTATTTCTGTGTTAGATTCATTTGAAACATCTTATTGAAGAAAATGAAGATTCCCTTCAATATGTACTAGGTATCTCCAAGTGGATACAAAAGAAGCTTAAAAAAGAAAATATTAAAATTAGCATCAAACAAATCCCTTCAACTGCATAACAACTAAGAAGAAATAAAACCTGAGGACTGGAACAGACTTTATTCTATACCTCTTCCCTTCACCAAGAGGTTTCACAAAGAAAAAGTACATAGGAATGAATAAAAAGTCATCATCTATCTGGCTAAAGGAATACACAAGCACAATGTTAAACAATTACAAACAAGAAAGATGACACCGAATTTTCGGGTGTAATAAAGCACGTCTTTTGAATCCGTTCTGACGCAAATTAAATTTATCAAAGCTATTCAAAGTGAATGGAGCCGGTATGGAAAACAATAGTATCTGACGGAAGAAAGAAGTTTTTCAATCGGGTTTTTATTCCCTCAAATATTGCTGTAAATGGAATCGTGAGCTTACGCCCTTTGGTTGCAGACTTGTGAGTTAAGAAAAACATGAATTTATATGAAAAACATTTCGGCACCTGAAACGCTCTCCAACACAGAAAGAATTTTTCAAATCAGACTCTTAGAAACAGAGATATCGACAAAAAATAATATGTGACTTAACGTCCCCTGGTGAGAAAACCATGCATTATTTTAGGAAGAAAGTATTCTCAAAAAGATTTTCCGTATGAGCGGTATCGGTCCAAGAAAAAAAAAACTTAGTCGAGTTTTCAGAAGCCAAGATTTTGCTACAAATACATCAGAAGCAGAAATTAGCACTTATGCCCCCTGGTGGCTAAACCATTCTTTACCAAACATTAGAAATTATGTGAAAAATATTTTCCATCAGGTCTTGTATGCAATACAGGAAGAATTTTTCAAATCGGAGTTTTAGAAGCAGAAATAATGCAGAAAACGCAATTTCCCTATGTGCCTCCTAGCGGAAAGTCTATGAATTACTTGAAAATTTTGAATTTATAGGGAAAACATTTCGCATTGGAAACACTATCCAACAAAGAAGGAATTTTTCAACTCGGTCTCCTAGAAGTAGAGATATTGACAAAAATAAGATATACATCTACGCCCCCTGGCATAGAAACCATGCATTATTTCAAAAAGAAAATGTTCCTAAAACGTTTGTCAACATCAGTAGTATCAGTCAACAAACGACTTTTATTTCAATCGATATTTTGGAAACTCTTATTTTGCTGCAAATACATCAGAAGCGGAAATTATGACTTACGCCACCTGGTGGCCAAACCATTTTTTACAAAAATTAGAAATTATGTGCCAAGGATTTCCCATCAGAAGCTGTATCCGGTGCAGAAAGAATTTTTCAAATAGGAGATTTAGAAGCAGAGATGTATGAAGGAAAGCAATTTACCTTTACTCCCCTAGCAGAAAGTCTATGGAATTTCTTGAAAATTTTGAAATTATATGAAAAACATGTCACACTGGAAACACTATCCAACAAAGAAGAAATTTTTCAAATCGGACTACTAGAAGTAGAGATATTGACAAAAATAAGATATACATCTACGCCCCCTGGGGAAGAAACCATGCATTATTTTAAGAAGAAAATGTTTCTAAAAGATTTGTTGACATGAGTACCATCGGTCTACAAACGACGGGTTTTTTTTCAATCGAGAATTTAAAAGCTCATATTTTGCTGCAAATACATCAGAAGTGGAAATTAAGGTTTACACCCCTGGCGGCCAAACCATTTTTTTTTCAAAAATTAGAAATTATGTGCAAAGGATTTCCCATCAGGAGCTGTATCCGCTGCAGAAAGAACTTTTCAAATCGGAGATTTAGAAGCAGAGATATAGGGGGAAACACAATTTACCTCTACGCCCCCTAGCGGAAAATCTATGAATTACTTGAAAATTTTGAAATTATATGAAAAACGTGTCACACTGAAAACATTATCCAACAAAGAAGGAATTTTTCAAATCGGACTCCTAGAAGTAGAGATATTGACAAAAATAAAATATACATCTACGCCCCTGGTGGAGAAACTGTGGAATATTTTAAGAAGAAAATATTCCATAAAGGTTTATTGATGTGAGTGGCATTGGTCCACGAAAGAATTTTTTCAATCGATATTTTGGAAGCTCAGCAAATACATCAGAAGCAAAAATTAACACTTACGCCCCTGGTGGCTAAAGTATTATTTACCAAAAATTTGAAATTATATGCAAAAGATTTTTCCATCACGAGGTGCATCCGCTGAAGCAAAAATTTTTCAAATCAGAGTTTGAGAGGAAGAGTTATCGGGGAAAATGCAATTAACTTTTACGCCCCCTAGCGGAAAATCTATGTGTAATTTGAATAAGTAACTATATCTAAAATTTGCATTTTTGAACTTCACTTTTAGTTGGTAAAGTTCGATGAACACTTACCGCACGTGGGGCTTGGCTTTCAATTCATATTTCCGTTATGTGGATGCGGCATGGGGGTTTTTCATTTGGCCACGGGTCCACTTCTTTTTTTTTTTTTCCGTTGGAATTTATTTTGCCTCATCACCAAATGAGTTTTTTTTCCTTTGCTGCATCCTCATTTACTTCAATATTTATTCATAACCCTAGTACTTTCGGTAATACTCCATTACCGTCTTCGAGGGACGTTTTGCTCCGACTAGCACGGACCGTGTCAGCTGGGCATTTCGGTGGTTCTCGCGGGCTGCTTCTGTCATCGGCTATCGCTTCTTCTTGGGCGTTGTGGCGCCATCTCTTGTTGGTCAGTGATCTCATTTTTCGAACTTTTTCATTTTTTTGCTCAATTTTAATTAAATTTCTCCAGCTGTTTCTCAAAATATTAGGGTCATTATGGTTGCAAACTTTTGTCCTATTTTTTTCAATCATTACCGACTCTGCTATTCTGAGGTGTTTTTCGGATTTACAGCTTTTAATGATTTTTATATTTTCGAATTTAGGATATTTTTGGTTATCCAGACAGTATTGAATAAGTGCTGTTTTTTCTTCTTTTTTCTGCCAGTTTTTATGTGTTGTTTTAATCTGTGTTTAAGCTTATTTTTGGTACTTCCTATATAAGCCATTGGAGGATTTGTTATCAAATCCACAGATAAGTTACTATACAGGGTTTTTCGGAAAAGTTCATTTGTTCCGGTCCTAATCCCGTACAATTCAGCACATCCTTATCCTCAAAAATGCAATAGTATAAAAACCTTAATTAAAAGAGCATATACGCATTCTGAAAATAGTCAGTTCATCAATGAAGAAATCAAATTCATAAAAAAAATTGCAGGCAGCTTTGGTTATCCTAACCATTTAATAAAAAAATGGGACACAGAAGTAATAAAGAAAATAAAAAATAATGCTGTAGTAAATAAAAAAGAAGTCAAATATTTAAATGGTTTTCCTTACATTAAAGGTACTACCAATGAAATTAATAATATTTGTAAAAAGCATAACATTCAAATTGGAGGAAAAGTAAATACCATCAAAAATATAGTAATAAAAAATAATGAAAAATAAAAATGTTAGAAAAAGCAGGTATTTACTCAATTCCTATTACTGAAAATCCTCCAATGGCTTATATAGGAAGTACCAAAAATAAGCTTAAACACAGATTAAAACAACACATAAAAAACTGGCAGAAAAAAGAAGAAAAAACAGCACTTATTCAATACTGTCTGGATAACCAAAAATATCCTAAATTCGAAAATATAAAAATCATTAAAAGCTGTAAATCCGAAAAACACCTCAGAATAGCAGAGTCGGTAATGATTGAAAAAAAATAGGACAAAAGTTTGCAACCATAATGACCCTAATATTTTGAGAAACAGCTGGAGAAATTTAATTAAAATTGAGCAAAAAAATGAAAAAGTTCGAAAAATGAGATCACTGACCAACAAGAGATGGCGCCACAACGCCCAAGAAGAAGCGATAGCCGATGACAGAAGCAGCCCGCGAGAACCACCGAAATGCCCAGCTGACACGGTCCCTGCTAGTCGGAGCAAAACGTCCCTCGAAGACGGTAATGGAGTATTACCGAAAGTACTAGGGTTATGAATAAGTATTGAAGTAAATGAGGATGCAGCAAAGGAAAAAAACTCATTTGGTGATGAGGCAAAATAAATTCCAACGGAAAAAAAAAAAAAAAAGAAGTGGACCCGTGGCCAAATGAAAAACCCCCATGCCGCATCCACATAACGGAAATATGAATTAAAAGCCAAGCCCCACGTGCGGTAAGTGTTCATCGAACTTTACCAACTAAAAGTGAAGTTCAAAAATGCAAATGCATTAATGCACGCTAAAAATATAACCTCCAATATCGGAAGTAAATTGAAATATCTAAAATACTCTTTGACATAAATGGAATCAAAAGATAAAATAATTTTTTCAATTGGATGTTTAGAAGCAAATATGTGGAATAAAATGTATTTTTGAATTCAACATCATCTGCATTTACGCCCTCTAGTGGCAAAATTGTACATCGTAAAAAAACAAAACGAAATGAAGGATCATCATTCGCATATTTCAAGCGTCCCAATGCAAAAAGAATTTTTAAAATAGGACTAATAGTTGCAGAGATAGCATGGGTACAGACTGACGAACGGACAAACCGATAACATAAGCACGATCTTTTTTTACAAAAGATGTGCTACAAAATACAGATCTGGTAAAAGCAGTCATTGATGACAGATTTACAATTGCTTGGAATGATGCAAAAGTCATTTCTAGCTATGTGGGGTAGAAATGTTCTCTCCTATGTGAAACTGTTGAAATTTCCACTAATAATCAAACTTGCAAAGAGGACCCTTCTATAAAAGTCAATAATATCTGGAAAGCTTTTGCTTGCAACACATTACCAAACTAAATGCAATCAAGGTGGCATTATATCAGGTTTGGAAGAATTGGAACATGAGATGGCAACACAAGCTAAACCATCCCATTGGTGGATTACATTGCAGATGACTTATGGGCAAAACACTTAGCACACCCTAATGTCTGATTAAGGCCCTAGTGGCTGAAATCATGATACTGTTTTCTGGCATTTCATTTAAAATTAAATCAGATTTCATTTTAACCAGTATTTTTCCATAGAAGAGTTGCTTTCAGAGGAAAACAATGTTATCTTAATTTCGAAGGTTCATATATGATAACGTATGGGCTGGTTCCTTAGCTCAGATTTTTTTTTTTATTTTGACTGGAGGTTTAACGACCACTGCAAGCAACTCAGTGGGTTATAAGCAGTCAGCCATCTTTATTTAGGACCATTGGTTCCAGGGATGGGAGAGAACCAGCTCCATAAGACAAACATCAACATCCATGCCTCACCGGGATTCGAACCCGGACCCATCTTGGACGAATGATCAGAAGCGATCACTTAGACCACTGCGCCACCGGGTCGGCTTCGTATTTCTGACAAGGCATAGGTAGTGTGCTGCTGTGCGACTTTGGTTTTTGCATTTTCCCATGGCAACAGCCCAAATGTGAGAGGGATGAAATACTCACACAGATAAGAATATTGCAAACAAAGAACCATAATATTTTGCTGATTACAGTGTTTAACTGGATGGTGTTTTTAAATGTTAGCAACTCTGGGAGATAACTCATCTCTATCAGGCTTTCTTCACTGCACTCTACTATGGTTATCATGATTCCACCAAGATATGCCACAGCACTTTTGATATAAACTGGAGACAAGTACAACATTCCTCTTTGTTTCTGGGATTAATTACTTCTAATGTGTATCTGCATAAAATTCTTTGTAAAGCACGCTGAAAATATTTCTTGTAAAAAGAAATCAGTAACAACAAAGTAATTCTTCCAACACATTATTTAAAAAATAAGCTATTTTTGTTAGAGCACGAAATGTGGTTCCCTCACAGCTTCACCTTATGATACTACTGTATTCTGTTTGGGGTATTTTCTAATCCAAATATTTTTGAAAATGAAACACCACTAGTTATTAAACAATATTATCAATGTAAACAAAATCAATTGAAATTGACAAAGTAAAAAAAATAATAATAATAATAATAAAATCACTCACCTGCTCCTTGAGCAAGAAGTGCTGTATTTTCTGCATTTTGGTCATCTGTCTCATCCACAGCAAGATCTAAATAAGAAAAAGGAAACACATGAGTACGAAATGAAGTTTTTCAAAATACTGCATATGTAGAAACAAATAAGTTCAAGACTTCAAAAGATAAGGCGTAAATATAATAATTGCAAGATCTACAAAGTGTGGCTTTTTCGAAGCACTAAAACAACACAGACTAAAAACTGAAAAGCATAAATAGAACAGGGAGGTTTAAATGAAATTCACCAGGGAAATCGAAATGTATTGCTCATTTCAGTTTCTGGATGTAATGAGAAAGAAAGCTGTACATGGCCCCTAGGCACCTCCGTTTACTATAAACCCACATTGATAAATAACATCTTTAAATCAAGATTTGTTTGCCATGACAGCTACAAAGAGGTTTTCATCAAATCATGTGCTGCCCAGGCATTTAATGTATGTTCAGATGATGAGACTAAAAACTGATATTGAAACTTTCTTAAACCTTGCTGTTTCCCCTTTATATGAGCCACATACAATCCGCAGGATAATGGGAAAAAAGTAAGAAATGTAAGACAATTACCTATAAGGATGTCAAAAACATTCTTAATAATAATCTAAAGCAACTTATGGGAATTTACTAGGAAATTTTTTCATTTATAGCAAATTTTCGGAGAAAACTCTTCTCCTTCTTCAGGCTCTCTTGTTGTTGTCACTTTTTGCTTGTCACTATCATGGTTACGGTTAACCTTGACGGTTACGGTTAACCTTGACGGTTTAGGTTATTTTTCAACAAATCCTGCCAGATGTTAGGCAGGGAAAATCCTTTGCAGTCATTGATGATGGAATTTTGATTTTTCTCAATCTCTATTCCTTCTTTCAGTTTTCTTTTTGGAAATTGCTTTGGAAACTGATTACTTTAAGGGAATTCCAATCCATGCTGTGCCCAGTTTCTCTAACATGCCTATCTAATCCAGTCTTGTTGGAGCAATTTTTTATAGCTGCTTTATGCTCAGCTATACGAGTTTCTAGTCTGCGACCTGTTTCACCTATGTAAGATAGTCCACAACTACAATTTACTTCATAAACTACTCCTTGCATTTTTAAAATATCTTCTTCTCTTTGAACTATTTTAGGGAAAAATTTTTTAAAATTATTAGGCTAGCTCCAAGTTTAGAGAACAAAGTTAAAAAATTTTTCCCTAAAATAGTTCAAAGAGAAGAAGATATTTTTAAAATGCAAGGAGTAGTTTATGAAGTAAATTGTAGTTGTGGACTATCTTACATAGGTGAAACAGGTCGCAGACTAGAAACTCGTATAGCTGAGCATAAAGCAGCTATAAAAAATTGCTCCAACAAGACTGGATTAGATAGGCATGTTAGAGAAACTGGGCACAGCATGGATTGGAATTCCCTTAAAGTAATCAGTTTCCAAAGCAATTTCCAAAAAAGAAAACTGAAAGAAGGAATAGAGATTGAGAAAAATCAAAATTCCATCATCAATGACTGCAAAGGATTTTCACTGCCTAACATCTGGCAGGATTTGTTGAAAAATAACCTAAACCGTCAAGGTTAACAGTAACCGTCAAGGTAAACCGTAACCATGATAGTGACAAGCAAAAAGTGACAACAACAAGAGACCCTGAAGAAGGAGAAGAGTTTTCTCCGAAAATTTGCTATAAATGAAAAATTTCCTAGTAAATTCCCATAAGTTGCTTTAGATTATTAATTCAATTAAACTAGGAAGCCATTTCTCAATATGAGCTTTATTCAAAAAATTCTTAATAAGTTTTTAAGTAAAAACATACAAAGCTAATTAAACAAATAATCTCAAAAGAATATGAGCAAGACTAACTTTCTACTTGATCAATTAATTTTCTCCCATTTATAGCACATTACTTTCTCCGGCTGTCCATTAGTTTTTACATAATCGAGGAGGGACAGGCTTTCATACATTAAATAGTAAATATATGCTTGATCAATTTGGATTATGATAATTTTTATGTTTTTATTAATTTTACAATTGATTTTTAACAAAGGACTAATTGTTAGCCTTTTTTAGCAAATCATATTTTAATTAATTTTTTGTAAATACTTACTTGTTAATTTTATATTACTATGTTATTGTATTAGTATATTATATAATACTAGCAATGAAGCCAGCCCATTGAGATAAGAATACAACGGGTTCTAAAAATTACTTATTGCTATTCAAGCATTTATTAATGATGTTGGGAAATACCTCTGTACACGATATTTTTTGTAAATATCTTTTCGGAATCTGGAAGTAGTTTTCCTTGTTCTGGCCCATGGACTACTTTAACTGCGATATCATCAAACCATCAAACTCTTGACAATGCAACATAAAGTTGTGCATGGCTAAACACTGGTTCAGGAAGATAGATACCTACTTTCTCTAGTGTTTGACCTTGAGACTTATTAATGGCCATAGCAAAGGCAAGTTTTACAGGAAATTGTTGTTGTCTTAACGTGAATGGGAGGTTTATATCAGTAGGTGTGAGGTCAATTCGCTGAATAAAAACAGTTTTACCACATGCTGAGCTGGTGAGTACTTCTGCAATGATCAAATTGGGTTTTAGTTCTTTAATTATCAGTCTTGTTCCATTGAATAAACCTCGTTGTGTATTGAAGTTTCTCAGGAGCATGATAATAGCTCCAATCTTCAACTTCAGTCTGTGAAGTGGCATTCCTGATGGAGTTTGCTCATTTAAAAACTCTATAGGATAATACTGTTCAGTATTTTCTTTCTTCACCATTGGCATCAATTGAATCAAAGCTTAATTATGAGCTTGCTGTCCCCTCTAAGAGATCATGAACATTCTCATTTAATTTGTCAACCAGTGTTTTAGGGACACAGAATGGCTTTCTTTGCAAATGTTTTAGAATTGGAATTTTTTTTTTTTTTTTTTTTTTTTGGCTATATCACCATCATATAAAATGTGTGAAGGTAGGCCATCAACTGTTTCATAGGCACCATCACCAAGTCGTAAAAGCCATTCACTGAATGATGAATCAACAGATTGAACATTACTTTTGAGTCTTAAAATCTCAATTTTCTTTCATAATTGGTTGAGTTTAATGTATTTTGGTTCTGTCACCATGTTTGACAACAGGGAGAGTTTGTTTAAAGTCTCCTCCAAGTAAAAGGACTTTGCCACCAAAAGGTTTCTGATTTCTCATAATATCTTTCAGTATTGGTCAACTGCAAGTAAAGCAGTACTAGGGGCCATTGTAGCTTCATCCCAAAGATGGCTTTCGCAGATCAAATGATTTCGGTGTCAGTGGAATTAATCTTTATATTCGATGTAGACATTTCATTTAAAGGTGGCACTAACTTAAATTGGTTAAAGTATGTTTTGCCACCTTCTAACAGATTAGCAGCGATTCCTGTGGATGCAACAGGCAAAGCTAAATTTCCTTCTCTACGGATAGTGCTGAGGAGGGTTTCATACAAAAGTTTTTCCTGCACAACCCGGGCCATCAAGGAAAAAACTCCTATGAGGAAGATCATCATTAGTGGTTGCTGACATAATATTGTCATATGCTGCTTTTTGCTCTGCATTTAAATTACTTGCCATTTCTGTAGCTTTTTGGCGTTCTGCAGCACTGTTGAAATAAACATCTGGATTTTGAGGAATGTTACTTGATGGAATTGGAAGATTATATTTATCGCATGAGCTGTTGTTAGGTTTGAGAGTGTCGTTAATCTCTTGAAGGGTCAAATTCAAGCAATGTTCACAATCCTCAGTATATCCAATGTTATGTCTGTGTGCAAAATCTTCCCAAAGATGGGATTTATATTTTTCAAACAATTCTTGTGCATTGGGTGGTGAAACAAAGATAAGAAGGTTTGCAAATAAATCTCATGGTTGTCGAGGCATGCTGCAAACTGATGCTTCTTCATCTAAGGTTTTCTCCCATATTTCATCATTCTTAATTAAACCTTTCTGCACTGCAGCTTCTTGGAAGGTATCATATTGAATGCCATTGACTGTTCTTAGATCTGTGAAGCTTTTTGCTCCAGATACATGAAGTAGCAGTAGTCTCAAACAATATCTTTCTGGATCAGAGCCAAGGTTGACTAAATACATTCTTCCAATCACATTATCTCCACCACATTTTCATTGGACCCATTGTCTTTCTTTGTGATGGAACACATATTGTCTTGGCATGTCGCTATATGAAATGGATCGCGTATCTTCACTGCCCTCATTAAGTTTGAACCTTGCTGTCAGCATTGTATCTCTTTGAGCATTATGAACAACTGCATTTTGATCTTTGTTTAAATGCTCTAGATTAAAGGCAATGTTCTGTGCTTCAGGAAGGTGAACAGGTAATCTAACTATTGTATGAGATTTCTGATGCATATCATAACCAAGTATTCGCCACATTGCCTCAGGTGCACTATCATATCAGGAATCAACATGACTTTTTACTTCGTCGTATTTGGTGTTGTGCTCTGTTATATGCACGTTTGCACAGTCATGACCTTTGTATACGTACTTGAAAAGGTATTTCACGCTTTTCACAGTAGCACACACCTCGACATTAATGTGGCAATTGTACTTTAACAAAAGATACGGACTATAAGGAACATCAATAATTTTACCATGTACAATTGTGGTTGCAACATTCTTTCTACAGCGATATAAAGGATACCCGCCTTTGTTAGCTACTGTTTCATTTTGGAAAGACTTTGGAAATTGCTTAGTACATTTGCCATCTTCCACACAGGGTGAATTATGATTACTTTCACCACACGGGCCATGAACCATGTGTTTCGCAACAGTTGCATGTAAAGCTGGTAAATTCTCTCTATCTGGAAAGTCTTGCCGAAACAATTTGGTAATTTTTCCAGGCAATGTTGGTTTGTCATCATCTTTCAAAATCAAGAGCATATGAGCATGGGGAAGCCGTATTTTGGGGAATTCAACTACATGAACTTTGGCCACAGGAACTCCAAAAATATGCCTTTTGGGGTTATATCGTCTATTAATTCTTTCAACTTTAGTTGGAAGACTCTTGCAACTAAATCTGGATGGTTTTCGACAGATTGACAGTTCAAGTTTTCAGTAATTTCTTCCCATTTCAGGTTGCAAGTCATAGTAAGGAAAAGATCAGGCTTGCCATAATTTCTAACTATTGCCATTACATCCTGATAATTTTGCATCATATTTTGTGGACTACCTTGAAATGATGATGGCAAAATAAGAGCTTTTCCAGGAAGAAACTCATCATCTCCAGCATTCTGAATTTGGTCCATCAGACCTTTATACTTTTCGACCCTTAACTGAGACTGATTTTTTTTTTTATGTAATTCAGTCTATTAGCTTCTATTTTTACAAACGCACCAACAATGTATTGCTGCGTAAGCTTTCCTGCGCTTAATAATAGATTGAATTCGTCACAGATCGAAAGACGATGTTAATAGTACCGCATTTGTGTAACCCTTGACCGTGGCTTTGTACATTGGTTAATAACACTTAGTAAAGACATTGGTCTATGTTGCAATGGAATGTCAATGGCCCAACTTTGATCACCATATGGGAAGAGAAGAGGATAAACCAAAGGTTCTAAATTTGGATCAAGAATTCCAATTCCTTCTGTTTTTTTACTGTTGGTGCTTGTACTTGCACAGCAATGAATCAATAAGTCACGTTTGAGTAGAGGTTCACCATCTGCATTTTCAAATATAATGGCAACCTCATTAGATCTTGGAGCATTATAACGTCTTTGATCATTTCTAAGATCTTTAATAATAGCCTTGATACATTAGAAGGAACAGCATTATTCATTTCAGCATCTCGAATACTCTCTTGCTGGACTTCATAAAGCATTTTACATGCTTCCACAAATGGATTATTTTCTGTCATGAATGTACTCAGCGTTTGTAACATATCTTTATTGCACTCACTATTTTCTTGCATTTGCACTCTTTTGACAGCAGCCTCATCGATAATGGTGCGCATATTTCCGCTGTTCACCATTATCAGGATGCAATGCTCTTGCACGATGAGAGATTGATCCATTTATTCTAAAAAAAATAAGGCCCATAACTTAGTGAAGGAGCCATTTGTGCTCCCATTGATGTAAATGCAAGAGAACTATTAATCAACTGTATGTTAACCATAAAGATTTTGAATGCTCATGCTGAGATTTCATAAGTTGTTCAATTAATGGGGAAGTGTGAATGGGATCTAATTTTACTGCTCCTTTTGAGCAACATTTAGAAAATTTACCATCTGAAGGTCTCTCTCCGGCAAAGTTTTTGGCTTTACAAAATTCACAAATTTGCTCAAGAGTGCCACATGAGTGTCTCGCTACAGTCTTTTCATCGTCTATAACGTTTAAAGCCCCATGACGTGTAGCATTTGCTTGTTGTTGTCGGTTTGTTAATTTCCTCTGAACATCTCAAGTGCAGCGTTCCTTCCTTTGGGGGTCATATTTTGTGCCTCTGCAATATGAACATTTCTCATGCACTGAGATTTAGCTTCAACATGTTCCGGCATCATATTAGTAAGACGATCACGCAAACATCGAATTCAGAATTTCTTTTAACTGCACTGCATTTTTTACTCTTTTCTTTCTGGCATGTTCGGCATTCCAGTGGTTAACAACCTCTTGTCTTTCGACTGCAGTGCATTTTTCGCGCCTTGTTTGCTTGTAATCGGCTTTGCAGCATTTCTCTTCAATCTCTTCATCTAATGAAAAAGGTAAATTTCTTTTTTGACGCAGCATAGGCAAGGTAAACAACAGTCAAGTTCCCAAAGGAGACTAATGTTTGTCCTTGCCTTACTGAAATAAAAGTGATCCACGTCATCACAAGTACGTATTAAAATTAATAAATTTAATTAAATATTAATGGCCATTAAATATTTTTAGGAGGAAAATTCAGGACAAAATAATCTTGTAAAACATCTTGCAACCTAGAACTATATGCTTCCACTTCCATCACATTAAAAAAAACAAACAAAAAAAAAAACTAACTTTGAACGAAAGAAAAAGATGTAAACCAAACATTAAACAGGAATGGTTACGGATAACATGGTGTGAACACCGGAATATAAATGTTCCTCTTTTTCTGTTACACAGCGTTATAAAGCATATCAAGGTTATGTAAAGTAGAACCAAAATTTCTGACGTAGTTTTCTTATTTCTAAAGAGTTGACCGTGTGACATAACGCATCTCTGACGTCATGTGAGAATGATTTGGATGAGATGTCACACCAGCAGCTGTGTTCTTTGTTGCTATGACAACAAAACAAAGTGATATACGTATGTGTGCACTGTGTATGTAGGTGATGAAGTCACTTGCATGAAAACACGAAAAGCTAAGCGTGACGTCACAAACATTCGTTTCTTGGTTGTTGCTATGACGACTTAAAAAGTTATCCATATCATCACAACTTAGCCTTTTATACACTGAGTGGCCACTTCATTATGACCACCTGACAGTTTAAAGCAAATGAGCTATGGCTGCACGCTATTGCCGCCAGAGGGCAAGGCTAGTATAAAAGGGAAAGCTTAGTGCTTGAGACAGTAGTAGAAGTGATTTTTTGGTGACAAGATGGGTAAAAAATGTGATTTGATGGACTTTCAACATGGGATGACTGCAGGAGCTCGGAGCCATGGAGTGAGTATCACCGAAACTGCAGCATTCATGAAATGTTCCAGAGCAGCTGTTGTTTAAGTGTTTAAAAGACTGGACTGTTAGCCAAAAAACTGGGTCTCTACATGCAACGTGTGGTCGTCATCGACTAGTGACTGCTCGGGCAGAACGGAGAGTGTCCAGACTGGTAACAGACAACAGAAGGGCAATAGTGCAGCAAATTACAGACCATCTTAATCAAGGATCCCCTCAAATGATCTCTGCATGCACTGTTTGCCGTACACTGCATCGGATGGTATATGGCAGCCGAAGGCCTGTTCGAACACCTTTGCTGTCTACAGTTAACAAGAGAAAATGTCTCCAGTTCGCACAAGGATTGGACAGTCGATAATTGGAAACAAATTATGTGGTCCCATGAATCACATTTTCATTTGCATCATGCCGATGGCCGAGTGAGAATTTGGTGGAAACAGCATGAAAGCATGGACCCCAAATGCATTGCTACAACCCTTCAAGCTGGTGAAGACAACGTTATGGTTTGGGGAATGTTTTCCTGGCATGCTTTGGGCCCTTTAATTCGTGTTGATCAACGTCTGACTAGCACATCATATTTAAACATCGGCGGACCAAGTGCATCCTGTCATGTGAATGGTTTATCTCAATGGTGATGGCTACTTTCAACAAGATAATGCATCCTGCCATAATACTCGTATTGCACAGGATTGGTTTCAGGAACATGCCGGTGAGTTTACTTTGCTTAGGTGGTGCCTACAATCTCCAGATCTCAATCCCATTGAGAATTTGTGGGATGAAGTTGAACGAGCCATCAGACAGCTGGATCCACAACCCTGCAATCTCACACTCCTGGAAAGTTCTATTCATCAAGCATGGTCTCAGATTCCACAAACCACCTATCAACATCTCGTGGAGTCCATGCCACGAAGAATTGACGCAGTATTAAAGGCAAAAGGTGGCCCAACGAAGTACTGAGGGGGTGGTCATAATAAAGTGGCCACTCAGTGTATATTAGGATAATAACTATTAATATAATAGGTGAAACCATACATACAGAGTAGGATCCAAAAGTTCCCGGACTACACCTGTACAGCAAAGTACGTGTATGGCATACCCACAGAGATTATTGGATTATGTTATGACATAATCCCCTCTCACAGGGAAATTGATTTCATCCATCTATGTCACACAATTGCTGCAGTACATCTGGGTATTGTAAGCGACTTATGAAGTGTTCATCGAGTGATGAAAAATTATGTTTTTTGAGCAGCACATTAAGTTTTGCATTCGTTTGGGCAAAAGTCTAACAGCAACTTACAAGATATTGAAGCATGTTTATGGCAAAAACGCCCTGTCATGATCACAAGCATTCGATTGGCATTGAAGCTTCAGAGAAAGCAGACAGGAGGTTGAAAACAACCAACAAAGCAAACACCCAGTGGCAGCTTGCACAGGTGAAAACATTTTGAAAGTTACAGTCATCATAAGCAGATGATCGAGCAAATAGCAGAGACTGCTGGGATATCGGAGACTACATGTCAATGGATACTAACAGACGATCTGAAGATGCACTAGGTGTGACAACACATCATGCCACGCATGTTAACTGAAGATCAGTTGGTCATATGGATGGAAATGGTGGGCAATCTAGTAACCACCACCGACCAAGACCCACAATTTCTTAGAAGAATTGTTATGGGGGATGAAAAATGGTGCTTCCTCTTCAACCTGCAGACTAAGCAGGCATCAACTAAGTGGAAATAGCTACCATCTCCCAGCAAGCAGAAATTCTGCTAAGATCATGCTAGAGGTCCCTGAAGGACACACTGCCAACAAGGAGCTCTATCTTGACATCATGCGATGTCTACACGAGTCGATCCACAAGAAGAGGCCTCAACTGTGAGGCAATCAATCATGGGTTGCACAACAATATACCACCACACAGGTAACTCCTCATTTGTGAGTTCCTCGCCAAAACAAGAACTGTTGTCTTCCCACACACACCATATTCACCTGACTTCAACATATTCCCTCAGCTGGCATGTCGACTCAGGGTTGTCAGTTTTTGAGTGCAGAAATATTCCCTCAGCTGGCATGTCGACTCAGGGTTGTCAGTTTTTGAGTGCAGAAATATTCCCTCAGCTGGCATGTCGACTCAGGGTTGTCAGTTTTTGAGTGCAGAAATGAAAAACGCATTGCTAGTTGCACTGAAGGACATTGCAAAGAAAAAAAAAAGAAAAAAACTCTCTCCATTCCAGAAGTGCTTCGACAAACTCTACAGTTGCTGAAAGAAGTTTGTTGTTGCAAAAAGGTCTTATTTTAAAGGAGGATGCGCTTCAGCTTTGTAACTCTTAACTATCTATGGAACCAGTCCGGGAACCTTTGGATCCTAACTTGTACATCATCCTTCTTCCTTCTGGTAACATGTGGAGCAAAGACAGTCACTTTACATTTGGCTGAGGCCTTTCACCATGCCATGTGGTGTTAAAAACCTTATTACTTTCTGGGTCTCTTTGTCCTTGACCTACTGAAATGTCTGATGTGTGGAGCGGTCGGTCTTACTTTTAGATTTTTTTGTGCATATTGTCAAACAAACAATGTCATACATCTCTTTTTTGGTAGTACATACTGTCATCTCATGATTGTCCTTATCGCTAATTATCACTTTCTTTTTGTGTGGTACGAGTAGTTTTTTTAATTTTTTTAAATCTTTTTTTACATTTTTTGTAATATCAATTAACTATCTTAAATTCCCCTCCCCTTCCCATGAATTAACATCTTCCATGGAGCAACCAAACTGGTTGGATCAATATTATTGCATATTCAACTTATATATTTTTCAATAAAAACAGACTCTGCTATTTTTAGTTCTTTCTCATTTTTGGGATATATCAATCGCATAGAAAACTGTGTCATAGTTAATCTATAAGAATCTCCATTAATATATATATATATATATATCAAGTACGTTGACATGTTTATCCTGTCAAAACTAAAAACAGATTAACATTTTTCATTTCGCTGAAGAGTTTTCATCAATATTTCCTGAGATTCCATTAACTTTGGAAATTGAAAAATACAGTTCAATTCCATTTCTTGATTTGCTGTTAATTAAGAAAAAAAATCGATTATAAAGTTTATAAAAAACTCACCCACCCGGGTGACATTCCCATTCTTATTCCACAAAATTCAGCACATCCTATTAATCATAAATGCACTTTACGAATGTTAGTAAAGAGAGTGTTCACTCACTCTTCAAAAAAAAGTTTATAAAGAAGAAGAGTTGACCTGGATTAAAGACAATACAAAACAGTTCGGATGTCGGTCAAAAATCGTCAACAAATTAATTTATGAAAACAAACAACAACAACAAAAAAAATCTGGTGAGAAAGAATTTAAAAATAAAAAATATAATGGATCAGTCCCTTACATTAAACCTGTTACTGCAAAATTGGGTGAAATAGGACAATGATATAAGTGCTATTTTGAACAATATCTGTTTCTTCCATTAAAAATATGTTAGTTAACAACAAATATTGCCCAAAATTATTAGGCAGAGTAGGAATTTATGAAATCCCAATTTCTCAAAAAAGCCTAAAGGTGTCATACATATAGGCAGCACAAAAAAATAAATTAAAACATAGGCTATATCAACATCCAGACCTCAGCACAGACTTCATTGTAAAAAGTAGTGAGAAAAGTGACCATTTTTTTTTTTAGTGACTAAATAGTGAATGCTCAAATAATTGAAAACCAAACTAAACCGTTTAAAACGATAGAACACACACACACAGTATATGGATAGAACAGTAATTTGCACTTTGAATGGATTTTCTTCATTCTTTGCTCAACAGTGAACAATTCACTTTATAATTTGTGATAGAACATATGTTAATCAATGTGATTATCTGTTGTAAAAAAACAACAACAATATATTGGATGGGCAGGTGATTCCTTTCAATATTTTTTTATACACTACTGTTTGTGAAAATTGCAACACGAAGAAAGAGGAACCATGCGATTTGAATGAAATTTATACCAAACATTACTGATATGACTGTACATAAGTGATTTAATTTTCGGAACAATACAACAATTTTTACCTGCAAAAATCTGTATCTTGTGAAACCTCTGTGAGCTGCATAAAGAGCTTCGAGACGGGTTGGCATTGAATCGAAAAGGCATTGGATGGTGTCCTGGATAATTGCTTGACAGGCAGCATGTATACGTGGCCACAGATCAGTGGTACTGACCACTGCAGGACTTCCATGGGCCAGTTGCCAAGTGACCATATCTCAGACATGTTCAATAGGTGACATGTCTGGTGAACGTGCAGGCCAGGGAAGAAGCGGTATCTGCTGTGCTGCGAAGAGGGCTTGAACATTCCTGGCAACATGAGGTCAGGCATTGTTCTGCTGGAATATAGCGCCTGGAGTGCTACGAAGGAAGGGTATGACTTCTGCCTGTACAATTTCCCTGATGTAGTGGTCACTGGTGACATTGCCCTCAAGTTATAGCAGCCGAGATCGCGAATGTTACCCAATGGCACCCCACACCATCACACTTGGAGTTCGGCCTGTATGACGCTTAACAATGCATGCTGGAAGAAAGCACTCACCACAATACCGTCTAATGCATATGAGGCAATCATGGTAGTCCAAGTTGAATCGGGACTCAACCGAAAACACATGTTGTCAATTAGCACGCCACTGTCTGCATTGAAAACCCCATTTGAGCCTAAGGCGTCCATGTTTCAGGGTCAAAAGAATCTGCTGCAAAAGGGATGCGTGCAACCAGTTCTCTGTGCAACAGACGCGTCGAACTGTACTGTGGAAGCAGACACTGCCACACCTGTTTCAGTGCTCCACTGTTGTGCTAACACTTGCGAATATGCGGAACGGTTCGTCACTGCCATGCGGACGAGGTGTTGGCAATCTGCAGTGTCGTCACATTTCTCGGTCCACTGCCGGATTGTCGATCCACCTGGTTCTCCTCGGTCCACTGCCGCCACACGCACTTCACTATCATGGCGTTATGTCTCGTCCGAGCTGCAATGCCACAGTACGAAAATTCACCTTCACGCAGACCAATCATTCGTACCTGTTCAAACTCTGTCGTATGGGGATATCGTGCCCTTCGTTGTCACCAAAGCATTATAGAATCCTGGAGACACTTTCACAACTCGCTGTCCGCAATGCATTACTGGTGTGTATCCTAAACAGCCCTCTCTTTATATCCCTCACTCGACTGTTCAGGCGGGGCTGCTGGGCCAAGACATGCGCAATGACTCTGCATTTCAAATCATTTGCATGTCCTACCCTGCTCTCCATATCCTGTATGTGTAAGTTTCATGTGATTACCATCATTCCTTCATGATGTTGCAATTTTCACAAAGAGTAGGTTATTTTATCAGCATGATGGCATTTGATGATTTATATACTGCACTAGCAAAATAAGTATGCTCTAGAAATGATTACATATACAAACACAACAGGTTTATAAATGAAAGACTAATAATAAAGAATGAATGTAATGTTTAAAATTTAAAAATTATTTTTTTATTAATTTGAAAAAAAAAAAAAGATAAAAAGGTTCTTTTTGGATGTGTACTACTGTATACTGAAGTGAACCATAGTACAGTGTTAAAGTTTATTAATATACTATGCCATTAGCTTTAAATATATATATATTGTAGTATAGAGATCATTTATTTTAAACAGAAATCTAAGAAGAATAACAAAACAAGGCGATATAAAATAAATTGTGTATCTGAAATAATTTAACTCTTCAAATATAATTTATTTTTCAAATAAATTTCAGCAATTTACTTTGAAAATCAAATGTGTAGAGGGTAAATTACTTCTATGCTTCTTAATGAATAACAAGAAAGATGACACCGAATTTTCGGATGTAATAAGCATATCTTTTGAATGCATTCTGATGCAAATTAAATTTATCAAAGCTATTCAAAATCGATGGAACCGGTCTGGAAAACAATCAATCAGTTCCAACAATCGATAAAATATCCAGAAATAGAAACATTTACTTTGTTCTAGACCAGTGGCTAAAAAATATGTTATGAAAATTAACAAATGGTGAACAAATAGTTTATCATAACACAAGGAAGGTACCAGAGATGAAGATATTTTCAAATCAAACAGTTAAAATGAGAAACATAGAAGAAAACATGATATAAGTCTATGTCTGCTAGCAGAAAAATTTTGCATAACAAAAAAGTTTAAAATTATTCTTCATTAATACAGACATTTGACGTGGACCAGGAACATCAAACAAAGGTCTTCGCTCTTTCCACGTTTATAAGTGAGTCACGGAAAAATTCTCATTGGCCACCACCGGGAATCGAACCCAGGGTCATCCAGTTATGCGCCGGGTATGCTTCCACTACACCACAGCATCCTATAATTCCTCCAGACTCACACACACTAACTGCCAAGCCAATTTGGCAGGTTGCTTCTTGGAGCCCCGCAGAATGCTGGGTATTCACCAAAAGTGGTAAGCAGCAACTGAAGAAATAATTAGAAGGCAAATGAATAATTAATACATACATTTGACATGGACCAGGAACATCAAACAAAGGTCTTTGCTCTTTCCACGTTTATAAGTGAGTCACAGAAGTTAGCGTGTGTGAAGTCTGGAGGAAAAATTAGAAATTACAGGCAAAATATTTTCCATCAGGAGCTGCATCTGCTGCAGAAAGAATGTTTCAAATTGGAGTTTTAGAAGCAGATATATCGAGAGAAACGAAATTTACTTTTATGCCCCCTAGCGTAGAATCTATGCATAACTTAAAGAAGTGACCATACCTAAAATAGTCTTCGACATAAATAGAATCAAAAGGTAAAATATTTTTTTTCAATCGGCCGTTTAGAAGCAAATATATGGAATAAAATGTATTTTAAATTTGGCATTATCTGCATTTACGCCCTCTGGAAGCAAAATTGTGATTGGTGGAAAAAAAAAAACGAAATAAAGGATCATCATTTGCAAATTACAAGCTTCCCAATGCAAAAAGAATTTTTGAAATCGGGCAATTGGTTGCAGATATATGGTGTCCACAGATGGACGGACAAACCAATAACATAAGCATGACGATCTTTTTTACAAAAGACGTACTAATAAAGGCACACACGAAATGCCTAGCTACCACTCAAAACTAGAGCATGAAAGGACTGCCGGCTTTCTTCCTTCCTTGGCTCCCAGCAACAGTGCCTCCTCGCTTTAGTTTTCCTCATGGCAGGACTAGATAAAACAAGAAAGATGACACCGAATTTTTGGGTGTAATTAGCACGTCTTTTAATCCATTCTGACGCAAATTAAATTTATAAAAGCTATTCAAAGTCAATGGAACCGGAATGGAAAACAATGGTATTTGACGGAAGAAAGAAGTTTTTCAATCGGGTTTTTAATCCCTCAGATATTGCTGTAAACGGAATCGTGAGCTTACGCCTTCTGGTTGCAGACTTGTGCGTTAAGAAAAATATGAATTTATATGAGAAACATTTCACACCGGAAACGCTCTCCAACACAGAAATAATTTTTCAAATCGGACTCTTAGAAAAAGAGATATCGATAAAAATAATATGTGACTTTACGCCCCCTGGTGGGAAAACCATGCATTATTTTAGGAAGAAAGAATTCACAAAAGGTTTTTCAATATGAGCGGTATCAGCCCAAGAAAAAAAAAAAAAGAGTTTCCAGGAGCCCAGATTTTGCTGCAAATACAACAGAAGCAGAAATTAACACTTATGCCACCTGGTGGCCAAACCATTTTTTACCAAACATTAGAAATTGTATGAAAAATATTTTCCATCAGGTGTTGTATGCAATACAGAAAGAATTTTTCAAATCGGAGTTTTAGAAGCAGAAATAACGCAAAAAATGCAATTTATCTTTGCCCCCCCCCGTGCGTGTAAAGTCTATGATTTACTTTAAAATTTTGAATTTACATGAAAAACGTTTCGCATCGGAAACACTATCCAACAAAGAAGAAATTTTTCAAATCAGACTCCTAGAAGTAGAGATATCGACAAAAATAAGACATACATCTACGCCCGACCATGCATTATTTTAAGAAGAAATTGTTCCTAAAAGGTTTGTCGACATGAGTAGTATTGGTCCACAAATGACTTTTTCTTTTCAATCGAGATTTTAGAAGCTCATATTTTGCTGGAAATACATCAGAAGCAGAAATTAAGACTTATGATCCCTGGTGTCCAAACCATTTTTTACAAAAATTAGAAATTATGTGCAAAGGATTTCCCATCAGGAGCAGTATCCGCTGCAGAAAGAAATTTTTAAATCGGAGATTTAGAAGCAGAGATATAGGGGAAACGCAATTTACCTTAACGCCCCCTGGCGAAAAGTCTATGAATTACTTAAAATTTTAAAATTATATGAAAAACATGTCACACTGGAAACTATCTAATAAAGAAAGAATTTTTCAAATCGGACCATTAGAAGCTGAGATATTGACAAAAATAAGATATACGCCTATGCCCCCTGGTGGAGAAACCATTGAATATTTTAAGAAGAAAATACTATGAAAAGGTTTATTGACATAAGTGGCATCGGTCCACGAAAGAATTTTTTCAACCGAGATTTTAGAAGCTCAGATTTAATGGCAAATACATCAGAAGCAAAAATTAACACTTACGCCCTCTGGTGGATAAAGTATTCTTTACCAAAAATTAGAAATTATATGCAAAAGATTTTTCATCAGGGGCTGTATCCGCTAAAGAAAATGTTTTTCAAACCGGAGTTGTAGAAGAAGAGATACGGGGAAAACGTAATGTACTTTTACGCCTCCTAGCGGAAAATCTATGCGTATTTTGAAAAAGCAACTATCCCTAAAATACTCTTCGACATAAATGCAATCGAAAGATAAAAAAATTTTCAATCGGATGTTTAGAAGCAAATATGTGGAATAAAATGTATTTTTGAATTCGACATCATCTGCATTTACGCCCTCTAGCGGTGAAATTGTACATCGTAAATAAGAAAAAAACGAAATAAAGGATCATCATTCGTACATTTCAAGCTTCCCAATGCAAAAAGAATTTTCCAAATCGGACTAATAGTTGCAGAGATATCGTGTCTATAGACGGACGGACAAACCGATAACATAAGCACGATCTTTTTTTACAAAAGATGTGCTAAAAAATTAAGAAAACTATTTTTCCGAATTCTTCACATAACTGGCTGAAATTTGTACATATACTATAATTGGCTAGGAGATGACGACCTTAAAAATTTCAAGTGAATCAGCAAAAACGTTTTTAAATTAGCCGTAAAATGCTGATTACGAATTCTGGGCATGCCAGCCACATGATAAAGAGCAAATAAAGATAATTGCTGTGGCGGGGTCACTGCCTCTTGCTTGGTTACGAAGCTCGCTCTTGCTGCTGCGGTGAGTGGTGAGTTGCATTTACAACTCGTGACCCCACCCACGTGTTCACGGGGATGGGCGTTTAACAAAACAATTTATTTTTGTTTCAGCATTTCTTTTTTCATCTGACAAAAAATCCCCTAGATATAAAAAACAACAACGCAAAACTATAGCTAAATTGAAAAAAATACGGGCACACTTAAGAAAAAGGTGAGAATAGTGACAAAATTTTAAAAAAGGTAACAAAAAGTGAAAAATTTAAAAAAAAAGTGACAAATAGTGAGAAAAGTGACTTGCGCCGAGGTCTGAACATCTAAAGAATTGGCAAAAAAAGGAAGAAAAAAATGCCCTTATTAAATATTGATGGGGGAAAAAACGTTTTTCCTAAAATTGATAAAATGCAACTTCTGGCTTGTCCAAAAAATGAGAAAGAACTAAAAACAGCTGAGTCTGTCTTTATTGAAAAGTATAAAAGCCAAATGTGCAATGATATTGATCCAACCAGTCTGGCCGCTCCATGGAAGACGTTAATTCATGGGAGATAGGAGGGATTTAAGACAGTTAATTTACATAAAAAATGTAAAAAAAAAAAAGAAAAAAAAAAAAAAAAACACACATACCACACACACCAAGAAAAGAAAAAGAAAAGAGTAATTAATTGAAAATTAGCTATAAGGACGATCATGAGACAGCAGCATGTACTACCAAAAACTGGATGTATGAAATATTGTTTGTTCAATGATATGCACCAAAAAACCTACAAGTAAGACCACTCCGTGCATCGAACATTTTTAGTAGGTCAAGGACAAAAAGACACAGAAAGTAATATGGTTTTGAGAATGCCACATGGCGTGGCAAAAGGCCTCAGCCAAATGTAAGTTGACTGCCTTCGATCCACATGTTATCGGGAGAAAGAGGGACAACGTAAGTATGGTTTCATCTATTATATAATATACTGATACAATAACATAGTAATAAAATTAACAAATAAGCATTTACAAAAAAATTGATTAAAACAGAAGTTTGCTAAGAAAAATGTCAATGATTAGTCCTTTATTAAAAATTGATTATAAAATAAATAAAAACAAAAAATATAATCCAAATTGATCAAGTATATATTTACTACTTAGTGTATGAAAGCCTGTCCCTCCCTATATTTCTTTTCTAATTAAACAAATAATAATTCTTGATCAATTCATTTTCTCACATTTATAGCATGTTACTTTTTCCAACTGTTCGTTTTTATGAAGATTTTCTATGCATTTTCATATATCCTAGTACTTATACCATTTCAGTCATCACATCCATTAACACATAAAAGAAATAGTGTTGTTAAAACACTAATTAAAAGAAGTTTAACACACTCATCAATGGAACAATATAAAAAAGAAGAAATTGAATATATTGAAAAAATTGCATATGATTTTGATTACCCTAAACAGGTATTAAAAAAATGGATTTATGAAGTAACTCAAGCTAACAATAAAGCCAAGATTGATAAAAAAAACTTGTAAAATATGTAGGGGCAATACCATATGTAGAAAGTGTTTCAGCAGAAATTAATAAAGTTTGTGGCAAGTATGACATACAGGTAGGAAATCAGGTACTTACAGTAAAAAATTTAGTGATTAAAAATGAAAAAATCAGCCAATTAGATAGAGCAGGAATTTATGAAATCCCTATAAACCAGCAACCACCTGTGTCATATATAGGCAGCACCAAGAATAAATTAAAGTATAGATTGAACCAGCATATAAATAATTGGAATAAAAAAGAAGCTAAGACAGCATTAACCCAATACTGTATGGAAAATCAACAATGTCCAAGGTTTGAAGATATTAAAATTATTAAGATCTGTAAAAACGAAAGACAGTTAAGAATTGCAGAGTCAGTGTTAATTGAAAAAAACAGATCAAGATTATGCAATGATAATGAGCCTAGCAACTTAAACGGACAATGGAAGGCCCTAATAAAAATTGAACAACAGCTTAGAAAGAAAAAAAAAAAAAAAAAAGGGCAGCAATGACAATAGATGGCGCCAGAGACACAAAGATTCAGAGATTGCAACTGGAGCCCGTGCCTCTGCTCACTTGAGCTGTGGTGGGCGGGTGAGACACACCTGCCTCCTGAAGATGACAGTCTTCTGTCGAAAGTACTAGAGGATTGTGTGTGAGGGGCTGAATGAGTTTGACACTTGCAGTGGGAGTGGCAGGGGTTTTGAAACAGATGGAGCATTTTGTTACTCACAGTTGACAAAGGTTTAACCACCTAGGAATGTAATGTTGTGTAAATATGTACATAGTTTTTTAATTGAATTGTATGAATGAGTAGTATGCTTGTGTGGTTTTTATGAAATTGACGAGCTTATAGTTACATCTCATATGGCTAAAAAAAAAAAAATATGATGTTTCATCCCTGGAAGAAGGAATCGTAAGCAAGATTTCTGTAAACCTTTGAAGGCCAACAACATTACGATAATTGACGTGCTGGAAGTGTGTTATGGATGGAAATTACCATGATCTTTAGGGTAAGTGATTGGTGCTTTTTAACAGTATATCATTTATGAATTGCACGTAAACTATGCGCACTTTGCAGGGGTTTAATACCTTAAAAGTGCAAATATAATATTTGTTTCTAGTTAACTCTGGTGTATCCACAGTATTTCATACTGCATATGTATCTTTCCTGTGCCCTCCCTGTAACAGTCAAACACCAGTATATAGTGCTTAGATGTACAATATCTCATATATGATCTTGTATTCTTAATGTCTCAATTATGAAGATGGAACTATGCTTTTGTCTCATACGTTGTCCAGAAAATCAAATAGTGTACAAATATGTTCCTTCATGATAATTAACAAAGACTGTATGCACTATAAATTTCAATGCATAAAGGAGAGAAAGTAAAAGGATATTTTAGTAACATTATGTACACCAAATTTCTGGTTGTAATGAGCACAACTTTTGAATCCTTTCTGATGTGAATAAAATTTACCAAAGTCATTCATTATAAATGGAACTGGCTAGAAAAAAAAATCAACTGGAGTTCTACAATCAGTAAAACATACAGAAATAGAAACAGCTACTTACTTCCATCAGCTGCTAAAAAGTATGTTACAAAAATTAACAAATGGTGCACAAAAAGTTTCTCATAGCAGAAGGAAGGCATCAGAGGCAAAGAGATTTTTCAATCAAACAGTTAAAAGAAGAAACATAGAGGGGAAACATGACATAAATTTATGCCTTCTCGCAGAAGAATTCTGCATAATGGAAAAGTTGAAAATAGGCAAAAAGTATTGTTCATGGCAAAAGCTATGCTAAGGAAAACAAACTTTACAAATACGTCTTCTGGATGCAGAGATAGGGAGAAAAGGGCTTTGACCTTTATACCCCCTAGTGAGAAAGCAATGCATTATTTAAAGAGAATAATGTTCCCCATCTTTGTTGTAGCAAATGGCGTACAGTACAAAAACATTTCTCAATAGGGTTTTCAGAAGCTGAGATACAGCTGCCAACAAATGTACATGAACACCACCTAGCAACAAAACAGTGAACTATAAAAAATTCTTAAGTACAAAGCTAAATGTTTCATAAGGTAAATGGTACCTGGTGTTAAAAGAATTTTATAAACTGGACATTTAGAAATAAAATGACATATAAAAGAATTTTATAATAGGACATTTAGAAGCAGATATATCGAGAAAAACAGATTAAACATTTACGAATTTAGCAGCGAAACTGTGCGTTATTTTGGGGAGGAAATGAACACAAGATGTTTTCATAGTTGGCAGTATCTACCGAAAAAAGAACTGTTACAATGGGGTTTTTTAGTCCCGCAGATATTGCTGTAAACAAAAACATGAACTTATGCCCTCAAGTGGCCCATTTAATTGTGTGTTAAGAAAAAAATTGAATTATATGAGTGACATTTTGCACTGGGAATGCTCTTCGATAAAGGAAGAATTTTTCAAATCAGACTCTTAGAAGCACAGATATCGTCAAAAAAAGGTATATATATCTGCATCGCCTGGCGAAAAAATTTATGAGCTATTTTAAGCAGGAGATATTTTCAAAATATTTTGTGAGGTGAGCGATATTGGCAAACGAAAAAAAAATTCATTTGAGTTTTTAGAAGCTCAGATTTTGCTGTAAATACATCAGAAACAGAAATTAACACTTATGCCCCTGGTGGCCAAATTATTCTCTACCAAAAATTAGAAATTATATGAAGAACATTTTCCACTAAGAGCTGTATCCAATGCAGAAAGAAGTTTTCAAATAGGACTTTTAGAAGTAGAGATACCAAGGAAATCACAATTTACTTTTATGCACCCTAGATGAAAATCTATGAATTTCTTGAGAAAGAAACTGTACCCAAAAATAGTTTTTGTTGTAAATGGCTTCAAATGGAAGAAATAATTTTTTCAATCGGATACTTAGAAGCAAATATATGGAATAAAATGCATTTTTATTTTGATTGCATCTGAATTTTACATCCTGTAGTGGCAAAGCTATGCATGGGGGAGGGGGGAGATGCAAGGATCATCATTCTCACATTTCAAGCTTTATAATGAGAAAGAATTTTTCAAATTGAACGAATGGTAGCAGAGTATTGTATCCACAGACAGATA
Source organism: Macrothele yani (assembly GCA_039090855.1). Classification (NCBI taxonomy): domain Eukaryota; kingdom Metazoa; phylum Arthropoda; class Arachnida; order Araneae; family Macrothelidae; genus Macrothele; species Macrothele yani. The sequence continues at coordinate 1,117,387 of CM077007.1, forward strand.
GATGGACAAAGTGATAAAATGCACTTTTTTTTTTTATAAAAGATGTGCTAAAAAGTAGTTCACTACAAATAAAACTACTTTTCTTGAAAAGTAGTTTCACTACAACTACATCTTATAAAAGTAATTTTGATACAACTACTTTCTAAAAGCAGTTTAAAACACTTTGTGAGCATAAACATGTGTGAATGTATGAATATATGTGAATTGGAGGAGTTTTCAGATGCTGGTTGTAGTAAATAAGCAGAGTTATATTGCAGTTTGATTAAACATATTTAAATTAAATATATTAAATATATAAGTTTTTGTTAAAAGATATGAAATTAAATAATTGCTTTGCTTTTTCACTTAAAGACAAACTGTAATAATATAGCTTCACAGTTTTCTGATGCATCCTTCTTCCAGTTTAAATTAGTATAATAAGAATTTCGATACTTGTTGAACGGGATTCACACCTAAATAATATAGCAAACAAATCTACACAAACTCCGTTTACTGGTGTGAAAGTATAATTAAAGAATGAATACAAGGGAAAATTGTATCTCCCGAGCTTTCGCTCTCCAACCGGGAGGCTTTCTCAAGGGTTGCAGACGTTACTAACAAGTCCGGCGAGTATAATAAACAGATTTCGAAGCACTGATGGTCAGGAACGTCGTATTTTGAAAATTTGATCCTCGAGGCACGAGGCGATACACTGGTTTCTTTCATGCGGGGAATCATCTCAGCATATTCCTCCACGCGGACGGAATATCAACAGATTGGGTATCGTTGCATGCGTAGGGATGCGTGGAGATTTCAATACTCTCTCTGATCAGCGTACCTTTGTAGCCAGTATACGGCGCAATTATCTTTACCTTATCCCATAACGGGACTGCGTTTTTTTGTGCTACTTTAGACAAGGCTGTTAAGGTCTTTCCCAATCTGATGTCTCTCATGTGCTCCTTAGTCCTTACAGCAATCGACCTTTTCGTCATTCCGATGTAAACTTTCGACGAACCGCCTGGGTACATCAGAGGTATCATGTACACTCCTGCTTCCGATTTCCTGTCTGGGTTTCTGCACGTGTTTGCTACTGCTCTGTGTATGCTGTTCGGGGATCTGATGCCGATGTGAAGCCCATGGCGTCTCATTAGACTTTTGAATGAGTAAGAGAAATTTGGGATATACGGCACAGATCCGGCGTAACGCAAATTATCTCTTTTTGCCTTGGGGGTTGTACGATACCTGGACTGAACTCTTTGTAGGATTTTTCTTAGATCATATTCGGGGAAACCAGCTGCAATGCCTTTATTAATGATATCTGCTATCTCTTTTTTCCTTGTTTCTACGCTGGAACAGACATTGAAAGCTCGTACAAAATATGTTCTAAATGCTGCCATTTTAAATGAATTCGGAGATACAGACTTAGGTGCGATAAAGTTGGGAACTGTTATTGGTTTGTAGTAAACCGCCGTGTCAGTCGGCCATTCCGATTTTTATGCAACATAACATCTAGGAATGGTAGTTTTCCTTCAGTTTCCCTTTCTAGGGTGAATTTGATTGATGGATGCAATGTATTGATTTGTCCCCAGAATTCTTGAAGGTCTGCGTCAGAATACTGCCATATGAAAAATATGTCGTCGACATACCTGAACCATATATGTGGTTTTTTGACAGTGCAGGAGAAAATTCTCTTCCAGTGGGCGTAATATTGCTTCTGCTAATATGCTTGACAGCGGTGAACCCATAGGAGCACCTCTGGTCTGTTTGTATATATTTCCTTGGTAACGAAAGAAATTGTTGTTCACAGTCAGGTTTAGGGCTCTTCTTATATCTTGCACCGCTTCTGGGGGAAACTCATCATCCCTGGATAACCATATCTCGAGATTGTCACAGGCCTCCTCTACCGGTATTGACGGGTATAAGGACGTTATGTCGAGGCTTGCTAATATGTCGTGCTCGTTCAAGACTACGCCTCTAGTCCTACTTATAAAGTCTTGTGTTGAACTAAGGGCGTGTTGAGAGGGTGGAAGGTATTTCTTGAGGAAAACTGATAACTCTTTCTCAAGGTGATATGTGGGAGCTCTAATTTTAGAGACAATGGGTCTCACTTTGTGCCCAGGTTTGTGGTGCTTAAGCCGACCAAACAGTGGTGGTATCGATGGTCCCGGTGGGGTGACGGTTGCTTTCTTGATGCTTTCTGGCAAGCTAGCCCACTTTTTCATCCCTTGTACTTTGGATACCAGGGTATTAGTCGGGTCGGTAGCAACTCTGGTCGATGCCATCTCGGTGATAAAGGCCTTCAGCTCGTCATCATAATCTTTCCTATTCATTATGGCAATCTGGTTCGATTTATCAGTGAGTGTTATTGCCAGATCCTCCCTCTTTTGCAAGTTCTTTATGATTGACCATGCTCGGGCATCATGTTTTACTGCTGTGGCTAAACTTCTCTTCAGTTTTTCGGCTGCTAAGTGCCTCACTGTGTCCTGTTCGGAAGAGGGTAGTCTTTCAATGGCTGATTCCAGGTGCGGGATGATTTCCTTGATGTTGAGTTTCGCTCTGGGGCAAAACTTTGGGCCTTGTGTTAAGATATTCGTTTCCTCTGCAGTGAGTACTTTTTTCGGACACATTTACAACAGGAATCTTGTTTTCCGTAGGGAATTGTAGATGTCCATCCGATAATTCACACAGTTTTCTGTGGTGCTTCTCTCTCATGATCCCTTCGACTCTTTCCACTAGCATGTGTGTTCTTGTTATCCATTCGTCAACAATGACGGCTTCTTTGCTATGGTATAACTCATTGTGCCAATGAAACACTTTAGCATGGAGAGACATAACCTGCATTCTTTTTCTTCGTACCAACGATACTAATGTGCTACGCTGGAAATTCTCAAGCCTGCGACGGAACCAGTTGTCTGTGATCGCTGACTTGATGCGCAGGAACTTCGGGCAGACGTTCCGCTTCTTGCATTCAGTGAGAAAGTTCTAGGGTGCGCACTCTCTCTTGCCAGTTTCAGTCTGCCGTTTCTGTAGACCTTAAACATTTTCCCGTGAACGCCCGGAAAAGCGGGTAAGTACTTGTTGAACGGGATTCACACCTAAATAATATAGCAAACAAATCTACACAAACTCCGTTTACTGGTGTGAAAGTATAATTAAAGAATGAATACAAGGGAAAATTGTATCTCCCGAGCTTTCGCTCTCCAACCGGGAGGCTTTCTCAAGGGTTGCAGACGTTACTAACAAGTCCGGCGAGTATAATAAACAGATTTCGAAGCACTGATGGTCAGGAACGTCGTATTTTGAAAATTTGATCCTCGAGGCACGAGGCGATACACTGGTTTCTTTCATGCGGGGAATCATCTCAGCATATTCCTCCACGCGGACGGAATATCAACAGATTGGGTATCGTTGCATGCGTAGGGATGCGTGGAGATTTCAATACTCTCTCTGATCAGCGTACCTTTGTAGCCAGTATACGGCGCAATTATCTTTACCTTATCCCATAACGGGACTGCGTTTTTTTGTGCTACTTCTTTAGACAAGGCTGTTAAGGTCTTTCCCAATCTGATGTCTCTCATGTGCTCCTTATTCATTCTTTAATTATACTTTCACACCAGTAAACGGAGTTTGTGTAGATTTGTTTGCTATAAGAATTTCGATGTTTATTATATTCAGCAGTCTTAATACCCAACCGGTTTAGTTTATTATTGTCAAGATATGCCAGTAAAGATTCACTGAAGCACTACTACTGTTTTTTTCTCAACATGAATCAGTTGGAGTTTGGTGCCTTTAGGCTTTGGACTGATTTATTTGAGCCTGTAAAATGTTGAGCGACTTATGCTGAGTAATGTCTTGAATGGGTTACATGAATTAAATAACTTTTAGACAAAAATATTGAACTTATGTGTCATTTATGATTTAACAATTTGCTCGATAAACCACTAATATTTCTTGCAAACAGAATTTTGTGAAATAAAAGAAATCAATTGCTTGGTTGAACACAAATTTGAAACAACTTTTATCTGTTATGGAAGACTCAGTTTTGGCACCTTAGTAAGACATACGAAAAAATTTCGATACAATAAGCATGCTATTTGGCAAAAAAGAAAAAAAAATTGTTAGGAAAAAATAAGAGATAGAAGGAACCTGAAAAATTTTCTGAGACTGAAGCTACTGAATAAAAAAAAAATGTTTTAACCCAACACTAGAAACAGATACGAATAGAACACAAAGTCTATTTATGCTGCTAAATGGAAGAACTATACATAATGAAAAGTAACATTTTAAAATGTTTGGTTGTTTTTGCATTGTGAAACTGTCCAGTGAAAATGCAGGTTTTTTTATTATGCTACTTAAAGGAAGAGTTATACATTAAATCGAAAACAAATGGCGTCTCCTACACGATATACTTTAATGATAAAAAACTATGTACAATTAAAATAAATATGTTTAAGAACTTTCGACGCCACAACAGCGTCATCCTCAGAAACAGTGCAGCCGTGAGCACAGAAGTGAGTAGCCTATATACTTTACAAGAAACATAGCAGTTAATGCGCATGTGCAATAATCGGCAAAGTCCAAATCAAGTTCAGTGGGTACAAGCATAGTTGGTAGGCGTGACCTGTCCCAAAAGTGTTCTCCAAGGAAGAGGGATAAACACAGGGGGTTCTTCGTTACAGCATCTTTCACCATTGACGAATATGTGAATACTTTCACAGAAAAGTGTTGATCGCCGGTTCAATGGTGAAAGATGCTGTAACGATGAACCCCTGTGTTTATCCCCCTTCCTTGGAGAACACTTTTGGGCCAGGTCACGCCCATCAACTATGCTTGTACCCACTGAACTTGATTTGGACTTTGCCGATTATTGCACATGCGCATTAACTGCTATGTGTCTTGTAAAGTATATAGGCTACTCACTTCTGTGCTCACTGCTGCATTGTTTCTGAGGATGATGCCATTGAGGCGTTGAAAGTTCTTAAACATATTTATTTTAATTGTACGTAGTTTTTTATCATTAAAGTGTATCGTGCAGGAGACGGCATTTGTTTTCGATTTAATAGTTTTTGGTGCACGAGTTAATTTCTTCATAAGAGTTATACTTTATGAAAATTAAAAAAGATAAAAAATGTTTTGTTTTTTTGCATTGTGAGTGGCCTGATGAAAATGCAATTTTTATTTTATTGGGGGGGGGAGGGGGGTTCAGTCGTTCTTTAAAAGTGGAAATATTGTGGCAAATAAAACTGCATATTAACTTCACAAGCAAAAAAACTGTACATAAATTATGTGGATCATCACTCTTATACACCTGTCCAAAAAAGATTTTAAAAAATAAGTAAGGAAGGAAAGCAAGATTTGGCCTGCTGATGCATTGATATTTTACACATGTGCCCGGACAAATAGATAAATGAGAGGGAAAAACCATGTTTTGTTATACATCATATGTCCATGTGGGAAATGGGGGAATAAATTTTGAAATCATACTGGAGTGACATGGAGGAGAATGACTCGGGACAGAGTTAGGAAGGAGACTTGAGGAGACCTTCATCCAGCAGTGGACTGAAAATGATTTATTGCATATATAATGCATGCTTTATTACATCAGACTTTTTTTTTTTTTTTTTCCTTTCAGAATGTTACTGAAAAATTGAACTTTCAGTAAAATGAATTTACTAAGTCTGAAGTTGGGCCTTATACTGATAAAATGTTCATGAAGGAAACATGAGGAGCAGAAACATTTGGGCAACACTACATCTCAGTTTGAGATCTAAATCTATGGAATAATATTTATATTACAAACTGCCAGTAAAAATGATTTCATGTTCCTAGTAGATATGAAGAATCATATTATGAAATAAAATAACATCAGTTGTAGTAAATCATGTATCAATGTGTAATAGATGCTGTAATAGTTGCTTAGGAACACATAGGTTCTGTACGTGGTAAATAGTCAGACAATGTTTTGAAGAACTTCAAGTAAATTACAGAACAAAGAAATTAAAAAGAGAAGCTCATTGATGCATGAAAAATAAATGAATGAATAATCTGTGCACACAGATACAGTTCATAACTACTAAAAAATAAAAGAATTGTGAAACATTGGCTTCAAGATGAATATTTTTAAGTTTCATGTGAATATTTTTGAAGCTGAAAGGCTTTTGCCTCCAGTACCAGAAGCACGCACAGTAATACATGGTGTCCATAAAGTCTTTCCCACATTACAAAAATTAATATAAAAAAATCTATGTAAGTTAAAATAAAATGTTTGGCAACATAATATAAGCAGCACTCATAAAGTTTGTCTTTTGTTCTTTAGGTGAATGCTACTGCTGAATAAGAAGAGCATTTCATCGATAATGGCTTCCATTGAAGAAAAAGCGGGGTGTGTGTTTTGGTTCTGTGAAACCGAATCAGCGCTTACTGTCCAGCGTCATTTCAGAAGTGAGTACAGACGATCACCACTGGACCAAAAAAAAAGCATAAAAGCTTGGTATGAAAAGTTTAAAGCGACGGGTAGTGTTGGAAATCTCCCCTGAGCAGGCTGACCAACGGTTACACAAGAGACAGCTGCAGCTGTTCAGGAGACATTTCTATGAAGCCCCAGGAAATCCATTTGTCATGCTTCACTGGAAACTGGGATTCCCCGTGCCACAGTTCACAAAATTTTACACAAACATCTTCCTCTGCATGCTTATAAGGTACAGATCATTCTAGCTATTCAGCCTGATGACTGGCCTCACCATGCTGCATTTGCGATGTATATGTTGCAGCACATAGCTCATGATAGTGATTATCTGCACCATGTCCGTTTCTCAGATGAAGCCACATTACACGTTTCTCGTACAGTAAATAGGCAAAATGTGCGAATCTGAGGATCAGAAAATCCCCATTATGTCATCGAACAACAGAAGGCTAGCCCGAAGGTGAACATATCGTGTGGCCTGATGCATGACAGAATCATCGGACACGTCTTTTTTACAGAGTCCACAGTAACATGTAATGTGTACCTGGACATGCAGGAACTTTTTGTAGCACCTCAGTTGCATGCACTTAAACCGTTGGTTATTTTCCAACAAGACGGTGCCCCACCACATGGATCAATAATGGTTTGTGAGTTCCTGAATGTCACATTTCTGGACAGATGGATTGGCCATGACAGTCCCATGACATGGCCACCTCGATCGGCTGACATAGCCCCTCCAGACTTTTTCCTGTGGAGTTATGTGAAAGACTAAGTTTACTCTAGCAGTGTTCTGGATATCGAGACATTGAAGAGCAGAATAATGGACGTCATTGGTTCCGTCTCTGCAGAGATGTTAAACAAAACATGGCATGAAATCAAATATCACTTAGATATCCTCTGGGCCACAAATGATGCCCATGTAGAGATGTACTGACAGTGGAAAAAAAAAAAACCTTTACATGTGCAACATCATTGTCATGCAATCCCTTTCTTGTACCTGTAATACATTTTTTTATATTAATTTTTGTAATGTGCGAGAGACTATGGACACCCTGTACAATTTTCTTTTGTTGTACTGCTTTTTAATTTACAGCAATTATTGGAAACTGCCCAAAGAAGTTCTGTTTCAGCATTCTTTCTAAGCTAAGGAATCTTGAAATATGAAACTAGGTGTTAAGCTCAGCCAAAGAGATGGTGCCAACTTTTGAAACTAAGATGCAAATACAATGTTGATGCACTCTGAAAGAAGGGCCTTACAAGGTCAGACATTCCTTTGATAGCTTAGAGGGTTCACAGTTTTATGACTGTTTGTACTCCTTGGAGATGCCTCTTAGCCTCATTAAGTCTTACCCTTTTATGGCCCACCCACAGTTATGACCTATGACCCAACATGTAAAGGTCATGCATACTGCTGGACAAAAAGTTCTGCCAAAAGTCAAGCTGGATGTGACAAATGATTTTCTGCTGTCACAGTAAAATTTGTTTCTGGTAACAAGAAAACTAGTGCAAATGTAGCATGAAATCTCATTACAACTATTTGATTTTTGTAGCGGATTACAAACTAAATTAATTTTCTTATTTTTGTAATTACACTACACTACAAACTACAATAAAAGTGGTGCACTACTGTTACGTTGCTAATAGTAGCAAGTTACTTTCCAGCTCTGATTTTTCGCCAATGAAATTGAACAGTATTAATTATTCAAGTTGAATCCTGATTTATTTAGACTATGCATAAGGTAGATACATGTAGATATCCAGAGATTATTTTATGATATCATTGAATGTCAGTGCAGCTTTGCAACATAGTAACTGTGTGTAAGTCTATGGGCTTTGTGTGAAACATGGAAATTAAAGATAGCTTAGTTTTTATCAGCATTTTGTATGGAAATCACTTGTTGCTGCCATCCTGTACACAGTGGTGGCTCTAAGGCATTCGTAGTACACCCAAGTGCATGTACCTATGTGTACGTGCATACCACCTAAGTACTATATAACATAATGCAGTACATAACAAACAAATTACAGTCCTTATAAATTATTTTCAATAATAATTGTAGATCTTAACTAATATCAACTTGCTTTTGAAGTTTATCCAATTTGCCTTTACTACTGACAAGAACTAAATTATCAGGTTCATGTGGTCCTAAATTCTATATTTCTATCTTTTTGGTGTAGAAAAAAATCGACATCATTTATTTATTTTTGTTTTTCTAAAATTAAAATTTTGAATTGTGGAAAAATCATTCATTGTAAAAATGAAGGTTTAATATCAAGATTTTTTTCATACTTCACTGAACATAATACAGGAAAAACATGATTAAATTCACAGTTCACTCATCACAATTTCACACAGCCACAAACAAAACACAGGACGGATATGGCTACAACATCTCTTTTACAGCTGAAGTGATGACATCACATGAAGAAACAAGTGGTACTTCATCCATGTGCGTCTCCAAACCTCTCTAGTTCGAACTACAGCCAAGGGATACCTGGAATTATCCCCACTACCCTTGGTAAAAACCACTCCTGCCTGCACATAATCAAAATAAAGCAGTTATTCTTTCATGCTATAATTTCTGAATTCCAACAACACAATGACAGTAAGAGACAGGAGTGAGATGAAAAGCAAAACGAAGTTGAAGTAGACTCAAAATGGTTTTAGCTGTGGAGATTTTATATCACACACACACATGGTTTTTGCTTTTACACTTTTGGGTGGAGATGGACTGCACTATCCTCTTGATAAAAGCCACTACTGCCTGCACATAATCAAAATAAAGCAGTTATTCTTTCATGCTATAATTTCTGAATTCAGATCTTGATTATACATGTTTCAGCTTACCCTGTTCTGGAAGTAATAATTTGCTTGGTAAGGCAAGTGCAGTAATTGAATGCTGATACACCAATGCCGATAAACTTCCTGAAAAGAAAAAAAGGATATTGTATTTAGTTCTCTATTCTATTCAAACTAAACAAATGGCAGAAGCTCATTCAATTTTACTTGAAGCATACTGATGTTGTTTTAAGTGCAAAAAAGAGAGCATACAAGTGACAAAAAAATTATCAGTTTTTCTACTTTTCTTTTATGAAATGCTGGCAGAATTTTGAATCAAGGAACATTAATAAATCTATGCTGTGAATATTTATTTCATATTTATATGTCAACAGAAGCCAAAGATGTTAAGAATCCATATATCTGTAATAAATATACATTTATCTATTACAAATGGAGTTATTTAATGATTAATCAACATACAGAAATCTCTCAGTCTTGAAATATCATTACTCTTGAGCCTTCATATGCACATAGATGGAAAGAAAGCACCAATGATGGTAATACAAACCTCTAATCTAACAGAATTAAAATGACTGTAAACATCATATGGCTATAATACAAACAATGCAAAATATTTACTATTTTCATAATTAGGAATAAGATTAGTTTAGCTTGCTTTGATAATGAGAAATTTTAGACTGTCACACAGACTCACAAATAAGCAAGTTAAAAGAGGCTTTTTGTTTGTTTGTTTTAGTTCTGAGCAGTTTTGTATTTTTGCAAAACCAATGTGTAAGTCTTTCAAATATTTTGAAAACTCTTATGCAAAATCAAAAAGAACTACCACCACCTTAAAAAAAAAAAAAAAAAAGGTTAGCTTTATATACTAAATGATGTTGAACAGGGTGTTTTCCGTGGAAATAATATTGAGCAGGTTTACATTTTCAAAAACCTTTAATACAGCAAAAAAATATCATATCATGCCACCTAATTAATTTTTCAGAATCAGTAAATAAGGAAATAAAGTGTCTTGGACAAAAGTTGCCCAGATCATTGCACCAAATGTTTTTGGCATATCAAATATTTGAAAATGGTCTCAACAATTTGTACATCATACACTTTGTGTACAAACAGTCATGTATCAATTTGAACATTTTTTCTAATTAAGCTGCAGAGAAAACTAGCACAGTCCACATTACTATATTTTTCATGTTCAGATCTTATTAAAGGGATTATTTTGGTTTCAGGAATGACTTCAGCACACGAAAAAAAAAAGTCCTTCACGAATACAGTTTTTGTTCCTGAGCATCATGTACATATGTTAACTATTATGAGAAATTCTTCCATTCTGTGCCTTAAATTAATAATAATAATATTTTTTTATTTTTGCTGTTACATTGTAGGCTTTGTGAATATACATAAATTATTTTTATTTCATAAGAACAGCAGAGAAAATTGAGGAAAAGGCCTCAGAGTCCTGACAAGCCCTGATTTCCCAAGAAAATAGGCAAGCAAACTCAGGTTCAATAAAACACAGCAGTAATGTTAAATATTAGTTATATTGTAAACAATTTTTGTTTTAAGTTATTATTATTTTTTAATTATCTTAGTAAATAGTTTTAAAATTTGTTTTTGGATAAATTTAGGTTATTTATTGTGTTTAACTCAGCTGGCAATGTATTCCAATACTCAGGACCAATATAATTTAAGCTCTTCTTCATCATGAGGGTTTTTGGGTGTATTGGTCTTAGTAATGATCTGTGTCTCGTATTTGTAGTGACAGGTATGTAAATTCAATTCAATGATATCTGTGTGTAAGTTCAGTTTAACTCTTTGAAACATTAGTGTACCTATTTTGAAATCAAATAATTGTTTAATGGATAAAATTCCATAATGGTTGGGGTTGACATGGGTATGGTGTAAAGTGTAAGGCTGGAAGTTGATATGAGAAGAATTTATTTTTAAGTCTAATAGCCTAATGTATTTATTCTGTGATTTTTGTAGTTTATTGATGTTGGTTTCGGTAGCTTGTCCCCATGAGGAAAAGCAATAATTAATATGTGATTGAAAAAGTGTATAAGTACAAAAGTTTAAGTGTTTAAGTAGTTAAACATGAAATAATGTTACTTGCAATCCCAAAATTTTTGGAGATTCGATTTACAATTGAGTGTATATGGTTGTTCCATCTTAGGTCGGAAGTTAGAATAATTCCAAGATACTTAAAAGTCCTGTAGAATATAAAGAAGAGTATTATTTAAAAGTAAGTATGGAACTTGCGTATGTAATATTTTTTGTCTAGTAAAGATAAGAGATTTTGTTTTATTAACATTAATTATAAGTTCATTGTATGTTACCCATTCCAAGTAAATCTGTAATTGATAATTTGTCTGAGCAACCATTTTGTTAAGATTTTTGCCATGGAATAATATTGTTGTATCATCAGCATATAGAATTATAGGGTTGTTAGATGTTATGTCAAAAATATCATTTATATATAAGTTAAATAATGAGGGACCCAAAACCAAACCCTGAGGAACCCCTGAAGTAATCGGTAGTAGCGATGATTGAGATTGATCAATGATAGTATATTGAAATCGCTCAGTTAAGTGATTACTAAGTAAGGTATATGCAATACCCCTCACACTCGTATTATATAATTTGGTTAAAAAAAATTGATGATTGAGAGTATCAAATGCTTTAGTCAAGTCAAGGAAAACAGTGAGAGTAATATTTTTTATTCAAGATTTTTTAATTGTATTATATCCTGAAGGTGTAAGAGCGCAGATTCTGTTAATTTATTGGGTTGAAAACCAAACTGATTTTTATTAATGATATTAAATTTTTGTAAGTATGAGATTAATTGCATATAGATTAATTTTTCTAAGATTTTAGCAAAGCTTGACATATTAGCTCTAGGACGATAATTGTTAGCATTATTACTCTTGCCAGATTTATATTTAGGGGTAATTTTTGTAATTTTCAGTGCATGTGGAAAGATACCAGTAGTGAAAATTAGGTTGAAGATATTTGATAGTGGGTTTATAATTATTTCAGCTATATGTTTAACAACAGTAGGATGAATAATATCATTCCCTGGTCCGGAGGTAGTTTGAATATTGTTTATTTCTTGTAGTAGTTAGGTTGAAGATATTTAATAGTGGGTTTATAATTATTTCAGCTATATGTTTAACAACAGTAGGATGAATATCATCATTTCCTGGTCCGGAGGTAGTTTTAATATTGTTTATTTCTTGTAGTAGTTCAGTTTTAGTTATAGGTAATAAGTAGAAAGTATTATTAACAGAAGAATTGTGAAAGTGTTGTAGGAAATTGTTATTGAATGATTTTAAGTTCAATTTAAGATCTCGAGAGATATTAGTAAAGTATTCATTAAGACAGGCAGCCATGTGCTATGCCAATAGGTGTTCTGGTATAACCGTCATAGTCTGTTTCCCTAGTAAATAATTAAGGTTTTGTTTTTCCAAGTTACTTTTGGGTTATTCAATGCAAACATATTTGCATAATAGGTTCTCTTAGCATTTTTTATAGCATAGTTAAGTGTATTTCTATATACTTTAAAATTGGTGAAGTCATTTTGATCTCTTGTTCATAAAAATTTTGCAAATAGTCTGTTTTTCTTCTTAATACAATTTAAAAGGGTTGAGGTGATCCAGGGTTTGCGGAGTTTTTTTAGAATTAATATTGTGTAAGGAGACTGGGAAAGCTTGATCATATTTTTTTTTAAAGGTTTAAAAAAAATTGTCATAAGCTAAATCGGGTGATTCATATATCTTCCCAGGTAATTTCGTTAAGTAGTTATTTAAAATTTTCTAAAGAGTTTTTATTGATTTTACGGAATTTAACAGTCTTAGGTTCCTCAGGTAGAAAACTTCCAGTCTTGTATAAAATGAAAATGGGCAGATGATCACTTATATCATATTCAATTATTCCTGCAGTTGTATGCTGTGATTGGACATTAGTTATGGCCAAGTCAATTATGGTACTAGTATTTTGGGTAATTCTAGTTGGGGAAGTAATTAAGTTAATAAATCCTGATACAGTAAGTAGTTGTTGTGTTATAGAGTTATTAATTGATATATCTATATTAAAGTCACCCATCAAGAACACTTCTTTTTTTAGAGAAATTAACAAAGTTAAATAGTTGGTTTGACACAACAAATATTTCCTTACAGTCTGAGCTGGGTGGTCTATAACAGCTGAGATTATGTAGTTATTGATTTGGGATGGTAAGTATTTCTATATTTTTATTAATTATTGTGAATTATTTAATTGTAGAAAAGAATTGATATTTATTATTAACATAGATAACTATACCCCTCCCCTAGAATAATCTCTGTTGAGGTTAAATATCTGGAAATTATGTAATGGAATAATAAATTTTTCAGTCGGAAACCATGTTTCAGTAACACAAATGAAATCTAATGTTGATCTTAGTGTATGTAATAATGCTTCTAGAAGTGTAATTTTATTTAGTAATGATTGAGCATTAAGATGTATAATTTTAAAGGTATAGTTTGTATTAGTTATAAATAACTTATTGAGGTCTTGAGTTGTATAGTATTTGTCCTGCAACATAAAACAGTTAGTATGAAATCAGAAAAATATAACTTTGATTAAGTAGCAAGTCCATATGCCTGTAGGTCTTCCAGAAGGACAATTTTTTTCTTTGATCACCGTCTGTCTGTCTAATAAACAAATTCCCATTGCTAATCCAGGCATATTTGGTTAGTCCTTGGTGCACCAGTTGTCTAGCATGCCAGTACAATTGTTTATAATGTGGTGAGATGTTTTCATTTATGTAGATTCTGGAATGCTGGGATGCAGAATCTAAGTCGGAATTGAAGATTGGAGTTTTCCTCTCAGCTAGCCAGTTATCTCTGCTTGTCCTTGTTATAAATTGAATTATAATGGGTAGATCATGGCTTTTATTTTGGCCAACTGGTAGAGGGTGAAAAACATTTATGTCAGAAGAACTGTAGTTTTCTATTCGTATTGTAGTTCATTTACTAGTCTATCAATGCTGGTCATAATTTCTGTTTTATCATTAATGTCATTTATATGTAAACCATGAATTTCTATATTTCTGTTATATTGGTTTAATTCAGTTTTTAGGGCTCTGATATATAAGGAATTATTGTTTTTCTTTTGTTCTGATTTTTCACGTTTCTTCACAAGTTTGACGTTGGACTGTTCAAGTTTATTACATTTTTCAATCAAATCATCATATCTGCTACTTATGAACTCAACAGTTTGCTTTATATCTTGAAGTTCATTTTTTAAGTCTGAAATACAGTCGAGTTTATTTTCTATCCGAAGAACTGCCTGCTTAACAGTGTTAATCTCAAGTTGAGTATGTTCCTTGGTTACTGGGGAGTTCATATTGGTTTGTTGTTCTTTGATGCTGCTAAGTTTTTTTGTGTTTCTGAGGTATGTACAACATGTAGTGCACATTCTTGACATTGAATTTTGTTTTTAAAATCAATAGATAAGGCTTTATATTTTTTATCAGGCAAACCAATGCATGATGAATGAAAATAGTTGTTGTAGGGCAGAAGACACCTCAATCTGACCTTGATTACACATATGACACTTCATGTCAGATGTCAGTACCACTCAGGACACAATAAAATATTAGGTGGAAGAGTAGAATTGCAGAGTAGTCTCTGTATTAAGCTGTGAAACAAGATAAATATTTTTTCAGGACCCAATGAGCAAACTCAAAATATGTCTAAGTTATTATCAGTGAAGTAAATGAAATCTGCCTAAGATTTCAGGTTAAGGTTCATAAGTAGGAGTAATAGTTCATTCGGTCACATCTAGCAGTGTAGCAATAATTAATGCAACTCAATATGTAAGCACATGAATCTCCCAGTAATATGTTTATATGTTATGTCAATTTAATTTCAAATTTACCACCAGATGGCACCACATTAGTAAATACAGCGTATAACAATTCCATAATATGTATGTAGAAGTATTGAAATATTTTAATGATTAAATTATTCTAATGATGCAGTAAGTGCTGAATCAACAAGTAGTTTTCTAATCCTGGGTTGACAAGACTTAGGAAGTCCTGGACATCAAACCAAAGTGAAAAAGAGCAACCATTGGTATATATATATATATATTTTTTATTGAAGTAATAAGTTTCACTTTACCTTGTCATTTTCTTCACATGACAGGGATTATATATCCAACAATCTGTAACAACGATGAATGATGAACCAGTAGTTTATATAGTTATTTCACAAATATAGGAGCAACATCACAAACCATGTCATACCAAACTGTAACGCGACTTGACTGTCAGGTACTGATCCAAACATCTGAAATGCAATATTATGTTTATTTCAAAAGCGTACGAAATATGATAATCTGACGCTAAGAACTTGTTGAAAAGCTGTTACAACAGATATTTTCATTTGACAGAAACATTGTGGTGATCGATTTTGAGTGGCAGCAGTCCTATTTTAAAAGAATCCCACTCTTGACCCCTCCAAGGCCCCAGTGAATGGTATTCACCTCTAGGTTTTCAGAGTCACCAGAACTACAATGGATTCACCTCACTTATCTCAGAATAATTAAACTTTTGAAACACATCACTGCCATGCAGTTGACTGGCTGGTGATGATAGTGATGACAGCTGGTGATACTTTCACTTTAAGGACAGAAATGACCAGCAACTGGCAAAGGCATTTTTTTTTTCTATTTTGGTCTGTCAAAATTCTATAGCTCAACTGAATTAAAAATCAACTATTGCTTCCAAATATTGTGCTTATCTTAATTCATTTCAAGATTCTAATTGAAATCAAAATCCTAATGAGAAAGATTGACAGTAAAGCACATAATAAAAATTGAGAGAAGCACTAAAATTCTCATATCACGCATTGGTTACATTATGACAAAGTAATTGGTGGAAATGTTTCAGTAGTTGACTTGCAGTGTTCTGACAAAAAATCATCCACATTTTCTTGTGTACACCAAGGATTTTATCCAGAAAATTCCTTCATCCATCAGTCCTCAAGATATCATGTACACTTTTGATGTGGATTCATTATTTCCATCAGTTCCATTCTTTGATGCCTACAAGCTCATGGTCAAAAAACTAATGGAGCACCAAGAATTTCGTGGGGAGATCACAGATTTAAGGCAACTTACTATTCTCTGGTTTTTGCTCCATATTTCACATTTCCAGCACGTGAGACAGCCGTGGACATAGTGTCACATGTTTTGTAGAGGTAGCATGGGGGCTCTTTAACTTTTTTCAGCTGAAGTCATTCACTTTTGTTACTTTCTATTCTTTGTCATTCTAGAGGCTTCATGTAGTAATCTGCACATTTTTCTTCATTTATAACAAAAAGGTGGTCACATCATATATATCTACACAACATAGTTGCAGTCCTATTGTACAGATCAACATTCATAAAACTATCTGGTTGTTTATCTCCCTTGTCATACATACATACATACATACCTTACATTCACACATTTCTTTACACATTATATACAACCTGCAAATACTCAAATAACTCACTATATACATATATACATATGACCTTTTAACCTCAGTTAACTACATCCATGTTTTATCAAAACAGCCTTCCGCTTGCTCATATCTCTTATTCTTTGTGAAAAGGCTTTGCAAAGGAGCTCTTCCATGCCGCTCTCCACGCTCAGCAAACACCTCAACCCAAGTACTTTCTGTAGCTTTCCGTTACCATCCTCAGGGGGAACGGAAACCCTGACCAATACTCATGATATCAGCAAAGTAATTAAGTGACTCCTCTGGGACAACATCAACCTTCGAAGCTTCATTCTCTTGGCTACTGTGGCGCCATCTCTTGTTGGCTTTAGATTTCGATTTTCTAATCTTTTTATTTTTCTGTTCAACTCTTATTAAATTCTTCCAGTTATTTTGTATTACATTTGGATCATTATGGTTGCATACAGTATTTCTATTTTTTTCAATCAACACAGATTCTGCAATCCTGAGGTGTTTTTCAGATTTACAACTGTTTATTATTTCAATCTTGTCAAATTTTGAAAATTGTTGGTTGGCCAGACAGTACTGAATGGGTGCTGTTTTTTCTTCCTTTTTCTGCCAGTTTTTTATATGTTGTTTCAACCTGTGTTTTAATTTATTTTGGTACTTCCTATATATGACATTGGAGGATTTTCTGTAATAGGAATTGAGTACATGCCTGCTTTCTCTAATTTGCTGATATTGTCATTTTTTGACATCATATTCTTGATGGTACTCACTTTGCTTCCAATTTGAACATCATAATTTTTACATATCTTATTGATTTCTGTTGTCACACCTTTAACATATGGGAAACCATTAATAAATTTGGCTTATTTTTTAGTTTCAGCAACTTTATAATTTATTTTATTTTGTACTTCAATATTCCATTTTTTATTAATTGTCTGGGATAACCAAAACTGTCAGCAATTTCTTTTTTATGAATTCAATTTCTTCATTCACAAACTGATCATTTGCAGAGTGTGTATATGCTCTCTTGATCAAAGTCTTTACGCTATTACATTTTTGAGTACTAGGGTGTGCTGAATTGAAAGGAATCAATATTGGAACATATGATTTCTTTCGGTAAACTCTGTATTGCAAATTATTTCTGGTTTTTATTACTTGAACATCTAAAAAGGCTATTACATTTTGTTCTTCAATTTCAACAGTAAGTTCAATTGTTGGGTACAAAGCAGTGGCTGCTTTTGGGAGGAGGCAAGGGAGGCAGTTCCTTCTCAGAATTTTAAGACTCTTAGTTAGAATTATTCGTTGTGTTCATTCAGTACTTTTGGGTATAGGAGAGCAAACGTTTATGCTAGTTAACTCTTTTGAATTAAATGTTGTCTATGCAGTCATTCAGTTTTTAAAATTGACGCTTTTCAAAAACAATCGATAGTGCGTAGTTGCAAATTGTCCTCAGCTTGCGATCTCCGTCCTTGAGGCAGGAACCAAAATGCCTCTCGTACATTTTGCGCCAAACCTATTTACTCCCACTGAATCAGTAGATATGAAGGTAGGCGGTGGAACTGCGAACACAAAGAGCGCACGTGCACCGTGGACTTCCTGTGAGGCAGATATTATCTTGCCTCATGGGAACAGCTGTTTCCATTTAGGCAGCTCCACTGTGTGAACTCCTCATTTTGACAGCTTCGAGCGTCATTACATAGCGTCTTCTTCCTAGTTGCTTTTCTTTCACACTAATAATGTTTGTGTAAGTAATTTTATTTATGTTTTATGAAGAGTTGTTTATCAGACCATGGCCTCTGCTTCAAACATATATAATATGGTGCATAGCTTTCTGGAAAAGCCTTTCAGTAGAAGAGATTTTGAAGAAAAGAATCAAATTAAAAATGATGGTAAGCCTACACCTGAAATGAAAAAGATGACTTCAAAGGGCAAAACTTCAAGCAGAGGTTTTAATATTGACTGGTACAGAAAAGAACAATGGCTAACTGGTAGTGAATCAATGAACAAACTATATTGTTGGCCATGTTTGCTGTTTCTTGTGAGTGGCAATGAAGTCTGGCAAGCGAAAGGCATCAATGATTTGAAAAATTTACTACGTGCTTTGGACAGGCACAAAACGTGTAAAGATCCCATCCTGGCAGTTGTTAAATTAGAGTTGCTAGGCAAAACAAGGATAGACTACTCTCTCAACGAAGCGAAGAGAGCAAGTGACTTACGTCATAATGAAAAAGTAAAAAAGAATCGTGATGTAATGAAGAAGTTGATTGATATTACAACACTACTGGCCCGGCAAGAGTTCCCATTTTGTGGACACGATGAGAGCGAAGTCTCTGAAAATAAGGGAAATTACCTCGAGATGATTGGTTTACTCTCCAAGAATGGTGAAACATTGAGAGTGTTTATGGAGAATAGTACAACATTTTCAGAAACTTCAAAAACAATACAGAATGATTTCATTGAATCAGTTGCTCATACACTGGTGTGCAAAAATTAAGGACGAAGAAGAAAAATTAGTATAATAACAGAACGAGCAGGCAGAACGGACCGAAAGACCACTCAGGAGATAGACTAGGGTCCTGTACAGTAGGGCATGTGCATATATGCAGCACGACATAGGGGGCGAGTGTTGGAAGGGTATAAAGCACATGGGCGGTGTACGCTCAGCAATTCGGTGAAAGCTATTGCACGATGTACATCGGTTTGAACGACGTCGAGTTGCTGCCACCGTGTGATATGGCCAACAGGCAATCTAATAGACGATATCTGGATGACTTTACCCGAGGTCGTGTCATTGGGAAGTTGGAAGAAGGTCAAAGTGTGACTAGTGTGACCGAGGAGTTCGGGATCGCTCACAGCATCATTTCACGAGTTTGGAGAGCATTTCAAATGACAGGAACAGCTGTCCGAGAGTTTAGCAGTGGTCGTCCACGAGCAACCACGGTGGCAGACGACCGGTATATTGTTCTACAGGCGAGAAGAGACAGACGGCAGACAGCGGCAGAAATCGCAAGGCACATGCAACAGACAACTGGACGTCCGTTATTGCGTTTTACCATGGCCAGGAGGCTGCACAAAGGTGGTATATTTGCACAACGACCAGTACTGTGTGTGCCATTAACGCCTGCTCGTCGGAGACGGCAGTTTCTGTGGTGCCAGGAACTCAAGAACTGGACACATCAGGAATGGGGTAGAGTTCTCTTTACGGATGAGAGCCAATTTAGTCTGACAAGCGATTCTGGACGAATACACATCTGGAGAGAGCAGGGAACACGCAATCACACCTCCAACATCATCAAAAGGGACCGGTTTGGAGGTGGCAGAGTTCTCGTTTGGGGCGGTATCATGCTTGGTAGCCGTACTGACCTCCACATTTTTCAAGGAGGTTCAGTCACTGGTGTCCGCTATTGTACCGAGGTTCTCCTGCCTCACGTGCATCTGTTTAGAGGTGCTGTGGGTCCTGAGTCCCTCTTCATGGACGACAACGCCACACCTCATCGTATAGTGGCTGTCACAGAGCTGTTGGAGAGTGGAGATATTCAACGCATGGATTGGCCCGCAAGGTCCCCGGACCTAAATCCAATTGAACATGTGTGGGACTTTCTCGGGAGACGCTTGGCAGCACATCACCAGCCGCCAGCAATGCTTCCGCAGCAGCGATTGGCGCTACAAGAGGAATGGGCTGCGATGCCTCAACAGCTCCTTGACAATCTCGTCCTCGGCATGGATAGACATTGTAAATCCTGTAACGCAGTCAGGGGTTCTCAATCCCCTACTAAAGACACGATTTTTCTTGGCAGCCGCCTGTCACATGGACGTTTCTGTCTTCTGTCCAGTTATGCTCGAAGCTACCTTTTCAATAAAGTGCCTTTGTATCCTTTGGATTCCTTGTTTGGACGGTTTTGCTCACTTGTCCCATATTCTTACATCTTGGGGATCTTATGGTATGATTTGAGTAGATGTGGACCACTTCTGCCCAACATTACATTTGAAAAACCGTCTCGTCCTTAATTTTTGCATGCCAGTGTATAATTAGGAATGAAATCAATGCAGATATTGAAAATGCCCAGTTTTTTTCTTGGCAGATTGATGAAGCGACAGACATTAGCTCCCATGCACAAGTATCAATTATAGTTCGATTCGTGAAAGATGAAGTACCAGTAGAAAGATGTTTGGGATTTTTTATGTAAATTCTGATCGGTGTGCTACTTCGCTTAAAGAATTACTGGATCGTGAGCTGGAAAGATTTAGCTACAAAGAAAAACTAGTTGCACAGACATATGATGGTGCAGCAGTGATGGCAGAGCTGAATGAATTGCAAGCAAAAGTGAAGTGTGATGCCCCTCAAGCATTATTTGTTCATTACTACGCACACAGGCTGAACTTAGTTTTGAGCAGAGCAGCGTCAGTGTTGAAGGAATCACATATTTCTTTTGCAAATTTAAAGTGCATTCTTTTCCAAATCGACAAAGTCTGTACATTTATAAGAATCTGTTGGTGGACCCAGACCACCTCGTGTATCTCAGACCAGGCGGAACTTCAAATCTCGTTCAGTGTCTACCATAGCTGACCACAGGTGCCTGCTAATTGAAGTATTTGAAAAAATTGAGGATGATTCCAACTATGATGATGAGACAATTCACGAAGCAGCAGGACTAAATCGGTGGCTCCAATGTTTTAATTTTGTTTTTCTTCTCTTCTCATATAAAAATATATTTGATTTAACTGAGGTTACTTTCTCTGTACTGCAATCAAATAGTTCCGATGTTACATTCTGTAACAAATGAATTACTGGCTTATGTGAAAAATTGTTGTACTTTCAAGATCAGAGACTGTTTGATGATCTCTATTAGAACGTGTGCAGTGAGGTTGGTTCTCCAAATAAAAGATTTAAAGGAAGCAATGATATTCCAGCCACCGTGTGATACAGAAGACTGTATTATAAGGTAATAGACAATGTTACAACTCAATTAAAATGCTGGTTTTCTGACATTGAGAAATTAAAATTTCTTCAGCTGATCGATGTACACTTCTTTGAAGCTCATTCTAGAATTTTTCCTGAACACTGTTTTAAAGCTCTGCTTCAAACTTATGAAAAATACATTAGATTCATTAGCAGAAATTCGCAGAAGACCTGTAATTTTCTTCTGTTCTTCACGTTTTTTCAAGTTTGTTGAAAACCACGGTATTCGGATTCCTTAATCTCTTAAAACGTTCAGGTGGTATCGTACTGAGGGTGAATGGCTCATTTATTTAAAATACGAAATAAAACAACATATAACTTATTTCTTGATAGAAGACGAATGATAGGGTTAAAATAATATCATTGTTACCTCATTGGTGTGCAGTCTCCCTTTGACCAGTTGCATTCCGGCATACACCCAAGCAACAACAAACCGCGCAGTCGAGGTTCCATAAAATGCATGCCCTCCGTAGGCAAACAATGAAATATTTAATGAAATATTTATGATAGCTAAAACCTCTAAAAAACCTCTAATGAACACATAAAGACCCTGCTCTTAATAGAACATGAAAGAAAATAATCCAAAAAAAATAAAATCCAAGTAAAAAACCTTAATTCAAACCTCAAATTCGACTGATAATGATATGTAAAACAGTCATCACCGAAGGAATCCAGATCCCGAAATCTCCGACGCGTCTCGGCACACTCATTCGTGGCCATTTTCAAGGAGGTCATGTGTAGTAATGTTCCTTGCATGATAACTATAACCCAAGTTGACGGTGCTGCCATCTCCATCGTCTGCATCATCGTCATGCTCATCACGTAAAACATCGCTGGCACCATCTAGTGTCAATCTGTTTTTTTAAATTTTGTTTCCTTTGTCGACTAGATCTTCTTATTTGGGTTATTCGTTGTTTTTTCTGTTTTATCATATTCAACCATGTTGGCGATAATTCGATCAGGATATTTAATTTGCAATTAAATGCGTTGGTTTTTCAATTATGATGGCTTCTGCTGTCAGAATCTTTTTATGTGTGTTGTGAGAAGTAACTAGATTTATATTCTCCCAGTCGGGTATGGCTTCATTATTATAACAATATTGTATAAGTGAAGTTCGAATTTCGCCTTTATTCCAGTTATTAAAATGTTCACGTAACCTGATATCGATATTTCGTTTTGTGCTACCAATGTAAACCGTTTTGTTTTCTAGGTTCCTATTTATATTAATAATTGGTATGCTGTATAAACCAGCTTTACGTAAAATAGAATATTTTTCGTTATTTGCTTGTAATAATCTGCTATTGTCAAGTACAGTATCAGCAATAAGTAACCCTGCTTTATGACATTCCTTTTTTATAGGAGCAGATATAAGTGGACAATATGGTAGCTTTCCACAAAATCTGTATGCATCAGTTGTATTCAGCCTTGGTTTATTTTGGTTATTTTGAATTTGTTTGTAAAGATTGTTGAAAACTCATTCGTGGCGTTGAAAATGGCCACGAATGAGTTTGCCGAAACAGCGTTGGAGATTTCGGGATCTGGATTCCTTCGGTGATGACTGTTTTACATATCATTATCAGTCAAATTTGAGGTTTGAATTAAGGTTTTTTACTTGGATTTTATTTATTCTTTGGATTATTTTCTTTCATGTTCTATTAAGAACAGGGTCTTTATGTGTTCATTAGAGGTTTTTTAGAGGTTTTAGCTATCATAAATATTTCATTAAATATTTCATTGTTTGCCTACGGAGGGCATGCATTTTATGGAACCTCGACTGCGCGGTTTGTTGTTGCTTGGGTGTATGCCGGAATGCAACTGGTCAAAGGGAGACTGCACACCAATGAGGTAACAATGATATTATTTTAACCCTATCATTCGTCTTCTATCAAGAAATAAGTTATATGTTGTTTTATTTCGTATTTTAAATAAATGAGCCATTCACCCTCAGTACGATACCACCTGAACGTTTTAAGAGATTAAGGAATCCGGATACCGTGGTTTTCAACGTACTTGAAAAAACGTGAAGAACAGAAGAAAATTACAGGACTTCTGCGAATTTCTGCTAATGAATCTAATGTAATATGCCACATAATAACGTTCATTAATTAGCGTTGAATTTAATGTTATTTGAACTGATATTAGTATTATGAAAAATACTTTGACAGCACCAAACTGCATAGTGAGCTGCAGGTTCTGTATTCAGACAGAGATCTGTGGAGCAATGCCAAAAGTACAGCAGAACTTCTATCTGCCATATACAATAATAATCTAGCACAGGCACTGCCAGAGCTATTTAGATTTCTTTCCCTCGTAGTAACAATTCCTGCAACATCGGCCTCTGTGGAACGCAGTTTCTGGTGCCTGAAGAGGATAAAAAACTACAAGAGAAACTCCATTGGGCAAGAAAGGTTGTCAAGTTTATCAGTTCTGTCCATCGAGAAGACGCTTGTGAAGAGGATGGAAGCAGAACAGACATGGTATGACCATATAATAAATCCCTTCGCCAAATAGAAAGAACGAAAGATAGACCTCATATACAAGACAATATAAGTGTAAGGTAAGCTTTCTACCTTGCTGTATAGGTAAACGCTGTGTGCAGAAGTCTTCAAGATTTTTTTCTTTTGGCATCAGTGAAGGTAGAGGTGTACATAGAATTTCATTTGAGATGAAAAAGATGTATAGTTCAGTCTTGCTTTTTATCTTCTGTTGATCTCTTCAATAAAAAACTATTTCGATGCAATATATTTCATATTCAAACTGGCTTAACAGTTCCCAAATAGTGCAAGAGGGCAATTCAGACTGAAAAAAATATATTTAGGCGAAGGGCCGGAGTCTTACATAAACAGGTTTTGTGTTGGTCTCAAAGTCATGTAAAACGTGTGTTTCCAGTAAAATCTTTATGAATCTTTTCACGGGTCACGTTACTTATTTCATACTTCACACATGAGAAAGTAAATAAAAAAAATTATAATGTAAAAAACATGGCATTAAATTGAATAAATTTATCATGAAGGAAATACGAGATTACACCACATAATACAAATTTTAAAGATGACAATCTGATTTTTGGCGTAAATGTGACAAGGATGGTAAGTCTAATAATATCCGAAAACTTGAAAATTTTCATCATCCTGGAGCGGGACTCGAACCCGCGTCTCCCAGATAGCGCCCGTGTATGCTAACCACTGCACCACTCAGAACGACCAGGTTTCAAGTTTCCAATTAATTTGAATATAACCATCACAGGATTTGCTAGTCGAAGCAACCGGCATTCATGTTTAGCGAATCTGGAGGTTAAGAATCCTATCCCGTGATTGCCTGGAGTAGCAGATAAATCATGAAAGAAATACAGGATTACACCATATAATACAAATTTTGAAGACGACAATCGGATTTTTGGTGCAAATGTGACAAGGATGGTAAGTCTGATAATATCCGAAAACTTGAAAACTTTCATCGTCCTGGAGCGGGACTCGAACCCGCGTCTCCCAGATAACGCCCGGGTATGCTAACCACTACACCACCCAGGACAATGAAAATTTAAAAGTTTTCGGATATTATCTGACTTCCATCCTTGTCACATTTACGCCAAAAATCGGATTGTCACCTTCAAAATTTTAATAAATTTATTTGAATCCAGGCTAAAAAGTAGTTTGCATTCCCAGCAATTTTGGTCACGGGCCGCCACTGGTACAAAGAGTTGTAGCTTTTGGCCAACTGTTTCAGTTCTTCCTCGTTCAACTTTGACAGAATGAAAATATTGTCCACGTATCGACAGTACATCTCTGGTTGTTCTTCCATACTGTGCAGGATATTTTCTTCAATACTATTCATAACAACTTCTGCATACAGAGTTGACAATGGTGAACCCATTGGACCACCTGAATTTTTTTTATATATTTTGTTATCATATGCAAAAACATTATTCTCATACAAAAAGAATAAAACTTTTTTGAACTTATGAATCTGTGTGTCATTTAATATTTTAAAAGTGTGTAATTTTTTAATGATAATCTAAGCTTAAGGAACAGGAGTGCTTGGATACAAGGACTTAACACCCATGCTTGCCATGTAAAAATCTTTCAACTCTGTTTCAACATGTTTAATTTTCTCAATAAATTCATAAGTGTTCTTAACTGTAAATTTATTCTTCATAAACATAGTTGCCAAGAATTTATATATGTTTTTTTCTAATGTTATTAATGGTGAGTTTTTCTTTGACACAATCAATCTCATGGGTGCATCCTCTTTATGTGTCTTTACTTTTGCAAATATATGTGGTATGCTTGCTCCTATTGGTGGAAATGAGCATTTTATTTCATCAGGTAATGTACTATGGTTTCTAATATTGGACAAGAAAAGATCTTTATGACTGTTTTGAGTCCTTGGGAAAATATTGCTGTTTTGTGTACAATGGTATCTATTACGAACAAAAACAAGGTGTAACAATGGACTCTCCCTTTTCTGCCTTGCTTGCGAATTTTTCAATATTTTATTTGCAAAATATTGAAAAATTAATCACTGCTCCATCTCTCTCGAAACCCTACGGTTAAGCTATGTAGATAACATCTTTATCATTTGGCCACACCAGACGCACTCATTGATGGAATGTCATCTATTATATAACCTCTATAAGACCCATAATAAAGTTAATTCCACAGTACAATAATATTAGTTTTCTGGATGTCAACATTAATTCAAACTATTCACACTTGGCCTCTCTGTTTACAGGAAACATACTGCACCTCATAATATCATCTCTTATCATTCTTGTACCATACATGCATATCACTATAATGTTCTCAGAGATTCAGAGGTTAGCTCCTCAAGGAAAGTCAATCTGCGAGATAAATGTTTAACTGATGGAACTAGGATTTACATACTATTGCCATATCAAATATCTCCATTTACAGCAATCTCAGTGCACAGCTCAAGCTTCACTGACATCCATTACGTTATACAAGACCTTTTGTACTTCATATTCATAATCTTCTAATCTGGTCCTCCCATGATTTCATTGGCCTTCCTCTACCTTTCTGTCCTGCCAGTTGGGCTGAAAAATTCTCTTAGTAAGCATCTCATCACTAATTCTTTCAACATGGCCTAACCAGTGAAGAATATTAGTCTCCACCTTACTAACAACATTTTGCCTCACATTACACAGCTGCAACAAATCTTCATTCCTCACATGATCAGAGTGTGTCTTACCACAACGCATCTCTCCAGTACACAAACAACTCCTATGTCTCTTCTGTAGTACCAAGGTTTCACTGCCACACATCAGAGAGGAACAATTACACTTTCATACACAGCCATTTGGGACTTTCTTGAGAACCCACCATTCCTGTAAAATCCTCCTAAAGCAGCTATTGCTTTCAATGAAGAATTCACGCTCCTACTAATTTTGCCATTTAATTTGTTCTCTCTGTCAAATATGTTTCCCAAATATACTACAAACTCATTCACCTGGTCAATCATTGTGCCGTTTAGACTTATGTTGTATTTAATACTAACAATTTCTTGATCAGAAACCATAACTGATTTTTTTCCTTATTTATACTCAGTTTCATAATCTTTTTCTCAAGCAGACATTCTTGAATCTGGTCCTCCCATGATTTCCTTGGTCTTCCTCTACGTTTCTTTACTGCCACTTAGGCTGAAAAAATCATCTTAGTTAGCACCACATCACTCATTCTTTTAAAATGGCCAAACCATCAAAAAATAGTAGTCTCCACCTTACTAACAACATAATGTGAGGCAAAATATTGTTAGTTAGTGAGGTGGAGACAAATATTCTTAGGTGGTGAAAATCTTCCAAATACGTGGAGACAGTGCAAATAGACAAAGTCATCGCTCTTTCCATGTTTTTCTTTAATTAACATACAGCAACCAAAAAATTGTATTTCAACACTGCTGGGATCGAACCTCAGATCTCTTGATAACTAGTTGAGTGTGTTCGCTTTACGCTAGAGTGCCAACAATCCACGGTGTGTGTTTATCTGTCAGCATCTGACTTCACAAATCCGTAGGGATGGGCTCAGCAACTGAGACGTCTCCATCTGGTGGGGCTTAATGGCACAAGCTTTTTAATCATGGTTAATCCCTATGGATTTGTGAAGTCGGATGCTGACAGATTAACACACATAGCGCCATGGATTGTTGGCACCATAGCGTAAAGCGAACGCATTTAGGTAGTTATCGAGAGATCTGGGGTTCGATCCCAGTGGTGCCGAAATAAAAATTTTTGGTTGCTGTGTGTTAATTAAAGAAAACGAGGAAAGAGCGATGACTTTGCCTATTTACATTCTTAGGTGGTTTGGCCATGTTGAAAGAATGAGTAATGAGGTGCTGGCTAAGAGAATTTTTTTAGCCCAAGTGGCAGGAAAGGAAGTTGAGGAAGGCCAAGGAAATCATGGGAGGACCAGATTCAGGAATTTCTGCTTGAGAAAAAGTTTATGAGTATGAATTACAAAGGTCCTGTGTGCGGTGTGTGATGGATGTTAATGAAGCTCGATTGGTTTGCAGAGATTATTGCAAATGGAGACATTTGATACCCTAACAGTAAGTAATTGCACAGGGTCTTTCTTTGGGGAGCTAACCTCTGAGTCTCAGAGAACAGCTTAATGATATGTATGTATTTATGTAGTTTGAATTTCATACATCCATACTCTGCTACTCACTTTTGCTCTCTGCCAACAGGACTGTGTCATGAGCATACAGCAATCTGAACACACACAAATGTTACCAAGACATAAACCAATATTGTCCATACCTAAGGAAACAATAAATCACATAAATCCATGAACTGGTGTATTTCAGATAAGTATTTTAATCTGCCGAGCTTTCGCCTCTCAAAGGGAGGCTTTGTCAAGGCAACTTACACTAGATGAAAAACAATCTGTTTGGAGTTTAAAATTAAAAACCCAGATAATAGCACTACAAACACACAAACTTGTGTCAGTCATTATGTGGGTCCAGTGTTCATGTAGTATGATAGGCAAGATATCAAGTCGCATTAACCTTTGTCTTGAGCTCAGAGCCTGCAGAAGATGGAGGTCCACAGTGATGACAGTTCAAAAAATATGCCATCATTGCACACATCATGTCTTGATACCCTCAATAGACTACCTGATCATAGTTTCCCTAGAAATAGTGAATGGGGCCACCAATTTCATTTCATTTCATTTCATAGGGGAATTGCTGCGTTGTAAAGTATTTCCTTTGCTAAAGCTGTTTGCTCCTCTTCCTTCCCGTATGTCCCTCATATGTTCCTTATGTTGCACACAGAAAAATCTTTTGTCATGCCAACATAGGACTTTATTGAGGAATCCAGAAATTTTAGTGAAATAGTATATACCCCTGCAGTATAGTCTTCATCGTTTTTTTTTTTTTTTTTTTTTTTTTTGTTATTTGTTGTTAATATTTTACCAAAAGCTTTTGGTGGCTTCAGAGCTACTTCAATACCATGTTTCCTTAGCAAATTCTTGACATAGATTGAGAATTGGGGAATATATAAAATGCTGCCTGCAAATTTCATATTCATTTTCTTTGTGCTGTCCTTTACAGGCTTCTTTTCACTTTTTTGAAATATATCACGTTGTTCCCTTTCCTGGAACAGGAACAACATGAATGGGAAATATAATATGTAATGATATATTCCCATTCCTGGAATAAGGAATATGCAATATATTCCAAAAAATGAAAAGAAGCCTGTTAAAGGAACACAAAGAAAATGAACATGAAATTTGCAGGCAGCATTTCGTATATTCCCCAATTCTTCAAGAGTTTACTAAGGAAACATGGTATTTGAAGTAGTGCTGAAACCACCAAAAGCTATTAGTAAAATGTTAACTACAAATAACAAAAAACAAATGAAGATTATACACGGCAGGGATATACTGAGTGTCTCACAAAAGACTGAAACAAGCTTTTATCTCTTCAACGGTTGATCACAGGTACATATTTTCAATTAGAAAAATACTAAAAATGACGTAAAGACTTAAGATATGGCAGTTGCACCCCTGTGGGTGGCTAATTTCAATAGTTTATATCACGATCATCCTCAGCGGTAGTATCGTCGAAAGTCGATGCCGTGCAAGGTTGGTGTGCACTAAGTGCTGACTTCCATGTGTCATTCTTGAACAGGTTGTTACACGTTGACAAATCACGTCTGTGTTCTTATCAGCATGTACCTACGCGGCTATGACGCGATGCACCATCTATCAGGTTGGTTGCAAAGTATAGTTGTCATATTATTCTAATTACTCAGGTTTATATTTGTCTGCGATTTATTTTTACAATTTATTTTCTTCTTTTCATGCTCAATCTGATTCAATTTTCTTTTCCTTTTATTATTTGCTGAAACATTAAAAATATAGTTACAAAATTGTGGAACACTAACTGCATTTATTCTAGTCTTGTCTTACAGTCAGGATCCACTTATCTATAAACAAAGATAAGGAAATTGAAAAAATTAATCCACTCGACTTATAAGCCGAAAAATATTGTATTTCAGATAAGTGCGCTAAAGTTTTACTTTGGATTCATAACAATTAATCACAATCTTTTTAATTAAAATAAAACTGTAACTGTGGCTAATGTAAATAAAAGTTCCAAAATTTAATTTGAGAGCAATCTGCTGAGAACAGAAGCAAATTTTGGTACCAAAAGACCTAGTTATCACAGGAGGGTTTCAGCATAGCTTTTTCTTAGGAGTTCTGCATATGATAATTTAATGATGCTGTTAACATACCAGTAGTAATTTGATGTTAGGTGCTTTTGACATCAAAGTAGAACAATTTAAAATTTTAATTGACATATGACAATTCTTAATAATTTTTATTTCATCAAACTTTGGGTATTGCTTTTGTTTAACACAGTACTGAACCAATGCAGTTTTTGCTTCTTTTTCTGCCAATTCTGTAGGTGCTGTTGTAAACGATGTTTTAGTTTATTTTTAGTGCTTCCTATATATGATACTGTGGGATTGTTACCTATAGGAATTTCGTAAATGCCAGCTCTGTCCAAGCACTTCTTGTTTTCTTTCGTATTGATTACAATATTTTTAATGGTGTGCACTTTATTGCCCAATTGTAAATTATACCTATTACACAATTTATTAATTTCAGCTGAAATTCCTTTTATGTACGGAAACGATCCAATATATTTAATCTGCTTATTGTTATTTCTTCTAAAGTACGAAAAGAAGCCATTACTGATGCTGAAAGATAATAACAACATTAAATTCTGTGAAGCTGATAAGTCAGGGCAGATTGTTCTAATGAATACTGTAGATTATAATAATGAAATGTCTAAAGCAATAGAGGAATTAAAATGTACAATCATCAATAATAAAGACCCAACAGATAATCAGATAAAATATTTGGCAGGGATAAGAAATCATAGTGCATTGCCAGAAGAAATAAAGAAGTCCTTCCCACCAATGGGTGCATGTACACCAAAAGTTTTTGCCAAGATTAAAACACATAAAGAAGATGCACCAATGAGGTTGATTATAGCAAAAGTCAACTCCCCTTGATTTCATTAGAAAAAAATATTTATAATTTTCTTGCACTAATATTTATGAAACAACAATGCAGTTTAAGGAATACTTATGATTTTATTCACTTAATTAAAAATATTAATCAAGATTTGCAGTTTTACAAAATGGCTAGTATGGATATTAAAGCTTTGTTTCCAAATACTGCAGTACCTCAGGCCATAGACAGTATTACTCAAGAACTAATGCAAAAAAAAAAAAAAAAAAAATTCTAACAGGAATACAGACCTCAGCACAGACTTCATTGTAAAAAGTAGTGAGAAAAGTGACCAATTTTTTTTTATTAGTGACTAAATAGCGACTGCTCAAATAATTGAAAACCAGACTAAACTGTTTAAAACGATAGAACACACACACACACACACACACACACATACAGTATATAGATAGAACATATAATTTGCACTTTGAACAGATTTACTTTATTCTTTGCTCAACACTGAACAATTCACTGTATAATTTGTGATAGAACATATGTTAATCAATGTGATTATCTGTTGTAAAAAAACAACAACAATATATTGGATGGGCAGGCGATTCCTTTCAATATCTTTTTATACACTACTGTTTGTGAAAATTGCAACACGAAGAAGGACGAACCATGCGATTTGAATGAAATTTATACCAAACATTGCTGATATGACTGTACATAAGTGATTTAATTTTCGGAACAATACAACAATTTTTACCTGCAAAATCCGTATCTTGTGAAGCCTCTGCGAGCTGCAATAAGAGCTTCGAGACGGATTGGCATTGAATCGAACAGGCATTGGATGGTGTCCTGGGTAATTGCTTGACAGGCAAACATGTATACATGGCCACAGATCACTGGTACTGCCCGCTGGAGGACTTTGATGGGCCAGTTGCCAAGTGACCATATCCCAAACATGTTCAATAGGCGACATGTCTGGTGAACGTGCAGGCCAGGGAAGAAGCGGTATTTGCTGTGCTGCAAAGAGGGCTTGAACATTCCTGGCAACACGAGGTCAGGCATTATTCTACGAAGGAAGGGTATGACTTCTGCCTGTACAACTTCCCTGATGTAGTGGTCGCTGGTGATATTGCCCTCAAGTCATAGCAGCCCAGATCGCGAATGTTACCCAATGGCACCCGACACCATCACACTTGGAGTTGCCTGTATGACGCTCAACAATGCATGCTGGAAGAAGGGGCTCACCACAATATCGTCTAATGCATATAAAGCCATCATTGTAGTCCAAGTTGAATCGGGGCTCATCCGAAAACATGACACGTTGTCAATTAGGATGCCATTGTCTGCATTGAAAACCCCATTGCAGCCTGAGGCGTCCATGGTTCAGGGTCAAAGGAATCTGCAGCAAAGGGATGCATGCAACCAGTCCTCTGTGCAACAGACGCGTTTAACTGTGGAGGCAGACAATACCACACCTGTTGCAGTGCTCCACTGTTGTGCTAACACTTGCAAAAATGCGGAACAGTTCGCCACTGCCATGCGGACAAGGTGTCGTCACATTTCTTGGTCCATTGCTGGATTGTCAATGCACCTGGTTCTCCTAGGTCCACTGTCGCCACACACACATCACTATCATGGCGTTATGTCTCGTCCGAACCGCAATGCCACGGTACGAAAATGCACCTTCACGCAGACCAAGCATTTGATGCACTACTGGTGTGTATCCTAAACAGTCCTCTCTTTATATACCTCACTCAACTGTTCAAGTGGCACTGCTGGGCCAAGACATGCGCAATGACTCTGCATTTCTAATCATTTGCATGTCCTACCCCGCTCTGCATATCCTTTAAGTTTCATGTGATTACCATCATTCCTTCATGGTGTTGCAATTTTCACAAACAGTAAGTTATTTTATCAGCATGATGGCATTTGACGATTTATATACTGCACTAGCAAAATAAGTATGCTCTGGAAATGATTATATAATAAAAGACTAATAATAAAGAATGAATGTAATGTTTAAAATTTGAAAATGTTTTTCTTCTTTAATTTGAAAAAAAAAATAAGATAAAAAGGTTCTTTCTCTATGTGTACTACTGTATACTGAAGTGAACCATAGTGTAGTGTTAAAGTTTACTATTATACTATGCCATTAGCTTTAAAAAAAATATATATATATATATTGTAATATATAGATCATTTATTTTAAACAGAAATCTAAGAAGAATAACAAAACAAGGCGATATAAAATAAATGGTGTATCTGAAATAATTTCACTCTTCAAATATCATTTATTTTTCAAATAAATTTCAGCAATTTACTTTGAAAATCAAATGTGTAGAGGGTAAATTACTTTTATGCTTCTTAATGAATAACAAGAAAGATGACACCGAATTTTTGGATGTAATAAGTATGTCTTTTGAATGCATTCTGATGCAAATTAAATTTATCAAAGCTATTCCAAATCGATGAAACCGGTTTGGAAAACAATCAATCGGTTCCAACAATCGATAAAATATCCAGAAATAGAAACATATACTTAGCTCTACCAGTGGCTAAAAAATATGTTACGAAAATTAACAAATGGTGAACAAATAGTTTATCATAACACAAGGAAGGTACCAGAGACGAAGCTATTCTCAAATCAAACAGTTAAAATGAGAAATGTAGAAGGAAACATGATATAAGCCTATGTCTGCTAGCGGAAAAATTTTGCATAACGGAAAAGTTTAAAATTATTCTTCATTAATAGAGACATTTGACGTGGACCAGGAACATCAAACAAAGGTCTTCGCTCTTTCCGCGTTTATAAGTGAGCTACGAAAAAATTCTCATTGGCTGCCACCGGGAATCGAACCCAGGGTCTTCCAGTTACGCGCCGGGTATGCTTCCACTACACCACAGCATCCTGTAATTCCTCCAGACTCACACACACTAACTGCCAAGCCAATTTGGCAGGTTGCTTCTTGGAGCCCCGCAGAATGCTGGGTATTCACCAAAAATGGTAAGCAGCAACTGAAGAAATAATTAGAAGGCAAATGAATAATTAATACATATCTTTGACATGGACCAGGAACATCAAACAAAGGTCTTCACTCTTTTCACGTTTATAAGTGAGTCACGGAAGTTAGTGTGTGTGAAGTCTGGAGGAAAAATCAGAAATTACAGGCAAAATATTTTCCATCAGGAGCTGCATCCGCTGCAGAAAGAATTTTTCAGATTGGAGTTTTAGAAGCAGAGATATCAGGAGAAACAAAATTTACTTTTATGTCCCCTAGCGGAGAATCTATGCATAACTTAAAGAAGTGACCATACCTAAAATAGTCTTCGACATAAATAGAATCAAAAGGTAAAAGAATATTTTCAATCGGCCGTTTAGAAGCAAATATATGGAATAAAATGTATTTTAAATTTGGCGTTACCTGCATTTACACCCTACGGAGGCAAAACTGTGATTAGTGAAAAAAAAAAAAAAAAAAAAACGAAATAAAGGATCATCATTCGCACATTTCAAGCTTCCCAATGCAAAAAGAATTTTTGAAATCGGGCAATTGGTTGCAGATATATGGTGTCCACACACGGACGGAAACTGATAACATAAGCAAGACGATCTTTTTTACAAAAGACGTGCTAATAAAGGCGCACACAAAATGCCTAGCTACCACTCAAAACTAGAGCATGAAAGGACTGCCGGCTTTCTTCCTTCCTTGGTTCCCAGCAACAGCGCCTCCTCGCTTTAGTTTTCCCCATGGCAGGACTAGATAAAACAGGAAAGATTACACCGAATTTTTGGGTGTAATTAGCACGTCTTTTAATCCATTCTGATGCAAATTAAACTTATCAAAGCTATTCAAAGTCGATAGAACCGAAATGGAAAACAATGGTATTTGACGGAAGAAAGAAGTTTTTCAATCGGGTTTTTAATCCCTCAGATATTGCTGTAAACAGAATCGTGAGCTTATGCCTTCTGGTTGCAGACTTGTGCGTTAAGAAAAATATGAATTTATATGAGAAACATTTCGCACCAGAAACGCTCTCCAACACAGAAATAATTTTTCAAATCGGACTCTTTAGAAAAAGAGATATCAATAAAAATAAGATGTGACTTAACACCCCCTGGTGGGAAAACCATGCATTATTTTAGGAAGAAAGAATTCACAAAAGGTTTTTTCATGTGAGCGGTACCAGTACAAGAAAAAAAAAAAAAAAAGATTTTGTCGAATTTCCAGGAGCCCAGATTTTGCTGCAAATACATCAGAAGCAGAAATTAACACTCATGCCGCCTGGTGGCCAAACCAATCTTTACCAAACATTAGAAATTATATGAAAAATATTTTCCATCAGGTGTTGTATGCGATACAGAAAGAAATTTTCAAATCGGAGTTTTAGAAGCAGAAATAAATAATTTAACTTTGTGCCTCCTAGTGGAAAGTCTATGATTTACTTGAAAATTTAGAAATTATATGAAAAACATTTCGCATCGGAAACACTATCCAACAAAGAAGAATTTTTTCAAATCAGAATCCTCGAAGTAGAGATATCGACAAAAATAAGATATACATCTACACCCCCTGGTGTAGAAACCATGCATTATTTAAAGAAGAAAATGTTCCTAAAAGTTTTGTCGACATGAGTAGTATCGGTCCACAAATGACTTTTTTTTTTTTCAATAGAGATTTTAGAAGCTCATATTTTGCTGGAAATACATCAGAAGCAGAAATTAAGAATTACGCCCCCTGGTGGCCAAACCATTTTTTACAAAAATTAGAAATGATGTGCAAAGCATTTCCCATCAGGAGCTGAATCTGCTGCAGAAAGAAATTTTTAAATCGGAGATTTAGAAGCAGAGATATAAGGGGAAACGCAATTTACCTTTACGCCCCCTGGCGAAAAGTCTATGAATTACTTGAAAATTTTGAAATTACATGAAAAGCATGTCACACCAGAAACTATCTAATAAAGAAAGAATTTTTCAAATTGGGCCATTAGAAGCTGAGATATTGACAGAAATAAGATATACGTCTACGCCCCCTGGTGGTGAAACCATTGAATATTTTAAGAAGAAAATACTCCGAAAAGGTTTATCGACGTAAGTGGCATCGGTTCACGAAATAATTTTTTCAACCGAGATTTTAGATGCTTAGATTTTATGGCAAATACATCAGAAGCAAAAATTAACACTTACGCCCTCTGGTGGATAAAGTATTCTTCACCAAAAATTAGAAATTATATGCAAAAGATTTTTCATCAGGAGCTGTATCCGCTAAAGAAAACGTTTTTCAAATCGGAGTTGTAGAAGAAGAGATACGGGGAAAACGTAATGTACTTTTACGCCCCTAGCGGAAAATCTATGCGTAATTTGAAAAAGCAACTATCCCTAAAATACTCTTCGACATAAATGGAATCGAAAGATGAAAGAATTTTTTCAATCGGATGTTTAGAAGCAAATATGTGGAATAAAATGTATTTTTAAATTTGATATCTGCATTTACGCCCTCTAGCGGTGAAATTGTACATCGTAAATAAGAAAAAAATGAAATGAAGGATCATCATTCGTATATTTCAAGTTTTCCAATGCAAAAAGAATTTTCCAAATCGGACTAATAATTGCAGAGATATCGTGTCTACAGACGGACGGACAAACCGATAACATAAGCGCGATCTTTTTTTACAAAAGACGTGCTAAAAAATTAAGAAAACTATTTTTCCGAATTCTTCACGTAACTGGCTGAAATTTGTACATATACTATAATTGGCTAGGAGATGACGAGCTTAAACATTTCAAGTGAATCAGCAAAAACGTTTTTAAATTAGCCGTAAAATGCCGATTATGAATTCTGGGCATGCCAGCCACATGATAAAGAGCAAATAAAAACAATTACGGCCAGTTTAAAAAGTTTTTAATTGATTTACACGAAATTTGGAGGGCTCATTTCTATTAGCGATTTATAGCGTTGACCAAAATTTCAGAGATTTTCATGAAAAATCCACGGAGATAAACTTTTGTGATATTTATTCCACTTGAAAAAATCCTTGAGAGAACCCACTGGCTGCTGTGGGCGGGGCCACTGCCTCTTGCTTTGTTACGAAGCTCGCTTTTGCTGCTGCGGTGAGTGGTGAGTTCCATTTACAACTCGTGACCCGACCCACGTGTTCACGGAAATGGGTGTTTAACAAAACAATTTATTTTTGTTTCAGAATTTCTTTTTTCATCTGACAAAAAATCCCCTAGATATAAAAAACAACAGCGCAAAACTATAACTAAATTGAAAAAAAATACGGGCACACTTAAGAAAAAGGTGAGAATAGTGACAAAATTTTAAAAAAGGTAACAAAATGTGACAAATTTAAAAAAAGGTGACAAATAGTGAGAAAAGTGACTTGCGCCGAGGAATGGGAATACAAATACAAGAGTTAAAAAATGTATTGTTGTATATATATGAAAATAATGTTTTTGCGTTTGAAGATATTATTTATAAGCAAAATACAGGAGGACCTATGGGATCACCCCTGTCTACATTATTTGCAGAAGTTATTATGACAGATATTGAAGCCAAATTAATAAATAACCTGAATGAACCACCATTGATATACTGCAGATATATGTTGATGATATTTTCATCTTATCAAAATTGAATTCCACAGAACTAGAAGACATAGCTAAAAAATTTAAAGAAGATTATTCATCCATTGAAATAAGGATTGAAGTTGAACAGCGGGATACCTTGGTTTACCTTGATATACAGATTATAAAACAACCCAACACATTAGATTATACTGTTTATAGAAAATTGTCATACATACTTGTGATTATACCATATGATTCTTATCATCCATAAGCTCATAAATGTAACAGTATTAAGACTTTAATAAAAACAGCTTTTATGCACGCAATACAGAAAGGATGAATTGAAATATATTACAGATGTTGCAAAAAATTATGGGTATCCCAGTAAAAAAATAAAAAAAATGGATTAAGGAAGTACAGAACAATTGTATTAATTCTTCAAACATAAGAAGAAATAACAATAAGCAGATTAAATATATTGGATCGTTTCCGTACATAAAAGAAATTTCAGCTGAAATTAATAAATTGTGTAATAGGTATAATTTACAATTGTGCAATAAAGTGCATAACATTAAAAATATTGTAACCAATACGAAAGAAAACAAGAAGTGCTTCGACAGAGCTGGCATTTACGAAATTCCTATAAGTAACAATCCCACAGTATCATATATCATCATCATCATTGTCAACCATTATCAGTCCACTGATGGATGAAGGTCTCCCCAAGTTTCCTCCACAACGTTCTGTCTTGTGCCAGTCGCCTCCATGTCACTCCTGCATACTTTAGAATTTCATCCACCCATCACTCATGTGGTCTTCTTCTGGGTCTTTTCCTGTCCCTTGGAATCCAATCTAAAATTTCGACTGTCCATCGATGGTCTGTCCTTCTGGCAGTCTGTCCAGCCCATTGCCATTTCAGGGATTTAACTCTGATCATGATGTCTTCCACTCTTGTCATTTTTCGGATCCATGAGTTCCTCTTCTTATCACTCCTGGTTACTCCAAGCATGCACCTCTCCACGCTGCTTTGAGTTGTCTGCAGCCTTTGTATGTCTCTTTTAGTTAAGGTCCACGTCTCTGCACCATACGTAAGCACTGGAAGGATGCATTGATCAAACACTTTTCTTTTAAGACATAATGGCATATTGCTCTTGAAAATTATGCTGTTTCTTCCAAAAGCTCTCCAGGCAAGTTTTGTACGCCGATTAATTTCTTCATCAATGTGACCCTCACTTGATATCTGCTGTCCAAGATAAATGTAAGTGCCTGTTATCTCTAGCTTTTCTTCATCAATCGATAAATCTTCATTTCTTGTAAAAGCATTGAACATCACTTTTTGTCTTCTGAAAGTTCATTTTTAATCCCACTCCTTACTCTTGTCAGTGAGTTCCTGGATCATACTCTGCAGCTCTGATGGGGTAGTTGCAAAAACGACTACATCATCAGCAAAACGAAGGTGGGTTAGATAATCTCCATTAATCTTTATCCCTTTGTTTTCCCAATTCAGTGATTGAAAGACATTTTCTAATGTGGCATTAAAGAGCTTCGGATATATAGTGTCACCTTGTCTCACTCCCTTTCCAATTTTTATGTGTGTTGTATTTTCAAACAGCCGAATCTTTGCACTTGCATTTTCATAGATGTTATTAATAATATTAATGTATGCATATTCAATGCCGCAGGATTTCAGAGCCATTGTAACTGCTGATGGTTTCACCGAATCAAAGGCTTTTTCATAATCGATAAAAGCCGTGCACAATGGAAGTTCATATTCCCTCGCTCTTTCAATTAGTTCTCTCAGTATGTGGATATGATCTATTGTGCTGTAGCCACTCCTGAATCCAGCTTGTTCTCTCGGTTGAGCCATGTCCAGTGTTACCTTGAAGCGGTGTGAAATAACTTTAGTGAAGATTTTATAAACCACTGATAGGAGGCTGATAGGTCTGTAGTTCCTGAGATCCTCAATGTCACCTTTTTTATGTAGCAAGATCATTGTAGCGTTGCTCCAATCCTCAGGAATTTTCCCTCCATTAAGGCATCGAGTGAAAATTTGGGCGAGTACTGTTTCGATTTCTCCACTTGCTTCTTGTATGATGTCTACAGTAATTCCATCTTCTCCTGGAGCTTTTCCCCGCTTCATGTTCTTGATTGCATGTGCAACTTCTGCTGGGAGAACTGGAAGAACTCTGGTACTGCTACCTTTCATGATGTCTGGAGTACATGTATCATCCCTTTTATATAATTTGGAGTAGAAATCTTTTACTTTTGTCAAGTTTTCGCCTCTATTTCTTGTTACAGAACCATCTTCTTTCCTCAGAGCCTTAATCTGTTTTCTTCCCTTACTGAGATGTCCATTTGCTATCTTTAGGCTTTGGTGGTTTCCAATTTTTTTCCTCACTAGTTCACAGTTGAATTTCCTTACGTCTTCAGTGAATACTTTTTCATACTGTCTTGCACAGCTCTATATATTTGACTTTGGAAGTCACATCTTCTTTAGTTGTCCTCATCTCTCTTCTTTTTGCATCAACATTTTGGTTTTTTCTGATAATTTGTTCACATGCAACTTGTTCTTAGACCCAGCTAATTTTGTTGCTGTTTCCATAAGAGCTTTGGTTACTTTTCTGTTAACTTCAGAAATATCCACTTCTTCCGATGTTAGGCCTTCTAAAGCAGAGAATCTGTTCTTCAGTTCCAACTTGAAGGTATTATGATGTTTTTTAAGGTTGGTTATGTTAATACATTTTGTTTGTCTTGTGAGCTTGCTACGTTCGAGTTTAGTGTTGAGGTGCATCTTACATCTCACCAATCTATGGTCACTACCTGTGTTGAACTTGTTTAGCACACTGAAGTCTTCTATGACTAATTTTTTGTTACACATAATAAAATCAATTTCACTTGTCATCCCATTTGGATGTCTCCATGTCCATTTCCTGTGTGGCTTTTTCTTGAAAAAGGAGTTCAAGATGAAAAACCCTTCTGCCTCTGCAAACTCAACGAGAATATTTCCACGCTGGTTTCTGTTGCCGTTGCCCTATTTCTGCATTGAAATCTCCCATAATTATCTACAAGTGCTGCTTACCTTTATTATTTAGATAACGAATTTCCTCATAAAATTCTTCAATTTCTTCTTCAGGATGACTTGTGGTGGGTGCAAAAGTTTGAATAATCTGAGCCTGGTATCTTCTCGAGAGTTGGATAACAAGTCGTGCAGCTCTGTCAGAGGAACTTTCAACTTCTACAACTTTATCCTTCAGTTTCTTGTTTATTATAAATCCAACACCACTAGTTCTGCCAGTATCTGTCCCACGATAGTAGAAGAGATGTCCACTTTTCAGTTCAATGAGATCTTCTCCTTTTCTCCTTACCTCACTTAGCCCGACGATGTCCCACTTGATCCTTTGTAGTTCTTCTTCCAATTCAAGAAGCCTTAAATCAGAAGATAGGGAGCATCCATTATACGTAACCAAGGTCAGCATCAGATGGCAGCCTAGTCCGGTCCTCCGGGGATTCTTAGCACCCTCTGCCTTCATGTCGCACTAGCCGCTGCCTTGGCCAGGTACATTCTAGCTGCTGGAGACTGAGGGCCAAGATTTAAGTTG
This sequence comes from Macrothele yani, assembly GCA_039090855.1. Lineage (NCBI taxonomy): Eukaryota > Metazoa > Arthropoda > Arachnida > Araneae > Macrothelidae > Macrothele > Macrothele yani. Next base: position 1,158,742 of record CM077007.1, read on the forward strand.
TGGAGTTATTTTGGAGGGGTTTGGCCATAACTCACCACGCTGGCCAAGCGGGTTGGTGAGTGTGCATCCTGTTCCCACTAAAGGCGGTCGTCAGAGCCCCTTTAGTGGGAACAGGATGCACCACGAGAAGGCGGGGTTGACATTTGTCAAGGGGGAAGCACTAAAAATAAACTAAAACATTGTTTACAACAGCACCTACGGAATTGGCAGAAAAAAGAAGAAAAAACTGCATTGGTCCAGTACTGTATTGAACAAAAGCAATACCCAAAGTTTGATAAAATAAAAATTATTAAGAATTGTCATACGGATAGGCATTTGAGATTGGCAGAGACAGTGTTGATTGAAAAAAATAGACACAGGTTATGTAACGTTAATGATCCTAATAGCTTAAACACATATTGGAAGGATTTGATCAGAATGGAAAGCTGCAGAGAAGAGCAGAGGGGAAAAGGAAAGAAAAAAATTATGTAACATAACATATAAAAAAAATAAAAATAAAAAATTAGAATAGGAGATGATTAATTTCATGAATCAAATATGATCAGCTATCGAACAGATATTTATAAGTATGAAGGGAAAAGAAGGCTATTAGGTCATCTGATAGATGGCGCCACTGCACCTGAATGGCGAAGAACGGGAATGAGACGATGCCTTGTGAGCACTGGAACATTCGCTACATTTTGTGGGTGGTGACGGGTGGTTCATCTGTTGCGTCCACTGCTTGAGAATGGCCTGGGCTGAGGCTGAAAGTGCTAGGATAGTATGCTTATTTCTGAGTGGGGAGAGGTCCGTGATTGTCGAGTATAGTGGTTGTGTCAGGTATTTAGGTTTGTTTTAATTGGGTACCGGTGTGCATTTGTAAATATTTATAGGTTACAGTTTTTAACTTTGACGTTTTAGGACATGTGTAATATAAGTTTTATTGATTGCAGTTTTAATTACATATAAGTGTTTTAAGGAGTTCAATTATGTATACTTGTGGTTGATTATTTAGAAAAGAAGGAAACAAAGTTTGGGTGAGTTGAAAAGATGTTTTTTTTTTTTTTTTTTTTTGGCGGCCTTGAACCATGATGTAACTAAGAAAAATACGTGTTGGAAATGTGTAGAGACGAAAAGCTCCTAATAGATTTTAGGAATAAAAGTGAGTAACCTCAAAATATAGATTATGTCTAAATAGCACGTGAATAATTAAGCAGCTAGATGACATTTGACATTTGCAATGCTGTATGAATATATGATTATGAATATATGATGTACAAGAGCTTTGAAATAATCAGGATGGAAGGAAATCCTGGTATGTAGTTTGAAATTAACTCAAGATGGTAGAATATAAACTGTTGCCATTTTTTCTTGTGATTCATATAGATAAACTGCTTAAAGGATGTAGATGGTTCAAACCTCAGCAGTTTGCTGTATGCACATGACTTACTGATAATTTTAAAAAGTGTACAAAAATACGGTATAATCTTAATAATTGAGTTGGACATATGAAAAAATTAAAATGACAATGCTAATTAATCTAAATTACTGGTTATCAGTCAAACTCCAAAAAGTTTTAATTTTGTAGTACAGAAGTCTAGAACATGTAACAAATTTCAGTTATTAGATGTTTATTAATAAAAATGGAAAACTTGATGAGGAACTATGCATCAGAACTGATAAAAAAAATCTTATCACCTGTACAAAAGTACTTTCACAAAGAATGATGTCAGCAAGAGAACTGGTCTTGCTACATAGAATGCAGTATTTAGACTCACTCCTTTTCAGTTGTCACAGCAAAAGTTGGGTGCAAAGTGAAGGGTTCTGTAGGAGGTTAGAAGCTGCAGATATAAGAGTGGTAAGAGGAATATTTGGATAAAACAGAATTTCTAATGAAGACATTAGACTAATTGAACTTGTATGTTTTTGAGTGAAATGAAAGGTTAATGAGAAGATACTGAAAAGAATTGAGAATGTGTACTGAAATGGGAGATAAAAGATTGCTTAAACAGGTGTTGAATTCTGTGGAATCAGGACACAGACCAGGAGCTAAGCCTAGAACAAGGGGATTGAAAATGTGAAACCATCCATTAATTATTGAGAAAGCAATATTGTAGGGAAGTATTTTACAATGGACAGACAGAAAGATGCAGGAAGATTAAAGCTAACATTTTTTGCTATTTTTTTACAGTGGTCAAGAAGTCTGTGTTATACACATGCCTAAATGCCATATAGGTACATAGGCATGTGAAAATAGTAAATGAATAACCCAAGGTTAACGCCCTAAGGCAAAACATTTTGAAAGAAATTGGCAGAAACATGCAACTATCAGGAACAAAGCAGTGCAATATAAAATTCATACTTCTGTACTTTCTTAGCACATAACAGATCAAGGAGATCCACAATTGCCTCCACATGCATATGTACAAGGCCAACTTTAAGTGGAAACTTCCATACTTTTGTGTTCTGAAGTCCAGGGAGACTGTGGGAAACCCCAGAAAACCCTCAGAGAAGATAGCTGGCAGATCAGGGTTTGAATCCCCGTGAAAGATGCCCACCTCACACACTGCCCAAAGTGTATTAGCCAACTGTGCTATTCTGGTAGTATTTATGCTTTAGTCACATAAAATTACAAATGCAACATGGGAGCTCTTTACTGCATCTTAAGTCTTTTTAAACCAAAGTTTACCAAAGGAAGCATTCTGTTTGTTGCTTGATCTGTAACCTTGTGTTCCGGCAGATAGTTACCTGAACCAGAATCATCAAGTTTTGCCATATTGAGAACACATTTACAAAGCAATGGGATGATTTGATGGGAGTCTGAATAAGAGTTACATGGGTAAAATACAAATTTATAGACTTTCATAATAGCAAAGTGCAGAGCAATCTGAGAAAGAAGAAATTCATTTGGAGGGTTCTGTTTTCAACAGGGTTTTGCTGGTGTTTTTTAGCAAAAGCAAGGTAGTGTTAGTATCTGATTTTTACATGATTTTACTGTTTAGTTGATCTGCTCCTAATGCTTCAGTAAGTTTGCCCTAAAGATTTTTATTTGAATAGAGTAGACTTCATGTAAGGGCAAAGGGGTCAACTTTATATCTCCTAGAGTCTGGATGTGTCCCCTTAGACCCTTGTGGACATGAGCACTTTCAGTTATGAATCTTTTTATTTACATCATCATCTGGTCACACAATGCATACCTCTACAAGAGACAATTTCTATTAACTGAACACTTGCATTTTTCTTTCAATGTTGCCCTCATTTTGCATCATATTTCTCTAAAAAGAAGCATTTCAGGTGAATTTGTATTTTGTAATTAATTAACTTGGCTAAATGGTAAAACTACTATCACTGTATTACAGGTGTTATGCTATAGGTTGGGTTCAAAGAAAAGAAAACTATACACAGTGAAACCTCATTTACGATTTTTTTTTAAGGCAACAAGAAAAATTTACATATAATTGAAAATATATATATATATAAACAAAACAGGGAAAGTTTAACATTAAGGGCAATTTAGAATTTTTGGATTGGTGACATTTTATGTATAAATGAGAAAAACATATAAAAGGAAGTCTACTGTATTAGGTCTATGCACAAGCTTTCCCAGCGATCCACATACTGAGCTGTAAAAGTAAAATGGTTAAATTTTTGTCAGAATTTCATGCTTTGGGGCAAATTGACAACACCTATGTCAAACAACACATGTTGGTGAACAGCTCACATGTGTCAGGACACTGCAACCAACAAGATGCATATTTGTTAGTGTCTGTTGCTCATGTTAATTCTTGGAAATACCGCTGCAGAAGCACAAGAGGCAATTTGTTCTACATACGATGGGAAAGCTGTAGGTGCAAGCACATGCCATGAATGGTTTGTGAAATTCAGAAGTGGTAACTACAGCATAGAGGGCAAGCAGTGCAGCTGACAGCCAAAGGAGATGCAGAGCAAAGATTTGCATCTCCTTCACTCATGCACAGCACAGATTTGTATCTTCTTCAGATATGCAACCTGCTTGTGTAAATGCATTTATTCAAATATAAAATGCAGCATGTTTGTGCATAGACGTAATATAATAATTTCTAACTCAAATGTACAGGAATACTTGTAAAAGCTGAAAACTTTCCTTATATCTATGCTTTATTTTCTTCATTTAAACAAAACATAAGATCACTCTTACCAAACACTGGCTCATCAGGACATCCTTTAAGTCTAACACCTTTAGATGTGGGTTCAATTAGAAAATGCCTGACCAATTCACTGGAAATATCTCCTAAAACAAAAATATGTATGAGCATAGATAAACAGAGTTCATAACATTAACTTCAATATAATCCTGTGTATTAATGAAGTCATGGCAAAATCCTAGTGATGAGAAATCTTAACAGTATATAATTTTGCAATAAGGGGGATTACTAGGATAACTTAATTATTACTTTTTGTCAAATTTTCGAGTTGCACACCAACTCATTGTTCGGGCTCACTCAATAGAATACATGCTGCTACTCAAGCAGTAATAACCAGTCTTTCCATTCATTAATTGTGGCATCTCTTCTTCTTTTGATTTGTAGAAATTGGCTCCTTTTCTAGCAAACTACTATTTGGGAAAACTTGAAGATAAAATAATACTACCCCAATCTTTCACTATTTGCCTGTACATAAGATATTTGGATGACATCCTCATAATAGTTGACAAAAATAATGAATCTCTCCCAGTAAACATCCTCAACCTGTTTAATACCCTTGCTAACTCTCTAAAACTCACTTTAGAGCTTCTGCAAGACAATGGCTTGAATTTTCTGGGTGTGACCCTTACAACCTAAGGAGGAAAAATTATAAGTTATATAAAAAAAAACCTACCAACATTAACAAAGTTCTGAACTACCTCTCTTACCATCCATCCTATATTAAATTTAATCTAGCCTCACAAATCCTGGAAAAAATAGAATCACTGGATTTTTCAGAAACATCATGGAAATTCCATAAAAGAAGAATAAGTACTCTTGCTGAAAATAATTACACTACCCTACAAAATTTAACTTTTCGACTGGGGTTTACATTACTTCAAGTGATTTAGATTATTTTTGCTATGCTGATTTCAAAAATAACATTTATTTTTCTGTCAAGTAAGGATTTTTCACAATCGTGAAAACAAAATCCTGTATATGCTATATATATTTACGAAACGCATATAGCGTATGAAATCCGTTTATTTTCGTGGTGTAGTCAACACAAATATTCGCCAAGCTTTCGTACTTCACTGGGAGGCTTCTTTGTTGGAAATCCTATCCAACAAAGTGGCATGCAATGATATAGTCTCTACGCAACTACCAATGGGTTGGCATACATTATTAAAAGATGGAAACACATCACGGCGCTCTGTATAATTACGTGATAAAAATTCATGTAATATGCTCATTATGTCCCCCACGTTATTTTCAAAAACATCTTCGTTCTTTACATGTTCCAATTCTCTGCATTTTTGTGTCTATCATTGCCTTAAAAAAGCCTCCCAGTGGAGTGCGAAAGCTTGGCGAATATTTGTGCAGACTACACCACGAAAATAAACGGATTTCATACGCTATATGCGTTTCGTAATTATTCAACTCTGGTGTATTTAAAAAATAAAGTTATATATATATATTGTTTATCAGTAATTTATAGAATTTGTTTCATTTTCTTAAGAGAATATACAATCCCCGATCCATTGATATTGATACAATCTAAATAAAAATCACTTGTGTGAAGATAAAAAATAGTTAATGAAAAAAATATAAAAAACAAAATTAATCAAAATTGATGTGTTCTTACAAAATCATTTTCCTTTTCCGTCAAACGAACATTTACGGATTTTCTTATATGGTGAAATTTCACAAGTAGAATCTCTCTTTAAACCCCAGCAGTAGTCTGCCATCATATTTACTTTCCATCATCCTTGATATTGTTTTTCCATACATTTTATATCTTGGTGAAATCTCTCACCTTGCTCTTCACTCACAGCACCAAGATTTTGGGGAAAATAGTCAAGGTGAAAATGCAGAAAATGAGTTTGTCAAGCTCATGTTGCAACCCAGGTTCTTAAATTTTTCTAGCATAGTTGCTACGATGGCTCTGTAATTAGGATCCTTGTAACTGCCTAGAAAATTTTGAATGACATTTCTGAAACTAACTGATGCTTCTTTTTCTGTTGTAGTCATTTTTTTCCTCAAAAGTTTTATTTTTAGTTAACTGCCTTATATCTCGACCAACAAACACTCCTTTGATTTTTGCTTCTGATAAATGAGGAAAAACATTAATCAAATATTGAAAACATTCACCATTTTTATCCAGAGCCTTGACAAATTGTTTCATCAATCCTAATTTAATATGCAAGGGTGGTAAAATAACTTTTTCCAGATCCACTAGGTTCAGGTGGAGAAAGTTCTTTGATCCTAGAATCAAGTTTTCTCTTTTAGGCCATTTTTTTTTTTTGTGATCCAATGTTGCTTGTAAGCTTTACTGTCCCATTCACAGATGAAACATGGCATTTTTGTGTAGCCACTTTGCTGCCCTCATGCTCAGAATTTTAAAATCTCCACAAATTTGCCAGTTGTATTCCTGATACCTTATTTTATTAAGGAGAATGTCAAGATTTTTGTACGATTCCCTCAGATGTACTGAATGAGCAACTGGTGTTGAAGGGGAAATGTTGCCATTATGCAAAAGAACTCCTTTTAAGCTCCTCTTACTAGAATCAATGAACAGTCTCCTCTGTGATGGGTCATGAACAGTGGAAGACAAATGCATTATAAGCCCAGGAATGTCTCTGCAAAATACAAGTGATTCTTCTTGGGCAAAATATTTAACAAATTCCTTTTCTTAATAATCTAAAGTAACTTATGGGATTTTACTAGGAAATTTTTTCTTTAATAGCAAATTTTCGGAGAAAACTCTTCTCCTTCTTGGTTTCTGTACCACTCTCCTTTTCTTGGTTTCTGTACCACGAAAATGCTGTTCCTGGAGCAAGTAGATTTTTGTTTTTGAGTCTTGATCCTCAAAGTTGTGCACTTTCCTTCGGCAGATTTAAATCCCATACCAAGTCATTTAATTCACTTTGGGTAAACTTCTGTGGTTCACTACTAGTTTCAGGATTAAGTCCTCAGTTTCACTGCATTTTAACTCAACTTCTGAAGCTGATGAAAAATCTAATGATGTAGGAGGTGATGGAACAGGTAAATCAGGACCATGAGGTATAGGTCCGATAGCACAGGGAGTTTTTAAGTAGACAATATTATTTATGTTTTTGCAATTGTAGCCCTTTACTGGTGTGGTTAAGCAAAAATAGCATTCCTTATGACTCACTGGTTCCAGCCATACCATTGGAATAGCAAATGGAAAAGAGTTTTTCTTACTTTCCATTTTCTCAGTTGCTCAACACATATGTGACAAACTTGATGTGCCGCTAAAGATCCAGACTTAGAAATTTTGCTAGTAGACATTGGCCACCAAGACCAAAATTGTTAGCGGCCATAAAAAAAAATCAGTGGCCAAACTTTGAAAAAAATCAAATTGTATATTTCACACTATTGTTTATATACAAAATTGCTTACTATAATATCAGTGTGCTTTATTTTGTGTATTTCAATTATAGTACGCTTAAAAGTTGAAACTGAAGTAATAAAATACATAAATTAATCTCTGTAGTTTCATCGGCGAGATTTCATGCTATCCTCCCACCAAAGTTTATCACATCTTCAGTCAAAATTATCCAATTTTATTCCTTTTTTTTTTTTATCCTAATGCAACTTTCAAGTATGTTCTTTTTCATTAGAAGGCTTCTATCACCTAATGTGTGTCATATATTGTTGGACGAATACACTCTGCATTGCGTCGAAGAGTGGTGCCATCCTGAGTGGTAACTAAATAGGAGCGAGGAGTATCAAGCTTCGCAGATACAGTAGCAGGAATCCAGTTGCGATGTGCCATTTTAAGTTTTATAGATTGACCCTGTTACCAATGATGGTGCTTGGTTATGAGTACCAGTTGTGGCATTTATACGTTGGTTCTCTCTGGAGAACTGGAGGCGAGCAGAAGTTGACGCCCGAGACAAACATACCAGAGGATGTAACGGGATCATTGTTCATGTAGGACGTCCAAATAGACGTTGATCTGGAGAAGTTAGGTCACCACGAGGAGTATTCCTCCAATTCAATAGTGCTAGATGCAAGTTAGATTGTTCTAGATCAGTATGCTTTAACATTAACTTAGCGATTTGCACATCCCGTTCTGCCAAACCATTTGACTTGGGATAATGAGGACTGGATGTGAGGTGTTGTATCTTCCAGTCTCTTGTGAAATTACGAAATGCCTCAGAGTTATACTGTGGACCATTGTCAGTTTCTAAGATATCAGGAATACCATGAGTGGCAAAAGTAACTTTTAAATACTTAACCACAGCTTGAGACGTTGGCTGACTTAGTTTTTTAAAATCAAAATATCCGGAGTAACTATCAACTACAAGGCAATAATGGTCACCCTTGAAGTCAAATAAATCTGATGCTATTCATTGCCATGGAAAACAGGGAATAGGTTTCATCAGCAATGGTTCTGTGTTAGGAGCACGAGCAGTTTGTTGACACATTGGACATTTTTGAACAAATAGTTCAATCTCTTTAGACATTCCATGCCAAAATATTATTTCTCTTGCCCGATGTAAGGAAAGGCTAGTACCCAGATGACCCTGATGGATAAGTTTGAGATATTTAGGTTGAAGTACTCTAGGAATAATCAGTCGTTCAGCCTTGAACAACAGATTTTCGTATACAGATAATTCTTCTCGATAATTCCAATACTTGTGTAAAGAAACAGGCATTTCCTTTATTGTTGGTGGCCAACCTTCAAGGATAACTCTCTTGAGTTGTTGTAATTCTTCATCTGAATTAGTTGCTGCAATCAGCTCTTGAAATGTTAATGAGGGAAGCGGTATATCGAGTAATGTTTCGAAAAGTTCTTCATCTTCACCAGCTGTCTCCAAAGACTCCACACTACAGTCACGACTTAGAGCGTCAGGGATTGGAATATCAGTACCACATTTAAATAATATTTTGGCATGGAATGTCTAAAGAGATTGAACTATTTGTTCAAAAATGTCTAATGTGTCAACAAACTGCTCGTGCTCCTAACACAGAACTCTCTGACTAAAGATAAACATCATGTTACTATACCTGAATCACAACAATCACCGGGATGATGGGTGTTGCTAATCACATTTATTCATCTACAAACTAGCTATATAAGAATACTGGAGAATATGACAACAATATATGACAAAAAGAAAGATGTTATATATGGTTGTCATATTCTCCGGTATTCTTATATAGCTAATTTGTAGATGAATAAATGTGATTGGCAACACCCATCATCCCAGTGGTTGTTGTGATCTGTAATGGCCGTTTGTCTTACTGAGTGATAACTAAGATGTTATTACAATGTGTATTTAACTGCTGACCAAAAACGTTCCACATGAGCATTCGACTGCAGTACCGTTAAAAGCTCAGTTACTAGATGTCTCGTTATTTCAAAAGGCTTTAGATTTATCTGAATTCTCTAATTTGTGTAACAAATCTTTTAAATTAGATGAAATTCTGTTAGGATTCACACTAACGAGAAACTTCTTGAGTTGAAGCCACTCTTCTAAAGCATGATCAGGGTTAAACTTTAAAACTTTGTATATTTCAGTTATTGCATCACTACCATGATTGTTTAGGCCTTCAAAAGATTTCGGGAATAGAACCTCATCTATAGAGCGGATACATTTGCATAAAACAGATACTTGGACATTATTAAATCTTTTTTCTAGTTTTTGTGTAACTCCTTTTTCAATAAATCAAAGCTATTTTCTGTAGAACCTAGTCTTATATCTTCTTCATATGCAACACATCTTTGTTGATCACATGCAGTGCTGATTTGGTGACCTTGAAATGTTGATGGCATTTCATCATTTTGAGACAAAGATTCCTTAAAAAGGACCAATTTGCCTTTTCATCTGCAGGTTTTAAAACAGCCAACTCTAGTTCCCTCCAAATTCTCTTCAGTTTTGCATCATTCTCGAGAATGGCGCAAATGATGACAACAATGGCAGAGTTCCTTGAATCTGCAGAAGAAACTTGTGCATGAAGTTTACAAGAAAATTTTCTCTCCATCGAAGTTCCGTTATCGGAAATTGTTGTCTACATTTTCAAGCTGAAATACAAATATTTATGCAATAAATTGATATTTAGTAACAATATTGGACAGAGGAAACTTCACGAGAAAAAGAAAGCACGATTGCAGGGAAAATCTTAACTCTGTTTACCTTTTGTTTTCGGAAGTTCTGAAAAATGGAATACGACCGCCACCCCCACCCCACCCCACCCCCCCACACACACACATACTAATCATCCAAAAATAAAACAGTTTCAGTTTTGCACTGGTCTGGAGTATAACTGAAATGATAACGAAAAAAGTGGAATTCCACGAATCTGACGAAGAATCTCATGCCTGATTCGTAACTGGCCGCGATATGCAAAATGAACTTCTCATGAGGCTACACATGGAAGGCGATTCATGTGTCCATAAACTGCTTATATTCTTGACATGAACAATGTGTTCAATTGCAAAATTTCGGAACTCTGAAGGGTCCATTTCTAATGCACATAATTTTACGAAGGATATGTTCTTAACGCTCGAATTTCGTGAGTGGTTGAAAAATGGACCCAAGATTTTATATTTATATATATATATATATATATTCTTAAAATTTCATTGGGCGGGAGCCTCACTCCTAGCAACTTTGTTTCAGTGGGAATCCAACCATTCCGCCTGCATTTTAAACCCTGGAGAGAGAGAATATAGACTATGCAGGCTTTCCGCGAACATTCATTAAAAAAAAAAGTAAATACCTAACTTCTAAAGTTTTCATCGGATTTCGACAAAATTTCACATGGGAGTTTATTTTGACGTGTCTTGGTTACTGTAAAATTTGCATTCAGTTGTTTAAAAAATTGGAGAATTTTTTTTTTATACAAATTTATCCTTGTACAATTTTCCCAATGCAGGCAGTTGAGCCATCCACCACCGGCTACAAAGTGATTCATTGTCAAAAGGAAGAAGCTTTCATACACACACAGCAACCTTGCGAAATTCGTTCCTCCACAATGACCCATCACCCATGGCACATACTTTGTTATCAAAAATCGATGCCCTCGCCTTTTTTATAATTTTTTTATATCTTTTCTGTTGTTCAAGCAGAATAGCAGAATAAAAAAGGTGATGCACGACTTCTGTACATATGGAGTAAAAATTTTCAACAACGTGGGAGTTCCGTACAAGTTTTTTTCCCCCTGTACAGTACAAGTTAAAATTAAATAAATTAACTTTTTTTTTTTTAATAAAGCTCATGTTGAGAATTTTCTTCCTAGTTTCTTAATTCAATTACTAATCAAAAACTACTATCATGGATTTTTTTTTAATATTAATTGCAAATTTTCGGAGAAAACTCTTCTCTCCTTCTTCAGGCTGTCTTTTAGTTGTCACTTATGCTCGTCACTATCGTGGTTACAGTTAAATTTGACGGGTACGGTTATTTTTCATCAAATCCTGCCAGATGTTAGGCAGAGAAAATCATCTGCAGTCATTGATGATGGAATTTTGATTTTTCTCAATCTATATTCCTTCTTTTAGCTTTCTTTTTTGAAAATTGCTTTGGAAACTGATGGCTTTAAGGGAATTCCAATCTATGCTGTGACTAGTTTCTCTAACATGCCTATCTAAATCAGTCTTGTTGGAGCAATTTTTTATAGCAGCTTTAAGCTCTGCTAAACGAGTTTCTAGTCTGCGACCTGTTTCACCTATATAATATAGTCCACAACTACGTTTTACTTCATAGACTACACCTAGCATTTTCAAAATATCTTCTTCTCATGACAATGATGGGCAAAACATGTAATGATAATAACAAACAAAGGGAACTTGATCATGCTAGTTACGTTGCAAGAAAAGAACTTTTACCAGAAAGTTCGTAAGTTGGGAGCTTTCGACCTTATCTTAGGTCTTTATCACGCCAATGGAGAACTAAAATTGTTACCAGATTCTACATTTGAATTTTTTCTATTTTTGTTGCCAAAACTTAGAATTGATCTCCAGATCTTCAGGATGTAGAGAGGAGATTCGGAATTGCAAGTCATTGGGTTGTAAATAATTTCCAGTCTTTCACGGTAACGGAGGGCAAAACGATTGTCAAAAGAAGCAATTCGTTTTGCTTCATTCCAGTGGGGAACTGCAGATGTCTTCCATTGTCAAATTAGACATGGTTGTATTAGGGTTGGCTTTCAAAACATCTTTTTTAGGTTCTAAAATTCTGTTGTTAATGCTCCTGTATGTGCTTCAAATGTATAAGTTATCACCTGTTGAAGAAGAGATAGGAATGCAGTAAACTCCTAGGAGGTCCAGATTTTCAACTTTGTTCCTATCCCTTCGTAGAAGTTTCAAGATGTTTGGGGGGGGTGTTAATGGCAAGATGGTAACAAAAACTTCCAAAAAGAATCTGTAACTTATAAGCATATGAAGGATGGTGAGGAACAGAACCAGAGAATTTCGGGTTTTCTTTCGTTTGAGGATGGAGGCATTCAATTTTCGAATTGTTTTCATATTTCTTTATGAGGGAGTTGACTGTAAGAGCAGGGAAACCAGGAGAGAGGGCCTGTTGTAGAGATTTTGGAGAATTCTTCTTGAAGAGAAAGTTGGTTGTTGCGAATGATATGAGCCCTATGGATGTAAGACTTCAATGCTGCAAGCTTGTAAAGATGCAGAGTGAAAGATTTGTAGGGAATGATGTTAGTGGCTGCAGAAGGTTTACGATAGACAGAACGAGTGATGGAGAGATCAGAGTTTCTGCAGATGGAGACATCCAGGAAATCAATTTTGTTGTTTACTTCCTTAGATTTAGTGAGATTAATGGAAGGAAATTTTTCCGTAATGGAGTTGATCAGGGTTTGTAATTCAGACTCTGTATGTAGCCAGCTAATGAAAATGTCATCTACATATCTTAACCACAGGGAAGGTTGAAAAGGGTGGTGAGGAATGATGGAAACTTCAATATGTTACATGTAGATCTCTGCAAGAAGAGGGGAAAGAGGTGAGCCCATGGGGAGAACAGATTGTTGTTTGTACACAATTTTGTTGAAAAGAAAACAACTGTGTTGATGAATTGTGTGGAAACAATCATAAAGATCTTTTATAAGAGTACTGGGTAGTTCGAAATGAAGAATCAGTTTCTTCATGAGGAGCATGTAAGGACTCAAAATATGGTACAGAGGGGAACAAAGATTCCACATCAAGAGTGTACAGATTTACACTTGGGGAAAAGGAATTAGGAAGTTTGTGGATAAAGTCTGAAGTAGAGACAACAGTATGAGGATGGTTGGCTGCCACAGATTTGCATTTGAGGACCTATTTCTTTTCAAGGTTTACTGCTGGAGAAAAAGAATATTCAACTAAAGGTCTGATGGGGTTACCAGCTTTATGCAGTTTAACTTGCAGGAAAATCCTGGGAGTCCTAAAGTAGGGAGGGGGTAAGATATCTCAAAGGAAGGATTGAAGAGTTTCTTTCTTAGATAATCTGTCAACTGAGTTTTTGACTGAGTTGGTGGTGTCCGACTTCAGAGGGATGCAGTTAGCAGAAGTACGAAATGAATGCACTTTTTGGTTTAGTAAAGGAGTGAGACAAGGTGACACTATATCTCCGAAGCTCTTTAATGCCACATTGGAGGGTGTCTTTCAGTCTCTGAGCTGGGAAAACAAGGGGATAAAGATTAATGGAGATTATCTAACCCACCTTCGTTTTGCTGATGACGTAGTCATTTCTTCAACTACCCCATCAGAGCTGCAGAGTATGATCCAGGAACTGGCTGACAAGAGTAAAGAAGTGGGATTAAAAATGAACTTTCAGAAGACAAAAGTGATGTTCAATGCTTTTTCAAGAAATGAAGATTTATCGATTGATGAAGAAAAGCTGGAGATAACAGACACGTACGTTTATCTTGGACAGCAGATATCAAGTGAGGGTCACATTGGTGAAGAAATTAATCAGTGTACAAAACTTGCCTGGAGAGCTTTTGGAAAAAACAGCATAATTTTCAAGAGCAATATGCCATTATGCCTTAAAAGAAAAGTGTTTGATCAGTGCATCCTTCCAGTGCTTACGTATGGTGCAGAGACGTGGACCTTAACTAAAAAAGACATACAAAGGCTGCAGACAACTCAAAGCAGCGTGGAGAGGTGCATGCTTGGAGTAACCAGGAGAGATAAGAGGAGGAACTCGTGGATCCGAAAAATGACAAGAGTGGAAGACATCATGATCAGAGTAAAATCCCTGAAATGGCAAGGGGCTGGACATACTGCCAGAAGAACAGACCATCGTTGGACAGCCGAAATTTTAGATTGGATTCCAAGGGACAGGAAAAGACCCAGAAGAAGACCACATGGGAGATGGGTGGATGAATTTCGAAAGTATGCAGGATTGACATAGAGGAGACTGGCACAAGACAGACCATTGTGGAGGAAACTTGGGGAGACCTTCGTCCAGCAGTGGATTGATAATGGTTGACAATGATGATGATGATGATGATTTCTTTACCAATGATGACTGGGCAACCAACTTTATCTGCTTTGCATATAGTCAAGCTACATCAACTCTGTCTTCAGCCTCTACTGCCAAGCCAAAGTATGTAAATCTTTCTTCTGTTACTAATCCTCCTAGCTTGGATAAATTCTTATCATTAGGCCCAAAATTTTCACCAACTCTTCCTATCAATTTTCCACAAACTGTTTCTCTTATAGAATCAGCCATCCATAGAATTGAGACTGTTCACCAACCTATCATCCGTGCCAATGCTGCTGTTATCCTATCCAAGCAAAATTCTGTGCCAATCAAGTACTCTTCTTCTTGTCTGAAAGAATTGAGGTCATTTATTCAAGAAAATGACCTTGATAAAAAAAAATGAACAGATAAAGTTGGTTACCCAGTCATCATTGGCAAAGAAATACTAAACCAAAAAGTGCATTCATTTCTTACTTCTGCTAACTGCATCCCTCTGAAGTCAGACACCACCAACTCACTCAAAAACTCAGTTAACAGATTATCTAAAAAAGAAACTCTTCAATCCTTCCTTGGTGATATCTTACCCCCTCCCTACTTTAGGACTCCCAGGATTTTCCTGCAAGTTAAACTGCATAAAGCTGGTAACCCCATCAGACCTTTAGTTGAATATTCTTTTTCTCCAGCAGTAAACCTTGAAAAGAAATTGGTCCTCAAATGCAAATCTGTGGCAGCCAACCATCCTCATACTGTTGTCTCTACTTCAGACTTCATCCACAAACTTCCTAATTCCTTTTCCCCAAGTGTAAATCTGTACACTCTTGATGTGGAATCTTTGTTCCCCTCTGTACCATATTTTGAGTCCTACATGCTCCTCATGAAGAAATTGATTCTTCATTTTGAACTACCCGATACCCTTATCAAAGATCTTTATGATTGTTTCCACACCATTCATCAACACAGTTGTTTTCTTTTCAACAAAACTGAGTACAAACAACAATCTGTTCTCCCCATGGGCTCACCTCTTTCCCCTCTTCTTGCAGAGATCTACATGCAACATATTGAAGTTTCCATCATTCCTCACCACCCTTTTCAACCTTCCCTGTGGTTAAGATATGTAGATGACATTTTCATTAGCTGGCTACATACAGAGTCTGAATTACAAACCCTGATCAACTCCATTATGGAAAAATTTCCTTCCATTAATCTCACTAAATCTAAGGAAGTAAACAACAAAATTGATTTCCTGGATGTCTCCATCTGCAGAAACTCTGATCTCTCCATCACTCGTTCTGTCTATCGTAAACCTTCTGCGGCCACTAACATCATTCCCTACAAATCTTTCACTCTGCATCTTTACAAGCTTGCAGCATTGAAGTCTTACATCCATAGGGCTCATATCATTCGCAACAACCAACTTTCTCTTCAAGAAGAATTCTCCAAAATCTCTACAATAGCCCTCTCTCCTGGTTTCCCTGCCCTTACAGTCAACTCCCTCATAAAGAAATATGAAAACAATTCAAAAATTGAATGCCTCCATCCTCAAAAGAAAGAAAACCTGAAATTCTCTGGTTCTGTTCCTTACCATCCTTCCTATGCTTACAGACATGCCAACTCTCCGGATTTAGGCGGGAGACTCCCGATTTTCAGCCATTCCTCCTGCCCTCCGGGAAAATGTCAAATTCTCCCAATTTTCGGCGATAATTAGACGTTACGATGGTTGAAATAACGAAATTCCATCAACCACTGCCATGGATCGACGCAGAAGAAAAATATTTCGAACCACATGTGAAATCTTTTTCTTTCTGTGTCGATGCAAGACGGCATTTACAGTAATCAGTATCGTACTTTTCCTCTCCTCATATCTGCAAAAAGGAAGCCACCCCCGGTGGCGCAGTGATCTATTTTATATTGGTTACAAACACACTTGCACGCCAGCTGTGACCTACTTATCGTTTCACGTCTCCCCGCTTTTAGCTGTGAGCCTGTTTATGTTTTCTTCAGAGTTTTGAGGAGTGCTTTTTGGTTTTGCTTTACTGTGAAGATTTTTATTTCTTGTTTTGCACCATGTTTGTCTCTTTTCCCTTCTTTGTTGCATTATGTAGAAGATTAATGTGCTCCTTTGTTCATCTCTAATTTTGAATCTGTTATTCTTTCGCGGTTTTTAATGTTTTATTTTATGTCATATCTTTGGCAATTTGTTTCTGCTTTACATATTAGCTGTTATTGTCTTTGCTGCATAATAAAGTTGTAAAACTGAGCGCCGGCTTTTGACAAATTGTCCGAGATGGGTCCGGATTCGAATCGCAGTGTGGCATGGATGTTGCATACTTGCTAACTTTTACGGATTTCTGCTTAATTTTACTGATTTACAGTTAGAAGTCTTTTTTTTTTTTTTTTTACAGATTTTTTAATATTTCGATTGCTCAATCGAAATATTTCAATCCCCTGCAGGCTGGAACCATCCATTTAGATTTTCTACCGGACCTTACGAGCGCCGTGTTACGCAATGATGGCATCTTTGACTCGCCGGCTTTGTGCGGAGCCATCAAGTATAACGATGGCTCCGCGTCGTGCGGTAGCTCTCTCTCCACGAAAGTGCTGAAGTGACATGCCTTCCAGAGTTCTCCAAAATGCGTTCTAATTACGCGTCTAGTACACATCGAAATTTTATCAGCGCGTAAAAATATGCATCTGGAATTTTTCTCCCCGAGTAAAAATATGTGTCAGGAATTTTTCTCGGGGCGTAATAAATTGTCATCGGGAATTTTTCTCGGCGCATAAAACTACTTATCGAAGAATTTTACCAATTCGCAAAGATACGCATCGGGACGGTATTTCGTCTTCCAAAGATGGAAGTAAACAAAATAAAGATTTTTTCCGTAATCGTAATTTCTTTTTCCTGTGATGTTGCCTCTGTCCAGTATTGTTGTTATATATCATTTTATTCCGTATATATTTGTATTTCAGTCTGAAAATGGAGAAAAAATTTCCGAAAACGGAAATTCGAGGGCGAAAAAAAAAAAATGAAAAAATGCTATTAATTGTATCTGGTTGACAACTATTTTCACTATGCTTTTTACTTTGCATATAAACATACAGTCTGCATTTAGAATAACTTTTTAAACATTAAAAATGCTATGTACCAATAATAATACTTCTGGAAAATTGCTCCTGCATCTGAAAAATGTCGATAAAAAATAGCGCTCATGTGATTTTATGAACTGCAAAAAATCTCCTGATTTTTAGATTTTGAAGGCTGGCACATCTGTGCTTATAAGAAGGGCACAGATTTTTATGACATGTCATATTTCATCCTAGAAAGTCATATTATGATCATTTGAAATTGTTAGGTCATATTTTTGACTAATTTTGTAATTAACGGTATATATGGTTATATTTTAGCCAATCGTTGGCTATGCATATGCGAAATGACGTCATAAGGACTCCACAACTCGTAACCAAAGCATTTCGAATGGTCTGACTTTCTCGTGAGAAAGTTTTCCTGAAACATCTTTTTTTGCTTAGTGTCTCGTTTGGATTATTATTGGCATCTTGCCAACCACTGAAACGAGCCTAGCGTGGTGGTGTCCTCACTACTTGTAAATCAGAGCTTAATTCTCTTTTATGTTTGGTTTACTATACCCAAGCTAAAAATAAAACTCCAATCTCAACTTCAGTTTGATCTCAACATGTCCAAAAGCGGGTGTTTGATGAGTGTGAAATTACGGCGTTTTGTTCAAGAGTTTGGGGAACGGATTTTTGGTAGCGATGGTGATATTTTATTTTGTAAATTGTGTGAAGTCAAGGTATCGGCCCAAAGGCGTTTTAATGTTCAACAGCACTGTGCTACGGCGAAACATCGGAGCTGTTTAGCAAGATTTTCCTCCACTGAGAACAGGCAGCGTCTGCTTTTCGAGACATCTTCTTCAACTGCAGGTTCATCAAATAGACAGACAGAATATTGTAAGAACCTCTGTAAAATGATGATTACTTCTAATATTCTCTTAAGGAAATTAAGTAGTGGTAGCCTCAGAGATTTTTTTGAGAAGTACACCAGCCATCCGATTCCAAATGAATCGACTCTTAGGAAAAATTATATCCCTACGTGCTATGAAGATGTTTTAGGTAAGATAAGATCTGATGTTGCCAACAATGAGATATGGGTTTCAATAGATGAAACAAGTGATGTTGATGGAAAATACATAGCTAATGTTATTATCGGCACTCTGAAATGTGACAAGCCTGGTGAAGTATTTCTTCTAACGTGCAAAAATCTGCAAAAAGTAAACAATTCTACTAATGCTATGCTCTTCGACGATTCAATGAAATTACTCTGGCCAGATGGTGTACAAAGAGAAAACATCCTCTTGTTCGTAACAGATGCCGCTCCATACATGACTAAGGCAGCAACGGGACTGAAACTACTTTATCCGAAAATGGTCCATATCACATGCCTCGCACATGGTTTACACAGAGTAGCCAAAGAGATTCGAAGCAACTATCCTGATGTAGATAAGCTAATTTCAAATGGGAAGAAAATGTTCATAAAAGCTCTGCTTCACATGCAGAAGTTCAAAGAAATTGCTCCTACTTTGGCACTTCCTCCCCAACCTGTCCTAACACAGTGGGGGACCTGGCTGGATGCGGCTTTGTATTATTGCACAAATTATGATTCCTTAGACAAGACAGTTAAAGAATTTGACTGTTGTGTTTCTTTTTCCATTAAAATTGTGCAAGATTTCTTTCCTGATACCTTGGCTGAAAACTTGGCATATATAAAATGTAACCTCAGTGGAATATCTAGTGCAATCACTCGCCTTGAAACTTTAGGAATGAAACTTAGCGATGAACTAGAAATTGTGGAACAAACTATGGGTGAGTTAAAGCAAGCAAAGAGGAAAGTAGCTGATAAAGTTAATGACAAACTGCAAAGAGTGCTGCAATCTAATACGGGTTACTCAACACTTTGAAAAATAAGAGACATTTTTTGTGGAAGTGAAGCAAAATTTATTGACTTCGAGCCAGAATTTTCTCCAGCTGAGTTGGCGTTATTCAAATTTGCCCCTGTAACCTCTTGTGATGTCGAGCAGAATTTCTCTAGGTACAAGAACATACTGACTAGCAACAGAAGGAGTTTTGAGTTTGATAACCTGAAGATGCACGTAATCATCCAGTGTAATTCTATGATCGATGAAAACTAATTCAGGTATGGCCATTATTTTACTCTCAAAATGTTCATTTGATTCCTTCAACTCTAGCACTTTTCCACTGATTAGTACTAATTGTTTAATTAAATAGAAGTCATCAAGTTCTAAGTGTGTAGAAGTGATGAAGAATAAACCTTTTAGTTAAAAACTACAATCTATAAGT
Source organism: Macrothele yani (assembly GCA_039090855.1). NCBI lineage: Eukaryota > Metazoa > Arthropoda > Arachnida > Araneae > Macrothelidae > Macrothele > Macrothele yani. The sequence continues at coordinate 1,178,705 of CM077007.1, forward strand.
GTATAAGCACTGAGTTTTAAAAATTGGGTGAGTTTTATAAAATTTATGGTCATATTTTCGGTCTAATTGGTCATATTTAAACAACTTTAAGCTCATACAGTATATGCTTGCATATTTTTGACATGTTTAGGTCATAAAAATCTGCACCCTACTAATAAGTTACAGATTCTTTTTAGAAGTTTTGGTTATTATCTTGCCATTAAATCTCCCCAAACATCTTGAAACTTCTACAAAAAGATAGGGACAAAGTTGAAAATCTGGACCTCCCAGGAGTTTACTGCATTCCTATCTCTTCTTTAACAGATGATAACTTATACATTGGGATCACATACAGGAGCATTAACCACAGAATTTTAGAACATAAAAAAGATGTTTTGAAATCCAACCATAATACAGCCTTGTCTATTTTGACAATGGAAGATACATATGCAGTTCCCCGCTGGAACGAAGCAAAACGAATTGCTTCGTTCTTGCGGGTACTTTCATACACATGTTTTACCTAATTTTATTGACTATGTGATACTAGACACTAGCGGTGTCATTGTTTGGGTCTTCATCAGTGCTGGATATTGCATTGTTTTGGTTACTGCTAGTCTCTTTAGAGAAGTGCTGAGGTTTGTTATTCGTGAATGACAGGATATTAATTTTTTAGGTTTTGTTTTATGGTGAAATTACATTAATTCATTTGCATTTCACACTTTGTAAAGTTTCTAACTTTTTATGTTAAGGCAGTGCGGTGGTTGCCACTAATGGGGACTCAATGGATCAGGATTTAGAACTGTGGTTTTTTGGGGGTTCGTCTACAGCTGGTGACACATCGCAAACTGGTAATAACATGGCGTGATGGTATGTCATCAGTGATGACTACTTGCTCTGGCGGTGATTGGATGGTCGCATCACATAGTTCTGGGATTGATATGTCATTGAATCAACATGTGTATTATTATTTATTTATTTAGTTGTTTTTCTTAATTCTGCTGCGACTTCATTTGCATTATAGTATCCTTCATTGCTATTGTTAGTGGATTTTACTCTTAACTTTCTGATGATTAACCTACTTCATCTCAATTTTTTTTTATCCCATTAATGTGATATCCCTGGTGTTAACGTCGATTTGTGATTCCTACTAATTCTTTAAATACATTTTGTTTTCCTACTTGTTCATTTTTTTTCTTTACCAGTAATTGAATGCAGTGTGAATATTACTCATTACAAAATTTCAATCACCTGTTAACGACTTATTCACTCAACAGCCTAAAATTAATCCATATCAATGCTAGATCACTAATTAACAAAATTTCCTTATTGGAATCACTAATTAACAAAATTACCTTATTGGAATCACTAATTCAACTAACAAATTTAAATCTTGATATAATTTGTATCTCTGAGACTTGGTTTCCTTCACATTGTTACTCATTGCAAATTACTAACTACAAAAGTTTCCACTTAAACAGAACTTACACAACTGGTGAAGGGGTTACAATTTTTGTAAAGAATATTTATAACGATTTTTCAATTATTCCAAATTTCACAGTATTGAATCAAAATGCCAAAATTCTAACTATTCATAACCAATTTTATATAATTATTGTTTGCTATAGGCCACCCAACTCAGACCTTACAGCTTTTCTATCATTACTTACTGAATTACTTAACTACTCTAACCTTTGAATAAAGCTCATGTTGAGAAATGATTAATAAAATAATAAAATGTTAGAAAAAATTAATAAAATAGTTTCTACTGCAGATAAAAAAGAAGCCCATAAAGAAGAGCTTTAAGTCATACTTACAGAGAATAACTATCCTAAAGAAGAAATTGAGAAGCTTCTGAATTTTAATGGTACAAAGAACCCACAAAAGCAACAAGTAAAATTCACTAGAAAAATTTCTTATCACAAAGGTTTATTTGAGTCTTTAAAGAGAATTAGTAAGAAATACAATATTAGGCTAGCTCCAAGTTTAGAGAACAAAGTTAAAAAAATTTTCCCTAAAATAGTTCAAAGAGAAGAAGATATTTTAAAAATGCAAGGAGTAGTTTATGAAGTAAATTGTAGTTGTGGACTATCTTACATAGGTGAAACAGGTCGCAGACTAGAAACTCGTGTAGCTGAGCATAAAGCAGCTATAAAAAATTGCTCCAACAAGACTGGATTAGATAGGCATGTTAGAGAAACTGGGCACAGCATGGATTGGAATTCCCTTAAAGTAATCAGTTTCCAAAGCAATTTCCAAAAAAGAAAACTGAAAGAAGGAATAAAGATTGAGAAAAATCAAAATTCCATCATCAATGACTGCAAAGGATTTTCCCTGCCTAACATCTGGCAGGATTTGTTGAAAAATAACCTAAACCGTCAAGGTTAACCGTAACCGTGATAGTGACAAGTAAAAAGTGACAACAACAAGACAGCCTGAAGAAGGAGAAGAGTTTTCTCCGAAAATTTGCTATTAATGTAAAAAATTTCCTAGTAAAATTCCCATAAAAAATGCTTTAGAATATTAATACTCTAACCTTTCAAAGAAAAAAGTGTTTCTTATGGGGGATAGAAATGTCGCCTTATTACAAAACACCAATCATTCTTTTAAACTTTTACAATCACTTAATGGTTCTGGAGACAAAAACATGATTTCAGTCCCAACTCGTATAACCTCCACCTCAGACACTGATTGATCTCTATAACAAATGTATTAACTGAGATTAGCATTTCAGGGGCTTTACAGTATGATTTTAGTAATCACCTCTCTATATTTACAATTTATCCTCTTAAACAACAAACTACTATACCCAGTGATGGAAAGCTGCAAAATCATTTTTGGAGCAGCAAAATGCATTTTTGGAACAGGTAAAATATATTCTTAGAGCAGGTAAAATACATTTTTGGAGCAAGCAAAACACATTTTTGAAGCAACAAAATGCACTTTTGGAGCAGATAAAATACATTTTTGGAGCAACAAAATGCGTTGTTGGAGCAGGTGAAATACATTTTTGGAGCAACAAAATGCATTTTTGGAGCAGGTAAAATATATTCTTAGAGCAGGTAAAATACATTTTTGGAGCAAGCAAAACACATTTTTGAAGCAACAAAATGCACTTTTGGAGCAGATAAAATACATTTTTGGTGTAAGAAAACATTTTTTAGAGTAGGTAAAATATTAGTAGATAGAGCAAACTTTTAAGCAGAAAATGTTTTGGAAATAGATGCACCCTACTCAAATTTAAAACATCTTGCATTTGAAATACACACACACACATATGCAAACATTTTAGTTTTCAAATAGATCAAAAAATTTGTAACCATAGTAGGATTCTATTATTAATCATTTATTTTACAAAAAATGTTTATTTTTTGCTGCTTTTCTCAATATTTAATTGCTCACTTCTATTCTGTTCTAATTTTTTAAAGATAGTTAGCAATGCTTTGTTTCTTTTAATAGTATCTGTCCACTTTCTATTGCACTCATGTCTTTTTTTTATGCCACATTCAATGTTCATCTCAGCATTGTTTAATATTTTATGAGGGAATCCACCTGCTGCAAATGTTCAGCTTCTCCCCATTTCAAATCACCTTGTGAACATTCAATTTCTTCTCTTTTTTGCTTGTTTTGCTGCCTTTTCCCAGCACTAATCTGCTCTTGATATTTTTTCCAGGATTCTTTATAAGCTGTCAGAAGTTTTTTGGTTACATTAATTTTACTCACCATTTAATCTTTTGACGTGATCTTTGTGCTTCTTGGTCTCCGCATGACGCCTACAATCATCGCGGCCGCCTTGCGACAGGCTAAGATCGCAGCCACATGGCTTATAAAATGTGATTCAGCAAAACTTTAGATGCTTCATAAAAAGGTTGACAATAAGTTTTATCTGACCATTCTTTTTGTTGTCGTAACTGTTTCACTGCTACGTTTCATTTCGTTTTAATCTAAATTAACCCTTTCCACTCAAATAACTTTTCACCCATACTCACACAGAACTCGCATTTTTTTTTTTTTTTTTATCTGCAGTAGAGGCCACAACTTAGCAGTGAAAGCTCAGATTTACATTTTTGAACTTCACTTTTAGTTGGTAAAGTTTGATGAACACTTACCGCACGTGGGGCTTGGCTTTCAATTCATATTTCCGTTATGTGGATGCGGCACGAGGGTTTTTCATTTGGCCACGGGTCCGCTTCTTTTTTTTTTTTTTTTCCGTTGGAATTTATTTTGCCTCATCACCAAATGAGTTTTTTTTCCTTTGCTGCATCCTCATTTACTTCAATATTTATTCATAACCCAAGTACTTTCGGTAATACTCCTTTACCTTCTTCGAGGGGACGTTTTGCTCCGACTAGCACGGACCGTGTCAGCTGGGCATTTCGGTGGTTCTCGCGGGCTGCTTCTGTCATCGGCTATCGCTTCTTCTTGGGCGTTGTGGCGCCATCACTTGTTGGTCAGTGATCTCATTTTTCGAACTTTTTCATTTTTTTTGCTCAATTTTAATTAAATTTCTCCAGCTGTTTCTCAAATTATTAGGGTCATTGTGGTTGCAAACTTTTGTCCTATTTTTTTCAATCATTACCGACTCTGCTATTCTGAGGTGTTTTTTTAGCCGATGACAGAAGCAGCCCGCGAGAACCACCGAAATGCCCAGCTGACACGGTCCGTGCTAGTCGGAGCAAAACGTCCCCTCGAAGACGGTAAAGGAGTATTACCGAAAGTACTCGGGTTATGAATAAATATTGAAGTAAATGAGGATGCAGCAAAGGAAAAAAACCTCATTTGGTGATGAGGCAAAATAAATTCCAACAGAAAAAAAAAAAAAAAGAAGCGGACCCGTGGCCAAATGAAAAACCCCCGTGCCGCATCCACATAATGGAAATATGAATTGAAAGCCAAGCCCCACGTGCGGTAAGTGTTCATCGAACTTTACCAACTAAAAGTGAAGTTCAAAAATGCAAATGCATTAATGCACGTTAAATAATATAACCTCCAATATCGGAAGTAAATTGAAGCTCAGATTTAGCTTGCCAGCCCCGACATATGAGCTATAGAGGCATCATTAGTGTGGCGGCTGACACCTGACCTATTCGGCAAAAAAGAAATGTTTCGCGAGCGTCGACAAGCGAGCTATAGAGGCGTAATGAGCACAGACGATGACACCCGACACGCAAGTTATTCGGCGAAATAGAAATATCTCGCGAGTGCCAACGTGTGAGCTGTAGAGGCATCATTGGCGTGGAGGGTTTCGCCCAACACGCAAGATATTTGCCGAAAAAGAAATGTCTCGCAAACCCCAACCCACCAGCTATAGAGACGTAATGAGCACAGAGGATGACACCCGACACGCAAGTTATTCGGCGAAATAGAAATGTCTCACGAGCGCCAACATGCGAGCTATAGAGGCCTCATTTTCGTAGAGGATGACACCCAACATATTCGGGGGAAAAGAAATGTCTCGCAAGCCCTGCCATAAGAGCTATAGAGGCGTCATAGACGTGGCGGATGACACCCGACCTATTCGGCGAAAAAGAAATTTTTGGCAAGTGCTGACATCCGAGCTATAGAAGCACCATAGGTGTGGCAGATAACAACTGACACACGAGCTATTCGGTGAAAACAAAAAATTCCTTGCGAGCGCTGACATGCGAGCCATAGAGGCATCATCGGCATGGCGGGTGACACCCGACACGCAGATGACGTTTCTCTTTCTTTATCCGGTGAAAAAAATAAAAATGTCTCGTGAGCCCCAACATGCAAGCTATACGGACATCATTGGCGCGGTGTGTGACACCCGACCTATTTGACAAAAAAAGAAATGTCTCGCGAGCACTGACATGCAAGCTATAAAGACGTCATCGGAATGGCAGGTGCCACCCGACACATGCGATATTCGGCGAAAAAGAAATGTCTCGCAGGCCCCAACCCATGAGCTACAGAGGCGTCATAGACGTGGCGGATGACACCCGACCTTTTCGGCAAAAAAAGAAATTCCTCAGGAGCGCCGACACACACACATCTAACAACAGGCTAAAAAATCAAGAGCTAGAAAAAAAAAAAAAGAAATTCACACGTACACACACACACATCTAACAACAGGCTAAAAAATCAAGAGCTAGAGTTTATCTCGAAAATATCACAAGAGTATGGGTACCCGAGCAAGCTAATTAATAAATGGATACATGAGAGTAAAAAGCATATGACTCAGAGGAATGAAGGCCAAGAAGTGCACAACCAAAGGAAGATGAGAAATAAAAAATTGAAATACATTGGAGCTTTCCCATACCTGGAAGGAGTGAGTAAAGAAATCAATAGGCACTGTGCTAAATATGACTTACAACTAGGAAGCTCAGTGCACACCGTGAAAAGTATGACTGTCAACAAAAAAAACAGAGGAAAAAATGCTAGAAGAATCAGGAACCTACGAAATTTCAATTGCACACATACCCCCAATATCGTACATTGGAAGTACGAAAAACAGATTAAAAAAAGACTTAAACAACACATATCTAACTGGCAAAAAAAAGAAGCCAAAACTGCTTTAGTGCAATTCTGCTTGGAAAACCGGACATTCCCAAAGTTCGATGAAATTAAAATGCTAAAAAAGAATAAAAAATCGGAAAGGCAAATGAGGAGGGAAGAAGCAATATTAATCTACAAAAATAAAGCAAGGGTATGTAACCAGAACGACCCTAGCACATTATCGGGCCTGTGGAAAGAACTAATAAGACAAGAAAAACAACAACAAAAGAAAAACAGGCAAAAAAGACAAGAAAACTAGGATAGGAGAAGAAAATTTAAAAAAAAAAAAAAATACGGAAAAAAAAAGTGTTCTTAACGAAACATAGATGGCGCCAGCCGGGCTTGATAACGAAATATCCAGGAAAGTTTTTCCGACGAATGGCAACAAGGAGTATCGGACTCCATTAGCGCGAAGTTAACCACGAACATCGGTGGTAAAGTCGCCACGCTCCTGAAGATGCCCAGAGTATGGCCGAAAATTTCGAGTATAAAGAACGGTAAAAATTGATGTTTGAATCCTAAGGCAAAGATCCAATGAGTATACCCAGTTAAAAGTGTGAGAAGTAAAGCCAGTCATCGCATACAACGGACTTTAGGACAATAACATCAACAAAGACTGAAAAACACGTGCGTGAAATGTTCCCGTCGCTAGAAAGGAATGCCAAGGTAAGCATTATCCGCTAGATTTTTGTACAAGTTACTTTGAAATATTACACGTAAAAGAGAATAGTAGAATAATTAGAGCTATATAATAGTCAGAATTAGAACTACTAAGTGGAATTGATCTTTAGTTTAATTCTTGTGCTTAGGAATTACAATTCTTAAGTTTCTCCTTTAGTGTCCAAATGCATTGCAATACATACGCTATAAATAATTGTAAGTACTTTATTTTATTGTAGGTATAAAATACGTATGGTGAAACACCTGTTTGAGGAATTTGTATGCAAATTAGCTATAAAAAGAGCATTCCGATCCAGTTTGTTTGGCTCCGACACTGTGCTGTGCTGTTCTGTCTGTTTATTTTTGTATATAACCTGAACTGAAATTTCTAAAAGGTTTAAATTATTTTCCTGTTTTAATTCATAGGTGATCACAAAAAATTATTAACGAAACAAATACACACTTCATGTATTCATTTTGTTATTTTCATAGGCTTCGAACACAATGCATGTATTCTAAATCATAAGAGAATATATATATATACAGTGGTCACAAAAGTTAGGGATTATTATGGTTTCAAAGGGGAAACATGGTGATATGCAAATTTGTGAGTACTGGAGAATTAGCATCATGACAACACAGCACATGGTGTGTGAACTCTGACAACAATAGCCTCCAAGGAGTGGAAAATGGGAATTCACAATTAAATATTTTGTTTTAAGGTCATTTATTCACAATAAATATTTATTTTAAAATCAACTATAGTTTCGCTGAGTATTTGGGTTGGCGTCATCACCATAAATGGAGTGCAAACATTCAAATCATTGTGACATCAGTTCTGACGGACAGTGATCTGGATGGTAAATATATCAATGTAGCATAAAATAAAAAAACCCCAACACCGTCAGCGAAATAGTTACAAAAGTACATTTATTGAGTGAAAAGTTGAAACCAAGTGAAGGAGGAGGCAGAATGCTCTACGTCTCCTGAAAAACATCAGATCTAAGGAGACCTAATTAAGTATCTCTAAAAGGTGAAAGAGATCACACATTACATTTTTCATCAAAAAAAAATCTCAAACACCCCCAAAAAAAACTCCTGGAGGGGAGCAGGGAGGAGAAAAGCCTGATGTGTAAATAATGTAATCGTTTAATGAAGAAATAGAAATGATCCTGAAGCTTAACAAATGGTGAATGGAGTGGTAAATACCATATAGAAAAGACTACGAAGATAAAAAACTCCAACACTCAAAGTTAAACTGATACACAAACAGTAAAACACTTCACAAAAACAAACAACCCAATGGCAAGGATTCGTCGGTCGGTTGGGGATAGGTATGGAACATCAAACCCTTTTCCAAAGTTATAGTTGCTTAACCTTAAATAAGTATAAAATAAAACAATAAAAATAGCTACGTTTATAATCAAAAATGTAACAAATTATTTACTCCTCCTAGTTTAAAATGCAGTTGATGATATATAAACCTGTTAACAAACGAATACATGAATGTGTTCACATGTTAAGATTCGATCTACATGTGTTAAAATTCTCAACGTGTTACGAAATGAATGCATGAATTGTATTCGAAGCCTATGAATTAAAACAGGAAAAGAACTTACCTTTTATGAACTTTCGATTAATAGCTTTGAAGGTAATATAATCCAGTTTGTCCGACATGATTTATCAAAAGAATTGTTCTGTGTAAATTTACTTCGATTCGATGGCTCCGCCAAATAATGAAGACGCCATTCTTTGGCTGCAGTTCACCTTGCTTCGTGCATGCGTGGAAAGAGGACTGATTGGAAAGTGTTTACCGGTGATGCGAATTGTACCTGCTGGCAGGTGCTTTCGTCCCGTACAGGCGATTCTGCTCATGCAGTCGTATGAGCTCGCATATAATAAAATTGCCCATAGAATTATGATATGTAATAATCACTCATGAAATTGATAAGAAAAAAGCTTGCAAATGATAAATGAAGTGTGTGCTATGATTCGACCATATATGGACCCTTACAAAAAAGTTCTATGCATAGTTAATATGAACATTTCACAACTGATAAAAATATATACAACGGGCCGTCGCATATTTTTATTTGCGCTGCCGGATATATATTTGTCAAAGAATAATGTATCATGCGCAATTATAGCATTCTATTGGCAAATTCGTATTTTTACGCTTTTCGTATATTAATTTCATGAGCATTATAATTTTTATATTGTGTGACATTTTTATAAATATGTATATTTATAAAAATATAAAATGTACAGAAATATTCCGTATGCATAATTTTTAAATTATAATGCTAATGAAATTAATTTACAAAAGGCATAAAAATACGAATTTGCAAATAGAATGCTATAATTGCAGACTTGAAATAAATATTTAATGACTTTTTACAGATTTTTTTATCCATCATGTTAAATAACTAAAGATATGGTGATGACATGGGATTCTATAGAAACGAACCTTATAGAATCAATGGCCATCCGATTCTATAGAAAACACTATCGAATTCTATAGAAAACTGTTTCTATAAGCCCACCACCACAGCTGGTCTATAAACATTTGATAGAATTCTACAGAGCTCTATACGGCTCTGTAGATTTTCGTAAGGGATTCGGCAAAAAAGAAATGTCTCGCGAGCGTCGACATGCGAGCTATAGAAGCGTCATCGGCATGGAGGGTGCCACCCGACACATGCGATATTCAGCGAAAAAGAAATGTCTTGCAAGCCCCGACCCACAAGCTATAGAGACATAATGAGCACAGAGGATGACACCCGACACGGTAAGTTATTCGACGAAAAATAAATGTCTCGCGAGCGCCAACATGCGAGCTATAGAGGCATCATTGGCATGGAGGGTGACACCCGACATATTCGGCAAAAAGAAATGTATCGCACCAACCACGAGCTACACCGACCCACGAGCTACAGAGGCGTAATGAGCGCGGCGGATGACACCCGACACGCAAGCTATTCGGCGAAAAAGAAATGTCTCGCGAGCGCCAATATGCGAGATATAGAGGCATCGTTGGCATGGAGGGTGACACCCGACACGCGAGATATTCGCCGAAAAGAAATGTCTCGCAAGACCCGACATACGAGCTATAGAGGCGTCATAGACGTGGCGGATGACACCTGACCTATTCGGTGAAAAAGAAATCCCTCGCAAGCGCCGACATCCGAGCCATAGAGGCGTCATCGGCATATTTCGGGTGACACCCGACATGCAGATGACGTTTCTCTTTCTTTATCCGGTGAAAAAAATGCCTCGTGAGCCCCGACATGCGAGCTATGGGGCGTCATCGCCGTGGCGTGTGACACCCGACCTATTCGACGAAAAAGATATGTCTCGCGAGCACCGATATGCGATCTATAAAGGTGTCATCGGAGTGGCGGATGCCACCCGACACGTGCGATATTCGGCGAAAAAGAAATGTCTCGCAAGCCCAGACTCACGAGCTACATAGACGTCATAGACGTGGCAGATGACACCCGACCTATTCGGCAAAAAGAAATTCCTCGGGAGCGCCGACATGCAAGCCATAGAGGCGTCATCGGCATGGCGGATGACACCCGACACGCAGAAGACATTTCTTTATCCGGTGAAAAAGAAACGTCTCGCGAGCCCCGACATGCAAGCTAAATGGGCATCATCAGCGTGGCAACTGACACCCTACCTATTCGGCAAAGAAACGTCTCGCGAGCGTCGACATGCAAGCTACAGAGGCGTCATCCATGGAGGATGCCACCCGACACGTGCGATATTTGACGAAAAAGAAATGTCTCGCACGCCCCGGCCCACGAGCTATAGGAGCGTAATGAGCACGGAGAATGACACCCGACACGCAAGTTATTCGGCGAAAAAGAAATGTCTCGTGAGCGCCAACATGCGAGCTATAGAGGCATCATGGCATGGAGGGTGACACCCGACATATTCAGCAAAAAGAAATGTATCGCACCAACCACGAGCTACAGAGGCGTAATGAGCGCGGCAGATGACACCCGACACGCAAGCTATTCGGCGAAAAAGAAATGTCTCGCGAGCGCGAACATGCGAGATATAGAGGCATCGTTGGCATGGAGGGTGACACCCGACACGCGAGATATTCGGCGAAAAGAAATGTCTCGCAAGACCCGACATACGAGCTATAGAGGCGTCATAGACGTGGCGGATGACACCCGACCTATTCGGCGAAAAAGAAATCCCTCGCAAGCGCAGACACCCGAGCTATAGAGGCGTCATAGGCGTCGCGGATAACACCGGACACGCGAGCTATACGGTAAAAACAAAATTCCTCGCGAGCGCTGACATGCGAGCCATAGAGGCGTCATCGGCATGGCAGGTGACACCCGACACGCCGATGATGTTTCTTTTTCTTTATCCCGTGAAAAAGAAACGTCTCGCAAGCCCCGACATGCGAGCTATAGGGGCGGTGTTGCGAGTGACACCCGACCTATTCGACGAAAAAGAAATGTCTCGCGACTACCGACATGCGAGATATAAAGACGTCATCAGAGTGGCGGGTGAGCTATTCGGCGATTTCGTAATGCCGGGTGTCACCCGACAGTCGAGTGGAAAGGGTTAAAACATTTGCAGCAAAATTTTCACAAGCACAAAGCCACATGAATCAATGTAAAGAGTTGTCAAAAGGCGCTGAGCTGATATACCTCTCGACTTTTGTACATGATACTCTCAAATGGCTGTATGGGGAATCATGTGACAAACTGCGCCTCCGTTGGTGGGGGAAGTCAGAACATCAAAGGCGCATAAGGGGACTATCTGTAAAGTGCGTTTTTTTTACCAAAAGACGGTAAAAAAATAGAAATTGCGTGCAGGGATCTTGCGAGGGCTTTTCCGTAGTTTTTTTCTGGTGACTTACGTAAAACAGTAAGATGGAGTGAAAATCCGTAAAAGTTGGCATCTCTGAATACCTATGAATCCTTTAGAAACAGAACCATTGTATCCTGCCATGGGAGAGCCATTTTCAGTCGTCCTCCGCGTCGACGAAATAGCTAATGGCTGACCTTACGCTGCATTTACGTAATCGCGCATCTCCCCCCGAAATGAAACAAACGACATATAAATAATCTCAATTGCACAGCACTCCGAAAGACCACCAAACTATCAGTAAACAATCTTTATCAGGATTTCATAACGTACAGCATCGTTTCTCCTACATACCACGTGATTACAACAAAACTCCTCCTCCATAAGCAAAAACAATTTAATTTCCTACATCGCGAAAAATAGTTGTTTTTTCGTCACTTTTGCCGAAAAAACAACGAATCAGAAGGTAGGTGAAAAACATTCTGGCGGTACGGTACGTGTTGATTAAGCGTTGTTTTCACCAAATTACGCGTAGACCTTACAAAAGCGTCATTCGATTCAACGTTTAAAACGGCATTTTTGCCGTGAAAATTTTTTGTTCACACGACAATTTTTTATGTGGATTGCCGTTTCAGCGCAGTTGGGCGCAAATATAAAATTTTTTCGTAATTTGTAGCAGTTTGGTGCAAGGTAATGAAATTGGCGTAGTTCGGGGCAAATTTTCCATCACTGTATACCTGAAGCCTGCTACACTTTCAGACAAATTAATAATACAAATATGGAAAGTTTTAAAATTCAATTAAAAAACATTAACTGGAGCACTATTTTGGTTCATGGTTCTGCAAATTTTTTATGTGAATTGCCGTTTTGGCACAGTTGGGCGCAAATATAAAATTTTTTCGTAATTTGTAGCAGTTTGGCGCAAGGTAATGAAATTGGCGCAGTTCGGCGCCAATTTCATTAACTTTTCATCACTGTATACCTGAAGCCTGCTACACTTTCAGACAAATTAATAATACAAATACGGAAAGTTTTAAAATTCAATTAGAAAACATTAACTGGAGCACTATTTTGGTTCATGGTTCTGCAAACAAAAATTATGAGTCATTCATCACAACTATTACACAACTATATAATCGATCTTTTCCAAAAATTCTAAAACAAAACAAACTGAAATTTTTTTTCGTAAGCCATGGATTGCCAATGTTCTATTAAAAAGAATAAACAAAAAAAATAACCTCTTTTCGAAATTCATAAAAAGTTAACTATCCCAGGACTTCCAAAATTTTAAAAAATTTTGTAATAAACTAAACAGCAATATTCGGTACAATAAGCGTAACTACTATCTCTGCATTTTTTTTCAGATAACTCTTCAAAACTAACATGGAAACATTTAAACTTGATAATGGGTAAAAATACAGATTTAACAGCTCCTCAATACTTAACAGATTCTAATAACTTTCAGCTTACAGACAAACAAGATATTACAAATGGATTAAATGAACATTTTACCTTATTTCCACAAACACTAAAAAATAGTCTAACTACCCCAAAAATTACATTCACTAACTACCTAGGGAGCACACACAGGTCTAATAATTTTTATCTTACTGAAATTACCAAAACAGAACTATTAGAAGAATTTAACAGTATAAATTCCAGGTCTGGCCCTGGATATGATGATCTTTAACCATTCATTATTAAAAATTTTACTAATCTTATTCTCGATCCTCTATTGTTTATATTTAATGATATATTCCAATCTGGTGAATTTCCTGTTCTACTTAAAATCACAAAAATAATCCCAAAATACAAATCTGGATCAATAAATGATCCTAACAACTACTGCCCTACAGCCAATTTATCAATTTTTGCTAAAATTTTGGAGAGATTGATTTACACTAGACTAATCTCGTACATTCATAATCTAAAAATCATCCATCCAAATCAACATGGTTTTCAATCTGGAAAGTAAACAGAATCAGCCTTATTATACCTACAAAAAATAGTCCAACATAATTTTGAACTCAACTTATATACCATAGCATTATTTTTATACCTATCCAAAGCTTCCGATACCATAAATCATAATATCTTGCTACACAAATTACACACGATAGGAATTAGGAACATTCTCTTTTTAAAAGTTATTTATCAAATAGGCAACAATGTACACAAATTGACCACCGTCCCTCCACTCCAATGGTGTTTCCTGACACAGAACTAAAAGGCGCTGGCACAGATGGAATAATGTGTTAAGTGTTAATTATCATGACCCCCACCCATGTCTTTTCTTCCAACAAATATTTCAATGTTGCTCTGAGCAATTTACGGGTAACTTTAGAAAAAGTCTAAATAAAATTGAATCAAGAAAGACAGTGTTCATTACATAAGCAATAGGAAGGCACCTAATTAAGTACATTAACCTACTTAAATATGTATTTACGAAAATAAAGTAGAAAGAATTACATAATAAAAATTCAGCAAACAAAGTGATTACTTACGGTCATTTGATTCTAGTTCCATTCTTCGTTCTTTCTGCAGGAATTTCTTGATCACTTCTTCATAGAATTTGGATTTATCCTCTTGTCGCATCATAGAAAGTAATTCTTTTTCAATGGAGATAAGGCTTAGATTATCCATGCGATCCTGGGTTTGTGTGGTGTGGCAGAATGTGTGGATCCGCTTCAAGGACGAAAACGACTGTAGGCGGATGATGTTATGGAAGGAATTGTTGCGATCAGCATAGCCAATTTGTTTATTTCCGTAAATCCATGCATTAGGTTCATTTCCAATAAATAATCAACAATTTGAATTGGTGTTTTGCCTGAACCTTCATTAGAAGAATACCATACATATAGTTCATTCTGGAGTTTGCTCAAATTAAAAAGATAGCCATAGATTTCCTGCAATTTTTTCAATAAATCGCGAGGAAAAATTTTTCTTTTCTTAAAGTAGGTCATTTTTGTTGTTTAACAAATCAAAGTACTGCAACTTTTTCAAACGATGCGAATCTAATTGTTATATGACTGCTAATATTATCAATTATTTTGAAGTAAAGTCTCCGACAGTAGTCTTTCTCTGATTCATCGTTCGACCTCTGTTTTTTATTGGACGCATTTCTTCCTCATTTACTTCACCATGAATACAAGACCACAATGGCTCAAAATTCTTCCTTTCACTTTGCAGTTGCTGTTGAAACTCAGTTATTTTAGTACTGCAGTACAAAATGTCAACATTCGTGGACTGCAATATACTGAATAATACATCTGAAAAGGCAAGCAAATTAGATAGAACCTTTATAAAAAATATGTTTTTGAAGTTCTTTAAAAAGCCCATAAATACTCTTGCTGTCATTGTAGTCAAATGGTCGAAGTCCACACTTTCATTGACATGTTCAAAAAACATTATCAATGCTTCTTTGTTTTCATTGACTGTATGAACAAGTCTTGAGGTAAAATTCCATCGGGTAGGAGCTAATGATGGTAGCTTTCTGGACATGAAAGCAGAAAGTTGGTGTAATCTTTTAGGAGAATGAGAGAAAAAGTAGGTAATCATTTAAGACCAGTAGAGAAGACTTTAAGCTCTTTGTTGCACTCTAGAGACTGTTGCAGTACCAAGTTCATTGCATGAGCATAGCAATGCGTGAAGAGAGCTTTAGGGTACTTTCCCAAAACTTTGCCTTGAAGTCCATTGAGATGGCCACTCATCACCGCCGCTCCATCGTACGTCTGGGCAATTAATTTATCCCCACACTTATATCTGTCCACGATTTCATTCACATGATTAAACAAAGCTTCTGCAGTTTTATCAGCACTCACCTTAAGAAATCCCAGAAATCATTCTACGATTTTTTTCTGTGAGATTGAAAAATACTACAACACAGTTGAGAGCTGAGATTTATTGCTTACATCTGATGTTTCATCAAGCATAATGGCCACAAAATCAATGTTCTGAATTTTGCAGTAAATTTTACCTCTCAGGACATTAGCAACAGAATTTATTAAATCATTTTGAACGCTTGCCGAAGTTCCGCGGGAAAACTATAGTGGTCGCTAAATGTTCTTTCAATGGGAAATCAAACTCGGCACTTGTAATAAGCAACCCCATATAATTTCCCCTATTGAAGGAATCTTCATTTTCCTCATGACCTCGGAATAGTAGTTCCTGTTTCGCTAAATAGCACACAGCATTAATCAACCTCTTCAATATTTCCATGTTCTTTTTAACTTTTTCATTGTGCAGCTCGATTTCAACCCTTCTTTGGGAATCGAAAAGAATGTCAATTCTAGTAGGGGACGCAATGAATCTGGTGAATTTAAAAAACTAGAAAGATAAATTTCAGACCCACTGTGTTTCTTCACTGCAGTATTCAAATGATTCAAGTCCTCATAACCTTCATGATTCCAAACAGTTTTCTTATTTGAGAACAACAAGCATGTCCAACAGTAAAATTTGTTATCCACATCACATCCAAAAAGCCAGTCTGAAATTTTGTAGAGCTCTTTATGAAAATGTCTCTCAGAACCTCTTCCAGCGCCATTTATTGTCAATTACTTGTTTCTTTTCTGCGTATGAGAGCGATGAAAAACTACTGTTTAATAGTTTTTTTATTACACTTTCACTATCCATCTTAAACCTTAAAATGACCGAACACCCAACTTCACTGCGCAAGCAACGATACAATCACACAGAACACAGAGACAAATTGAACTTAAGCAAAGCATGTAAGCGTTGAAACTGCATACAACGCATTCGCTGGCTTTCACACTTACGTGAGCCGGGTAGAAGACATGGGGCGCATGCGCGAACTGAGTCTCCTAAAGCAGCGGAGATAATGTGGGGAGTCGTTGCAATGGCTTGGCCTTATCTGGCTGTTTCTTCGGTCCGGACTCCGGACCCCACAGCCTACACATCATTTGAAACTAAGAGCGCGTTAGTGCGACGAACATTTCATTAAAAAAAAAAAAAAAACATTCTACTGTGATAGGTGAATTATAAAGAAATCCTTCTTTTTCGTAATTTTCTTTGGGTGTTGACACATAACTTGCACACTCAGAGAAAACGTCACTGATCCACTCTTCAACTCATATCAACTGGTGTTCCACAGGGTTCAATTTTGGGACCTGCACTTTTCAGTATATACATTAACGATATCTTTATTTTAATAAGTGATATAGACCTACTCCTCTATGCAGACGACATAACCATCCTCACCTCATTTAATTTAAAGACTGACACTACTATGAATATTAATACTCAACTTAATAACATCTCAGATTTGCTAAATTTCAATGAATTAATAATAAATACTACCAAAACAAAATCTTTAATTTTCTCAAAACAAAATATTTCACAACCTCCTTCTATCACATTGTCTATTAATGGTACAAGCATAGAAGAGGTTAACTCTGTACTTTATTTGGGGATTACCTTACATAAGGACCTTAGATGGAACCAACATGTGGACTCTTCTTCTCAAACTGTCGAAAAACATTGGAGTTATCAGCTTGGTATTTAGAAACCTTACCTATAAAACACTAATTCATTTATATTATACATGTTTAAGACTCATATTAATTATGCTATCTTATCGTGGGGACAGACAACTAAATATAATTTCAAAAAACTTCAAATTCTTCAAAACAAATATATAAGATTAATTGACCTAAAATTTGATAGAAATACACAACTAACACTATATAATACCACAAGAGTTTCCCCAAACAAATATAACATTCTTACAATTAACCAATTATATTACTTTAATATCAGGAAAATTATGTTCAAACGCATTAAGAATAATTTACACGCCGACATCATACAAATTATACCCCAGATACACACACATGGCACACGCACTAAATCACATATCCGGCCTATTCATCCGAAAACTGAGACCATGAAGCAAAGTTTAAATTACATTGGCCCACACTACTGGAACTCATTACCTACAGAATTAACTTCTTTAAATAATTTTAACCTTTTTTAAAAAAAAAACTAAAAAACTTTTCAATGAATTGCAGCTCCTAAAATTAATGAATACAGTGGATGGGAACTATGACTAATATTATGACTTGTATATCATGATGTAAATTGCTTTTTCAATGGTATTGTCTGTAATGTTTATTATCTGCTCATATATTATTACCTGTTTTTTTTTTTTTTTTTTTGTTACTATGATACACTTGTTTGTAATTACACCTACTGACCTCAGTATAAAACTAGCCTAGGGAGCATGGGACCCGGTCAGGCCTGGCTGGCCTTTTCCCCCTACTTCCTTGCTGTCCATTGTTTTTATTTTTCATTTTTTTTTTTTTTTTTTTTTTTTTTTTTGCTCAGCAAAATAAATGAATTGAATTGAAATCGAATTCTTTTGACAATCGTTTGGACTTGCAATTCCGAATCTCCTCTCTACATCCCGATGATCTGGAGATCAATTCTAAGTTTTGGCAACAAAAATTGAAAAAATTCAAATGTAGAATCTGGCAACAATCTTAGTCCTCCATTGGCATGATGAAGACCTAAGATAAGATCCAAAGCTCCCAGCTTACGAACTTTCTTGTAAAAATTATTTTCTTGCAACGTAACTAGCATGATCAAGTTACCTTTATTTGTTATCTTCTTCTCTTTGAACTTTTTTAGGGAAAAGTTCTTTAACCTTGTTCTCTAAATTAGGAGCTAGCCTAATATTGTGCTTCTTACTAATTCTCTTCAAAGACTCAAATAAACCTTTGTGATAAGAATTTTTTTTAGTGAATTTTACTTGTTGCCTTTGCGGGTTCTTCGTACCATTAAATTTCAGAAGCTTCTCGATTTCTCCTTTAGGATAGTTGTTTTCTGCAAGTATGACTTTAAGTTCTTCTTTATGGGCTTCTTTCTCATCTGCTGTAGAAGCTATCTTATTAAGATATACATAACATCAAAGGTATTTTACCTGATATTGTCGAAGTATTTCGCACGTTGTTTGCTCTGTGAGGCACGTGCTCCTGGCCCCCGACATGCAACTCCAAAACCACATACACGCGAGGAACCCTCGTGTAGAAGCAGTGGCCAGAAGATGGCGGTTGTGCACCGCTGAAAGCGCTCTCACCGTAACAACGAACCCCTTGTGAGACATCTCCTGACCCGATGAGTATAACTCTTTCTACCAAAATCTTTTAATTAATAGGAAATTTTAAACGTTTGTTTGTGCCAATGAATGAATGTGGAACTGAAAATATAAAACCTAACTGTTTTATTTCTGCAAAAATTTTTTATAACTAACCAAAGGTCCATTACGAAGGGACCTCTTGGGCCAGGAGCACGTGCGAAATACTTCGACAATATCAGGTAAAATACCTTAGATATTATGTATATGTTAATCAAAAGCACGTTTATAACATAACACAACCCATAAGGTTGCCTCGTGAATTGCAATTTTCGTATTTTATTAAGTTTTACTAAAAACTGACTTGCCACATTCTTCTTAATAGAAACTGGATGATAGGAATTGAAATCCAACAGTCTATTAGTATTCATTGGTTTTTTATACCAACTAGTGAGAAATTTTCTATCTTCATAATAGATAATAATATCAAAGAAGTTAATTTTTCTTTCTTTTAGAAGTTCAACAGTGAACTTAGGGGAATCATCTAATTCATTGAATGAGTCTAGAATTCTTTCTGGAACAATTTCTGAGCTATCTATTACAAATAAGATGTCATCCATGTACCTACTATATAGGCAAAAGTATGTGGGTTGTACTAGTACCTTTTCTTCTAGTTTTCCCACATAATAGTTAGCTAAGAGTGGGGAGAGTGGGAAGCCCATAGCTAGATCAGATTTTTGAATGAAATTTTTTTCTCAAATTGAAAGTAGTTCTGTAAAGAGAAGGTAAGCATTTCAAAAATTCCAACTAATATGTTTCTATCTTTATAAATTCAGGTTAAAACATCTATAGCAGAAGCCACAGTTGTTTTTAAATTTATGTGCATACAATTATAATAATAACAAGGTTGCTTACCTTTTTCACATTTCACTGCACATTTTATTCTTTTTGTTATCATGCTTGGTTTAAGCCTCTGGTGCGGTGTTCTATTTTTTGTCTTCAGGTTCTTTCAAATGTTTGACGAACACTCAAGTTCATGAAGTGCCTTGTTTTCAGGTCGCAAAATTGTATCCTCCCCCTCTCCACTCTTCCCACCAGCATGTAAAACACAACCTCCGTTGCTAAAGTTGTATAGTCATATGCAAATAGTTGTATATACGTTTTTAATATTTTTGATCGGCATATTGTATGTATGTAAATAGACAGTTTGTGTTTGTTGATAATATCAAAAGGTTTTGAGTTCAAGAATTGGGGTTTTTACCCAATTCTTGAACTAAAAAGTAGTTTAGATTTGAAAGAATTGAGTTTTTTGAGTTAATTATTGGTCTAATTTGGTTGGCGTTCTTTATGCAGTTTGACTATTCCATATATTTGAGGTAATCTGATCTGTAATTTTGAGAACTTTTTATAGTTTTCTGGAAGCTGGTTTTTCTTTTTTGAAGTGAAATAAGTTTTGAGCCTTTTTAATCAAATCTGGCAGTGGGTTTCCTTTTACTTCTTCATACATTGGCTTTTTTACTTCTTCATACATTGGCTTTTTTACTTCTTCCATCTTTTCTTGATAATCTTTCTTATCCATAATAGTAATCAACTTACTTTTGTCTGTTTTCACAGCAACTACACTTTCATTTTTTCTGAAATCTTTAAGATCTTTTAATTGACTGTTCTCAATTCTTTTTGAGGTTTCTTTACTTGCTTCAGGAATTTGTAAGGCTATTGTGGTAATCTTTTCTGAGGAGGTCTGCTTTAACTTGGTCTTCTTTTTCTAAAGTGCTGCAGATGCTTTCCAATTCAATTACCAATTTTTCTGTTCTTATTTTTTCCTTGGATAGATTGAAATTACTTCCTTTATTTATCACTTGTAACAGTTCTTGGCTAACTCCAGTAGGAGTGCTGTCCTTTACATGACTAAGAACTGCCATTTCTTTGTTTTTACTGGAATAGTTTTTCTTAAAAAATTCTTTTCTTCAGCTTTTGAACAAGGTTCAGCTTTTGAACAAATTTCTTATTTCTGTTTTTTATTCTGATTTTTAGCCAGTCCTCCTATTCTGCTTTTATTTTATCACTTAAGATTACAGAAAATTTCATTTCATTTTCTACTTTTACTTTCTGGTAATAAGCAACATTTTTATACTTTGCTTCAATACTTTGTTTTAACGGGGGTTTTTTCCTATTGTTCTTACAAAGTTGGCTAAAAGTAAATCTTTAAATGGTTTTCTAAGTCTAAATGTATTTGGAAGGGAATCATCTAATTCATTGAATGAGTCTAGAATTCTTTCTGGAACAATTTCTGAGCTATCTCTTACAAATAAGATGGCATCCATGTATCTGCTATATAGGCAGAAGTATGTGGGTTGTACTAGTACCTTTTATTTTAGTTTTCCCACATAATAGTTAGCTAAGAGTGGGAGAGTAGAGAGCCCGTAGCTAGACCAGATTTTTGAATAAAATTCTTTTTCTCAAATTGAAAGTAGTTGTTTTGTAAAAAGAAGGTAAGCATTTCAAAAATTCCAACTAATATGTTTCTATCTTTGTTGAGAAAAACTATTAGGTCTGCCAAGTCTTCCACTATAAAGTCTATAAGTTGATCTATATTGATGTGAGTATACATAGGCACTATGTGTACACTACTGAGAAGCTTCTGAAATTTAATGGTATGAATAACCCGTAAGAGCAACAAGTTAAATTTACTAAAAAAGTTTCTTATCACAAAGGTTAGGTTTATTTGAGTCTTTGAAGAGAATTAGTAAGAAGTACAATATTAGGCTAGCTCCAAGTTTAGAGAACAAGGTTAAAAACTTTTTCTTTAAAATAGTTCAAAGAGAAGAAGATATTTTAAAACTGCATGAAGTAAAATATAGTTGTGGACTATCTTACATAGGTGAAACAGGTCACAGACTAGAAACTCGTAAAGCAGAAGATAAAGCTGTTATACAAAATTGCTCCAACAAGACTGGTTTAGTTAGGCATGTTAGAGAAACTAGTTACAGCATGGATTGGAATTCCCTTAAAGTAATCAGTTTCCAAAGCAATTTTCAAAAAAGAAAGCTAAAAGAAGGAATAGAGATTGAGAAAAATTAAAATTCCATCATCAATTATTGCAGAGGACTTTCCCTGCCTAACATCTGGCAGGATTTGATGAAAAATAACCGTAACGATGGTAGTGAAAGGAATAAGTGACAACAAAAAGACAGCCTGAAAGAGAAGAGTTTTCTCCGAAAATTTGCAATTAAAATAAAAAAATTTCCTAGTAAAAATTCCCATAATAGTAGTTTTTGATTAGTAATTAAATTAAGAAACTAGTAAGCCAATTCTTAACATGAACTTTATTCAAAGAATTAGAACAGAGTATGGGTCAGATACTTGGCAAGCAATCAAGAAAGTTCAACATGCTACATTGAGGATGGAGAAATCGATAGCTCAAATCAAGTTCCTGAAAAATTGCAATTAAATAACTTTATTCCTAATTCATTTAGACTTAGAAAACCATTTAAAGAATTACGCTGGTGTGCAGAAATTGAGGACGAAGAGGAGAAATTAGCATAACAGCAGAACGAGCAGGCAGAACGGACCGAAAGACCACTCAGAAGATAGACTAGGGTCCGGTATGGTAGGGCATGTACATATATGCAGCATGACATGGAGCTGGGGAGGGAGGGGGTGTTGGAAGGGTATAAAGCACACGGGCGGTGTACGCTCAGCAATTCGGTGAAAGCTATTGCACGGTGTACATCGGTTTGAACGACATCGAGTTGCTGCCACCGTATGATATGGCCACAGGCAATCCAGTAGACAACATCTGGATGACTTTACCTTAGGTCGCATCACTGGGAAGTTGGAAGAATGTCGAAGTGTGACTAGTGTCGCCAAGGAGTTTGGGATCGCTCACAGCATCGTTTCATGAGCTTGGAAAGCATTTCAAATGACAGGAACAGCTGTCCGAGAGGTAAGCAGTGGTCGTCCATGAGGAACCACTGCAGCGGACGACAGGTATATTGTCCTACAGACGAGAAGAGATAGAAGGCAGACAGCGGGAGAAACCGCAAGGCACATGCAACAGACAACTGGATGTCCGTTATCACGTTTTACTGTGGCCAGGAGGCTGCACAAAGGTGGTCTATTTGCACGATGACCAGTATGGTGCGTGCCATTACGCCTGCTCATCGGAGACAG
Organism: Macrothele yani; assembly: GCA_039090855.1. NCBI lineage: Eukaryota > Metazoa > Arthropoda > Arachnida > Araneae > Macrothelidae > Macrothele > Macrothele yani. The sequence continues at coordinate 1,201,956 of CM077007.1, forward strand.
CAGTTTCTGTGGTGCCAGGAACACAAGAACTGGACACATCAGCAATGGGGTCGAGTTCTCTTTACGAATGAGAGCCGATTTAGTCTGACGAGCGATCCTGGACGTATACACATCTGGAGAGAGCAGGGAACACGCAATCACACCTCCAACATCATCGAAAGGTACCGGTTTAGAAGTGGCAGAGTTCTCATTTGGGGCGGTATCATACTTGGTAGCCGTACTGACCTCCACATCTTCCAAGGAGGTACAGTCACTGGTGTCCGCTATTGTACCGAGGTTCTCCTGCCTCACGTGAGTCTGTTTAGAGGTGCTGCGGGTCCTAAACTCCACTTCATGGACGACAATGCTACACCTCATCGTACAGTGGCTGTCGCAGAGCTGTTGGAGAGTGAAGATATTCAATGCATGGATTGGCCCGCAAGGTCCCCGGACCTAAATCCAATAGAACACGTGTGGGACCTTCTCGGGAGACGCTTGACAGCACGTCACCAGCTGGCAGCAACGATTCCGCAACTGCGATTAGCGCTACAAGAGGAATGGGCTGCGATGCCTCAACAGCTCCTTGACAACCTCGTCCTCAGCATGGACAGACGTAAATCTTGCAACACAGTCAGGGGTGATCATATCCCCTACTAAAGACTGGATTTTTCTTGGCAGCCGCCTGTCACATGGACGTTTCTGTCTTCTGTCCAGTTGGGCTCGAAGCTACCTTTTCAATAAAGTGCCTTTGTATCCTTTGGATTCCTTGTTTGGACAGTTTTGCTCACTTGTCCCATAATCTTACATCTTGGAGATCTTATGGTATGATTTGAGTCGATGTGGAGCACTTCTGCACGATGTTACATTTGAAAAACCATCTCGTCCTTAATTTTTGCATGCCAGTGTACTTTCAGTCAACTGTGTAAGAACAATGGAGAAAAAAAAACGTTAAAACGAAGTATTGAAGCAAAATATAAAAATGTTGCTTATTATAAGAAAGTAAAAGTAGAAAATGAAAAGAAATTTTCTGGAATCTTAAGTGATAAAGTAAAAGCAGAATAGGACTGGCAAAAAATTAGAATAAAAAACAGAAATAAAAAAAATGTTCAAAAGCTGAACCTTAAAGAAAAGAATTTTTTTAAGAAAAACTATTCCAGTAAAAACAAAGAAATGGCAGTCTTAGTCATGTAAAGGACAACACTGCTACTGGAGTTAGCCAAGAATTGTTACAAGTGATAAATGAAGGAAGTAATTTCAATCTATCCAAGGAAAAAATGAACACAGAAAAATTGGTAATTGAACTGGAAAGCATCTGTAGCACTTTAGAAAAAGGAGACTGAATTAAAGCAGACGTCCTCAGAAAAGATTACCACAAAAGCCTTACAAAATTCCTGAAGCAAGTAAAGAAATTTTGAGAACACAGTCAATTAAAAGCTCTTTAAAGACTTCAGAAAAAATGAAAGTGTAGTTGCTGTGAAAACAGATGAAAGTAAGTTGATTATTATTATGGATAAGAAAGATTATCAAGAAAGGATGGAAGAAGTATAAAAGCCAATGTATGAAGAAGTAAAAGGAAACCCACTGCCAGATTTGATTAAAAAAGTCTCAAAACTTATTTCACTTCAAAGAAAGAAAAACCAGCTTCCAGAAAACTATAAAAAGTTCTCAAAATTACAGTTCAGATTACCTCAAATATATGGAATAGTCAAACTGCATAAAGAATGCCAACCAAATTAGACCAATAATTAACTCAAAAAACTCAATTCTTTCAAATCTAAACTACTTTTTAAAGTCACACCTTCAGAATATTTCAAAAGAGCCACCTAACTTGATTAAAAATTCAATGCAGCTAAAAGAAGAATTAGAACTTCTTCTTCCTAAATTAGATTCTCCTATTATTATGGGTAGTTTAGACATAGTGTCTATGTATACTCACATCAATATAGATCAACTTATAGACTTTATAGCGGAAGACTTGGCAGACCTAATAGTTTTTCACAACAAAAGTAGAAACATATTAGTTGGAATTTTTGAAATGCTTACCTTCTCTTTACAGAACAACTACTTTCAATTTGAGAAAAAAAGTTCATTCAAAAATCTGGTCTGGCTATGAGCTCCCTACTCTCCACACTCTTAGCTAAGTATTATGTGGAAAACTAGAAGAAAAGGTAGTAGCACAACCCACATTTCTTCTGCCTATGTAGCAGATACATGGATGACATCTTATTTATAATACATGTAGATAGCTCAGAAATTGTTCCAGAAAGAATTCTAGACTCATTCAATGAATCAGATGATTCCCCTAAGTTCACTGTTGAACTTCTAAAAGAAAGAAAAATTAACTTCTTTGATATTACCATCTATTATGAGGATGGAAAATTTCTCACTAGTTGGTATAAAAAACCAATGAATACTAATAGACTGTTGGATTTCAATTCTTATCATCCAGTTTCTATTAAGAAGAATGTGGCAAGTCAGTTTTTAGTAAAACTTAATAAAATAGTTTCCACAGCAGATGAGAAAGAAGCCCATAAAGAAGAACTTAAAGTCATACTTGCAGAAAATAACTATCCTAAAGGAGAAACTGAGAAGCTTCTGAAATTTAATGGTACAAAGAACCCACAAAGGCAACAAGTAAAATTCACTAAAAAAAATTCTTATCACAAAGGTTTATTTAGAGTCTTTGAAGAAAATTAGTAAGAAGTACAATATTAGGCTAGCTCCAAGTTCAGAGAACAAGGTTAAAAAAATTTTCCCTAAAGTAGTTCAAAGGGAAGAAGATATTTTAAAATTGTGAGGTGTAGTCTATGAAGTAAAATGTAGTTGTGGACTATCTCACATAGGTGAAACAGGTTGCAGACTGGTTTAGATAGGCATGTTAGAGAAACTAGTCACAGCATGGATTGGAATTTCCTTAAAGTAATCAGTTTCCAAAGCAATTTTCAGAAAAGAAAGCTAAGAGAACGAATAGAGATTGAGATAAATCAAAATTCCATCATCACTGACTGCAGAGGATTTTCCCTGCCTAATATCTGGCAGGATTTGATGAAAAATAACCATAACTGTCAAGGTTAACTGTAACCACGATAGTGACGGCAATAAGTGAAAACAAAAAGACAGCCTGAAGAAAGAGAAGAGTTTTCTCCGAAAATTTACAATTAAAATAAAAAAAAATCCTAGTAAAAATTCCCATAATAGTAGTTTTTGATAAATTATTTTTTTCCATCAGTACAAGTTCAATTTTTTTAGTACAGATCGCCAAAATTGGCGATTGGATCAAACATTTTTAGTCGCCACGACGATGAAGTTTATCACGAGTGGCGACCTGGTGATCGTGAGTCTGGAATCTTTATGTGGTGCTTATTTCTTGTCTTGGTCTTCAAGCTTTATACCAAAATAAGCCTGATACGCCTTTTTGACAAAATCCGTTATTTTGTGTTGCCTTTATTTCACCACAAAACTACCACATATATAGCAAAATGAATCAGGACTATTAATATTAACACAGCCTCTTGACAACATAACACAGTAATAACGAACAACACAACAGTTAAAATGAGTGAAATACACTTCCGTCTGATTTCTTGAAACACAGTGTTCAAAATGGCAAAACACACAATGTTTCATTCATTGATATAGAGGTGCCATCTATTGTATCACTTTCCAATTAAAAATGTATCCATGTGTTGTATCATTTTCCAACTGCCACGATCTGATTTAGCTAGTAAATTTAAATTTTTAGAATACAAAAATTGCAGATTACTTTATATTTTTTTTTCATTTTTGTCATATATAAACAAAAATAACATGGGAAATTGTGAAAAATCTGTGGGTGACAGAGATAAACGGAAGTGATATTTGTGATCAGCATACCTGCATTACTATAAAACACTTGAAATTTTACAAATCCCAGAATCATGTTGGGTTGTGTCATCTTTCCACAATGATAAAAAATTTTGTTTAACAAAAAATCAAATAAAATGGTAAACAATTAAGCAGTAACATAAAACTTATCAGAAATATCACTTACCATAAGGGTATATTTGAAAAGCTTCAGAAGATAAGCTTAAAATTCCAGGTTCAACTTGCTTTGCACTTGAACAATAAAATTCCAAAATTTTTCCCTCCCATTAAATGAGAGAGAGAGAAATGTTCTACTACAAGAATGAGTGATCTACAGTGTACACTGCAATTGGGGGTTTAACACATGTAGGAGAAATTGCGAGACAACTTCGCATCTGCATGACAGAACATAAAGCTGCTTTGAAACATTTCCAACAAGACAGGCTTTGACAGACACACACGAAGTACTGGACACTTGATTAACTGGGACTCTAAAAATTCTCTCACATCAACAGCACTGTGTAAAATGGAAATTGGTGGAAAATCTCCAAATCGAAAGCCGAAAAGGTGCCATGATTAACAAACATAAAGGCTGGGTATTACCACTTGAGTGGCAGCATCTACTCTCTTGAGTCAGACCCGACAATGGGTTAGTGTGCAACTGGATTGACAAAAATAATCATTGTAAATGCATTTATGGCACCTCTATTCATAGTGATTGTGGAATAACTTTTTTTACGGGTCTTATAGAGGTTATTTTTCATAAAACTTGGTTGTCAAATTTTCGAACTAAAGCCTAGTTCGTCATCAGGACTATGTCACTGGAGTAGTTGCTGCCACTCAATTGGAAGAGTCCATCCGCAATTATCGTTAATTGTGGTACTTCTTCTTGCTATTTCGATCCCTTCTTCTAGTTTCCTCTTTACTAAGTTTGACTGGTGGCCGATTATTTTCACTGAGTCCCAATTTATGGAGTGTGCCAAAAAAGAAGCAGGAAAAAACCAACTTCAAATTCACCAGCAAAATTACGTACCACAAGGGACTTTTCGAGAAACTGAAAAGGATCGGAGCAAAATATAATATCAGGCTAGCTCCAGATCTTAATAACAAAATAAAGAAATTCCTGCCAGCTTTAAAGCAGAAAGAATTGGACATCCAATTGCAGGAAGGAGTAATTTACTGCATCGACTGTAACTGCGGACTCAGCTATATAGGAGAAACAGGGAGAAGTATTAAGGTCCGAATGAAAGAACACCAAGCAGCTATTAGGAACATTGGGAACAAAACAGGGCTAGACAGACATATACAAGCAAGTGGACACTCCATAAATTGGGACTCAGTGAAAATAATCGACCACCAGTCAAACTTAGTAAAGAGGAAACTAGAAGAAGGGATCGAAATAGCAAGAAGAAGAAGTACCACAATTAATGATAATTGCGGATGGACTCTTCCAATTGAGTGGCAGCAACTACTCCAGTGACATAGTCCTGATAACGAACTAGGCTTTAGTTCGAAAATTTGACAACCAACTTTCATGAAAAATAACCTCTATAAGACCCGTAAAAAAAGTTATTCCACAAAAAATAATAATTTGACAAGAAGTAATAATTAAGTCATCCTACCGGTAGTAATCTCCGTGTTACAAAATTATACTTTTAAGATTTCAATATAATACATATTTTATTGTTGATCCTATATTATATATTAGCTAAAATCTAAAATGCAATTAAATAAAATGGCAAAAAACAGTAATATTTGCACTAAAATAATAATTAAAAACTGCAACTGATGTTAATAGATCCCATTTCTAACATTATCCAGAAACCCCATATGTCAGTATATTTTTGCAAATAAGATGTGTTGTGTATTGCATGCTCAAATCATCAGTCTTCAAGGGGTCCTGTTATGTTTTTCAAGCTAACTTCAGGTGCACTGTTGGTTTCTTAAATTGTTTGAATAATTTTCTTCACCATTCACATTCTTGTAAATGCAAAAACACCAAGCTTTAGCTACTACCATTGAATCTGCCTAACTGACATTTTAGGAACATTCCATTTATTCTTATAAAATTATATTGAGATTTACATTATAAATGAAGTTTGCTTAACCTACTCATGGAAAGCAGGTGTAAAATCTTTAATACAGCAAATGCAAAATACACAAATCAAAGAAAAAAATATAAAAAAAATGCTTTTTTTTCTTTTTTGTAAAGAATTTTAAATTTTTGATGTGACAGAATGAAGTTTGCAGCTAAGTTACTTCTGTGGTGTTTAGTGACTAGACAAAATATTTATTTTGTGGGTTTTAATTCAATAGTATGATATAATTAGAATCTTGCAAATACATTAAAAAATACATAAAATGTCATTATAGAATCTTGTCACTTGACATGCACTTGCTTCTTCCTTCTGGTGCATTTTTGCTCTGAGTGCTTAGTGCTTAGCTGGACCCTGATAAGCATTTGAAGGCTTTAAAGAAATATTATATGAGTGGTAATACTGAATCTTAGATATCTGACTTGATAAGGGAGAGAAGTAGGTAATCTGATCAGCTGGAGGAAAATGTGAATTATCTATATTTAAAAACAAATAGAAAAAGTAATATGACCCATAAACATGGGCTTAACTATAAGCTTTTGGCCAAGAAAAAACATTTAGCATCCTGTGGCCAATGAAAAAATACTGAATAAGATTGTTCTGTTAAAGGACCTCAAAGGTATTGTGTTAAAAGATAAGACAAGTTACAGATTCACCAACTAATATACAAAGTATATCATCAGTTAGTATATTTCCTGCTTATGCACCACAAAGTAGTTGCAACCAGGATAAAAAAAAAAAAAACAATTTCGGAGAGTTGATGGAAGAAGCCTTTACTGGAAACTTTGAATTGTAAAAATGTCTGTACACTCTTCTCTTATTTGCTTCTATAACAGAGACACGGTGAAGAAAGTATTTGTGGAGAAAGGGTAGTGAGATAAATCAGGATAGGAGCAGAACACAATAGTATTTTCCACGACATCAGGTATGAAACTAGCTAACACTTTTTTTTTCAAAAGCAAAACACTATATACTTGTGATAGTGGAGAGAAAATATCCCAGCACGATTTTGTTGTACATTATGCAAAATTACTGGTACAGTAAATAAATAGTAAATTTTACAGTTACATAATTTTTCACTAGAATGGATAAAAGAAGAAATAAAATTTACAAATTTATATGAATAAGCGGAAGAAAATCCATTGTCATCTTCAGTTAGGAGAGGGGGATATTGAAAGTAATATAAGCAATCAGAAAAAAAGAAAAAAAAAACTTCCAGAAAATCACAAAGGATTTTCAAAATTCCTGTACAGAATTTCCCATATATGGGAATATATATGTACATAGAATAGTCAAATTACATAAACTAAACTTTGTAATTAGACCTAATAATATAAATACAAAATGCTGTAAACTTTCCAGGATCACAAATGCCACCTTGTAGAAGTGACTATCAGTAATCCTCTTTTTCAGTAACCAGCATAACTTCTTTTTCATAATTTTCAGTAACAGCACACTTAGTCTCAAATTCATCCAATATTGAAATTTCAGTGCCTGTCACAATACTGCAATAAACAATATTTGTAAGAAAATAAATTAGCTTTAAACTAAAAAATTATTCCATTCAATGTGGGTCATACTTCAGGCACAGATTTAACTTCTAACATTTGGCCTTCTGCAGTTCTGCTGGTAAATAATTCTGATAGATGAATTCATTACTTGCAATGCAGTTATTTATTTATTTTATGATAAATCATTTAGTTCACTGTCCTATTATTTTTGGGGAATGAAGATGTACAAGTACATAATTTTGTAGGAATAAAAGGAAGCCTATGCATAGTCATCCTTCACTGGTAAAGCCAGCCTAATAGCAGTTTCTACTGACACAGAACACCTCTGTTATAGTGGAGATCTCTCATACATAACAGAAAGAAACATGAGCTTAATCAAAGACAAAAATCAACTATACCAAAAATGGGTTGTTCATTGGAATAATGAACCTGAAAATCTAAAATCTTAGCAACGTATAAGTGGAGGACATTCATCCCATATACAGCCAGGGTATAAAAATGAAGTGTACAGGAAAAAGTGTTAAAAGTGCATGAAAATTTTAACTGAAAGAAAATTGCAAACCTAGTTAAAATTAAACTCTGAGAACAAAAGATTACAAAAAAATTATGCCCATGAGCACCATGAGTGCTATGTTATAGAAATGGGGTGTTTAAAATGCATAAAAATTTCTGTTCCTGTGCTGCAGAATTGAAAGAAACTGGCAAATCTAATCAGAATGAAGGTATTTGAGAAAAAGAATTTTAATTAAAATTGCACCCATTAGCTGTCAGAGAACCACAGTACAGAAATGAAAAATAGAAAAAATTTTAAGAATGCAAACTTTTTTATTCCTGTGTCCCAGAATTGAAAGAAATAGTAAACTCATCAAGGTTACTATTTGAGGAAAAATACTAAAAAAATTTATTGCATCCATGAGCTCCTAAATGCTGCAGCAAAGAAAGGTGAGGGGGTGGGGGTGCAGTGAATGACAGTTGCATTTCACACTCCAAAATTGAAAGAACACAAATTTTTATAATGATCAAGCTATGAGAAAAAAACACTGGTTGCAAAAAAATGTGTTCTTGAGCTCTACAACTATAGAACTGCAGTATAGTGGCCAATATTGAAGTTACATTATGCTACCACTAAATCAGTATTTTATTTATTTGACAGAAAAACCTAGAGCAGTAACAAAAACAATTTGAATTATTTTACTTTTACTCCAAAAGAAATCATTATTGTTGAAATCTGTCAAAGAACATTTTTCCTCTACAGAAATATTAAAAGGTGAAGCTTCCATAATTTCACTGATATGTTGTGATGCCAATCACAAAAATGTAATATGGAAAATCTGTACTTATCAGCATCTCAGCAATCTTAACTACAGTCGAACTCACATATCATGAGCTTGCATACTATGAAATTCCACATAAACCGAAATTTTTGTAATCACTTAAAAATTGTTTTAGATATTGTGACATGAACTGTCAAATTTTCTGTTCATCACGTTTTATTTGACCTTCGTCGGAGGAGCCACACAGGTTTTTTTGTTAGTTCTTATTGCTCTTGTGTTATTGTTTTAAATAAAAAATGCATTTACCTTGAGTCTTGTTTCTTGTTGTTCTTAGTTTCTTCTACATATCCTCAATTCGTTGAGATGTTATGCATTCATGTTGAAAGGCACATCTTTCATACGTACGTTATTGATTACATGAAAAAAATAGCAAAATATTTATAAAGAAAAGTGTTTCATCATATTCACTTCGTGAAAAAAGATCCAGTCTAAAGTTAAAAACTTCCCACTGTAGTTAAAAATACTTCATAATTACACAACCCCGTCCGCCAATGCCAACGAAAAGGTGCAGCCCGTCTCTCCCAGAAAAACTTCACAAAAATTCATGTCCAGTCGTCATTAACAGCGTTTATTTAAAAGTTAAAAAGAAAGTTAAAAAGTTTTACATTAAAATTTGCACTATGAGAAAAACGTAATGACTCATAATTTTTTTTTTACCCTATAGTTCCTATTGTCAGTTGTGTGTACATGCATGTTGCTGTTGAGTTGGTATTCATGGTTATTGCATATGGTTGGAGTTTGGTAGTCTTTTAATAATTCGTTTTCCTTATTAGACTCAAGTCTAGCTGCCGTAAAAAGTTTTATAGTTAAGAAGAGGAAGTTAAAATGCGAGTTATTTACCTTGAAACATGCACTATATAAAAAAAAATGACTTGGAATACTGTTATGTACATCTTAGTTTCAAACCTCAGGTGTATGCATGTACGTGTTGTCATTGAGCCAATATTTCGTCGTTATCTCTACAAACTAAAATCCTGTAAGCATTGAACTTCATCTTAAATGTCCTTCATAAACTTCATGACACAATAGAAACTTTCCGTTTCAATATATGATACACAGACTCATACATTTCCTCATCTCAACACAACCGCTGTATGTTAGCTCTCACCAACTTAAGCCTACACAATGGACGTGTTTCGCCACGTGGTAAGCACGGCATCCTCAGCAAAACTGATGTCACCTCATATCGGTCGAACAGAAGCTCGACAGATGTATTCCTGCACTGGGAGTTCAGTCCGTTCCCCTGCCTTGTGCTTCCATCTGTTGCTGGCTTTCGTAAGTGGATTCCATATTATGCTTCTGTTGGATATTATTATGTTTATTTTTAGTTTTATGAGTTAATTTCTTTTCTATTACTATTATATTTTTCCATGGGTCTGGAAATATTTTTGGGTTGTTGTTATATTGTAATTTTCAGTTTTTTTATGAGTATTGCTTCTGCTGTTAATATTGATTTCCATGTTTTTTGTTGAGCCAAAAGATGTATATTTTCCCAAAGCGGTATAGCTTGATTTTCTATACAAAATTCAATTAATGAGGTTTTTATTTCTTTTTTATTCCAATTTGAAAGATGTTCCATCATTCGTAATTTAATAATCCTTTTTGTACTTCCTATGTATTGTGATATTGTTTTATTATTTTGATCAACTATTAGAATGGAGTAAACTCCGGCTTTCTTCAGAATTGAGCAATTTTTTCCCTTTGTTGTTAATAAAGATGTAATATCTTGTATAATAATACCAAACAGAAGCATAATATGGAATCTACTTATGAAAACCAGCAACAGATGGAAGCACAAAACAGGGGAACGGACTGAGCTCCCAGTGCAGGAATACATCTGTAGAGCTTGTTTTCGACCGACATGAGGTGACTTCAGTTTTGCTGAGGATGCAGTGGTTACCACATGGCAAAACACGTCCAATGCATAGGCCTAAGTTGGTGAGAGCTAATATACAGCAGTTGTGTTGAGATGAGGAAAAGTATGAGTCTGTGTATCATATATTGAAACGGAAAGTTTCTATTGTGTCATGAAGTTTATGAAGCACATTTGAGACGAAGTTCAATGCTTACAGGATTTTAGTTTGTACAGAGATAGCTATGAAATATCGGCTCAATGACAACACGTACGTACATTACACCTGAGGTTTGAAACTAAGATGTACATAACAGTATTCCAAGTCATTTGTTTTTTCATATAGTGCATGTTTCAAGGTAGATAACTGGCATTTTAACTTCCTCTTCTTAACTATAAAACTTTTTACGGCAGCTAGACTTGAGTCTAATAAGAAAAACGAATTATTAGAAGACTACCGAGCTCCAACCATATGCAATAACCACAAATACCAACTCAACAGCAACATGCATGTACATACAACTGACAATAACAACTATAGAGTAAAAAAAAATGTTACGAGTCATTACGTTTTTCTCATAGTGCAAATTTTAATGTAAAACTTCTTAACTTTCTTTTTAACTTAAAAAAAAACGCTCTTAATGACGACTGGACATGAGTTTTTGTGAAGTTCTCCTGGGGTAGAAGGGCTGCACCTTTTCGTTGCCGTTGGCAGATGGGGCTGTGTAATTATGAAGTGTTTTTAACTACAGTGGGAAGTTTTTAACTTTAAACTGGATCTCTTTTCACAAAGTGAATATGACGAAACACTTTTCTTCATAAATTTTCTGCTATTTTTTCATGTAATTAATAACGTACGTACGAAAGATGTGCCCTTCAACAAAAATGTAACATTTCAACGAATTGATGACATGTAGAAGAAACTAAAAACAACAAGAAGCAAGACTCAAGGTAAATGCATTTCTTCATTTAAAACAATAACACAAGAGCAACAAGAACTAACAAAAAACCTGTGTGGCTCCTCTGACGAAGGTCAAATAAAATGTGATGAACAGAAAATTTGACAGTTCAAGTCATAATATGTAAAACCTATGTACCACGTAATTGAAATACTTGACGAGTTTAACGAATGAGTAACTCTCATAGGGTTATATACACTTGAATATTGATTGTTGAGATACATGCATGGTACATTCATACAGACACTAAAGAAATACAGTAGCTTTCACCAAGCTTGGGCCTTGATCACCTGTATACATTTGAATCTAGACTGGTTGCCAGATATGGTGTCTCAAGTTTATGATTACAGTTGCTGCCAACCAATAGGACAGACTTCTAAATGATGCGGATGAAACAAGGGCTATTGCTCCACATCTTCCAACTGCAACACTGATAGCCCTTGTTGTGTCCCTATGATTTGGATGCCCCTCCTATTGGTTGGCAGCAACCATAATCATGAACTTGAAACACCACATCTGACAACCAGTCTAGATTCAAATGTTTACAGTTATCAAGGACCAAGGTGGGCAGAAAGCTACTGTGTTTCTTTAGTCTCTTTGTGAATGTACCATGCATGTGCATAGCATCATATTTATTAGATCCCTAGAATTTCATAATATTCTCCTTTGTTATTTAACCGCGTATCACGAAAAATATTTTTTGGAAAAACTGCATAATATAGCTCGTCATGATTAGTAGCAAACAAAATAAGTGGCATTTACCCAGTTTGTACCCCTTTCTCTTTCACTGGAAAATTCGGAATTACCTACTGTTGACAATATGCCATGATTCCCCTTACAGACAGGTCAGTTTACATGAAGATAAAAAAAAAATGTTTAAGTTGTTTTTTATTACCTCCCGTACCCCCCACCCTCCCCCAATTACTTGCCACCCTGCAATCACTACTGGCAAATGCTGTCTTTTCCTGTCAGCACCCTTCAATTACCTAATCTCTATTTTTTAAATCTTAGTTTATTTTGCACCTAGAAACATCTTAACCACCGCATCAGAAGAAGTTTGAAAAAATTTAAAACAATTAAAATGACGAACACAAAACAAGTAACAATTGACTCATCATTCTGGTGTAACATGCAAGCAGCAAATCAAAATAATGTAACAGGTGAAACTTCAAAGTTCTGGTAGTTACTTTAATTTTTACAGTTATTAAATGTTAGGTTTATTGCAGATTTCACTCATATTTTTGCTAGCTACATTTTTTATTTAACTGTTTATCAATTACCTCAACAAACAGTTTATGATTCACTAGTTCAAACCTGATATATTGTAGTATTCCCAAACTAGCCGTATTTAATGTCATTTACAATATCCCGAAGATACCGGTCAAAGTTTTTTTTTTCCTTTTCATTAAAATTGTTTTCTTCCTTTAATTTTTTCCACCCTATGCTACAACAGGATGTCTACCAGGTCCAGAAAGTCTTGGAAAGGACATGAAATGAGGAAAAAGTCACTAAAGTCAAGGCAAGTTCACAGAATTTGCAGGTCATGCTTCTAGCAGGGATGAAAATGTTTTTTACAATTTGAATTTTTCTGACAAAGTTCCACTTCTTTCATTTTGTTTCCTGATTATATTCCTTATTTTTATATTTTCCTGATCATGCTCTTCATTTTTTACCTTTTCAGTAACAGTGTAAATAAAAGGGTGACATCATATTTTTTAAGAACTTATCCCAAGGAAATGCATGTTTCTTTATCCCTAACAGTCTGCGAATTCAATCAACAGAGAAAAGCCTTTTTGCTCTTTCCCCTCTTTTTTTTTTAAAGCGAAATTAAATTTCAAAATCAGTCTTTAACCTGTCTATGATGGAATTGGCAACATTTCCATGACCTATAAAATTGTTTTCACAGCAGAGTGAGCAATGGTGTTACTGATTTTTTATAATTGATTTTGCTTAAAATGCTTGTTTTCGCCTTCCTTATCCCCTTCTTGCTATATCAATGAACATGGCAAGCCCTTTTACTTTCATTTAAAGTGAAATTAAGGTTCAAAAATGGTGCTGCTTGCTCAACTGCTGAGAAAACAACTTTATGGGTAATGAAAAACGTTGACAGATAGTTCATATTTAGAACTTTCATTTCTTTCCAACAAAAGGAAAAATGCTTAGCTCTTTTTGTTTCTTGATATGATAGATGAAGGGGAAAACACGCATTTTATGTAAAATGAAATTTCAAAAATCGGCACTATATTTCATTCTACCATATAAACAATTTAACTGGTCACAGAAATGGTGCTGATTCCATTGTGGATGAATTAAGTAACAATTTTGAAATTTAGTTTTGCTTTAAAGTAAAAACAAAAAATGACTGCTAGGTATAAGCTGCCAAGACAAATGCTGTTAATTTTTACTCCTCTATCAGATGCAGAGTTTGAGAGAGCATTCATTAGAGTACAAAAAAAAAATAGAATTCAGTTTAGATCAATGAATGATGACATTCTAGAAAATTTTATGTTTACAAAATTGCACCATTGGGACCAGAAGTGCTTCAAAATTTCTCACAACCCATTTTTTTTTCTTTTTGCAAAAGCAGTCATGCCTACCTTATTTCCTAAACAGCAAATTTCTTTATGAAAGGTAGGATTTATTTCATTGCAACTGTGACTTTTTTATATAAATTATATGACAATACCTAACACTTGTACAATTTCCACAAATTACACCTAAAGGCATCTCAATGATTTCTAACTGTTTGTACTGTACTAAGATGATAATCAGGAATTCACCCTACTTTTGACTCATCAAGATTTGCAGCTATGTTAAAGGAATCTCCCCCTCACACTGAAAATTCAAAACTTAAAAGGAACATTAGATCAACTTCCATAGATGAGACTTGCCCACTACGGCTTGCTAAGATGTCATTTCAATGTGCACAAGCACTAATTTAGATCTATTCATCAAGCTTTTAGCTGGCTCAATTGTATTAAAAAATATGCAAAGAAATATGACAGCACGAATCTTTAAAACGCTGATTTTTTTCTCTAAAGATTTTTTTTTCAATCTGAAGAAGCATTTTTATATAGAACTCTGGACTAATTGTAAGATCTCCACTTTCACCTAAGCTTACAAATTATTATGTAGCAAAACTTAATAAAATCAACATATTGTTGCTTACATGCAAGATGGGATGTAAGGTCAGGTGATGCGTAACATCACAGCCTCTCCTTGACAAATGTCAACCCCGCCTTCTCATGGTACATCCTGTTCCCACTAAAGGGGCTCTGACGACCACCAATAGCGGTATAACTATACCATCGGGATTAGAGGAAATGCTATCCCACACTCACCAACCCGCTTGGCCAGCGTGGTGAGTTATGGCCAAACCCCTCCAAAATGACTCCACGACTTAAATCTTGGCCCTCAGTCTCCGGCAGCTGGAATGTACCTGGCCAAGGCAGCGGCCAGTGCGACATGAAGGCAGAGGGTGCTAAGAATCACCGGAGGACCGGACTAGGCTGCCATCTGATGCTGACCTTGGCCACGTATAACGGACACTCCCTATCTTCTGATTCAAGGCTTCTTGAATTGGAAGAGGAACTACAAAGGATCAAGTGGGACATCATTGGGCTAAGTGAGGTAAGGAGAAAAGGAGAAGATCTCATTGAACTGAAAAGTGGACATCTCTTCTACTATCGTGGGACAGATACTGGTAGAACTAGTGGTGTTGGATTTATAATAAACAAGAAACTGAAGGATAAAGTTGTAGAAGTTGAAAGTTCCTCTGACAGAGCTGCACGACTCGTTATCCAACTCTCGAGAAGATACCAGGCTCAGATTATTCAAACTTATGCACCCACCACAAGTCATCCTGAAGAAAAAATTGAAGAATTTTATGAGGAAATTCGTGATCTAAGTAATAAAGGTAAGCAGCACTTGAAGATAATTATGGGAGATTTCAATGCAAAAATAGGGCAACGGCAACAGAATGAAACTTCAGTAGGTAAATTTGGTCACGGCAACAGAAACCAGCGTGGAAATACTCTCGTAGAGTTTGCAGAGGCAGAAGGGTTTTTCATCTTGAACTCCTTTTTCAAGAAAAAGCCACACAGGAAATGGACATGGAGACATCCAAATGGGACGACAAGTGAAATTGATTTTATTATGTGTAACAAAAAATTCGTCATAGAAGACTGCAGTGTGCTAAACAAGTTCAACACAGGCAGTGACCATAGATTGGTGAGATGTAAGATGCACCTCAACACTAGACTCGAACGTAGCAAGCTCATAAGACAAACAAAATGTATTGACATAACCAACCTTAAAAAACACCATAATACCTTCAAATTGGAACTGAAGAACAGATTCTCTGCTTTAGAAGGCCTAACGTCGGAAGAAGTGGATATTTCTGAAGTTAACAGAAAAAGTAACCAAAGCTCTTATGGAAACAGCAACAAAATTAGCTGGGTCTAAGAACAAATTGTATGTGAACAAATTATCAGGAAAAACCAAAATGTTGATGCAAAAAAGAAGAGAGATGAGGACAACTAAACAAGATGTGACTTCCAAAGTGGAATATATAGAGCTATGCAAGACATTACGAAAAAGTATCACTGAAGACGTAAGGAAATTCAACTGTGAACTAGTAAGGAAGGCAATTGAAAACAACCAAAGCCTAAAGATAGCAAAGGGACATCTCAGTAAGGGAAAAAAACAGATTATGGCACTGAGAAAAGAAGATGGTTCTGTAACAAGAAATAGAGGCGAAATTTTGACAAGAGTGAAAGATTTCTACTCCAAATTATATGAAAGGGATGATACATGTACTCCAGACATCATGAAAGGTACCAGTACCAGAGTTCTTCCAGTCCTTCCAGCAGAAGTTGCACATGCAATCAAGAACATGAAGCGGGGAAAAGCTCCAAGAGAAGATGGAATTACTGTAGACATCATACAAGAAGCAAGTGGAGAAATCGAAACAGTACTCACCCAAATTTTCACTCGATGCCTTAGTGAAGGGAAAATTCCTGAGGATTGGAACAACGCTACAATGATCTTGCTACATAAAAAAGGTGACATTGAGGATCTCAGGAACTACAGACCTATCAGCCTCCTATCAGTGGTTTATAAAATCTTCACTAAAGTTCTTTCACACCGCTTGAAGGTGACACTGGACATGGCTCAACCGAGAGAACAAGCTGGATTCAGGAGTGGATACAGCACAATAGATCATATCCACGTACTGAGAGAACTAATTGAAAGAGCGAGGGAATATGAACTTCCATTGTGCATGGCTTTTATCGATTATGAAAAAGCCTTTGATTCGGTGAAACCATCAGCAGTTGCAATGGCTCTGAAATCCTGCGGTATTGAAGATGCATACATTAATATTATTAGTAACATCTATGAAAATGCAAGTGCAAAGATTCGGCTGTTTGAAAATACAACACACATAAAAATTGGAAAGGGAGTGAGACAAGGTGACACCATATCTCCGAAGCTCTTTAATGCCACATTGGAAAATGTATTTCAATCACTGAACTGGGAAAACAAAGGGATAAAGATTAATGGAGATTATCTAACCCACCTTCGTTTTGCTGATGACATAGTCACTTTTGCAACTACCCCATCAGAGCTACAGAGTATGATCCAGGAACTTGCTGACAAGAGTAAAAAAGTGGGATTAAAAATGAACTTTCAGAAGACAAAAGTGATGTTCAATGCTTTTACAAGAAATGAAGATTTATCGATTGATGGAGAAAAGCTGGAGATAACAGACACATACGTTTATCTTGGACAGCAGATATCAAGGGAGGGTCACATTGGTGAAAAAATTAATCGGCGTACAATACTTGCCTAGAGAGCTTTTGGAAGAAACAGCATAATTTTCAAGAGCAATATGCCATTATGTCTTAAAAGAAAAGTGTTTGATCAATGCATCCTTCCAGTGCTTACGTATGGTGCAGAGACGTGGACCTTAGCTAAAAGAGACATACAAAGGCTGCAGACAACTCAAAGAAGCATGCAGAGGTGCATGCTTGGTGTAACCAGGAGAGATAAGAAGAGGAACACGTGGATCCGAAAAATGACAAGAGTGAAAGACATCATGATCAGAGTTAAATCCCTGAAATGGCAATGGGCTGGACATACTGCCAGAAGAACAGACCATCGATGGGCAGCCGAAATTTTAGATTGGATTCCAAGGGACAGGAAAAGACCCAGAAGAAGACCACATGGAAGATGGGTGGATGAAATTCGAAAGTATGCGGGAGTGACATGGAGGAGACTGGCACAAGACAGACCGTTGTGGAGGAAACTTGGGGAGACCTTTGTCCAGCAGTGAATTGATAATGGTTGACAATGATGATGATGATGACATGCAAGATATGTGAAAGACATTCTCTTCATAACTAACAACAAAACAATTTTTCAGAAAAGAAGCAACAACCTGAAAGTTTCAATGATTCAAATGAATAATTGAAATTCCTTTAAGAAGTTTGGTTTGAAGAAATAATAATTTTTATGAATAGAAAAATTTTGAAAGTCCTTACCTGACTTGTTCTGAATATTAGGTGGTGGTCTGGCAACTTTCAGTGCCAAACCATAAGCTCCAGGAAATGAATTGCTGTCCCTTACAACAAATGTCCCAGGTGGTTTGTCCTTCAAAAGGCTGATCGCTGAAATTAAATAATTTTAATTAACATGCATAAATTACAGCATAAAATGCACACACATTCCAGTGTTAATTAAAAGGTAATGTAACCTTATTAGCTAAATCAAACTCATCTTGGTTTTCTCCTTAAAAAACGATTTTTTTCAATTTGAGAAAAGATTTTTCCTCCAAATGTTTGGCCTGGCAATGGGATCCCCTCTCTCCCCACTTTTGGCAAATTACTATGTGGGAAAGCTGGAAGAAAAGGTACTGGTTCAGCCCTTGTACTTTTGCCTTTATCACAGATATATGGATGATATCTTATTTATTGTAGATAGCAAGGATAAAGATCTTCCAGAAAAAATTCTGTGGTGCTTTAATGAATTAGATGATTCCCTTAAGTTCACTTTAGAGATTTAAACTGAAGGAAAATTAAACTTCTTGGATTTGACTATCTATTAAGGTGGACCGAAAAAAACTTTTTTGAAATCGATCTTGGTATAGCGCAGAAAAGTTGCCTAATGCGTCAGTTAGAACCCACAAAAAATTTAATCAATTTTGCTCAATATCTAGCCGCGCCCCTTTGGCACTGGAAAAGTAAAAAAGATGAAAAAGAGACTTTGAAGTCTTTTTCGGGAAATTTCTTTTCGGAAATTATTTTTCGAAATCGATCTTGGCATAGTGCAGAAAAGTTGCTTAACAGGTCAGTTAGAACCCCCAAAAAATTTCGTCAATTTTGCTCAATATCTAACCACGCCCCTCTTGCCTTCAAAATATATACGCGGTTAATACCGCAAGATAACTGTAGTGTTTTTCTCTTCCGTTCCCTCCCTCAACGCCAGGCGACGCTGTGAAGTGTGCATCTGCACCTTTCATTATCTTCCAAGGTCACTAGTATGTTTAGAAACACGTGCGTGCACCGTTGTGTTAGACGTCTACGTTGTTTTGCGATGAGAAATGGTAATAGAGAAACAAGGAACTAAGCAGAAGATGACTCGGGCAAGCACAAGCTGTCCGTTACTTGGTAAAGGAAAATATTTATTTCCTCACAATGCAGTTCTACTGCCAACTTACGAAGACATGATTAGATGTTACCAGAGTACCGATTTGCAGATAAAGGGAGAAGGAAGTAAAAAGCCTTCTTCTCGAAGCATGGCTGATGTAATTGCCAGGAAAATTATTGACATCTGGGTACGTGCGTCCATTCCTGTTGTATCTTTAAAACGCGTGATTGTTATGATTTTATTCTACAACCATAAATACAAGAATGTAGTGAAACCTGTAAAAAGTAGATGTACACCATTCCTGAATTCTAAAATACAGAAATTTAAAAGAGACACTGGAAATTTATTCGACATTTGTGCTTGCATGTGCCATGATCTAGCTTTGTGTACCCGCGAAAAAAAAAAAATCAAAGTTCTGGAGAGGAAATGGCAATTTTTGAATGACCAAAAGACTGTAAGACGTCCATCGAAAATGTTGATATCGCAACAACACAGCAATTGCAAAGAAGGGAGGAAAGATTATGTCAAAAAACTAATAGATCTGTGGTTCCGGATAAAAAGTTGCATCCGAGTACAAGTGGACTTCAGAGGGACAAGGTTACTCCGATTAAGGAAAATCTAGGGTGTCACGAGAATTTGGAAGTGACAACCAAAAACACTGAACTTGAATAAGTAACGGACATAGACAGAGACTTCCAGTGGACCTATCCTTTAGAGAAAAGTTATAAGAAAGAAGCCGGGCGATCATCAAGTGAAATGAGGATTAGCATGTCTCGTACTGCATTGGCTGCAGATTTAACGGGCACCCAATGAAGAGCCATGGCCAAAATTACTACAGCAGTTCTTGCTGATTTCAGTCTAGTTTCACCAGAAAACCCAATGTATATAGTTGACATGAACAAGATCAGAAGGGAAGTGGAAAAGAAAAGAAAACAAATCCGAGAAAATGAGTTGCAGGCAATAAAAAAAGACCCCCATTAAAAGCTTGTATTTTGATGGGCGCAAAGATCTGACTCTTAAGCTGATGACAGGTTGCCGAGAGAGAAAATCTGAAGCACACATAGCACTGACGGAGGAGCCCGAAGGTAAGTGCATAGGACATATATCTAATAGATTTATGGTTCCGGATAAAAAGTTGCATCCGAGCACGAGTGGACTTCAGAGGGACAAGGTTACTCTTTAAAATCTGAAGCGCACATAATACTGATAGAGTAGCCTAAAGGCAAGTACATAGGACATATCTCGCTAAATTCTGATAGAAATGCGAAAGAAATAGTCAAAAGCATAATCGCCTTTACGGAAATGCATAATGTCAATCTCCAGAGCCTAATGATCATCGGATGTGATGGAACAAATGTTAATACGGGATAGAAGGGTGGAGTAATACGTTTGCTTGAAACCCACGGTGGAAGACCTCTACAATGGAGCATATGTTTGCTACATACCAATGAGCTGCCACTAAGGCACCTCATTCAGGAATTCAATGGCTACACAAAAGGACCATATTCCTACTCTGGACCTGTTGGTTCACTTCTAAAAGATTGTGAAAGCAAGACAGGGGTCAAATTTGACAAAATTGATACTACCCTCCTGCATTTGGACCATAAAGATATCAGCAATCTAAGCTCTGATCAGCAATGCTTGTGTCGCAAATGCATTGCTGTTAAAGATGGCAGTTGCCGCCCAAATCTGGCTAAGACCAATCCAGGCAAAATCAGTCGTGCACGCTGGCTGACGACCGCAAACTGTCTGTTATGATTATACATCAGTACCCAAAATCCATCCGATAATCTTCGTAAAGTTTGTGATGCTGGTTTATGCACCAATGTGGTTTGATATAAAAAGGAAACCACAGTGCCAAGATGGAGCCCGACATATCTGGAAGATGATTTCTCTCACAAGGCAGTTAGTTGCCTGACCATATAAAGAAAATTACTGACAAAGTAATTTCAAACAATGCATACTTTGCGCATCCTGGAAACGTACTACTGGCAATGCTAACGGATTTTCGAAGCCACATCCGGGAATTGGCAGTGAGGTGAATCCTGAACACCAGGAATAAGAAATTCGAAGGCATACGCTTTTTCAAACCGCCCGAACTCAACTTTAAAGCCATTGATTACAATGACGTAATAAACTGATCGAACTGCACCATAACAGAGCCACCTCTTACAATGCATATAACAGATGAAGAGTTAAAAGATATGTGCAAACAAGAACAGGTTCCGGTTCTAACTGACCCATTAAGCAACTTTTCCGCACTATGCCAAGATCCATTTCGAAAAAAAAAAAATCTGAAAAAAATTTCCCGAAAAATGCTTCAAAGTGGATTTTTCGTCTTTTTTTTTACTTTTTTCAATGCCATAGGGTGCCGCTAAATATTGAGCAAAATTGATTAAATTTCTTGTGGGTTCTAACTGACGCATTAGGCAACTTTTCCACGCTATACCAAGATCGATTTTGAAAAAAGATTTTTTCGGCCCACCCTACTATTTATGTCCAAGAAGATAAATTCCTCACAAAAATGTACAGAAAACCTCTGGATACAAATAAAATTCTGGATTTTAACTCCTCTTATCCTTACTGAATGAAGAGAAATGTTGCAAACCAATTTTTGGAAAAAATAAATAATTTAGTCTCCTCAGAAGATATGAAAAAAAGTCCACATGGATGACCTGAAAGTAATGCTAACAGAAAATAATTACCCAAAAAAGGAAATAGATAAATTGCTCACACGAGATAAAACAAAAAAAATCCAAGCAAGTGGGAGTTTAAGTTCACAAGAAAAATTACATATCAAAAGGGTTTTTGGTATCATGCACATTGGTATACAATGTTACTTATTACTGTTTCACACGTTGTATTGTTTCATTAACTAAACTAGTTTCAGCTCTTCATTTTGCGAGTCATCCTCAGTAGCGTACAATGTTTGCATTTTCAAAGAGGTCGTTGTAACGCTGGGTCACTGATCGTTCTCATTATCTACCGTGTCATTGTTGTGCATGTGTATTATGGTCGTGCTTTATTTTGTTTTATTGTGGTACACCCTGGTGGTGCTATTGGTTATGGTGTGGGTTTGTTTGGACACTTTTTTATTTGCTTCTCACGTTTCACCAAGAATTTCCATGCATATGGCTGGTTGTAGGGGGTGTTGTTATTACAATTCGTATCACGAGTTTTCTTGATCAATACTGCCTCTGCCATTAGGATTTGTTGGTGTGTATTGTGTGTTGTTAAAATTTTTGCGTTTTCCCAATCTGGGACAGCATCATTCTCTTGGCAGTGTTGGATTAATGCCATTTTTATCTCTCTCCTGTTCCAATTTTTGACATGTTCCATAAGGCGAGTTCTGAATCATCATTTCGTGCTGCCTATGTATATTTTATTGGTGCGATTGTTGTCTGCCTTTCTTGTAGGGATGGAGTATACTCCTGCAGCTTCTAGCATGGGTTGGTTGTTGTAGTCAGTTGTAAAAAACTTCGATATGTCCTTAATAAGTTGAAAATACTTCAAATACTTGGCAACAGTAAATAAATAAATACATCGCTCTTAATCACGTTCTAGAAACACACAGCAACCAAAAAATTGTTTTTCAGCCGCCGCTGTGGAAATGAACCAACAGAACTCTCGATATCTAGCCGAGTGTGTTACATTTACGCCACGGTGACCAACAATCCACGGTGCTATGTGTATTTTTAAGTCAGCTTCTGACATCATATCAGCAATTTCATAATTCAGTGTATTTTTAAGTCAGCTTCTGACTTAACAGTATCAGCAATTTCATAATTCAGTTTTTTGCATTCTTCTTTAAGGATGCTACTGATTGGGGTGCATACATGGGAGTTTCCCACAGTACACTTTTTCTTTTCCTTTTTCTTTCCTATCAACTGGATGTTGGCTGTTGTTGTTACACTTATAAATTGATGTTATCAAGTTCTTACTGTAGCCTTATTATAATTGATAACATCAATTTATTATAAGTGTTACAACAACAGCCAACAACATCCAGTTGATAAGAAAGAAAAAGGGAAAGAAAAAGTGCACTGTGGGAAACTCCCATATATGCACCCAATCAGTAACATCCTTAAAAAAGAAAGCAAAAAAACTGAATTATGAAACTGCTAATACCTTTAAGGACATATCAAAATTTTTGACAACTAACTACAACAACCAACCCACGCTAGAAGCTGCAGGAGTATACTCCATCCCTACAAGCAAATAAAAGATGAGAAGCAAATAAAAAGATGTCCAAACAAACCCGCACCCTAACCAATAGCCCCACCAGGGTATACCGCGATGAAACAAAATAAAGCACGACCATAATACACATGCGCAACAATGACACGGCAGATAATGAGAATGATCAGTTACCCAGCATTACAACGACCTCTTTGAAAACGCAAACATCGTACGCTACTGAGGATGACTCGCAAAATGAAAAGCTGAAACTAGTTTAGTTAATGAAACAATACAATGTGTGAAACAATAATAAATAACATTGTATACCAATGTGCATAATACCATGCAATTAGCCACGTATTGATGTAGAGCATTTATTGAATATTTGACTCACAAACCACATGCAAAAGGGTTTTTGTTTGAATCTTTAAAGAAAATTAGTGGTAAATATGATATCTAAGTTTAGACAACAAACTTAAAATTTTTTGCTTTAGCTTGATTTAAAAAAGAAGAAAACTTGTTAAAATTGCAAGAAGTAATTTATGAAGTAACTTGCAGCTGTGGAAAATACTACACAGGTGAAACAGGTCATAGGCTGGAAACTGACATTGCAGAGCACAAGGCAGCAATAAAAAATTGTTCAAAGAAGACAGGATTAGACAGACACGTTAGAAAAACCGGACACTGCATGGACTGGGACTCTTTAACTGTCATTGGACATCAATCCAACTTTTTGAAGCATAAATTGAAAGATGTACTTGAAATTGGAAAATACCAGAACTTCATCATTAATGACTTGTAACGTATACTCTAGATTCAGTTTCCTTTTGATTTTACTATCTCTCGTTATTTTATTTTCCTATGTAAATTATCTTCTTACTTAACGAGATGTTATTTCTCCCGCTGAATGAGATGTGGCAACGAGTGTAGTCATGACGTGGTGGTAGGCAGTATAAATAGGCGCGTTCAACGATACCTAGGGAGAGCTTTTGTTTATATGCGGAGAGCTTTTGTTTATGTGCGAGGAGAGCTTTTTGTTATATGTGGAGAGGTTTTTTTCGATGTGAAAAGAGCTACGTTATTTTGTGCCAAGAGCTTCGTTCTATGTGATTAGGTTCTTCTTCATTATTGTGATACGATTAGTGTGACTAGTAGTGTGTGTGTGTTGGATGATACCAGGAGTTTTCAAATAAAAGGTTTTTAAGTAAGTACGTTTTTCTCAGTTCATAGTACTGTCAGACCTCTGTCTGGCCGTTGGGTCTCTGTCATTAACAACCAGCATAAGACTTTATTCATTAACAATTACTACAACAACAAACCAGTAAGAAACAATTCATAATAATTGGCGCCCGAACTTTTTCTGAACACGAGGTCTTGACAATTATTACCCATGTTTTCATTACCTGAGACAACTTCAATATTTCACCCTAAGGCAAGTTTCGGTGGTGATGGGATTAATTTCGACCATCTGCAAGGAGCCTGTGGGGCTCACCTTACTGATAATGATTTCCAAGTACCCAGGCATTCTTCACAATTTCGTAATTCACCAGCTTCCTATTACTCTGATTCGTGGGTCGTACCTGAGGGATTTCAATCCTCTCACAGAAGCAAAATGCTTGCCCATTTTGTGCCGCATGCAGGAACAATTAATTTCAATGGTTTGGAGGGGTCCTTAAAATTTCTCGAGGATTTGGAAGATCATTTTGATCTATACAATATTCCTCAAGACTGCAAAGTGCAAATAGCAGGCACTTGCTTGAAGGATACCGCTAAGACCTGGTATCGGCAGTGGAGAGTGTCGAACCCGGATTCTCATTATGAGAATTTCAGAGCAGAATTTTTGGAAGTCTTTCCTTTCGGCCTCAGTCGAGCTAGCCTTGCACAACAACTTTTTCTCATCAGCAAGGACCCAACGATAGCCCTGTTGCATTTGCTTTAGAAACAACACATTTGTATAACTTATGGGATCCACATGCCAGTCATGTCGACATGTTGGACACCCTATTGCAACAGCTCGATCCATTTCTACAGGATTTTCTTGAGGTCCGACACCCTGCTACAATTCATGAATGCCTTCGCCTCATACGAACGTATGAAGAGCGACACAGCAAACATGGTCCAACTCACCATGCTCGGGCACCCCGCGAGGCTTATTACGAAAATCCTCAGCGGCATAATAGGCCTAATGACTTTCAACGCGAGCGTACACAGGTGCAAGTCCAAGCATCATACGTTCCACCGCATAGAAGAGTGGTACACCAACCGCTCGTTTCTAATCAATTTTCTGGGTACCGTACAAATGCACAGTATGCTCGACCCCGTTCCAATCCGCAGAATTCGGAACGTTTTCATGATCAGGGCAATGATGATTTTTCTGCCCGTGCTGAGGGAAGAAGTAATAGAAATGAAAATTTCAACAGACATGCATAGTTCCCGCAACAGTTTTCACACAGTTTTCCTCATCGTGAAAACTTTCTCGATACCCGGCAGGGCCAAGGTTTCAGACCGCATGATAATACAACCAGGAATCCTTTAAACTTCCAAAGGAAGTAGACCAAGGGTCGGTACTGCTTCCTGATACCAAGCATTCTGACCCTAAAACAGTATTAGTGACTGTCCAAACTCCTCAGTTGCCTGATGTGTTCTTGACAATTGAAGATATTATTGTCGAGACAAAGTTCGACACTGGTTCTGAAATATCAGCCCTAAATACGAAGTTTTGCACTGAAAATTTTCCTGCAATACACGTTCAGCCTGCGACGCAGTATTTGCGAGGTGCAAATAACGAAATATTCAGTATCACAGGAACTGTCACATTATCTCTAGGGCTGGGAAAGGCCCGTTTTACGCATTCTTTCCTGCTAATAGACGAACTACCTGTTAAATGAATAATGGGCATGGACTTTATCAATACTTTTCAAGTTACCCTGAATTTTGTACAACATGTTATTTCCTTTCCAGAACCTGTCGAAGTGATTCCTACGGATCCTATAGACATAACGAGTTTGTTACTGAGTAACCAACTGAATGAGAGGCAACGAAACCAGCTTTCTCTACTTTTGCAGGAAAGCCCTGGTTTATTTTCTGATCAACCTGGTTTCACACAGGTGGTTTATCATGTCATTGACACTGATGGTTCGAAACCAATAGCGACGAAACCTTACCCTTGTGCTCCCCATAAAAAACAGGAAACACAACGTCAAATTTCCGAGATGATTAAACAGGGCATAATAAGGGAATCAACAAGCGCTTGGGCCGCACTTGCTTTTCTGGTTCCAAAGAAACAGCCCAATGAATTTCGTTTCGTGACAGATTTCCACAAGCTCAACCAAGTCACGAAAGCGATAAATTATCCACTACCTGTCATGTCGCATATTTTGCATGACCTGTCGTCAACTAAATGGATGTCAACCTTGGATTTGGCGAGTGGATATTGGCAGGTGGCGGTACATCCAGACTCCGTCGATAAAACAGGCTTTGTGACTCCTTTTGGGGCTTATGAATACCTGCGTATGCCCTTTGGACTAGCTTCTGCACCTGCTACTTTCCAAAAGCTTATGGATACGGTTCTCAGACCTGTTCTAGGTCCCCATGTGCATGTATATTTGGATGACATTATTATTACATCCGAGACTTTTGATGAGCACCTTTCTTCTCTGCTCAAACAGGTGTTCCAACTCATATACAATGCTGGCTTGACGTTAAAACCTAGTGAATGCCAGATAGCGAGGGACGAGATTGTATATCTGGGGTTGAAAATCACTCCCCACGGCTTATTTACGGATAATGAAAAAATTAGGCCTATTGTTGACTTTCCTCGGCCTAAAACAGCAAAAGAACTATCACGCTTTCTGGGAATCGCTGGATGGTATCAGCAGTTCGTCTCCGCTTATGCTACAATCTGTGAGCCATTGTATGCTTTGAAACGTAAATACAAGAAGTTTGTTTGGACACCTGAGGCTAACGCTGCGTTTGAAACACTGAAGTCTGCGTTGACTCAGCCTCCTGTGTTGGCTTTCCCGGATCATACTAAGGAATTTGATATTTATACTGACGCATCCGGAGTTGGTCTTGGTTGCGTTTTGTCACAAGCTGGGCATCCAATAGCTTTTGCGTCCCGTACTTTAGCCAAAGCTGAACGCAATTATTCAGCTACGGAACGTGAATGTCTTGCTGTAGTGTATGCTCTTGACAAATTTCAATATTATCTTAACGAATTGACAGTTAACATAATTACGGATCATTCTGCCCTTCAGTATTTAAATTCTGCTA
This sequence comes from Macrothele yani, assembly GCA_039090855.1. Classification (NCBI taxonomy): domain Eukaryota; kingdom Metazoa; phylum Arthropoda; class Arachnida; order Araneae; family Macrothelidae; genus Macrothele; species Macrothele yani. The sequence continues at coordinate 1,229,628 of CM077007.1, forward strand.
AGCACCTCTCTCAAAGACTTATGAAGTGGGCTCTTAAGTTACAAGAGAGCAATATCAAAATTTCGTACCAACCTGGTCATAAGAATCAATTACCGGACGCATTGTCTCGCGTCCCGATTAGTGGGGTTCCCACAGAAACTACTCCTGGATGTCAGCCTTTTTTAGCCGATATAACATCCAGAGAGCAGATAATGGCAGAATTAATAAATGATCCAGATTTTGGGGATATCTATAATTTTTTGCTTGCGGGTTCACCACAGCAAAGTGATCCTTCTCTGGCTGGGAGGTCATAGCATTTTGAAGTCATAGAGGGTCTTCTTTACTATACGAAATCTAGGATTACTAGGGCAGAGTTTCGCCCATGTATTCCGCAAACCCTTAGAATGGCCCTTTTAAACGAATTTCATGACAAACCTATTGCAGGCCATTTAGATATTTGCAAGATCCGTTGTAAATTGCGGAATGTTGCCTATTGGCCTGGCATGTACCAAAGTGTGCTCGCATACATTCAATCATGTCACTTGTGTCAGATTCATAATTATCGTAATGTATGACCGGCCGGTCACTTGAAATCTAGTTCAAGTTCTCATGTTTTTGATATTATTTCAATAGATTTATTGGGACCTTATCCTTTATCTGTTAAAAACAAAGCTCGTTATGTTTTAGTATTAACTGATAATTTTTCTAAATGGGTTGAAGTTTTTCCCATTAAAGCCGCTATGGCGGAAGTTATTTGTAATGTATTAATTAATGAAGTATTCTCTAGATATGGTGCACCTAATAAAGTAGTTTCGGATAATGGTCCCCAATTTATTTCTGACATTTTTGAGAGAATGTGTGCGAGACTACACATTAAGCATAAATTCATTTCCCCATATCGTCCCCAGAGTAATACCGCGGAACGAGTAAACCGCACGCTAGTTAAAATGATTGCTACATTTGTCATGGATCATCACGAGCGGTGGGATGAACATCTTGAGCTTTTTTCACTCGCCCTCCGCTCGTCTGTTCACGAATCTACAAAATTACTCCTGCTGAATTTTTTTTGGGTCGAAAAATTAAAACCCCTTTTGAAAATTTAACGGGGATTATCGACGAACTAAACCAGCGACCAACTCCGCAATCAGTACGAATCATGGCAGAAAAAGCTCGTGTTGCAATGATAGGAGCACAAGCGGCTCAAGCAAGATACTATAATACTAGGCGTAGGGAACCAGATCTTGTCGTTGGAGATCTCACTCTCGTGGAAACGCACTTCCAGTCTTCTGTTTCTCATACTTTAGTAAAGAAATTTGCACCCAGCTACGAAGGTCCATATCGGGTGGCAAATGTGTTTGAAAATAACATTATCCTTGAAAAACCTGACAATCAATTTCAATACGTACACGTTGCTCAGTGTCGCAAGTATCATGAACGAAATATAGATTTTATAATCAACCCTACTCAACCTTCTGTTCCACAGACTCAGGAGTCTATATCACACGATCAACCTCCAGAAATTTTGGAGGAACCAACAAACATTTTTGAAGAATCTCCAGTGATTTTTCTTCACATTCCCCTCCACAAGACGGGCTTCCAAAAACGCAACCTGATTCAACCATAAGACGACGGCTCGAATCAAGTTCTTCAAATTCTAGTATCGTTCCTTTCCCTCCAGCCATTGCCAAGACTATTGCTGCACCATTCCCTAATAACTCTACACCGACACAAGCTCCTACTTCCTTGAATACCTCGTCAGAAAGTATTCCTATAGGCAGAAATAAACATCGCCCTGCACGACCACTAACTTACTGCAGCGACTCAGAGTCATCAGATATTTCTGATTTATCAGATATAGACAATAGGGTGACGATTCCTAAACGTCAGACACAAATTACAAACCGTCCAGCAACACCAAAAGCTGGTCGAAAACGTAACTTGTCTCCCCAATCTGCTTCGCCGCAACAGCGCCGAAGGAAGAGATCCTTGCATCCGCCCGGGTTTCGCCCCTGGAACTTACGCTCAGGGCAAACAGGGCCGATGCCTGCTTCTACTCTCATGCCCAGAGGTAGAAAGCGAAAACAAACGATGTGGCCGGAGCCACGTCCCTTCAAAAGAATGCTGGAAGGACAACACGGGCCCCAGCACAAAGGGACTACATATAAAAAGCCTGGGGGAGCCCGTTCCTGTCAGCTGCAGGGATTTCCTGACCGACAGACTTCAGCCATTCCTGAACGTTCCTGTCAGACGCAGGGATTTCCTGGCCGACAGACTTCAGCCGTTCCTGACCGTTCCTGTCAGACGCAGGGATTTCCTGACCGACAGACTTCAGCCGTTCCTGACCGTTCCTGTCAGACGCAGGGATTTCCTGACCGACAGACTTCAGCCGTTCCTGACCAATGGACCTCAGCCGTTCCTGTCAGACGCAGGGATTTCCTGACCGACAGACTTCAGCCGTTCCTGACCGTTCCTGTCAGCCGCAGGGATTTCTTGACCGACAGACTACAGATGTTCCAGATCCATTCAAGTCTCTGAAAAGACCGACGCCACCTGAATTTACCAGTCCGATTAGGCCTGGAAAACGTTATCGTACTAGAGTTTTTTATGCGTCCTCGAGATAAGTAGGTTCTCGTGGACAGGTTCTTTTCTCGTTCTGTTGTTTTTCCTGCACGACCAGTTGGCGTGTCAGAATTTTTTTTTTTTCGTGTGGGCCTATGCATTCTTTTTGTGTATCTGTGTTTGTTTTTTTTTGTATATATCTTCTATGTCCGTCTACTAATCCAATTTTGTTTATATATATATATGTGCTTAGGGGTAAAATAATGAAAATTGTTACTGTTAGGCAGCTACAGGCAATCTTCGCTGCTGATACAGTTGGTTTGTACTCAACGATAATATGTGGACGTCATTTGAAATTTATATATATGTGCGTAGGGATAAAATAATGAAAATTGTTACTGTTCGGCAGCTACAGGCAATCTTCGCTGCTGATACAGTTGGTTTGTACTCAACGCTAATAGGAAGACATAATTTGAAATAAAAAAGTGATTCCTGCTAGGCAGAATAAAAAAAAAAAAAGGTATGCCGATGCAGGTTTGTTTTGTTCAAGTATAAAAAGTGTTTCACAGACGAATACAGATTTCCTGATTTTGTCATGCCAAGTTTGATATTGTACATACTGCTGCCACCAAAACAAACAAAAAAGAGGACGATAAACATCAGTCAGCAAGTGTAAGAATACACTCCAAAATTTGATAGGTTTTTCGACAACAAAAAAAAAAAAAAAAAAAAAAAAGAAAAATTAAGGGGGAGATGATGTAACGTATATTCTAGATTCAGTTTCCTTTTGATTTTACTATCTCTCGTTATTTTATTTTCCTATGTAAATTATCTTCTTACTTAACGAGATGTTATTTCTCCCGCTGAATGAGATGTGGCAACGAGTGTAGTCATGACGTGGTGGTAGGCAGTATAAATAGGCGCGTTCAACGATACCTAGGGAGAGCTTTTGTTTATATGCGGAGAGCTTTTGTTTATGTGCGAGGAGAGCTTTTTGTTATATGTGGAGAGGTTTTTTTCAATGTGAAAAGAGCTACGTTATTTTGTGCCAAGAGCTTCGTTCTATGTGATTAGGTTCTTCTTCATTATTGTGATACGATTAGTGTGACTAGTAGTGTGTGTGTTGGATGATACCAGGAGTTTTCAAATAAAAAGTTTTTAAGTAAGTACGTTTTTCTCAGTTCATAGTACTGTCAGACCTCTGTCTGGCCGTTGGGTCTCTGTCATTAAGTGTCTCCATTAAGTACCATGATATTACTACAACAACACCAACAAACCAGTAAAAGCTAATTCATTATAGACTATAAGGGATTTTTGCTGCCTAACATCTGGCAAGATATCTTGCAGAATCGCCGTAACCGTCAAGGTTAACCGTAACCGAAGAAAGTGACGGAGATTGAATGAATGACTGCCTGACGAAGGAGAGGAGTTCTCTCCTAAAATTTGCAGAAATTTGAGACTTTACCTACAGGGATTGTCCAAAATAATAGAAACATCTTGAAACAATAGGTTTTACACACCCAATATGGTGTGGGAGCACCCTTGGCATTTAAAACTGCTTGAATCCTCCTTGGAATGGACGCATACAAGTCCTGGATGGTGGTAAGTGTTATGTTGTATCATTCTTGCTCCAATTCCTTGAGAGATGCCGGAGGAGGATAACCGGATCACAATTTGTTTTTCAACACAGACCACAGGTGCTCAATGATCTTTAAGTCCAGTGATTGTGCAGGCCAGGGAAGGTGTGCAACTTCATCCTCATGTTCCTCATACCATGATTGAACAGTTTGACTTCTGTGAATCAGAGCATTATCATCTTGAAAGGTGCAATCTCCTGATGAAAACAATGTCTGTGCCATTGAAAGTACATGGTCAGGAAAAAGAATGACATAGTCACCGCTAGTGATCCGTCTGTGTAAGATGATAATGGCACCTGCTGCAAACCACGAGATCCTGGCCCAAACCATTACGAAACTGCCCCCCATGCTTCACTGTAGGAAGGAGACAGCCTGGGTTGTCGGCTTCTGCGGGGGTTTTCCACACGTAAACCCATCCTGTGGTAGGGAATAGTGAGAAACTTGATTCATCGGAAAACAAGACATGTTTCCATTGATCCTCAGTCCAAGTTTTATGTTCCTGGCACCACTGTAGTCTTCGTTTCATATTAACCTGTGACACCCGAGGTTTTGCAATCGCAGCTCTGCCGTAAATATTGTGCTTATGCAATTCCCTTCGCACGATATGGGTCAACACTGGGTTTTGGAGATGTGCATTAAGTTCAGCAGTCACTTTTGTTGTCATGGTCTTCCTCCTTGAGGTCACAATCCTCTTTAATGTCCTCCAGTCTCTCGCAGTGAGTTTGGTTTTACTTCCACAGTTGTTTCTCACAGATGATGTTGTGCGGTAAACATTGTATGCTGTCATGACCTTCAACATGGTACCTCTCAATACTCCCAATACTGTGCCACTGTGGTTACCGATGCACCAACCAGACAGGCTCCTACAATCTGCCCTCTTTGGAACTCCAACAGGTCACTCATTGTGCCTTCACCTGGAACGAAATTATGCAAACACTGATTTACAATGCAATCACACAGACCCTTGAGACTATAAGCAAAACTGTTTTACAAAAAAAAAAAAAATGTAGCTACTTTTAATAATCTAAAGCAACTTATGGGAATTTACTAGGAAATTTTTTCATTTATAGCAAATTTTCGGAGAAAACTCTTCTCCTTCTTCAGGCTCTCTTGTTGTTGTCACTTTTTGCTTGTCACTATCATGGTTACGGTTTACCTTGACGGTTACGGTTAACCTTGACGGTTTAGGTTATTTTTCAACAAATCCTGCCAGATGTTAGGCAGGGAAAATCCTTTGCAGTCATTGATGATGGAATTTTGATTTTTCTCAATCTCTATTCCTTCTTTCAGTTTTCTTTTTTGGAAATTGCTTTGGAAACTGATTACTTTAAGGGAATTCCAATCCATGCTGTGCCCAGTTTCTCTAACATGCCTATCTAATCCAGTCTTGTTGGAGCAATTTTTTATAGCTGCTTTATGCTCAGCTATACGAGTTTCTAGTCTGCGACCTGTTTCACCTATGTAAGATAGTCCACAACTACAATTTACTTCATAAACTACTCCTTGCATTTTTAAAATATCTTCTTCTCTTTGAACTATTTTAGGTAAAAAATTTTTAACTTTGTTCTCTAAACTTGGAGCTAGCCTAATATTGTATTTTTTACTAATTCTCTTTAAAGCCTCAAATAAACCTTTGTGATAAGAAATTTTTCTAGTGAATTTTACTACTTGCTTTTGTGGGTTCTTCATACCATTAAAATTCAGAAGCTTCTCAATTTCTTCTTTAGGATAGTTATTTTCTGCAAGTATGACTTTAAGCTCTTCTTTATGGGCTTCTTTTTTATCTGCAGTAGAAACTATTTTATTAATTTTTTCTAAAAACTGACTTGCTACATTTTCCTTAATAGAAACTGGATGATACGAATTGAAATCCAGTAGTCTTTTAGTATTCATTGGTTTTATACCAACTAGTGAGGAATTTTTCATCTTCATAATAGATAGTAATATCTAAGAAGTTTATTCTTCTTTCTTTTTGAAGTTCAATAGTGAACTTAAGGGAATCATCTAATTCATTGAATGAGTCTAGAATTCTTTCTGGAACAATTTCTGAGCTATCTATTATAAATAAGATGTCATCCATGTATCTGCTATATAAGCAGAAGTATGTGGGTTGTACTAGTATCTTTTCTTCTAGTTTTCCCACATAATAGTTAGCTAAGAGTGGGGAGAGAGGGGAGCCCATAGCTAGCCCCGATTTTTGAATGAAAAAGTTTTCCCAAATTGAAAGTAGTTGTTCTGCAAAGAGAAAGTAAGCATTTCAAAAAGTCCTACTAATATGTTTTTTTCTTGTTGTGAAAAACTATTAGGTCTGCCAAGTCTTCCGCTATAAAGTCTATAAGTTGATCTATATTAATGTGAGTATACATAGACACTATATCTAAACTACCCATAATAGGAGAATCTAATTTAGGAAGAAGTTCTAGTTTTTCTTTTAGCTGCATTGAGTTTTTAATCAAGTTAGGTGGCTCTTTTAAAAGATTCTGAAGGTGTGACTTTAAAAAATAGTTTAGATTTGAAAGAATAGAGTTTTTTGAGTCTATTATTGGTCTAATTGGTTGGTGTTCTTTATGCAGTTTGACTATTCCATATATTTGAGGTAATCTGAACTGTAATTTTGAGAACTGTTTATAGTTTTCTGGAAGCTGGTTTTTCTTTTTTGAAGTGAAATAAGCTTAGAGACTTTTTTAATCAAATCTGGTAGTGGGTTTTCTTTTACTTCTTCATACATAGGTTTTTTTAGTTCTTCTTCCATCTTTTCTAGATAATCTTTCTTATCCATAATAGTAATCAACTTACTTTTGTCTGTTTTCACAGCAACTATACTTTCATTTTTTCTGAAATCTTTAAGAGCTTTTAATTGACTATTATCAAAATTTTTTTGAGGTTTCCTTACTTGCTTCTGGAATTTTGTAAGGCTATTGTAGTAATCTTTTCTGAGGAGGTCTGCTTTAATTTGGTCCTCTTTTTCTAAAGTGCTGCAGATGCTTTCCAATTCAATTACCAATTTTTCTGGATTTATTTTTTCTTTGGATAGATTGAAATTACTTCCTTTATTTATCACTTGTAATAATTCTTGGTTAACTCCAGTAGCAGTGTTGTCCTTCACATGACTAAGAACTGCAGTTTTTTTGTTTTTACTTGAATAGTTTTTCTTCAAAAATTTTTCTTCTTTAAGGTTCAGCTTTTTAACAAATTTCTTATTTTTGTTTCTTACTCCAATTTTTAGCCAGTCATCCAATTCTGCTTTTACTGTATCCCTTAAGATTCCAGAAATTTTCTTTTCATTTTCTACTTTTACAATTTTTTTTATAATAAGCAACATTTTTATATTTTGCTTCAATACTTCTTTTTAACGTTTTTTGCTCTATTTTTCTTATGAAGTTGGCTGAAAGTAAATCTTTAAATGGTTTTCTAAGTCTAAATGAATTTGGAATAAAGTTATTTACCTTGCAATTTTTCAGGAACTTGATTTGAGCTATGGATCTTTCCATCTTCAATGTAGCATGTTGAACTTTCTTTATTGTTTGCCAAGTATCTGACCCATACTCTGTTCTAATTCTTTGAATAAAGCTCATATTGAGAAATGGCTTCCTAGTTTAATTGAATTAATAATCTAAAGCAACTTATGGGAATTTACTAGGAAATTTTTTCATTTATAGCAAATTTTCGGAGAAAACTCTTCTCCTTCTTCAGGCTCTCTTGTTGTTGTCACTTTTTGCTTGTCACTATCATGGTTACGGTTTACCTTGACGGTTACGGTTAACCTTGACGGTTTAGGTTATTTTTCAACAAATCCTGCCAGATGTTAGGCAGGGAAAATCCTTTGCAGTCATTGATGATGGAATTTTGATTTTTCTCAATCTCTATTCCTTCTTTCAGTTTTCTTTTTTGGAAATTGCTTTGGAAACTGATTACTTTAAGGGAATTCCAATCCATGCTGTGCCCAGTTTCTCTAACATGCCTATCTAATCCAGTCTTGTTGGAGCAATTTTTTATAGCTGCTTTATGCTCAGCTATACGAGTTTCTAGTCTGCGACCTGTTTCACCTATGTAAGATAGTCCACAACTACAATTTACTTCATAAACTACTCCTTGCATTTTTAAAATATCTTCTTCTCTTTGAACTATTTTAGGGAAAAAATTTTTAACTTTGTTCTCTAAACTTGGAGCTAGCCTAATATTGTATTTTTTACTAATTCTCTTTAAAGCCTCAAATAAACCTTTGTGATAAGAAATTTTTCTAGTGAATTTTACTACTTGCTTTTGTGGGTTCTTCGTACCATTAAAATTCAGAAGCTTCTCAATTTCTTCTTTAGGATAGTTATTTTCTGCAAGTATGACTTTAAGCTCTTCTTTATGGGCTTCTTTTTTATCTGCAGTAGAAACTATTTTATTAATTTTTTCTAAAAACTGACTTGCTACATTTTTCTTAATAGAAACTGGATGATACGAATTGAAATCCAGTAGTCTTTTAGTATTCATTGGTTTTTTATACCAACTAGTGAGGAATTTTTCATCTTCATAATAGATAGTAATATCTAAGAAGTTTATTCTTCTTTCTTTTTGAAGTTCAATAGTGAACTTAAGGGAATCATCTAATTCATTGAATGAGTCTAGAATTCTTTCTGGAACAATTTCTGAGCTATCTATTATAAATAAGATGTCATCCATGTATCTGCTATATAAGCAGAAGTATGTGGGTTGTACTAGTATCTTTTCTTCTAGTTTTCCCACATAATAGTTAGCTAAGAGTGGGGAGAGAGGGGAGCCCATAGCTAGCCCTGATTTTTGAATGAAAAAAGTTTTCCCAAATTGAAAGTAGTTGTTCTGCAAAGAGAAAGTAAGCATTTCAAAAAGTCCTACTAATATGTTTTTTTCCTTGTTGTGAAAAACTATTAGGTCTGCCAAGTCTTCCGCTATAAAGTCTATAAGTTGATCTATATTAATGTGAGTATACATAGACACTATATCTAAACTACCCATAATAGGAGAATCTAATTTAGGAAGAAGTTCTAGTTTTTCTTTTAGCTGCATTGAGTTTTTAATCAAGTTAGGTGGCTCTTTTAAAAGATTCTGAAGGTGTGACTTTAAAAAATAGTTTAGATTTGAAAGAATAGAGTTTTTTGAGTCTATTATTGGTCTAATTGGTTGGTGTTCTTTATGCAGTTTGACTATTCCATATATTTGAGGTAATCTGAACTGTAATTTTGAGAATTGTTTATAGTTTTCTGGAAGCTGGTTTTTCTTTTTTTGAAGTGAAATAAGCTTAGAGACTTTTTTAATCAAATCTGGTAGTGGGTTTTCTTTTACTTCTTCATACATAGGTTTTTTAGTTCTTCTTCCATCTTTTCTAGATAATCTTTCTTATCCATAATAGTAATCAACTTACTTTTGTCTGTTTTCACAGCAACTATACTTTCATTTTTTCTGAAATCTTTAAGAGCTTTTAATTGACTATTATCAAAATTTTTTTGAGGTTTCCTTACTTGCTTCTGGAATTTTGTAAGGCTATTGTAGTAATCTTTTCTGAGGAGGTCTGCTTTAATTTGGTCCTCTTTTACTAAAGTGCTGCAGATGCTTTCCAATTCAATTACCAATTTTTCTGGATTTATTTTTCTTTGGATAGATTGAAATTACTTCCTTTATTTATCACTTGTAATAATTCTTGGTTAACTCCAGTAGCAGTGTTGTCCTTCACATGACTAAGAACTGCAGTTTTTTTGTTTTTACTTGAATAGTTTTTCTTCAAAAATTTTTCTTCTTTAAGGTTCAGCTTTTTAACAAATTTCTTATTTTTGTTTCTTACTCCAATTTTTAGCCAGTCATCCAATTCTGCTTTTACTGTATCCCTTAAGATTCCAGAAATTTTCTTTTCATTTTCTACTTTTACTTTTTTATAATAAGCAACATTTTTATATTTTGCTTCAATACTTCTTTTTAACGTTTTTTGCTCTATTTTTCTTATGAAGTTGGCTGAAAGTAAATCTTTAAATGGTTTTCTAAGTCTAAATGAATTTGGAATAAAGTTATTTACCTTGCAATTTTTCAGGAACTTGATTTGAGCTATTGATCTTTCCATCTTCAATGTAGCATGTTGAACTTTCTTTATTGTTTGCCAAGTATCTGACCCATACTCTGTTCTAATTCTTTGAATAAAGCTCATATTGAGAAATGGCTTCCTAATTTAATTGAATTAATAATCTAAAGCAACTTATGGGAATTTACTAGGAAATTTTTTCATTTATAGCAAATTTTCGGAGAAAACTCTTCTCCTTCTTCAGGCTCTCTTGTTGTTGTCACTTTTTGCTTGTCACTATCATGGTTACGGTTTACCTTGACGGTTACGGTTAACCTTGACGGTTTAGGTTATTTTTCAACAAATCCTGCCAGATGTTAGGCAGGGAAAATCCTTTGCAGTCATTGATGATGGAATTTTGATTTTTCTCAATCTCTATTCCTTCTTTCAGTTTTCTTTTTTGGAAATTGCTTTGGAAACTGATTACTTTAAGGGAATTCCAATCCATGCTGTGCCCAGTTTCTCTAACATGCCTATCTAATCCAGTCTTGTTGGAGCAATTTTTTATAGCTGCTTTATGCTCAGCTATACGAGTTTCTAGTCTGCGACCTGTTTCACCTATGTAAGATAGTCCACAACTACAATTTACTTCATAAACTACTCCTTGCATTTTTAAAATATCTTCTTCTCTTTGAACTATTTTAGGGAAAAAATTTTTAACTTTGTTCTCTAAACTTGGAGCTAGCCTAATATTGTAATATTGTATTTTTTTTTTTTTTTTTTTTTTGCGCTTTATTCAAAGAATGTAGCTACTTGTTCGTTTTACTCAAAAAGCAGCACATACCAAAGTCACTGTTTCCAGCAAGGTGTTTCCATTATTTTGGACAACCCCTGTAGATAAATCCCATAAAAAAAAAGTTAACTAGTTTGGATTATTTCTCTTGTTACCCCAAATGTAATGGCATGCATGAAGCATAAACAAGAACTATTACAGAAACCATTTCCATTTTTAGTGGTCCACATCTTAACATTTATTCACATTTGAGACAACTGTTTTGTATTCAAAATAAACAAGCATACTAATAATATTTCAAGGGTGAAAATGGCAAGTCTTGACATTGAATCTTTATATCCAAATACTCCAACAGATGCTGCTATTGATTTAATTAAGATTAAACTGTCACAACATAACATCCCCAGGATTTCATGTTTGAAGTTTTTTATGAATAACAACTATTTTAAATTTCAAGGCAACTCAATGGTGCTCCTATGGGATCACTACTCTCTGGAATTCTAGCTGAAATAATTCTACAAGACACTGAAAATAAAATAATGATTGAAAAGAGTCTTAAAATCCCAGCTGACTTTGTTAGATACGTCGATGATATACTTATCTTCTGGCAGTATGATATCAAAGAACTAGATGTATTCATCAAAGCATATATAAACATCTACCCATCAATAAACTTGAATATATAGATAGAAAACCCACCATACCTAGACATATTATTTATTAATGACAATAAATGCATTAAATATCAAGTCTTTATGGTAGACTTGATATTTAATGCATTTATGACCAAAAAGGCATTAAATATCAAGAACAACTTACACCGATTATCCTGGCTGACTCTTCACATCCGATGACTTATAAACTTGCCTCTTTCAGAGTTCTTATATAAAATACACATATACTTACTCTTCAGACAATAAGAATTTTCAGAATGAAATACAATGGATTAAAGACATTGCAATTCAAAATTGATATAGGAATCATCATATGATTGATAATTTAATTAGAAAGCTTGAACTAAAGAATTCAAACAACGCTTCAATGAGATTTAATAATGAAGTCATCTACTGTGGTTCTTTTCCCTACTTACCAGACATTACCAACATCATGAAACACATTTGCAGAAAATCTAGTATGAATATTGGTGTTAAAACTAAAGATACTAGAAGACTATTAACACAAAATCATGAAAAAACTCCATTGTTAAAACAATCAAGTGTATACCATATTCCAATTATCGATAATAGCCGTACTACTCTAATATGATATAGGTACTAGCAGTACAACTGTAATTTGGCCATATACTATAAATCAGTTACATCAGTTTGTCAACGCTATGTCTGCTCAATACCCCTCCATCAAACTCACGATAGAACTTGAAAATAATTT